>CM046954.1:35402660-37802660 GCA_025698515.1 Gossypium sturtianum
ACTAAATAAGGTAACTATAAAGAATAAATACAGAATAAATATTACCTCGGATTGATGACTTGTTTGATCAGCTAAAAGGGGCTTGATTTTTTGAAGATAGATTTGAGATCAAAGCTATTATCGCCATGAGTCGAGATATCTGATGTGCCAAAGAAGCGCATTCCGGACAAGGTACGGACATTTTGAGTTTCTGGTTATGCCTTTTGGATTCACTAATGCACCTTTGTTTTATGGATCTAATGAATCGAGTTTTCAGACGCTTTTGGATCGGTTTGTAGTAGTGTTTATTGATGATATACCGATCTATTCCAAAATGAAACCGAGCATTTGAGCATTTGAGATTAGTGCTACAAACTTTGAGAGATCAACAGTTGTATGCGTAAGTTTAGTAAGTGTGAGTTCGGATGAAAAGGTCGACTTTTTGGGACATGTTGTTTCAAAGATCGGTATTCAAGTCGATCCAGAACAAAATTTGGCTATACTTGATTGGAAGCCATCAAGAATGTTTTTGAGATTCAAGCTTTCGGGACTTGCGGGCTACTATAGACGGTTTGTGAAAGGTTTTTTTGTAATAGCTACACCTTTGACAAAGCTACTACAGAAAGATGTAAAGTTCAAGTGGTCGAAAATTGTCGAAGAGTTTCGATCGCTTGAAAGCCCTTTGACGGAAGCCCTGGTGTTAGCTCACTGAGTCGGGTAAGGAATTTGTTGTGTATTCTAATGCTTCCTTAAATGGTTTGGCTGCGTATTGATGCAGAAGGCAGAGTAGTAGCCTACGAATCAAGACATTTAAACCGGCTGAAAGGAATTACCCGACGCATGATTTGGAGCTTGCCGCCATTGTGTTCGGCACTGAAGATTTGGCGTCATTACTTATTCGGCGAGAAATGCCATGTTTACTCGGATCATAAAAGTCGAAGTATTTGATGACTCAAAAAGACCTGAATTTAAGACAACGCAGGTGGTTGGAATTGTTAAAAGACTATGAATTGGTGATTGACTACCATCCGGGAAAAGCTAACGTTGTTGCAGATGCGTTAAGTCGAAAATCATTGTTTGCTCTTCGTGCAATGAACGCACAGATAACTATGTCTAGTGATGATTCGATCATAGCCGAGTTACAAGCAAGACCGATGTTTATTCAGCAAATTTGTGATGCACAGAAAGTTGACAAAGATTTGATTACTAGTCGAATTCAGTGTGAAAAAGGTGCAGAATCAGATTTTCAGATTGATGCAAATGACTGTTTGAATTTTAAAAGCCGAATGTGTGTTCCGAAGAACTCAGATTTGATACAGATGATTCTGAGTGAGGCCCATAGTGGTCGACTATCGATACATCCGGGTAGCACAAAAATGTATAACGATTTGAAACAATTCTATTGGTGGCCTGGCATGAAACAGGATATATCCGAATTTGTTTGAAATGCTTAGTTTGTCGCCAAGTAAAAGCCGAGCATCAAGTGCCATCCGGACTACTTCACCAATCATGATACCGAATGGAAATGGGATAGAATTACAATGGATTTTGTATCCGGTCTCCCTATGACACCGAGTAAGAAAGATGCCGTTTGGGTTATAGTTGATAGATCGACCAAATCACTCATTTTGTACCATTCATGCGGACTATTCACTCGATAAACTTGCCGAATTGTATGTATCACAAATTGTGAGATTGCATGGTGTACCGAGTTCCATTGTTTCGCACAGAGACCCGAGATTCACATCGTGGTTTTGGAAGAAGTTGCAAGATGCTTTAGGCACTAAACTTCATTTTAGTCTGACCTTTCATCCGCAGATGCAGACCAGTCGATCCGAGGCGAACTATTCGGATACTTGAGGACATGTTGAGATGTTGCGTTCTCGAGTTTGAAGTGCACGTGGGAACGATACCTACCTTTGATTGAATTTGCTTACAATAATAGCTTTCAATCTAGTATCAAAATGGCACCTTATGAAGCCTTGTACGGTAAAATGTCGAACACCATTATCTTTGGATTGAGCTCGGCGAGAATAAGATACACGGGGTTGATTTGATTAAAGAAACCGAACAAAAAGTGGTCGTGATCGAAATACTTTGAAAAAGCTGCCTCGAACCGACAAAAGTCTTATGTCGACTTAAAGCGTAAAGATATTAAATTTCAAATCGGAGATCGAGTATTCTTGAAAGTTTCTCCGTGGAAAAGGTATTTCGATTTGGTCGGGAAGGCAAACTTAGTCCGAGATTCATCGGACCTTATGAAATCATTGAACATATTGGGCACGTTGCTTATAGGTTGAAGTTGCCCTCACGAGTTAGAAAAGATACATGACGATTTCATGTTTCGATGCTTCGTGAAAGTACTGGATCAGATCCGTCTCATGTGATCACACCGACAGAGATTGAAATCCAAACGATTTGACATATGATGAAGAATCGATCCGTATCTTAGCTCGGGAAATAAAAGAGTTGAGAAATAAAAGAATTCCATTAGTGAAGGTACTATGGAATTGTCACGGAGTTGAAGAGGCTACGTGGGAGCCCGAGGATTCAATGAGGCAACAATATCCGACCTTGTTTAATCGGTAAGATTTTCTGGGACGAAAATCCTAAAAAGGGGAGAGTTGTAATGCATCGAATTTGACCCTAATCGGAACGGTGGTTTCGGGACCACGAATCCGAAGTCCGAGACATATTTTAATATTATATTTTGTGTTTATTATATGTGAATTAATATGTGTGAAAGTTTCAGAGAAAAATTTAATCGCTTGTGTGTTCAATTTAATAATAGGACTTAATCGCGTAAAAATGAAAAATTTAGTGTTATTTGTAAAAGGGCCGAATAGTGATTGTTCTATTAATTTGGAGGCTTTAAGTGGTAAATTACCCATGATAGTTTGTACTGACGGTGAAAGACAACCATTATATGTTTTATTATTATTTTATAAAGGTTTATTAATATATAATTTGGTTAATAAAGTTTTATAACATAAAAACATATTATAATAAAAACAAAGCCATGGTTTTCTCAATTTTTGCATGACCGAATAAAAGAAAAGAAAGAAGAAACAAGAGTTCCTTAGGTTCGCCATCTTTGGAGCTTGATTAAAGGTATGTGTTTAGCTCGGTTTTTGATAATTTTTACGTTTTTAAGATCGTTGCTTCGAATACTATCCGACCCATGCTAGAATTTCCGATTTTGATGCATGTTTGGAGTTCGGCCATTGATGAAAATTTGTGATTTATGATGTTTGATGACTATATATTAAAGATATGTTTTAGATTTACATGTTTGGTATTGGAAATTTTGATGATTTTGAGTAATTAGGACTAAATTGTGAAATTTGTAAATTGAAGGGTCAAAATGTGAAATAAATGAAAGAAATGGACTTGTATAGTCCCTATGAAAATTCGGCCCTAAGGAATTATAGTGAAATTTTGTGTATTTTGTGTTTTGTGCAAATAGGATTAAATTGTAAAAATGTGAAACATTAGGGGTAATATGGTAATTTGCCCATTTATGTGTTTTGGGACTAAATTGAGATGAAATGTGCGTGAATGAGCTAAATTTTAATGTGTTTAGATCAAGAACAAAGAAAAACGGATTTGGAACGGGGAAAGGCGAAGGTTACCGAATAGCCAGTCTACGTTATCCGTCGACAGTCGAGGTAAGTCTTTAAGCAAAGTAATTTTCGTAAGAATTGATTATAACATAGAATACATATTGAATCATGAAATTGTGGAATTAATCATGTTAAAACCGAATGTGAGAAAGAAATTTAGCCATGTATATAATCGAATTCATTGAGTTAATTATGTGATAGTGATGTGAATTATATGTGATATTTGTGATACTGTTGATGTGTAGTGTGAATGAGTTGGTTTGGAAATAAATGTTTCGGGCTTATTGCCTAGCAGGCCTTGTGCCGGTGAAATATTTCGGGCTTATTGCCTAGCAGGCCTTGTGCCGGTGAAACGTTTCGGGCTTATTGCCCAGCAAAGTGAATGCCTGGTGATTAAATTTGGACTTCTGGTCTAGCGGTGCTTAATCTTTCGGTGTACATTTCGAGCTTTGATGCCTAGCGTGCTTATTGCCTGGTGATGTGTTATAATGGAGAAATTATAAATCATACAAGTGAAGCATATTTAATGCAATGAGCTAAGAGCTCGTGTAAGTATAAGCCTTTTCTTTTATAATTATAAAGAGTAAGGTAAGTTGGCATAGTATTATTTGAATTAAGTATGATATGGTATGGTTGATGATTTGATAAGAATTATGATATACTTTATTGAGATTATTATTGATGTGTATGAATATTATATAATAGAATTTGAGTTTAAATGTGCTATTTTGGGGAATCGGTTATAAGTGAAAGTGTTAAGGATGAAAGAATTTGAATGTTTGCATATGTGCATAAATAAGTTTATAAGGTTGATATTAATGTTGTACTCATATGACTTGGAGTATGCGAATACATATGGTATATTTCTTTGGTTTCGATGAATTATATGTTTATGGAAATAATGTGCAAACATTTAGGTTAATGAATTAATAGAATTCGGCCATGTTTAAATTCACATATGGAAATGTTTATATTCAATTCCATAAGCTTAAATATTAAAGGTTTAAGTGTTTAATTATTATATTATCCTTTGTTTGAGACTTACTAAGCTAGTAAGCTTACTCTGTGTGTGTTCAATGTCTGTTTTATAGATTTTGATCAAGCTACGAGCTCAGAGGATCATCAGTGAAGTCATCCACACTATCGACTTGTTTTGGTATTTTGAAATTTAGATTTTGAACTTAAGGCATGTATAGGCTAACTCTATGTCTGAATATCGTTTTGATGATGTATTATAGCCATGCGAAAATGGCTTAAATTTTCATATTAAGTTCGGTTCTATTTACCCTTGACTATGTGATTAATATATTTGGTTCAACTATTCGGCTAGGGGCGGTTCTTTTATTTCTAGCTTACATATTATGCGTACTATATGATTGCTTGTTTGTAATGTCAATGTTTGTGTTAAATTAGTCAAGTGGGTCGACATTTAAGTTAATATTTGCAGGTATAATTCAAGGTAGGTATGTGTAGTTGAGCATCATTCGGAATTTATGTATGCATGTGAACTTTATGTCGAGTTACGAGATATGAATTATATTGGGTAATGCATATATGTGTATTCGGCCAAACCTAGGTGATAGTTGCAAATGTAGTCAACATGTTTAAATAAGTAATTGCTTAGGCTCATAGTCAATATGGAAAATATGTATAACCATGATGTATTCATTATATATATTTGGCTTGTGAGATTGCTTAACTTAATTGAGTGCATGAAACTACCAAACTCGGTTTGTGCTAGGTAACGAACATGAAATGTTATGAATAAGACCTTGTACATTCGGCCAATTTTTTTTAAGCACATAGGTGATGTGTAATATGTTGCATGTATTCGATTATGTGAGAATAGGTTTTATAACATGTGAAATTGGTCTTAATAGAAAGCATTATGCATTGACATTTATAGTATGGTCATTTTGTGTTCATCGATGATTATATCGTATATGACTTGGATTAATATATCAAGTATGTGTTACACATGTGTGATTTGTCTATTTATGATTAAATTATTTGATAAAGATGATTAACAGAGATTCAATCGATTGAACTGAAGTTTTAACTTACATGGTAATACCCGTAACCCTAATCCGGCGACGGACACGGGTTAGGGGTGTTACAAGAAGGGTGAAAAGAACTTGGCAAATAGCTTTGTTCTTGTCCATGTGGATAGACACACGGGCATGTGTCTAGGCCATGTGTGACACACGGCCAGCCCACGGGCGTGTGACTCAGCCGTGTATCCCCTGCATGTTAGTATTTTAAATCAGAATAGACCACGGACTAGCCACACGGGCGTGTGTCTAGGGCGTGTAGGATTAATCAGTGTTGGCCATGGGCTGGCCACACGGGCGTGTGTCTAGACTCTAGACCGTGTTAAGGTAGTCAGTGTGCACCACGGGTGGAAGGCACGGGCGTGTGCCCTAACCGTGGGGCATTGGCAGAATGCTTGAGTTTTCATGCACGGGTAATGACCATGGGCGTGTGTGACATCCACGGGCGTGCCAAATCTTACACGAGCGTGTGAGCCCTGTATAGATGGAAAAATTTTAAGATCGTAAGAGTTTTCGATATGTTCTCGAGAGCCCTCGTGTGTTTGAGAAAGGCCTTGTAGGTCGGGATTGAGGTTGTTGTGATGGCCAAAGAGAGTGGTCATTTTGTGCCTAAGTGGCGATCTTGAGGTCTTTGATTTGGTGATGCCTCGTGCCCGATTCCGGCGTTGAATACGGGTAAGGGGTGTTACATTTAGTGGTATCAGAGCTATGGTTTAGTCGGTTCTAGGGCTACCGTAGCGGGTGTAAGAGTCTAGCTATACATTCCATAAGTGTACAATGATAGTGTGGTGGCTTCTGATGATTTTAAATCTTGTTTTATATAGAATATGGATTCCGATCCATTGACTGCTGATGAAGCAGCTAGTAATGTGCCGGCTCCTGTGCAAGGAACCGTGCCTGTTCAAAGTGGACCCAAGGCTAGGGGTCAAGGGGAAGGGGCTCGGAAAGCCTTTCTCCAGATGATGAGCAATTGGTACTCGAATTATGTTTGAGCGAACCCTAATGCTCAACCTCCTCCACCTCCTCCTCCTATACCTCAGCCAATTCCTGTGGCTCCTCAATGTATTGATGTAGTGAGGATATCGAAACCCCCGGTAGATAAGATTAGAAAACACAGGGCTGAGGAGTTTAGAGGTAAGGTTGATGATGACCCTGAGAGGGCAGAGTTCTGGTTAGAGAACTCGATGAGAGTATTCGATGAACTCTCTTGTACACATGAAGAGAGCTTGAAGTGTGTCATATCCTTGCTGAGGGACTCGGCATACCATTGGTGGAAGACGTTGACGTCAGTGGTCCCGAGAGAGCGGGTGACGTGGGACTTCTTTCTGGAAGAGTTCCGGAAGAAGTATATAAGCCAGAGGTTTACTGATCGGAAAAGGAAGGAATTCCTTGAGTTGAAGAAAGGAAGAATGTCAGTAGCGGAATATGAGCGTGAGTTTGTTAGGCTTAGCAAATACGCTCAAGAATGTGTGTCGACAGAGACCATATTGTTTAAGAGGTTCGAAGATGGACTGAATGAGGACATCAAACTCCTAGTGGGATTTTAGAATTGAAAGAATTTGTAGTGTTGGTCGAAAGGGCAAGTAAGGCCGAAGAGTTGAGTACAGAAAAGAAAAGGGCTGTGAGTGAAGCCCGAGATGCTAGAAAGAGGCCGATGGGCAAGTCGTATCAAGCCCAGTCGAAAAGGTCCAAGGAAGTGAGTCCTAGGACGTCAGCACCAGTGGGTTATTCACATCGAGACTTGGGAATACTCGTTCGGGTTCGAGAGTCCAAGCTACCTCGATGGAAAGTGTGGGCAATCTGAAGAGTAAACCAGAGTGTCCAAGTTGTGGTAGATATCACACCGAAAAGTGTTGGGGTAACAGTCGAAACTGTTATAATTGTGGTTCACCCGACCATTTTATCCGAAATTGCCCCGAGAGGGATGATAAGAAAGAGAAGCAAGAGAAGAGATCCATTGATGTGCCTGCAAGGGGTAGACCACCAAGGAACCCGAGAGGTGGGAATAGTGGTAGAGGTGCATCTAGAGACTCTTCTGTGAGACCGGAGGGTCGGGCACCTACGAGGACTATTGCCATTCGCGCTCGCGAAGAGGCATCCTCCCCTGATGTGATAACGGGTACTTTTTCTCTCTTTAACACCCTTTTTATTGCTTTAATAGATCCAGGGTCTACTCATTCTTATAGTTGCATGAGATTGGCATCTAGTTTGAGTATGACTGTTGAGTCTACGGACTTCGTGGTTAAGGTGTCAAGCCCGTTAGGTAAGCATGTGTTAATGGACAAGTATGTAAGAATTGTCCTTTGATGATTGAGAGTCATTGCTTTCTGGCAAACCTAATGTTGTTGCCGTTTGATGAGCTTGATTTAATTCTAGGCATGGATTGGTTGACTACCCATAGTGTCTTAGTGAACTGTGGTAATAAGTTTATTGATTTGAAATGTGAGAGTGGAGATGTGGTTCGGGTTGAATCAGGTGGTTCAGATAGTCTACCAGTGATGATTTCTTCCTTAGTGGCTGATAAATGCTTGAGAAAAGGGTGTGAGTCCTATCTTGCTTTTGTGTTGAATACTCGAGAGGTTGGAGTAGAGTTTGAAACAGTGCCATTGGTTTGTGAGTATCCGGATGTATTCCCAGAAGAGTTACCCAGATTACCTCCAGTGAGAGAGGTTGAGTTTGGGATTGAGTTAGTTCCGGGAATGGCACCTATTTCGATTGCTCCGTATAGGATGGTGATAAACCGAAATAGTAACATATTTTAATCCCACATTTAGCATACTTTTGGATAATTTATCCCTTGATTTATGTAAAAAGGTGCTCTTAATCCTTTCTTTTCATGTCTTATACTCAGGAAAGCACCCAAGAATAAAAAGAACGAGAAATGGGCTCAAAACGGACCAAAATGGGCCAAAGAAGAAGTCGACACGGCTTGGACTAAAGCCCACACGGCCGTGCCTCCCCAATATACTAGAACACGGCCTGAAGTCGATCTACACGGCCATGCCTCATTAACGGAGTCTAACACGGCCTGGCCACGATTCACACGGGCGTGTGCCATGGCCGTTCCCCTACCATGGAGAAGAGTAATTTCACTCGAATTTGGATACTTAGGGGCAAAGAAACACATTTCAAAAGCCTATAAATACACCCTAAGTATGACCTAAAAGGGGGAGTCGACGGGCGGTCAGCTAGGCCAAGGAGCCGAGCCGAAAAGGTCAGATTTGTGGGAAACTGTCAAGGGATAGCCAGTTGATCCATCTCAAGAAGCCGGAATTCTACTCAAGACGGAGGATCTCCTCTTCAATTCCTTCAGGGGGTTTTAGGGATTTCTTATGTTTTGTTTTATCTTTTCTTCTGAGATGTTTTCTTTTACTATTATGAACTAAACCCTTCAAATACCTGAAGGGGGATGAAACCTAGATGAATCTTGTTATTGTTTTCTGAACTATATGATAAATACTTGATTTGTTCTTAATTATGTGTGCTTAATTCTTGTGTTGATATTTCGCGGATATTAATTCAAGTATGATGTGCTTAGGTGGTGGAGCAAAAGTCCCTGCTTAAGAGTAGATCTAGCATAATTAAGCGGAGTTAATCGCGCGCCTAGAGATAAGGTGACGAGATTTTGCCGGATTAGGGTGAAACCTAATATGGGAAGTCCATAGATCAATTTACTGCTATTCTAGGGGATTATTAATGGGAAAGAGATTTCAATTAATTAACCTAGGGTTAGACGTTATTCGCCTCGAGAGAGGGTTTAATATACATTAGGGAGTCCTACGGATCAAGTCAAGTGAATAAATCGTCTGGTTCAGTGTTAGATAACAAGTGAAGTCTAGGTGGATTCTTCCTAAGGGTATCGTCTTAATCAACTGAGTTTTTCCTAAGTATTTCCCCAATTCATTCTTTTTGTCTTTGCGTCTTTAGCTTAGTAATTAGTTAATTTAGATTAATAAACAACTTCACTTATTTTAGGCTAAATAATAGAAAGAAACTTAGTATTAGTACTTTTAGTTCCTTTGGGTTCGACAATCCGGTCTTGCCTTAACTATACCACTGTTCGATATGTGCACTTGCCTCAATCGTTGTCATAGTTAGTTTCCAGGTTCGATCATTATCTTTTTAAATTTAAAACTCTGACTTCACAGCGATCAGATGACACCTTTAGAGTTGAAAGAACTGAAGGTTCAGTTGCAAGAGTTGACATATAAGGGTTTTGCAAGACCGAGCTACTCACCGTGGGGTGCTCCGGTATTGTTTGTAAAGAAGAAAGATGGGTCTATGAGGTTGTGTATAGACTATAGACAGCTTAACAAAGTGACGGTTAAGAATAAGTATCCTTTACCAAGGATTGATGATCTTTTGATCAACCTGAAGGAGCTACAAGATGTTCTCCAAGATAGACCTGAGGTCTGGTTTTTATCAGTTGAGAGTGAAAGAGCAGGATGTGTTGAAAATTGCATTTCGAACAAGGTATGGCCATTATGAGTTTTTGGTTATGCCGTTTGGTTTGATGAATGCACCGACGATTTTTATGGATCTGATGAACCGTGTTTTCAGACCATATGTGGACAAGTTTTGTAATATCCCGGGTTAGGGGGCTATTTTGGTGTTGCATGATATTGCATGTTTGTAGTGTGCTATGTGGCTATTTATATGTTTTAGGGGCTTAATTAAAGCTTAGGTGTATGCCTGAGAAAATTAGAAAATTTTGGTTTTTGGGTATTAAGTGTAGGGGGGATGAGGAAGCTGGGGTTTCTAAGTTATTTTTAGTATTTCATAGCACAAAAGAAGGGTGGCAGAGTGGCAGAGCATGCGCCACATGGAGCTTGGTATGGCGTCAACACCAAGGGGTGGAGGTCCAGTGTTCGAGCAGTAGGATTCCCCATTTTGGTTGCTTTTTGGGACGGCATGGTGGAGTGGTAGAAGCCAAATCAAACACTACCTTGGACCAAGTCTCACCTTTCAAATGAAAGGTAGAGAGCAAATTTAGGAGTGTGACTTGGTCCACTCAATTCAAAGGAGTGGATGGGAGTTGTTTGTGGATTTGGCCGATTTTTTTGAGAGGTTTGGGGAAGGTGGACTGGCTAGGTAGTGTGTTGTGGAGTAGTGCCGAATGCACCTTGGCACTTTGGGTGATTTTCGGCAATGAAACAATTGGTAAGGCCACACACTTTTGTTTTCTTTCTTTTGTCAAAACAAACCGAAACTCTAAGCTTTTCTCTCATTTTCTCTTTGACCGAAATTGTTTATTCCTCTCAACTTTCTTTTCTTGTGTTTGAAACCTTGGTAGCCAAATCCATTCTCCAAAACTCTTTTCATTTTCTTCTCTCTTCTTGAAAAACACTAGTGCCGAAACTTACCATTCCTCTCCCCACCGATTTCTCCATTCTTCTTGTCCATCTTTTTGTGTGCCGAACCCATATCAACTTGCCAAACTTTCTTTTGTTCTCCTCAAAACTCATTGTCGTAATCTCTAATTCTTCTCTTGTTCACACTCCTTTTCTCACCTTTGAAAGCCGTACATAGGTGGGTGTTAAACATCAATACCGAATCTTTTTTTCCCTTGTGGTTCAAGGTCTTTGCCGAATTCCCTCTCCTTGTTTTGTGGGCCGAACATTGGTGATTGGTTGGGTGCTGGTTTCCAATCGCTTGGAATCAGGTAAGGGCTTGGCCGAATGGCCATTCTACCTTTCTCTCGTCTTTTTGTATGGTGGTTTGAGTAAGGACCGACTCCATTATTGGTTGTTGAGTGCTAATCTTTTGTGTAAATCGTTTTCACTATAGGACATCGGGATTATTAAAGGAGACAAGTGAAGCCTTCCTTTCTTCGATTGACTGTTTGGTAAGTGATGGTAATGGCTACTATTAGTCCATTCTCTGTGGTCTTGTTAAGCCAAATTATTAAGGTGGGATTGTTATGATTTTAGGGGTGGCCGATTGTCACAAGAGGAACCGGTGGGCTCGGATTTGGTAGGAAACCAAATCACCTTCAAGGTTAGGGATTGAAACTAACCCCTTTGGGTTTAGATGTCTTTGGCCGAATGGTCTTAGTACCTAACCCCTATGTTTGGTCGATTGTAGGAGTTAGCAATCGAGGGACGTAGATCGTTCGTTGGGATTTTAGACTCGTAGCTATCAGGTGTGTATACTAACACACTTATATTTAGTAATATTGTGAATAACCTGTGCAATGACTAATGAAACAGTGGTGACTGTTATGATACCCTCATGGGTACGAGTTTGGACTCGGGTAAGTCAGTGCTATTATTATGAGTTATTGATGATCTGTATGATATCATGGATATGGAGATGTGACATGGGGTATGAGATTAGACATATTGGCATGATATGCATGATAGTATGATATGCATGATAGCATGATATTCATGATTACATGAGTTTGGCATGTTGATGGGTGATACGAGAGGAGGGAGCAGTGATATATTGTGCTGACGAGCACCAGTGCTTTGGTAGCACACTTTGTGACTTTGGGTCACCAGAGGTTTGGCACCTCCAGAGGTTTGGTACCTCAGCGTCTCGTCCCGTGGCTCAGTACCACGTTGGGTTGGCCCCACAGATGATTATACGGGATTGACGCCGGTGTTTTGGTAACACACGATGGGTTGGCCCCATCACCGCATTTGTGACTACGGTCACCAAAGTGCTTTGGTAGCACATTGTGTCTTTGGGACACCAGAGGTTTGGCACCTCATTGCGACTTGTCCTCGTGGTTTGACCACCGTGGGTTGGCCCCACTTGAGATATGGGATCGTCGCTAGTGATTTGGTATCACACGATGGGTTGGCCCCATCATCATTGGGTTCGTGACTTGGTCACGGTGCTTTGGTAGCACAACCGTGTCTTTGGGACACAAAGTGCTTTGGTAGCACATTGACGGATATTGTGTCTTTGGGACACCCGGTGCTTTGGTAGCACATTGTGACTATATGTCACGGTGGTTTGGCACCACCAAGTGGTTTGGTACCACACGGGGTAGAAAAGGCGATATGGATGGTTAGGTTGGGTTGCATTAATCATGTTGCTATGTATGATGTGTGTTAGCATGTTGATTCTTTGGGAGTGGGATTTACACATCGAGTCACTCGACTCACCCTCTCCTTTGACATTTCAGTGACTCGTGAGACGGACTTGGAGTAAGGATGGACTCGGGGTGCACATGCCATGCTTTAATAAAGTTTTACTCGGACTCTACTATTTGGGTACTTTAGTTATTACTTTACATTGGGTCTTATTTCGGATTGTAAAAGGCCTTTTAAGTTATGTTTTATGTTGTTTATATTTTAAGCTGATTTTGATATGCCTTAACAAAATAACTCGGAATAAATTTTACTAAAACTTGAAAAGATAATGTTTTCAAAATTATAACGCACGTGTTTTTAACCTATACCATCGGGTATCACACTAAGTCTTTTGACAAACAAATACAACTGGTTTCCAAACCAAACTTGTAGTTCATTTAAGTCTAGAAGCGTTTTATGTATCACTAAGAAACTAATGAGGTTTTAAATGGTTTTAACTACAAATTTCAGCTAAGTTTTTCAAAATCTCAGGGTTTCGAATACATCAACTGCTTTTTCAAACAAGACTACTCAAATTTGTTTCAAACACACTGTGTTTTCATTCCACTTTTAAACGAAAAATCTAGTTTTCCCAAAACGCTTTTTCCCAGTAGCATACCGCATTCGGACGTGGTGTCCGTCCGGTTTGGGGTGTTACATTTGTGGTATCGAGCCGAGTTCAAAGGCTTCATTTGTGGGCCCGAGGCCCAAAATGTATTCAAAAGATGTCTTAAGTGTTTTGGGTTTAAATACAAATGGTTTAAAAGGCATGGCACCGAGTCTCCTAAGACTCAGCCGCCTGTAAGTACCGGACTATTCTTTGTGATTTGATTGGATGTTATATGATCCGCGAATAGCTATAGTATGCTACCTTAGAGATTGAAACCGATAGGATTTTGTGAAACTTGCGAGAAGAATCCTCTTTAATATTCATAAGACTTGCTTTTTAAACAAGTGGAATAAATCTCGATGCATAAAATTCTTTAATCAGATACGTAGGAAGATTAGTCATGAGCACTCGAGGCGGACGTGGTCGTAATACCCGTGGTAGAGGTAGGGGAAGAATGACGGTTTACGAGCCCGTAGGATCCGGGGTGGTTCAGAAAATGAGATACTCGGCCCGCCACCACCGGAGGTGGTGAGTTCCAAGATCGACGGAGACGACGCAGATGTCACAGCGATGCCGCGAGTGTTGGAAAGGGTAGCCGGAGCGGGAGGTGGTGCAGGAGTTAGGAAATCGGTTCTGGCGACTCGGGCTAACGGGCCGAATTTTTCCGAGGTGTATCCGGTGTTGCTCTAGCACCGCTGAATATTGGCCGGAGGCAACCGAGCGGATCATGGATGATCTGGACTTGACGGCGAAGAGAAGTCGAAGGGTATCGTATCGCTTCTCCGGATGAGTCATATCGGTGGTGGCTCACGATGACGGGACGGTGTGGGCGTGAGGATTTGACATGGGATTATTTCCGCCGTGCATATCAAAAGAAGTACATCGGGGCTAGTTACATCGACTCAAATGAAAGGCATTTCGAGGCTTGTTCAGGGAGTAAATCGCATTATGAGTACGCAGGTGAAGTTCTGGCCGAGTAGGTATGCGAGGCATTGTGGCCACCGAGCATGAGAGGTGTGTTCGTTTCGAGGATGGTCCGCGAGACGAGTTGAGGTCGCTGATTGCTCCTCGCCAGGAGCTTGAGTTTGTTGTCTTAGTTGAGAAGGCTAAGGTGGCCGAGGGTGTTAAGGAGTCGGTGAGGCGCAGTATGGACGGGAGTAGGCTTAAGAGGAGCTTGGGTCTTACGGTTCGTCGGGTAAACCTGCGCAGAAGAGGGCTAGACCGAGTGGGCGAGGGCGTAATCGGCCTGCTAGGTTTGTTGTTGCGAAAGGCGGGGACCACCGCATGATGTAATCGTGTGGGAAATCTCATTGGGGTGGTTGCCGGGTGGAGGTAAAGGTTGCTTCGAGTGTGGTTCTCGGAGCATCGCATTAGGGATTGTCCGCGTAGGATGGCCAGGATTCGGGCCCGAGAGTCGTACGTAATCGTCAGAGGTAATGGACCGCCACCGCAGAGGGGCCGCGGTAATGGCAGAGGTGGTTATGGATCTGGTCGGGGCCGTGGAGCACCGGGTAGAGGTGCGGGTAGTTCTGATGCTAGACAGCCTGGATTGGTGTATGCTGCGAGGCGCCGAGAGGAGGGCGACGCACCGGACGTCATAACCGGTACGTTTTTGATTTCTGGTACTCCTTATACTGCTTTAATCGATGTGGGTTCTACGCACTCTTATGTTGCTAGTAGCATAGTAGAGACAATGGACTTAGACTCTGAGATATCTTCTAGGCAGATGACTGTGATTAGTCCTCTAGGTCACTCTGTAGTGGTAGATAAACTGTTTAGAGATGTACCTTTAGAACTCCAAGGGGTAGTGTTTACTGCTGATCTGATGGAACTGCCGTTTGGGGAGTTCGATCTGATTCTTGGGATGGATTGGTTGGCTAAGTACCAGGCGAAGTTGGATTGCGCGGCCAAGCGCATGGTTCTTAAGACGGTTGATGGTGATGAGGTGGCTATGATAGGTAATAGGAGGGATTACTTATCAAATGTGGTGTCTGCTCTGAAAGCGGAGAAGATGGTCAGGAAGGGCTGTGATGCGTATGTGGTTCATGTGTATGCCTTGGAGGCTAAAGAGTCCTGCTTTGTTGAGAAGGTTCGCATCTTGTTAAGGAATTTGCTCGATGTGTTTCCGAGGAGCTTAGGGTTTGCCGCCGATCGAGAGGTAGAGTTCGGGATTGATACATTGCCGGATCGCGCGGTGTCTATTGCTCAGTATAGGATGGCACCAAAGGAATTGGTGGAGCTTAAGGCTCGGATCCGTGGAGTTATTGGATCGAGGTTTTATCAGCCGAGTGTTTCGCCGTAAGTGCGCGCGGTACTCTTTGTTAAGAAGAAAGATGGTACGATGCGGATGTGCATAGACTACCGCCGATTGAACAAGCCGACGATTAAAAACAAGTATCCGTTGCCACGGATAGATGATTTGTTTGATCGATTTGAAGGGTGCTGCGGTATTCTCGAAGATCGACTTGAGATCCGGGTACCATCACTAAAGGTTAAGGAGGCCGATATCCATAAAAGCAGCGTTTCGGACTCGGTATGGGCACTACAATTCGGGTAATGCCATTCGGGTTGACTAACGCACCGGCGGCGTTTATGGATATGATGAATAGGGTGTTTCAGCAGATATCTGGATCGGTTCGTGGTGGTTTTTATAGGCGACATCTTAGTATACTCAAGGACGGAGGAAGAGCATGATGCGATCCGAGGTGGTCCGCAGATTCGAGGAAAAGCAACTCTATGCTAAGTTGATGAAGTGCGAGTTACGCTTAGAGAAGTGACGTTCTTGGGTCATGTAGTGTCGTCGCAGAGGGTATTCGAGTAGATCCTCGTAAGATCGAGGTCGTTTTGGACCGAAGCCACCTAGGTCGATGGGTGAGATTCGTAGTTTTCTGGTTTGGCGAGGATACTACAGAAGGTTTGTGGAGGGTTTTCGTTGATAGCGTACCGATGACCAAGTTATTAAGGAAAGAGGTTCCGTTTGTATGGACGGAGAAACAACAGAAAGCTTCGATAAGTTAAAGAAGATCTTGACCGAGGCTCCGGTTCGATTCAACTCGAGGTGGTAAGGAGTACACTGATCTATTGCGATGCATCACATACGGGATTGGGTTGTGTCCGATGCGGGAAGGTAAGGTAGTGGCTTACGCTTCTAGGCAGTGAGGCCACATGAGGTCAACTATCCGACGCATGATTTGGAGCTAGCGGCCGTAGTTTTTGCCTTAAAGATTTGGAGGCACTACTTGTACGGAGAGAGATCGATAGTCTACACGGATCACAAGAGTCTGAAGTATTTACCGACTCGAAGGATTTGAATTTGAGGCAGCGTAGATGGGTTGAGTTGCTTTGAAAGATTACGATCGTTCTATTGAGTATCACGGGCAAGGCTAACGTGGTGGCGACGCGCGTTGAGCCGTAAGGTTGTTTCGGACTTAAGAGCGTTGTTTGCCCATTTGAGCTTGTGCGACGACGGAGTATTCTCAGCAGAGCTGCGAGTTAAGCCTACTTGGGTTGAGCGATCGAGAGAAGCAGAGATAGAGGATGAGGTTACGAGTGCGCAAAGGTTACAAGTGCGTAATGGTGGTTTGAGGGTTACTGCCTTGTCTAGTGACAAGGTTACGTGTTTTCAAGGTAAGGCTTGTATGCCTAAAGATGTTGAGTCGAGGCGAGAAGATTCTTCAGGCGCACATAGCGATCCTCATGCTATGCATCCCGGAGGTAGCAAGATGTATAAGGATCTTAGAGAGCGATTTTGGTGGCACAGTCTCAAGAAAGAGGTGACGGAGTTTGTTGGAAAGTGTCCGACTTGTCGCCAGTCAAGGTGAACATCGATTGCCGTCGGGTTTGCTTCGACTGTGAAGATTCCTCGATGGAAGTGGGAAAGGATAACCATGGATTTTGTCGGTGGGTTACCGCTTACGCCAAGCAAGAAGGATTCGATTTGGGTAGTGGTGGATCGTCGACTAAATCACTCACTTTATCCCGGTGAGGGTTGACTACTCACTTCGAAGCTAGCGAAGTCGTATGTTTCGAGAGATAGTGAGGTTGCACGGTGTACCAGTTTCGATAATCTCGGATAGGGATCCCAAGTTTACTTCAAGGTTCGGAAGGCATTGCATCAAGCATTGGGTACTCGTTTGGATTTCAAAGAGACGGCTTTTCACCCATGATCGACGGTCAATCGTAAAGGGTTATTCAGATCTTAGAGGACATGCTGAGGGGTTGTGTCCTGGATTTCAGAGGTAGTTGGGAGGAGTTTCTACCATTAGCTGAGTTTGCCTACAACAATAGTTACCAAGCGAGCATCAAGATGGCACCGTATGAGGCGTTGTATGGTAGGAAGTGTCGCTCACCTACTTGTTGGACGGAGTTGGGTGAACGCCAGTTATTGGGACCCGAGTGGGTAGCTGAGACTGAGGACAAGGTTAAAGTGATCCAAGCTAGATTGAAGGAAGCTTCGGACCGGCAGAAGTCTTATGCTGATCTTAAGCGAAGAGATATAGAGTTTGCTGTTGGGGATCGAGTTTTTACAAGGTCTCGCCTACGGAAGAAGGTTACGAGGTTCGGAAAGAAAGGCAAGCTTAGTCCGAGGTTTATTGGGCCGTATAAGGTTTTGAGGCGAGTTGGGCGATGGCGTATCGGCTTGAGTTGCGGCGGAGCTTAGGCAGATTCACGATGTTTTTCACGTTTCGATGCTTCGGAGGTATCGTTCGGATCCGTCACATGTGGTAGCAGCGGAAGAGATCGAGGTGAATCCAGACTTGACCATGGAAGAGGAACCTGTGCGGATTCTTGATCGAGATGTAAAGGTTCTGCGTAGAAAGTCTGTGCCTTTGGTTAAGGTACTTTGGCGGAATCATGGCGTAGAGAGCGGCGTGGGAACCCGAGGATACGATGAGACAAAGCAATACCCGCAACTCTTTTGATCAGGTAATTTCGAGGCCGAAATTATTTTTAAGGGGGGTAGAACTGTAATATCCCGGGTTAGGGGGCTATTTTGGTGTTGCATGATATTGCATGTTTGTAGTGTGCTATGTGGCTATTTATATGTTTTAGGGGCTTAATTAAAGCTTAGGTGTATGCCTGAGAAAATTAGAAAATTTTGGTTTTTGGGTATTAAGTGTAGGGGGGATGAGGAAGCTGGGGTTTCTAAGTTATTTTTAGTATTTCATAGCACAAAAGAAGGGTGGCAGAGTGGCAGAGCATGCGCCACATGGAGCTTGGTATGGCGTCAACACCAAGGGGTGGAGGTCCAGTGTTCGAGCAGTAGGATTCCCCATTTTGGTTGCTTTTTGGGACGGCATGGTGGAGTGGTAGAAGCCAAATCAAACACTACCTTGGACCAAGTCTCACCTTTCAAATGAAAGGTAGAGAGCAAATTTAGGAGTGTGACTTGGTCCACTCAATTCAAAGGAGTGGATGGGAGTTGTTTGTGGGATTTGGCCGATTTTTTTTGAGAGGTTTGGGGAAGGTGGACGGCTAGGTAGTGTGTTGTGGAGTAGTGCCGAATGCACCTTGGCACTTTGGGTGATTTTCGGCAATGAAACAATTGGTAAGGCCACACACTTTTGTTTTCTTTCTTTTGTCAAAACAAACCGAAACTCTAAGCTTTTCTCTCATTTTTCTCTTTGACCGAAATTGTTTATTCCTCTCAACTTTCTTTTCTTGTGTTTGAAACCTTGGTAGCCGAAATCCATTCTCCAAAACTCTTTTCATTTTCTTCTCTCTTCTTGAAAAACACTAGTGCCGAAACTTACCATTCCTCTCCCAACCGATTTCTCCATTCTTCTTGTCCATCTTTTTTGTGTGCCGAACCCATATCAACTTGCCAAACTTTCTTTTGTTCTCCTCAAAACCTGTTGCCGTAATCTCTAATTCTTCTCTTGTTCACACTCCTTTTCTCACCTTTGAAAGCCGTACATAGGTGGGTGTTAAACATCAATACCGAATCTTTTTTTCCCTTGTGGTTCAAGGTCTTTGCCGAATTCCCTCTCCTTGTTTTGTGGGCCGAACATTGGTGATTGGTTGGAGTCTTTGGTTTCCAATCGCTTGGAATCAGGTAAGGGCTTGGCCGAATGGCCATTCTACCTTTCTCTCGTCTTTTTGTATGGTGGTTTGAGTAAGGACCGACTCCATTATTGGTTGTTGAGTGCTAATCTTTTGTGTAAATCGTTTTCACTATAGGACATCGGGATTATTAAAGGAGACAAGTGAAGCCTTCCTTTCTTGATTGATTTGTTTGGTAAGTGATGGTAATGGCTACTATTAGTCCATTCTCGTGGTCTTGTTAAGCCAAATTATTAAGGTGGGATTGTTATGATTTTAGGGGTGGCCGATTGTCACAAGAGGAACCGGTGGGCTCGGATTTGGTAGGAAACCAAATCACCTTCAAGGTTAGGGATTGAAACTAACCCCTTTGGGTTTAGATGTCTTTGGCCGAATGGTCTTAGTACCTAACCCCTATGTTTGGTCGATTGTAGGAGTTAGCAATCGAGGGACGTAGATCGTTCGTTGGGATTTTAGACTCGTAGCTATCGTGTGTGTATACTAACACACTTATATTTAGTAATATTGTGAATAACACAATGCAATGACTAATGAAACATGCAGGACTGATATGATACCCTCATGGAGTGCAGTTTTGGACTCGGGTAAGTCGATGCTATTATTATGAGTTATTGATGATCCGTATGATATCATGGATATGGAGATGTGACATGGGGTATGAGATTAGACATATTGGCATGATATGCATGATAGTATGATATGCATGATAGCATGATATTCATGATTACATGAGTTTGGCATGTTGATGGGTGATACGAGAGGAGGGAGCGGTGATATATTGTGTCGACGAGCACAAAGTGCTTTGGTAGCACACTTTGTGACTTTGGGTCACAGAGGTTTGGCACCTCCAGAGGTTTGGTACCTCGCCTCGTCCCGATGGCTCAGTACACAATTGGGTTGGCCCCACAGATGATTATACGGGATTGACGCCGATGTTTTGGTAACACACGATGGGTTGGCCCCATCACCGATTTGTGACTACGGTCACGGTGCTTTGGTAGCACATTGTGTCTTTGGGACACCAGAGGTTTGGCACCTCATTGCGACTTGTCCCCGTGGTTTGACCACCGTGGGTTGGCCCCACTTGAGATATGGGATCGCCTGCGCTAGTGATTTGGTATCACACGATGGGTTGGCCCCATCATCATTGGGTTCGTGACTTCTGGTCACCGGTGCTTTGGTAGCACAACCGTGTCTTTGGGACACCGGTGCTTTGGTAGCACATTGACGGATATTGTGTCTTTGGGACACCGGTGCTTTGGTAGCACATTGTGACTATATGTCACTAGTGGTTTGGCACCACCGGTGGTTTGGTACCACACGGGGTAGAAAAGGCGATATGGATGGTTAGGTTCGGGTTGCATTAATCATGTTGCTATGTATGATGTGTGTTAGCATGTTGATTCTTTGGGAGTGGGATTTACACATCGAGTCACTCGACTCACCCTCTCCTTTGACATTTCGGGTGACTCGAGACGCGCGGACTTGGAGCCAGGATGGACTCAGGTGCACATGCCATGCTTTAATAAAGTTTTACTCAGACTCTACTATTTGGGTACTTTAGTTATTACTTTACATTGGGTCTTATTTCGGATTGTAAAAGGCCTTTTAAGTTATGTTTTATGTTGTTTATATTTTAAGCTGATTTTGATATGCCTTAACAAAATAACTCGGAATAAATTTTACTAAAACTTGAAAAGATAATGTTTTCAAAATTATAACGCGACGTGTTTTTAACCTATACCATCGGGTATCACACTAAGTCTTTTTGACAAACAAATACAACTGGTTTCCAAACCAAACTTGTAGTTCATTTAAGTCTAGAAGCGTTTTATGTATCACTAAGAAACTAATGAGGTTTTAAATGGTTTTTAACTACAAATTCTGGCTAAGTTTTTCAAAATCTCCGGGTTTCGAATACATCAACTGTTTTTCAAACAAGACTACTCAAATTTGTTTCAAACACACTGTGTTTTCATTCCACTTTTAAACGAAAAATCTAGTTTTCCCAAAACGTTTTTCCCCGTAGCATACCAGATTCGGACGTGGTGTCTGGTCCGGGTTTGGGGTGTTACAAGTTTGTAGTTGTCTTCATTGACGACATATTGATCTATTCTCGAGATGAGAACGATCATCAAGAACATTTGAGAATTGTCTTGCAAACTTTAAAAGATAAGCAGTTGTACGCTAAGTTTAGCAATAGTGAGTTTTGGCTCCGTGAGGTCAGATTCCTAGGACACATTGTATCGGGTGATGGTGTTAGAGTTGACCTGAGTAAGATATCGGCTGTTGTGGATTGGAAACCGCCGAAGAACATGTCGAAAATCAGAAGTTTCTTGGGATTAGCAGGATATTACAGATGTTTCGTAAAAGGGTTCTCTATGATTGCTACCCCGATGACGAAACTATTGCACAAAGATGTCAAGTTTGAATGGACTGAGACATGTCAACAATGTTTCGAGAGACTGAAGACATTATTGACTGAGGTGCCAGTTTTGGTTCAACCAGAATCGGGGAAAGAGTTCGGGGTTTACAGTGACGCGTCGTTTAATGGTATCGGTTGCGTGTTGATGCAAGAGGGTAAGGTAGTCGCTTACGCCTCGAGACAGTTGAAACCGCACGAGAAGAATTATCTGACTCATGATTTGGAGTTGGCTGCGATTGTTTTCGCGTTAAAGATTTGGCGACATTACTTATATGGTGAGAAGCGCCAAATCTTTACGGATCACAAGAGTTTGAGATATTTGATGGATCAGAAGGATTTGAATTTGCGACAGATACGGTGGCTTGAGTTGTTGAAAGACTATGAGTTAGTCATTGAATACCACCCGGGAAAAGCGAATGTGGTTGCAGATGCCCTGAGTAGGAAATCCTTGTATGCTCTAAGAGTTATGAGGACGAGTTTGGCATTGTCTGATGATGGTGCTATTCTCAGCGAGTTGAGAGCTAAGCCACTATTTGTTCAATGAGATATGTGAAGCTCGAGAGAAATGAGAGTGAGATGTCACTAAGAGAGATAAGCGTGAGTCGAAAGTGATTCCGATTTTTGAGTGGGCTCGAATGGTTGTTTGCTGTACCGTGACAAAATTTGCGTACCTAGAGATGATGAGTTAATCCAAAAGGTTTTGCATGAGGCCCACGGTGGATGTTTGTCAAGACATCAGGCGAAGACGAAAATGTATAATGACTTGAAGAAGTCTTATTGGTGGCCGGGTATGAAAAGAGATATTTGAGTTCGTGAGAAAGTGTCCGATTTGTCAACAAGTGAAAGCCGAGCATCAAGTGCCTTCTGGATTGCTTGACCCGGTGATGGTACCCGAATGGAAGTGGGATCGGGTTACCATGGATTTTGTGTGGGTTGCCGATGACTCAAAAAAGAGAGATCTTTGTGTGGGTTGTTGTGGATAGACTACGAAGTCACTCACTTTATTCCAAAGACGTGTTGATTATTCACCTTTGGATAAGTTATTTGAGTTGTATGTTGCAGAGATAGTAAGGTTACATGGTGTACCTGTGTCTATAATATTGGATAGGGATCCGAGGTTCACTTCGCGGTTTTGGAAGAGGTTGCAAGAGGCTTGGGGAACAAAGTTGAATTTCAGTACTGCGTTCCATTCGCAAACCGATGGTCAGTCTGAAAGAGTGATTCAAGTTCTCGAAGATATGCTTCGATGCTGTGTGTTAGAATTCGAGGATAGTTGGGAGAGATATCTACCTTTAGTCAAATTTGCTTACAACAACAGTTATCAGTCAAGTATACGGATGGCTCCGTATGAGGCCCTGTATGGTTGTAAGTGTCGAACACCTTTGTATTGGACCAAGCTTAGTGAGAAGCGGATCCATGGGGCCGATCTAGTAAAAGAGACCGAGGAGAAAGTGAAAATAATCCGTAATAGTCTAAAAGTTGCTTCGGACCGACATAATTCGTACGCGGATCTGAAAAGAAAAGAAATTGAGTTTGAAGTGGGCGAAAAAGTGTTTTTGAAAGTGTCCCCATAGAAGAAGATTATGAGATTTGGACGAAAAGGAAAATTGAGTCCAAGATTCATAGGGCCGTATGGGATTACAAATAGAGTTGGGCCAGTAGCATACCGATTGGCTTTGCCGATAGAGTTGGAAAAGATTCATAATGTGTTCAATGTGTCGATGTTGTGACGGTATCGCTCCGATCCTTCACATGTGATTCCTTCGACGGAAATTGAGATAAGGCCGGATATGTCTTATGATGAAGAGTCGGTTAAGATCTTGGCTCGAGAAGTGAAACAGTTGAGAAATAAGAGCATAGCACTAGTGAAAGTGTTATGGAAAAAACACGGTGTGGAAGAGGCTACGTGGGAAACGGAAGAACCTATGAGAGGGCAGCATCCGAACCTCTTTACTGGTAAGATTTTTGGGGGCGAAAATCTCTAAAGGGGGAGAGTTGTAACATCCCGGTTTAGGGCCTAGTCAGAATAGTGGTGCAAGACCAAAAATCCGAGGTATATGAATGAGTTTTTGAGATTTATGCTATGTATGCATGCTAGTGTGAAAGTTTCATGAAGCAATTTTGTGAAATTGCGTTTGAATTGTCCAAAAGGACTAAATTGCAAAAGTTGCAAAATGTGAGATTCTAGAAGCTATTTGTGTGAAATAGCTTTAGAATATTAATTAGAGGTCCTTAAATAGCATTTTTTCCAATTTCTAATATTTGGACAAAATTGGGCATTGATGAGTTAAAATAGAAAGTTTATCAAAAAGGGCATTTTGGTCATTTATCAATTAAGTGATTAAAATAGGAGAAAAGATGACAAAATTCATTCATCTTCTTCTCTAAGGCTGCCGAAATTTTCAAGAGCCATTGTTAGGGTTCTTCAAATTTTTCAAACTTGCTAGTAAGTGCATCTAGCCTCGTTTTTTATATTCTTTATATTTTTGAAGTCCTTGTAGCATGAGTAAGCTATTTTTAGCTATTTGATGAGCTATGATGGATGTTCAAAAATGTGGCCATGTATGACATGCATGTATTTTGATGTTTTATGGAAGATTATGAAAGCTTGATGTAGTAGAAACATCTTTTGCTAAATGAGTTTCCATAGAAAATGCATGTAGGGACTAGTTTGTGAAAGTCTTAAGTTTGGTCATACATGTGTGATGTAGTGAGAATTGATGATTTCTTTAGTTGAGTAAGTGATTCGGCTAAGCATGAAAGGCTAGGAAGTTGAATAAAAATCACTTTACGAGCCTTGGGCCAACAGTGTAATTATGAGAAAAATTTGGGGCAAAAGAGTAATTTTGCCAAAGTATGAGATGTGGGTCAATTTGTTCAATGTGTGTATTGAATAAGCCGATTTATTCATTATAGATCAAGAAAGATGAAGCCCAGATTAAAACTGAGGCAAAAGCAAAGTGGTGGACTAAATTGCATGTTTCTATACTTTTGCGTATCGAGGTAAGTCTATGCATAAACAATGCATTCATACTTACAATTTGTTAATGCTAGCTAGTGTGTAGAAGCATGGTTGAGAATGAATGAGAATCTATGTGGAATGAATGTGGTAGAAATCGTGAATGGATGTAGGATTGAGTACGTAGATATGTGAATGTATAGTGATAATGCTAAATGGTGGGCTAAGTGCAATACCATCCTAAGGCATAATGACGATGAGCTGGCTATGTGCGATGCTATCGTTAGGTATATTATCTAGTGGGCTATGTGCGAAACCACTATGATTACCTTCATGGTAGGCTAAGTGCGATGCTACCTTATTAATTGATTGTGGTGGGCTAAGTGCGAAACCACCGAGACATTAGCTGTGTGGATTAGCTGTGTGGATGTATTATCAAGAAATAATGATGTGTTGTATATTGTGTAAATGTGATATTGAATGCAGGGGTGCATGTCAATGGTTATGAGTAAGTGACTCATGATGTGTTGAAATAAATGTGGTAAGGGATAGAAAGAGTAAGCATAGTTGTACATTATATGTTAGTATAATGCTAATTGTTGTTTAGTTTATACTATGTTGCTTAATTGTTTATATGTAAACTTACTAAGCTCAAAGCTTACTCCTTTTCTTTTCCCTTGTCTTATAGAGTAAAGTGTTGAATCGAGATACGAGGATCAATTGGAAGATCACCCACACTATCAGCACACTCTGGTACATTAGACTCAATGTTTTGTATATGGCATGTATAGGGGCTAGACAAGTTAGTGAATTTTGTTGTATATGGCTATGATGAGTTGGCCTTTAAATGGATAATCTATTTTGTATAATGCCATAGTTGTTGGCTACTTTATTATATGAAAAGATGTAGTTATCCAAGTGAGATTGTAAGATTGTGAGTTGATTATGGATGTGTTGAATGAGTGCATGATTGTGTATGCTAGAAGGGTGAAAAGAACTTGGCAAATAGCTTTGTTCTTGTCCATGTGGATAGACACACGGGTGTGTGTCTAGGCCATGTGTGACACACGGCCAGCCCACGGGCGTGTGACTCAGCCGTGTGTCCCCTGCATGTTAGTATTTTAAATCAGAATAGACCACGGACTAGCCACACGGGCGTGTGTCTAGGGCGTTTGGGATTAATCAGTGTTGGCCACGGGCTAGCCACACGGACGTGTGTCTAGACTCTAGGCCGTGTTAAAGTAGTCAGTGTGCACCACGGGTGGAAGGCACGGGCCTGTGCCCTAACCGTGGGGCATTGGCAGAATGCTTGAGTTTTCATGCACGGGTAGTGACCATGGGCGTGTGTGACATCCACGGGCGTGCCAAATCTTACACGGGCGTGTGAGCCCTGTATAGATGGAAAAATTTTAAGATCGTAAGAGTTTTCGATATGTTCTCGAGAGCCCTTGTGTGTTTGAGAGAGGCCTCGTAGGTCGGGATTGAGGTTGTTGTGATGGCCAAAGAGAGTGGTCATTTTGTGCCTAAGTGGCGATCTTGAGGTCTTTAATTCAGTGACGTCTCGTGCCCGGTTCCGGCGTTGAATACGGGTAAGGGGTGTTATATAAGTGATGTCCATCTTTGTCCACTTACTTTAATAATGGTCTAATTACAACATAAGGACCTCCAGTTTTTAATTTCATAGCTATTAAACACCTTTAGCTTATAGAACATAAGTTTTACATTTTAAGCGATTTAGTCCTTTTTATCAAATTGACTAATCAAACGATAAAATTTCTTAACGAAATTTTCACACAAACATATTATCATGCTGTAAACCTTAAAATAATAATAAAATAAATATTTTGACTTCATATTTCTGGTCCCAAAACCACTATTCCGATTTGACTAAAAA
This sequence comes from Gossypium sturtianum, assembly GCA_025698515.1. NCBI lineage: Eukaryota > Viridiplantae > Streptophyta > Magnoliopsida > Malvales > Malvaceae > Gossypium > Gossypium sturtianum. Next base: position 35,429,347 of record CM046954.1, read on the forward strand.
CGGGCTGTTACAACTCTCCCCCCTTTAGGAATTTTCGTCCCCGAAAATCTTACCAGTGAATAGGTTAGGGTACTATTTTCTCATAGCTTCCTCGGGTTCCCACGTAGCTTCTTCAACACCGTGTCGTTGCCACAGTACTTTCACTAGAGCTATGGTTTTATTTCTCAATTGTTTAACCTCTCGAGTTAAAATTTTAATCGGTTCTTCGTTGTACGTTATGTCAGGTTGAATTTCAATCTCTGCCGAATAAATTACATGTGAAGGATCTAATTTATATCGACGCAACATTGACACATGAAACACATTATGGATTTTCTCCAACTCAGTCAGTAAAGCTAGCCAATATGCCACTAGCCCTATTATTTCAACGATCTCATACGGCCCGATGAAATGCGGAGCTAGTTTGCCTTTGCGACCAAATCAAAGTATTTTCTTCCACAGAGAAATTTTCAGAAATACTTTGTCGGCGATCTGAAATTCAATGTCTTTTCATTTCAAATCCTCATACGATTTCTGTCGATCTGAAGCTGCTTTTAGACTGTCACGAAATACTTTCACTTTTTCTTTAGTCTCTCGGATCAAATCAATCCTGTGAATTTTTTTCTCACTCAGCTCGGTCCAGTACAACGAAGTTCGGCATTTGTGACCATAAAAGCTTCGTACGGTGCCATCATTATGCTCGATTGAAAACTGTTGTCATACGCGAATTCAACTAACGACAAATATTTCTCCCAATTGCCTTCAAATTCTAAAACACAACAATGAAGCATATCTTCGAGAATCTGTATTACTCTCTCAGACTGACTGTCGGTTTGCGGATGAAATGCTGTATTAAAATTCAACCTCGTACCCAGAGCTTCTTGCAATTTCTTCCAAAATCGCGATGTGAAGCTCAGATCTTTATCCGAAATAATCGAAACTGGCACCCAGTGCAATCTAACTATCTGAGAAATGTACAATTCAGCTAATTTATCAAGTGAATAGTCTGTACGTACCAGAATGAAATGTGCTGATTTTGTCAGTCGATCTACGACAACCCAGATAACAACCCAGATAGCATCTTTCTACTTCGAAAACAAGGGCAATCCCGATACGAAATCCATCGTATCTCTATCCCATTTCCATTCTAGTATCATCACAGGCTGTAGTAATCCTGAAGGCACTTGATGTTCAGCTTTAACTTGCTGACAAACCAAACTTCTCGTCACATGCTTATAAAGCTTATCAATTCGTGTAATATTGATATTACATCTCATCACATCGATATATCCTATATGGAAAGTACTTCTAGACTCGTTCTTTTCCCAGAAATCAGAAAACCTAAGCTCTGATACAACTAAATGTAACACCCCTATACCATGTTCGACTTAAGGAACCTGATATAAGAATATTACATTTGGTGCCAAAGTAATTCTTGGCTAATCACAAATATATTAGAACATAAAAATGGACAAATAATAAATTTAAATAATTTATAATTTAGTCCTTACAATTATACTTGGAACATACTTGATTTTTCCTAAGTACATGCCATTCTATTCAAAATTTTAAAACGTACCCTCTTGTTACTTGAAGATGTGATGAGATGAAGACTCGTAATCTCAAATACAACTCTTCAAAATTTCTGTACCTAATCTGCGCACGGAAACAAACCGTACGCTGAGTATACACTCAGTGGTATTACTATGATTCAAATACTTAAAGTAAAAACAATAAATATGCACAATTAATCTTACCACTATTTTACTTTCAATAAATCATTCATGCATTTAAAACTTTAAATTTTTTAGTAATATGTATCTTAAATAGCTTTTCTTCATTTTAATTTATATATCTTCTTACTATATCAATATTCATTTCATGCATTTCACCAATAACCATTTCATAAAATCATTATTTCATTTCTATATCTCAATTCAATAACTTATTCTATTTCATATCTAAAACCTTACAACATTAGTCTTTCAATAATTATTTAAACCAACATTTTTCAATAAAAATAATTATAATTAATTCATATGATTATATTCAATTAACTCATACACTATTTCATTATTTCCAATTCATTCTATTTTCACTTCTTATTTCGATATTTTAACAAATTCATGAACCTTAAGTTCATGCTTCAAATCTTAGGTCTCAATTCAATTCACAATTCAATTCATAATTTCTTTCTCATATTTTTAATAGTACGATCAATCAAATTTATTTAATTTTCTCATTTCAGTTATTCGCCCTATTAACAAACCCGGACCTTGACGGATACATGGATTCCAACCAAACACACCAGTACGACACATTGTGCCTAAAACGGTACTCAGTACCTGATCAATATATCAGAAGCAATATACGACACATAAAGTGTCTGAAACGACACAAGTGGTGCCTAATACGACACATATAGTGCCTGATCGGCAAAGCCGATAAATTCCCGTACTCTTCCAATCCTATGACATGCCAACTATATCCGACTCAGCCCGACTAGTTAATAGGGTATTCAAATCATTTTTCTATTTCAAATTCACTTTCAATTCAATCACAATTCAATTCAAATTCACTTTCCACTTTCTAATCAATATACAATTCAATACCAATACATATTTCAGATATTCACATATAATCATACTTCGATTCAATTCAAACCACTTTTCAATCAATACACAATTCACATATTCACACATATTCATAATTTAATTCACTTTTTTTCAATTCATATTTTTAATTCATTTTCCAATCAAATTCAAATCACTAATTACTTTTCAATCAATATACATTTCAAATACTCACATATTTTCTTCATTCAATTCAATTTGATTCAATTCAAATCACTTTTAGTTTCCAATCAATAGACTTTCAAATATTCACATAATTCATAATTCAATTACTTAATTCAAATCACTTTTAATTTCCAATTTGCTCACATTCAATTTCAATAGCCATAAACATTTTTGAATCAATTTTATTGAATCAATTTCATTCAAATCAATATTATCATCTCAATTGCTTACTTAATTTGACTTACCATGCATTTTAATTAAAATATAACAATTAATAATAAATAGATTTGAATTATAGTAATACAAACCGTGATTTCTCGTTTTTACTCCTTGTCCACTTTTTCTTTTCCTTTCTTCGCGGATGCCTCGGGTGCGATATTGGCAATTTGAATTTGAACCTTGAAAACCCTAAATTCTTTCTTTTTCTTTTTCTTTCTTCTTTCTCTCTATTTCGTCCCTGCTATTCTGTTGTTTTTAATTTCTTTGTTTTCTTTCTTTACTTTACTATATATATAATATAATAATATAATATATAATAAAACATAATAACAGATTTTTAAGGATTAACCGCCTCAACTTATGCTTTTGGTTTAATTACCCTTTTAGTCCTTTTTACTTTCTTTGTATTATATTTGTTTATTAATTTAACAATAATATAATATATAGTTATAACAAATATCTATTACTTAAATAATAAGTAAACTAAATACATATATTACAAATGTACATATTTTAATTAACACACTTGTATTTTATCATCACCTTACACTTGTCTTTATTTATTTTATTTCATAATATAATAATAATTAATAAATATCTTTTACTTATTATTTAAGAAAATATAAAAATATATTACAAGTGTATTTTCATGTATTTTACACATTTTTATTATCATTACCATACATTTGTCACTATTTTAATTTATTTATTTAATAATAATAATTTTAATATAAAACCATAATAATATTTATATATAATATATAATCTAAGAAAAATTTTCCGCCTCACCTAATGAAATAGGCATAATTGCCTATTTAATCCCCTTTATTTTATTTTAATCTATAATTAAACTTTTACCCTTTATTCAATTTAGTCCTTTTTCCTAATTTCTCCTAATTAAGCTAAATTCACGTAATTAAAGCCTAATTAAACACACTACTAGACTCATAAATATTTCTAATAATTATTTACGAATTTGGTTTATTAAGACGGAGGCCCAATAATGCACTTTTTCGATGCCCGTGAATTTTGGGTCATTACATTTCTCCCCCACTTAATATATTTCGTCCTCGAAATTTACCTGAGAAAAGATTAGGATACTGTACTTTTATTGTTTCCTCCGGTTCCCAAGTTGCTTCCTCCACATTATGACTTTTCCATAATACTTTCACTAAAGGAACCCATTTGTTTCTTAACTCTTTTACGTCACCAATTTGTCATCTTCTAACTGCGCTGACTTAATCTGATCAACATCACTGATTTGATTTTTAATTCAACCAATAAACTTTCATTATCATTGATACTAAGCTGAGTAAACATTGTTCGCAATTCAATTGCTACTTTCCTACTTAATGCATAAGTTATAACATTAGCTTTATCATGGTAATAATCAATAACACAATCAAAATTTTTCAAAAGCTCTATCTAATGACGCTATCTTAAATTCAACTCCTTTTGAGATAAAAGATTTTTGAGACTTTTATGATCGATATAAATATAACACTTTTCATCATACAAATAGTGTATCTAAATCTTTAGAGCAAAAACCACAACAGCTAGTTTTTAAATCGTGTGTCAGATAATTGCGTTCATACATTTTTAGCTGACGAAATGCATAACCAATCACTTCTAGTCTTACATCAAAACACGACTAAAATCGCTCAAGGATCATCACTATAAATGGCAAAATCCTTTCCATAAGAATCGAAAACCTTTAGTTATTCTTATAATCCTATATATATATTATTTTTATTTTTTTTCTAGGCTCTACTTTGTTATACTTTTATATTCTCATTTTCATTTCATTTCATTTCTTTCTCTTTTCGAGGCAAACAATGATTATTCCAGTTATGGATCAGAGTTATTACTCTTAGTCCAAACCTCTTAGAAATCTATTGGCCTGGCCGCTGCCAATAGTCTCCTCGAGGTAATTGTTCTTTCCAAAGTTTGCCTCTTTTATTACACAATTTACAACTTTGCATATTCCTTCTTCTTCTTGTTTTCACACTTTAAATCACTCCTTATGTACTAATTCTTAAAATCATTTCTAAAGTACTTACACTATTTTAATTTTATTTATTATTATTATTATTAAATTATCATTCTATACATGTACAACTATATATATACATATATATTCACTAATCTCTAACTTTTACTTTTAACTACTTAAATCCATTTTTGCGTCTTGTTCCTTTTCAAATTTTGTATCTTCCCCCGAAAAATACTCTATATTAAGTTCAAAATTCTCTTCAAATTCATCTTCTACGATCCAATTTGGAAATTCCTCAGGATTTTCTTCCTTTTCCATATTTATAACGGGTATTGAACCTATAAATTCACTTAGTAATTTTCTAACAACTAATTTTTCCATCCATGGCATGTTAAAGACATTTTGCATCCTAGTCAACTTTTGTGAGCCTACACTTTGTCTCGTTATCTTTCTTGCTCCTTCAGAGATTATAAACTTCACGTAGCTTATAACTAGATTCCAATAGGTTCGTGGTACTAATTTCTTCCAAAGTTGGTCTAAAATGATTTGATGCTCTCGTTCTATTAATGTTCCTCTAAGGGTCAAATATTACACTTTATTCTTTCTAATCATTTCGTGAATGTAACGCCCCAAAAATCTCTTATATATTTATTTTCGTATGTTTGTGATGCAATTGTATGTCTGCTTCAATGGTTAAGTGTTCTGGGAAGTGTCTGAGAGGTCCCAAGTTCAAGCATTAGCTTGGGCAAATTTTTGTTTTTAAATGAATAAACCCTATCTCTAATCAGTAGGCTTATAAATAAATGTTGGTAAAATATGTCAGAATGGGCTTGCTGGTCTGGTGGTTTAGTGGAGTGTTAAGTGGCTGGAGGTCTGAGGTTCGAATCTTTGCGTGTAACATCCCAAAAACGGGGCTATTTGGAAATAAATTATTTTTCTTATGTATGAACTGCTGTGTCATTATTTATGGAATAATAATGATCAATTTAAGGCTTTGTGTTGGCTCGATTTGGTAGGAAATTTTAGTTTTTAACTTTTAAAAGAAGGGAGCCTTAGTAAGTGGGTGTTATAAGAATAAATGTGGGTAATTTAACACTAAAAAGCCCTTGGTAAAGTGGCAAAAAGAAGCCCACTTAAGAGCTACATGTGACGCCACCAAGGAGCAAGGGAGAGCTTGTGTTCGAGTCACGGAAATTCCCTTTTTGTTCTTTATTTGGACTGGCACAAGGAGAGAGATTTTCTCTCCTTAATTCTTTTTATTATCTATTTAGATAATAGAGATAATAATGAGGATATTATTATTATTTTATAAAGGGATTATTAATTAGATTTTTATTTGGATAATAAGATATTGTGAGCATTTTAATTGGTTTTTAATTCCTTAATATTAAGAAGATAAATTAAGGATATTACTATTATCATTTTGATAATGTGATAAATGTAGGATAATTGAGGGATTATTAGATTAAAAGAATTATTGGATATTAGTTGGATTATCAAAGGATTATTGGGATTAATTCAAAATTTATTTGAATTAATTAGAAAGGGTGGACGGCAAGGGTGCTTGGTGGCTATAAATTCATGAGTTGATCTCCTTGTTTTTCTTTTCTTCAAATTTTTGCTAAGTGCCGAATTCCTAGCCCTCTTTTGCTCTTGCATTTTCACCATTCTCTCAAGCTCTTTAGCCGAAACTTCTTTCCTCCCCTATTAACTCTCTCTCGGCCGAATATACCATTGGAAGTGCCGATTTCTTCATTTGTCTTCCTTTCCTTTTTCCTTTACGATAGCCGAATTTCCCCTCTTCATATTCCAAGACTTGGCCGAATAGCAAGCAGGAATAATCTCCTCTAGACTCTCCTTCAATCGGTTCATGAGGTGGTAAGTGATCTTGGCCGAATGTCCATCTTCCCTTTTCTTTCTTTTTCTCATCGATTTCTTTTACAAGGAGAGGTGCCGATTTCGGCAATGGCTTCTAAGCGGTTAGTAACCGATTTCTTATAGGTATTCGAGGAAGTAAAACAATCGACTCACGGCTGATCTCTAGTGTTCAATTTGGTAAGTGGTGGTAAGATCAATCTCCTTATTCTAGCAATTTGATTAAAAGTCGAAGGTTATTGGTTTACTTGCTAATCAATGATGGTCGATTTGAGCGATTCGAGTATCAAGTACGGTAGATAATAGCAAAGAGTGTTAAGGTAAGATCTCGGGTTCACAAGGAACCCTCCCAAATAAGTTAATTAGGCCGAATAGGCCATAAGACTAATCCATGGATTTGGCGAATATAGGACAAGTGGATCTGTGGTGACCAACGCTTTCTTTCGGGATTTAGGACTACCATCGATATCGGTGTGTACATACACACTTATAATAGTTAATAAAGTGTATTAAGTGTATGTTATGTGTAAATCGCTCTATGTAGATATGGCATTAGTGCCTTAATGGTACAAGCGAGGATCCCGGTAAGTCTCTATTTGTATGAGATTGATAATAATGCTTTTGGGAAGCATGGATTATTTGATACATGTGATATATGTATGTTCTGTTATTAAGCGCTTGACATGGGTTGATGAGAGGAGGGGGCGGTGATATCGTCTTTGTGAGCACCGGTGTTTTGGTAACACACTCGTGACTATATGTCACAGAGGTTTGGTACCTCCAGAGGTTTGGTACCTCATAGCGACTTGTCCACGTGGTTAACACCACCGTGGGTTGGCCCCACTTGAGATATGGGATAAATGCGCGGTGATTTGGTATCACACGATGGGTTGGCCCCATCACCCGATTTGTGTCTACGGACACCGGTGCTTTGGTAGCACATTGTGACTATATGTCACCGGTGGTTTGGCACCACCGGTGTTTTGGTAACACATCGTGACTACGGTCACCGAGTGGTTTGGTACCACATGGGGTAGACAAAGGCGTTTGGTTGGCTAGGTTGGGTACACGATACTGCATAATTAATCTGTTATATGTTGTGTATGAAATGTTGTATTAACCAGGGAAGGGTTACATATTGAGTCTTGGTGACTCACCTTCTCCTTTAACATTTTTCAGGTGACTCGTAGGTGGCGGTTGAGGAGCCGGTTGGACTCGAGGTGGCCATGCAAAGGATTTAAATTTGAACTTTAAATTTGATTAATTTTATTTTGGGTTGTAATAAGGCCTCCATAAACTATAGTTGTGTTTTTTTTTATGTTGGATATTTACTTAAAACTATATCATTAAATTGAATTAAATCACATGTTTTCTTAAGTTAACACGAAAAAGTTTATTCGTGCCATCGGGCACACTTGAAACTGGTATAACAATTGGACTTATTTAAATTTCCAAATTAAATCTAAGGATAGCTTTGACAGGATAACCGCAAACGAGAAGCTTTCAATAAAAATTAAATAGGTATCGAAATGGTGTTCACAAGGTTTTTTTTTTCTCCGTAACAAATCAAATTCGGTCGTAATGTTTGGGCCGGGTTTGGGTTGTTACATGCACTGGTATCGAGCCGGTTCAAAGCTCATTTGTGGGGCCCAAGGCCCAAAAATGTTTTAATAGGCCTTTCGAATTGTTTTTGGGTTTTAAGCAGCATGGCCCGAGTCTCCGGCACCGATCCGCCCAGGTAAGTACATCTAAACCTTTCTGTGAATTATATTCTGTAGAAGGGTAGGAAGCATGGAACGTAGATAGACTTATAGGACTTGGACCCTAAGGCTAGATTGCTCAAACACGACGAAGAAGTAAGACTTAAAGAACTAAACCAACCTATGACTTAGTCAATGAGCTAGGGTGTGGTAACCCCATGACGCATGTCTAGGATTGGATCCGGAAGAGCTTGGTATTTAAGCGATCCTCGTGACTCATCTCCTCTTCGCAGTATCCTGCAGTGCGTAGCCCGGTGCTCACCCTAACTCGAGAGGGCTCGGTGGTGTGGTAACCTCGTGCGCATGTCTAGAAAGGTTCGGTGAGAGCTTGGTATTTAAGCGGTCCGCGTGACCCACCTCCTCTTCACTCGACTCTGCACGGTGCGTAGCTTGGGTTCACCCCGACCTGGGAAGGCTCGGTCATAGGCTAAAAACAATGATTAAAACCGAGAAGGGAATTAGCCTTGTTTTTGAAATGGAATGAATAACAAGCCCTAATGTTTTCAAAACTTGTCCAATAACCCTCTTAAACCCTAGAACACTACGTATACAATGTTTTTCTCGGAAAACTTGACTTGTGAAAAATTACGAAATACCCTTAGGAGTAAAATTACCAAAATGCCCACGACCCATAAAAAAATTAACTCAATGGTTTTGCCCCAAAATTCCAATGATTTTATAAAACATTCAATAACTTAGCTTTGGAAATCATCAAGCCAAAATATTTTGGATTCGGAAAATTACGAAAATACCCATGTAGGGAAAAAGACGAAAATACCCACTGGGTTAGAAATGGCGAAATGTCAGATGAGTGAATAGGTATGGAAAGTATTAAGGAATGGATGCATGAACTTCTTTGTGTGAACTAGGATAGGAAAGCTGAAACATTGTTTGCTCGAAAGAATCTCCGATTAAATCTTATCCATAAAACTTCTTCATGAGTAATAAAGTGAAACAAATGCTAACGCATAAAATTTTTCTTAATCAGATTAAAAGCGCGGTAGATAGAATGAGTTCTAGAGGACGTGGGACGCCGTGGACGTGGTAGGGGTAGGATGACGGTGTATGAACCCGTCAGTCGAGACAAGGTTCGAAAATGAGGTACCATCGCCACCACCACCTCCTACTTTTAGAGTGAGGAGCCGAGAGCAGGCCGGTGGCGAGTCGGTATCGCAAGCGTGTGTTTGCGAGTCTTGGAGATGGTGGCTGGGGCTGGTGGAAATGTTGGAGCTCGGAAATCTATCCCGAGCGACTCCGATCTAACGGAGCGGAGGTATTCCGAGGTGTGTCGAGTGGCACCCAAAGGCGTGGAATCATGGCTAGAGTCAATCTGAAAGAATCATGGATGACCTTGACTTTGACCGAGGAAGAGAAGCCGAAAAGGGCGTGTCGCTTCTAAAGGATGAAGCGTATCGGTGGTGGCTTACGGTTCGAGATGGGGCTGGGGCTACACCGATGATTTGACTTGGGAGTATTTGAGAACCACCTATCGAGAAAAAGTATGTGGGCATCAGCTACACTGACGCGCAGAGAAAGGCTTTTCTGGGATTAGTGCAAGGAACTAAGTCCGTGTCGGAATATGAGGCGGAATTTCTAAGGCTGAGTAGATATGCGAGGGGCATCGTGGCTATCGAACATGAGCGCGTGTCCGCTTTGAGGACGGACTCGAGATGATTTGAGGTTACTAATTGCCCCGACAAGTTCGTGAGTTTTCATCTCTAGTAGAAAAGGCTAAGGTAGCCGAAGGAATCAAGGAGGCTGTGAGGCAGAACTATAGTAAGAACAATCAGAAGAGAAGTTTTGGGTCAGCTGGATCAAGCGAAAATGCTCAGAAAAAGGCTAGGCCAAGTGGGCCCAATCAGCAAGACAAGGCCCACGATCGCTAATCGAGAGGCCGACTCGGTGCAATCTGTGGAAAGACCCATTGGGGAGGTTGTTGGACTGGTGACAAAGGATGTTTTGAGTGTGGGTCTTTGGAGCATCGTGTCAGAGATTGTCCCCAGAAACTAGCTAAGAAGCAGCCAGAGGGGCAGAACCGTGCTCAGGATAGAAATGTAGGACCACGGAGGGGTCGTGGTAATGGTAGAGGAAACAACGGGCCCTAACCGAGGTCGTGGAACTCAAGGCGAGAGGTTCGGGCAACACGAGAGGCTAGGCGGCTGGCTTAGTTTACGCAGCAAGGTGTCGCGAAGAAGGTGACGCACCGGATGTCATAACCGCGTGCGTTTCTAATTTTCGGTTTTCCTTATGTTGCATTGATTGATGTGGGCTCGACGCACTCGTACATTGCTAGTAGTGTGGTAGGAACTATGGACCTAAACTCTAAAACTGCTTCTAGGGAGATGACTGTAGTTAGCCCCTTAGGTCACTCCGTAGTCGTAGATAAACTCTATAGAGGCGTACCCCTAGAACTCCAAGGGGTAGTATTTGTAGTCGATCTAATGGAACTACCGCTTGGGGAGTTCGATTTGATCTCGGTATGGATTGGTTGGTTAAGTACCAAGCAAGGTTGGACCGTGACCAAGCGCATGGTTCTTAAGACGGCGGAAGGTGATGAAGTAGTTATGATAGGAGATAGGAGGAATTACCTATCCAACGTAGTGTCTGCCTTGAAGGCCGAAAGGATGATCAAGAAGGGTTGTGAGGCGATTTGGTTCAAATCGTGCTTTGGAAGCTAAGGGGTTAGTAGTTGGAAAGGTCCGAACGGTTGGGGAATTTGTTGATGTATTCCCGAGAAGAACTTCCGGGTTTGCCTCTCCGGATCGAGAAGTCGAATTCGGTATAGACTTGCTACCGGCGGCACTGTGTCCATAGCACCATACCGAATGGCACCAAAGGAATTGGTGGAGCTAAAGGCTCAAATTCAGGAGCTCTTGGATAGAGGGTTTATACGACCAAGTATATCTCCGTGGGAGCGCTGTGTTGTTTGTCAAGAAGAAGGGCGGTTCTATGCGGATGTGCATCAACTACCGTCGATTGAACAAGTTAACGATCAAGAACAAGTATCCGTTGCCTCGGATTGACGACTTGTTTGATCAAGCTGAAGGGTGCCTCAAGTGTTTTGAAGATAGACTGAGGTCGAGGATATCATCAACTTAAGGTAAAGGAGGCCGACGTTCACAAAGCGGCATTCGAACTCGGTATGGGCATTTCGAGTTCTTGGTGATGCCATTCGGGTTGACCAATGCACCGCGGCATTCATGGACTTGATGAATAGAGTATTTCAAGAAGATTTGGACCGATTCGTCGTAGTGTTCATGTAGCGACATATTGGTTTATTCAAAGACAGAAGAGGAGCATGACAAGCATCTACGGATAGTTCTGCAAGTATTGAGGGGGAAGCAGTTATACGCCAAATTCAGTAAGTGTGAATTTTGGCTTAGGGAAGTGGCTTTCTTAGGTCATGTAGTATCGGTGAAGGAATTAGGGTAGACCTCGCAAGATTGAAGCGGTATTGGAGTGGAAACCACCTAGGACGGTGGGTGAAATACGAAGTTTTACAGGTTTAGCAGGTACTATCGGAGATTCGTGGAAGGATTCTCTCTAATAGCAATACCGTTGACTAAGTTGCTAAGGAAAGGTGTCCCATTTGTATGGACGGAAAAGCAAAGCAAGAAAGCTTTGATAAGTTAAGGAAGATTTTGTGGAAGCTCTCGGTTTGGTACAAACACCAAGCGGGAAAGTTATTCACGATTTATTGTGATGCATCTCACACCGGTTTGGGATGTGTGTTGATGCGAGATGGGAAGGTAGTAGCCTATGCATCCCGTCAATTAAGACCGCATGAGGTTAACTACCCAACCCATGACTTAGAGTTAGTGGTCGTCTTTGCTGCTCAAGATATGGAGACATTACTTGTATGGAGAGAAGTCGATAGTCTACACGGATCACAAAAGCTTGAGGTATCTTCCGACTCGAAGGATCCGAATCGAGGCAGCGTCGATGGATTGAACTACTAAAGGACTATGATTGTTCAATCGAGTACCATCCAGGGAAAGGCTAATGTGGTAGCGACGCATTGAGCCGGAGATATAACGGACTTAAGAGCAATGTTCGCTCGGTTAAGTGCGTATGATGATGGGAGTCTTTTGGCGGAACTTCAAGTAAAGCCGACTTGGATTGAGAGATTAAAAAAAGCGATTAATGGATGAAGGCTTGAGCGCTAAGAGGGTACAAGTTCAAGACGGTGGTTTGGAAGGGTACTGATCTGTCTAGTGATGGAGTGCTTTGTTTTCAAGGACGAGTATGTATGCCAAAGGATACTGAATTAAGGCGAAAAATTCTCCAAGATGCACATAGCAGCCCATACGCTATGCATCCCGGGGAAGCAAGATGTATGGAGATTTGCGAAAAGATTACCGTGGCGGGGTTGAAGCGTGAGATAACGGAGTTCGTAGGGAAGTGTCCGACGTGTCGCAGGTTAAGGTCGAACATCGGTCACCATCGGGACTACTTCAACCGATAAAGATCCTCGGTGGAAATGGGAGAGGATCACCATGGATTTTGTTAGTGGGCTACCCCTCACGCCCACCAAGAAGGATGCGATTTGGGTAATTGTGGATCGCCTAACTAAATCGGCTCACTTCATGCCGGTGAGAATGGATTACTCACTCCGAGAAGCTAGCGAAGGTCGTATGTGGGTGAAATAGTGAGGTTGCATGGCGTGCGGTGTCGATTATCTCGGATAGGGATCCCGATTCACGTCAAGGTTTTGGAAAGCATTGCATCAAGCTTTGGGTACACGGTTAGATTTGAAGACGGCTTTCCATCCACGATCGACGGACGATCGGAAAGGGTGATACTGATTTTAGAAGACATGTTAAGAAAGTGTGTCTTGGATTTTAGTGGTAGTTGGGAGGAGTACCTACCATTAGCGGAATTCGCTTATAACAATAGTTATCAGTTTAGTATTCAAATGGCTCCATACGAGGCCCTATATGGACGAAGTGTCGTACTCCTACATGTTGGACGGAGTTGGGAGAAAGACAAGTTACGGGTCCAGGAATCGTAACCAAGAGACGGAAGACAAAGTCAAGGTGATTCGGTCTCGTCTCAAGGAAGCATCGGATAGGCGAAGTCTTATGCCAATCTCAAACGCAAGGAAGTGGAGTATGTGTGGGAGACAAAGTCTTTCGAAAGTGTCGCCTTGGAAAAAGGTGTTGAGATTTGGACGGAAAGGAAGTTAAGCCCAAGGTTCATCGGGCCATATCTTTGTTGTGAAGCGAGTAGGACCCAGTGGCTTATCAGCTAGAGTCGCCGTGAATCGAATCGATTCATGACGTATTTCATGTATCAATCTTTGATCAGTATCGGTCAGATCCTTCGCACGTTGTGCCGATGAGCGAGAGATCGAGGTAAACTTCGGATTTATCTTTTGAGGAAGAACCGGTTGGATTGTAGACCGAGATGTGAAAGTTCTACGTAGGAAGGCGGTGCCTTTAGTAAAAGTGTTATGGCGGAACCACTGAGTGGAAGAAGCTACGTGGGAGCCCGAGGAGGTGATGCGGCAAAGCAATACCCCCATCTCTTTTGATCAAGGAATTTCTGGATGAAATTTATTCTAAGGGGGTAGAATCGTAACATCCCAAAAGCGGGGCTATTTGGAAATAAATTATTTTTCTTATGTATGAGCTATTTGTGTCATTATTTATGGAATAATAATGATCAATTTAAGGCTTTGTGTTGGCTCGATTTGGTAGGAAATTTTAGTTTTTAACTTTTAAAAGAAGGAGCCTTAGTAAGTGGGTGTTATAAGAATAAATGTGGGTAATTTAACACTAAAAAGCCCTTGGTAAAGTGGCAAAAAGAAGCCCACTTAAGAGCTACATGTGACGCCACCAAGGAGCAAGGGAGAGCTTGTGTTCGAGTCACGGAAATTCCCTTTTTGTTCTTTATTTGATGGCACAAGGAGAGAGATTTTCTCTCCTTAATTCTTTTTATTATCTATTTAGATAATAGAGATAATAATGAGGATATTATTATTATTTTATAAAGGGATTATTAATTAGATTTTTATTTGGATAATAAGATATTGTGAGCATTTTAATTGGTTTTAATTCCTTAATATTAAGAAGATAAATTAAGGATATTACTATTATCATTTTGATAATGTGATAAATGTAGGATAATTGAGGGATTATTAGATTAAAAGAATTATTGGATATTAGTTGGATTATCAAAAGATTATTGGGATTAATTCAAAATTTATTTGAATTAATTAGAAAGGGGTGGACGGCAAGGGTGCTTGGTGGCTATAAATTCATGAGTTGATCTCCTTGTTTTTCTTTTCTTCAAATTTTTGCTAAGTCGAATTCCCTAGCCCTCTTTTGCTCTTGCGTTTTCACCATTCTCTCAAGCTCTTTAGCCGAAACTTCTTTCCTCCCCTATTAACTCTCTCTCGCCGAATATACCATTGGAAGTGCCGATTTCTTCATTTGTCTTCCTTTCCTTTTTCCTTTCGATAGCGAATTTCCCCTCTTCATATTCCAAGACTTGGCCGAATAGCAAGGTGAATAATCTCCTCTAGACTCTCCTTCAATCGGTTCATGAGGTGGTAAGTGATCTTGGCCGAATGTCCATCTTCCCTTTTCTTTCTTTTTCATCGATTTCTTTTACAAGGAGAGGTGCCGATTTCGGCAATGGCTTCTAAGCGGTTAGTAACCGATTTCTTATAGGTATTCAGGGAAGTAAAGCAATCGACTCACACCTGATCTCTAGTGTTCAATTTCGGTAAATGGTGGTAAGATCAATCTCCTTATTCTAGCAATTTGATTAAAAGCCGAAGGTTATTGGTTTACTTGCTAATCAATGATGGTGACGAGCGATTCGAGTATCAAGTACTGTAGATAATAGCAAAGAGTGTTAAGGTAAGATCTCGGGTTCACAAGGAACCCTCCCAAATAAGTTAATTAGGCCGAATAGGCCATAAGACTAATCCATGGATTTGGCCGAATATAGGACAAGTGGATCTGTGGTGACCAACGCTTTCTTTCGGGATTTAGGACTACCATCGATATCGGTGTGTACATACACACTTATAATAGTTAATAAAGTGTATTAAGTGTATGTTATGTGTAAATCGCTCTATGTAGATATGGCATTAGTGCCTTAATGGTACAAGCGAGGATCCCGGTAAGTCTCTATTTGTATGAGATTGATAATAATGCTTTTGGGAAGCATGGATTATTTGATACATGTGATATATGTATGTTCTGTTATTAAGCGCTTGACATGGGTTGATGAGAGGAGGGGCGGTGATATCGTCTTGACGAGCACGGTGTTTTGGTAACACACCGTGACTATATGTCACCGAGAGGTTTGGTACCTCCGGAGGTTTGGTACCTCATAGCGACTTGTCCACGTGGTTAACACCACCGTGGGTTGGCCCCACTTGAGATATGGGATAAATCGCGCGGTGATTTGGTATCACACGATGGGTTGGCCCCATCACCCGATTTGTGTCTACGGACACGGTGCTTTGGTAGCACATTGTGACTATATGTCACCAAAGTGGTTTGGCACCACCAGTGTTTTGGTAACACATCGTGACTACGGTCACCGGTGGTTTGGTACCACATGGGGTAGACAAAGGCGTTTGGTTGGCTAGGTTGGGTACACGATACTCTGCATAATTAATCGTTATATGTTGTGTATGAAATGTTGTATTAACCAGGGAAGGGTTACATATCGAGTCTTGGTGACTCACCTTCTCCTTTAACATTTTTAGGTGACTCGTAGGTGGCGGTTGAGGAGCCAGGTTGGACTCGAGGTGGCCATGCAAAGGATTTAAATTTACGTAACTTTAAATTTGATTAATTTTATTTTGGGTTGTAATAAGGCCTCCATAAACTATAGTTGTGTTTTTTTATGTTGGATATTTACTTAAAACTATATCATTAAATTGAATTAAATCACATGTTTTCTTAAGTTAACACGAAAAAGTTTATTCGTGCCATCAGCACACTTGAAACCAGTATAACAATTGGACTTATTTAATTTTCCAAATTAAATCTAAGGATAGCTTTGACAGGATAACCGCAAACGAGAAGCTTTCAATAAAAATTAAATAGGTATCGAAATGGTGTTCACAAGGTTTTTTTTTTCTCCGTAACAAATCAAATTCGGTCGTAATGTTTGGGCCGGGTTTGGGTTGTTACATTGCGCGATCAAGGGGATTTATTTTTAATGCTTGTGCCGATTAGTGTTGTAGTTTGATTGAAATTTTGAGTATTTGAGGAGTGTGGGGATGTTGTGGCCGATTTTTAGGAGGATAATGAGGGGGATTTTGGTAGTTGTGGGATTGGTGGAGGAAAATAAGGAATTTGAGGTGTAGTGGAAATATGGACGGTTTGTGGAGGGATAGTAGGAGAGTTTTGAGGAGTGGATCAAGGGAAGTGATCAGTAGTTGTACCGAAACTGATTCCTTTCCCAAAATTTGACTTTAGCTTTTGTTTTCTCCCAATTTTCTGTCAACTGTTCTCCTTCCTCTGCCGAATATTGCTAGTGAATTTCTGCTACTTCTTTTTTTTTCTTTTTTCGATTTTGCACACTTCCCTACCCATCTTTTTTCTTCTTATTGCTGTCATCTCCTTTCTGTTCCTATTGGTTGCTACTGAATTGTTGATCCTTAGGCCGATTCTTCTTCTTTTCGTCCCTCCCCCTTCATATTGCCGATTCTTGCTTCCTCTACTCTGTTATAACAATTTTCTATCATTGATTATTCTCGTGGTTCAGCTCTTGTTGCTATTCTGGTAAGTAAAACTTCGACACTTTGATTTGTGCCTAAATTAAATACTGATTGGATGTTACTATCGTCTTGATAGCAAGGAATCATTTTGATTGAGGTCTCTCTTCTGTGGAGTTTTAGCATATTCGTTCGGAGTTTCAAGGTAGGTATCGTGCATTTGAAATGGAAGTATATTCAGTTTTTTGTTTTTGTGCTTTCATGAGTTGAGACTATCGATTAAAGTGAATGATCAATTTTAGGAACTACTGAGCTTGGAAGTGTTTTGCTGCGAAACCATAACAGGTGTGTAAACATAACTCTGAAAATGGAAATCAATGAAAAGCCAAAAAAATGTGATTGTCGATGCCACACGGGCGTGCGACCGCCCGTGTGGTAGGCCGTGTGACCGAACACGGGCGTGTGATCGACGAGGCTGGCCGTGTGTGATACACGGGCCGGACCGAATTAGGCCGTATGGGCCACACGGGCATATGGGCCCACACGGGTGAACCACATGGGCGTGTGGGATTATTAGGCCAGGCTGTATGATCCACATGGCCAAGGCCATATTGGGTCGTGTAGGACACACGGGCGTGTAGGCCCACACGGGCAAACATTATGGGCTTGTGGGCCCATTTTCACTATTTGATTGCTAAGGTTGCACGGATTGCCCGAGTCAGCTGTGGACCTACTGTCGGGTCAGTAAGCTTACTTAGACCCCTAATTGACTGTATGACTGATACGGTTAAGCATGATGATACCCTACTGATTTGATACTGTATTCCCTGATTTTATGCATATATTATGTTTTAGCATGTCATATATGTATATTGCATTACATTGGGGTAGGGGTTATATTGTTCGGAAGAAGTGTATTGAAAGGCCTAGAGCCTAAATTACTAGCAGCTCAGCTACGAACTACTATCTAGTACCGCATTCGATACATTTTAGAGTATAGGGATGGGTGGGTTGATTATATCCCCACATGGAGTGTAGGGTTGGACGGAGTTGGAGTGTAGAGGTTGGCTGGGTAGGATTTGATACTGTGTATCTGTTACTGTACTGAATATTGATACTGTAATGGGCCAGGGCCCAAATGCATGACTGCTTCTATATTGAAATGGTCTAAGGCCCTAACTAAAACTGAAACTGTTACTGAGATGGGCTTAGGCCCAGACTATGGTTGCATTCTGTCTGCTTGTTTATATGGGGATTACAAACTGAGTATTCGTAAACTCACCCTTCTGTTTTATCTGTACAGGTAATCCCCAGACTTAAGCGAATCGGAGTAGCGGATGACTCAACGGTGGCCACACGACCCTTTTTCACTGTTTCGTCTTTAATTAGGTTTTCAAAGTTTCTTTTAGGGTATTTTGCTGTAATAAAGGCCTCTATGGATTTTTGTTTAAAATTTGGATTTTATATTTGTCTTATGTTTTATATCTGCTAGAGGTAGGTAAAATACGAGTTTTTAAAATAAATGCATGTGTTTTAGCAAAATACCCACAAGGACACAAACTATTTAAAAAGCTTTCGTAACGTATAATATTTTGAAAACTAACGACTAAATAAGAATCATGATTTTAGAATTAATAAAAGATAGTGAGGAATTCTAAACGAAAAATGTTTTAAGCAAAGTTACGATTTTCCAACACAAGCTACAATTTTCTAACACACTACCATGTGACATCGCCAGATTCGACCATAACGTCCAGGCCGGGTTTGGGGTGTTACATTTAGTGGTATTAGAGCCAGGTTGCAAAACTGGACTGTGGATTTGAGTTTTAATATTTGACTTTCTAAGAAATATTTTCTAATGATTTGAAATGTTCTTACGAAATGCGTGGTACACCGAGTCTCCGGCGCCGGTCCTGTAAGTTTACTGAAACTGTCATGTGTTGTAAACTGAAACTGCTATAAAAAGCATATACTAAGACTACTATAGAAAGACTGAAAACACTTAAGTTAATGTATACATATACTGTAGTAAAATCGATAGACACTGCATTGTACGAAAATAAACTTTACACTTCTGATATTGGTTTCATAAAATACCCGTTAATAAACACTGGAACTGTAAAATGAAGCATAAAACTATTAAAAATAAATAAACACACTTAGAAAATAAGCAAGAAAATGAGCACGAGAGGTACTCACAGACGGGGTACAAGAGGCTGTGGTAGAGGCCGTAGAGGGGCCCGAGCTGGGTCCTCATCTTCTGGTAACCTACCTAATCTAGATACTAGTGATATGCCTATTTCACCGGTGACTGAGACTGGATCTCGGTCTCATGATCGTGCGACTGGGGATGATGCACTGTCCCAAGCCATGTTACGGATTTTGGAGAGGGTCGCCGGGCCCAAGACTAGAGCTGGAGGCCGAGGGTCGGTTACGGAACGACTCCGGTCTAATGGAGCTGAGATTTTTAGGGGTATTGCTGGAGTTGCCCCTAACGTGGCTGAGTACTGGATCAATGCCACAGAAAGGATTTTGGACGATTTAGACTGTACCCCCGAGTGAAAACTAAAGGGTGCAGTGTCACTGCTGAGAGATGAGGCTTACCAGTGGTGGCTTACGGTTAAGGAGGCACTCAGCCCGACCGACTGACCTGGGAGTTCTTTAAGACTGCCTTTCAGGGGAAGTATGTGGGGACCAGTTACGTGGATGCCCGTAGGAGAGAGTTCCTAAATTTGACCCAGGGTGATAGATTAGTGACCGAGTATGAGGCTGAATTTCTCCGACTAAGCCACTATGCGTGTGGTATGGTGGCGAATGAGTACGAGAGATGCGTTCGCTTCGAGGATGGCCTCAGAGATAAACTGAGGGTATTGATAACTCCACAGAAGGAGCGAGACTTTACTGCACTGGTCGATAAAGCGAAGATCATCGAGGAAGTGAAGCGCACTGAGCGCCAGAACAGAGAGAGAGATAGGAATAAGAGGGATTCGGAGCCCTCGAGTTCTGTTTAGAGGCCTAAGAAAAAGGCCAGAGTTGATGGGTCGACCAGAGTTGGGGCTCCTATTGCTGCTACTGGACAGCCACCGTGTACTGACTGTGGTAAACGCCATCAGGGCGAGTGTTGGAAAAGAACTGGGCCTTGTTTGAGGTGCGGTTTGTTAGAGCACCATATTAGAGACTTCCCGTGGAGGTCCGATCAGATGCAAGCTTCTGGCATGGGTACTGCACCACCGAGAGTAGGTTAGCAGCCACCCAGAGCCTGTGGTCAGGACAGGGGTGGTAACGGCCTGGGCCGTGGTCAGAGAGCACCGGGCAGATGTGCTAGTCACATTGAGGTGAGGCAGTCGGCTTTAGTTTATGCTGCTCGTCGCCGAGAGGATGGAGATGCTCCGGACATCATTACGGGTATGTTCTTTATTTATAATGTACCTTATACTGCACTGATATATATAGGATTCACTCACTCCTATATAGCTTGTACCGTATCTGAAAACTTGGGTATACTGGTTGAGAGCACTACGAGTGAGGTCACTGTACTGAGTCTATTGGGGCAGTCAATAAAGGTTAACAAACTGTTTAGAGATGTTCCTCTAGAGGTTCAAGGAGCTATCTTTTTGGCTGATATGATGGAACTGCCTTTTGGAGAATTTGATCTAATACTGGGAATGGACTGGTTAGTCAAACATTGAGTGAGCTTAGATTGTGCCACAAAAAGGGTTGTACTGAGAACTGAGGAGGACAGTGAGGTAGTCGTAATTGGGGAGCGTCAGAACTACTTATCGAATGTGATTTCTGCATTGAGGGCCGAGAAGTTTGTTCGTAAGGGATGTGAGGCGTATCTGGCCTACATCAATGTTTCAGATTCTGGGGATTCTTTGGTTAAGGATATCAGGACGATTAAGGACTTTCCGTACGGTTTTCCTCAAGAGCTACCTGGGTTACTTCTGAATCGTAAAGTAGATTTTGGGATTGAGCTCCTTCCTAGTACAGCCCCGGTGTCCATCGCCCCTTATAAAATGGCACCAAAAGAGCTTGTGGAGCCTAAGGCCCAGATTCAAGAGCTACTGGATTGTGGGTTCATCCGCCCTAGTGTGTCTCCATGGAGAGCACCGGTTTTGTTTGTGAAAAAAAAGGATGGATCCATGCGTATGTGTATTAACTACTAGCAACTGAACAAGTTGACAATAAAAAATAAGTACCCCCTATCGAGGATAGACGATCTGTTTGATCAGTTCTGTAACATCCTGGAAAGGGCCTATGCATTTTCGGTTTAATTGTACGAAGTAACATGTTTTATGTACTAAGAATAAATTTTGAACAATTTTGGAAACTTGAAAATGTATGGAAGTGTTAAGTAAAAAAAAAATGGAAAGTGAACATTTTTGGAAACTTGGAAATGGATGGAGATGATTTGGAAATGATTCAAAATAGGAAAGTGCACATTTCTGGAAACTTGGAAATGTAAGAAAATGTCAAGTTTACAGAGCCGAACGAAAAATTTTGGAAACTTAGAAATGTCGAGTTTTAAAGTCTAAAAGAGGAAATTAAGGCAAGGTGGCCTTAAAAGGAAAAGTTTGTGAAATTTGACACACAAACAGGCTTGGAAAAGTGGCCTGAAGATGTCACTTAGGGCCTCTGGAAATGGCGCCACATTCAAAGGAATTGGGCCAAGGTTCGAGTCACATGGGAAGCAAATAAAGAAATTTTATTTTTTTGCTTCTAGAAGCAGAGAGGTGGACGGCACAAGGCTTTTAAAAAGAGGAGTTTTATCCTCTTTAAAATAGCTAAAAGATGGATAAATGAGGGATTAATTTTAAATAAAGAAATAAGAAGCGAAATAAGGATAAGTGTTGAATTATCTTTTATTTTCTCTTAGGTGATAATTAAAAGATAAAATTATCACATATGAAGAGTGGTGGCCAAGTACAGGACACTAGCCTAGTAATTTCGGCTAAGAAAGGAAGAGTAAGGCCATTCTTCATTCACTCTTTTCTCTCCTACTCTCTGCCGAATTCCCTAAGCAATATTCTCTTTTCTCTTTTTGTTTTGACAAGCCGAAATCTACTTTTTCTTTAATCCACCATTGCCGAATCTTTGAGCCTCAACACCCTCTCTTTTCTTTTCCTTATTAAAGCCGAATCTCTCTGTGAATCTAAGCAAGGAAGTAGTCGACTGAAGTATTAAGGGGATCTCTCGGGTTTCTACAATCAATTCGACTACAAGGAGGAATATTTGGGATCTAAGGTAAGAAACTATAAGATCCAAAGGTCTTGTTTTAAGTTTTAATGTTAGATTAAACCTAACATGTGATTATAGGAACTTCGACATCCCTAGGAAAGCAAGGATACTTTTCGGGATTTTAGATCACAAAGGTATGTGTTTAAGACATTCGGCCAAAGCCTATTTTAAGTATTAGGATTTATTCCCAAAAGCCGAAACTAACCTATGATGTGTTTTAATGTTGGCCGAATGTAAGAAGGAATACAACAAAGTTTTGGGACTTGATTCTTAAGTCAATCGGCAACAAGGTAGGTTTTCAGTATATAAATCCTACTAGGATTTGGTTTTAAAGCAAAAAAGGTTTATTAATGTGTTTAAATGATTGGCCGAATATAGGAGTTAAGGATCTAAATTAGTAGATCGGTTCTTCGGGATTTCAAGGACTTCGTTAAACGAATCAGGTGTGTACCCCACACTAACTTTTAATATGATTATGGTAATATGTAAAATGTGCATATGGATAAGGTACCGTGTTATGGTACAAAGTACTCTCAGCACGTTTCCTACTTCCACTAGGATTATGAAATATGTTATTTATAACATGTGAAAATTTATAAGAATGTGAATTTAAGTAGGATATGCATGATATGAATAATATGGGTCATTCGGGATATATGAAAAAGGGAAGTGAATGTGATGACTACGGTCTCACTATCCGAATGTGGTGACTTCGGTCACATTATCCGAATGGTGGTAACCGGTTACATTATCCGAATGTGGTGTCTCATGACTCAATTATCTGGTGGCTATGCCACAAATTTTATATGGGCGATGAGCACGTCGATCGCAAATGACCGCCTTCGATGGTGTGTAGCGGATGAGAGGGTTGACTTAGTAGTCCCCACGGTGTGCGGGTTGGTACGGGGATGTGTAGCGGATGGCACCTAGGTTTGGGTTTGGGTTGCATCATCATTTTTATCTGTTATATGAATAAGTATTGGATATGAAAAATGTATGCACGATCTATTGAATTTTAGTGTTGTGTACACATTGAGTCTGTTGACTCACCCCCGTTGTGGGACTATTTTTCGGTGACGATCAATAATGGACCGGGTTCGGCGGAAGCTTAGGGATGGCCATGCTCGACTTGAAGTTTTATTCAATATGGATATTTAAATTTATTTAAGTATTTTAGAATTTTATCTTGGGATTCTACTTGATATAATAAGGCCATAAGTTACACTTCTTTACTTTTATTTTTAATTACTATGTTCTAATTATTTTCAATTAAAGTTAAGTAAAATTTATTTCTTTAAAAATAAACCCTAATTGTTTTTTTTTTTTCATCCTAATTAATTGGATTTTAAAATAAGATAAATGGGTTTTTAACTCAAGCCCAACCCAAAATAATAGTTTTAAAAATCGCACAAGTTTTCCTCTGGTAATAAAAGAATTTTGTAACCGATTTACTTAAAGAACATACCAGATCCGGTCGGGCTCGTGGGCCGGGTGTGGGGTGTTTGATTTTGTATCGAGCCAGTTTTAAACTCTCGGCTACTGTGGGCTAAGGCCCAAAACATTTTCAAATTGAGCTAAGTAAGCTTTTGAAAGAATTTTATGAAATAAACAGTTTCTCGGAATGGCTCCTAAGTCTCCGAACCATGATCCACGGTAAGTACCCTAACTATTTGTGTGATTATGTGTTATGAAATATGGAAGGGTAGAAAAAGGAATGGAGCGTAGAAAAGCATGATAGGAACTTGAACCCTAGGACTAGTCTACTCAAACACAAACACATAAGACTTAAGGAACGTTAAACAAACCTATGGCTAAGTCACGAGTTAGGGTGTGGTAACCCCACATGCGCATGTCTAGGAGTGGATCAGGAAGAGCACGGTATTTAAGCGATCCTAGTGACTCACCTCCTCTTCGCAGAATCCTACCAGTGCGTAGCTTCGGTTCACCCTAACCCTGAGGGCTCGATGAGGTGTGGCAACCTCGTGCGCATGTCTAGGAATGGTTTCGGTGGGAGCTTGGTATTTAAGCATCCGCGTGACTCACCTCCTCTCCACTCGAATCCGCTCAGTGCGTAGCTTTGGTTCACCACGACCAAGAGGGCTCGGTCATAGGCTAAACACAATGACTAAAACCCAAAAAGGAACCAGTGTGTTTCTATAAAAACAACAAAACCCTAGTTTTAAAACTCTAAAAAAAAACTTTCATTTAAATTTGTGAAAACCACCTTTACAAAATTTTTCGAAAATTTTTACGATTTGTGAAAAATTAGAAATACCCCGAGGTAAAAATTTCCAAAATACCCTGATTTCAAAATTTTTCCAAAATACCCAGGAATTTAAAAATACCAAAATAATTTGTGACGAAATCACCAAAGAACTCTTTCTTTTGGAAAAAAATTTCGAAAATACCCCTGTAGGACAAAATTACGAAAATACCCCTGGGTAGTGGAGAAACAATAACAATGAAAACCACAACATTTCTCTGAATGAACGAAAGTTCATAATTGTTTGATGGATGTACGAATGAATGGAAAGACTGTGTGCATGTATGAATACGAAAGAACCACTCCTAAATTCTTTTTCATAAAACTTCTTCACGGGTAAACAAGTGAAAGAAAGACTAATTCATAAAACTTCTTAATCAGATTACGACGTTAGAAATGAGCTCTAGAGGACGTGGTCATCGTGGACGAGGTAGAGGAAGGATGACGGTGTCAGAACCCGTTAGATCGGGTCAAGGGTCTGACAACGAGATACCACCGCCACCACCACCCCCAGTTGTGGGTGTTGAGCAAGCAAGCTCAGACGGGAGAAGATCCGTGTGTCGCGGTGTCTTTGCCGCGAGTTTTGGAGTTGGTGGGTGCAGTGGGGAAATTCGGGAACCCGTAAGTGTACGTACGAGGCTTCGAGCTAATGGAGCCGAAATGTTTCGTGGAGTATCGGGTGTGGCACCCAAAGATGCGGTGAAATCTTGGTCGGAAGCAACCGAGCGCATCATGGATGAGCTTGATCGACCCACGAGGAAAAGTTGAAAGGGATGGTGGCACTTTATACGCCGATGAAGCGTATCGGTGGTGGTTAATCTGTTCGGGATGGTGCCACGGTGAGGATCGACACGGGAATATGTTAAGGAAGCATTTGGAAGAAATATGTTGGAACCAGTATACGGATGAGCAAAGGAAGGCTTTTTTTCCGGGCTGGTTCAAGAGAACAAGTCCGTTGCGGAATATGAAGTGAATTCGAGGTTGAGCCGCTACGCCAGAAGTAGTGGCAATCGAGCATGTGCTTGTGGTCCGCTTTGAGGATGGACTAAGAGATGATCCGAGATTGTTGATAGCACCGCATCAGGAGCGTGAGTTTCCTGCATTAGTGGAGAAGGCTAAAGTGGCTGAAGGAATCAAGGATTCTACAAAGCAGACTGTAGATCGAAATAGGCCCAAAAGAGGTTTTGGATCGTCTGGGAAGGCTTAAAAGAGGACTAGAGTTGATGGGCATAAAACCAGCAAGGCGGTGTAGGATGGCGATGATCGTCCTTGTGAACATTGTGGGAAGAAGCACTCGGGAGTCTTTGAAAAAGACGGAGGATGTTTTCGGTGTGGGTCGAAGGACCATATGCTCAAGGATTGTCCTAAGAAACCGGATGAAAGTCGACCACCCGCTCGAGAATGTTAGTCGTTGGTTGGAGGAGGACAATGACCTCAACGAGGTCGTGGTTCGAGTAATCGAGGTAATGCGGTCTTTGGTAGAGGACGTGGAGCACGAGGCGAGAGTGTTTGCTAATCTTTGAGGCAAGGCAACCGGGGTTGGTTTATGCGGTTCGCCGTAGGGAGGACGAGACGCATGCCGGATGTTATAACCGTGCGTTCCTTATTTATGGCAAGCCTTATTATGCCTTAATTGATGTGGGCTCGACCCATTCATATGTTGCATGTAGTGTAGTGGAAACACTAGGCCTAGACTCGAACTTTCGATTGGGAGATAAGCGTAGTAAGCCCATTAGGCCTAACTATAGTGGTGGATAAGATCTTTGAATGTACTCCTAGAGATTCAGGAGTGAACTTTGGGTGACTTAATGGAACTACCTTTGGGGAGTTTAAACTTATACTTGGAATGGGTGGCTAGTAGAGCATCGAGCCGTGTTGGATTGTCGCGGCTAAGCGAATGGAACTAAGGACCCCAGAGGATGAAGTAGTAGTAATGATCGAGAGAGAAGAAACTACACCGCCCAACGTAGTTTCGGCGTTGAAGGCTGAGAAAATGGTTAAGAAAGGGTGCAAGGCGTTCTTAGCCTTCGTAAGTGCGTTAGGTGGAAAGGAAGAAGGTCTCAGTGGAGTTAGAACGGTGAAAGACTTTGAAGATGTATTTAGGAGGAATTACTGAGGAATACCCCCGAGATAGGGAGGTGGAGTTTGGAATAGACTTGCTGCGCCAGAATAGCTCTGTGTCAATCGCTCCATACCGAATGGCGCCAAAGGAGTTAGTTGAGCTCAAGGCTCAAATCCAAGAGTTGTTGGATCGTGGGTTCATATGACCCAGTGTGTCTCCATGGGGAGCACCGATTCATTTGTAAAGAAGAAAGAGCGAACTATGCGTATGTGCATAGATTACTGTCATTGAATAAGTCGACCATCAAGAACAAGTATCTTTTGCCAAGGATCGATGACTTGTTCGATCACACGGTGAAGGGCCGCGTATTCTCAAAGATAGACTTAAGGCCTGGATATCACCGATTGAAGGTGAAGGAGGCGGATATCCATAAGATCGCTTTTAGGACAAGATCGGCCATTCCGAGTTTGTGGTGATGCCGTTTGGATTGACGAACGCTCCACCAAGCGTTCATGGATATGATGAACCGGGTTTTCCAACCATACTTGGATAGGTTAAATCGTTGTGTTCATCGACGATATTTTGGTGTACTCCAAGTCGAAGAAGAGCATGATGAACACCTCCGAATTGTCTTTGCAAGTATTAAGGAGAAGAAGCTTCATGCCAAATTCGGCAAGTGTGAATTTTGGCTTAAGGAGGTGGCATTCCTAGGACATGTGGTATCCACAGAAGGAATAAGAGTGGACCCTAGGAAGATCGAGGCAGTGTTGGATTGGAAACCACCTAGGTCCGTGGCTGAGATCCGAAGTTTCTTAGGTTTGTGAGCTATTACAGAAGGTTTGTGGAAGGGTTCTCGTCAATAGCCGCGCCTTTGACAAAGTTACTAAGGAAGGAAGTACCCTTTGAATGGTCTGATAAGCAACAGAAGAGCTTTGACAACCTTAAGAAGGTGTTGACGGAGGCTCCAGTGTTAATTCAGCCGGAGGCTGGGAAGGATTTTGTGGTGTACTGTGACGCTTCGCATACGGGATTAGGATGTGTGCTAATGCAAGAAGGAAAAGTAGTCGCTTATGCGTCTCGGCAACTAAGGCCTCATGAGGTTAACTACCCAACTCATGACTTAGAGTTGGCAGCAGTGGTTTTCGCCCTTAAGGTTTGGAGGCACTACCTTTATGGAGAAAGGTCGATAATCTACACAGACCACAAGAGCCTTAAGTATTTGTTGACTCAGAAGGAGTTGAACTTGAGGCAGCGAAGGTGGGTGGAACTATTAAAGGATTATGACTGCTCGATAGAGTACCACCCGGGCAAGGCGAATGTGGTAGCTGATGCCCTAAGTCGGAAGGTTGTGTCGGATCTAAGGGCTATGTTCGCTCACTTGAGTTTATATGATGATGGAAGCCTATTGGCAGAATTACAAATCAAGCCCACATGGCTGAATGAGGTGAAAAGGGGACAGTTGGCTGATAAGGACCTAAGTGCTAAGTTTCAGCAAGTGCAGGCGGGAATTAAAGGACTATGGCATCAATGATGAAGGAGTATTGTGCTACAAGGGTAAAAAGTCCGTATGCCGAGAGACGAGGAGTTAAGACAAAGGATTCTTCGGGAGGCGCATAGTAGCCCTTATGCTATGTATCCCGAGGCGTGAAGTCATCTGAGAGATCTAAGGGAACAATTTTGGTGGTTTGATCTTAAGCGGGAAGTTACTAAATTCGTGGGAAAATGTCCGACGTGTCGATAAGTTAAGTGAACACCAAGTTCCATCGGGATTGCTTCAACCAATCGAGATTCCCAATGGAAGTGGGAGAGAATTACCATGGACTTCGTTAGTGGGCTTCCCCTTACGCCTACTAAGAAGGACTCGGTATGGGTAATAGTGGACCGTTTGACCAAGTCCGCGCATTTCATTTAGAAGAGTAGACTATTCTCTTCAGAAGTTGGCCAAGTTATATGTGGCAAAAATTGTGAGGTTACATTGAGTACCGGTATCGATCATCTCCGATAGAGACCCAAGGTTCACGTCTCGGTTTCGGAGGGCACTTCATCAAGCTTTAGGCACTAAGTTGGACTTCACTACGGCTTTTCATCCACAATCGGACAGGCGATGCGAACGAGTTATACAAGTGTTGGAAGATATGTTGAGAGGCTGTGTGATAGATTTCCGAGGAAGTTGGGAAAACTACTTGCCTTTAGCTGAGTTCGCCTACAACAACAGCTATCAGGCTAGCATTCGGATCGCACCATATGAAGCATTGTATGGTCGGAAGTGTCGAACTCCTACTTGTTGGAGTGAGTTAGGAGAACGCGTCGAGTTTTGGGTCCGAGTTAGTGGCGGCGAAGAGAAGGTTAAGACAATTCGAGCACGGTTAAAGGAAGCCTCTGATAGGCAGAAGTCGTACGCAGACCTTAAACGGAAGGAAATAGAGTTTGAAGTGGGAGACTAAGTGTTTCTGAAGGTCTCGCCTTGGAAGAAGGTGATGAGGTTTGGTCGCAAAGGGAAGTTAAGCCCAAGGTTTATAGGGCCCTATAGAATACTGAAGCTAGTTGGGCCAGTGGCATACCAATTGGAGTTGCCACCAGAGTTGCAACAGATGCACGACATATTCCATGTGTCCATGCTATGTCGTTACCGATCGGATCCGTCTCATGTGGTACCAGTTGAAGAAGTGGAGCTAAGGCCAGACTTATCGTATGAGGAAGAGCCAATTCAAATATTGGAACGTGATGTGAAAGTGTTACGTAGGAAGTCAGTTCCTCTAGTCAAAGTGTTATGGCGCAATCATGGATCGGAAGAAGCTTCGTGGGAACCAGAAGAGGCAATGCGACAACAATACCCTCAATTATTTTAGTTAGAAAATTTTGAGGACGAAATTATTTTAAGGGGGTAGAATTGTAACATCCTGGAAAGGGCCTATGCATTTTCGGTTTAATTGTACGAAGTAACATGTTTTATGTACTAAGAATAAATTTTGAACAATTTTGGAAACACGAAAATGTATGGAAGTGTTAAGTAAAAAAATGGAAAGTGAACATTTTTGGAAACTTGGAAATGGATGGAGATGATTTGGAAATGATTCAAAATAGGAAAGTGCACATTTCTGAAACTTGGAAATGTAAGAAAATGTCAAGTTTACAGAGCCGAACGAAAATTTTGGAAACTTAGAAATGTCGAGTTTTAAAGTCTAAAAGAGGAAATTAAGGCAATGTGGCCTTAAAAGGAAAAGTTTGTGAAATTTGACACACAAAGCAGGCTTGGAAAAGTGGCCTGAAGATGTCACTTAGGGCCTCTGGAAATGGCGCCACATTCAAAGGAATTGGGCCAAGGTTGAGTCACATGGGAAGCAAATAAAGAAATTTTATTTTTTTGCTTCTAGAAGCAGAGAGGGGACGGCACAAGGCTTTTAAAGAGGAGTTTTATCCTCTTTAAAATAGCTAAAAGATGGATAAATGAGGGATTAATTTTAAATAAAGAAATAAGAAGGGAAATAAGGATAAGTGTTGAATTATCTTTTATTTTCTCTTTGGTGATAATTAAAAGATAAAATTATCACATATGAAGAGTGGTGGCCAAGTAGGGGACACTAGCCTAGTAATTTTGGCTAAGAAAGGAAGAGTAAGGCCATTCTTCATTCACTCTTTTCTCTCCTACTCTCTGCCGAATTCCCTAAGCAATATTCTCCTTTCTCTTTTTGTTTTGACAAGCCGAAATCTACTTTTTCTTTAATCCACCATTGCCGAATCTTTGAGCCTCAACACCCTCTCTTTTCTTTTCCTTATTAAAGCCGAATCTCCTGTGAATCTAAGCAAGGAAGTAGTCGATGAAGTATTAAGGGGATCTCTCGGGTTTCTACAAATCATCGACTACAAGGAGGAATATTTGGGATCTAAGGTAAGAAACTATAAGATCTAAAGGTCTTGTTTTAAGTTTTAATGTTAGATTAAACCTAACATGTGATTATAGGAATTTCGACATCCCTAGGAAAGCAAGGATACTTTTCGGGATTTTAGATCACAAAGGTATGTGTTTAAGACATTCGGCCAAAGCCTATTTTAAGTATTAGGATTTATTCCCAAAAGTCGAAACTAACCTATGATGTGTTTTAATGTTGGCCGAATGCAAGAAGGAATACAACAAAGTTTTGGGACTTGATTCTTAAGTCAATCGGCAACAAGGTAGGTTTTGGTATACAAATCCTACTAGGATTTGGTTTTTAAAGCAAAAAGGTTTATTAATGTGTTTAAATGATTGGCCGAATATAGGAGTTAAGGATCTAAATCAGTAGATCGGTTCTTCGGGATTTCAAGGACTTCGTTAAACGAATGTGTGTGTACCCTTACACTAACTTTTAATATGATTATGGTAATATGTAAAATGTGCATATGGATAAGGTACGTGTTATGGTACAAAGTACTGTGCACGTTTCCTACTTCCACTAGGATTATGAAATATGTTATTTATAACATGTGAAAATTTCTAAGAATGTGAATTTAAGTAGGATATGCATGATATGAATAATATGGGTCATTCGGGATATATGAAAAAGGGAAGTGAATGTGATGACTACGGTCTCACTATCCGAATGTGGTGACCGGTCACATTATCTCGAATGTGGTAACCGGTTACATTATCTCGAATGTGGTGTCTCATGACACAATTATCCAGTGGCTATGCCACAAAATTTATATGGACGATGAGCACGCCGATCGCAATGATCGCCGCCGATGGTGTGTAGCGGATGGAGGGTTGACTTAGTAGTCCCCACGGTGTGCGAGGTTGGTACGGGGATGTGTAGCGGATGGCACCTAGGTTTGGGTTTGGGTTGCATCATCATTTTTATCTGTTATATGAATAAGTATTGGATATGAAAAATGTATGCCCGATCTATTGAATTTTAGTGTTGTGTACACATTGAGTCCGTTGACTCACCCTGTTGTCAGGGACTATTTTTGGTGACGATCAATAATGGACCGGGTTCGGCGGAAGCTTAGGGATGGCCATGCTCAGCTTGAAGTTATATTCAATATGGATATTTAAATTTATTTAAGTATTTTTGAATTTTATCTTGGGATTCTACTTGATGTAATAAGGCCATAAGTTACACTTCTTTACTTTTATTTTTAATTACTATGTTACGAATTATTTTCAATTAAAGTTAAGTAAAATTTATTTCTTTAAAAATAAACCCTAATTGTTTTTTTTTCATCCTAATTAATTGGATTTTAAAATAAGATAAATGGTTTTTTAACTCAAGCCCAACCCAAAACAATAGTTTTTAAAAATCGCACAAGTTTTCCTCTGGTAATAAAAGAATTTTGTAACCAATTTACTTAAGGAACATACCAGATCCGGTCCAGGCTCGTGGGTCGGGTGTGGGGTGTTTCAAGTTTCGAGCTGCTTCAGTGTTCTCTAAAATTGACCTCCGATCAGGGTATCACCAGTTGAGAGTTAAGGAAGCCGACGTGCATAAGACGGCATTTAGGACTCGTTATGGTCATTTCGAGTTCCTAGTGATGCCATTTGGACTTACGAATGCTTCAGTAGCTTTTATGGATCTGATAAACCGAGTGTTCCAGCCCTATCTGGACCGGTTCGTGGTGGTATTTATTGATGATATACTGGTGTATTCGAAGACTGAGGATGAGCACGATGAACGCCTCAGAGTAGCTCTACAGATTCTGCGAGAGAAACAACTGTACGCCAAGTTCGGTAAATGTGAGTTCTGGTTACGTAAAGTAACGTTTCTGGGACATGTGGTTTCTGCTGAGGGGATTAGAGTTGATCCTCAAAAGATTGAGGCTGTCTTGGATTGGAAGCAGCCTAAGACTGTATCTGGGATCCGCAGTTTTTTGGGAATGGCAGGGTATTATCGACGATTTGTAGAGGGGTTTTCACTGATTACAGCACCTTTGACTAAGCTACTACGCAAGGGTGTATCGTTTAATTGGATTGATACGCAACAAGAGAGCTTTGTGAAGCTCAAGACTGTATTGACTGAGGCCCCTATTTTGATACAGCCAGAGTCTGGAAAAGAGTTTATTGTCTACAATGATGCATCACATGTCAGTTTGGGGTGTGTGTTGATGCAAGAGGGTAAGGTGGTAGCGTATGCGCCTCGTCAGCTTAAGACTCATGAGGCGAATTATCCGATGCATGACTTGGAATTGGCCGCGGTGGTATTTGCACTGAAAATCTGGAGGCATTACTTGTATGGTGAGAAGTGTATCATTTACACTGATCACAAGAGCCTTAAGTGCCTCATCACTCAGAAGGAGCTGAACCTTAGGCAGCGTAGGTGGATTGAGCTGCTCAAGAACTACGACTGTATGATTGAATACCATCCTAGTAAGGCCAATGTGGTGGCCGACGCGCTGAGCCATAGGGCTATGACTAATCTGAGGGCAATTTTTGCTCGCCTCAGTTTATTGGATGATGGTAGTCTGTTGGCCGAACTTCAAGTTAAACCGACGTGGATAGAGCAAATTAAGAGTAAACAGATGGAGGACGAGTCTTTGGGTCTTTGGTTTTGATAGATTGAGAGTGGGAATACTGCAGATTTTGGACTGAATAGCGAAGGGCTACTCTATTTCCGTGGGAGAATCTGTGTACCGAATGATACTGTGTTGAGGCAGTCTATACTATGAGAGGCGCATACTAGCCCTTATGCTATGCATCCTGGCAAAAATAAGATGTACCGAGACCTTCGCGAGTTATATTGGTGGCCAAGTCTTAAGCGTGAGGTTACAGACTTTGTGGGTAAATGTCTGACATGTCAGCAAGTTAAGGCTAAGCATCAGTTACCTTCGGGGTTGCTTCAGCCAGTTAAGATTCCACTTTGGAAGTGGGAGCAAGTGACTATGGACTTCGTTAGTGGGTTACCCCTCACACCCATTAAGAAGGATTCAGTATGGGTCATCGTGGATCGATTGACCAAGTCCGCCCATTTCATACCGGTTAGATCGACTACTCTGCAGGTGGCTAAGTTTGTATGTATGCGAGATAGTGAGACTGCATGGGGTACCGATTTCGATAATATCTGATAGGGATCCTCGTTTCACGTATCAGTTCTGGAAGAAGCTACATGAAGCTCTGGGTACAAGGTTGGAATACAGTACTGCGTTCCATCCTCAAACAGATGGTCAATCTGAGAGGGTGATTCAGATACTGGAGGACATGTTGAGAAGTTGTGTGATTGACTTCCGAGGAAGTTGGGAGGATTACCTACCGCGAGCAGAGTTTGCTTATAACAACAGCTATCAGTCTAGCATTCAGATGGCACCGTACGAGGCATTATATAGTCACAGGGGTCGCACACCTTCATGTTGGACTGAGTTGGGCGAGCGACGTGTTCTGGTCCCTGAACTGGTTTCTGATACCGGGGATAAAGTTAGACTGATTCGAGACTAACTGAAAGCGACAGTTGATAGGCAGAAGTCCTACGCAGACCTGAAGCGGCGTGAAATTGAGTATTCTGTGGGAGACTTTGTTTTCCTTAAGGTCTCGCCATGAAGAAGGTACTGAGATTTGGTCGTAAGGGCAAGTTGAACCCAAGATTCATTGGGCCTTATCGTATTCTGAAGCGTGTAGGACCAGTTGCCTACTAGTTGGAGTTACCTTCGGAGCTAGATCATATTCATGATGTATTCCACGTCTCAATGTTGAGGCGCTACCGCTCTGATCCAATGCATATTGTTCCAGTGGAGGAGATCGAGGTTAGACCAGATCTGACTTTCGAGGAGGAGCCGGTTCAGATATTGGATCGCGACGTAAAGATTCTGAGAAGAAAATCCATCACACTAGTTAAGGTTTTTTGGCTTAATCATATCTCTGAGGAGGCCACGTGGGAGTCTGAGGATGCGATGAGATAGCAGTATCCTCATCTGTTCTGATCAGGTAAAATTTTGAGGCTGAAATTTTCTTTTAGGGGGTTAGAGTTGTGCCGCCCCAAAAATCTCTTATATATTTATTTTTGTATGTTTGTGACACAATTGTATGTCTGCTTCAGTGGTTAAGTGTTTTGGAAAGTGTCTGAGAGGTCCCAAGTTTAAGCATTAGCTTGGGTAAATTTTTTTTTAAATGAATAAACCCCTATCTCTAATCAGTAAGCTTATAAATAAATGTTGGTAAAATATGTCAGAATGGGCATGCTGGTCTGGTGGTTAAGTGGAGTGTTAAGTGGCTGGAGGTCTGAGGTTCGAATCTTTGCGCGATCAAGGGATTTATTTTTTTTGCTTGTGCCGTATGAGTGTTGTAGTTTGGATAGAAATTTCGAGTATTTGAAGAGTGTGGGGATGTTGTGGCCGATTTTTAGGAGGATAATGAGGGGGATTTCGATAGTTGTGGGATTGGTGGAGGAAAATAAGGAATTTGAGGTGTAGTGGGAAGGTGGACGATTTGTGGAGGGATAGTAGGAGAGTTTTGAGGAGTGGATCAAGAGAAGTGATCAGTAGTTGTGCCGAAAATAATTCCTTTTTTTCCCAAAATTCAACTTTAGATTTTGTTTTCTCTCAATTTTCTGTCAACTGTTCTCCTTCCTCTGCGGAATATTGCTAGTGAATTTCTGCTACTTCTTTTTTGTTCTTTTTTCGATTTTGCACACTTCCCTACCCATCTTTTTTCTTCTTATTGCTGTCACCTCTTTTTTATTCCTGTTGGTTGCTACCGAATTGTTGATCCTTAGGCCGATTGTTCTTATTTTCGTCCCTTCCCTTTCATATTGCAGATTCTTGTTTCCTCCACTTTGTTATACCGATTTTCTATCGTTGATTATTCTCATGGTTCGGTTCTTGTCTCTATTCTCGTAAGTAAAACTGCGACACTTTGATTTGTGCCTAAATTAAATGCTGATTGGATGTTACTATCATCTTGACAACAAGGAATCGTTTTGATTGAGGTCCCTCTTCTGTGGAGTTTTAGCATATTCGTTCGGAGTTTCAAGGTAGGTATCGTGCGTTTGAAATGGAAGTATATTCGGTTTTGTGTTGTTGTGCTTTCATGAGTTGAGACTATCGATTAAAGTGAATGATCAATTTTAGGAACTACTGAGCTCGGAAGTGTTTTGCTACGAAACCATAACAGGTGTGTAAACACAACTTTGAAAATGGAAATCGACGAAAAGCCGAAAATGTGATTGTCGACACCACACGGGCGTGCGGCCGCCTGTGTGTGTAACACCATAAGTTTGGGCCTAGTAGAATTGGGCCTATTGGGCCTTGGGCATGGGAGCATTTAAAACTTTTGAGAATAAGAGAACGGCACTAATGCAAGTTGGATCTATTAGGTGAGTGATTTTGGAAGGTTAGGGGGCTTCTATGAAGTCCTGGGTTCAAGCCATGTCATTTGGAAAAATTTTATTTTTAGCATTAGGGGACCCTGACTCCTGGTATTAAGCCTTATAAGTATTTGTGATTAAAAAGGAGACACAAGAGAGCCTGTGGTGGAGTGGTTGTGGCGTCACAGGTATGGCAAGGAGGGCAGAGGTTCAAGTCTCAGTGCATGCAAAAAGGGATTATTTATTTTGCTCATGAGTGGGCAAGAGTTGGTGTTGGATTCGAACTCTTGTTGGAGAGTTTGAATGAGTCAATTGAGGGATTTAAGGAGTGGATCATGGAGAAAATCAAGGAGAGGGAGGTGGAGATTTTCAAGGAGTTGAAGGCTTGAGGAGTTGGTGCCGAAATGGGGTTTTTGATCTTAGAAATTCAGCCAAAGGTGTTTTGGGGTATCTTTTGGACTTTGATGAGTTTTTCTTTTCCTTTTTTTGGTCAGTTTGGTTGCCAAAATCGAAGTTCCTTTTTTGTACTTTTCTTGTGTTGCCGAATTTGCACAAAAGTGACTTCTCGTGCATGCTTTTTACCTGGTTTCACCCTACTTTCTTGTTAGCCGATTTTGTGTTACAATTTAGGTAACTTTCGTACCATTTCTATCTATTTCTCCTTGGGCCGATTGCATCTTCCTCTGTTCTTCTTCCTTGTGCCGAAAAGTGATCTTCTATTCTCTTCATCTCTTCTACCCTCTTCTCCAATCGCATTCGTTCCTTAATCAGGAGGGTTCAACTTGGGGGTTTGTTTCGATTGTTTGGATTGCACTTTCATTTTCTTCTTCTCTTTTTGCCGTGGGTCCTCTCGAGGATTGATAGAGGGACAAGCGACTTGAAGTAAGCAACATTCCACTCTCAGTTCTTCACCAAGGTGAGTGTTCTTGCCTTGTTTGTTTGGGCCGAATACTCTTGATGGCTTGTAAACGGTCAAGTGTGGTTATAATCACAAGGTTATTCGTTTCTCTTAATAAGGCTTGATGTAATGCAGAATCCGTCAAGGGGTTTAACCTTGCTAACCATTAGAGAGGGTTTAACAAAGTTCGGTCGATTAAGGTAAGTGATATTATGGTTGTCGAAACCATTTTTAAATTTTTTTTAAAAACAGGGATCGACTTTAAAAACGAAAATGGAGTCGCCACCAATGTTTTTTCGAGGTGTGATCGGGTCACCTTGAAATTGATCATTTTAATAAAAAAACATTTTGATTTATTAAAACAATGATTTTGGTCTACGAAATTCGAGAAAAC
Source organism: Gossypium sturtianum (assembly GCA_025698515.1). NCBI lineage: Eukaryota > Viridiplantae > Streptophyta > Magnoliopsida > Malvales > Malvaceae > Gossypium > Gossypium sturtianum. Next base: position 35,466,778 of record CM046954.1, read on the forward strand.
GGGTTCGGGAGTCGGTTACGCACGATGAAGGATTAGCACCCTCGTAACGCCCAAAATTGGTACCTAATTGATTAATTAATGCCTTAATGTCGAAAATTTGAGAAGATTTTAAAATACGATCCTTTTTATTTTAAAAAAATGTTTGAATAAATTGAAATGGATGTTAAGACCCTTTTGTCCCGAAGTAATAAAATATCACATCCAGTACGTTAGGACACGACATTTTAAATCCTCGAAACTAAGCTTGTCTTTTGATTTTCAAAACTCATGCATTTAAATTTTAGAAGGATATTCGGTTATTTGGGTCAAGTGAAAAAATCGGAACCCAGTAAGTTAGGGCACAATTTCTCAAAACTCCAAACATAGAATATTGTCTATACTTTTTTAGAAATCCTTACCTCAAGATAACAAGACGTCATATCCAATGAGTTAGGACACAACACCTCGAATTCCCGAGAATAAGCTTTTATTTGAAACTCATATGTTTTGATTTGAAATGGGTGCTCGATTACTTAGATTCAACGAGGAAAATTGGAACCCAGTAAGTTAGGGCACAATCTTCTCGAAGCTTCCCAAATACGAGAATTTGGGGAAAATTATTGCAATATTAAAACAATGTATAAATAAAAACTTTGATAAAAACGATAATATTAAAATACAAATAAACAATTTATAAAACACATAATGGCAATTATTTAAATACTAACATCAATAATCAAAGACCAAATAAGTTATACCCAAAACATCTTAAAAATAAATGGTATATAAAATAGATAGTAATATATAAAAATTTGCAATTGATAATATATGGAAAAAAATTTTAAAGCAAATAATCAAACAATTTAAAATGGATGATTTATAAAACGAGTTTTTTTTTAAATAAACAACATGTGTGACATTAAAAACAAATAAAGTATATAATTAATGGAAGAAAATAAAAGAATGATAAGAATGATCAAATGAATGAACAATATGTAAATAAGAAAGTTGACGAATAAATAAATGAATAAAAATAAAAAGACTAATTAATGATTAAGCAATTAAATGAATAAAAAAAAAAGTTAAAAAAAGTCTAAGTCAACCTAATTCTTACAATATGAGGATTCAACGAAATTTCACCACCTAAATCCAACTCAAATCTAACACTCCTAACCCGTATCCATCGCCAAATTAGGGTTACGAGGCATTTCTCGACTAACCACAAATCAGCACACTCATATAAATCATTTTATTTCTAGTAATGCATAAATAATCCATGCTTTCAAGTTTAAACATATATTTAATAATTACTAGACATTAGCAAACAAAAATCAATTTAACATAGCAATCTATCATTCAAATGGTTATAACCGAATGTACCATGAATAAAGATATACTTTCATTGTATACTTAAACATTTACAAACGTATCACAAATCTATATTGCCAATTACACATAAAAGTAGTTTTGATCAAAATAGCACAAGTTACTATTCATTTGGTTAATAGGTTATAATGACAGAATATGCACATTGCCTATAATCATTTCACCAACAAAGTATCAAACATTTAAAGCCAAATATACATATATGCCAAAACCCTACTTAACCAAATATAGGACACACCAAAAACAATACCAATTACCGAAAGCATCCAACCCTATTATCGATCAATCTCTTATAATTAACATAGCCAAATTATACAAACACCATGTTCGACATTACACAACTAAAGTTTTAACTCAATGATCATTCAAGCCACATTTTCATATATCAAGCACAAACACATTAGAAATTGTACTTTCATAACAAGCTAACATCATGGCCGAATTCACATAAGACCAAAATTACCATAATTTAGCCATTTTCGCATGGCATAATTACACATACACACCATTTGAATTCAATTCAAAAGTATCTTAGCCTATACATGCGATAGTACCAAAGAAGTACTATTTATAAGTACCAAAGATAGTTGATAGTGTGATAGACTTGATGGTGATGCCCGAGCTCGAGCCTGAACTTCAAAACCTAAAAAAAAATAACACAACAATCACATAAAGTAAGCTATCTTAGCTTAGTAAGTTATTAGCAATTACAAAACCATGCCTTAAAACATTAAATTAGAAAATTTACACATTTTATGGTCCTTAGACCGAATGTCCCAACATTAAAATGACAAGTATCATATAGATTTATAATCCATTCCTCACTTCTAAACAAATGCATAAATAACTTTCACATTTCCTAAATCCAAAACCGATTATACATACACTTAGCAAATTGATTTTCTATACATATACTACTTACTAAATTTGTACTTACCATTCGAATAATAATTTCTCATAACATTGAAACTTACCGAATTGAATTTTTAAATTCACATTTACCCTTCCCTTTCATGCTCGTAGTTCAATTTATGCACTTAAAGATCTTTATCCGATTTCACAAACTTAGTGCTCGGAAGTTAAACTCGCACACTTAGTGCTCAATATCCGATTTCGCACACTTAGTGCTCGAATGTTAACCAATCCATACCGAGGATGATATCAAACTCATCAAATGGTAGTAACATCAAATCAGCCGGAAAACATGAATCTCAAATCATCAAAGGGCAATTCTTGCACATCTTATCAACTAGCACACACCGGCCCAGGGGGTTCGAAACCCGAATCACAAATTCAGTAGACTCAACAGGTAAAGTCTTACTGAATACTAATGTTTCACACACATAAGAATGAGTTGAATCGGGGTCAATCAGAGCAATTACACTAGTATTAAAGAGAGTAAATATACCGGTGATGACATCTGAAGATGAAGCCTCCTCTCGGGCACGAATGGCATAGGCTCTAGCAGGCACACGAGCCTCTGATCGAAGAGCTATATCCGAAGTCCCTCTCTGAGTGTCGCTCCTACCTCCCGCATTTTGGGGTGGTCTACCCCTAGCTGCAGTGCCACTCGGTCTTGCACTCTGAGCATTATCCTTCTTAGCTAACTCCGGGCAATCCCGAATGAAGTGATCCTGTAAACCACACTTGTAACAAGTTCGGTTGTTGTACTTTCCTCAACATTCACCAAAATGTCGTCTACCGCAATGTTGACACTCAGGTTTATCCGATCGAGTATTTCCAACGCTAGCAACTGAGGTTACTCGTAAACTTACTGGTGGTCATTCTCGTATGGAAATCCCTGTATTAGCCTTAGATCGGCTACCGTCATTTCTAAACTTCTTTGAGGCCGACTGAGAAATTTTACTCACTGATCTCTTACGAAAGTCTCTAGATTCGAACTTAGCTTTTCGTTTTTCTTTTCCTAGCTCTTCGACTTTGCAAGCTCGCTCAACAAGTACCACGAACTCATTTATTTCAAGTATACCAACCAGTAATTTTATATCTCCGTTTAACCCTTCTTCAAATCTTCTGCACATAGTAGCCTCAGATGAAACACACTCGCGGGCGTATCGGCTAAGTCTCACAAACTTGCGTTCATACTCGGATACGGTCATACGAACCTATTTAAGCTCGAGAAATTCCTTGCGTTTCAAATCAATGAATCGCTGACTAATGTATTTCTTACGAAACTCTGTCTGAAAGAAGTCCCAAGTGACTCGTTCCTTCGGAACAACCGAAACCAGAGTGTTCCACCAGTAATAGGCAGAATCTCGTAATAAGGATATAGCACAAATCAGGCACTCATCAGGTGTACAAGATAGTTTATCGAAAACACGAATTGTATTATCGAGCCAAAATTCAGCTCGTTCGGCATAATCATCCGCTTCAGCTCTAAACTCTTGAGCCCCGTGTTTTCTGATTCTTTCGACCGGAGGCTTATTCATTCTCTCAGGATTAATGATTGGAGGTACCACAGGTACTACAGGTGGAGTATTTGGATTCGGGGGTGGTTGAACAGCTGGATTGGTCCAGATGTATTGATTGAACCAATCATTCATTATACTAAAGAAGGCTTGTTTAGCCCCCTCATCATGGTTACTCGTAGCTTGTCGAGATTCAACCGGCGCGGTCCCTTGCGCGGGAGCAGGCGCCACACTCTCGACATCATTGGCTACGGCTCGCTCGGGATCAGGATCCATTTACTATATAAAAGAAGAAAATACATCTCACAGTCAGAAGTCATCACACTATCATAATAAAAATTCTGGCATGTAGAGCTAAACTCACACGCGCTACGTTAGTTCGAGAACCGACTAAACCGTAGCTCTGATACTAATTAAAATGTAACACCCCTAACCTGTATCCGTCGGTGGATTAGGGTTACGAGGCATTTCTCGACTAACCACAAATCAGCACACTCATATAAATTATTTTATTTCTAGTAATGCATAAATAATCCATGCTTTCAAGTTTAAACATATATTTAATAATTATTAGACATTAGCAAACAAAAATCAATTTAACATAGCAATCTATCATTCAAATGGTTATAACCGAATGTACCATGAATAAAGATATACTTTCATTGTATACTTAAACATTTACAAACGTATCACAAATCTATATTGCCAATTACACATAAAAGTAGTTTTGATCAAAATAGCACAAGTTACTATTCATTTGGTTAATAGGTTATAATGACCGAATATGCACATTGCCTATAATCATTTCACCAACAAAGTATCAAACATTTAAAGCCAAATATACCTATATGCCAAAACCCTACTTAACCAAATATAGGACACACCAAAAACAATACCAATTACCGAAAGCATCTAACCCTATTATCGATCAATCTCTTATAATTAACATAGCCAAATTATACAAACACCATGTTCGACATTACACAACTAAAGTTTTAACTCAATGATCATTCAAGCCACATTTTCATATATCAAGCACAAACACATTAGAAATTGTACTTTCATAACAAGCAAACATCATGGCCGAATTCACATAAGACCAAAATTACCACAATTTAGCCATTTTCGCATGGCATAATTACACATACACACCATTTGAATTAAATTCAAAAGTATCTTAGACTATACATGCCATAGTTCCAAAGAAGTACTACTTATAAGTACCAAAGATAGTTGATAGTGTGATAGACTTGACGGTGATTCCCAAGCTCGAGCCTGGACTTCAAAACCTAAAAAAAATAACACAACAATCACATAAAGTAAGCTATCTTAGCTTAGTAAGTTATTAGCAATTACAAAACCATGCCTTAAAACATTAAATTAGAAAATTTACACATTTTATGGTCCTTAGACCGAATGTCCCAACATCAAAATGACACGTATCACAAAGATTTATAATCCATTCCTCACTTCTAAACAAATGCATAAATAACTTTCACATTTCCTAAATCCAAAACCGATTATACATACACTTAGCAAATTGATTTTCTATACATATACTACTTACTAAATTTGTACTTACCATTCGAATAATAATTTCTCATAACATTGAAACTTACCGAATTGAATTTTTAAATTCACATTTACCCTTCCCTTTCATGCTCGTAGTTCAATTTATGCACTTAAAGATCTTTATCCGATTTCGCACACTTAGTGCTCAGAAGTTAAACTCGCACACTTAGTGCTCAATATCCGATTTCGCACACTTAGTGCTCAATATCCGATTTTGCACACTTAGTGCTCGGATGTTAAATTTGCACACTTAGTGCTCAATATCTGATTTCGCACACTTAGTGCTCGGATGTTAAATTCGCACACTTAGTGCTCAATATCCGATTTCGCACACTATATCATTTCCCGAATCATTCCTCATTTATACATACATAAAACTTAAATCTCAATTGCCTATATACAAATTAACTTATTTCATTTCTATAATCAATATCACATTCAATTATATCTTTGCTACACATCTGTATCAGATTCGAACATATTCACTCCTCAACTCGATATCTCATACGGTTATATCATAGACATATATATACATCACATTCGGTTGCAATTTCAACTCTCAGTTCCATACCACATTTAACTACATCATTGATATATATATACACATCACATTCGGGTATACCAATGACATTTAAGTCTACTTCACATTCAATTATACCATATACATACATAGAAGACACATTCGGCAATATCAAAAATCAATGTGAATACTTCCATTAAATTTAAGTACAACTATACAGATAATTCCATACAACACGATTGCTTAATAACTTACCTCGAATATCGACGAACTTTGTTTCCCGACTATTCGATTAACTTCGCCTTTCCCCGATCCACTCCCGATCCTTTTTGTTCTTGATCTAAATAAGTTCCAAATTAAGATTATTCAACATATTTTCATTCAATTTAATCCAAAAATACATAATTGGGCAATTTACAATTTTACCCCCGACATTTTGCACTTTTTGCAATTTAGTCCCTATAGCATAAAACACAAAATATGCAAAATTTGCACACACCATGCTTAGGCCGAATGTTACTCATGCTCTTACAAGTCCATACATTTCATTTATTTTGCATTTTAGTCCCTCAAAAATTTATTTTTGCAATTTAATCCAAATCACCCAATTTCATAAAAAATTCAAGAACAACACTTGTTAATCTAACACATATAATTGATATTTCATCATCAAACAACAAAAACAACAAACTTCCTTCAATGGCAACTCACGAAATACACATCAATTTCCAAAATTCAAGCATGGGCTTACTAAAACACTCAGCAACGATCTCAAAAACGTAAAAATGATCAAAAACTAAAACCAAATCATACCTTAATTTTTGCTTCAAGCTAGCCGAAACCTAAGAGCTTTTCTTTCTTTCTTTTTCTTGTGTTTTTCAGCACCAAGATGAGTGATAATGGTTTTCTATTTTGATGTTTTATTTATTATTAACTTATAATATAAAATATAAACTTTAACTTATAAAATATGTATATAAAAACATATTAATATAAAATCAATGCCTAATGCCGTCCACTATCATGCTAAATGGAAAATTTACAACATAAGGCCACATATATAAGAAGACACATAAATTAAGCCACTCAATTAAATAAAAGGCTACTTTTACAACTTATACGATTTAGTCCTTTTCCTTAAATTCAACACACAAACAAACAAATTAACTCACGAAACTTTAACACATGCTCAATTATAGATCATAGACACCAAATATAATATTAAAATATTCTACTGACTTGAATTTGTGGTCCCAAAACTACTGTTCTGATTAGGGTCAAAATCGGGCTGTTACATCAAACGAGAGCAACTAAAAAACAAACGAAGATGAACGATTAACAAAATAAAAAGAAGCCCCAGAAAATAAGAACACAAGAGAGAGAGAGAGAGAGAGAGAGAGAGATTTGTGTGAATGCTCTCAAGAATTTTTATTGCTCAAAACTCCCGTCCTTTACCATGGACGGAGAGGCCTCTATTTATAGTTGAGCCTCCCCAAATCCAACGGTACAAATCAATTACATCAACGGCTAAGATTAAAAGGTATCTACAAATTAAATCTCTAAGATTACAAAATCATATCTTCTAAGATTGCATATCATATCTTCTAAGATTGCATATCATATCTAAGATTTGCATATCATATCTAAGATTGCATATCCTTGAAGATTATGTTTCCATATACGTCAAGCTTGTAGATGGACCTTCAATCTTTTCAAGTAATGGGCCATTCCAATTGGACCAAATGATATATTTTGGACTGGACTTGGACTTTGTTTTATTATTTTGGGTTTAATATTTTTTTGTATGGGCCCGGGCTAAATTGGCCTATTACAGCTGTCCCTCTTTGCTAATTGTTGTGTAACGAGAATGGAGAAAAGACTATAAAATGACCAATTTTGCCCGGTCTTACCGAGTCTTGACTTCTTGGTCCTCGTCTTCTCCAAATGGCTTCCAACCCAACTGCAACTTCAGGGGTATTGAAATTTCAACTTAACTTTACTTCTCTGCAACTACTGCAACTTCAGAAGTATTAGACTATACATTCTCATCGCTCTTTTGTGGAAATAAGTCTGACGGCTTCAATTTGCTTCACTGCAACTTCAGGAAAATAAGATTTGCCATAAGATTTGCTTTCTTCGATCTGGTCCACTACCACTTCAGAGAGGCAATGCTAGTGTCTTTGATCTGCTTCGCTGCAATTTTAGGAAGACAAGATCTGCAATCTTTAGTCTGCTCCGCTGCAAACTCAGGGAGGTCAAGCTGATGTCTTCGATCTGCTTCATTGCAACTTCAGGAAGACAAGATTTGCAATTTTTAGTCTGCTTCTCTGCAAACTCAAGGAGATAAGGCTGGTGTCTTCGATCTGCTTCACCGCAACCTCAGGAAGGCCAGATCCGCTATCTTTAGTTTGCTCCACTGTAAATTCAAAGAAACAAGACTGGTGTCTTCGATCTGCTTCACTGCAACCTCAAGAAGGCAGGATCTGCTATCTTTTAATCCGCTCCACTGTAAACTCAGGGAGACAAGGCTTATGTCTTCGATCCGCTTCACTGTAACTTCAAGAAGGCCAGATCTGCTATTTTTAGTCTGCTCCACTGCAAACTCAGGGAGACAAGACTGGTGTCTTCGATCTACTTCACTTAACGTCATGAAGGCAAGAGCTGCCATCTTTTAGTCTGCTCCACTGCAAACTCAGGGATGCCAGACTAGTATCTTCAAACCGCTTCACTGCAATCTCAGGAAGACAAAATCTGCTATCTTTAGTCTACTCCACTGCAAACTCAGGGATGCTAGACTAGTATCTTCGATCCGCTTCACTGCAATCTCAGGAAGACAAGATCTGCTATCTTCGGTCTGCTCCACTGCAAACTCAGGGATGCCAGGCTGATGTTTTCGATCCGCTTCACTGCAAACTTAGGAAGAAAAGATCTGCTATCTTCAGTCTGCTCCACTACAAACTCAGGGATGCCCGACTAGTATCTTCGATCCGCTTCACTGCAATCTCAGGAAGACAAGATCTGTTATCTTCGGTCTGCTCCACTGCAAACTCAGGAATGCCAGACTAGTATCTTTGATCCGCTTCACTGCAATCTTAGGAAGACAAGATCTGCTATCTTCAATCTACTCCACTGCAAACTCAAGAATGCCAGGCTGATGTTTTCGATCCACTTCACTGCAAACTCAGGAAAACAAGATCTACTATCTTCAGTCTGCTCCACTGCAAACTCAAGGATGCCAGGCTGAAGTTTTCGATCCGCTTCACTGCAAACTCAGGAAGACAAGATCTGTGAATTCACCGATGTTGCGATACCATCCTCTGGGGGACCTATCCTGTAAAATCAGTTTTATGTGTTTATGCTTATGCAAAATGGTTAGGATGCTATGATCTGAACAAATCAACTACTCCTAACCGAATGACATATGTACGAATGAAAAATGTCATGAGGATGATCCTTTTTAGGATGTCACCACTTGTTGCTCATCAGGGCTCTATCATTAACGTAGTACACTGTCTTCCTACTCGACTGGCCTTTGACAGCAAACTCGAAAACATTTTTGCTCAACTGATTTGCCCCACTAACTTCAGGGTCCTTTCCACTGTACCTCAGAGACATAAGGCTTGTACCATTTTCAAACCATCTCACTGCGGTTCAGGATTATAGGATTTGAAACTTTTTCGATCCGTTCCTACTACAATTCAAGGGTATAGGACTTGTATCTTTTTCAATTCATCTTACTGCAACTTTGGGGTATAGGATCTGTAACTTATTCTATCTACTGATCACTCCCCAGTGACCCGACCAGATGTGTATGCATGATACTCGCATGGATGCAGAATGTCATTTTTTCTTTTCAAGAATGATTCCTTCTATGCTTGGGTTGTCATTGCTTATTTTCTGCCGGATTTGTATCACCGATGCAATATCTAGTCTTTTGATCAACCAATGCCCTTGACAGAAAATCTAAAGAGATAAACTCACTTTGGGCTCAAATATTTCCAACCCTTAAGCTTTGTGAGTTCTAAACAATAGTCCTGTTTTAGGTTCTTATACTATTTAAAAGCTTCCAGAGTAATATGCGAAACTCCTTTTATGAAAGTATTATTAGTCCATTAATTGTTATTTCAATATAAAATGCTTGAAAAAGATCACAACAATGGACGAGAAAGAAATTAATCAGGAGCATAGCTCGAAACAAATAAGTTAATCAAAGATAACCAAGGCAATAAAAGAAAATTGATTGGGGTGTATCTTGAAAAGAATAAAGTAATCAAAGATAGCCAAGGCCATAAAAGAAAATTGATTGGGGTTTATCTTGAAAAGAATAAAGTAATCAAAGATAGCAAATTCAAAATGGGTAAGATAGAAGCTAGGTGCCTCAGATATCGCAGCTTGAGCTTCTCTGTACAAACTTCTTGAGGACCATTTTGAGCTCAATACGTGTTTAGAGGATCCGGAGCACTTTGTCAATGCCCCAAGACGTCGCATACTTCCTCATTGTTAATTTAGGCATAGCGAGACTACCACATACCCTATCTTTGATCAAAATTTGAGCCACCCTTTTCGGATTTTCGGCTCAAAACCCCTTTGGTCTCAAAGCGCCCTTTGCGGGTTTTTGCCTTGGCCTCTCCTCTTTTTTTTTTTTGAATTTGATCTCAAAGCGCCCTTTGCGGGTTTTCACCTTGGCCTTTCCTCTTTCAGGTAAAATACTTCTTGACTGAACCTGAATTCGTCAAATTAGGCAAGTCTTCACCATCCGTCTCGGTCAATATCAATGCTCTTCTAGAATAGGCCCCTTTTTACTACATAAGGTCCTTTCCAGTTTGGCATCTGCTTTCCTCTGAAATCCTTTTTTATAAGAAAGATCTTTTTCAACATCAGGTTCCCCTCGTGGAATTCTCTAGGATGAACCTCTTTGTCGTAAGCTTGCATCATCTGACCGTGATGGATAACTTTTAAACTTTTCTTTGATTATGTTCAATTGGCAAAAATGCTTCCATTCCATAAACCAATGGGTAAGATGTTGCCCCGGCAAAGGTCCTGGCCAACGTTCGATAATCATAGAGGATAAATGGTAACTTCTTTATGCCAATCTTTACAAGTCTCAGTCATCTTTCCTACAATCCTTGTTTTTTTTCTTTTTGGCTGCCTTTGTTGCTCTATGATATGGCGTCTGATCTTTGAACAGACTACAAACTTTTGACATTGTCCTTTTTGGCATTCTTTGTCGGTGCCTGATCTTTTTTTTTTTTATTTTGTACTGTCGACCTTGTAAAATTAACATGTGAAGCTACTTTCTCCTTCTTAGTGAAGTAATCAACGACCACCAAGATAAATCGATGTATACTAGAAATTTTGCCGAGATTGGCTTGCCCCACATAGAGAAAGTCTTTGAAGAAATTAATGAGGCATATGAATCTTGTCTCCTTAAATACGGCATAACTGATGCCATCCCCTTCTATGTAGATTAGCAGTACCCAAACCTCATGATTAGCTTGGCTATTGTAAAACCATTAGCATGTGTCCTTCTGACATCTTTATGGACCTCTTTTAAGATTTCAACGTACCCGCGTCTCAATAGCCCAGGCATGTCCTGATATGATCGTGCAAAAACATCTTGGAATTCTTGAAAATAACTCAATGATGTCTCGCCTTAATTCTGTGGTGAGCTAGGCTACAATCTTCACCTCTTTTCTAGGCTCATAATATCCACTGACCCTTTGTAGAGTAGGGTCTATTTTTCATCTTGTTCTACCATTCTTAACAAATCAGAAGATAGGTTACAATCTCTGTCATCTTCAAAGTCCTGGGATCCTCTAGACACATATCTTACTCGAAAGGAGACTCAGTCGAGTCGATGTGCAGCGTTGCTCACATCGTTGATATCTGGAGACCTATTGTAGGTTCGAAGGAAGATTCCAAAGAATAAATGATTCAAAGAATGATTATTTGTATGGTCATGAATGAAGAATGAAAGAATACTTGAAAGAAAGTCCAAAGAACAAACAAAAGAAAAAAAGCTAAGAACAATTGTTTGTACAGTATGAAATGGAAAAATAAAAGAATATTTGCTCAAAAAGATGCATTTTATTGAAATAAAAATTTCGGACACAAGCCTATTTTACAAAAGGGTTCTTATTGCCTCTAGACTTAAGGCAACAAGCGTGTTTTGAATATTACTCTAGATTAACTCTAAAAATACAGGGATCTCTTCCATAGTCCCATTATTCAAAACACTCTCAAGTATGTAGGGGCTTGGAAACTTCGTTCCCCGGTTCCCTCTTCGCTTTTGACTTCTTCAAGGAGTCGTAACTTTCTTGTCTCCTCCTTCAATTATCGCATTTACTACCTCGTTAAATTGATCAGGTTCTGATGAAACGTCGAACTTCACAATTCTCATTTTAATGAACCTTTCGACCAACTTTTTAAATGTAGTACAATTTTCAATTGAGTGACCCGTTATTCCCGCGTGGTACTCGCATTGGGCATTCTCATTATACCATTTTGGGAACAGAGGTTGTACGGGTTTCAAGTAGAATGGAGACACCACATGCGCATCAAACAAATTTTGATACAGCTCCTTGTATGTCATCGGGATGGGTGTGAACTGGAGCATTTCTGCATTTGGCCTCAAGTTAGATTCCTGCTTTGAAGAGCCTTGATAGCTAGTGGTTACAGCCCTCGACTGGCCTATGGTGACTAATTTGGGATGCATGCTCAGGATACTCACTTCATTTTCCTTGTTTCTCGGGGCTGATCTTTTGGCGCTTTCTCCCGTGTCTATCCTCTCACTCCTTACCTCATTTTCAATCATCTCACCGGACACTACTATATCTGAAAAGCTTATGGTGGCGCTTCCCAAGATATGGTTAATGAATGGGGCTTTTAGAGTATTGATGAAAAGCATCGTGGTTTCCTTTTCTAAAAGCGGCGGTTGAACTTGTATGGCAACTTCCCTCCATCTTTCCGCATACTGCCTGAAGCTTTCATTTGATTTCTTCTCCATGTTTTGCAAGGTGATTCTGTCAGGCGTCATGTCTATCACATGATTGTATTGTTTCATAAATGCTTGTGCTAGGTCTTTCCAGGAATTAATCCTAGCACGGCTCAATTGGTTGTACCACCTGGACGCTGCACCCACCAAGCTATCTTGGAAACAATGGATCAACAGTTGATCGTTATTAACATACCCAGTCATCCGTCTACAGAACATAGTAATATGGGCTTCAGGACAGCTAGTCCCATTGTACTTCTCAAATTCTGGCATTTAGAACTTGTGAGGAAGCACTAAATCTGGAACCAAGCTCAAGTCTTTAGCATCAATTCCATGGTGATTATCAGTGTTTTCCAAGGCCTTGAACTTTTCTTCTAACCATCTACAACGGTCCTCTAACTGCCTTGGTAATTCAATTCTCGTCCCTTCCCTCTCCGCTATATCTAAATCAGGGATAACAGGATTAGCAGGGTTATCTCCTGGGTTAGATCCTGAACCAACTTGGAAATTCATGGGCACCCCAGTATCAGCTTGACCTTGTTGAGGCCTAATTGTAACAGATGGCCTTCGAGGATATGCTTCAGGTTGTGTTTGTGCATGCGGTGGGGTAAAACCCGGAGGATAATCCTCATTTTCTTCTCCAGTATTAGTCATGGGACCTTTTCCCTTGTCTATTGCCCCATTCAGTAGCTGAGTCATTTGAGCCACCATATTTCTTTGGGCTTCCATCATTTGTTCCCTCATATCTTGTTGGATCTTTGCCAACTGCTCTTGCAGATGGTCTTGTATGTCTCTCTGGGACTGTTCGAGTCTTTGATCCATATTTTTTGTCTTAGCACGTGTACCGTAATAGTGTTTAGTTTCAAGATTAACTTTTCCTTCTCTCTCTCTTTGTAATAACTTTAACTAATTAGGGTCTTTCTATGGATTTAAATGCATATGATGCGATGTAATGCATGAATGCAAAAAGGAAGAGAGGCATTGATTCTGAATTCAATTCCATTAGAAAAACTTTTCTAGAAAATAAATTCCTTTACATAAAAACGGATATTTGTACAGCCTTTCCCTCATATTCCAAGCGAAGACATTGATCCCTTTCTTTTTATCTGGATATTAAGGTCCAATCTCGCGAACTTTTCTAATAAATGTCTCTACTAGCTCTTTTACTTGATCGGGGCCGCGACTCACTGCTCACTTATTTCCAAAATGCTCGTTAGCCTCTTTAAGAAAGCCGAGACGTGGTGATTCTTGAATAGTCTTTGTCAACTTTAATCCTTGGGCAATAAAGTCGTGTATTCCTTCACAGACTATAAGTCTTCTCTCGTTGTGTTTACTTAGACCATATTGGGATGGCCGTATTATAATCCACTTTATCAAGAAATCCATTTTCTCATGACAAACTCTTCTATTTAGCAATCGAATTTGAATCAACACCTCTTTTATATGATGTGAATGCAATGCAACCAAAACAAAATAAAACACGTTAGCACAGGAGAAATAAACAACATAGAACACCTATCTAGGTGACTACTGGGGTTTGGCATGGTTCTACTTAGGGTAGGCTCCTAGGTCTCTCTATATGCGGTTTAGTTCTAAAGAAAAGGTACCTGAACCAACAGATTCCTCAATCTTCACCCATTATAGGCTCATACAGATCGAGTTCAGTTCAGGGGAATACATTTCCCTATGGCCATGCGAAAGTGAAAACCTCACAAAGACATAGGTACAAACGTATCCCGGAAGCAATCCACTAGCCCATGCGGAGGTGAAAACCTCACGAAGGCATAGTTTCTCACTCCCACTTAAAGGTGCGACCACAACAGTCATGCAATACAATGTGCGCAAGAAAATAACAATCATATGCAATGACACAAACAAATGTAACAAAAGGATCGTAATTTTCAAATCAAATTTTTAAATCGAATTTTCAAATTTTCGACAAAGAACAAAAAATAATCAATTTTACGGCTTGACTTTCTTGGTATCCCCAGTGGAGTCGTGATAAACTGAAATAGTAACATATTTTAGGCCCACATTTAGTATGCTTTTGGATGAATTATCCCTTATTTTATGTAATTTGGTGCTCTTAATCCTTTCTTTTCATGATATATACTCAGGAAAGCACTAGGGGATGAAAAGAACGCAAAACGGGCTTAAAACAGGATAAATGGGCCAAAGCATGAAATCGACACGGCCTGGACCAAAGATAACACGGCCGTGCCTCACTGATCATCTAGAACACGGTCTTCCCTCGATTCACACGACCGTGCTTCATTAAAGAAGTCCGAACATGACCTGTCCACGATTTACACGGGCGTGTGCCATGGCCGTACCTCTACCGTGGAAAAGAGCAATTTCATTCGGGAAAGGATACTTAGGGAGAAAGAAACGTATTTTAAAAGCCTATAAATACACCCTAAGTATGATCTGAAAGAGGGAGCCCAAAAGCCATCGTCTAGGGGCGTCGTGCTAAGCCAGAGAAGGCAGATTTGTGGGGATTCATTCAGGGATAGCCAGTTGATCCATCTCAAGAAGCCAGAGTTATACTCAAGACAGAGAATCTCTCCTTCAATTCCTTCAGGGGGTTTTAGGGATTTCTTATGTTTTGTTTTATCTTTTCTCTTGAGATGTTTTCCTTTATTGTTATGAACTAAACCCTTCGGATACCCGAAGGGGATGAAACCTATGATGAATCTTGTTATTTGATTATTTGAATTATATGATAAATGCTTAGTTTGTTCTCAATTATGTGAGCTTAATCCAAATTTAATGTGCTTAGGTGGAGGAGGAATAGACCCTGCCTAAGAGTAGATCCAACATAATTAAGTGGAGTTGATCGCACGCCTAGAGATAGGGTGACGAGATTTTTCCGGATTAGGGTGAAACCTAATATGGGAATCCACAGATCGATTTACTACTATTCTAGGGGGTTTTTATAAGAGAACGAGAGTTCCACTAATTAACCTAGGGTTAGCCGTTATTCGCCTCGAGAGAGGGTTTAATATATGTTAGGGAGTCTTACGGATCAAACTAAGTAAATAAAATCATATGGTTCAGTTATAGATAACAAGTGAAGTCTAGGTGGATTCTTCCTAAGGTATCGTCGAAATCAACTGAGTTTTTCCAAAGTTATTTTCCAAATTCATTCTTCTTTATCTTAGAGTCTTTAGTTTAGTAGTTAATTAATTTAGATTAATAAACAAACTTCACTTATTTTAGGCTAAATAATAAAAAGAAAGTTAGTATTAGTACTTTTAGTTCCTTTGGGTTCGATAATCCGGTCTTGCCTAAACTATACTCTTTGTTCGATAGGTGCACTTGCCTTTAATCGTTGTCGAGTTAGTTTCGTGTTCGATCATTCTTTTATAAATTTTAAAACTCGATTTACAATGATCAAGTTTTTGGCGCGTTCTTTCGGGGAACTAAAATCTTAAGAAAACTCTATTTTTAATACTTTAGCCATTATTTTTATTTTTCGCAATTTATTTTTAGTTTTAATTTTAAATTTGCTAAATTTTCTTTCTTTCTTTTCCTAGCAGGTACCTCTAGTTTATGACTAGAAGGAACCCGAGAGGACCATTAGAATACGACAATGATATTGAAGCTACCGCTCGAAGAAATCGCAGAGAAATTAGGCGAGCCCTAAATTACCAAGGAGAGCGAGAAGACAGATTCAATCCTACTGAAGGGATGGACGAAAATAATCTTCCACCACAAGATGTGGGAGAAAATAATGCTCCTCGTACTATGTTTGATTATGCTAAACCGCATTTAACAGGAGCCGAATCTAGTATTGTTAGGCCTGCTATAACTGCTAATAATTTTGAATTAAAGCCTAACACTATACAAATGATTCAACATTTTTTTCAATTTGATGGTTTACAGGACGAAGATCCAAACGCCCACATAGCTAATTTTTTAGAGTTCTGTGATACCTTCAAAACAAATGGCGTTTTTGATGATGTCATACGACTTCGGTTATTTCCCTTTTCATTAAAGAATAAAGCTAAACAATGGTTAAACTCGTTACCACGAGGGTCAATCACTACATGGGAACAAATGACCGAAATTTTTTTATTAAAATATTTCCCACCGGCCAAAACGGTCAAATTACGTAATGATATCTCTTCTTTTGTGCAGATGGATTTAGAGACATTATACGATGAATGGGAGAGATATAAGGATCTCTTGAGAAGGTGTCTGCACCATGGTTTACCTTTGTGGCTCCAAGTCCAAACTTTTTATAACGGTGTGAATCCTTCAACGAGACAACTAATCGACTCAGCCACCGGTGGAACCTTGAATAATAGAACTCCTAAGGCAGCCTACGAGTTTATTGAATAGATGTCACTAAATAACTATCAGTGGCAAGTTACAAGGACCAGGCCAACAAAAACAGTCGGAGTTTACAACCTCGACGCAGTAACCATGCTATCAAATCAGGTAGAGTTGATGAATAAGAAGATTGATAGTTTGTGTTCTTCGCAGTACATCCGGTCATGCAAATGCGACGCAAGTGGAAGGCTGTGGCGAATCCCGAGTACCCACCCTACCAACCGGCACAGAGAGCGAGCAGATGAACTATATAGGTAACAATTTCAAATCTAATAATAACCCATATAGTAATAATTATAATCCAGGTTGGAGGAACCACCCAAATTTTTCGTGGGGAGGACAAGGAAATCAAGGAAATCAAAGACAACAACCTCCTCAAAATTTCCAAAATCAGCCCTATCCACGGAAAAGAAGCCGAATCTTGAAGAGGCGTTGAACAAATTCATAGCATCCCACGAAGCCCGTCTCCAAAAAAATGAGGTAACACTCGACACCCAACAAACATCGATCAAAAAGATCGAGAACCAAGCTGGAGGACTTACAAAGGAAATCGGGGAAATTACCCAGTCAGTTGGACAAATTGCAAAGCTATTATCCGAACGACTGCAAGGGCATCTACCGAGTAATACTGAAATTAATCCAAAGGAGCAAATCCAAGCCATAACATGACTCAAGAAAGCGAAGAAGTAGACGAACCCAGTCCAACACAAGGAAACGAGGTAGAAAAAGGTAAAGTTGAGGTAACACAAGACAAGCCAAAACCGGTAATCAAGGAGTACCAACCTCGCGTACCTTACCCTGAGGCATTAAGAAGAGACGACACAGAAGAACAGTTCGGTAAGTTTCTTAAACTCTTAAAGAAATTACATATTAACTTACCATTACTAGAAGCTCTTTCGCGGATGCGATTCTAGGAAATTTTTAAAAGAGCTTCGACAAACAAGCGGAAGTTAGGCGAGTCGTCACATGTGGAACTTAACGCAAAGTGCTCAGCAATTCTCCAAAATAGACTACCACAAAAGCTAAAAGATCCAATGAGTTTTACAATTCCATGTTTAATTGGTAGACTAACTGTTGATAATGCGTTAGTTGATTTAGGGGCAAGCATAAATGTCATGCCTTATAAATTCTTTAAACAATTAGGTCTAGGAAACCCAAACAAACTAGGATGAGCATTCAATTAGGTGATAAAACTGTTAGAATTCCTAGGGTATTATCGAAGATGTTCTTGTAAAATTGATGATTCGTTTTCCCAGTGAGATTTTGTTGTCTTAGACATGGATGAGGATAATTCGATCCCCTAATTTTAGAAAGACCCTTTTAGCAAGCGCCGGGACTAAAATTGATGTTGATGCAGGAGAACTCATACTTTGTGTAGGTAATGAGGCAGTCACCATCAAGGCTCTCGACTCGGCTAGAACATCGAGTAATCAAGGTGAGAACGTAAATTCTACTGATAACCATTTGGTTAACCCTTATTTTCAGGAAGCACCACCAAAGAATACAACTGAACCCGATCCTAAACCCCATGCCAACAAAGAAATAACTCATGAAGATCGAGGGATTCAGTTCGATGATCTCGATGAGTGGAAGACACACTTTAAGGAGAAATTAGGGATACACGACGAAGAACCGAAACCACACAAGATAAAACCGAAGGAGCCCCCAAAAGAGCTAATAGGAACAACAAACCACTTCAAAATAGGGGACCAGGTACTGTTAGATTAGGTAGATCCTCAAATATCTCCTCCGGACCCTAGCACAAACAAAGAAATAATTTTTAGGGTAACCAGTGTTTTCCCACACGGAACAGTCGAGGTAAGTAATCCTATTTTTGGAACTTTTACTATAAACAGATCTCGACTTAAATTTTTTCACGAAGACGCAAATGATAGCATGAGGAAGGGCTTCCAACTCCTCGAACCACCCTGACAATGCAAATGAGAGGAGAGTCTAGCTTAAGACTATAAACTAGCGCTTCTCGGGAGGCAACCCGAGCACTAACATAATTTATTCTCACATTTTTCTTTAAATTTATTTTTCTTTTCTTCTTTTCTTTCTAAACACTTAGTTATAAACTAACAAGGGGTGCAAAATTCCAGGACACACGGCCTTACACACGGCTGTGGCCGTGGCCGTGTGGACCATAAGAATCCCCATACTGACATAGCAGAGGCCGTGCGAATCAATTCCAACCACCTTTCGACGTCACGGATCCAACCAGTACACCACGGGCACTGACAAAGGGGCACGCCCGTGCCCCATAACCGTGTGAAGCTACTGACTTTCCAACCACGAGAAGAACACGCCTGTGCCCTATAACCATGTGAAGCTACTGACTTTTCAACCACGAGAAGAACACGCCCGTGCCCCGCGACCGTGCGAAGCTACTAACTTGCCACCACGGGCAGAACACGCCCGTGTCTTCCAACCATGGTCGACTCGAAAACAAACGTAGAGAATCAACACACCCTGTGACACGGCCATGTGAATCGACACACCCTCAACCCACGGGCGTGACTCTTGAGCTATTGCAAAACCATATCCATGGCAAAAAAGCGTAAAAGGCCAATCTCCTCAAAGGAGACCGATTCACCTGAGTTCATGCTGGTAGCTTCATCCAAACAACAAGCCAAGGGTCTTTGAGACCAATTATCTGTTCTTTTATTTTTATCTTCTCCTTTATTTTCTTTATCTTTACTTCTCTTCTACTTAATTTAGTTTATTTTGTTTTAGTTTCTTGTTTTTAGGTTCTTAAGGCTGCTTGTTAATCACGCCACCACCACCACCATAACCTCAGCCTTAGAAATCACACCCAACAATAAGGACCTCCCAGTCCATTCATCTTTTCTTTTAATTTTAGTTTTCTTCTTAGTATTCTTCTCTTTATCTTTCTTGTCTTTAATTACATTATTAGTATAGTTTTAATATTACTCTAGATGTCTTGGCTAACTCTCCACGAGCCTCTCAATTTCTTCATCTAGCGCAGGTTCGTCATCCAGACGGCCCATCACCACCACCAAAGGCACAATCTCCTCTCAAAGAATCATCCAAAAATTCAGGAAGTTTTCACTTATCCCCATATCTGATGATTTTATTACAAGGTTATTATATATTTTTGTACATTGAGGGCAATGTACATCTCAAGTGTGGGGGGGTGAACAACCTAAAAAGATACCTAACTCAAAGCCCGAATTTAGCCTTGTCTTAAAGTAAATTACTCATATTACTAATTAGGATGGAATTTCTGATGATTTATGATTTTTATTGATATGTTTTAGATTAAGTCACTGATAATTATGCATTGATAATTAAATTCTAAGAATAGTAGAGAATCAAGCATGATAAGTCTATTTTTCAGAAATTAAAAATTTGCTAGGTTGTCAAACTGAGTTTAAATATTATCTTGAAGTTTGAAATTTACGAGGTTGACATCAAAATACCCATAAATTTTGTGAGTTTTTGAGCCTTACAGAGCATAAATTCTTTTTCTTGCTCACTTTATTGATTATGAGTATGTCAACATTAATCTGTTATTCTAGAACTTACATCGATTATACATGTCGAGACCATATTTTTTTGATTTGATATACAGAGATGATAAAGGCACCTAGGATTTAACCCACTTACTCCACTAAAAACCCACCTTCACAATTAACCCCTAGTGAACCCCGTTTAATCCAAACAACCCATTTATTGACTCACCCACTAATATTAACCCAGAACCCCTTATTTTTTATTATAACCATTCCTTTTGATTACCCTTATATCGAGATTTGATTTGATTAATAGCCTAACTATGTTTTTATTTCAGTAATTTATCTTTTATTATGTATTTATGATTGTTCTTACAAAAAAAAATGAAGTTTATTCATTATTAGTTATGTGATTAAATGAGCTTATACATTTATTCCAAATATCGAAGAACAAGCTCGTATTATTAAGTACTATTAGTTTTCAATTGATGTAATTATTATTAGTTCATTAGTTCTTAGTTAGGTAATTTGTCGATTCAATCTCGATTCTAACCTCTAATTCACCTTACTACTCCATACCTTAACCCTAGCCCGTTACAACCCTAACAAAGACCTTTTGATTTGTGTTTCATCTCATATTTCAGTGGTGGAGATTTGATTTTCATACAAGCCTATGGGATTAACTCTTCATGTTTGACTTTTGAGTGCCTAAGTTTTGAACCTTAAACACTTTGAGTGATTTGAGTGAATCTTTTGTGAGGATGTCAATCCTTGTCGATTTCGAATCAAAGGTAATTATTTAGATGAAGGGAAACACCTATGTTTTGTGCTACAGAATCTATGACTTATAATGTTTGAATTTTTATGACTCTTTGAGTTGAATTATCCATGTATAAATTATCCCTGAATTAGGATGAAACACTATCAATGACTATTATGAATTATAGGAAGTTAGTTTTAATTGTAAGTTGAGAATTTTGCTTGAGGACAAGCAAAAGCTTAAGTGTGGGGGTATTTGATAAACCGAAATAGTAACATATTTTAGGCCCACATTTAGTATGCTTTTAGATGAATTATCCCTTATTTTATGTAATTTGGTGCTCTTAATCTTTTCTTTTCATGATATATACTCAGGAAAGCACCAGGGGATGAAAAGAACGCAAAACAGGCTTAAAACGGGACAAATGGGCCAAAGCATGAAATCGACACGGCCTGGACCAAAGATAACACGGTCGTGCTTCACTGATCATCTAGAACACGGTCTTCCCTCGATTCACACGGCCGTGCTTCATTAAAGAAGTCCGAACACGGCCTGTCCACGATTTACACGGGCGTATGCCATGGCCGTGCCTCTACCGTGGAAAAGAGCAATTTCATTCGGGAAAGGATACTTAGGGAGAAAGAAACGTATTTCAAAAGCCTATAAATACACCCTAAGTATGACTGAAAGAGGAGCCCAAAAGCCATCGTCTAGGGCGTCGTGCTAAGCAGAGAGAAAGCGATTTGTGGGGATTCACTCGAGGATAGCCAGTTGATCCATCTCAAGAAGCGAGTTATACTCAAGACGGAGGATCTCTCCTTCAATTCCTTCAGGGGGTTTTAGGGATTTCTTATGTTTTGTTTTATCTTTTCTCTTGAGGTGTTTTCCTTTATTGTTATGAACTAAACCCTTCGGATACCCGAAGGGGATGAAACCTATGATGAATCTTGTTATTTGATTATTTGAATTATATGATAAATGCTTAGTTTGTTCTTAATTATGTGAGCTTAATCCAAATTTAATGTGCTTAGGTGGAGGAGGAATAGACCCTGCCTAAGTGTAACATCCTAAAAATTTGAGTATCGATATGTTGCAAGTTTTTGGTGCTTAGCTTGTGAATGATTCAATTTGTGTGTTTAATATAGTCTTGAGAAGGCTCGGGATTTATTCGGAATTAGAATAAATTTTAGTAATGAGTATTTTATTGAAGTGGAACAAGTGACCTTGATGTTTAAGGAAATTAAGTGTCAAAAACTAGCATAAGATGAACTAGTAGTAAAGTGGAGTTGGCGTCATATGTGTTGCTTGAGGGGAGAGGTTCGAATTCCATGGATTGCATTTTGGTGACTTTAATTTTTGCACCTTTATGGCATGTGTCGGTCAAGCCTTATTTATGGTAAGGTTGGATTATTTCTTTTATGGTAAGGTGGCTAATGGTTAAGGTAAGCTTGAAGTTGGGGAAAGAAATCCTAAACTTATGGAATGTAGGGGGAACACAAGGAACGAATCAAGGATGTTGTCTTAGAAACTCTTTCGTGGCTAAAACTTTGACTTTTGGACATTGTACATGGACGGTTTTGTGGCTAGGGGGGATGGCCGAATGTTGTTAGTAGTTTGGCTAGGATTAGGAGTTAGTTTTGGTTAATTCTTAGCATTTTGTGTGAAAATTTCTTTTCTCTCCAAACTCTTTCTCTTAGCCGAATTTCAGCATTAGGTAAGCTTTGTTTCTTTTGGCCATTTCATTTCATTTTTACCATTTGGTCATATTTTTGTCTTACATTTCAAGACACTCTCTCCCTTGTGCCGAAATACCAAAGCATAAAGGCCATTTTTCTTTTCTTCTCCTCTTCACCATTGCCGAATGCTTCCTTGTCCCAAATCTCACTCTTTGCTCCTTTCTCACATTTGAAAAACCCAAAACACATTGTCTCCCATCTCTTTCTCCCCATGGCCGAATGGTGCTAACACCATTCTCTCCAATTTTCCTTCAAAGCCGAATCTTCTCTTCACTTATATTATTTTGTTGATTATTCTTAACCTTCGTTTTAATCAATCGGTAAGAACCCTTTTCGAATCTTTATTCTCATCTTTTTCTTAGCCGAATATATATTAGTTTGGAAGGGTCTTTTGACCGAAAATAACATCCTTTATCCTTTTCTCTTAGACGATCCTTTCATTTTTATAGTGTTATAAAGAAGGCCAAACTCGGAGTAGTCATAATCATTGTGACACGCTAGAAATCAAGTCGAAGTGTTAAGGTAAGGGATCCTATCAAGGATTTCTATATTACTCGTCATATTGTTATAGATGGACTACTAATCGATTTCGTTTTAGGGGACACTATCGCTCGATTATCATTTCCGTGAACGTAAGATTTTGTGGCAAACAAGATAGGTTCAAAAAGAGTAGTGAATAGTGTTCGGAAGAGGGGCAGTTCTGCTATTCCCCCTAAATTCAAACGAAGGACTGTTTCAGCAGTCTGAGATTTTCCACCGGGTTGTGGACCCTCATCCGGCGAAAAAACAATTATTTGAATTCATTCGTACTCCTGAGCCTTTGACTGTTCGTGGTTCTTCATCGGGTTATAAACTATCGATCGAGGAGAAATCACAAATAGCTGTTGTTCGAGATTTCGAGGGTAAAGATCTAGATCGTTCATCATTAGAATAGCTTTATATTAAATATTAGTGTTCTAATTAAACGTGATAAATATTTAGGTATCGACGAGCGGGAAAGTATAGTACTCACCGTAATCAGGTGTGTAACTTCACACTTATCTCATGGGTTATACTATGCCGTAAGTATTCGATTAAAATTTGTAAAGTCGGTAAAATTGGAAAATACGGTTTATTAGCACTTTTGGTGTGAAAGTTGTGAAAATTACGAATTTGCCCTTAATAAGCTATATTGTTAAAAAGTGATATTTTGGGCCATATGAATTATTTTTGATAAATTGGCCAAGTGAGAAAATTGTGAAAAGGGCCTCATGTGTATATATGGGCCAAAACTGCTAGATCGATATATGGGCCAAAACTGCTAGATCGATATAAGGGTCAAAATTGCTAGATCGTTAAATGGGTTAAATTGTTATTTTGACTAATGGGCCAAGTTGATAACTTGTAATACGGGTTTTTTTGTTGAAATTTACATTATGAATATATTGTGATGCATTCTATATATACACATTTGCATGGGTTGGGATAATTGACGAAGAGAAGAAAGGCCTGTTGCCAAAATCTAGTTCGGTGACACTGTCACAATCTAGTTCGGTGACTCTGTCACAATCTAGTTCGGTGGCTCTGCCACAAATATTTAAATGGCTTAATGCCTGTGATTGGTGTGTTGGCGGGGTGGGTTGACTTGATCCCCACAGGTGTGATGGTTGGTACGGGTGGTGTGTAGCGGATGGAAATTAGGCTTGGTTGGGAATTGCATATCACATGCATTTTTTTATATATTTGATTTATATATTGTATTTTTGTAAATGGGCTCAAGCCCAATTTAATGCTTAAATGGATTTGGCCCAGTGGACACGGTAAGTGGGTTACACATTGAGTTCTAAGTAACTCACCCTGTTTTTCTTACCCTTCTCAGGTAATAATAATTGATGGAGGCTTGGTCCGGGGATGACTTCGTGTGGAGGCCATACTACGAATGATGGGTTTTTATAAACTTGAACTTCTTTTTAATATTTTTATTTTTATTTAAGTACTATTTTGATTGCAATGTAATAAGGCCTCTAGTATTATTTTATAGATTTTTATTCGTGGATGGAATTTTAATATGTTTTAGTTACTTAAATGGGGCTGTTTAAATTTTATAAATGATTTCTTAAACTTGCGTATAAAAGAAAAATAAAAAAAAAAGATTTTCTTAAATATCACTTAATCCAATATATTTTGTGAAAACTCTTTTATAAGTTTAAGATTTCCACCAATTATTTCTCTGAAAATCAAATTGTAAATTCTTATGTTTTAAAATTTTGGTTTTCACATAAATCTCGGTTTATGATAAATTCCATTTTTCAAAATCATTTTGAAGAATTGTTTTCATTAAAAGCAGTGATGACGAGATGTAAGTTCGAATTGTGTGGCATGCCAAGTCTGGTCTTAACGCATAGGCCGTGCTTGGGGTGTTACATTTTATGGTATCAGAGCCAGGTTCAAAACTTGGCTGTGGTTTGGGTTCAACAAATTTTTTTGTTTAAAACTGTTTTAATTTCTAAACTTTATGTTTTAAAGGTAGTATGGCACCACGAGCATCTGGCACCAAGCCAAGTAAGTATTTGTTTATTAAATGTTTATTATTGTGATATGAACATAGCAACACTCTAGAACTTCTAGTTTTAGGTGTCAAAAACGGTAGAGATTGAGACTATAGGACGTGATTGCGAAAACAACTTTACCTCTTATATCTCATAAAATATCGTTAATAAACACTGAAATGGTATTCTAATTCATAAAACTTGTAATCAGATTAAATCGAAATAGTCATTATGAGCACTAGAGGACGTGGTCGTGGATGTGGTAGACGTGGCTCGTGGTAGAGGACGAGGTGCTAGAGATGCGGTGAAGCGCCGGGTCATATGCCGGAAATGGATGCACCGCTTCACCCGGAGTGAGATCGGATCACATGACCATTCGAGAGAGGACAATGCTTTGACTCAAGCAATGTTGCGAGTCCTTGAAAGAGTTCTTTGGGACTAGAACCGGTCCGAGAGTTCGTGGATCAATTTTGAACGACTTAAATCAAGTGGTGCGAAGTTTTTAGAGGTGTCTTCGGTGTAGCTCAATGTTGCGGAATATTGGCTCGAGGTGTAGAGTAGATTATGGATGATTTGGAGTGCAACGCCGAAAGCGAGAAACTAAGAGGAGCGTGTCCTTGTTAAGGGACGAGGCGTATCAATGGTGGCTTCATTGTTCGAGAAGGCACCGAGGTCGCATTGGTTACTTGGGATTTCTTCAAAGCTACTTTTCAAGGGAAATACGTCGGGACAAGTTATGTAGATGCCCGGAGGAAGGAATTCCTGAATTTGGTTCAAGGAAATAAGACAGTGGCAGCTTACGAGGCAGAATTTCTTCGTTTGAGCCGATATGCTCGCACAATAGTGCTGACAGATCATGAGCGTTGTGTACGCTTTGAAGATGGGCTAAATGATGAGTTGCGGGTACTGATAGCCCCACAACAAGTACAGATTTTTGCCTCGCTTGTAGAGAAAGCCAAGATAGCCGAAGAGGCTAAGAGCTCAGAACACCAGAACCGGGAAAGAGTTAGAGGCAAGAGGGATTTTAAGTACTTGGGTTCTTCTAAAAGGTTCCAGAAAAGGCCTCGAAATGATGAGCCAGCTCAAGCTAGAGTACCAGTGATTACCAATCAGAGTAGAGACTGTGGGAAACGACACCCCGGGGAATGTTGGAGGAAAATTGGGTGGTTCCAAGGATCATCAGTATAAGAATTACCCTCGACGGTCTGATACGAATCAAGAAGCTCGTAACCCTGATGTTCAGCCAGCTAAAGGTACTCAGCAGCCACCGAGAGGTCATGGATTGGGTCGCGATGGTAATGGTAACTGACGTGGTCAAGGTACACCGGGTCGAGGTAATGGCTTCAGAGGTAACGCGGAGGCAAGACAGTCGGGGTTGGCCTATGCGGTTAGGCGTTGGGAAGATAGCGATGCACCTGATGTGATAAGCGCATGCGTTCTTCATCTTTGATGTACACATTCATCGCTTTGATAGATATCGGGTCTACCCACTCGTATGTTGCTAGTGCCATATCCGGAAACCTGAATATTAGATCTGAGATTACCGATAGAGAGATGACCGTAATTAGTCCTTTAGGACAATCAGTAATCGTGAATAAATTGTTTAGAGACGTGCCCTTGGAAATTCAAAGAGAAATATTTTTGGTGAATTTGATGGAATTGCCTTTCGGCGAGTTTGATCTTATTTTGGGCATGGATTGGTTGGTGAAGCACCGGGCGCAATTGGATTGTGCCGAAAAGCGGATGTCAATAAGGACTGTGGATGATGAGGAGGTAGTAATGATAGGTGAGCGAAAGAACTTTTTGGCAAATGTGGTATCTACTTTGAAGGCAGAGAAGTTGGTACGGAAAGGGTATGGAGCATTCCTAGCCTTCATTAGTGCTTTGGATGCCAAGGAACTATCGATGGAAGGTGTGAGAACGGTGAAAGAATTTTTAAATGTCTTTCCCGAAGAACTTCCGGGTCTACCTCCAGATCGGGAAGTAGAATTTGGCATTGAGCTTTTGCCCGAAATGACTCTAGTGTCTATTGCTCCTTATAGAATGGCGCCGAAGGAGTTAGCGGAGCTTAAAGCTCAAATTCAAGAATTGTTAGATCGGGGATTTATTTGACTGAGTGTGTCCCCGTGGGGAGCACCGGTTTTGTTCATCAAGAAGAAGGATGGGTCGATGCATATGTGCATTGATTATAAGCAGTTGAATAAATTGACGATCAAGAATAGGTATCCATTGCCGAGAATTGACGACCTGTTTGATCAATTGAGAGGAGCTTCAGTTTTCTCCAAGATTGATTTAAGATCGGGTTATCATCAACTCAAGGTGAAAGAGGCAGATATTCATAAGACGGCATTTCGAACCCGTTATAGACATTATGAGTTTTTGGTTATGCTGTTTGGTTTGACCAATGCACCAGCTGCATTTATGGACATGATGAATCGAGTCTTTCAACCTTATGTAGACCGGTTTGTAGTGGTGTTCATAGATGATATCTTGGTATATTCAAGGAATGAAGAAGAACATGACTCACATTTGTGCATTGTGTTACAAATTTTGTGAGATAAGCAACTTTATGCCAAATTCAGTAAATCACGAGTTTTGGTTGAAGGAAGTGACTTTCTTGGGTCATGTGGTGTCGATCGAAGGAATAAGAGCCGATCCTCGGAAGGTTGAGGCGAGTGTTGGATTGGAAACTTGAAGTCGATGCATTGAGATCGAAGTTTCTTGGGTTTGGCTGGTTACTATAGATGCTTTGTTGAGGGTTTTGTTGATTCTTTGCACCTCTAACCAATTTTGTTGTGAAAGGGGTACCGTATGTGTGGACCGATAAATGCAAGAAAGTTTCGAGAAATCGAAGAAAAATTTGTGAGCGCCAAGATCTTGATTGACCGAGGTTGGAAAAGAGTTTATCGCTTATCTTGTGATGCGTCACACATGGGTTTAGGATGTGTGTTGATGCAAGGTGGAAAAGTGGTGGCTTATGCTTCTCGTCAGTTGAGGTCGCACGAAGTCAACTACCCTACTCATGACTTGGAGTTGGCTGCAGTAGTGTTTGCTTTAAAGATTTGGAGGCACTATCTCTACGGTGAGAAGTCGATCATTTATACGGACCATAAGAGTCTTAAGTACCTCCTTACCCAAAAGGAGTTGAACTTGAGACAACGGAGATGGGTGGAGTTGTTAAAGGATTATGACTTCTCAATCGAGTACCATCCTGGAAAGGCTAACGTGGTGGCAGACGCGTTGAGTCGTAAGGTAGTATCGGAGTCAAGAGCAATGTTTACTCATCTCAGTTTGTATGAGGATGGCAGTTTGCTAGCGGAACTTCAGGTGAAGCCATTGTGGTTAGAACAGATCAAGGAAAAGCAGTTATTAGATGAAAAGTTGGGTCCTTTAATGAAACAAGTTGAAAGTGGTATAATAGGGGATTTTGGATTAAACAAGGATGGCGTGCTGTGTTTTCGTGGAAGAGTTTGTATGCCTATGGATTCAGATTTGAGACAAATGATTCTACGAGAGGCGCATAGTAGCCCTTATGCTATGCACCCTGGAGGAAATAAGATGTATCAGGATCTCCGTGAGCAGTATTGGTGGCCAAGGTTAAAGCGGGAGGTTACTGATTTTGTAGGAAAGTGTTTGACGTGTCAACAAGTGAAGGCGGAACATCAATTACCATTGGGTTTATTGCAACCGGTAAGGATTCCTCTATGGAAATGGGAGCGGATAACGATGGATTTTGTTAGTGGGTTACCCTTAACACCTACTAAGAAAGATTCCGTTTGGGTGGTAGTTGTTCGATTGACGAAGACTGCTCATTTTCTACTGTTAAATGCGGATTACTCATTGCCGCGAAGTTGGCTAAAGTCGTATGTATCCGAGATTGTGAGGTTGCATGGGATACCGAGTGTCTATCATATCGGACAGGGATCCTAGGTTTACATCGCAGTTTTGGAAAGCTTTGCATAAGGCTTTGGGAACAAAGTTAAACTTCAGTACGCCTTTTCATCCTCGATCGGATGGTCGATCGAAAGAGTAATTCAGATTTTGGAAGACATGTTAAGAGGTTGCGTAATTGACTTCGTGAGGTAGTTGGGAGGATTTTCTACCATTGGCGTGGTTCGCGATAATAATAACAGATTACCAATCCGGTATTCAAATGGCGCCCTATGAAGCGTTATACGGTCGTAAGTGTCGTACCCTACTTGTTGGGTGAATTGGGGAATGGCGGTTGTTGGGTCCCGAGTTGATAAGCGAGACGGAAGAGAAGGTAAAGGTGATTCAAGCACGGTTAAAGAAAGCCGGATAGACAAAAGTCGTATGCGGATCCAAGCGTAAGGATATTGAATTTGCGGTGGGAGATCAGTCTTTCTCGAAAGTCTCACCTTGGAAGAAAATTTTCAGATTTGGAAGGAAGGGCAAGTTGAGCCCTAGGTTCATTGGACCGCATCTGCGTGTGTTGAAGCGTGTAGGACCGGTGGCCTATCGGCTTGAATTACCTCCGGAGTTGAGTCGATTCATAGTGTTTTCCATGTTTCTATCTTTGAGGCGTTATAGATCGGATCCATCTCACATAGTACCGGTAGAAGAAGTGGAGTTAAGGCAGACTTGTCTTTCGAGGAGGAACCAGTGAAAATCTTAGACCGTGATGTTAAGGTGCTAAGAAAGAAGACTGTGCCGTTGGTTAAGGTTCTATGGCGTAATCAAGGAGCGGAGGAAGCTACGTGGGAGCCTAAGGACGCAATTCGGCAACAATATCCTCATCTCTTTTAATCAGGTAAATTTCGAGGACGAAATTTTTTTTAAGGAGGGTAGAATTGTAACATCCTAAAAATTTGAGTATCGATATGTTGCAAGTTTTTGGTGCTTAGCTTGTGAATGATTCAATTTGTGTGTTTAATATAGTCTTGAGAAGGCTCAGGATTTATTCGGAATTAGAATAAATTTTAGTAATGAGTATTTTATTGAAGTGGAACAAGTGACCTTGATGTTTAAGGAAATTAAGTGTCAAAAACTAGCATAAGATGAGCTAGTAGTAAAGTGGAGTTGGCGTCATATGTGTTGCTTGAGGGGAGAGGTTCGAATTCCATGGATTGCATTTTGGTGACTTTAATTTTTGCACCTTTATGGCATGTGTCGGTCAAGCCTTATTTATGGTAAGGTTGGATTATTTCTTTTATGGTAAGGTGGCTAATGGTTAAGGTAAGCTTGAACTTGGGGAAAGAAATCCTAAACTTATGGAATGTAGGGGGAACACAAGGCACGAATCAAGGATGTTGTCTTGGAAACTCTTTGGTGGCTAAAACTTTGACTTTTGGCCATTGTACATGGACGGTTTTGTGGCTAGAGGGGGGATGGTCGAATGTTGTTAGTAGTTTGGCTAGGATTAGGAGTTAGTTTTGGTTAATTCTTAGCATTTTGTGTGAAATTTTCTTTTCTCTCCAAACTCTTTCTCTTAGCCGAATTTCAGCATTAGGTAAGCTTTGTTTCTTTTGGCCATTTCATTTCATTTTTACCATTTGGTCATATTTTTGTCTTACATTTCAAGACACTCTCTCCCTTGTGCCGAAATACCAAAGCATAAAGGCCATTTTTCTTTTCTTCTCCTCTTCACCATTGCCGAATGCTTCCTTGTCCCAAATCTCACTCTTTGCTCCTTTCTCACATTTGAAAAACCCAAAACACATTGTCTCCCATCTCTTTCTCCCCATGGCCGAATGGTGCTAACACCATTCTCTCCAATTTTCCTTCAAAGCCGAATCTTCTCTTCACTTATATTGTTTTGTTGATTATTCTTTCAACCTTCGTTTTAATCAATCGGTAAGAACCCTTTTCGAATCTTTATTCTCTTCTTTTTCTTAGCCGAATATATATTAGTTTGGGAGGGTCTTTTGACCGAAAATAGCATCCTTTATCCTTTTCTCTTAGACGATCCTTTCATTTTTATAGTGTTATAAAGAAGGCCGAACTCGGAGTAGTCATAATCATCGTGACACGCTAGAAATCGAGTCGAAGTGTTAAGGTAAGGGTTCCTATCAAGGATTTCTATATTACTCATCATATTATCATATTGTTATAGATGGACTACTAATCGATTTCGTTTTAGGGGACACCATCGCTCGGTTATCATTTCAGTGAACGTAAGATTTTGTAGCAAACAAGATAGGTTCGAAAAGAGTAGTGAATAGTGTTTAAAAGAGGGGCGGTTCTACTATTCCCCCTAAATTAAAACGAAGGAGTGTTTCAGCAATCCGAGATTTTCCACCGGGTTGTGGACCCTCATCCGGTGAAAAACAATTATTTGAAGTCATTCGTACTCCTGAGCCTTTGACTGTTCGTGGTTCTTCATCGGGTTTTGAACTATCGATCGAGGAGAAATCACAAATAGCTGTTGTTCGAGATTTCGAGGGTAAAGATCTAGATCGTTCATCACTAGAATATCTTTATATTAAATATTAGTGTTCTAATTAAGCGTGATAAATATTTAGGTATCGACGACGGGAAAGTATAGTACTCATCGTAATCGTGTGTAACTTCACACTTATCTCATGGGTTATACTATGACGTAAGTATTCGATTAAAAATCGTAAATTCGGTAAAATTGGAAAATACGGTTTATTAGCACTTTTGGTGTGAAAGCATGAAAACGGTATTAAAGTTGTGAAAATTACGAATTTGCCCTTAATAAGCTATATTGTTAAAAAGTGATATTTTGGGCCATATGAATTATTTTTGATAAATTGGCCAAGTGAGAAAATTGTGTGAAAAGGGCCTCATGTGTATATATGGGCCAAAAGCGCTAGATCGATATATGGGCCAAAAGCGCTAGATCGATATAAGGGTCAAAATTGCTAGATCGTTAAATGGGTTAAATTGTTATTTTGACTAATGGGCCAAGTTGATAACTTGTAATACGATTTTTTTTGTTGAAATTTACATTATGAATATATTGTGATGCATTCTATATATACATGACTGCATGGGTTTGGATAATTGACGAAGAGAAGAAAGGCCTGTTGCCAAAATCTAGTTCGGTGACACTGTCACAATCTAGTTCGGTGACTCTGTCACAATCTAGTTCGGTGGCTCTCGCCACAAATATTTAAATGGCTTAATGCCCGTGATTGGTGTGTTGGCGGGGTGGGTTGACTTGATCCCCAGGTGTGATGGTTGGTACGGGTGGTGTGTAGCGGATGGAAATTAGGCTTGGTTGGGAATTGGATATCACATGCATTTTTTTTTATATATTTGATTTATATATTGTATTTTTGTAAATGGGCTCAAACCTAATTTAATGCTTAAATGGATTTGGCCCATGGACACTGGTAAGTGGGTTACACATTGAGTTCTAAGTAACTCACCTGCTTTTTCTTACCCTTCTCGTGTAATAATAATTGATGGAGGCTTGGGCGGGGATGACTTCGTGTGGAGGCCATACTACGAATGATGGGTTTTATAAACTTGAACTTCTTTTAATATTTTTATTTTATTTAAGTACTATTTTGATTGCGATGTAATAAGGCCTCTGGTATTATTTTATGGATTTTTATTCGTGGATGGAATTTTAATATGTTTTAGTTACTTAAATGGGGCTGTTTAAATTTTATAAATGATTTCTTAAACTTGCGTATAAAAGAAAAAAAAAAGGATTTTCTTAAATATCACTTAATCCAAAATATTTTGTGAAAACTCTTTTATAAGTTTAAGATTTCCACCAATTATTTCTCTGAAAATCAAATTGTAAATTCTTATGTTTTAAAATTTTGGTTTTCACATAAATCTCGGTTTATGATAAATTCCATTTTTCAAAATCGTTTTGAAGAATTGTTTTCATTAAAAGCAGTGATGACGAGATGTAAGTTCGAATTGTGTGGCATGCCAAGTCTGGTCTTAACGCATAGGCCGGGTTTGGGGTGTTACACTAAGAGCAGATCCAACATAATTAAGCGGAGTTGATCGCACGCCTAGAGATAGGGTGACGAGATTTTTCCGAATTAGGGTGAAACCTAATATGGGAATCCACAGATCGATTTACTGCTATTCTAGTGGGTTATTATAAGAGGACGAGAGTTCCACTAATTAACCTAGGGTTAGACGTTATTCGCCTCGAGAGAGGGTTTAATATACGTTAGGGAGTCTTACGGATCAAACTAAGTAAATAAAATCATATGGTTCAGTGATAGATAACAAGTGAAGTCTAGGTGGATTCTTCCTAGGGTATCGTCGAAATCAACTGAGTTTTTCCAAAGTTATTTTCCGAATTCATTCTTCTTTTTCTTAGAGTCTTTAGTTTAGTAGTTAATTAATTTAGATTAATAAACAAACTTCACTTATTTTAGGCTAAATAATAAAAAGAAAGTTAGTATTAGTACTTTTAGTTCCTTTAGGTTCGACAATCCGGTCTTGCCTAAACTATATTACTGTTCGATAGGTGCACTTGCCTTTAATCGTTGTCAGGGTTAGTTTCCAGGTTCGATCATTCTTTTATAAATTTTAAAACTCTGATTTACAGCGATTAAGTCGCCAAGCTGTCGAAACCATTTTTAATTTTTTTTTAAAAATGGGGGTCGACTTTAAAAACGAAAATGGAGTCGCCACCAATCTGTTTTCAAGGTGTGATCGGGTCACCTTGAAATTGATCATTTTAATAAAAAACATTTTGATTTATTAAAACAATGATTTTGATCTACGAAATTCGAGAAAACGAGTTCGGGACTCGGTTACGCACGAGGAAGAATTAGCACCCTCGTAACGCCCAAAATTGGTACCTAATTGATTAATTAATGTCTTAATGTCGATATTTTGAGAAGATTTTAAAATACGATCTTTTTATTTTAAAAAAATGTTTGAATAAATTGAAATGGATGTTAAGACCCTTTTGTCCGAAGTAATAAAATATCACATCCGAAGACGTTAGGACACGACATTTTAAATCCTCGAAACTAAGCTTGTCTTTTGATTTTCAAAACTCATGCATTTAAATTTTAGAAGGATATTCGGTTTTTTGGGTCAAGTGAAAAAATCGGAACCCAGTAAGTTAGGGCACAATTTTTCAAAATTCCAAACATAGAATATTGTCTATACTTTTTTAGAAATCCTTACCTCAAGATAACAAGACGTCATATCCAATGAGTTAGGACACAACACCTCGAATTCCTGAGAATAAGCTTTTATTTGAAACTCATATGTTTTGATTTGAAATGGGTGCTCGATTACTTAGATTCAACGAAGAAAATTGGAACCCAGTAAGTTAGGGCACAATCTTCTCGAAGCTCCCAAATACGAGCATTTGGGGAAAATTATTGCAATATTGAAACAATGTATAAATAAAAACTTTGATAAAAAAAGACGACTATTAAAATACAAATAAACAATTTATAAAACACATAATGGCAATTATTTAAATACTAACATCAATAATCAAAGACCAAATAAGTTATACACAAAACATCTTAAAAATAAATGGTATATAAAATAGATAGTAATATATAAAAATTTGCAATTGATAATATATGGAAAAAAAATTTAAAGCAAACAATCAAACAATTTAAAATGGATGATTTATAAAAACGAGTTTTTAATTAAATAAACAACATGTGTGACATTAAAAACAAATAAAGTTTATAATTAATGGAAGAAGATAAAAGAATGATAAGAATGATTAAATGAATGAACAATATGTAAATAAGAAAGTTGACGAATAAATAAATGAATAAAAATAAAAAGAATAATTAATGATTAAGCAATTAAATGGATAAATAAAAAAAAGTTAAAAAAATGCCTAAGTCAACCTAATTCTTACAGTATGAGGATTCAACGAAATTCCACCACCTAAATCCAACTCAAACGAGAGCAACTCAAAAAGAAACGAAGATGAACGATTAACAAAATAAAAACAAGCCCCAGAAAATAAGAACGCAAGAGAGAGAGAGATTTGTGTGAATGCTCTCAAGAATTTTTATTGCTCAAAACTCCCGTCCTTTACAATGGAGGGAGAGGCCTCTATTTATAGTTGAGCCTCCCCAAATCCAACGGTACAGATCAATTACATCAACGGCTAAGATTAAAAGGTATCTACAAATTAAATCTCTAAGATTACAAAATCATATCTTCTAAGATTGCATATCATATCTTCTAGGACTGCATATCATATCTAAGATTTGCATATCATATCTAAGATTGCATATCCTTGAAGATTATGTTTCCATATACGTCAAGCTTGTAGATGGTGTAACAGCCCGATTCAAGGGCTAGTCGGAACAGTGATCTCAGAATCACTAATTCGAGGTTAGAGAAAATTATTTGCATGATATTTTATGTGTTATAATATGTTTATAAAGAGGCATGAGAATTTTGGTGCTTTAATTTTAGCGATTGAGGGCTTAATTGCGAAAAAGGACTAAATCGCATAAAGTGCGAAAGTTCTATTTGAATTGCTAGAGGTGCCAATTAGCTAAGGATTATGAATTGGAGGTCCTTAAAGTGATATTAGGCCATTGAATTAGTGATGGCCGGCCACATAGGAAGCTAGGGGGACAAAGGCATTAAATGATGGTCAAAAGTTGGTGATATAAGTTGACAAATGAATAAAATAAGATGAAATAAGCCAAGGCTATCATCTTTTGTCTTTGCCTTCTTCTCCACCGAAAATATCAGTAAGCTTAAGGGTTTGAAAGCTTGAAAATTTCAGCTACATCTCTGTAACACCCCAAACCCGGTCTATGCGTTAAGGCCAAATTTGACATGTTAAACAAAATAAATATACTTTGATACCTTTTTAAGTGAAACAGATTTCACAGTTTTGACGAAGTATTTATCGGGTAAAAGATTTGATTGATAAATCAGCAATTTGAGTTGTAAGATCTTATGTATCGAAGTTTTGAAAATAGCGTTAACAGTTCGAGAAAATTTTAAAAGAAATAAAAATGTATTTTTCAAAAAGAATCGATGAAAATCTTGAGAGTAATTTTACGGTTTAAAATATGAAAAAATTATTATGAAATCTTTTCTAAATATTCATTTTAGAATAAATCACTTATTTAAGTTTTTATAAAAATAATATTATACTTTAAAATACTTTAAGCAGTTTATAAAATTCATCACACAATAAACAAAACAAAAATTAATCCAGAGGCCTTATTACAACCTTAATTCAAAATAGTAAAGTAATTAAAAATACTAAAAGAAATCCAAAATCCAGATTTAACCGTTTACGAAGTATGGCCTCCACCGAGTCATCCACGGCCCAAGTCTCCATCACTGATCATTACCTGAAAGGGATAAGGAAAATGGGGGTGAGTTACTAGAACTCAGTGTGTAACCCACTTACCATTGTCCACTGGGCCAAAATTCCAATTAAGTATTTATTTGGGCCAAAGCCCATTTACAAAAGAAAAGAAATCATATATAATATGCATGTGATATGAAATTCCCAAACCAAACCTAATTTTCCATCCGCTACACACCACCCGTACCAACCAGCACACCTGTGGGGAGCTTTAGTCACCCACCAAGCCAACACACAAAAGTAGGCATTAAGCCGTACATATCAAGTTTGTGGACAAGCCACCAGATTAACAGAATTTACATGGCATTGCCATTTTTCATATTTGTGGCGAGCCACTGCATTATGTAGCAGAGCTACGTAACTTCTCTTCATCAATATCCCATCCCATGCAAATCATGTATATAATGCATAGCCATTCACAACAATTTATTCAGATATTTCTTACAAACATTATGGCCCATTATAACAATTTATATCAAATCGGCCCATATAACAAATATCTCAATTTGGCCCATATAGCAAATATCTCAATTTGGCACATATAGCAAATATCTCAATTTGGCCCATATAGCAAATATCAAATGGCCCATTAAGGGTATTTTCGTAATTTTCACAGTCTTAATACCAATTTCATAGTCTTTACCAAAATAGTGACAACTATGCCATTTTACCCCATTTCACCAAAATGTGATTTAATCAAGCGATTTACCACTAACACGTTTTAAAATATCTAACCCATGAAATACGGTGTGAGATTACACACCTGATTACGGTAAGCACTACACTTTCCTGATCGTCGATACCTAAAATATTATAACGCTCGATTATACATCGCTTACTATTAATAAATCTACTCTAAAACAAACGATCTAAGATTTTACCCTCGGGATTGCGAACAACTACGATTTGTCGGTTTTCCTCGGTTGACGGTCCACAACCCGGTGGAAAATCCTGAATCGCTGATGCCTCACAATTGCGAACTACCTCGAATAGTTGATTCTCACCGGATGAGGGTCCACAACCCGGTGGAAAATCCCGAATAGCCGAAACAGCCCTTCGCTTAAATTTAGGAGTAGGGATCGCTAACCCGCTCCTTTTGAGATCTCCACTCGGCTTCCCTTTTGAATCGTTACCACAAGCCTCCATCGATTAGTATTATGATAAGTACAGATTTGTCAAAAAGGGTGAAAATCGGCTTACCACTAATCCCGAATGATCAACAATTGGATGGATCAAACGATTTATTCCCTAAAACATAAAGTCAACAATTTATTACTCCTTAGATCATCAATCGGCTTATTGGTTACTATCAATAATCCATAGCGATTTCTTACCGTACGATATTGAATCCGATGTTCGTCGTTCGACTTAAGACTTAGAGTGATGTTCGGCCTCCCGCTAGGATTCTACCAAGAGGAAAAATGATCATGTTGTGAGAGAGAAAAGGGAATGATGATTCCAATTAATAGAATCATCCTAAGACAAAAACATACATTCGGCCATAGAGAAGAAATTGAGAAGAAAATATTACTTACCGATTTGTCAAAAGATAATGTTCAAACATGAAGGAAAAAGAAGAAATAGTGGAGGGTTAACTTGCTATTAGATTCGGTTATGGAGGAAATGAATGAAAGAAAAAGTTTTGATCAAGATGGAGTTTTATTTTTAAGAAATGGAAGAAGAATTGAAAGGTGATTAAAAGAAGAGAAAATGGAGAGAAAAGGTGCAAACTAGTTTCGGTTTCTCCAAAAGATGATTTGGTCACAAAGGTTGGATACTTTCGGCAACAAGAAGAAAGGAGGAAGAAAATATGCTCTTTAGTGGCTTGTAATTTCGGCACAAGGTAGAAAGAAATTTGGAGAATACCAAATAGTGCAAAGAGAAAGGTTTTGGCCTAACAAGCACCAAAAAAAAAATCAATCAAAAGGCAAAGGAGAATTCGGCTATCAAGGAAGGTGGAAAGAAAATGAGTATGTGACCAAACAAAAGAGAAAAGCAATGCACTATTGTGCTAATATGTTTCGGCAATGAGGGTTGCAAATTGGGAGAAATGACACAAAGTTGCCAAAGAGAATTTTTGACAAAACACTACTAAGTCTTTACCAAATGCCAACTAAAAAAATTCAGCTACCTATTCTCCCCAAAACCGTCCACATGCATCCCCCCTTAGGATAAGAGTTTGGCCACCCAAGCTTTCCAAAACATCACCCACGAAATAAGCCTCATGTCCCCCTTTCTTTCCTATTTCCCTTGATTCCTTTCCCCAACTTCAACCTTGCCTTATTCATATAGCCACCTTACCAAAATAATGAAGTCAAACTTGCCTTAAATACTCCTTGGCCGACACTTTAAGGAAGAAATGCAAAAACAAAAGTCAAATATGCACACAAGGGATTCGAACCTCTTCCCTCAAGGTACTACATATGGCGCCATATTCTTCTTATCAATTGTTCATTTATGCTAGCTACTTCCTCAATTATTTCCATATGCTTTAAGGACACTTACTCCATCTCCTTAAAGTACTAAATGCCAAAAATTTTCACTAGGTCCAAATGAACCCCGAGTCTTCTCAGGACCTCCTAAACATACACAATTAATAATTTAACTAGCTTAACACCAAAAACAATGCAACATATAAAATTCCAAATTTTAGGATGTTACAATCTCATCCTTACAAGTAAGTCAAATTGATGTTTATTTCTGATGATTTTTGCATATTTAGAGTCCTCAAAGCTTAAGCTAGCTATTGAGGGGACTAGTTTGCAATATGGTTGAAAGTCTAGGGACTTACCATTATAGATTTTATGTTGTTTGATGAGTTTTTATGGAAGAAAATGAATGATAGGATGATGAGAAACAACTTTTGTGAAAGGTGTTGTCATGAAAACACCTAATTGGGACTAAAATGCAAAAGTTGTAATTTGTTCAGTAAGGCATGAAATAGTTGGAATTGTGGATAGTTGTAAGAGGATTAAATGTTCAGTTAGGCTTGTTTAACAAGAAAATGTGATGAAAATTTATTTACGAGCCTAGGGGCAAAATTGTAATTTTGCCAAAGTGTAGGGGTAAAATAGTCATTTTTTCCTAAAGTGTAGATTATGGTGTATTATGATTTATAAGTGATTAAATCAGTAAACTTCATTGTTCTAGATCAAAGAAAATGAGTTTCAGACCTAGAACGGATGAAAAGAGAAAATGAGGGCAAAAAGTCCCTATCGGCCCTTTCGACATCGAGGTAAGTTCATGTGCGAATATTGCAATTACGTATGAGTTAATTTAATGTTCCAATGTTGTATGGAATGTATATTTACTCTATGAATGTATGAAATATCTTTGATGAGAGGTCAAAAGAATTGAATCTAAGAGTAATGGAAAATGTATGTAGAATGACATGATGATAGTTAAAGTCTCGTGTAAGACCATATTGGATTATGGCCTCGATGTAAGAATTTGTATAAGACCATGT
The DNA here is from genome assembly GCA_025698515.1 of Gossypium sturtianum. Taxonomy (NCBI): domain Eukaryota; kingdom Viridiplantae; phylum Streptophyta; class Magnoliopsida; order Malvales; family Malvaceae; genus Gossypium; species Gossypium sturtianum. Next base: position 35,507,237 of record CM046954.1, read on the forward strand.
CAGGGACATGGCATCGATATGTTAATGCAAGTAAGACCCTATTGGGGTATAAATTCTATGTGACATTATGAGTATGAGACTTAAGAGAGTTATTTAATAACTTGAGTGATTCAACGTATATGTGGGAAGGAAGAAAGTATGTGGTTGTACCACGAAAAGCACAAGTGTTTGTTAGAATTGAATTGATATGGATTCAGTGTATGATGAACCCTTAGTGGGTTATGTGTATTCAATACACTTTAGTTGCATGAGATAGATTTATTAATGTATTGTGTGAATGCAAACGAGTATCATAGAAAGTTAAGTAAGAATAGAAGTATATGAGGATGTTCTCGGATGAACATTTGAAATAGAGATATACATGTGGATTATTATCCATGAATGTAAAATAACGGTGAGCTAAGTGCGAAATCACCATAAGTATAAATGATTGGCGGGCTGTGTGCAATACCACCCTATTAGAGATTCAATGGTGGGCTAAGTGTGAAACCACCGAGAGACTAATAGTATGAGTATCTTATTGAAAATGCTTGATGAGTTGTTTTATATGATCATGTGGTGATCAGTGCAGGAATATGTACTAATTAAATGAGCAATTGACTTGTGGCATGGTAAGAATGTGGTAAAAGATAGAATGAGTAAGCTTCACGAATGGTTGAGTAAGTTACCGTGAGTTAATGAGAAAACTCGGTATAATACTTTGTGGATTATGTATATTCAATGAATGTCAATATTTTTCAGATTGTACATATGAACTTACTAAGCATTATTGCTTACTCCCTTACTTTTCTCATCTCTTATAGGTTATTTTAATTAGCTCGGGTTGGAGGCTGCCGGAGATGTTTTCACACTATCAAGCAGACCCTTGGTATGAAGTATCAAATCCTTATGATTCATGGCATGTATGGGGATTCTTTTAAAGTTGATTAAATTGTAACCGATGTAGCCAAATTGTATTGGCCTAAGAGAATCTAGAGTTGGTTGTGTATGACCATAGATGATGGCTTAAGTTGGTTGTATTTGTATTGGGAGTAGTTCTCCCTACTGTATGGGATAAAGACTTTATCTCTTTAATGATTAAATGTGTTAATTCATGTGTTTTAATTGATGATTTGAGAATGTTTTGAAGTAGTATATGAATGTATGCAAACGGGAGTGGTAAAAGGCTTGGTAAGATAGCCTCTAAGTGCCCACACGGATAGACACACGGGCGTGTGTCTAGGCCGTGTGTTTCCTACACCTTAGTATCTTAAATCAGATTAGACCACAGGCTGGTCACACGGCCGTTTGTTCAGGCCGTGTGATACACACGGTTGGCACATGGGTGATCGCTGTAAATCAGAGTTTTAAAATTTATAAAAGAATGATCGAACCTGAAAACTAACTCTGGCAACAATTGAGGCAAGTGCACCTATCGAACAGTAGTATAATTTAGGCAATACCGGATTGTCGAACCCAAAGCAACTAAAAGTACTAATACTTACCATCTTTTTATTATTTAGCCTTAATATAAAGTGATGGTTGTTAAACTAAAATTAATCTACTTACTAAGCTAAGACGCAAAGACAAAAAGAATGGATTCGGGAAATAACCTTTGGAAAAACTCAGTTGACTCAAGCGATACCCTTAGGAAAAATCCACCTAGACTTCACTTGTTATCTAACCTTGAACACTATGATTTATTTACTTAGTTTGATCCGTGAGACTCCCTAACGTATATTAAACCCTCTCTCGAGGCGAATAACGTCTAACCCTAGGTTAATTAGTGGAACTCTCGTTCGCTTATAATAACCCCCTAGAATAGCAGTAAATTGATCTATGGATTCCCATATTAGGCTTCACCCTAATCCGGCAAAATCTCGTCACCCTATCTCTAGGCGTGCGATCAACTCCGCTTAATTATGTTGGATCTACTCTTAGGCAGGGTCTATTCCTCCTCCACCTAAGCACATTAGATTTGGATTAAGTTCACACAATTAAGAACAAACTAAGTTATTATCATATAATTCAAAAAAAATCAAATAACAAGATTCATCATAAGTTTCATCCCCTTCGGGTATCCGAAGGTTTAGTTCATAACAATAAAGGAAAACATCTCAAGAGAAAAGATAACGCAAAACATAAGAAATCCCTAAAACCCCCTGAATGAATTGAAGAGGAGATCCTCCGTCTTGAGTAGAATTTCAGCTTCTTGAGATGGATAAACTGGCTATTTTCGAGTGATTCCCACAAATCTGACCTTTTAGGCTTGGCTTTTTAGCCTAGCTTTTCCACCCCCTTTCAGCTGGTACCTAGGGTGGATTTATAGGCTTTTGAAATGCGTTTCTTTCTCCCTAAGTATCCTTTCCCGAATGAATTCCTCTTCTCCACGGCAGAGGCACGGCCATGGCACATGCCCGTGTAAATCATGGCCAGGCCGTGTTCGACACTGTTAAATGAGGCACGGCCGTGTTCTAGTAGGAATGGTGGCACGACCGTGTGGAGTGGAGTTCAGGCCGTGTCGATTTCGTGGCTTGGCCCAACTTGGTCCGTTTTAAGCCCGTTTCTCGTTCTTTTCGTCATCAGGTGCTTTCCTGAATATAAGACATGAAAAGAAAGGATTAAGAGCACCTTTTTACATAATTTGGGGCTTAAATCATCCAAAAGCATACTAAATGTGGGCTTAGAATATGTTACTTTTATGGTTTATCAAATACCCCCACACTTAAGCTTTTGCTTGTCCTCAAGCAAAATTCTCAACTTACAATTAAAACAAACTTCCCGTAATTCATAATTCCTATTGATAGTGTCTCATCATAATTCTTAGATAATTTATACATGGATAATTCAATTCAAAGTGTCCTAAAAATTCAAACAGCATGAGTCATAGATTCTGTAGCATAAAATATAGGCGTTTCCCTTCATCTAAATAATCACCTCTGATTCGAAATCCACAAGGATTGACATCCTCTCAAAAGATTCGCTCAAATCACTTAAAGTGTTTAAGGTTTAGAATTTAGGCACTCAAAAGTCAAACATGAAGAGTTAATCTCATAGGCTTGCATGAAAATCAAATCTCCACCACTAAAATATGAGATGAAACACAAATCAAAAGATCTTTGTTAGGGTTTTAACGGGGCTAGGGTTAAGGTGTGGAGTAAGGCTGAATTAGAGGGTTAGAATCGAGATTAAATTGACAAAACCTAACTAAGAACTAATGAACTAATAATAATAAATACATCAATTGAAAACTAATAATACTAATAATACGAGCTTCTTCTTCGATATTTTGGAATCCAAACGTATAAGCTCATTTAATCACAACTAATAATGAATAATGGATATACTTCGTTTTTTTTAAGAACAAACTAAATACATAATAAAGGATAAACTACTAAAATTCATAATTAGGCAACTAATCAGATCAAATCTCGATATAAGGGTAGTCAAAAGGAATGGTGATAACAAAAATAAAGGGTTCTGGGTTAATATTTAGCGGTTATGTCAATAAAAAGGGTTGTTAGGTTAGAACGGGGTTCACTAGGGGTTAATTTGTGACGGTAGGCTTTTTAGGGAATTAGTGGGTTAAATCCTAGGTGCCTTTATCATCTCTATGAATCAAATCATAAAATGTGGTCTCGACATGTATAATCGATGCAAGTTCTAGAATAACAAATCAGTGTTGACATACTCATAATCAATAAAGTGAGAAAGAAAAAGAATTTATGCTCTATAAGGCTCAAAAACTCACAAAAATTATGGGTATTTTGATGTCAACCTCGTAAATTCCAAACTTCAAGGTAATATTTAAACTCAGTTTGACAACCTAGAAAAAAATTTTAATTTCTGAAAAATAGACTTATCATGCTTGATTCTCTAGTATTCTTCAAATTTAATTATCAATGCATCATTATCAATGACTTAATCTGAAACCTATCAATAAAAGTCATAAATCATCAGAAATTTCATCCTAATTAGCAATATGAGTAAATTCACTTAAAAACAAGACTCAATTCAGGGTTTTTGTTAGGTATCTTCTTAGGTTGTTCACCCCCTCACACTTAAGATGTACATTGCCCTCAATGTACAAAGATATATAATGACAATTAATATGTAAAATCAAAAGAGAAGGGAGAGAGTGACACTTTCTGAATGAATGGATGATTCCTTGAGTGGAAAACACGGCGAGGCGTCGGGATGGTGTTGGTGTTGGCTGATGACTTGAGTAGTGGTTTATTGCTCGTTTAAACTGCTAAGTCATCAGTTAGAATTCTATTGAGGTGTAATTAAATAAATGTTAGGAATACTCGAAGGTTATGAGTTAATGATAATCATGATAAAAGTTATCAAATGTATGATTATAATGTTCAAACTTAAGATGAATCGAAATTAAATGAAAATAACTAGAGAATAAAATAAAATAAAATTAAAAATAAAAATAAATAATAATAAAAACTTGAAAGAAAAAGAAAACAAGATAAAAGGGCTCAAAAGTCCTCATCCTCTGCCGGGTCCTATGGTGGTCCTGGTGGTGAGATATGCAGGTGCTGGCATATTTGTTGAAGGGTGGCCTCTAACCCGTCAAAGCGCTGAGTGTTTTCAGCAAAATACAGCTCGAACTGGTCAAGCCGTGCAGAGATGTTCGCTAATGATGGTTCTGTACGGGACGATCGCAGACTCGAAACCGGTACCTCATGTGATGGTGGTGGGACATCGTCAGTAATGTCCTCGGGCTCCCCCTCGTCTGTGGCGGTCACTAATCAGTATTGAGGGGGTTCAGTCCCTCGTCGGTGTTTAATCATCCTCATATGTAGCATTGTCTGGATGCCTTGAGGTACCATGTTGCCGATCAGTGTGAGGGAGGTGATCTGAGCTTCAGTGTCGAAGAGGTTGAAGTGCCGAGCCAACCTCGTAATGTATGGCCCCATTGACAAAATCCCCTTCCTATGTTGCTCTGTCTGATGTTGAATCGCGCATGCGATAAAATATGCTAAGTCGAAAACATGTCCTTCAGACATGCATGATAGGAAGTGGACGTCCTGCTTGTTTAGGACGCCCGTGCTTTCTCTGCGACTTGTGATGGTGTGCGCGAGAATGGCGTGAATATACCTTAGAGCTGGGGAAAGTGCCGTCGCCTTAGAGCAGCTGGGATCGTAGATGCTTGTATTGGGGTGTAGGTTTCGCCAGCATACGATTGGAGTGCAGTGGAGCTCACAGTTTAGATCATCGAGTGGGTTTTCTTCTATGAATTTTGGTGTATAAAGTCCTAGAGCTGTACCGAATTATGGTATGCTCAGTTGACGTACCGTACCCCCTAGATGGGACTGTACCGTTCCTGGATCATCGAACTGCGCCATCACAGTTTGCAAAGTGAAGGTGGTACAAAACTCAAGGTTAAACTCCATGTATGTGGGCTCGATGATGGAAAAGAATTGCTCCCACGGATCGGTTGAAATGAAGGCTCGAATATTGGTTGCGATTCTGCCATGTTCCACCGCGTCCCAATCGATGCACCTACCAGTGCCGAGGGGTCTATCCCGGAGTTCTTTGTAATGCTCTTCCTGAGTGTTTTGAGAAAATCGGAGGAATGGATGCCTAAGCTCGGAAGCAGCACTCGTGGAAGATGATCCGGGCCCCTTTCTTTTCTTGCTTGGGGCTGATCATTTGTAACGTGGTGTTGACATGGTACCAGGGGTTGTGATGGTGGAGGACAATAAAACACGGGTAGAGCACGACGGTGGTGCGAGCTTTTGCAGGACTAACACGGCGGTGGCAAGGGCGTGCGTTCGGCGGCACGGCTGTGGTGCGGGCGTGCGAGCGGGTTTTGGGTGGTTTTTGGGGAGAAAAGGCAAGGGGAGGATGCTTTGGGTGGAGGAAGGTGTATGTGCGGCCGGGTTTGGGAGAAAAGAGTGTTTAAAACTGATTCTAGGGTTGGGTTTTTGGGGGGAAGACGGTTTGATTTATATAGGGGAGGTGGTACGGTCTATCGCCACGCCCGTGTGCTTTTTGAAAATGCCCGTGCTTTTCGCGATATCCAACATTTGGGCTCGTTTCAAGGTTCTTGGCACGGCCGTGGGTAGAGTAGCACGCCCGTGCTTGAATTGTCAGTATGTTGGCATGGTGAGGTCGCACGGGCGTGTGTTACCCGTGTTCGATAAGTCAGTAGCCTCGCACGGTTGTAGGCTACGGGCGTGTGCAGCCCGTGCTCGATAAGTCAGTAGCCTCGCACGGTTGAGGGCCACGGTCGTGTTTAGCCCGTGCTCAATAAGTCGATATTAGCACGCGGTTAGGCGGCGCAGGCGTGTTCGATGTTGCAGCCGTGTGGGGCAAACCGCTTCGCTCTGTTTGCACCCGCCATCGCACACCCGTGTCGAATCCCCTGTCTTCCACACGGCCATAGGCACACCCGTGTCGAAAGCCGTGGGGTTTGAAACCTGCTCTTTTATTAGTCTAAATTAGTATGGAGTTAGATGCTGAGTAAAAGAGAAAATAAAAAATAAAATTTTAAAATAAAATGTTAGTGAATTAGTGCTCGGGTTGCCTCCCGAGAAGCACTCGTTTATAGTCTTAAGCTAGACTTTCCCTGTTTTCGGTTCTAAAAGGACGCTCATGGAGCATAAGCTCCTCTCTAATATCTTTAAAATCTGCCCCATTATAAATTTTAAGTCGGTGGCCATTTACCTTGAATGTGCCTTTAGTGGGATGAGTTACCTCGATGGTGCCATATGGAAAAATTGTTTTGATCATAAATGGGCCTGACCATCTTGATTTTAACTTTCCCGGAAATAGTTTAAGCCTTGAGTTGTATAGTAGGACCAGGTCTCCCACTTCGAATTGCTTGGATCTCTTGAGACGAGCATCGTGGCGTCGCTTTGTTGCTTCCTTGTACAGTTTTGAGTTCTCGTAGGCTTCCGTTCTCCACTCGTCCAGCTCGTTCATCTGCATCATTCTTCTTTTTCCTGCAATTTTGAGGTCAGAATTCAAAAATTTTATTGCCCAAAAAGCTTTGTGTTCTAATTTGAATGGTAGATGATGACTTTTCCCGTATACAAGTTTGTATGGGGATGTCCCTAGGGTGTTTAAAATCTGTTCTATAGGCCCATAAAGCATCATCTACTTTAAGCGCCCAATCTTTCCTATTTGATTCAACCGTTTTTCTAGAATTCGCTTAAGTTATCGGTTTGCTACCTCAACTTGCCATTTGGTTTGAGGATGATATGGGGTGGTCGTCTGTGGTATACTCCATATTTTTTAGGACTTTTGCAAATTGAGTATTACTGAGAAATGAGTACCCTATCGCTAATAATGATGGCTCTCGGTGTGCCAAATCAGAAAACAGTTTCTTGAGAAACTTGACTACTACCCTAGCATCATTGGTAGGTAAAGCATCCGCTTCTACCCATTTTGACATGTAATCAATCGCCACTAGGATGTACTTGTTTCCAAACGAACTAGGGAATGGTCCCATGAAATCAATACCCCACACATCAAATATTTCACATGATAACATATATGTTTGAGGCATTTCATCACGTTTAGAAATATTACCTATTCTTTGGCATCTATCGCACGACGAGGTAACATACCGTTGGCATCTTGAAATAGAGTGGGCCAATAGAAACTCGATTCGAGTATTTTGTGTCTTTGTCTTAATACCATCGTAGTGTCCTCCCGATGGTCCCGAATGGCAATGTTCCAAAATTTTGCTCGTCGTCTTTGTAACACATCTTCGAATTATCTGATCTGCACATATGCGAAAAAGAAAGGGATCTTCCCAAAAATAATTTTTCACATCAGCAAAGAATCGCTTCTTTTGGTGATGTGTTAATTTTCTTGGCACGACGTTAGCTGCTAAATAATTTGCAATATTAGAAAACCATGGTACCTCAGAATGTGTTATAGAAAAGAGTTGTTCTTCGGGAAACAAATCATTTATTTCACATTCATCGATTTCTTTAGTGTGTGGATTTTCAAGTCTGAAAAGGTGATCAGCTGCAAGATTCTCGGCTCCCTTCTTATCTTGTATTTCTAAGTCGAATTCCTGCAATAGAAGAATCCATCGTATGAGTCTGGGTTTTGCATCAGGTTTGTTTAAAAGATAACGAAGAGCGGAATGATCAGTGAAAACGACAACTTTAGACAATATTAGATACTGCCCAAATTTATCAAAAGCAAAAACTACGGCTAGCAATTCTTTCTCTGTGGTGGTATAATTTTCTTGTGCGGGTGTTAGTGTTCTGCTAGCGTAGTAAATTGGCTGAAAATGCTTACCTCTTCGTTGTCCCAAAACTGCACCTACTGCGAAGTCACTTGCATCACACATTAGTTCAAAGGGTAGATTCCAATCAGGTGCAATTATAATTGGAGCATTTATTAGTTTATCCTTAAGGATATTGAATGCATCTAAACATTCCTGATCAAAATTGAAAGGAGCATCTTTTTCTAGCAATTTTGTTAAAGGCTTAGCTATTTTAGAAAAATCCTTAATGAATCTTCTATAAAATCCCGCATGTCTTAAAAAGCTTCTAATGGCCTTAACTGAACTGGGAGGAGGTAATCTTTCTATGGTTTCAATTTTTGCTTTATCTACCTCGATCCCTTTACTAGAAATTTTATGTCCTAATACTATTCCTTCTTGTACCATGAAGTGACATTTTTCCCAATTCAAAATAAGGTTTGTTTCCTCACATCTCATTAGGACTTGTTTTAAATTTTTAAGGCAAAGATGGAAAGAATTACCGTAAACAGAGAAATCATCCATAAATACCTCCATGATATCTTCCACGAGTTCATCAAAGATCGCTAGCATGCAACTCTGAAAAGTAGCAGGAGCATTACATAATCCAAATGGCATTCTACGATAAGTGAACGTACCGTATGGGCATGTGAACGTTGTCTTTTCCTGATCTTCAGGTGCTATTGGGATTTGGAAATAGCCGGAGAGTCTATCTAGGAAGCAATAGTACATGTGTCCTGATAACCTTTCTAGCATTTGATCAATAAAGGGTAGGGGAAAATGATCTTTTCTAGTGGCGTCATTCAGTTTCCTGTAATCTATGCAAACTCTCCAACCTGTGACTGTCCTGGTAGGAATTAGTTCATTCTTTTCGTTAGCTACCACGGTCATGCCTTCTTTCTTTGGGACAACCTGCACAGGACTCACCCACTTACTGTCAGAAATAGGATAAATTATTCCAACATCTAGAAGTTTAATTACCTCGGCTTTCACGACTTCTTTTACATTGGGATTTAGACGTCTTTGTTGTTGCACACATGGCTTGTACTCATCTTCCATTAAAATTTTGTGGGTACAAAATGTTTGGCTTATTCCCTTAATGTCAGAGATTTTCCAAGCTATGGCTTTTTTATGCTCTCTCAGTACTTGTATCAACTCCTCTTTTTCCTTGGGTTCTAATTCTGAAGAGATAATTACTGGTAACATAGAATTTTCCCCAAGGAATACGTACTCTAGGTGCTTTGGAAGTTGCTTTAATTCTAAATTGGGCAGTTCATCAACAGAGGGTTTTTGTTTGAAATCGTCATCAAATTCGATGCTTTCTTTCTCCGTTTGTTTTGATGATAATTTTAGCTCAGAAGCTTCATCTTCTTCTCCCTCTTCTTGAGTGAGACACAGTTCCATCATGTCATCATGCAGGATTTCCTGTAAAGAGTTTTGAACAAGATGGTCATTGGTATCAACAAAATAACATGAATCATCTTGTTCTCTGGAATATTTCATGGCATCATAAATTTGAAAACTAATTTCCTCATCACCTATCCTTAATGCAAGTTTACCATCACCTACATCAATAATGAAATTTCTAGCAAAGTAGCTAAAAAAGGCGCCCTAGTATTAAAGGGACCTCAATGTCTTCATCCATGTCAAGCACAACAAAATCAACGGGAAAAATAAATTTATCAATTTTTACCAAGACGTCTTCGACAACTCCCCTAGGATATTTAATAGACCTATCAGCTAGCTGAATACTCATCCTAGTGGGTTTTGGTTCCCTGAGATCTAGTCGTTTAAACATCTCATAAGGCATTAAATTAATACTAGCACCTAGATCAGCTAATGCTTCCTTAACATTTAAACTGCCAATTAAACAAGGAATAGTAAAACTTCCTGGGTCTTTTAATTTGGTTGGTAGCTTGTTTTGGAGGATGGCCGAACATCCTTCATTAAGCTCCACCATTGATATTTCTTCAAGCTTCCTTTTATTCGTCAGGAGTTCTTTCAAGAATTTTGCGTACGTCGGCATCTGTGAAATGGCTTCAACAAAAGGTAAGTTAATATGTATATGTTTAAAAAGCTCGAGAAACTTACCATATTGGGAGTCTAATCGTTCTTTCTTCAACCTTGCTGGATATGGGATCGGTGGTTTACTTTCTTTAGGTACTGGAATTACATCCTCAATTTTCATATCCCTTGTTTTTTCATCTATGGGTGGCATTCTTTTCTCTGGTTCGACTAGCTCCTTTTCGCTTCTTAGTGTAACTGCCTTTGCCTGTTCTGTTTCTTTAGAGTGAACCGCTGATGGAATTTCGGAAACCATCTCAGTAAGTTGTTTGATTAACTTAATAAATTCCCCAACTTGACTCTCGATCGTTCTGATCGCTGTTTACTAATTATCTACTATTGTCTCAGTCTTTTAGAAGCGGGCCTCTGCCGATGCCATGAACTTTTTCAGCGTCTCTTCAAGACTCAGCTTCTTGTCCTATGGATAGGGCTGATTTTGGAAATTTTTAGGAGGTTGCTGTATTTGAATTCCTTGACTTCCTTGTCCTCCCCACGAAAAATTTGGGTGGTTCCTCCAGCCTGGATTATAATTATTACTATATGGGTTATTATTGGATCTAAAATTGTTACCTATATAGTTCATCTGTTCGCTCTCTAGTTGGTAGGGTGGGTACTCAGAATTCGCCATAGTTCCACTTGTGTCGCACTGCATGACTGGGTGTACCTGCGAAGAACACAAACTATCAATCTTCTTATTCATCAACTCTACCTGATTTGATAACATGGTTACCGCATCGACGTTGTAAACTCTGGCTGTTTTTGTTGGCTTTGTTCTTGTAACTTGCCACTAATAGTTATTCAGCGACATCTCTTCAATAAACTCGTAGGCTGCCTCAGGAGTTCTATTATTCAGGGTTCCACCGGCAGCTGAATCAATTAATTTCCTCGTTGAAGGATTCACACCGTTGTAAAAATTTTGGACTTGGAGCCACAATGGTAATCTGTGGTGTGGGCATCTCCTCAAGAGATCTTTGTATCTCTCCCATGCGTCGTATAATGTCTCTAAATCCATCTGCACAAAAGAAGATATATCATTACGTAACTTGGCATTTGTTTTTGTGGCGGTGGAAAATATTTTAATAGAAATTTTTAGGTCATTTGTTCCCATGTAGTGATTGACCCTCGTGGTAACGAGTTTAACCACTGTTTAGCTTTATTCCTTAATGAAAAGGGAAATAACCGAAGACATATGGCATCATCAGAAACACCATTTATTTTGAAGGTATCACAGAACTCTAAAAAGTTAGCTATATGAGTGTTTGGATCTTCGTCCTGCAAACCATCAAATTGAACAAAATGTTGAATCATTTGAATAGTGTTAGGCTTTAACTCAAAATTATTAGCAGCTATAGCAGTCCTAACAATACTCGATTATGCCCCTGTTAAATGAGGTTTAGCATAATCATACATAGTACGAGGAGCATTTTGATCCGCCACATCATTTTGTGGTGGTGGATTATTTTCGTCCATCCCTTCAGTAGGATTGGATCGGTCTTCTCGCTCTCCTTGGTAATTTAGGGCTCGCCTAATTTCTCTGCGATTTCTTCGAGCGGTAGCTTCAATGTCACTGTCGTATTCTAAAGGTCCTCTCGGGTTCCTTCTAGTCATAAACTAGAGGTACCTGCTAGAAAAAGAAAGAAAGAAAATTTAGCAAATTTAAAATTAAAAACTAAAAATAAAAATAAATTGCGAAAAATAAAATAATGGCTAAAGTAATAAAAATAGAGTTTTCTTAATACTTTAGATCCCCGGCAACGGCGCCAAAAACTTGATCACTGTAAATTAGAGTTTTAAAATATATAAAAGAATGATCAAACCTGGAAACTAACTCTGACAACGATTGAGGCAAGTGCACCTATCGAACAATAGTATAATTTAGGCAAGACCGGATTATCGAACCCAATGGAACTAAAAGTACTAATACTTACCGTCTTTTTATTATATAGCCTTAATATAAAGCGATGGTTGTTTAAACTAAAATTAATCTACTTACTAAGCTAAGACGCAAAGACAAAAAGAATGGATTTGGGAAATAACTTTTGGAAAAACTCAGTTGACTCAAGCGATACCCTTAGGAAAAATCCACCTAGACTTCACTTGTTATCTAACCTTGAACCATATGATTTATTTACTTAGTTTGATCCGTGAGACTCCCTAACGTATATTAAACCCTCTCTCGAGGCGAATAACGTCTAACCCTAGGTTAATTAGTGGAACTCTCGTTCGCTTATAATAACCCCCTAGAATAGCAGTAAATCAATCTATGGACTCCCATATTAGGTTTCACCCTAATCCGGCAAAATCTCGTCACCCTATCTCTAGGCGTGCGATCAACTCGCTAATTATGTTGGATCTACTCTTAGGCAGGGTCTATTCCTCCTCCACCTAAGCACATTAGATTTGGATTAAGTTCACACAATTAAGAACAAACTAAGTTATTATCATATAATTCAAAAAAATCAAATAACAAGATTCATCATAGGTTTCATCCCCTTCGGGTATCCGAAGGTTTAGTTCATAACAATAAAGGAAAATATCTCAAGAGAAAAGATAACGCAAAACATAAGAAATCCCTAAAACCCCCTGAAGAAATTGAAGAGGAGATCCTCCGTCTTGAGTAGAATTTTGGCTTCTTGAGATGGATCAACTGGCTATCTTCGAGTGATTCCCACAAATCTGACCTTTTCGGCTTGGGTTTTTAGCCTAGCTTTTCTGCCCCCTTTCAGCTGGTACCTAGGGTGTATTTATAGGCTTTTGAAATACGTTTCTTTCTCCCTAAGTATCCTTTCCCGAATGAAATTCCTCTTCTCCATGGCAGAGGCACGGCCATGGCACACGCCCGTGTAAATCGTGGCCAAGCTGTGTTCGACACTGTTAAATGGGGCACAGCCGTGTAAGTCATGGGCAAGGCCGTGTTCTAGTAGGAATTGTGGCACGGCCGTGCGGAGTGGAGTTCAGGCCGTGTCGATTTCGTGGCTTGGCCCAACTTGGTCCGTTTTAAGTCCGTTTCTCGTTTTTTTCATCATCGGGTGCTTTACTGAATATAAGACATGAAAAGAAAGGATTAAGAGCACCTTTTTACATAATTTGGGGCTTAAATCATCCAAAAGCATACTAAATGTGGGCTTAGAATATGTTACTTTTACGGTTTATCTCAAAAACTTGATCGCTGTGAATCAGAGTTTTAAAATTTATAAAAGAATGATCGAACCTGGAAACTAACTCTGACAAAGATTAAAGGCAAGTGCACCTATCAAACAATAGTATAGTTTAGGCAAGACCGGATTATTGAACCCAAAGGAACTAAAAGTACTAATACTAACTTTCTTTTTATTATTTAGCCTAAAATAAGTGAAGTTTGTTTATTAAACTAAATTAATTAACTACTAAACTAAAGACTCTAAGACAAAAAAGAATGAATTTGGAAAATAACTTTGGAAAAACTCAGTTGATTAAGACGATACCCTAGGAAGAATCCACCTAAACTTCACTTGTTATCTAACACTGAACCATATGATTTATTCACTTAGTTTGATCCGTAAGACTCCCTAACATATATTAAACCCTCTCTCGAGGTGAATAACGTCTAACCCTAGGTTAATTAGTGGAACTCTCGTTCTCTTATAATAACCCCTTAGAATAGCAGTAAATCGATCTGTGGATTCCCATATTAGGTTTCACCCTAATCCGGTAAAATCTCGTCACCCTATCTCTAGGCGTGCGATCAACTCCGCTTAATTATGTTGGATCTACTCTTAGGCAGGGTCTATTCCTCCTCCACCTAAGCACAATAAATTTGGATTAAGTTCACATAATTAAGAACAAACTAAGTATTTATCATATAATTCAAATAATCAAATAACAAGATTCATCATAGGTTTCATCCCCTTCGGGTATCCGAAGGGTTTAGTTCATAACAATAAAGGAAAACATCTCAAGAGAAAAGATAAAACAAAACATAAGAAATCCCTAAAACCCCCTGAAGGAATTGAAGAGGAGATCCTCCATCTTGAGTATAATTCTGGCTTCTTGAGATGGATCAACTGGCTATCCCTGAGTGAATCCCCACAAATCTGCCTTCTCTGGCCTAGCACGACGCCCCTAGACGATGGCTTTTGGGCTCCCCTCAGCAGAGGGTTTCTGTCGAACTCCCCGAATAAGTTTCCCCATAGGGTGTTTATATAGGCTTTGAGATGTGTTACTTGGCCTCCAAGCATCCTAATTTGAGTGCAATTCCTAATTGGGGGTTTAATTAGACTTTGGAGTGTGTTTCTTTGCCTCCAAGCATCCAAATCCGAGTGAAATTGCTCTTTCCAGCGACATGGACACAGCCATGGCACACGCCCGTGTGGATCGTGGCCAGGCCATGCTCAGACTTCTTTAATGAGGCACGGCCGTGTAAATCGTGGTCCAGGCTGTGTTCGAGATCTTTAAGGAGGCACGGCCGTGTGATCTTTGGTCCAGGCCGTGTCGATTTCATGCTTTGGCCCATTTGTCCCGTTTTAAGCCCGTTTTGCGTTATTTTCATCCCCTGGTGCTTTCCTGAGTATATAACATGAAAAGAAAGGATTAAGATCACCAAATTACATAAAATAAGGGATAATTCATCCAAAAGCATACTAAATGTGGGCCTAAAATGTGTTACTATTTCGGTTTATCAAATACCCCCACACTTAAGCTTTTGCTTGTCCTCAAGCAAAATTCTCAACTTACGATTAAAACGAACTTCCTATAATTCATAATTCCTATCAACAATGTTTCATCATAATTCATAGATAATTTATACATGGATAATTCAACTCAAAGAGTTCTAAAAATTCAAACAATCTAAGTCATAGATTTTGTAGCTCGAAAATATAAGTGTCTCCCCTTATCTAAATAATTACCTTTAATTCAAAATCGACGAGGATTGACATCCTCACTAAAGATTCACTCAAATCACTCGAAGTGTTTAAGGTTCAAAATTTAGGCACTCAAAAGTCGAACAGGAAAAGTTAATCCCATAGGCTTACATGAAAATCAAATCTCCACCACTGTAATATGAGATGAAACACAAATCAAAAGGTCTTTAACAGGGTTGTAACGGGGCTTAGGTTAAGGGTATGGATATAGGCTGAATTAAAAGGTTAGAATCGAGATTGAATTGACAAATTACCTAACTAAGAACTAATGAACTAATAATAATAAGTACATCAATTGAAAACTAATAATACTAATAATACGAGCTTCTTCTTCGATATTTGGAATCTAAATAAATGTATAAGCTCGTTTAATCTCATAACTAATAATGAATATACTTCGTCATTTTTTTTAAGAACAAACTAAATACATAATAAAGGATAAACTACTAAAATTCACAAATTAGGTAACTAGTCAGATCAAATCTCGATATAAGGGTAGTCAAAAGGAATGGTGATAACAAAAACAAAGGGGTTCTGGGTTAATATTAGCAGTTATGTCAATAAATAGGGTTGTTAGGGTTAAGAGGGGGTTAACTAGGGGTTAATTTGTGACGGTGGGTTTTTTTTTTTAGGGAATTAGTGGGTTAAATCCTAGGTGCCTTTATCATATCTGTGTTTCAAATCAAAAGATGTGGTCTCGACATGTATAATCGATGCAAGTTCTAGAATAACAAATCAGTGTTGACATACTCATAATCAATAAAGTGAGCAAGAAAAAGAATATATGCTCTATAAGGCTCAAAGACTCACAAAAATTATGGGTATTTTGATGTCAACCTCGTAAATTCCAAACTTCAAAGTAATATTTAAACTTAGTACGACAAACTAGAAAAAAATTTTAATTCAAAAAAACAGACTTATCATGCTTGATTCTCTAGTATTCTTCAAATTTAATTATCAATGCGCAATTATCAATGACTTAATCTAAAACATATCAATAAAAATCATAAATCATCAGAAATTTCATCCTAATCATAATACGAGAAACTTACTTTAGGATAAGGCATAATTCAGGAATTTTCAAATAATACTATAGTTAACCCCCCACACTTAAGATGTACATTGCCCTCAATGTACAAAGATAGATAATAGCAAAATAATCATAAAATCATAAGATAGGGAGAGAAGTGAAACTTCCTGAATTTTGGATGAAGTCAATGAAAAGAAACCGGATAGGATTGGAGGTGAACGTAGGGAAGCGTCTCGAACTATTTGAGTCCTCATGTGACCATCCTAATTTTATTGTATCCTAAGCTAAATCTAAATGGTACGAAAAATAAGAAGAAAATAATAAAGAAAATAAAAATAAAAATAAAAATGAAAATGAAAATAAATGAAAATAAAAATAAAAATAAAAATAAAAATAAAAATGAAAATGAAAATAAAAATGAAAATAAAAAATAAAAGTAAATTGTGATACGGTCTACGCCCATGTGCCTACTCAGTGGTGTCACACACACGGCCACACGTACTGTACTGCAGTGGTCGTGTGGTATGGGAATCGTGTTTCACTTATTCGGTTAGTTTGTAGTTAGATGCTGAAAGTAAAAAATAAAAATATGAAAGTAAAAATTAAAATAAAATATGAAAATTAAATGAGGTTAGTGCTCGGGTTGCCTCACGAGAAGCGCTCGTTTATAGTCTTAAGCTAGACTTTACCTTTCATTCGTATGGTCATGGTAGTTTGAGGAGGTGAAAATCCTTCCTGATGCGATCAACTCGATTTTTGATATAAAATTTAAGTCGAGTAGTGTTTACCTCAAAAGTACTGAATTTAGGATTGCTTACCTTGACTGGCCCGTATAGGAAGACATTAAGTACCTCAAAAGTGATTTCTTCGTTTGTCTTGAGGTCTGAATTAGCGATTCGAGGGTCTTCCTTATTCAACAATACCTGATCACCTATTTTGAAGTGATCTGTTGTTCGTATCAGCTCGTCTGGGGTTGCCGTCGGTTTCACTTCGTGTATTCCTAGTTTCTCTTTAAAGTGTGTTTTCCACTCATCTAGTTCATCGACCTGAAGCCTTAGTTCTTCATGAATTATTTCTTTATGGATACGAGGTCTAAGATCTAGCTCAGCTAGGTGATTTCGTGATGCTTCCTGTAAAGAAGGTTGAACCAAATGGTTATCAATAAAATTAATGTTCGTACCTTTATCACTCAATGTCCTAGCCGAGTCAAGAGCTTGAAGAGTGATTGTTTCGTCGTCTACATGAAGTGTGAGTTCACCGACTTCTTCCCTCTGTGTGGTCTTTCTTTGTTGCATCGGGATATGGCACACGAGGTTGGTACTCTGTAATTGCCGTTTTGGTATATCATGGCACACTTCAACCTTACCTTCACTTACCACAGGTTCTTCCCTTGAGTTTGGTTCATCTAACCCTTCACTATCGTAAATGGCTTGATTTTGCTCACTCGGGTTAGTTTCAGTATTGCTTGGCAAGCTTTCTTGTGGTAGTTCTGAGATCAGCTTAGCAAGTTGTATAACTGACTTAGTAAGTTCCCCAACTGACTCAGTGACTTCCCTAACTTGGCTCTCGATCCCCTTGATCGATGCTTGTTGGGTCTCAAAGGTGGTTTCAGTGTCTTGGAGACGGTTATCAGTAGCTGGCATGAATTTTGTCAGCATCTCTTCAAGGTTCGACTCCTCTTCCTGTTGGTAGGGTGGTTGTTGAAAATTTAAAGGAAGTTCCTGTCTTTGGCTACTTTGATCATCCCACGAGAAATTAGAATGGTACCTCCAACCTGCATTATAAGTGTCACTCTAAAAATTATTTTGAGGTTTAGAATAGTTACTCATATAATGGACTTGTTCGCTTTCCATGCCATGTCCGTAGGGTGGGTACTCAGGATTCGCCACGCCTCCGCTTGTTTCACACTGCATAACTGGATGTACCTACGAGGAACCGTATAAACCATTAAATTTTTTATGTAACATCTCTAACTGGTTTGATAGCCTGGTTACTGGGTCGAGGTCGTAGATATCGGCTGCTTTTGTTGGATTTGTCCTCGTAACTTGCCACTGATCGCCAAAAACTTGATCGCTGTAAATCAGAGTTTTAAAATTTATAAAAGAGTGATCGAATCTAGAAACTAACTCTGACAATGATTGAGGCAAGTGCACCTATCGAACAGTAGTATAGCTTAGGCAAGACCGGATTATCGAACCCAAAGGAACTAAAAGTACTAATACTCACTGTCTTTTTATTATTTAGCCTTAATATAAAGTGATGGTTGTTTAAACTAAAACTAATCTACCTACTAAGCTAAGATGCAAAGACAAAAAGAATGAATTCGGGAAATAACTTTTTGGAAAACTCAGTTGACTCAAGCGATACCCTTAGGAAAAATCCACCTAGACTTCACTTGTTATTTAACCTTGAACCATATGATTTATTTACTTAGTTTGATTCGTGAGACTCCCTAACATATATTAAACCCTCTCTTGAGGCGAATAACGTAAAACCTTAGGTTAATTAGTGGAACTCTCGTTCGCTTATAATAACCCCCTAGAATAGCAGTAAATCAATTTGTGGACTCCCATATTAGGTTTCACCCTAATCCAGCAAAATCTCGTCACCCTATCTCTAGGCATGCGATCAACTCCGCTTAATCATGTTGGACCTACTCTTAGGCAGGGTCTATTCCTCCTCCACCTAAGCACATTAGATTTGGATTAAGTTCACACAATTAAGAACAAACTAAGTTATTATCATATAATTCAAAAATCAAATAACAAGATTCATCATAGGTTTCATCCCCTTCGGGTATCCGAAGGTTTAGTTCATGACAATAAAGGAAAACATCTCAAGAGAAAAGATAAAACAAAACATAAGAAATCCCTAAAACCCCCTGAAGGAATTGAAGAGGACATCTTCCATCTTGAGTAGAATTTCGGCTTCTTGAGATGGATCAACTGGCTATCTTCGAGTGATTCCCACAAATCTGACCTTTTCGGCTTGGCTTCTTGGCCTAGCTCGCCACCCTGACAAAAGCCATGGAAGAAGGCTTCTGCCGAACTCTCCGAATAAGTTGCCCCCTTGCGTGTTTATATAGGCTTTGAGATGTGTTACTTGGCCTCCAAGTATCCTAATTTGAGTGAAATTCCTAATTGGGGGTTTAATTAGACTTTGGAGTATGTTTCTTTGCCTCCAAGCATCCAAATCCGAGTGAAATTGCTCTTTCCAGCGACAGGGACACGGCCATGGCACACGCCCGTGTAGGTCGTGGCCAGGTCGTGCTTAGACTTCTTTAATGAGGCACAGCCGTGTAAATCGTGGTCCAGGCCGTGTTCGAGATCTTTAAGGAGGCACGACCGTGTGATCTTTGGTCCAGGCCGTGTTGATTTCATGCTTTGGCCCATTTGTCCTGTTTTAAGCCCGTTTTGCGTTCTTTTCATCCCCTGGTGCTTTCCTGAGTATATAACATGAAAAGAAAGGATTAAGAGCACCAAATTACATAAAATAAGGGATAATTCATCCAAAAGCATACTAAATGTGGGCCTAAAATGTGTTACTTTTACGGTTTATCAAATATAAAAAACTTGATCGCTGTAAATCAGAGTTTTAAAATTTATAAAAGAATGATCGAACCTGGAAACTAAAGCTTAAATGAGATAGCAAAAAAGTTAGTAGTAAAGTTGATATCATATCATGCTAGTGAAGGCTGACTAACAAGTATAATTCATGTTATGAATGATGATGTTGAGATTATGCTTGTTATAGTAAACTATACTGATCTATGTGATCAAGTGTTACAGGTACCTTGTTTACCTTATAAACATGAGACTAGTAAGTTCCATGATGTATGTAAGGGTTAGTAAGAGTAAGTAAGCATTTGAGATTTGTGATGCTATTGTTTATGATAAATATGTCCACATGGTTA
Source organism: Gossypium sturtianum (assembly GCA_025698515.1). Lineage (NCBI taxonomy): Eukaryota > Viridiplantae > Streptophyta > Magnoliopsida > Malvales > Malvaceae > Gossypium > Gossypium sturtianum. Next base: position 35,527,360 of record CM046954.1, read on the forward strand.
AAAATCACGTGTGACTGTTAAAGTAGAGAAGATATAATGTTTCGTCTTATGACCCTGTTACAAGGTCACACATATTATAGTGTGAGAGTTAAAACTAAAAAGTTTGACTAAGTAGAATGCAGGAAATGAGTACGGTCGTTCAATGATAAAATGATGAATAAGACCATGGTTGGACCATGGCGGTATATGTGATCCCATATAAGACCATGTCTGGGGCATGGCATTGGCATTGATACATGATCCCGTATAAGACCATATCAGGGATATGGCTTCGGTATTGAATAAGATAATCGGATAAGACCATATCTGGGATATGGCATCGATAATTGTTGTGAGATCTCGTATGAGACCATATCTGGGATATGGCATCGGCATTAAATAGTAATTCTGTGTGAGACCACGTCTGGGACCTGGCTTCGGTATGAGATCGTGTAAGACCATATCTGGGATATGGCGTCGACATCGACATAAGATTTCGTGTAAGACCATATCTGGGATACGGCATCGACATCGATATGAGTTTCCATGTAAGACCGTATCTGGGATATGGCATTAGTGTTGATATGAGATTTCGTGTAAGACCATAGCGAGGCTATGGCATCGTGACGACATATAAAACAATAGCTGGGCTATGAGGTTGTGATACGAGTAAGACCACAGTTGGACTATGGCAATCAAGTAAATGACGTACTCAAAACCCGTAAGACATTCTCTAGACTAATAAGAAATAGTAAGAGGAATTAGAGTTAAATGTTGAGTACTCAAGTAGACCTTAATGTGAAACTTAAGTAAGTGAAGTCACAGTTCGAAAGTATAAGTGATAGAAACAATTGTAGCGTGATAAATGTGAAAACTCACTTGAGGCGAGTTGTGTGACTATGATGATATTTCATTGACAATGAGTAGTAAATCATATGTATGTAGTCACGAGAGTTAGGCTAAGGGACTTTCCAACCTCACTCCCTTACCACTATTGAATTTTGATGAGACGTTATGAGAGTTAAGTTGAGTAAGTTTGCATCGGATTAATGCAAAAATTATGCTACCATGATTAAGAATGCCTTGTATCACATCGATGCATAATACTCTACTAAATAGAGTAACTGTTGTTGAACATGAGGTTCAAGTCCTAGAGGACTAAAATGATGAGGCTATCATCGAGATATGAGATAGACAAGGTCCCGTATAAGACCATGACCGGGACATGGCCTCGGCACCGAGTTGAGATTCTGTATAAGACCATATCCAGAATATGGCATCGATAATTGATGAGGAAGTCCATATAAGACCTTATTAGGGATATGGCATTAGAATTTAGAGGTGACTCCATATAAGACCACCTCGGGAATGTGGCATTGGTTTAGTACCTACATGAAGGACGATGAACATACATCTTTGATTATCCCTAGTGATCAATGGGACAGATAGATGAGTCTAGAGGTAGAAATGAGAATGGCACTAAAGTCATGTGAAAGAGTGAAAACATGTACTCGTGAATGAATCACGAAGAGATGATTACGATATATGACACGGAACGTGTTATATAAGTGCAAGTATGAGTAAGTTGGCTAGAAGCCTATGGTTTGTACATAGTTAGTTAATGCCATGGATGGGATTATAATGATCTCCTTTAGTATTATGTACTAATACATGTTTCCCTTCAGGGATGATGTGGTCGTTCTTTTCATGAAATTGTGATTGTGTGAGAACGTTAACTGACGGAAAAAGTAGACTAAAAGGTTTTAGATTTAGTTAATTGAAATCGACATTTCCTCTATCTCCTCGTAACCTTAATTGGGTACCTTGAGGAGGAAGTTGGTGATGATTCGTGTATAAGAGGTGAAGTCACAAGTTTCACATTGTGTGATGGGTTTTCGGGTAAGTCGAATAGAGTTAACTAATTCGATCGAGATGCCCCTGCTATCGTGAGATATGACGATAGTAAAAGTTCTAGATTAGCATAGCAAGAGAAACTCAGATGAGAGTATGCTTAAAATAGGTTCTTAGTATGGAGAAAAAGAGTAGATTAATGTATTGAGATATGATTCAAGTTTTGTGTATATTCACGCATGAATCAGTAAAGAGAGTAAAATTCTATGTGTACGTGAGTAGGGAGCATGATACAAAGATATGCTCATCGAAATGTTCAAACCGTGATGGTTGAGTTGAAAGCTATAGAAAGAACTATTTATTTGAAAGTTCTAGTACTGAGATTAGTCTGAATCGAGAGAAAGAGTTGACAGGTCGGTGATCCAGAGACAATCACTTTTGTGTCTGTGTTGTGAGTTAGATATTATGTATTGATCCATGGGAAGATCGATGTGTATTTTCTGAATTTTAATAAGTGAGGCCATCTTATGCTACAGAAGATTTTTAAGATGAAATAGTGGAAACGGCTTGAGCTATTACAATGGTGGGTATAGTTATTGTGATACTACTCAGATAGTAGACATAGTACAGATGTCTGAATGAAAGATCCATGTTTAGTAATGTGAGTTTGTTACTCGGTTGACTCTAGTTGGTAATATCCTAGTTTCAACGAGGTTAATGACTATAGTGAGTCTTCCTTTCAAAACAAAAGAGTTCAGAAGTGTTATAATAAATGGTATTTTAAATAAGTTATCCATGTTGGATAAGATTTCTGTTGTTAATGCTTCCTCAAGATAGAAGTGAATGATGTTGAATCCAGAACTTATACAAGAGTTTTGGTATGAGATTTAGTAGTAGCATATCTACTAATGCAAAAGTAAGGAAATGCAGTTATGTGCATAAATGTTTTGACCATAGAGTATATTTCACAATATGATCGAGTTATGGTCAGAAGTAGTTGACCACTAAAAGCTGAGTTTCCAAAGCACACAAGACAAGAGTACTACAGTTGGTGACTGCTTTAATGAGAAAGTGAGATAAAACCTTATAGATTTCAAATTTGGTTTGACAAAATTTCCAAGAAAGGGAAATGTCGTTCGAATTGTAGTAAATCAATCAGTAAAGATTCGAATGATCATTTGGACATGTGTAGAGTTCCAAATTGGTAGATTACAGAGTATATGCCACAGAGGAAGAATAACCTAGGTCTTAAGTTATGTTTCGACCTTATGTATCACAGCTTAAGAGTTACTGGCAAGAAAAACTTGAGGATAAGTGGATTCGCGATTTTGAAGAGTAGATGGAAACGTTTTAAGAATGTTGGTAACAACTCCTCCTGATTAGATTTTTGGGGACGAAAATCCCTAAGGGGGAGAATTGTAACAGCCCGATTCAGGGGCTAGTCAAAACAATGATCTCGGAATCACTAATTCGAGGTTAGATAAATTTATTTGCATGATATTTTATGTGTTATAATATGTTCATAAAGAGGCATGAGAATTTTGGTGCTTTAATTTTAGCGATTGAGGGCTTAATTGCGAAAAAGGACTAAATCGCATAAAGTGCGAAAGTTCTATTTGAATTGCTAGAGGTGCCAATTAGCTAAGGATTATAAATTGGAGGTCCTTAAAGTGATATTAGGCCATTGAATTAGTGATGGCCGGCCACATAGGAAGCTAGGGGGACAAAGGCATTAAATGATGGTCAAAAGTTGGTGATATTAGTTGACAAATGGATAAAATAAGATGAAATAAGCCAAGGCTATCATCTTTTCTCTTTGCCTTCTTCTCCACCAAAAATATCAGCAAGCTTAAGGGTTTGAAAGCTTGAAAATTTCAGCTACATCTCATCCTTACAAGTAAGTCAATTTGATGTTTATTTTTGATGATTTTTGCATATTTGGAGTCCTCAAAGCTTAAGCTAGCTATTGAGGGGACTAGTTTGCAATATGGTTGAAAGTATAGGGACTTACCATGATAGAGTTTATGTTGTTTGATAAGTTTTTATGGAAGAAAATGAATGATAGGATGATGAGAAACAACTTTTGTGAAAGGTTTTGTGAAAGGTGTTGTCATGAAAACACCTAATTGGGACTAAAATGCAAAAGTTGTAATTTGTTCATTAAGGCATGAAATAGTTGGAATTGTGGATAGTTGTAAGAGGATTAAATGTTCAGCTAGTCTTGTTTAACAAGAAAATGTGATGAAAATTTATTTACGAGCCTAGGGGCAAAATCGTAATTTTGCCAAAGTGTAGGGGCAAAATAGTCATTTTTCCTAAAGTATAGATTATGGTGTATTATGATTTATAAGTGATTAAATCAGTAAAATTCATTGTTCTAGATCAAAGAAAATGAGTTTCAGACCTAGAACGGATGAAAAGAGAAATGGGGGCAAAAAGTCCCTATCGGCCCTTTCGACATCGAGGTAAGTTCATGTGCGAATGTTGCAATTACGTATGAGTTAATTTAATGTTCCAATGTTGTATGGAATGTATATTTACTCTATGAATGTATGAAATATCTTTGATGAGAGGTCAAAAGAATTGAATCTAAGAGTAATGGAAAATGTATGTAGAATGACATGATGATAGTTAAAGTCTCGTGTAAGACCATATTGGATTATGGCCTCAATGTAAGAATTCGTATAAGACCATGTTAGGGACATGGCATCGATATGTTAATGCAAGTAAGACCCTATTGGGGTATAAATTCTATGTGACATTATGAGTATGAAACTCAAGAGAGTTATTTAATAACTTGAGTGATTCAACGTATATGTGGAAAGGAAGAAAGTATGTGGTTGTACCACGAAAAGCACAAGTGTGTGTTAGAATTGAATTGATATGGATTCAGTGTATGATGAACCCTTAGTGGGTTATGTGTATTCAATACACTTTAGTTGCATGAGATAGATTTATTAATGTATTGTGTGAATGCAAACGAGTATCATAGAAAGTTAAGTAAGAATAGAAGTATATGAGGATGTTCTCGGATGAACATTTGAAATAGAGATATACATGTGGATTATTATCCATGAATGTAAAATAACGGTGAGCTAAGTGCGAAATCACCATAAGTATAAATGATTGGTGGGCTGTGTGCGATACCACCCTATTAGAGATTCAATGGTGGGCTAAGTGCGAAACCACCGAGAGATTAATAGTATAAGTATCTTATTGAAAATGCTTGATGAGTTGTTTTATATGATCATGTGGTGATCAGTGCAGGAATATGTACTAATTAAATGAGAAATTGACTTGTGGCATGGTAAGAATGTGGTAAGAGATAGAATGAGTAAGCTTCACGAATGGTTGAGTAAGTTACCGTGAGTTAATGAGAAAACTCGGTATAATACTTTGTGGATTATGTATATTCAATGAATGTCAATATTTGTCAGATTGTACATATGAACTTACTAAGAATTATTGCTTACTCCCTTACTTTTCTCATCTCTTATAGGTTATTTTAATTAGCTCGGGTTGGAGGCCGCCGGAGATGTTTTCACACTATCAAGCAAACCCTTGGTATGAAGTATCAAATCCTTATGACTCATGGCATGTATAGGGATTCTTTTAAAGTTGATTAAGTTGTAACCGATGTAGCCAAATTGTATTGGCCTAAGAGAATCTAGAGTTGGTTGTGTATGACCATAGATGACTGCTTAAGTTGGTTGTATTAGTATTGGGAGTAGTTCTCCCTAGTGTATGGGATAAAGACTTTATCTCTTTAATGATTAAATGTGTTAATTCATGTGTTTTAATTGATGATTTGAGAATGTTTTGAAGTAGTATATGAATGTATGCAAACGGGAGTGGTAAAAGGCTTGGTAAGATAGCCTCTAAGTGCCCACACGGATAGACACACGGGCGTGTGTCTAGGCCGTGTGTCTCCTACACCTTAGTATCTTAAGTCAGATTAGACCACGGGCTGGTCACACGGCCGTTTGTTCAGGCCGTGTGCTACACACGGTTGGCACATGGGCATGTGCCAAGGCCGTGTGAAGTCTGCACTTGACACTTAGAAATTCAATTGTCACACGGCTGTCACACACGGGCGTGTGTACAGATCGTGTGAATAAGTCAGAATGCCAAGGTTTGGCACACGGGCCAGGGCCACGGACGTGTCCAGGCCATGTGTAATTTGCCAGTATCCTCCACGGGTGAAAGACACGGGCATGTTTTAGGGGTGCACGGGCGTGTCCCAAGTCACACGGACGTGTGACCCCTGTTTCGAGAGAAAGTTTCTAGATGAGTTCCGAAAGTATCGGGACATAAGTCTGAGGCCTCGTAGGCCCATGAAATGTCTGATTTGACTAAGAAAGAGAAGTTTTTAATTTGGAACGAAATTTTATAGCCCGTAAGTACATGTTTAAGAAAGTTCAAGCATAGTAATGTCTCGTATCCGGTCTTAGCCTCGGACTCGGGTATGGGGTGTTACAGATGGACCTTCAATCTTTTCAAGTAATGGGCCATTCCGATTAGACCAAATGATATATTTTGGACTGGACTTGGACTTTGTTTTATTATTTTGGGTTTATTATTTTTTTGTATGGGCCCGGGCTAAATTGGCCTATTACAATGGTTTCGGCTTTTAGTTGGAAAATGAGGATAATTGTATGGATCAAATGGCTAACTGTTAGTCTTAAATGTTGTAGGTTCGGTGCTAGGGATTCGTAGGGCGCCTCGTAACAGGTGTGTACTCACACCATTCCAACTGTAGATCGGCAAATACCGAAATGCCGAAAAGTCAAAGTACCGGCGAATGATGCCACACGAGCGTGCGATCGCACGTGTGGTGGACCAAGCCCACGAATATGGGCGTAAGACGGTTGAGGCCACCATGAGCATTCTTATGGGCTTAGGTCGTTATGGGCATCGTTTGGCTTAAATGGGCCGTGTGGGCCCAACAGACTCGTGGGCCTCATACAGATTAAATTTACGAAATGTGGTAGAAATTGAACTGGGCTATAGCATTCACATAGCCGTGATTGAAAATGGGCCGAATGGGCCACACGAGAGTGTGGGCCCACTTGGGCCGAGTATTGGACTTTGGGCCCAAATACACCGTTTTGATGAAATATGTTATCTGTGTCACTCGAGGTGACTGTAGACCTTCGGGAAGGTTGTAGAATGACTGAAATACCCTCGAAGGGAAAAATTACCGAAATACCCCTAGAGGGTAAAATGACCGAAATACCCCTGGAGGGTAAAATAACCGAAATAACCCCATTGGGTAAATTGACTGATATGCCCCTGAAGGGCAAAATGACCAACATGCCCCGACATGTTATATGATTGTTAATGTATGCTACTTATTGTATGTCTGCATTCATGTGATATTATGCTGCATGGGGGATGAGATTATTGATACGGAGGAAGTTCTGATAGGATCGCATGGTCGCTTGACGACTGTGGATCCACCGATGGCTTTAAGCTGATTATGTGATTGGTAGCTCTGCTGCAACAGTGGTTAGTGCCGCAACCGGTGCTACATAAGGAGTGTAGGGATGGGTGGGTCGATTAAATCCCCACAGGAGTGCAGGGTTGGACAGGAGACGGAGTGCAGGGTTGGTATGGGCATTAATGCATTGCATATATAGATTTTAATATTGAGATGGGCTTAGGCCCAGATAAATATGATATGTGACATTTGACATGGGTTAAGGCCCAACTGAGGCTATTATGGGCTAAGGCCCAAATGCCACCGCTACTGTGTTGGGCTTGGGCCCACATTGATGACTGTAATGGGCTTAGGCCCGGATTGTTGTGATGCATGCTTTTACCGATGAGGGTTGTACACACTGAGTTTTCGTAAACTTACCCCCTTTATTTTTAATTTTTCAGGTAATCCTCAGTAAGCGGTTCGACGTACGGAAGGACTCGGAGGTGGCCACACTACGAGCAGCTTTTAATTTCAGTTTTTATTTTACCTTAGTAAAACTGCTTTATTGTTGGGTTGTAATAAGGCCGCTTTTAATTCCTGGTTTTTATTTGAGATATTTATCTATGATGTTTTATAACTGTTAAAAGTAGATCGCGATTTTTCTAAACAAAACTGTTTTCAAAACACTACGCTTTTGCAACTTAATTTTTAAACATCACGTTTTCGTAAATCATCTGTTTTAAAATTAAGCTTCCGCAACAAACAAGGTTTTGAAGGTAATAAACTTTTTAGTAAGCCTCGATTGAAAATAAACTGACGTAACTGGGATTTTACTCAGGCTTTTAATTAAGAAGGGTTTTCAATAAAAACATGGTTTTTGAAAAACACTTCAATGTGGCACACCGGATTCGGGCCTAACTTCTTGGCCGAGTTTAGGGTGTTACAATGTGGTAGGCCGTGTGACCGAACACGGGCGTGTGGTCGACGAGGCTGGCCGTGTGCAATACATGGGCCGGACCGAATTGGGCCGTGTGGGCCCAGACGGGTGAACCACACAGACGTGTGGGATTATTGGGCCAGGCCGTGTGATCCACAAGGCGAAGGCCATTTTGGGCCGTGTGGGCCATACGGGTAAACATTATGGGCTTGTGGGCCCATTTTCACTGTTTGGTTGCTAAGGTTGCACGGGTCACCCGAGTCGACTGTGAACCCACTGTCAGGTCGGTAAGCTTACTTAGACCCCTAATTGACTGAAATGACTGTATGACTGATACGATTAAGCATGATAATGCCCTACTGATTTTATATTGTATGCCCTGATTTTATGCATGATATTATGTTTTAGCATGTCATATATGTATATTGCATTGCATTAGGGTGAGGGTTATATTGTTCGGAGGAAATGTACTGAAAGGCCTTGAGCCTAAATTACTGGCAGCTCAGCTGCAAACTACTGTCTAGTGCCGCATTCGGTACATTTTGGAGTGTAGGGATGGGTGGGTTGATTATATCCCCACATGGAGTGTTGGGTTGGACGGAGTTGGAGTGTAGAGGCTGGCGGGGTAGGATTTGATACTGTATATCTGTTACTGTACTGAATATTGATACTGTAATGGGCCAGGGCCCAAATGCATGATCTATACAGATTGAAATGGGCTAAGGCCCTAATCAAATCAAATCAGCACTAAGATGGGCTTAGGCCCAGACTATGATTGCATTCTGTCTGCTTGTTTATATGGGGTTTACACACTGAGTTTTCGTAAACTCACCCTTCTGTTTTATCTGTAATCCCCAGAATTAAGCGAATCGAAGCGGCGGAGGACTCAACGGTGGCCACACTACCCTTTTTCACTGTTTCGTCTTTAATTAGGTTTTCAAAGTTTCTTTTGGGGTATTTTGCTGTAATAAAGGCCTCTATGGATTTTTGCTTAAAATTTGGATTTTATATTTGTCTTATGTTTTATATCTGCTAGAGGTAGGTAAAATACGAGTTTTTAAAATAAATGCATGTGTTTTAGCAAAATACCCACAAGGACACAAACTGTTTAAAAAGCTTCCGCAACGTATAATGTTTTGAAAACTAACGACTGAATAAGATCACGATTTTAGAATTAATAAAAGATAATGAGGAATTCTAAATGGAAAATGTTTTAAGCAAAGTTACGATTTTCCAACACAAGCTACAGTTTTCTAACACACTACCATGTGACATCGCCAGATTTGACCATAACGTCCAGGCTGGGTTTGGGGTGTTACAGTGACCCTTCTATATCACTTCTTGCATCTTTCAATTTACAGTAATAAGGTGCTGAATTATATCATGTTCTGGTTTCATTCTATAATCTTGTAATTCTCTCATCATCTTATCAACTTTCTCCCTCTGTGCTGATGTTGTTATCTCATCAGGCAATATCAGATTTATTGCCATTTCTTCCAATATCTATGACAGAAAATAAGTTTTTATCAAATTTTAGTATTTATCTATTTCCTTCATGAGTCATTACTAACTAATTCAAATTCATTTCCTTATCAATAATAATTCATATTTTCAAGCTTATCAATGCTTGTAATATTGATATTACATCTCATCACATCGATATATCCTATATGGCATGTACTTCTAGACTCGTTCTTTTCCCAGAAATCAGAAAACCTAAGCTCTGATACCACTAAATGTAACACCCCTATACCATGTTCGACTCAAGGAACCTGATATAAGAATATTAAATTTGGTGCCAAAATAATTCTTGGCTAATCACTAATATATTAGAACATAAAAATGGACAAATAATAAATTTAAATAATTTATAATTTAGTCCTTACTACTACTTAGAACATACTTGATTTTTCTTAAGTACATGACATTCTATTCAAAATTTTAAAACGTACCCTCTTGTTACTTGAAGATGTGATGAGATGAAGACTCGTAATCTCAAATACAACTCTTCAAAATTTCTGTACCTAATCTGCATGACGAAACAAACCGTGACAATGAGTATACACTCGATGGTATTACTATGATTCAAATACTTAAAGTAAAAACAATAAATATGCACAATTAATCTTACCACTATTTTACTTTCAATAAACCATTCATGCATTTAAAACTTTAAATTTTCTTAGTAATATGTATCTTAAATAGCTTTTCTTCATTTTAATTTATATATCTTCTTACTATATCAATATTCATTTCATGCATTTCATCAATAACCATTTCATAAAATCATTATTTCATATATTTCATTTCTATATCTCAATTCAATAACTTATTCTATTTCATATCTAAAACCTTAACACATTAGTCTTTCAAAAATTATTTAAACAAACATTTTTCAATAAAAATAATTATAATTAATTCATATGATTATATTCAATTAACTCATACACTATTTCATTATTTCCAATTCATTCTATTTTCACTTATTATTTCGATATTTTAACAAATTCATGAACCTTAAGTTCATGCTTCAAATATCAGGTCTCAATTCAATTCACAATTCAACTCATAATTTCTTTCTCATATTTTTAATAGTACGATCAATAAAATTTATTTAATTTTCTCATTTCAGTTATTCACCCTTTTAACAAACCCAGACCTTGGCGGATACACGGATTCCAACCAAACACACCAGTACGGCACATTGTGCCTAAAACGGTACTCAGTACCTGATCAATATATCAGAAGTAGTATACGACACATAAAGTGCCTGGAACGACACACGTGGTGCCTAATACGACACATATAGTGCCTGATCGGAAAAGTCGATAAATTCCCGTACTCTTCCAATCCTATGGCATGCCATGTAATGCCCCGATTTTCTTAAATTTTGACTTTTGTAATTTTGGTGAAAAATATTTGTCTGCTTCAGTGGTTATGTGTTCTGGGAGTGTCTGAGAAGTCTTGGGTTCAAGCCTTGACTTGGGAAAAATTTGGTATTTTTATGAATAAAGCCCTATCTCTAGTTGGTAGGCTTATAAGTAAAAGTGTGTGAGTAATTAGAAAAATGGGTCATCTGGTCTGGTGGTTAAGTGGAGTGTTAATGTGCAAGGGGACTGGAGTTCGAATCCCTACGTGAGCATTATTTTTGCCTATCACGCCCCGAGTGTTTGTGTTGGACTAAAAATCTGATTGTAATGAGAGACTTGGGGAGATGATAGGGGGAATATCAGAAAAATCTTTTCATTTTCCCTCTCCCCAACAAAAGAGAAAGCAAATTTCTGCTTCTCTTCTTCTCTCAAACCTTTTGCCGCCGCCCCTTCTACCCCTTGCTGTTATTTTTTACTTTCAAGTTCTGTGGATCGTTATTCGGCTTTAGGGCTCGCTATTGGTAAGTTTGGATTTTGCTATTCTAAACGCTCTGTGTTCTTTCTAAGAGAGATTCCTTTTTTTGGTGTTAGGAGTTAATCAAGGAACGATAAACTGATTTCCAAGTGACGAATTAAGTACGGGGATTGCTCGTGTTGATCGAAGGAAAGTTTTGGGTGCTCGTTGGATGAGTACCCCGTTTCGGGTTTAGTTGATTTCAATCGTTTAAGAGATTAACTGAGTAAAACATTGTTCATGTAACACCCCAAACCCGGCCTATGCGTTAAGACCAGACTTGGCATGCCACACAATTCGAACTTATATCTCGTCATCACTGCTTTTAATGAAAACAATTCCTCAAAACGATTTTGAAAAATGGAATTTATCATAAATCAAGATTTATGTGAAAACCAAAATTTTAAAACATAAGAATTTACAATTTGATTTTCAGAGAAATAATTTGTGGAAATCTTAAACTTATAAAAGAGTTTTCACAAAATATTTTGGATTAAGTGATATTTAAGAAAATCCTTTTTTTTTCTTTTATACGCAAGTTTAAGAAATCATTTATAAAATTTAAACAGCCCCATTTAAGTAACTAAAACATATTAAAATTCCATCCACGAATAAAAATCCATAAAATAATACCAAAGGCCTTATTACATCGCAATCAAAATAGTACTTAAATAAAAATAAAAATATTAAAAAGAAGTTCAAGTTTATAAAAACCCATCATTCGTAGTATGGCCTCCACACGAAGTCATCCCCGACCCAAGCCTCCATCAATTATTATTACCTGAGAAGGGTAAGAAAAATAGGGTGAGTTACTTAGAACTCAATGTGTAACCCACTTACCGTGTCCACTGGGCCAAATCCATTTAAGCATTAAATTGGGCTTGAGCCCATTTACAAAAATACAATATATAAATCAAATATATAAAAAAAATTGCATGTGATATGCAATTCCCAACCAAGCCTAATTTCCATCCGCTACACACCACCCGTACCAACCATCACACCTGTGGGGATCAAGTCAACCCACCCCGCCAACACACCAATCATAGGCATTAAGCCATTTAAATATTTGTGGCAAAGCCACCGAACTAGATTGTGACAGAGTCACCGAACTAGATTGTGACAGTGTCACCGAACTAGATTTTGGCAACAGGCCTTTCTTCTCTTCGTCAATTATCCCAACCCATGCAGTCATGTATATATAGAATGCATCACAATATATTCATAAGGTAAATTTCAACAAAAAAACCCGTATTACAAGTTATCAACTTTGTAACATCCCGAAATTGGGCCTAGTAGGATTGGGCCTTGAGCTTTAGGAAAAATTTGAGTATTATTTTTGTGTTGGCTCGGGTAGGAATTTTGTGTGTTAGCATAGTCTTGTGAAGGCTTGATTTTATTTAGGAAGTTAGATAATTTTTAGTATGGTTTATTTAATGAAGTGGATTAAGTGAGCTTAGCACTTAAGTTAATTTAAGTGTTAAATTCTAACACATGAGGAGTTAGTGGCATAGTGGATAAGGAGCTTGAAAGTTTACTTGAGGGAAGTGGTTCGAGTTGCTTGGAAAGCATTTTGAAGACTTTATTTTTTTTTTTTGTATCCTAGCATTGATGGACGGTCAAACTCTAATTATGATAGGTTGGACCTTAAGTTTTTGGTAAGTTGAATATTGGTTTAAGGAAAGCTTGAAATAGGGGATAATAATCTTAAAGTTATGGAAGGTTTAGGGGACAAAAGGCTTGAAGAGTGGATGATGTTTTGGAAGCTTTTCCATGGTCATTTGACCATGAACCTAGACGACATAAGGGGCTAAGGGGGGTTGGTTTAATTGGGACGGAGATTAAGGGGTTGATAGGGAAGAATTGAGGAGGAAAAAGGGGGATTGTGTTGGGTAATGTGTTGACCGAATATGGTATGGATTAGGGAGGTGTTAGTTGACCAAAAGTTGTCAATTTGTGCATCTTTTTCCTTTGTCCAAATATTTTCTCTTAGCCGAAATTGTCAATTGGCATTTGGTAAAAACTTTGCTTTGTTTTGGCCATTACATTTTTGACCAAATTGGTATTTTTTTTATTTCTTCTTTTCCTCTCAAGTTTTACTCTCTTTTTTGGTACCAAAACATTGCTACTTTTGAAGACATTTATCATTTCTTTTCTTTCTCTCTAGTGCTGAATTCATTCTATCACCAAAAGCATTTCTCATATTTTCGTTTTTCTTTTTCATTCTCTTTCTCTCTTCTCTTTCTATACTTTTCACCATTTTTCTTTCTTTTCTTTTTGTTAAAAACCGAAACCATCATATTTGAAACTACCATCTTTTCTCTTCTTTTGTTAAAGCCGAAATCACCATTTCTCTTCTTTTTAATTGTTAAAGTCGAATCCATTTTATAGTTCAAGTAAGGGTAAATCAATCTCCGTATTTCGGGTAAGGATTATCTATCAATCGTTTTCTTTATTTTCCTTTAGATTAACCGATTTTAGGAATCTAATCCTCTTACTCCTTCGTGGCCAAATCTTTGAAGGAGGATTTGGGGCTTCTTGTAGTTGACGATTAGGGAGAGATCGTTCGGGTTTCGAATAATCCAAGGTAAGGAGATGATGATATTCGCCAAGGGCCATATCTTGTAATGATAATCGATTTCTAATATAGTGTTATGTAGGTGCTATCGACGTTGTAGGCAAGGGTCGGAAATCTTAAGTATTATATCGCTTTTAGAGTGTTTGCAAGGTGTGTAACTTATGCTAAACTTCTAATAGATCAATAGCTTTATTGATAAAAATGTGTTTATAAAGAAATATAAATGTTTATGGCTTGGGTACCATTCAATGGTACGGTGAATTGAGGTATGTTATTCCTTCGTACTATGTATGATTCTAATATGAAACATATTCGATATTTGATTATGATTTTGATATAATGTACAAGGCATAATATTTACATCGCTAATAATGCTATATGCATAATATGAAATGTGTCCGATTTCGATATGATAATGGGGCATATGGCATGATAATGAAATAATATGTTATTGCATGGGCATATGGGTAATATTGAAAGGGAAGTGTTCCGGTGGTTTTACCACATTATCCGGTGACCGGTCACGATATTATGAATCCGGTGACTTGGTCACGATATTATAAATCCGGTGACTTGATCCACGATATTATGAATCCGGTGACTCTGTCACAATTATTCGAGTGGCTATGCCACGATTATAAGGCGATGTGCATGTTGATCGCAAAGCAAGCGCGCTTCGATGGTGTGTAGCGGATGGAGGGTCGATTTAGTAATCCCCACGGTGTGATTGGTAGGTACGGGTGGTGTGTAGCGGATGGATATCTAAGTTGGGTTCGGGATTGCATTTCATTTTATATGTACATGTGATTATCGATTTGTTATATTACGGGCTTATGGCTAAATGTGATTTAAATGGGCTTTATTGCTATGATCGATTGGGTTTTTAGTGTCTTGTTACACATTGAGTCTGTTGACTCACCCTTTGATGGGACATCTTTCGGGTGATTCGTGAGATCGCGGATGTGGGCCGGATGAACTCGAGGAGGCCATGCAATAAAATTTGATTTTACAAGAACTTCCATTTGGGTACCTTATTATATTTTAATTTGGGTTTTCATATTTTATAGATTTGTAATAAGGCCTCTTTAATTATGGTTTTGGATTATTTATATGCTTTGGGATTTATTCTAAACATGTTTAAGTATATCACTTGATTAATTTAATAATTGAGCTAAAGTTTTCTAAACTATAAAAACGCTTATGGTATTTTATCTTACCATCAGGTAATCTAAATTGTTGATAATAAAATTATAAATTAAGTGTTTTCTACAACTTAAATGATTTCCAAAATTTTAAGTTTCTACATTCAAATGCAAATGGTTTCAAAGTATTAATTCGAGTTTTCTTAAAATGAAACAAATGTTTTCTAACCTATGATTTATCCACTTAGTTTAAAAGTTTTATTTATGGAATTTCAAAGTAAATTCAGCTTTTTAACTTATTAAACATCCGATTTCTACAAATATAGAATTACAAAGAATTTTTCACTAAAATTTAATCGCTATCTCAATTTTCTTCAAACGTTTTCTTAGTAGCATGCCAAATTCGGTCGTGGCGTATTGACCGGGTTTGGGGTGTTTCAAATTGGTATCGAGCTAAGGTCAAAGCTCATTTGTGGGCCCGAGGCCCAAAATGTTTTAAAGAATGGATTTTAAAATGTTTTGTTGAAAATTATATGGTTGGAAAGGCATGGCCTCGAGTCTCCGACATCAATCCGCTCGTAAGTACATCAAACTGTTGATTTTGATGATATGATATGATGATGTTGGCATGATGTATAGTAGTAGGAACTACTCTAGAGACCCAAACTATAGGTTGAATGTACTCATGAAACAACTTCTTATTAAAATTATTCATAAAGCGTGTTTTAAAGAAAGTGGAATAATGACTAATGCATAAAACTTTTAACTCGATAAGTCGAGATGTTAGACATGAGCACTCGAGATCGTGGGCGTTGTGGATGTGGTAAAAGCCGAAGTGTTAGGGCTAAATTTTCAGATCGAGGCATAATTCCAAAGAAGGAGGCGTTAGCATCGCTAGTGGTCGGAGACAGAGTATCATGATCGAGTTCGGATTGATGAGCTGACTCAGATAGTTTAAAGAATCGGTGAAGCACTTGGAGTTGGGTCTGTGGCTGTAAGAAGAACAGAGATCACGGTTCTCTAGGGTCACAATCTCGTTCTGTAAAACATGTCAAGGCATGGTCAAACTTTTTGGCTTGCGATTATTGTGGAAGGTGTCATCCGGGAGAATGTTGGAGGAAGATAGGAGTATGCTTGAGATGCAGGTCTAAGGAGCTTAAGGCTCAGGATTGTTTCCTCACTCTCAAGTCAGGTATGTTTTGGTTGGAAGTGATGGTTGATTGTAGGAAATTTTTTGGTATAAGTGTAAGTGTTAGATAATGGTTTGCTATGGTGGATTAAGATTTTGTTAAAAGTACATTGTGGTTTTATTAAGATCAGAGTGCACAGCAAGAACGTAGTGTGGCGAGATAGGATGTACGACTGTTAGTTAGTTGGAAATTTCAAGGACAAAATTTCTTTAAGGAGGGTAGATTTGTAACATCCCGAAATTGGGCCTAGTAGGATTGGGCCTTGAGCTTTAGGAAAAATTTGAGTATTATTTTTGTGTTGGCTCGGGTAGGAATTTTGTGTGTTAGCATAGTCTTGTGAAGGCTTGATTTTATTTAGGAAGTTAGATAATTTTTAGTATGGTTTATTTAATGAAGTGGATTAAGTGAGCTTAGCACTTAAGTTAATTTAAGTGTTAAATTCTAACACATGAGGAGTTAGTGGCATAGTGGATAAGGAGCTTGAAAGGTTACTTTAGGGAAGTGGTTCGAGTTGCTTGGAAAGCATTTTGAAGACTTTATTTTTTTTTTTGTATCCTAGCATTGATGGACGGTCAAACTCTAATTATGATAGGTTGGACCTTAAGTTTTTGGTAAGTTGAATATTGGTTTAAGGAAAGCTTGAAATAGGGGATAATAATCTTAAAGTTATGGAAGGTTTAGGGGACAAAAGGCTTGAAGAGTGGATGATGTTTTGGAAGCTTTTCCATGGTCATTTGACCATGAACCTAGACGGCATAAGGGGCTAAGGGGGGTTGGTTTAATTGGGACGGAGATTAAGGGGTTGATAGGGAAGAATTGAGGAGGAAAAAGGGGGATTGTGTTGGCTAATGTGTTGACCGAATATGGTATGGATTAGGGAGGTGTTAGTTGACCAAAAGTTGTCAATTTGTGCATCTTTTTCCTTTGTCCAAATATTTTCTCTTAGCCAAAATTGTCAATTGGCATTTGGTAAAAACTTTGCTTTGTTTTGGCCATTACATTTTTGACCAAATTGGTATTTTTTTTATTTCTTCTTTTCCTCTCAAGTTTTACTCTCTTTTTGGTACCAAAACATTGCTACTTTTGAAGACATTTATCATTTCTTTTCTTTCTCTCTAGTGCCGAATTCATTCTATCACCAAAAGCATTTCTCATATTTTCGTTTTTCTTTTTCATTCTATTTCTCTCTTCTCTTTCTTTCTCATAATGAAACTATCCTATACTTTTCACCATTTTTCTTTCTTTTCTTTTTGTTAAAAACCGAAACCATCATATTTGAAACTACCATCTTTTCTCTTCTTTTGTTAAAGCCGAAATCACCATTTCTCTTCTTTTTAATTGTTAAAGTCGAATCCTTTTTATAGTTCAAGTAAGGGTAAATCAATCTCGTATTTCGGTAAGGATTATCTATAAATCGTTTTCTTTATTTTCCTTTAGATTAACCGATTTTAGGAATCTAATCCTCTTACTCCTTCGTGGCCAAATCTTTGAAGGAGGATTTGGGGCTTCTTGTAGTTGACGATTAGGAGAGATCGTTCGGGTTTCGAATAATCCAAGGTAAAGAGATGATGATATTCGGCCAAGGGCCATATCTTGTAATGATAATCGATTTCTAATATAGTGTTATGTAGGTGCTATCGACGTTGTAGGCAAGGGTCGGAAATCTTAAGTATTATATCGCTTACCGTGTTTGCAAGGTGTGTAACTTATGCTAAACTTCTAATAGATCAATAGCTTTATTGATAAAAATGTGTTTATAAAGAAATATAAATGTTTATGGCTTGGGTACCATTCAATGGTACGGTGAATTGAGGTATGTTATTCCTTCATTACTATGTATGATTCTAATATGAAACATATTCGATATTTGATTATGATTTTGATATAATGTACAAGGCATAATATTTACATCGCTAATAATGCTATATGCATAATATGAAATGTGTCCGATTCCGATATGATAATGGGGCATATGGCATGATAATGAAATAATATGTTATTGCATGGGCATATGGGTAATATTGAAAGGGAAGTGTTCCGGTGGTTTTACCACATTATCCGGTGACTTCGGTCATGATATTATGAATCCGGTGACTTTGGTCACGATATTATGAATCCGGTGACTTGGTCACGATATTATGAATCCGGTGACTCTGTCACAATTATTCGTGGCTATGCCACGATTATAAGGGCGATGTGCATGTTGACTGCAAAGAAGCGCCTTCGATGGTGTGTAGCGGATGGAGGGTCGATTTAGTAATCCCCACGGTGTGATTGGTAGGTACGGGTGGTGTGTAGCGGATGGATATCTAAGTTGGGTTCGGGATTGCATTTCATTTTATATGTACATGTGATTATCTCGATTTGTTATATTATGGGCTTATGGCTAAATGTGATTTAAATGGGCTTTATTACTATGATCGATTGGGTTTTTAGTGTCTTTGTTACACATTGAGTCTGTTGACTCACCCTTGATGGGACATCTTTTGTGTGATTCGTGAGATCGCGGATGTGGAGCCGGATGAACTCGAGGAGGCCATGCAATAAAATTTGATTTTACAAGAACTTCCATTTGGGTACCTTATTATATTTTAATTTGGGTTTTCATATTTTATAGATTTGTAATAAGGCCTCTTTAATTATGGTTTTGGATTATTTATATGCTTTGGGATTTATTCTAAACATGTTTAAGTATATCACTTGATTAATTTAATAATTGAGCTAAAGTTTTCTAAACTATAAAAACGCTTATGGTATTTTATCTTACCATCGTGTAATCTAAATTGTTGATAATAAAATTATAAATTAAGTGTTTTCTACAACTTAAATGATTTCCAAAATTTTAAGTTTCTACATTCAAATGCAAATGGTTTCAAAGTATTAATTCGAGTTTTCTTAAAATGAAACAAATGTTTTCTAACCTATGATTTATCCACTTAGTTTAAAAGTTTTATTTATGGAATTTCAAAGTAAATTCTAGTTTTTAACTTATTAAACATCTGATTTCTACAAATATAGAATTACAAAGAATTTTTCACTAAAATTTAATCGCTATCTCAATTTTCTTCGAAACGTTTTTCTTCGTAGCATGCCAAATTCGGTCGTGGCGTATTGACCGGGTTTGGGGTGTTACAAACTTGGCCCATTAGTCAAAATAACAATTTAACCTATTTAACGATCTAGCAATTTTGACCCTTATATCGATCTAGCAGTTTTGGCCCATATATCGATCTAGCAGTTTTGGCCCATATATCGATCTAGCAGTTTTGGCCCATATATACACATGAGGCCCTTTTCACAATTTTCTCACTTGGCCAATTTATCAAAAATAATTCATATGGCCCAAAATATCACTTTTTAACAATATAGCTTATTAAGGGCAAATTTGTAATTTGGACAACTTTAATACCGTTTTCATGCTTTCACACCAAAAGTGCTAATAAACTGTATTTTCCAATTTTACCGACTTTACGGTTTTTAATCGAATACTTACGGCATAGTATAACCCATGAGATAAGTGTGAAGTTACACACCTGATTACGGTGAGTACTATACTTTCCCACTCGTCGATGCCTAAATATTTATCACGCTTAATTAGAACACTAATATTTAATATAAAGCTATTCTAATGATGAACGATCTAGATCTTTATCCTCGGAATCTCGAACAATAGCTATTTGTGATTTCTCCTCGATCGATAGTTCATAACCCGATGAAGAACCACGAACAGTCAAAGGCTCAGGAGTACGAATGACTTCAAAAAATTGTTTTTTGCCGGATGAGGGTCCACAACCCGGTGGAAAATCTCAGACTGCTGAAATAGTCCTTCGTTTGAATTTAGGGGGAATAGCAGACCCGCCCCTCTTCCGAACACTATTCACTACTCTTTTCGAACCTATCTTGTTTGCCACAAAATCTTACGTTCACGGAAATGATAATCGAGCGATAGTGTCCCCTAAAACGAAATCGATTAGTAGTCAATCTATAACAATATGACGAGTAATATAGAAATCCTTGATAGGAACCCTTACCTTAACACTTCGACTCGATTTCTAGCGTGTCACGATGATTATGACTACTCCGAGTTTGGCCTTCTTTATAACACTATAAAAATGAAAGGATCGTCTAAGATAAAATGATAAAGGATGCTATTTTCGGTCAAAAGACCCTCCCAAACTAATATATATTCGGCTAAGAAAAAGAAGAGAATAAAGATTCGAAAAGGGTTCTTACCGATTGATTAAAATGAACGTTGAAAGAATAATCAACAAAACAATATAAGTGAAGAGAAGATTCGGCTTTGAAGGAAAATTGGAGAGAATGGTGTTAGCACCATTCGGCCATGGGGAGAAAGAGATGGGAGACAATGTGTTTTGGGTTTTTCAAATGTGAGAAAGGAGCAAAGAGTGAGATTTGGGACAAGGAAGCATTCGGCAATGGTGAAGAGGAGAAGAAAAGAAAAATGGCCTTTATGCTTTGGTGTTTCGGCACAAGGGAGAAAGTGTCTTGAGATGTAAGACAAAAATATGACCAAATGGTAAAAATGAAATGAAATGGCCAAAAGAAACAAAGCTTACCTAATGCTCAAATTCGGCTAAGAGAAAGAGAGAAAAGAAATTTCACACAAAATGCTAAGAATTAACCAAAACTAACTCCTAATCCTAGCCAAACTACTAACAACATTCGGCCATTCCCCCCTAGCCACAAAATCGTCCATGTACAATGGCCAAAAGTCAAAGTTTTAGCCACCAAAGAGTTTCCAAGACAACATCCTTGATTCGTGCCTTGTGTTCCCCCTGCATTCCATAAGTTTAGGATTTCTTTCCCCAAGTTCAAGCTTACCTTAACCATTAGCCACCTTACCATAAAAGAAATAATCTAACCTTACCATAAATAAGGCTTGACCGGCACATGCCATAAAGGTGCAAAAATTAAAGTCACCAAAATGCAATCCATGGAATTCGAACCTCTCCCCTCAAGCAACACATATGACGCCAACTCCACTTTACTACTAGTTCATCTTATGCTAGTTTTTGACACTTAATTTCCTTAAACATCAAGGTCACTTGTTCCACTTCAATAAAATACTCATTACTAAAATTTATTCTAATTCCGAATAAATCCCGAGCCTTCTTAAGACTATATTAAACACACAAATTGAATCATTCACAAGCTAAGCACCAAAAACTTGCAACATATCGATACTGAAATTTTTAAGATGTTACAATTCTACCCTCCTTAAAAAAATTTTGTCCTCGAAATTTACCTGATTAAAAGAGATGAGGATATTGTTGCCGAATTGCGTCCTCAGGCTCCCACGTAGCTTCCTCCGCTCCGTGATTACGCCATAGAACCTTAACCAATGGCACAGTCTTCTTTCTTAGCACCTTAACATCACGGTCTAAGATTTTCACTAGTTCCTCCTCGAAAGACAAGTCTGGCCTTAACTCCACTTCTTCTACCGGTACTATGTGAGATGGATCCGATCTATAACTCCTCAGCATAGAAACATGGAAAACACTATGAATCTGACTCAACTCCGGAGGTAATTCAAGCTGATAGGCCACTGGTCCTACACGCTTCAACACACGGTACGGTCCAATGAACCTAGGGCTCAACTTGCCTTTCCTTCCAAATCTAAAAATTTTCTTCCAAGGTGAGACTTTCAGGAAGACCTGATCTCCCACCGCAAACTCAATATCCTTACGCTTCAGATCCGCATACGACTTTTGTCTATCCGAAGCTTCCTTTAACCGTGCTCGAATCACCTTTACCTTCTCTCTTCCGCCTCGCTTATCAACTCGAGGACCCAACAACCGTCGTTCCCTAATTCGGTCCAACAAGTAGGGGTACGGCACTTACGACCGTATAACGTTTCATAGGGCTCCATTTGAATACTAGATTGGTAACTGTTATTATATGCGAACTCTGCCAATGGTAGAAAATCCTCCCAACTACCTCTGAAGTCAATTACGCAACCTCTTAACATGTCTTCCAAAATCGAATTACTCTTTCTCGATCGACCATCCGATCGAGGATGAAAAGCCGATGAAGTTTAACTTTGTTCCCAAAGCCTCATGCAAAGCTTTCCAAAATCGCGATGTAAACCTAGGATCCTCGTCCGATATGATAGACACCGGTATCCCATGCAACCTCACAATCTCGGATATATACGACTTAGCCAACTTCGCAATGAGTAATGCATTTAACAGTAGAAAATGAGAAGTCTTCGTCAATCGATCAACTACCACCCAAACGGAATCTTTCTTAGTAGGTGTTAAGGGTAACCCACTAACAAAATCCATCGTTATCCGCTCCCATTTCCATAGAGGAATCTTTACCGGTTGCAATAAACCCGATGGTAATTGATGTTCCGCCTTCACTTGTTGACACGTCAAACACTTTCCTACAAAATCAGTAACCTCCCGCTTTAACCTTGGCCACCAATACTGCTCACGGAGATCCCGATACATCTTATTTCCTCCGTGGTGCATAGCATAAGGGCTACTATGCGCCTCTCGTAGAATTATTTGTCTCAAATCCGAATCCATGGGCATACAAACTCTTCCACGAAAACACAACACGCCATCCTTGTTTAATCCAAAATCCCCTATTATACCACTTTCAACTTGTTGCATTAAAGGACCCAACTTTTCATCTAATAACTGCTTTTTCTTGATCTGTTCTAACCACAATGGCTTCACCTGAAGTTCGCTGTGATCGCCATCCTCATACAAACCGAGATGAGCAAACATTGCTCTTAACTCCGATACTACCTTACGACTCAACGCGTCTGCCACCACATTAGCCTTTCCAGGATGGTACTCGATTGAGAAGTCATAATCCTTTAACAACTCCACCCATCTCCGTTGTCTCAAGTTCAACTCCTTTTGGGTAAGGAGGTACTTAAGACTCTTATGGTCCGTATAAATGATCGACTTCTCACCGTAGAGATAGTGCCTCCAAATCTTTAAAGAAAACACCACCGCAGCTAACTCCAAGTCATGAGTAGGGTAGTTGACTTCGTGCGACCTCAACTGACGAGAAGCATAAGCCACAACTTTTCCACCTTGCATCAACACACACCCTAAACCCGTGTGTGACGCATCACAGTAAACGATAAAATCTTTTCCAGCCTCAGGCTGAATCAGTACTGGCGCTTCCATCAAAATCTTCTTCAGTTTCTCGAAACTTTCTTGCTGTTTATCGGTCCACACATACGGTACCCCCTTTCGCAACAGCTTGGTTAGAGGTGCAGTAATCAACGAAAACCCCTCAACAAAGTGTCTATAGTAACCAGCCAAACCCAAGAAACTCCAGATCTCAGCCACTGACTTCGGCGGTTTCCAATCCAACACTGCCTCAACCTTCCGAGGATCAACTCTTATTCCTTCGGCTGACACCACATGACCCAAGAAAGTCATTTCCTTCAACCAAAATTCGCATTTACTGAATTTGGGATAAAGTTGCTTATCTCGCAAAATTTGCAACACAATGCGCAAATGTGAGTCATGTTCTTCTTCATTCCTCGAATATACCAAGATATCATCTATGAACACCACTACGAACCGGTCTAGATAAGGTTGAAAGACTCGATTAATCATGTCCATAAATGCAGCTGGTGCACTGGTCAAACCAAACGGCATAACCAAAAACTCATAATGTCCATAACGGGTTTGAATGCCGCCTTATGAATATCGCCTCTTTCACCTTGAGTTGATGATAACCCGATCTTAAATCAATCTTGAGAAAATCAAGCTCCTCTCAATTGATCAAACAGTCGTCAATTCTCGGCAATGGATACCTATTCTTGATCGTTAATTTATTCAACTGCCTATAATCAATTCACATACGCATCGACCCATCCTTCTTCTTGACGAACAAAACTGGTGCTCCCTACGGGGACACACACGGTCGAATAAATCCCCGATCTAACAATTCTTGAATTTGAGCTTTAAGCTTTGCTAACTCCTTCGACACCATTCTATAAGGGGCAATAGACACTAGAGCCATTCCGGGCAAAAGCTCAATGCCAAATTCTACTTCTCGATCTGGAGGTAGACCCAGAAGTTCTTCGGGAAAGACATCTGAAAATTCTTTCACCGTTCTCACACCTTCCACCGATAGTTCCTTGGCATCCAAAGCACTAATGAAGGCTTGGAATGCTCCATACCCTTTTCGCACCAACTTCTCTGCCTTCAAAGCAGATACCACATTTGCCAAAAAGTTCCTTCGCTCGCCTATCATTACTACCTCCTCATCATCCACAGTCCTTATTGACATCCGCTTTTCGGCACAATCCAATTGCGCCCGGTGCTTCAAGAACCAATCCATGCCCAAAATAAGATCAAACTCGCCGAAAGGCAATTCCATCAAATTCACCAAAAATATTTCTCTTTGAATTTCCAAGGGCACGTCTCTAAACAATTTATTCACGACATCGATCGTCCTAAAGGACTAATTACGATCATCTCTCTATCGGTAATCTCAGATCTAATATTCAGGTTTCCAGATATGACACTAGCAACATACGAGTGGGTAGACCCGATATCTATCAAAGTAGTAACACGTACATCAAAGATGAAGAACGTACCAGTTATCACATCAGGTGCATCGCCATCTTCCTAACGCCTAACCGCATAGACCAACCCCGGCTGTCTTGCCTCCGCGTTACCTCTGAAGCCATTACCTCGACCCGGTGTACCTTGACCACGTCCATTACCATTACCACCGCGACCCAATCCACGACCTCTCGGTGGCTGCTGAGTACCTTTAGTTGGCTGAACATCAGGGTTACGAGCTTCCTAATTCGTATCAGACCGTCGAGGGAAATTCTTATACTGATGATCCTTGGAACCACATTTATAACAGGCACCAGTTTTCCTCCAACATTCCCCGGGGTGTTGTTTCCCACAGTCAGCACAGTCTCTACTCTGATTGGTAATCACTGGTGCTCTAGCTTGAGCTGGCTCATCATTTCGAGGCCTTTTCTGGAACCTTTTAAAATAACCCGTGTACTTAAAATCCCTCTTACCTCTGACTCTTTCCCGGTTCTGGCGTTCTGAGCTCTTAGCCTCTTCGGCTATCTTGGCTTTCTCTACAAGCAAGGCAAAAATCTGTACTTGTTATGGGGCTATTAGTACCCGCAACTCATCATTCAGCCCATCTTCAAAGCGTACACAATGCTCATGATCTGTCGGCACTATTGTGCGAGCATATCGGCTCAAACTAAGAAATTCTGCCTCGTAAGTCGCCTTCGTCTTATTTCCTTGAACCAAATTCAGGAATTCCTTCCTCCGGGCATCTACATAACTTGTCCCGACGTACTTCCCTTGAAAAGTAGCTTTGAAGAAATCCTAAGTAACCAATGCAGCCTCGGTGCCTTCTCGAACAGTAAGCCACCATTGATACACCTCGTCCCTTAACAAGGACACAGCTCCTCTTAGTTTCTGCTCGGCGGTGCCCTCCAAATCATCCATAATTCGCTCTACAGCCTCGAGCCAATATTTCGCAATATTCAGAGCTACACCTGAGACACTTCAAAAAACCTCGGCACCACTTGATTTAAGTCGTTCCGAAATTGATCCACGAACTACTGGACCAGTTCTAGTCCCAGCAACTCTTTCAAGGACTCGCAACATTGCTTGAGTCAAAGCATTGTCCTCTCTCGAATGGTCATGTGATCCAGTCTCACTCCCGGGTGAAGTAGGTGCATCCATTTCCGGCATATAACCCGGTGCTTCAGTTGCATCTCTAGCACCTCGTCCTCTACCACGGCCACGTCTACCACGTCCACGACCACGTCCTCTAGTGCTCATAATGACTATTTTGATTTAATCTGATTACAAGTTTTATGAATCAGAATACCATTTCAGTGTTTATTAACGATATTTTATGAGATATAAGAGGTAAAGTTATTTTTGCAATCACGTCCTATAGTCTCAATCTCTACCGTTTTCGACACCTAAAACTAGAAGTTCTAGAGTGTTCCTATGTTCATATCACAATAATAAACATTTAATATACAAATACTTACTTGGCTTGGTTAGGATGCTCGTGGTGCCATACTACCTTTAAAACATAAAGTCTAGAAATTAAAACAGATTTTAAACAAAAATTTTGTTGAACCCAAACCACAAGTAGAGTTTTGAACCGGCTCGATACCATAAAATGTAACACCCAAACCCGGCCTATGCGTTAAGACCAGACTTGGCATGCCACACAATTCGAACTTATATCTCGTCATCACTGCTTTTAATGAAAATAATTCTTCAAAATGATTTTGAAAAAGGGAATTTATCATAAACTGAGATTTATGTGAAAACTAAAATTTTAAAACATAAGAATTTACAATTTGATTTTTAGAGAAATAATTGGTGGAAATCTTAAACTTATAAAAGAGTTTTCACAAAATATTTTGGCTTAAGTGATATTTAAGAAAATCCTTTTTTTCTTTTATACGCAAGTTTAAGAAATCATTTATAAAATGTAAACAACCCCATTTAAGTAACTAAAACATATAAAAATTCCATCCACGAATAAAAATCCATAAAATAATACCAGAGGCCTTATTACATCGCAATCAAAATAGTACTTAAATAAAAATAAAAATATTAAAAAGAAGTTCAAGTTTATAAAAACCCATCATTCGTAGTATGGCCACCACACGAAGTCATCCCCGGCCCAAACCTCCATCAATTATTATTACCTGAGAAGGGTAAGAAAAATAGGGTGAGTTACTTAGAACTCAATGTGTAACCCACTTACCGTGCCCACTGGGCCAAATCCATTTAAGAATTAAATTGGGCTTGAGCCCATTTACAAAACTACAATATATAAATCAAATATATAAAAAAATGCATGTGATATGCAATTCCCAACCAAGCCTAATTTCCATCCGCTACACACCACCAGTACCAACCATCACACCTGTGGGGATCAAGTCAACCCACCCCGCCAACACACCAATCACAGGCATTAAGCCATTTAAATATTTGTGGCAGAGCCACCGAACTAGATTGTGACAGAGTCACCGAACTAGATTGTGACAGTGTCACCGAACTAGATTTTGGCAACAGGCATTTCTTCTCTTCATCAATTATCCCAACCCATGCAGCCATGTATATATAGAATGCATCACAATATATTAATAAGGTAAATTTCAACAAAAAAACCCGTATTACAAGTTATAAACTTGGCCCATTAGTCAAAATAACAATTTAACCCATTTAACGATCTAGCAATTTTGACCCTTATATCGATCTAGCAGTTTTGGCCCATATATCGATCTAGCAGTTTTGGCCTATATATACACATGAGGCCCTTTTCACAATTTTCTCACTTGGCCAATTTATCAAAAATAATTCATATGGCCCAAAATATCACTTTTTAACAATATAGCTTATTAAGGGCAAATTTGTAATTTTCACAACTTTAATACCTTTTTCATGCTTTCACACCAAAAGTGCTAATAAACCGTATTTTCCAATTTTACCGACTTTACGATTTTTAATCAAATACTTACGGCATAGTATAACCCATGAGATAAGTGTAAAGTTACACACCTGATTACGGTGAGTACTATACTTTCCCGCTCGTCGATACCTAAATATTTATCACACTTAATTAGAATACTAATATTTAATATAGAGCTATTCTAGTGATGAACGATCTAGATCTTTACCCTCGGAATCTCGAACAATAGCTATTTGTGATTTCTCCTCGATCGATAGTTCATAACCCGATGAAGAACCACGAACAGTAAAAGGCTCAAGAGTACGAATGACTTCAAATAATTGTTTTTCGCCGGATGAGGGTCCACAACCCGGTGGAAAATCTCGAATTGCTGAAACAGTCCTTCGTTTGAATTTAGGGGGAATAGCAGAACCGCCTCTCTTCCGAACACTTCTCGCTACTCTTTTCGAACCTATCTTGTTTGCCACAAAATCTTACGTTCACGAAAATGATAATCGAGCGATAGTGTCCCCTAAAACGAAATCGATTAGTAGTCCATCTATAACAATATGACGAGTAATATAGAAATCCTTGATAGTAACCCTTACCTTAACACTTCGACTCGATTTCTAGCGTGTCACGATGATTATCACTACTCCGAGTTTGGCCTTCTTTATAACACTATAAAAATGAAAGGATCGTCTAAGAGAAAAGGATAAAGGATGCTATTTTCGGTCAAAAGACCCTCCCAAACTAATATATATTTGGCTAAGAAAAAGAAGAGAATAAAGATTCGAAAAGGGTTCTTACCGATTGATTAAAACGAAGGTTGAAAGAATAATCAACAAAATAATATAAGTGAAGAGAAGATTCGGCTTTAAAGGAAAATTGGAGAGAATGGTGTTAGCACCATTCGACCATGGGGAGAAAGAGATGGGAGACAATGTGTTTTGGGTTTTTCAAATGTGAGAAAGGAGCAAAGAGTGAGATTTGGGACAAGGAAGCATTCGGCAATGGTGAAGAGGAGAAGAAAAGAAAAATGGCCTTTATGCTCTGGTATTTCGGCACAAAGGAGAGAGTGTCTTGAGATGTAAGACGAAAATATGACCAATGGTAAAAATGAAATGAAATGGCCAAAAGAAACAAAGCTTACCTAATGCTCAAATTCGGCTAAGAGAAAGAGTTTGGAGAGAAAAGAAAATTTCACACAAAATGCTAAGAATTAGCCAAAACTAACTCCTAATCCTAGCCAAACTACTAACAACATTCGGCCATTCCCCCCTAGCCACAAAATCGTCCATGTACAATGGCCAAAAGTCAAAGTTTTAGCCACCAAAGAGTTTCCAAGACAACATCCTTGATTCGTGCCTTGTGTTCCCCCTACATTCCATAAGTTTAGGATTTCTTTCCCCAAGTTCAAGCTTACCTTAACCATTAGCCACCTTACCATAAAAGAAATAATCCAACCTTACCATAAATAAGGCTTGACCGACACATGCCATAAAGGTGCAAAAAATAAAGTCACAAAAATGCAATCCATGGAATTCGAACCTCTCCCCTCAAGCAACACATATGACGCCAACTCCACTTTACTACTAGCTCATCTTATGCTAGTTTTTGACACTTAATTTCCTTAAACATCAAGGTCACTTGTTCCACTTCAATAAAATACTCATTACTAAAATTTATTCTAATTCCGAATAAATCTCGAGCCTTCTCAAGACTATATTAAACACACAAATTGAATCATTCACAAGCTAAGCACCAAAAACTTGCAACATATCGATACTCAAATTTTTAGGATGTTACAGTTCAATTATAGGTGCTGGTGATCTCAGGATTGCGTAAAGAGCGAAAATGAACTAGGTGTGTACTTGAAAATGCAAAAAACGAGGTTTCGACGAAAGTCGAAAACCTTATTGTCGATGCCACACGGGTATGTGGTCGCCAGTGTGGTAGGCCGTGTGTAAGACTGTAAGTCACCACACGGCCGTGTGATTGACGAGCCAGGCTGTGCGCGAGCGACACGACCGTGTGATGGCCGAGCAAGGTCGTGTGCGACACACGGGCTCGACCAATTGGGTCGTGTGGGCCTATACGGGTGAATTACACGGGCGTGTGGGATTCTGGGCTAGGCCGTGTGATCCACACGGCCAAAGCCAATTTGGGCCGTATGGGCCACACAGACGTGTGGGCCCACAGGGGCAGGCCATATGAGCGTGTGAGCCCATTTTTCTAAAAAACTCTGTGAGGTTGCATGGGTCGGCCAAGTCGACTGTGGACCTACCGTAGGGTCGGTAAGCAATACTTAGACCCCTAAATGAATGATCTGTCTATCTGATTTCTGTACTAAGCATGTATAATGATCTGAATATATGAGTTTTAATTGTATAATAGCATGTCATTCTTGTATGTTGCATTGCATCGGGGTGGGTTGATTATGATTGGAGGAAGTATCTGAAAGGCTCTTAAGCCTCTTATCTAGCAGCTCAGCTGCAAATTTTTGATTATGTGCCGTATTCGTTACAACATAGTGTGTAGGGCTGGGTGGGTTGATTTTATCCCCACATGGTGTGTAGGGTTAGACGGAGTTGGTGTGTAGAGGCTGGTGGGTAGGACTCTGTTTTCTGCATATTCTGTCTGAAATGGGCTAAGGCCCTATAATATGTCTGAATCTGTACCTGAGTGGGCTAGGGTCCACACCGTTTCTGTAATAGGGTCAGACTCGAACTGTGGAATTATGTCTGTTATCTGATATTCTCGTGTGTATGTTTTCTGTGGGGAGTACACACTGAGTTTGCGAAAACTCACCCTTTTCTATTAAATCTGTTCAGGTAATCCCCAGTAGTAGACGGATCGGTGCGGTGGAGGACTCGACGGTAACTACGGTTCTGGACATTTTATTATGGTTTTATTTTTAATTATGGTTTGATTATATCTGGGTAATTTTTATGTAATAAGGCCTTTACGGATTTTTGTTTTAAATATGGGATTTGTGACGATTATGGTATTATGACTAGAAGTAGGAAAAACTCGAGTTTTCAAAATAAACAGATTTTATTAAAATACATACGAATTCGTAAATTATTTTAAAAGCTTCTGCAAACGTATAATGTTTTGAAAATGGACAATGAATGAATAAACAACACGTTTTTACGGTAACCTAAGATATCAAAAATGGCTTTATTGTAATTACGTCTTCCAAAGCACTATCATGTGACATCGTTAGATTCGACCATAACGTCTAGGCCGGGTTTAGGGTGTTACATTTAGTGGTATTAGAGCCATGTTGCAAAACTCGGCTGTGGATTTGGGTTTTAAAAGTTGGTCTTAAAGAAAATATTTTTTTATGATTTAAAATATTTTGACCGAGTATGTGGTACACCGAGTCTCCGGCGCCAGTCCTGTAATTGTTCTGAACTCTGTTTAAATTTGTCTAAAAATACTACTTGTATGCTTGAAACAAAATTTTTAGGTAGTATATGTATCATGAAAACACTTTAGGTAGTGTAAACCGAAAACGGTAGCGAAACTGAAAATCGTAGTAAAACTGCGATTCGCGATAACGAACTCTGAACTTCTGATACTAGTTTGCCTAAAACATCTGTTAACAAATATTGGAACTATAACTAATGCATAAAACTGTTAATACAGATAAACTCCAAATTTACGATGAGCGTACGAGGTATCCGCGGATGGGGTACTAGAGGCTTTGGTAGAGGCCGTAGGGGGCTCGAGCTGGGTCTTAGCATTTGAGAATCTGCCTAATCTGGATACGAGCGAGACGCCAGTTTCACCTGCTACAGAGACTAGGTCTCATGATCATGAGGCTGGGGATGACGCACTATCCCGAGCCATGCTACGGATCTTAGAGAGGGTTGCTGGGCCCAACGCTGGATCTGAGGGCCGAGGGTCGATTACAGAACGACTCCGGTCCAATGGGGTTTAACTATTCAGGGGTGTCACTGGAGTCGCCCCTAACGTGGCCGAATATTGGATGGAGGCCACGGAAAGAATTTTGGATGACCAGGATTTTACAGCGGAGCAGAAACTTAAGGGGGCTGTCTCCCTACTTCGCGATGAAGCTTACCCGTGGTGGCTGACTGTTAAGGAGGGCACTCAGCCCGACCGTTTGAATTAGGACTATTTTAAGACGGCTTTCTATAGCAAGTACGTGGGAGCCAGTTACATTGATGCTAGGAGGCGTGATTTCCTTAATCTCACCCAGAGAGACCGTTCGGTGGTCGAGTATGAGGCCGAGTTCCTGAGATTGAGCCGGTATGTCCGGGGCATGGTGGCGACCGAGTATGAGTGTTGCGTTTGTTTTGAGTATGGACTCAGGGATAGCTTACGGGTTCTGATAGCTCCTTAGAGGGAGCGTCAATTTTCTATTTTAGTGGAGAAGGCGAAGATCGCCGAGGAGGTTAAGCGCGCTGAGCCCCAAAACCACGAGAAAGGAAAGAATAAGAGGGAATTGGAGCCCTCAAATTCTGTGATGAGGCCTAAGAAAAAGGCCAGATCGGATGGACCAGTGAGAGTTGGGCCTTCTGTTGCACCTACTGGGATGGCGTGTAACACCCCAAACCCGGCCTAGACGTTACGACCGGATCTGGCATGACACATAAAATGGGTTGTTTCAAAACTGAGCGTTCGTTAAAAATTTGTATTCTTTTTGAAACTCCGAGCTTTGATGTTTGAGAAATTCAAAATGACTTTTATGGTTTTCTTGAAAAACGTTGTTATGCCTTTTATTATTATTATTAGTATTCTTATTTCCAATAACTTGTTTAAAACAGAAATCAGATTCAGTGATTTGAGGGAACGTGATATTTTGAAAACAGTTATTATCTTTTTAAGAAAACCCAGAGTTTAATCGTTTATAGTTTGAGAATAATCGAAATGAAAGCTTAAAAGAAAAATTAAAATCTAATGGCCTTATTACAAAATATTAAAACCCAAAATTAAAATAAATCTCAATTTAAAGTAAAACGGAAATTTACTAAGGTTCCGATGTATGGCCACCACAGAGTCCTCCGCAGCGCCAAATCCTCTAATACTGGGAATCACCTACAAGGTTAAAGCAGAGGGGTGAGTTACGAGAACTCAGTGTGTAATCCCCTAAACAGTCATTAACTGGGCCTGAGCCCATACAGAAGCAAACTGGGCCGAAGCCCATACAGAAGCAGACTGGGCCTTAGCCCTATATACATAATAATGCAACCAAAGTATGTAGCCCAACCCGATAATCCATCCGCAACACACCACCCGTACCAGCCCAACACACCTGTGGGGATTTCTAAATCGACCCACCCATCCGCTACACACCAATATGGCAGACAAGATGCTAATCATAGAATTTGTGGCGAAGCCACCAGAATAACAGAATATATGTGGCATAGCCACTATACAGATTGTGGCAGAGCCACCAGAATATGTGGCAGGGCCACAAGATTACACTTCCTCCGATCATCAATATCCCAATCCCATGCAAAATGTCATGTATGCAAAACATATATCAAATATGATGTATGAAATGAATTACCATTATAACCAGATAAACAAAATACACATAATCATACTAACCAACTCTTGAGGGCATAACAATAATTTTAACCACCGACGGTATTTCAGTAATTTTACCCTCCAAGGGTATTTTGGTAATTTCATCATCTAACGGCCTTTCTGATGGCCTACTGCTGCCTCGAGCGACTCAGAACCCTTTTTGGGTCTCTACAGAACTATTGGGCCTTAAATCCATTTCAGGCCCAAACGGGCCCACACGCTTGTGTGGACCAAAACGCTTGGTTTCGGTTTCAGATTTTATAGATTTTGCATTCGGACTTATCATTTGATAGTTGTCTAACAGTTTTGCCTAAGTGGGCCAGGTAGCCCATTGGGCCCATTTGGCCCGTTTTGGCTCAGACAGGCCCATTTTAGCCTCTGTTTCGCGAGAGTGCTCGTGACACTCTCAACGACTTACCGCCATTATACGAATCTCGATTTACCATGATGAGCGCTCGCACGCTCGTGTGGTCACACATGCCGGTTTTTCAGCTTTTCAGCTTTTGGCCGAATCACAGAACATTGCAAACATGCATTCGGAGAGGTGTGAGATTACACACCTGATCACGCAGAGAACTACACACTCACGATCATCGTCACCTTCACCAGCACGAGCAACCGCAATTTGTCTATCTAAATTAGATGACAACGCCCTTCCGCATCCAGGTGGAAAGTCCCGAACCGCGGACACCCTACGCCGCTTGCACTTGGGAGTGGAGGTCACGAGTCCACTTCCATTAGGCACCCTTCTTACTCCTCCCTCTGACTGGCTATTCCCTGCCTCCATGAAGAACTCTCGAGATTATGCACCTTAGACATCAATACACTCTAACTATTAGTCTCATCACTGATAAAACACAACCAAGGCTTGAGTCCAAATCAACATTACCATCACTTACCACAAAGAAAACCTCCTTCGATACACCAAACTGCTCAGCCCTACCCCTTGACTAACACTCACGGATTCCTATCACCATAATGTGCCAAAACATAAAGGGTTATCAACCACCCACATTCAGTACTAAAGAGAAACTCACAATACCCAAAAGCATTACTTACCCTCAGATTCGGCAAGAGCAGATTCTTGAGCAATCAGGAGTTGAACACTCACAACCCTCAGAAACGATGATCAATTGGAAGGAAGAAGAAAAGATTAGTTCAGCTTTGACTAAATAGGGAACGACAGATGAAATATTAAGGAAGAAATGGATTCAGCTTAACCACAAAAGACAAAGGAGAGCTTCGGCTTTAAGGAAAAACGAAGAGAAAGAAAAGATGGAAAAGAAATAGAAGAAAAGACCTTACCCTATGCTCCCAGATGAACCGAATAGGCTAGATAGATTTGATGATCAAAGAATACCAAGCTTCAGACTAATCCACGTTCAGTTATTAGCAAAAGAGAAGAGAATCGATTCAAATGGAATAAAGGAGGAGGTTCGACTTTTGGAGAAATTCTAGAGAAAAGAGATGAGAGGAGAGTGGAAATAAAAAGAGTGAATGAGAAGGCTTAACAAGTTCGGTCTAAGGAAAGTCAAGTAAGAGGAGGTGTGGCCATTCGGCTTAAAGAAAGGAGAAAGAAAACACAGAGTGAAGAGAGGTAGGCATAAGATGATTCGACCAACAAATGTTTGGTCTATTAGAAAATGTAAAGAAAAAGATGCACAAGAGGTAAAAAGTGGTGTGAAAAGAGAGTGCTCCAAATGCCTCTCAAGAGAAATCCCGAAAGAATAAGAAAAGAAGAAAAGCAAAGTTTCAGTTTTACTAACACCCTGGGCTGCCGAATCTGCTACACAAAACCCCCCTCTAGCCAAAATTCCCCCCGTGCACTTCCCCATATTCGGCCATCAATACCTCTCACCCTCAATCCCTTGATTTACTCCACATTTTGCTCCCCAAAATGCTCTCCACCACTCATTCAAACCGTTTGACCAATTCAAACCTTCACCAAGTAGAGTTCCACTCCAACTCCACCTCTTTTCCTCCTTGAACACAAAATAAAACTCCAATATGTTGCATGTGGGATTCAAACACTCTCCCTCTCTACCTCCCTTGTGACGCCACACCACTAGGCCACCTTGCTCTTTGTGTTAGCTATCACATTTAATTAAACCTTAAGTCCTGCTTCCACTAGCTCTCCCCACTAAAGTGCAAAAAATCAAGATTTTTCCTATGGCCTAACTTGAACCCGAGACTTCATAGAAGCCCCGTAACCTTTCAAATTCACTTACCTAATAAGTCCAACTTGCAATTATGCCATTCTCATATTCTCAAAAATTTTAAAAGCTCCTACACCCAAGCCCCAATAGGCCCAATTGTACTAGGC
Source organism: Gossypium sturtianum (assembly GCA_025698515.1). NCBI lineage: Eukaryota > Viridiplantae > Streptophyta > Magnoliopsida > Malvales > Malvaceae > Gossypium > Gossypium sturtianum. The sequence goes on from CM046954.1 coordinate 35,563,182, forward strand.
CTAATTTTGGGGCGTTACAAATCTACCCCCTTAAAGAAATTTCGTCCTTAAAATTTCCAGCTATCTAACAGTGGTTTTAACCCAGGCTACTCCACCAGGCTGCCGCTGCGCACTCATTACCACTAATACACTTCTAACCTAATCTAGAAACCTCTTCACCCAACCAAATATCTAGCCACAGAAGCAAACAGGTATTTGTCACACATACACAAAATTTTCTACATTCAAACTCCACACCCAGCCAAAACGTACCCGACTTAATGGTGGTGGAACAATCTCGAGCCTTATGCTCCTTAGACCCGCATCTTAAGTATGCTCTTGACCTTCTTCGGTATTCACCCGGATGATGCCTTCTGTAATAGTAGCAAGCCGAAAAGTTTGGACGTGCCTTCACATGCTTCACAAAACGAGATTGCGACGCTACAGAACTTTGATCTCTTTTCTTCTTACAATCCACGCACCCAACTCAAAGTGTTTCACCAATTTCTTTAACTTCCTCCAATACTTCCCTAACTAGCTGAGTCAGCTCATCAATTTCGGCTCGGTCGCGAGACTCCGTCTCAGTCACTGGCGATACCGGCACCTCCCTTTCGGGCATATGCCCCGATGCTGAAGATCCAACCCTAGCACCTCGGCTTCTACCACGGCCGTGTGTACCTCGTCCACGTCCTCTTGTACTCATCTCGTTGTAACGCGTTAATCTATTTAAGAGTTTTATGAATCAGTTTATAATTTCGATGTTTATTAACTAGTGTTTTATGAAAAACAGGTATAAGAGTTGTTCTCGCAGATCAGATTTCCTAATGTCTCAGTCTCTATAGTCTCAGCTCCTAAAGCTAGCAGTTTCAGTGTACTACCACTAACTCTAGTAGTTTTCTCCCTTACAGACATTTCATCATATCATCAAACATAAAATAGGAGGACTTACGGATTTGGTGCCGGAGACTCGGGGTGCCATACTTCCAATAAAGATATCTATATTTATTTTCTAGAACATATTTCAAACTAATTTGAAAAAAAAAACGTTTTCGAACCCATTCCACAGCTGAGTTTTGCAACCGGGCTCTAAAACCACTAAATGTAACACCCCAAAACCGACCTAGATGTTACGACCAGATCTGGCATGTCACATAAAAGGGGTTGTTTCAAAACTGAGCGTTCGTTAAAACTTCGTATTCTTTTTGAAACTCCGAGCTTTGATGTTTGAGAAATTCAAAATGACTTTTATGGTTTTCTTGAAAAACGTTGTTATTCCTTTTATTATTATTATTAGTATTCTTATTTCCAATAACTTGTTTAAAACAGAAATCAGATTCAGTGATTGCGGGAATGTGATATTTTGAAAATAGTTATTATCTTTTTAAGAAAACCTAGAGTTTAATCGTTTATAGTTTGAGAATAATCGAAATGAAAGCTTAAAATAAAAATTAAAATCTAATGGCCTTATTACAAAATATTAAAACCCAAAATTAAAATAAATCTCAAATTAAAGTAAAACGGAAATTTACTAAGGTTCCGATGTATGGCCACCACAAAGTCCTCCGCAGTGCCAAATCCTCTACTGCTAGGGATCACCTGCAAGGTTAAAGCAGAGGGGTGAGTTACGAGAACTCAATGTGTAATCCCTTAAACGGTCATTAACTGGGCCTGAGCCCATACAGAAGTAAACTGGGCCGAAGCCCATACAAAAGCAGACTGGGCCTTAGCCCTATATACATAATAATGCAACCAAAGTATGTAGCCCAACTTGATAATCCATTCGCTACACACCACCCGTACCAGCCCAACACACCTGTAGGGATTTCTAAATCGACCCACCCATCTGCTGCACACCAATATGGCAGACAAGCTGCTATTCACCGAATTTGTGGCGAAGCCACCAGAATAACAGAATATACGTGGCATAGCCACTATACAGATTATGGCAGAGCCACCAGAATATGTGGCAGAGCCACTAGAATATGTGGCAGGGCCACCAGATTACACTTCCTCCGATCATCAATATCCCAATCCCATGCAAAATGTCATGTATGCAAAATATATATCAAATATGATGTATGAAATGAATTACCATTATAACCAGATAAACAGACTACACACAATCATACTAATCAACTCTTGAGGGCATAACAGTAATTTTTACCCACCGAGGGTATTTTAGTAATTTTACCCTCCAAGGGTATTTTGGTAATTCTATCTTCTAACGGCTTTTCCGATGGCCTACTGTCGCCTCGAGCGACTCAGAACCCTTTTTGGGTCTCCAGAGAACTATTGGGCCTTAAATCCATTTCAGGCCCAAACGGGCCCACACGCTCGTGTGGCCCAAAATGCTTGGTTTCGGTTTCAGATTTGCAGATTTCGCATTCGGACTTATCATTTGATAGTTTTCTAACAGTTTTGCCCAAGTGGGCTGGGTAGCCCATTGGGCCCATTTGGCCCATTTTGGCTCAGACAGGCTCGTTTCAGCCTCAGTTTTGCGAGAGTGCTCGTGACACTCTCAACGACTTACCGCCATTATTCGAATCTCAATTTACCACGACGAGCGCTTGCACGCTCGTGTGGTCACAGATGCCAGTTTTCCGGCTTTTTGACTTTTGGCCGAATCACAGAACATTGCAAGCATGCATTCGGAGAGGTGTTAGATTACACACCTGATCACGCATCGAACTACACACTCACGATCTTCGTCACCTTCACCAGTGCGAGCAACCGCAATTTGTCTATCTAAATTAGATGACGACACCCTTCCGCATCCAGGCAGAAAGTCCCGAACTGCGGACACCCTACGCCGCTTGAACTTGGAAGTGGAGGTCACGAGTCCACTTCCATTAGGTACACTTCTTACTCCTCCCTCTGACTGGCTATTCCCTGCCTCCATGAAGAACTCTCGAGATTATGCACCTTAGACATCAATACACTCTAACCCATTAGTCTCATCACTGATAAAACACAACCAAGGCTTGAGTCCGAATCAACATTACCATCACTTACCACAAAGAAAACCTCCTTCGATACACCAAACTGCTCAGCCCTACCCCTTGACAAACACTCACGGATTCCTATCACCATAATGTGCCAAAACATAATGGGTTATCAACCACCTACATTCAGTACTAAAGAGAAACTCACAATACCCAAAAGCATCACTTACCCTCAGATTCGGCAAGAGCAGATTCTTGAGCAATCAGGAGTTGAACACTCACAACCCTCAGAAACGATGATCAATTGGAAGGAAGAAGAAAAGATTAGTTCAGATTTGACTAAATAGGGAACGACAGATGAAATATTAAGGAAGAAATAGATTCAGCCTAACCACAAAAGACAAAGGAGAGCTTCAGCTTTAAGGAAAAACAAAGAGAAAGAAAAGATGGAGAAGAAATAGAAGAAAAGACCTTACCCTGTGCCCCCAGATGAACCGAATAGGCTAGATAGATTTGATGATCAAAGAATACCAACCTTCAGACTAATCCACGTTCGGCTATTAGCAAAAGAGAAGAGAATTGGTTCAAATGGAATAAAGGAGGAGGTTCGACTTTTGGAGAAATTCTAGAGAAAAGAGATGAGATGAGAGTGGAAAGAAAAAGAGTGAATGAGAAGGCTTAACAAGTTCGGCCTAAGGAAAGTCAAGTAGGAGGAGGTGTGGCCATTCGGCTTAAAGAAAAGAGAAAGAAAACACAGAGTGAAGAGAGGTAGGCAGGAGATGATTCGGCCAACAAATGTTTGGTCTATTAGAAAATGTAAAGAAAAAGATGCACAAGAGGTAAAAAGTGCTGTGAAAGGAGAGTGCTCCAAATGCCTCTCAAGAGAAATCCTAAAAGAACAAGAAAAGAAGAAAAGCAAAGTTTCAGTTTTACTAATACCCTAGGCTGCCAAATCTGCTACACAAAACCCCCCTCTAGCTAAAATTCCCCCCATGCACTTCCCCATATTCGGTCATCACTACCTCTCACCCTTAGTCCCTTGATTTACTCCACATTTTTCTCCCCACAGTGCTCTCCACCACTCATTCAAACCGTTTGACCAATTCAAACCTTCACCAAGTAGAGTTCCACTCCAACTCCACCTCTTTTCCTCCTTTAGCACAAAATAAAACTCTCATATGCTGCATGTGGGATTCGAACACTCTCCCTCTATGCCTCTCTTGTGACGCCACACCACTAGGCCACCTTGCTCTTTGTGTTAGCTATTACATTTAATTAAACCTTAAGTCCTGCTTCCACTAGCTCTCCCTACTAAAGTGCCAAAAATTAAGATTTTTCTTATGGCCTAACTTGAACCCGGGACTTCATAGAAGCCCCGTAACCTTCCAAATTCACTTACCTAATAAGTTTAACTTGCAATTATGCCATTCTCATATTCTCAAAAAATTTAAAAGCTCCTACGCCCAAGGCCCAATAGGCCCAATTCTACTATGCCCAATTTCGGGGCATTACATGGCGCTTTGCGGGCACTATGGTAGACGCCATCCATGCGAGTGTTGGAGAATGACTGGGGCATGTTTGAGATGTGGGTCGAGTGAGCATCGTGTTCGGGATTATTCGTTGAGAACTAATCAGGTGCTAGCTACGTGGCATCGAAAGTCTGCTTGCACAGAGTAACTCAAAGACCACCTAGGGGCCGAGGACATGCCAGGGGTGGTAATGATATGAGCCGAGGACAGATAGCACCAGGCAAATGTGCGGGATCGACTGAGGCGAGGTAGCCTGCACTGGTTTTTGCTGCACATTATCGAGAGGATGGTGACGCTCCGGACGTCATCACGGGTACGTTTTTAATTTATAATGTACCTTAATTGGCATTGATAGACATAGGCTCTACACACTCATATGTAGCTAGTGTTGTGTCTGTAACTTTGGGGATTCTGGTTGAGAGTATTCCGAGCGAGTTAACTGTTGTGAGTCCATTGGGGTAATCTATCCGAGTTATTAAACTATATAGGGACATTCCGTTAGAGGTTCAAGGGACGGTATTTTTGGTTGATATGATGGAACTTCTATTCGGGGAGTTCGATTTGATTCTGAGAATGGATTGGCTGGTCAAGCACCGAGTAAGTCTGGACTGTGCGACAAAAAGGTTAGTTTTGAGACCCGAAGAGGACAACGAGGTAGTGGTGATTGGGGAATGTCGAGACTACTTGACAAATGTGATTTCTGCGTTGGTGGCAGAAAAGTTGGTATGGAAGGGATGTGAGGCATTATTGGCCTACATCAGTGTTTCTAATTCTGGAGACTCTTCGGTTAAGGACATCAGGACCGTAAGCGACTTTTCAGATGTCTTTCTTGAGGAATTATCGGGTTTTCCTTCGAGCAGAGAAGTAGAATTTGGGATTGAGCTCATTCCGGGTACAGCTCCGGTGTCAATTGCGCCCTACCGAATGGCGCCGAAGGAGCTTACAGAGCTAAAGGCTCAAATTCAATAACTGTTAGATCGTGGATTCATTCGTCCCAGTATGTCTCCATGGGGAGCACTGGTGTTGTTTGTGAAGAAGAAATATGGGTCAATGAGAATGTGTATCGACTACCGACAGCTGAACAAGCTAACGATCAAGAATAAGTACCCTCTATTGAGGATTGATGATCTGTTTGATCAGTTCTGAGGAGCTTCAGTTTTCTCCAAGATTTATCTATGGTTAGGATACCATCAACTGAAGGTTAAGGAGGCCGATATGCATAAGACGGCATTTAGGACTCGCTACGGCCATTACGAGTTCCTAGTGATGCCATTTGGACTAACGAATGCACCAGCAGCTTTTATGGATCTGATGAACCGAGTATTCCCGCCCTATCTGGATCAGTTCGTGGTAGTCTTCATTGACGACATTCTGGTGTATTTGAAGACTGAGGACATGCACGATGAGCATCTTCGAGTTGTATTACAGACTTTGCGTGAGAAACAGTTGTATGCAAAGTTCAGTAAGTGTGAGTTCTGGCTCCGGGAAGTGACCTTTTTGGGGCATATTGTTTCTGCGGAGGGGATTCGTGTTGATCCTCCTAAGATTGAGGCTGTGTTGGACTGGAAACAGCCGATGAATGTGTCCAAAATTTGCAGCTTTCTGGGATTAGCAGGCTATTATCGACGCTTCGTAGAAGGGTTCTCTTTGATTGCAGCACCATTGACCAAGCTTCTGCGTAAGGGAGTTCCCTTTTTTCTAGACTGATAAGCAACAAGAGAGCTTCGAGAAGCTCAAATCTATTTTGATGCAGGCTCTGGTTTTGATACAGCTGGAATCTAGGAAGGATTTCGTCGTATACAGTGATGCGTCACATGTGGGTCTGGGTTGCGTACTGATGCAGGATGGTAAGGTGGTAGCTTATGCATCACGTCAGCTCAAGACGCATGACGCTAACTACCCGATGCATGATTTGGAGTTGGCAGCGGTGGTCTTCGCTCTAAAAATCTGGAGGCACTATCTGTATGGTGAGAAGTGTACTATCTACACTGATCACAAGAGCCTCAAGTATCTCCTCACTCAGAAGGAGTTAAACCTTAGGCAGCGGAGATGGGTTGAATTGCTTAAGGATTATGACTGCACCATCGAGTACCATCCTGGTAAGGCTAATGTGGTGGCAGATGCTTTGAGCCGTAGGGCGATGACTGATCTGAGAGCGATGTTCGCTCGACTCAGTTTATTCGACGATGGGAGTCTGTTAGCGGAACTTCAGGCTAAGCCTGTATGGATTGATTAGATCAGAGGTAAACAGATGGGGGATAAGTCACTGGAATTGTGGTTCCGTTAGGTTGAGAATGAGAATACTACTAATTTTGGGATTAACAGTAATGGAGTACTTTGTTTCCGCGGTCAGATTTGTGTGCCGAATGATGAGGACTTAAGATAGTCGATTCCGAGAGAGGCGCATAGGTCACTATGCTATGCATCCCGGTAGGAACAAGATGTACCGAGACCTTCGAGAGTTATACTGATGGCCAGGGTTGAAGCGTGAGGTTACTGACTTCGTTGCTCGCTGTTTGACTTGTCAACAGGTTAAGGCTGAGCATCAGTTACCTTCGGGGTTACTGCAGCCGGTAAAGATTTCGATGTGGAAATGGGAGCGAGTAACGATGGACTTTGTTAGTGCGTTGCCCTTAACACCCACTAAGAAGGATTCTGTCTGGGTCATCGTGGATCGGTTGACCAAGTTTGCTCATTTCATTCCGGTCAGGACGGACTTTTCTCTCCAGAAACTGGCTAGGCTATACATATCTGAAATAGTGAGACTGCATGGGGTTCCTGTCTTGATTATCTCCGATAGGGATCCTCGCTTCACATCTCGGTTCTGGAAGAAGTTGCACGAAGCTCTGGGTTCGAGGTTGAACTTCAGTACTGCTTTCCTGTAACAGTTCAATTTGTACCCTAGTCAGAATAGTGGTTTTGGAACCACAAATTCGAGTCCGTATAATATTTTAATATTATTTTCTGTGTCTATGATATATGATTAAGCATGTGTTAATTTTTCGTAAGTTAATTTGTCCGTTCGTATGTTTAATTTGAGCAAAGGAATAAATTGCATTGAATGCAAAATTAGCATGCTTCATGAAAAGATACCTATTTGCCATGTCTTTAAAAGTATGGAGGTTTTATGTGGCAATTAAGCCAATTATAAGATAGTGGGAGTTTAAATGACATAAAGACCATAGTGTTATTTTGTCTTATATGTTTAATAAATGGGTAAAATAGTAATTGAATAATTATGTTAAGTTAAGTAAAACAAATGAAAATGATAGTGGATGTGTTCATCCATTCTAGCCAAAATTGGAAGAAAGAAAAAGAAGAAAGTTGAGGTAGGTTTCGGCAATAACAAGCTTGAATTAAGGTATGTGTTGAGTATGATTTTTGATGATTTTTATGTTTTTGAGATTGTTGCTTAGTCTACTATCAAGCCCATGTTGTAATTTGAAGAATTGATGATGATTGTGAGATGTTTCATTGATGAAATGATGAGCCTTATGATGAGTTTAGATGTTAAATGAAAGATATGTGTTAAATAAACATGTTTTGTTCTTGAGATTTTGATGAATTTAGCTAATTAGGGATAAATTGAGAAATAGCAATTTGAGGGATTAAATTGTGAAATTGATAGAAAATATGGGCTTGTATAAGATATATGAGCATTCGGCTAAGCATGGTTAAATGGTGATTTTTTTAAATTTGATGTTTTGAGAAAAATAGACTAAATTGATAAATTATGCAAATGTGAGGGCTAAATTGCAAATTGCCCTAAATGTGTGTTTTTGGATTGATTTGAATGTGTTGATAAATAAAAGGGTCAAATTTGAATATGTATAGATCAAGAATCGAAGAAATCGGACTTAGATCGCGGGAAAGCGAAAGTAACCGAGTAGCCATTTCTGTTTCAGTTAAATCGAATACGAGGTAAGTCATTATACAAATAAACGTGTTTGTATTGAATTATGTATGTTTATATGACTATTGATAATGATAAATGCTTACGAGATGTTGTATATATGAATTCCGAGATAAGATCGATTTAATGATAATATCCGAGAAGCCCCGTACGAACCTAGGAATAGATAGGATTAGCTATGTCATGACATAGGTGTCTGTTATGTGATATCATGTAAGACCACGTCTGGGACGTTGGCAGTGATTCGAGATTTCGTGTAAGACCACGTCTGGGATGTTGGCATCGATAAGAAATTCTGTGTAAGACCACGTCTAGGACGTTGGCACCGATATGAGATTTACGTGTAAGACCATGTCTGGGACATCGGCATCGTATTTGATTCGTGTAAGACCGCTCATGCGTAGCGGTGGCATCGATATCAGATTACATGTAAGACCACGTCTGGGACGTTGGCATTGTACGACTATTCTGAGCACTCTGAGTACACTATTAGATTTCTAATGGTTCAACGGGCGAGTCTGAGATATGAACAACTCAGTAATTTGTACATCTGTTTCAGGTACTTTTGAAAAATACACTAAGTGTGTATGAAAGGTAAGTATCTATATGAACTGACTTTGATGAATATGTGCAAAGAAGTGATGAGATAAAATGTGAAGATAATCTCGAATGATCTTTGTGTATATGTGATATTGATTTGAAGAAAGAGGTAAAACATGGCTAAGGAAATGATCCAAATGCTACATGTGATGTATATGTTATATGAACCAATAATAGCATTGACTTGAAATGATTATATGCATTTTATGCTAAGATTATTTGTATATGGCTTACTAAGCTTTTGAAAGCTTACTCTGTGTGTGTTTGTTCTGTTTAATAGATCGTCAAAGCTACTGAAGGCTCGGGACCGTCAATGATCGTCATCACACTACTCAAACTCATTTTGGTACCTTTTGGATATGTATATACTAAGTATGGCATGTATAGGCTAGTTATTTGGTACAAGTTTGAGATATGAACTTAGCCATGAGATGTGGCTAGATATATGTATTGGAAATATGCATGAGTGATTTGGTATATGATGATGGTTTTGGTTTGATTATATGATCATGTTATGGTAAAATTTGTGAAAGATAAATATGGATGAAATATGCTTGTGTATACATGAGTTTTAGTCATGTAAATTGGCATGATTGGAATTTGATTTGATTGTAGAGTTTGGATGGTTATTTTGATATGTTTTTGGTTGCCAAATGTGCATAAGTTGTATTGGTAATTTGCTTGAAGGTATGACCTTATGTGGGTGGCATTTTGACCTTGCAAATGGCCTATTATGCCTACATGGTCAAGGCACACGGGTGTGCCTGATGACCGTGGGAGTAAGTCAGTAGCTAGCTAAGAGCACACGGCCATGGTACACGGGCGTCCCTAGTAGCCGTGTGATTTAGTCAGTATATGGCCTAAGAGCACACGGCCATGGTATATGGGCGTGCCTAATGGCCGTGTGGAAAAGTCGGTATACATGCCCTGAATTGGCACGGCCAAGACACAATGGGGTGTCTGGTGTCCATGGGAGACACACGGCCAGCTCACACGGACGTGTGTCCTGCATAACTTAGAAAAGTTTTTAATTTTTGAGAATTTCCGTAAGAGTTCAGCCTAGTTCTGGCCCTACTCTAAAGCATGATTAAGGTCTCGTTGACCTATAAGTGGGACAAGATAATTGTGATTGATAATTTATTTTACGAATTTTTTGAATAAGTTTCCGATCTGTCTGGTAACTCTTTGATTGCTGTGAAGTCAGAGTTTTAAATTTATAAAGATAATGATCGAACCTGGAAACTAACTATGACAACGATTGAGGCAAGTGCACTTATCGAACAGTAGTATAGTTAAGGCAAGACTGGATTGTCAAACCCAAAGGAACTAAAAGTACTGATACTAACTTTCTTTCTATTATTTAGCCTAAAATATGTGAAGTTGTTTATTAATCTAAATTAACTAATTTCTAAGCTAAAGACGTAAAGACAAAAAGAATGAATTGGGGAAATACTTAGGAAAAACTCAGTTGATTAAGACGATACCCTTAGGAAGAATCCACCTAGACTTCACTTGTTATCTAACACTAAACCAGACGATTTATTCACTTGACTTGATCCGTAGGACTGCCTAACGTATATTAAACCCTCTCTCGAGGCGAATAACGTCTAACCCTAGGTTAATTAATTGAAATCTCTTTCCCATTAATAACCCCCTAGAATAGCAGTAAATCGATCTATGGACTTCCCATATTAGGTTTCACCCTAATCCGGCAAAATCTCGTCACCCTATCTCTAGGCGCGCGATCAACTCCGCTTAATTATGCTAGATCTACTCTTAAGCAGGGAGTTTTGCTCCACCACCTAAGCACATCATACTTGAATTAATATCCTTGAAATATCAACACAAGAATTAAGCACACATAATTAAGAACAAATCAAGTATATATCATATAGTTCAGAAAACAATAACAAGATTCATATAGGTTTCATCCCCCTTCAGGTATCTGAAGGGTTTAGTTTATAATAGTAAAAGAAAACATCTCAGAAGAAAAGATAAAACAAAACATAAGAAATCCCTAAAACACCCTGAAGGAATTGAAGAGGAGATCCTCCGTCTTGAGAAGAATTTCGGCTTCTTGAGATGGATCAACTGGCTATCCCTTGAGAGTTTCCCACAAATCTGACCTTTTCGGCTCGGCTCCTTGGCCTAGCTGACCGCCCGTCGACTCCCCCTTTTAGGTCATACTTAGGGTGTATTTATAGGCATTTGGAATGTGTTTCTTTTCCCCTAAGTATCCAAATTCGAGTGAAATTACTCTTCTCCACGGCAGGGGCACGGCCATGTCACACGCCCGTGTGAATCGTGGCCAAGTCGTGTTGGACTCCGTTAATGAGGCACGGCCATGTAGATCGACATCAGGTCGTGTTCTAGTATATTTGAGGAGGAACGGCCGTGTGGGCTTTAGTCCAGGCCGTGTCGATTTCTTCTTTGGCCCATTTTGGTTCGTTTTGAGCCCGTTTCTCATTCTTTTTATTCTTAGGTGCTTTCCTGAGTATAAGACATGAAAAGAAAGGATTAAGAGCACCTTTTTACATAAATCAAGGGATAAATCATCCAAAAGTTTGCTAAATGTGGGATTAAAATATGTTACTATTTCAGTTTATCACTCTTTTAACCCTAATCCGGCGACGGATACGGGATATGGGTGTTACATTTGGTTGGTATCAGAGCTACAGTTTAGCCGATTCTTGGACTAACGTAGCGTGTCAGAGTCTAGCTATACATGCCATATATTTGAACTGTGATAGTGTGATGAATCCTGACGTATAAAATTTGATTTTCGTATAGTAATGGATCCCGAAAGAGCTGTAGCTGACAACGTAGAAAGTAATGCTCCTGTTCCCGCGCAAGGGACAGCACCCTCTGATCTGAGACCGAGAAGCTAAACAAGCTTTCTTTCAGATGATGAGTGAATGGTTCACTCAATTCGTAAGAAATAACCCGACTATTTCGCAACCTCTGCCCCCGGTTAATCCCCCTCAGACTACAGTTGTACCAACGGTTATGTATCTGAATCTGTTGAATAAGCCTCCGGTTGACAAGATCCGTAAATAAGGGGCTGAAGAGTTTAGGGCTACTAGTGTTGATGATGCCGAAAAGCCCGAATTCTGGTTAGAAAACACAATCCGGGTATTCGATGAAATGTCTTTAACTCCAGAAGAAAGTATTAAATGTGTTGTGTCACTATTACGGGATGCAGCCTATCAGTGGTGGAAAACCCTAATTTCTGTTGTTCCGAAAGAGCGAGTCACGTGGGACTTCTTTCAGATTGAGTTTCAGAAGAAATACATCAGTGAGAGATTCATCGATCAGAAACGAAAAGAATTTCTAGAATCAAACAGTAGAGAATGTCATTACGAATATGAACGAGAGTTCGTGAGACTGAGTCAATATGCTCGTGAATGTGTATCCACTGAGGCAATAATGTGCAAAAGATTTGAAGATGGCCTTAATGAAGATATTCGTTTGCTAGTCGAGATTTTAGAGATAAAAGAGTTTGTGGTACTTGTCGGTCGAGCATGTAAAGCTGAAGCACTTGGGAAAGACAAAAGAAAAGCTAAGTTTGAAGCTCGAGATGTGAAAAAGAGATTTCTAAGCAAAACATTTCAGTCTGCTTCGAAGAAATTCAGAGATGAACAAAGCCGTTCAAGAGCTAATGTGGGACATTCTAGTAGAGATCGAGCTAGATCACAAATGAGCTCCAAAGCTCCATGATCGTGTGTCAGAGTCTTAAAAATTTATATAAAGAATGATCGAGCCTAGTGTAACACCCTGGTTTTAGGGGTTAGATTTTTGGTGCTTAGCTTGGGTGTTGGCACACTTCAGTGTGTGGTTGGGTAAGTTTTAGGAGTCCTGAGAACCCTAGGTGGTGGTAGGTTGCCTTAGAAAATTTTTAGTTTTAGGGGTTAAAAGGGGAGCTTGGCGAGGGGTGTCTTAAGAGAATTATTTGGGAGTTTATGTCACAAGGAAGGAGCTGGTGGAGTGGCAGGATAGGCGCCACTAAGGCCTTATGTGTGTGACGCCATTTGCAGGGGGGAGAGGCTCAGGTTCGATTCGCAAGAGAAGCAGATGGGCATTCTTTTTTTTGCGTCATCTTGGTGGGATGGATGGACGGTTTGAAAGGCTTAAAAGGTGGAGAAGACTTGGTCATTTTTTTTTGAATTTGGCTAGGTAAAAGTTTGACTCATTCAAACTTTTTGAATGGGTGGAAGGGAGATATTTTAGGAGGATTTTGGGGACTATTTTTGGGGGGTTGGAGCTTGGCCTTTTAGTATAAATAGGGGGGGAGGGAGTGCTCATTATTCATTCATCATCTGCCTTCTCTCCTTTCTCCTTCTCTCACATTTCCTTCCAAGTGGCCGAACCCTCCACTCTCCCTATTTCCCTTCCTTTTCACTTCAAACCGAAAATACACCCCACACCTTTCTTTCTCCTCTCTTTGGCTGAAACCAATGTTCCCTACCCCTTGATTTAATTAATAGCCGAATCTACATCCATCACCCCTTTTGCCGAATTTCCTTCTCTCAACTTGATAGCACTTGGGTCGAGTGTTAACTTAGATCTTTTCGGGTTTCGTGACTGAGATACTTGGGGTTTTAGTGGTTGGCCAAGCCTCCGTTTGTAGCAGTCAGTTTGATCAAGTGGAGGTAAGGTTATTTATTAAGGTTAAATGCTTAAGTGGTGTTTTGAGGGTTAACCTGTTTACCTGATTAAGCTTTTGCATGGAGGCCACAACCAGTCAGAGTGGGCAAGGGAAGGTCCCTATTCCGAAGTTTAAGAAAAGAGCGGTTTCTGCTGTACGAGATTGGCCACCAGGGTGTGGGCCAGCAGCAGAAAACGTTAAGCAAATAGCCGTAGTTTCGCTAGACGATAGCATCGAGGATCGAGAGTCTAGAACTCCTAGCAGTAAGGTGTGTAACTAACCTACTGTTTCCGGGTTTTATGTGTTATATGTTTTACTAACAAGTGCAGTAATAAGTGTGCCATATTTATACCCCTAAAGGGTATAGCGATGATCAGGTTAGTATCGAACTTGTTGCAATGTGATTACTTGCTTGTATATGAGTATGTTTATGGATATTAATAAGCATGTGCATGCATTATCACGATTATATTCTATGTGGCATGTGCATGGGTGGGATATGAAAAGAAGGTACGGGTGTACTTCGAGTACGTGGTTGATGTCAGCTTTGTGCTACATCGTGGATTGGCGCTGACTGAGGTCGCGTTGTGGATCTTTGCGATTTAGTTCGCGTGGTTACCTTGATTGATATGAGCTTTATGCCATATCGTGGCTTGATGGATTCTTTGTGTGCTCCATCGTGGTTTGATGTTGGCTATACGCTACATCGTGGATGGCATTGGTTGCCTTGTTGGAGGGAAAAGGAGAGGGTGACTTGATGGTCCCCCGGTGTGTGGTAGTAAATTTGGATAAGGGGGTGTGTAGCGGATGGACCCTAGGTTGGGTTGGGAATCATGTTGCATTATTTTTGTAATGATATGGAAATGGGCCAAGCCCAATATGACATGTGGATAGGTATGTTTGGGAACATACGTGGACATGGGCCAAGCCCAGTGGATATGTGGTTTATTGGGAAATGGGCCTAGCCCAGTATTTAAGTATGATTTGAATGTGGGCCAAGCCCAGATTGTGGTAATGAATAAATGAATATATATATATACTTGTTGCCTTTGATAATTGGGATACTATGTGGCTAAGCATGTGGGTGGATTTCAGTGGTTATCTTACACACTGAGTCTGTATGACTCACCCAACTTTTTAATCATCGCAGGTGAGTCGTGATTAGTGGACGGGTTGGAGTGGATACAAGGTGGCCCATGCAGAAGAAGATATTTCACTTTATTTAAGTATTTTATATTATCAGTATTTTGGGATTTTATTGATGTAATAAGGGCCTCTTTGGTTTAAAGTACTCTATTTATTAATGTTGAAGTTTACACTACGCTTAGTAATATTTTCGCAAAAGATTCATATTATAGCAACTTATAATAATGTTTTAATTCGGAAGTTTTCAACAAGCTTATACTATTTATTAAATTTTGAAGGGACACGATTTCCAGAGATAATAAAATTGTCGAGTTTAATTCTAAAGTCAAAGATTTCCAACCGTCTTTCCCAGTGACATATCCAGATTCGGTCGTAGTGAATGGGCCGGGTTTGGGGATGTTACACCTAGAAACTAACTACGACAATGATTGAGGCAAGCACACCTATCGAACAGTAGTATAGTTTAGTGGCAAGACCGGAATGTCGAACCCAAAGGAACCAGAAGTACTAATACTAACTCTCTTTCTATTATTTAACCTAAGATTTAAAGAATTTGTTGTTTAAACTAAAATTAACTAACTACTAAGCTAAAGACGCTAAGACAAAGAGAATGAATTGGGGAAAATATTTGTGGGGAAAACCAATTGATTAAGACAATACCCGAGGAAGAATCCACCTAAACTTCACTTGTTAACTAACTCTGAACCAGACGATTTATTCACTTGACTTGATTCGTAGGATTCCCTAATGTATATTAATCCATCTCTCGAGGCGACTAACGTCTAACCCTAGGTTGATTAATTGAAATCTCTTTCTAATTAAAACCCCTAGAATTGCATTAACTCGATCTATGGACTCCCATATTAGGTTTGACCCTAATCCGGCATATTTTCGTCACCCTATCTCTAGGCGCGCAAGCAACTCCGCTTAACTATGCTAGATCTACTCTTAGGAAGGGACTTTTTCTCCACCACCTAAGCACATCAGTACTTGAATCAATATCCTGGAATATCAAAGCAAGAATTAAGAACACACAATTAAGAACAAATCAAGTATTTATCATATAGTTTAGCAAACGATAACAAGATTCATCTTAGGTTTCATCCCCCTCAGGTATCTGAGGGTTTAGTTCATAATTATAAAAGAATACATCTCAGAAGAAAAGATGAAACAAAACATAAAAAAACCCTAAAACCCCCTGAAGGAATTAAAGAGAAGATCCTCCGTCTTGAGTATGACTCCGGCTTCTTGAGATGAATCAACTGGCTTTCTTCGAGTAAATTCCACAATTCTGACCTCTCTGGCTCGACTCCTTGGCCTAGCTGGACGCCCCCTTGAAGGTTAGCCTCTAGGGTGTTTATAAAGGCTTTTGGAATGGCTTTCTTTGTCTCTAAGTACCCTAATCCAAATAGAATTCTTCTTTGTCACGTCAGGGACACGCCCATGGCACACGCCCGTGTGAATCGTGGCCAGGCCGTGTTCAAACTCTTTGAAGGAGCACGGCTGCAGGTGTGGTATTGGGCCTGAGCCATGTCGATTTCGTGATATGGCCCATTTACTCTGTTTTAGGCCCGTTTCTCGTTCTTTTCATCCTCCGGTGCTCTCCTGAGTATAAAACATGAAATTAAAGGATTAAGAGCACCAAATTACATAATTCAAGGGATAAATCATCCAAAAGTATGCTAAATGTGGGTTTAAAATATGTTATTATTACGGTTTATCAAATACCCCCACACTTAAGCTTTTTCTTGTCCTCAAGAAAAATTCTCAACTCACAATTAAAATAAACTTCCTCGATTCATAATATTCATCAATAATGTTTTGTCATAATTCATAGATAATTTAGACATGGATAATTCAACTCAAAGAGTCCTAAAGATTCAAACAATCTAAGTCATACATTTCTGTAGCATGAAAACGTAGGTGTTTCCCCTCTTCTAAATAATTACCTCTGATTCAAAATCGACAAGGATTGACATCCTCACTAAAGATTCACTCAAATCACTCGAGGTGTTTAAGGTTCAGGAAAAAGCACTCATAAGTCAAACATGAAAAGTTAATCCCATAGGCTTGCATGAAAATCAAATCTCCACCACTATAATATGAGATGATACACAAATCAAAAGGTCTTTAACAGGGTTGTAACGGAGCTTGGTTTAAAGGTGTGGATAAAGGCTGAATTAGAGGGTTAGAATCGAGATTGACTTGACAAATTACCTAACTAGAAAAATGAGCTAATAATTACATCAACTAAAAACTTGTAATACTAATAATACGAGCTTTTTCTTCAAGATGTGGAATTTAAATATGTAAGCTCACTTACTAATAAAACTAATAATGAATAAAATTCGTTCGTTTTTTTAAGAACAAATCATTAAATATTTACAATAATAAGAAAGTACAACTGAAATATAGAACATAGTTAGGCAACTGCTCAAAATCAAATCTCGACAAAAAGGGTTAGTCAAGAAGAATGGTGATAACAAATACAAAGGGTTTTCGGGTTAATATTAGTGGGTGAGTCAATAAAATGGGTTGTTAGGATTACAGGGGTTCACTAAGGGTTAATTGTGAGGGTAGGCTTTTTATAGAGTAAGTTGGTTAAATCCTAGGTGCCTTTATCATCTTAGTATATAAAATCAAAGGTATGGTCTCGACATGTATAATCGATGGAAGTTCTAGAATAACAAATCAATGTTGACACACTCATAATCAATAAAGTGAGCAAGGAAAAGAATATATGCTCTAAAAGGCTCAAAATCTCATAAAAAATTATGGGCTTTTTTTATATCAACCTTGTAAATTTCAAACTTCAAAGTAATAATTAGATTCGGGTAAACAACCTAACAAAATTTTTACTTCTGAAAAATAGACTTATCCTGCTTGATTCTCTAGTTTCCTACAGTTTAAATCATCACTGCACAATTATCAATGACTTAATCCAAAACATATCAATAAAAATCATAAATCAAAGGAAATTTCATTTTAACAGTAATATGAGAAATTTTACTTAAGAATAAGACATAATTCAGGATTTGAGAATAATGCAAAAAGTTTGGCACTTTTAAGATTCACCCCCCACACTTAAGATGTACATTGCCCTCAATGTACAAAGATAGATAGAAATTCATAAAAGATAGGGAGAGATGAAACTTCCTGAATTTGGATGGATTCCTTGAGTTGGAGGTGTGGAAACTTGATTCGGAGGTGAAAGATAAGTTGGAGGAGGCGTCTCTGGTGGTGGTATGGGGCCTGCCCACTATTACTGCACTAGATGAAGAAATTGGGTAGCCCGTGAAGAATTAGCCAGGAAATAATAAGACATATTTAAAATAAACTAATTATATATTTAAAGACAAGAAAGATAAAGAAAAAGAAAATAGAAAGTAAAATAAAATTAAAAGAATAAATAAATGGACTGAAAAGTCCTTATTGTTAGATGGTTCGCGAGGTGGGTGTGATTTATAAGGCCGTGGTGTGTGATTCCCAAGCAGCTTGAAGAATCTAAAAATAAGAAACTAAAATAAGTTACACTAAATTTAGTGGAAGAGAAGTTAAGATAGGGAAAATAAAGGAGAATAGAAAAGAAAAATAAAAACTAAATGGCCTCAAATGTCCTTGGTTTGTCGAGTTAATGAAGCAGCCGGCATGAACTTATGTAGGTCGGTCTCGCATAGGGAGACTGTGCTAGGATCCTTTCGCTTTTTCGACATGGATATGGTGTAGTTTGGAAAAGGGCCAAGGAAGGAGAATATGGAGGAAGGGGAATGGGGAGTAGTTGAGAAGAGGGGGTGGTTTAAATAGAGTTTTGATGTCTGGTACATCCCCACGCCCGTGTACCATGGGCGTGTTGAGTCACACGACCGTATCGCACGGCCGTGTTGTGCTTCATCCGTTTCTCCCACTCCCGTTTCGTGGTCACCACGCCCATGTTTGATAAAACAGTGTCGACCACGACTGTGTCGTACGGCCGTGGTGTTTAGTCAGAGCCCGTGTGACTTCCCTTAGTGTCAGCCACGGCCATATCACACGGCCGTGGCAATTTATAGTCGTCCGTGATCTGGGAATCTTTCGCCATTGGCTCGTACTACCTCTGCTATGTCAGTACGGGAGTCCGTAGTATCCACACGGCCACGGCCACGGCCGTGTGCAAGGCCGTGTGGTATGGAAATCTACACCTTGTTTAGTTAATAGTTAGTTGCTAAAAAGGAGAAATAAAAGTAAAAATAAAATAAACTAAAATTTAAAGAGTAACGGAGTTAGTGCTCGGGTTGCTCTCGAGAAGCGCCGCGCTTAAAGTCTTAAGCTAGACTTACCTCTCATTCGCATAATCGTGGTGGTTTGAAGAGTTGAACATCTTTCCTCATGCCATCTGTCCTATTATCCGTGTATAGTTCAAGTCGAGTAGCGTTTATTTTGAAAGTGCCAAATATAGGATTACTTACCTTGACTATTCTGTATGGGAAAACCTTGATTACCCTAAAAGGGATTTCTTTGTTTGTATTAGGGTCAAGAGAAGATATTCGAGGGTCTGCTTTATCTAATAATACCTGATCTCCTATGTTGAAGTGATTTGCTATTCCTACTAACTCGTTTGGTGGTTCCTTCGGTTTTACTTCGTGTGATTTTGATTTTTCCTTGAAATGTGTCTTTCACTCGTCTAGTTCATCTATATGAAGCCTTCGATCCTCATGAATAATTTCCTTGTTGGCATGAGATATAGGATCTGGCTTAGTTGTGTTGTTCCGTGGTGCTCCCTGAAAAGAAGGTTTAACTAATTGGTTATCAATAGAATTTATTTTCTCACCTTGATTGCTTGATGTCCTAGCCGAGTCGAGAGCCTGAAGGCTGATTGATTCATCACCTACGAGGAGTATGAGTTCACCTGTACCCACATCAATTTTAGTTCTGGCAATTGCTAAAAAGGGTCTCCCTAAAATTAAGGGGATACTATTGTCCTCATCCATGTCTAAAACTACAAAGTCTACTGGGAATACGAATTTATCAATCTTTACGAGAACATCTTCGATTATACCCCTAGGAATTCTAATAGTTTTATCAGCTAATTGAATGCTCATCCTAGTTTGTTTGGGTTTCCCTAGACCTAGCTGTTTAAACATTTTATAAGGCATAACATTTATGCTTGCCCCTAATTCAGCTAAAGCATTATCAATAGTTAAACTATCAATTAAGCATTGAATTGTAAAACTCCCTGGATCTTTTAATTTTCGTGGTAATTTATTTTGCAAAACTTCTGAGCACATTGCGTTTAGCTCCACATGTGATGCTTCGTCTAACTTCCGTTTATTTGTCAACAACTCCTTTAAAAATCTCCTGGAATCAAGCATCTACGAAAGAGCTTCAAGAAACGGTAAGTTAATATGTAATTTCTTTAAAAGTTTAAGAAACTTATCGAACTGTTCTTCTGTGTCGTCTTTCTTCAACGTATCAGGGTATGGTATATGAGGTTGTTACTCCTTAATTATCGGTTTCGGCTTATCATGACTTACCTCATTCTTACCTTTCTCTACCACATTCTCTTGGCTTACCTTAGGCTCATCTAACCCTACACTTTCCTGAGCTGTTATGGCTTGAAGTTGCTCCTTTGGGTTAGTTTCTGTGTTGCTCGGTAGGCTTCCTTGCGGTCCTTCAGAGATCAGCTTAGCAAGTTGCCCTAACTGGTTTTCGATCCCTTGAATCGATGCTTGTTGATTTTTAAGTGTTGTCTCGTTGTTCTGGAAACAAGTTTCTGACACCGCTATGAATTTTGTCAGCATCTCCTCAAGGTTCAGCTTCTTTTCCTGTGGGAAGGGCTGTTGTTGGAAGTTTGGAGGGGGTTGTTGCCCTTGATTTCCTTGACCACCCCATGAGAAATTGGGGTGGTTCTTCCAACCTGGGTTGTAAGTATTGCTATAAGAATTATTTTGAGATCTAAAATTATTACTTACATAGTTCATTTGTTCGCCTTCTATGCCATGTCCGTAGGGTGGGTACTCAGGATTCGCCATACCTCCACTTGTTTCGCACTGCATAACGGGTTGCACCTGCAAAGAACCACCTAGACCATCAACCTTCTTACTTAACATCTCTACCTGATTTGATAGCATGGTTACTGCATCGAGGTTGAAAACACTGGCAGCTTTCGTGGGCTTTGTCCTCGTGACTTGCCACTGATAGTTATTCAGTGACATCTCCTCTATAAATTCGTAAGCTAATTCAGGTGTTTTATTATTTAGGGTTCCACCGGCGGCTGAATCAATCAACTGCCTGGTTGAAGGGTTTACACCGTTATAAAAAGTTTGAACCTGTAGCCACAAGGGTAATCCATGATGTGGGCACCTTCTCAATAGGTCTTTGTATCTATCCTATGCATCATAGAGTGTTTTTAAATCCATCTGCATAAAATAAGAGATATCATTCCTTAACTTGGCCGTTTTGGCCGGCGGAAAATATTTTAATAAAAAATTTTCGGTCATTTGATCCCATGTAGTGATTGATCCTCGGGGGAGAGAATGCAACCACTGTTTGGCTTTATTCCTCAACGAAAAGGGAAACAACCAAAGACGTATGGCATCATCAGAAACACCATTTATTTTGAAGGTATCATAGAATTCTAGAAAATTTGCTAAGTGTGTGTTAGGATCCTCATCCTGCAAACCATCAAACTGAACAAACTATTGTATCATCTGTATAGTGTTAGGTTTCAATTCGAAATTATTTGCAACAATAGTAGGTCTAACAATACTCGATTCAGTTCCAGTTAAATTAGGTTTATCATAATCATACATAGTTCGAGGAGCCTGATTTTTGGCCACCGCTGGAGGTAGCAGATTATTCTCAGCCATCTCTTCGGTGGTATTGGTTTCGTCTTCTTGCTCTTCCTCTATGTAATTTAAGCTTTGCCTTATCTCTCTACGATTTCTACGAACGGTACCTTCAATATCACTGTCGTAAATTAGGGGTCTTGTCGGGTTCCTTCTAGTCATAAACTAGAGGTACCTACAAGGAACAAATAAAAGAAGAAAAATTAGCAAAGTTAGAAACAAAATAAAAGTAAATAGCAAAAATAAAAAAAATGGCTAAAGTAATAAAAATTGAGCGTTCTAAATATTTTGGTTCCCCGGCAACGGTGCCAAAAACTTGATCGTGTGTCAGAGTCTTAAAAATTTATATAAAGAATGATCGAGCCTAGAAACTAACTATGACAACGATTGAGGCAAGCGCACCTATCGAACAGTAGTATAGTTTAGTGGAAAGACCGGAATGTCGAACCCAAAGGAACCAGAAGTACTAATACTAACTCTCTTTCTATTATTTAACCTAAGATTTAAAGAATTTGTTGTTTAAACTAAAATTAACTAACTACTAAGCTAAAGATGCTAAGACAAAGAGAATGAATTGGGGAAAATATTTGTGGGGAAAACCAATTGATTAAGACAATACCCGAGGAAGAATCCACCTAGACTTCACTTGTTATCTAACTCAACTGCACGATTTATTCACTTGACTTGATCTGTAGGATTCCCTAATGTATATTAATCCCTCTCTCGAGGTGACTAACGTCTAACCCTAGGTTAATTAATTAAAATCTCTTTCTAATTAAAACCCCTAGAATTGCATTAACTCGATCTATGGACTCCCATATTAGGTTTGACCCTAATTCGGCAGATTTTCGTCACCCTATCTCTAGGTGCGCGAGCAACTCCGCTTAACTATGCTAGATCTACTCTTAGGCAGGGACTTTTGCTCCACCACCTAAGCACATCAGTACTTGAATCAATATCCTGGAATGTAACATCCCAAATATGGGGTTATTTGGAATTTGATTATTTTCTTATTATGAACTGCTGTGATATTGTTAATGGAATAATAGAGCTTAATTTAAGGCTTTGAGTGTGCCCGGTTTGATAGAAAAATTTCAGTTTTTAATTTTAGAAGAAGGGAGCCTTAGCAAGTGGGTGTTATAAGAATAAATGTGGGTAATTTAACACTAATTAGGCCTTGGATAAGTGGCAAAGTAAGCCCACTTAAGAGCTAGCATGTGACGCCACAAGGGATAGGGGAGAGCCTTGGTTCGAGTCACAAAATCCCCTTTCTTTTTGCACTCGGATGGACGGCACAAGTGGGAGAATTTTTCTCCCTTCAAACTCTTTTATTAAATAGTATTAATAAGAGATAATATGAGTATTGAAATTAGATTTTTAAATGTTTTAATCTCAAGGATAATGGGAGATAAATGAGGATTACTAGAAGATTATTTTTTTCTATTAGTTCAAAATTGTTGAATTAAATTAAGTGGATGGCCTAGAGAAAAACTAGGTGTTGGCCGAATTTGGGACTCCTTGTTGAAGAGGAGTGGACGGCTAGAGAGGCGAGTATAGGGGAGAGTGCCGAATTCTCTTAAGGCACCATTCATCATTTGATTCTTCTTCTTTTCCCTTTGCAAATAGCCGAATTTCCTCTCCTCATCTTCTAATATTTTTCCACTTCTTTCTCATTCTCTCAAACCGAAACCACCATTGACATCTTCCTCATTTTCTTCTTTTTGCTTAACACCAAGAACCCTCTACTTCTTTCTTTGTTGAAACCCCTATCTCCCTTTTCCATTATTTCTTTCTTTCCTCCTCTTTAGCCGAACATACTCCATTGTGGTGCCGAAATCTCTTTTCTTCCAAAAGATCTACTTTGGCCGAATATCAAGTGGGCATAGGTTCTTCTCAAGAGTTCCTCTCCAATCAGTTGAAAAGGGTAAGTAATGGCCGAATGTCCATCTCCCTTTGTCTTCTTTCTTTGTCGATTTCTTTTACAAGGGAAGTGCCGATTTGTAAAGGTTAACAAGGCTTCTAAACGTTGGTAAACGATCTCTCCTAGGTACCCCAAGGTTGTGAAGAAGTCGACCCAAACTCCTAATCTCTAGCATTCGGCTTTGGTAAGTAGTGGTAAGAAGATTTCCTTTAGTTTACTATTCGTTTAAGCCGAAGGCTAATAACTCTAAGTGATGGCCGAATGTAGGAGTGAAGCAGAATCGCATACCAAGTAATCAAGTGAGTACTCACGGGGTGATAGGTAAGGTTCGGGTTCATAAGGAACCCCCTTCTAATAAGTTGACTTGGCCGAATAGGCCATATTACTAATATGGGTATTTGGCCGAATATAGGGATCAGTAGATCTAGGGTGGCCAACGTTTCTTTTTCGGATTTAGAGCATCCAAGGGTGACAGGTGTGTACATACACACTTATAATTGATTAAATGTACTAAACTGTTGTGTGTGCTAACCGAATCTGTGTAGATTCGGGATTAATACCATGAAAGGTATAAGCAGGGAACAAGGTAAGTTCCTGTTGACTATATTTTAAGATGCTTTTGGGAAGCATGGTGTGTCTAGTACACGTTGCTTATTGCTGATGGTAAAACCTGTACATGTAATTAAGTATGTGGTAGCATAAATTATGTGATATAAATATTGATGTGGGATTGATTGAGTGGAGGGGGCAGTGATGTTTCGTGCTGACGAGCACCAAAGTGTTTTGGTAACACATCGTGACTATATGTCACCAGAGGTTTGGTACCTCCAGAGGTTTGGCACCTCATAGCGACTTGTCCCTCGTGGTTAACACCACCGTGGGTTGGCCCCACTTGAGATATGGGATCGCTCGCCGGTGATTTGGTATCACACACGATGGGTTGGCCCCATCACCCGATTTGTGTCTACGGACACCGTGCTTTGGTAGCACATTGTGACTATATGTCACCAAAGTGGTTTGGCACCACCGGTGTTTTGGTAACACATTGTGACTACGGTCACGGTGGTTTGGTACCACATGGGGTAGATAAAGGCGTTTGGTTGGATAGGTTGGGTGCATGGCTTAGTACATGATGATTAATTATATGCTGTGTATGAATTTGTTTGCATACGAGGGAAGGGTTACATACTGAGTCTTGGTGACTCACCTTCTCCTTTAACATTTTTCAGGTGACTCGTAGATGGCGGTTGAGGAGCCGGTTGGACTCGAGGTGGCCATGCAAAGGATTTAAATTTATAGAACTTTAAATTTGGTTATTTTTACTTTGGTTGTAATAAGGCCTCCATAAACTCTATTTGTGTTTTTGTTTTGATGTTGGATGTTTACTTTAAACTATATTATTAAATTGAACTAAAATCACATGTTTTCTTAAGTTAACACGAAAAAGTTTAATCGTGCCATCGGGCACACTTGAAACTGGTATAACAATTGGACTTAATTAAATTTCCAAATTAAATCTAAGGGTAGCTTTGGCAAAATAATCGGAAACGAGAAGTTTTCAATAAAAACTAAATAGGGATCGAAATGGTGTTCACAAGGTTTTTTCTCCGTAACAAATCAAATTCGGTCGTAATGTTTGGGCCGAGTTTGGGTTGTTACAGAATTGGTATCAGAGCCCAGTTCAAAGCTCGGCTGTGGGGGCCCAAGGCCCAAAAATGTTTTAGTAGGCCTTTTGAATTGTTATTGGGTTTTAAGCAGCATGGCCCGAGTCTCCGGCACCGATCCGCCCAGGTAAGTATATCTAAACCTCTTGGTGAATTATATTCTGTAGAAGGGTAGGAAGCATGGAACGTAGATAGACTTATAGGACTTGGACCCTAAGGCTAGATTGCTCAAACACAAATAAAGCATAAGACTTAAAGAACTAAACCAACCTATGACTTAGTCAATGAGCTAGGGTGTGGTAACCCCTGTACGCATGTCTAGGATTGGATCGGAAGAGCTTGGTATTTAAGCGGTCCTCGTGACTCACCTCCTCTTCGCAGTATCCCTGCGGTGCGTAGCTTCCGGTTCACCCTAACTCGCAGGGCTCGGTGGTATGGTAACCTCGTGGCGCATGTCTAGAAAGGTTGGTGAGAGCTTGGTATTTAAGCGGTCCGCGTGACCCACCTCCTCTTCACTCGAATTCGCCTGGTGCGTAGCTTTGGTTCACCCCGACCGGAAGGCTCGGTCATAGGCTAAACACAATGATTAAAACCCGAAAGGGAATTAGCCTTGTTTTTCAAAATAGAAACGAAACAACAAGCCCTAATGTTTTCAAAACTTGTCCAATAACTCTCTTAAACCTTAGAACATTACTTTTACAACGTTTTCTCGGAAAACTTGACTTGTGAAAAATTACGTAAATACCCTTAGGAGTAAAATTACCAAAATGCCTCGACCCATAAAATATTAATTCGATGGTTTTGCCCAAAAATTTTAACTATTCTACAAATATTCAATAACTTAGCTTTGGAAATCATCAGCAACATATTTTGGTTCTGGAAAATTACGAAAATACCCCTGTAGGATAAAAGTCGAAAATACCCCTGGGTTAGAAATGGGCAGAAATGTCCGGTGAGTGAATAGGTATGGAAAGTATTAAGGAATGGATGCATGAACTTCTTTGTGTGAACTAGGATAGGAAATGAAACATTGTTTGCTCGAAAGAATCTCCGATTAAATCTTATCCATAAAATTTCTTGCGAGTAATAAAGTGAAACAAATGCTAACGCATAAAATTTTTCTTAATCATATTAAAAGCGCGGTAGATAGAATGAGTTCTAGAGGACGTGGACGCCGTGGACGTGGTAGGGGTAGGATGACGGTGTCCGAACCCGTCAGTCGAGGACAAGGTTCGAAAATGAGGTACCATCGCCACCACCACCTCCTACTTTTAGAGTGAGGAGCCGAGGCACGGCAGGTGGCGAGTCGGTATCGCAAGTCGTGTTGCGAGTCTTGGAGATGGTGGGTGGGGCTGGTGGAAATGTAGGAGCTCGGAAATGTCCTCGAGCGACTCCGATCTAACGGAGCGGAGGTATTCCGAGGTGTGTCGGGAGTGGCACCCGGTGCTGTGGAATCTTGGCTAGAGTCATTGAAAGAATCATGGATGACCTTGACTGGACCGAGGAAGAGAAGTCGAAAGGGGCAGTGTCACTTCTAAAGGATGAAGCGATCGTGGTGGCTTACGGTTCGAGATGGGGCTACTGCAGATGATTTGACTTGGGAGTATTTCGAGAACCACCTATCGAGAAAAAGTATGTGGGCATCGCCTACACCGACGCTGCAGCAGAGAAAGCTTTTTGGGATTAGTGCAAGGAACTAAGTCCGTGTCGGAATATGAGGCGGAATTTCTAAGGCTAAGTAGATATGCGAGAGGCATCGTGGTTCATCGAACATGAGCGCTGTGGTCCGCTTTGAGGACGGACTCGAGATGATTTAAGGTTACCGATTGCCCCACAGCAGAGTTCGTGAGTTCTCATCTCTAGTGGAGAAGGCTAAGGTAGCCGAAGGAATCAAAGGAGGCCGTGGAGGCGAGAACTATAGTAAGAACAATCGTAAGAGAAGTTTTGGGTCATTTGGATCAAGCGGAAGTGCTCGAGAAAAGGCTAGGCCAAGTGGGCCCAATCAGCGAAAGAAGGCCCACGCATCGCTAATCGAGGCCGACTCGGTGCAATCATTGTGGAAAGACCCATTGGGGAGGTTGTTGGACTGGTGACAAAGGATGTTTTGAGTGTGGGTCTTTGGAGCATCGCGTCGAGATTGTCCCCGTAAATTAGCTAAGAAGCACCGGCAGAGGGGCGTAACTGTGCTCATGATAGAAATGTAGGACCACAGAGGGTCGTGGTAATGGTAGAGGAAACAACGGTCCTAACCGAGGTCGTGGAACTCAAGGCGAGGTTCGGGCAACACAGAGGCTAGCGCACTGGCTTAGTTTACGCAGGCGAGGTGTCGCGAGGAAGGTGACGCACTGAGATGTCATAACCGCACGTTTCTAATTTTTGGTTTTCCTTATGTTGCATTGATTGATGTGGGCTCGACGCACTCGTACATTGCTAGTAGTGTGGTAGGAACTATGGACCTAAACTCAAAGCGCTTCTAGGAGATGACCGTAGTTAGCCCCTTAGGTCACTCCGTAGTCGTAGATAAACTCTATAGAGGCGTACTTCTAGAACTTCAAGGGGTAGTATTTGTAGTCGATCTAATGGAACTACCGCTTGGGGAGTTCGATTTGATCCTCGGTATGGATTGGTTGGTTAAGTACCAAGCAAGGTTGGATCGCGCGACCAAGCGCATGGTTCTTAAGGCACGGCGGAAGGTGATGAAGTGGTTATGATAGGAGATAGGAGGAATTACCTATCCAACGTAGTGTCTGCCTTGAAGGCCGAAAGGATGATCAAGAAGGGTTGTGAGGCGTATTTGGTTCAAATCTGTGCTTTGGAAGCTAAGGGGTTAGTAGTTAGAAAGGTCCGAACGGTTGGGGAATTTGCTGATGTATTCCCGGAAGAACTTCCGGTTTGCCTCCGGATCGAGAAGTCGAATTCGGTATAGACTTGCTACCGGGCGGCACCGGTGTCCATAGCACCATACCGAATGGCACCAAAGGAATTGGTGGAGCTAAAGGCTCAAGTTCGGGAGCTCTTGGATAGAGGGTTTTATACGACCAAGTATATCTCCGTGGGGAGCACTGTGTTGTTTGTCAAGAAGAAGGATGGTTCTATGCGGATGTGCATCGACTCACCGTCGGTTGAACAAGTTAACGATCAAGAACAAGTATCCCGTTGCCTCGGATTGACGACTTGTTTGATCAACCGGAAGGGTGCCTCGGTGTTTTCAAGATAGACCTTAGGTCGAGTTATCACCAATTAAGGGTGAAGGAGGCTGATGTTCACAAACGGCATTCGAACTCGGTATGGGCATTTTGAGTTCTTGGTAATGCCATTCGGGTTGACCAATGCACCGCGGCATTCATGGACTTGATGAATAGAGTATTCCAAAGAAGATTTGGACCATTCGTCGTGGTGTTCATAGACGACATATTGGTTTATTCAAAGACAGTAAGAGGAGCATGACAAGCATTTACGGATAGTTCGCAAGTATTGAGGGGGAAGAAGATTATATGCCAAATTCAGCAAATCTGAATTTTGGCTTAGGAAGTGGCTTTCTTAGGTCATGTAGTGTCATTTGAAGGAATTAGGGTAGACCCTCGCAAGATTGAAGCAAAGATTGGAGTGGAAACCACCTAGGACGGTGGTGAAATACGAAGTTTTCTCGGGTTTAGCAGGTACTATCGGAGATTCGTGGAAGGATTCTCTCTAATAGCAGTAGCCAATTAACTAAGTTGCTAAGGAAAGGTGTCCCATTTGTTTGGACGGAGAAGCAAGCAAGAAAGCTTTGATAAGTTAAAGAAGATTTTGACTGGAAGCTCCGGTTTTGGTACACCATTTGAAGCAGAAAGTTATTCACAGTTTATTGTGATGCATCTCACACCGGTTTGGGATGTGTGTTGATGCGAGGATGGGAAGGTAGTAGCCTATGCATCTCGCCGCTTAAGATCGCATGAGGTTAACTACCCAACGCACGACTTTGAGTTAGCAGCGGTCGTCTTCGCTCTCAAGATATGGAGACATTACTGTGATGGGGAGAAGTCGATGGTCTACACGGATCACAAAAGCTTGAGGTATCTTCCGACTCGAAGGATCCGAATCGAGAGCAGCGGCGTCGGTGGATTGAACTACTAAAGGACTATGATTGTTCAATCGAGTACCATCCGGGTAAGGCTAATGTGGTAGCTGACGCATTGAGCCGGAAGGTGGTGACGGACTTAAGAGCAATGTTCGCTCGGTTAAGTCTGTATGATGAGGGGAGTCTTTTGGCAGAACTTCAAGTAAAGCCGACTTGGATTGAGGAGATTAAAGAAAAGCAGTTAGTGGATGAGGGCTTGAGTGCTAAGTGGGTACAAGTTCAAGACGGTGGTTTGGAAGGGTACAGTCTGTCTAGTGATGGAGTGCTTTGTTTTCAAGGACGAGTATGTATGCCAAAGGATACAGAATTAAGGCAGAAAATTCTCCAAGATGCACATAGCAGCCCATACGCTATGCATCCTGGGGGAAGCAAGATGTATGGAGATTTGCGAAAACAGTTCTGGTGGCCGGGGTTGAAGCGTGAGATAACGGAGTTCATAGGGAAGTGTCTGACGTGTCAGCAGGTTAAGGCTGAACATCAGTCACCATCGGGACTACTTCAACCGATAAAGATCCTCAATGGAAATGGGAGAGGATCACCATGGATTTTGTTAGTGGGCTACCCTCACGCCCACCAAGAAGGATGCGATTTGGGTAATTGTGGATCGCTTAACTAAATCAGCTCACTTCATGCCGGTGAGAATGGATTACTCACCTCCGAAGCTTAGCGAAGTCGTATGTGGGAGAAATAGTGAGGTTGCATGGCGTGCAGTGTCGATTATCTCGGATAGGGATCCCGATTCACGTCAAGGTTTTGGAAAGCGTTGCATCAAGCTTTGGGTACACGGTTAGATTTCAAGACGGCTTTCCATCCACAAATCGACGGACTGATCGGAAAGGGTGATCTGATTTTAGAAGACATGTTAAGAGGTCGTGGTCTTGGATTTTAGTGGTAGTTGGGAGGAGTACCTACCATTAGCGGAATTCGCTTATAACAATAGTTATCAGCTTAGTATTCAAATGGCTCCATACGAGGCCCTATATGGACGAAAGTGCCGTACTCCTACATGTTGGACGGAGTTGGGAGAACGACAAGTTCGGGTCCAGATTGGTAACCGGAGACGGAAGACAAAGTCAAGGTGATTCGGTCTCGTCTCAAGGAAGCATCGGATAGGCGAAGTCTTATGCCGATCTCAAACGCAAGGAAGTGGAGTATCTTTGGGAGACAAAGTCTTTCGAAAGTGTCGCCTTGGAAAAAGGTGTTGAGATTTGGACGAAAGGAAGTTAAGCCCAAGGTTCATCGGGCCATATACTATTGTGAAGCGAGTAGGACCAGTGGCTTATCGGCTAGAGCTGCCGGCAGAATCGAGTCGATTCATGACGTATTTCATGTGTCAATGCCGAGACAGTATCGTCGAGATCCTTCAGACGTTGTGCCGATGAGCGCAGATTGAGGTGAATTCGGATTTATCTATTGAAGAAGAACCGGTTCAGATTGTAGACCGAGATGTGAAAGTTCTACGAAGGAAGGCAGTGCCTTTAGTGAAAGTGTTATGGCGGAACCACGGAGTGGAAGAAGCTACGTGGGAGCCCGAGGAGGTGATGCGGCAGCAATACCCCCATCTCTTTTGATCAAGGAATTTCGAGGACGAAATTTATTTTAAGGGGGGTAGAGCTGTAACATCCCAAATATGGGGTTATTTGGAATTTGATTATTTTCTTATTATGAACTGCTGTGATATTGTTAATTGAATAATAGAGCTTAATTTAAGGCTTTGAGTGTGCCCGGTTTGATAGAAAAATTTCAGTTTTTAATTTTAGAAGAAGGGAGCCTTAGCAAGTGGGTGTTATAAGAATAAATGTGGGTAATTTAACACTAATTAGGCCTTGGATAAGTGGCAAAGTAAGCCCACTTAAGAGCTAGCATGTGACGCCACAAGGGATAGGGGAGAGCCTTGGTTCGAGTCACAAAATCCCCTTTCTTTTTGCACTAGGATGGACGGCACAAGTGGGAGAATTTTTCTCCCTTCAAACTCTTTTATTAAATAGTATTAATAAGAGATAATATGAGTATTGAAATTAGATTTTTAAATGTTTTAATCTCAAGGATAATGGGAGATAAATGAGGATTACTAGAAGATTATTTTTTTCTATTAGTTCAAAATTGTTGAATTAAATTAAGTGGATGGCCTAGAGAAAAACTAGGTGTTGGCCGAATTTGGGACTCCTTGTTGAAGAGGAGTGGACGGCTAGGAGACTGAGTATAGGGGGGGGAGAGTGCCGAATTCTCTTAAGGCACCATTCATCATTTGATTCTTCTTCTTTTTCCCTTTGCAAATAGCCGAATTTCCTCTCCCTCATCTTCTAATATTTTTCCACTTCTTTCTCATTCTCTCAAAACCGAAACCACCATTGACATCTTCCTCATTTTCTTCTTTTTGCTTAACACCAAGAACCCCTCTACTTCTTTCTTTGTTGAAACCCCTATCTCCCTTTTCCACTATTTCTTTCTTTCCTCCTCTTTAGCCGAACATACTCCATTGTGGTGCCGAAATCTCTTTTCTTCCAAAAGATCTACTTTGGCCGAATATCAAGTGGGCATAGGTTCTTCTCAAGAGTTCCTCTCCAATCAGTTGAAAAGGGTAAGTAATGGCCGAATGTCCATCTCCCCTTTGTCTTCTTTCTTTGTCGATTTCTTTTACAAGGGGAAGTGCCGATTTCGGCAAAGGTTAACAAGGCTTCTAAACGTTGGTAAACGATCTCTCCTAGGTACCCCAAGGTTGTGAAGAAGTCGACCCAAACTCCTAATCTCTAGCATTCGGCTTTGGTAAGTAGTGGTAAGAAGATTTCCTTTAGTTTACTATTCGTTTAAGCCGAAGGCTAATAACTCTAAGTGATGGCCGAATGTAGGAGTGAAGCAGGAATCGCATACCAAGTACCGAAGTGAGTACTCACGGGGTGATAGGTAAGGTTCGGGTTCATAAGGAACCCCTTCTAATAAGTTGACTTGGCCGAATAGGCCATAGTACTAATATGGGTATTTGGCCGAATATAGGGATCAGTAGATCTAGGGTGGCCAACGTTTCTTTTTCGGATTTAGAGCATCCAAGGGTGACAGGTGTGTACATACACACTTATAATTGATTAAATGTACTAAACTGTTGTGTGCTAACCGAATCTGTAGATTCGGGATTAATACCATGAAAGGTATGAGCAGGAACAAGGTAAGTTCTGTTGACTATATTTTAAGATGCTTTTGGGAAGCATGGTGTGTCTAGTACACGTTGCTTATTGCCGATGGTAAAACTCGTACATGTAATTAAGTATGTGGTAGCATAAATTATGTGATATAAATATTGATGTGGGATTGATTGAGTGGAGGGGCAAGTGATGTTTCGGTCGACGAGCACCAAAGTGTTTTGGTAACACATCGTGACTATATGTCACAGAGGTTTGGTACCTCCAGAGGTTTGGCACCTCATAGCGACTTGTCCCCGTGGTTAACACCACCGTGGGTTGGCCCCACTTGAGATATGGGATCGTCGCCGCTGATTTGGTATCACACGATGGGTTGGCCCCATCACCCGATTTGTGTCTACGGACACCAGTGCTTTGGTAGCACATTGTGACTATATGTCACCAGTGGTTTGGCACCACCAGTGTTTTGGTAACACATTGTGACTACGGTCACCAGTGGTTTGGTACCACATGGGGTAGATAAAGGCGTTTGGTTGGCTAGGTTGGGTGCATGGCTTAGTACATGATGATTAATTATATGCTGTGTATGAATTTGTTTGCATACGAGGGAAGGGTTACATACTGAGTCTTGGTGACTCACCTTCTCCTTTAACATTTTTCAGGTGACTCGTAGATGGCGGTTGAGGAGCCGGTTGGACTCGAGGTGGCCATGCAGTGGATTTAAATTTATAGAACTTTAAATTTGGTTATTTTTACTTTGGTTGTAATAAGGCCTCCATAAACTCTATTTGTGTTTTTGTTTTGATGTTGGATGTTTACTTTAAACTATATTATTAAATTGAACTAAAATCACATGTTTTCTTAAGTTAACACGAAAAAGTTTAATCGTGCCATCGGGCACACTTGAAACTGGTATAACAATTGGACTTAATTAAATTTCCAAATTAAATCTAAGGGTAGCTTTGGCAAAATAATCGGAAACGAGAAGTTTTCAATAAAAACTAAATAGGGATCGAAATGGTGTTCACAAGGTTTTTTCTCCGTAACAAATCAAATTCGGTCGTAATGTTTGGGCCGGGTTTGGGTTGTTACATGGAATATCAAAAAAAGAATTAAGAACACACAATTAAGAACAAATCAAGTATTTATCATATAGTTCAGCAAACGATAACAAGATTCATCTTAGGTTTCATCCCCCTCAGGTATCTGAGGGTTTAGTTCATAATTATAAAAGAATACATCTCAGAAGAAAAGATGAAACAAAACATAAGAAAACCCTAGAACTCCCTGAAGGAATTAAAGAGAAGATCCTCTATCTTGAGTATGACTCTAGCTTCTTGAGATGAATCAACTGGCTTTCTTCGAGTAAATTCCACAATTCTGACCTCTCTGGCTCGGCTCCTTGGCCTAGCTGGACGCCCCCTTGAAGGTTGGCCTCTAGGGTGCTTATAAAGGCTTTTGGAATGGCTTTCTTTGCCTCTAAGTACCCTAATCCGAATAGAATTCTTCTTTGTCACGTCAGGGACACGCCCATGGCACACGCCCATGTGAATCGTGGCTAGGCCGTGTTCGGACCTGCTGAAGGAGCACGACCGTGTGGTATTGGGCCCAAGTCGTGTTGATTTCGTGATATGGCCCATTTACTCTGTTTTAGGCCCGTTTCTCGTTCTTTTCATCCTCCGGTGCTCTCCTGAGTATAAAACATGAAATTAAAGGATTAAGAGCACCAAATTACATAATTCAAGGGATAAATCATCCAAAAGTATGCTAAATGTGGGTTTAAAATATGTTATTATTACGGTTTATCACTCTGGCAACTTCAGTAGCAAGTGTTGGAAATGTTCGATCTGAATGACCTGAGTGCAAGCATTGTGGTAAAAGACATCCGGGAAGTTGTAGATTGAATGACCGGACTTGTTTCAGATGTGGATCATTAGATCATTTCATTCGTGATTGCCCAGAGTCTGTTGAGCCAGAGATTATTTAGACTCCAAGATCAGATAATGCCCCAGTAAGAGGTAGAACTTTGCGAAATACAAGAAATGTCAGTGGTAGTCAGAGAACTACGAGAAATATTATTTCGAGATCTGAAGCTAGAGCGCCTGCCAGAGCGTATGCCATCTGAGCTCGTGAGGAAGCTTCATCTCCAGATGTTATAATGGGTACTTTTACACTTTATGATACTTCTGTGATTGCATTGATAGACCCTGGTTCTACTCATTCGTATATATGCATGAATTTGGTAATTAGTAAGATTTTGCCTGTAGAGTCTACTGAATTTGTTATAAAAGTATCGAACCCCTTAGGTAAAAGTGTTCTGGTTGACAAAATATGCAAGAATTATCCGTTAATGTTTCAAGATATCTGTTTCCCTGCTGATCTGATGCTATTACCGTTTCATGAGTTTGATATAATTCTGGGTATGGACTGGTTAACATTGCATTATGCTGTTGTGAACTGTAAAAGAAAGACTATTGATTTGAGTCGTCAGAATGGTGAAATAGTTTGTATTGAGTCGAATGATTTAAATGGATTGCCTACTGTGATATCTGTCTTGAAAGCTTAGAGTTATATGAAAAAGGGTTACGAGGCTTATTTTGCTTATGTGATTGATTCAAAAGTGTCTGAAAAGAAAGTTGAATCAGTACCAGTTATTTATGAGTTTTCTGATTTATTTTCAGAAGAATTGTCGGGACTGCCTCTGATACGTGAAGTTGAATTTGGTATTGATCTGTTGCCTAGTACGATTCTGATTTTGATAGCTCCGTAATAAATGGCACCTATGGAATTAAAAGAATTGAAAGCTCAGTTGCAAGAGTTGACAGATAGAGGTTTTGCACGACTGAGTTTCTCTCCCTGGGGCGCACCAGTTTTATTTGTGAAAAAGAAAGATGGAACTATGAGAATGTGTATCGACTACAGACAGCTCAATAAGGTGACTATAAAGAATAAGTATCTGTTGCGACGGATTGATGATTTGTTTGATCAGTTTAAAGGGGCTGCCGTATTTTCAAAGATAGATCTGAGATCGGGTTACTACCAGTTGAGAGTGAAAGACACAGACATTCTGAAAACTACTTTTAAAACGAGGTATGGGCATTACGAGTTTTTAGTTATGCCATTTGGACTAACCAATGCTCCGGCTATTTTTATGGATCTAATGAACAGAATATTCAGACCGTACCTAGATCGATTTGTGGTTGTATTCATTGATGACATTTTGATTTATTCATGGGATGAAACTGAACATGCTGAACATTTGAAAATCGTTTTGCAAACTCTGAGAGAAAAGTAATTGTATGTAAAATTTAGCAAATGTGAATTCTGGTTACACGAGGTTAGTTTTCTGGGGCATATTGTGTCAGCTCCTGGAATTCGAGTTGATCCGAGTAAAATTTCTGCTATTCTGGATTGGAAACCTCTGAGGAATGTGTCTGAAGTCTGTAGCTTTTTTGGACTACCTGGTTATTATCGTCGGTTTGTAAAAGGGTTTTCAGTGATAGCTACTCCGTTGACCAGATTGCTTCAGAAAGATGTGAGATTTGAATGGTCTGATAAATGTCAGAAAAGTTTTGATCAGTTGAAAACTTTGTTAACTGAAGCTCCAATGTTAGTACAACTAGAATCGGGCAAAGAGTTTGTAATATATAGTGATACTTCGTTGAATGGTCTGGGATGTGTATTGATGCAGGAAGGCAAAGTAATAGCTTATGTTTCAAGACAGTTGAAGCCTCATGAAAGGAACTATCCAACACACGATCTTGAGCTACCCAGCGATTGTGTTCGCATTAAAGATTTGGCGACATTATCTGTTCGTCGAGAAATGTCATGTGTTTTCAGATCATAAAAGTTTAAAATATCTGATAACTCAGAAAGATTTGAATCTGCGACAGAGAAGATGCCTAGAACTGTTAAAAGACTACGAACTTGTAATAGATTATCATCCGGGTAAAGCTAATGTAGTTGCCGATGCATTGAGTCGAAAGTCACTTTGTGCATTACGTGCTATGAATGCTCATCTAGATCTGTCTGATGATAGTTCAGTGTTAACTGAATTGAAAGCGAAACCGTTGTTTTTGCAACAAATACTTGATGCTCAAAAAGTTGATAATGAAATGTTAGCGAAATGAGCTTTATGTGATTTAAATTCTGATTCTGAATTTCAAATTGTTGATAATTGCTTGAGATTTCGAGATCGAATCTGTGTTCCGAGAAATCCAGAGTTGATTCGGTTAATTTTGAACAAAGCACATAATAGTCGCCTATCTGTTCATCTGGGAAGTACAAAGATGTACCGTGATCTGAAACAGCACTATTGGTGGTCTGGTATGAAATGAGATATCTCTGATTTCGTATCGAAATGCTTAGTCTGTCAGGAAGTGAAAGCAGAACATTAGGTTCCATTTGGTTTGTTACAACCAATTCTGATTCCCGAGTGGAAATGGGATAGAGTGACGATGGATTTTGTTTCTGGATTGCCTCTGACTTCGAGAAAGAAAGATGCGATTTGGGTCGTAGTTGATCGTTTGACAAAATCTACCCATTTTATTCTGGTATGATTTGATTACTCACTTGATAGATTAGCTGAGCTATAAATCTCTGAAATTGTGAGATTGCACGGAGTGCCATTGTCTATTGTGTCAGATCAAGATCTGAGATTTCCATCGCGATTCTGGAAGATATTACAAGAAGCTTTAGGCACAAAATTGCATCTCAGTACAGCTTTTCATCCACAAACAGATGGTCAATCCGAGTGGGTCATTCAGATTCTTGAAGATATGTTGAGATGCTGCATTCTTGAGTTTAACAGTACATGGGAATCGTACTTGCCATTGATTGAATTTGCTTATAATAACAGTTTTCAGTCGAGTATTAAAATGGCACCTTATGAAGCTTTGTACGGTCGTAAATGTTGTACACCTATGTATTGGACCGAGCTCAGTGAAAATAAGATACACGGGGTTGATCTGATAAAAGATACTGAACAGAAAGTAAAAGTAATCCGTGATAGTCTGAAATCAGCATCTGATCGTCAGAAGTCTTACGCAGACTTGAAACGTAAAGATATTGAATTTGAGATCGAAGACAAAGTGTTTTTGAAAGTATCTCCATGGAAGAAAGTACTCCGATTCGGACGTAAAGGCAAGTTAAGTCCGAGGTTTATCGGGCCGTATGAGATCATTGAGCGTATTGGACCAGTTGCGTATAGATTGTTGTTGCCCTCCGAACTAGAAAAGATAAACAATGTATTCCATGTTTCGATGCTCCGAAGATATCGATCCGATCTGTCACATGTAATTGCTCCGTCTGAAATTAAAATTCGATCTAGTATGACCTACGAAGAAGAGCCGGTCCGTATTTTAGCTCGAGAAATAAAAGAATTGAGAAACAAGAAAATTCTGTTAGTAAAAGTATTGTGGCATCGACACGGTGTAGAAGAGGCCACGTGGGAGCCCGAAGATTCATTAAGACAGCAATATCCAAATCTATTTAACAGTAAGATTTTCGGGGACGAAAATCCCTAAGGGGGGAGAATTGTAACAGTCTGATTTGTACCCTAGTCAGAATAGTGGTTTTAGAACCACAAATCCGAGTCCGTATAATATTTTAATATTATTTACTGTGTCTATGATATATGATTAAGCATTTGTTAAATTTTCGTAAGTTAATTTTTTCCTTTCGTGTGTTTAATTTGAGCAAAGGATTAAATTGCATTGAATGCAAAATTAGCATGCTTCATGAAAAGATACCTATTTTCCATGTCTTTAAAAGTATGGAGGTTTTATGTGGCAATTAAGCCAATTATAAGATAGTGGGAGTTTAAATGACATAAAGACCATAGTGTTATTTTGTCTTATATGTTTAATAAATGGGTAAAATAGTAATTGAATAATTATGTTAAGTTAAGTAAAACAAATGAAAATGATAGTGGATGTGTTCATCCATTCTAGCCGAAATTGGAAGAAGAAAAAGAAGAAAGTTGAGCTAGGTTTCGGCAATGACAAGCTTGAATTAAGGTATGTGTTGAGTATGATTTTTGATGATTTTTATGTTTTTGAGATTGTTGCTTAGTCTACTATCAAGCCCATGTTGTAATTTGAAGAATTGATGATAATTGTGAGATGTTTCATTGATAAAATCATGAGCCTTGTGATGAGTTTAGATGTTAAATGAAAGATATGTGTTAAATGAACATGTTTTGTTCTTGAAATTTTGATGAATTTAGCTAATTAGGGCTAAATTGAGAAATAGCAATTTGAGGGATTAAATTGTGAAATTGATAGAAAATATGGGCTTGTATAAGATATATGAGCATTCGGCTAAGCATGGTTAAATGGTGATTTTTTTTTAAATTTGATGTTTTGAGAAAAATGGACTAAATTGATAAATTGTGCAAATGTGAGGGCTAAATTGCAAATTGCCCTAAATGTGTGTTTTTTGATTGATTTGAATGTGTTGATAAATAAAAGGGTTAAATTTGAATATGTATAGATCAAGAACCGAAGAAATCAGACTTAGCTCGCGGGAAAGCGAAAGTAACCGAGTAGCCGTTTCTGTTTCAGTTAAATCGAATTTGAGGTAAGTCATTATACAAATAAACGTGTTTGTATTGAATTATGTATGTTTATGTGACTATTGATAATGATAAATGCTTACGAGATGTTGTATATATGAATTCCGAGATAAGATCGATTTAATGATAATATCCGAGAAGCCTCGTACGAACCTAGGAATAGATAGTTTTAGCTATGTCATGACATAGGTGTCTGTTACGTGATATCATGTAAGACCACATCTGGGATGTTGGCATTGATTTGAGATTTCGTGTAGACCACGTCTGGGACGTTGGCATCGATAAGAAATTCTATGTAAGACCACGTCTGGGACGTTGGCATCGATATGAGATTTACGTGTAAGACCATGTCTGGGACATCAGCATCGTGTTTGATTCGTGTAAGACCCTGTCTGGGACAGTGGCATCGATATCAGATTACATGTAAGACCACGTCTGGGACGTTGGCATTGTACGACTATTCTGAGCAATCTGAGTACCCTATTAGATTCCGAACGGTTCAACAGGCGAGTCTGAGATATGAACAACTCAGTAATTTGTACATCTGTTTCAAGTACGTTTGAAAAATACACTAAGTGTGTATGAAAGGTAAGTATCTATATGAACTCACTTTGATGAATATGTGCAAAGAAGTGATGAGATAAAATGTGAAGATAATCTCAAATGAGCTTTGTGTATATGTGATATTGATTTGAAGAATGAGGTAAAACATGGCTAAGCAAATGAGCCAAATGCTACATGTGATGTATATGTTATATGAACCAATAATAGCATTTACTTAAAATGATTATATGCATTTTATGCTAAGATTATTTGTATATGGCTTACTAAGCTTTTGAAAGCTTACTCTGTGTGTGTTTGTTCTGTTTTATAGATCGTCAAAGCTACTGAAGGCTAGGGACCGTCAAGGATTGTCATCACACTACTCAAACTCATTTTG
The DNA here is from genome assembly GCA_025698515.1 of Gossypium sturtianum. NCBI lineage: Eukaryota > Viridiplantae > Streptophyta > Magnoliopsida > Malvales > Malvaceae > Gossypium > Gossypium sturtianum. Next base: position 35,603,116 of record CM046954.1, read on the forward strand.
GTACCTTTTGGGTATGTATATACTAAGTATGACATGTATAGGCTAGTTATTTGGTACAAGTTTGAGATATGAACTTAGCCATGTGATGTGGCTAGATATATGTTTTGGAAATATGCATGAGTGATTTGGTATATGATGATGGTTTTGGTTTGATTATTTGATCATGTTATGGTAAAATTTGTGAAAGATAAATATGGATGAAATATGCTTGTGTATACATGAGTTTTAGTCATGTAAATTGGCATGATTGGAATTTGATTTGATTGTAGAGTTTGGATGGTTATTTTGATATGTTTTTGGTTTCCAAATGTGCATAAGTTGTATTGGTAATTTGCTTGTAGGTATGACCTTATGTGGGTGGCATTTTAACCTTGCAAATGGCCTGTTATGCCTACATGGTCAAGGCACACGGGCGTGCTTGATGACCGTGGGAGTAAGTCAGTAGCTAGCTAAGAGCACACGGCCATGGTACACGGGCGTGCCTAGTAGCCAGGTGATTTAGTCAAAATGTGGCCTAAAAGCACACGGCCATGGTACACGGGCGTGCCTAATGGCCGTGTGGAAAAGTCAGTATAAATGCCCTGAATTGGCACAGCCAAGACACAAGGGGGTGTCTGGTGTCCGTGGGAGACACACGGCCAGCTCACACGGGCGTGTGTCTTGCATAACTTAGAAAAGTTTTTAATTTTCGAGAATTTTCGTAAGAGTTCGGCCTAGTTCTGGCCCTACTCTAAAGCATGATTAAGGTCTCGTTGACCTATAACTGGGACACGATAATTGTGATTGATGATTTATTTTACGAATTTTTTGAATAAGTTTCTGATCTGTCTGGTAACTCCTTTAACCCTTATCCGACGACGGATACGGGATAGGGGTGTTACATTTCCATCCTCAGACAGATGGTCAGCCGGAGAGGGTGATTCAAGTACTGGAGGATATGTTGAGGAGCTGTGTTATAGATTTCCAAGGCAGTTGGGAGGTGTACTTGCCATTGGCAGAGTTCGCCTATAACAACAACTATCAGTCTAGCATCCAGATGGCACCGTACGAGGCCATGTATGGTCGTAAGTGTCGTACTTCCTTGTGCTGGACTAAGTTGGGTGAGCGACGTGTACTGGGTCCGGAGTTGCTTTCTGAAACTGAAGACAAGATCCGATTGATTCGAGATCGTCTGAAAGCGACATCTGATAGACAGAAGTCCTAGGCAGATCTGAAAAGAAAGGATATCGAGTATTCTGTGGGGGACTTAGTTTTTCTCAAGGTCTCGCCATGGAAGAAGGATCTGAGGTTCAGTCGCAAGGGTAAGCTGAGCCCACGGTTTATTAGGCCGTACCGCATTCTGAAGCGAGTGGGGCCAGTCGCATATCAGTTGGAGCTTCCTCCGGAGTTGAATCGCATTCATGATGTGTTCCACGTCTCAATGTTGAGACGCTACCGCTCTGATCCCACGCATGTTGTTCTTATTGAGGACATTGAGGTTAGGCCAGATCTGACATTTGAGGAGGAGCCGGTTCAGATTTTGGAGCGCAACATTAAAGTTCTATGGAGGAAGTCTATCCCTTTAGTTAAAGTGTTGTGGGGAATCACAGCACGGAAGAGGCCACTTGGGAGCCAGAGGATTCGATGCGTCAGCAATATCCTCACTTTTTCTGATCAGGTAAAATTTTGAGGACGGAATTTTCTTTTAGGGGGGTAGAGTTGTAACGCCTCGAGTTTCTTATATTCCAGCTTTTTTAATTTTGGTGAAAAATATATGTCTGCTTCAGTGGTTGTGTTCTGGGAGTGTCTGAGAAGTCTTGGGTTCAAGCCTTGACTTGGGAAAATTTTGGTATTTTTATGAATAAAGCCCTATCTCTGGTTGGTAGCCTTATAAGTAAAAGTGTGTGAGTAATTAGCAGAATGGGCCTGCTGGTCTGGTGGTTAAGTGGAGTGTTAATGTGGAAGGGTACTGGAGTTTGAATCCCTGCGTGAGCATTATTTTTGCCTATCACGCCTCGAGTGTTTGTGTTGGACTAAAAATCTGATTGTAATGAGAGATTTGGGGAGATGATAAGGGGAATATCAGAAAAATCTGTTCATTTTTCCTCTCCCCAACAAAAGAGAAAGCAAATTTCGGCTTCTCTTCTTCTCTCAAACCTTTTGCCGCCGCCCCTTCCACCCCTTGCTGTTATTTTTTTCTTTCAAGTTCTGTGGATCGTTATTCGACTTTAGGGCTCGCTAGTGGTAAGTTTGGATTTTGCTATTCTAAACGTTTTGTGTTCTTTCTAAGAGGGATTCCTTTTTTGGTGTTAGGAGTTAATCAAGGAACGATAAACCGATTTCCAAGTGACGAATTAAGTGCAGGGATTGCTCGTGTTGATCAAAGGTAAGTTTTGGGTGCTCGTTGGATGAGTACCCCGTTTTGGGTTTGGTTGATTTCAATCGTTTAAGAGATTAAATGAGTAAAACGTTGTTCAATTATAGGTGCTGGTGATCTCGGGATTGCGTAAAGAGCGAAAGTGAACCAGGTGTGTACCCGAAAACGTCGAAAACGAGGTTTTAGCGAAAGCCGAAAACCTTACTGTTGATGCCACACGGGCGTGTTGTCGCCCGTGTGGTAGGACGTGTGCAAGACTGTAAGTCACCGCACGACCGTGCGATTGACGACCCAGGCCGTGCGCGAGCGACACGGTCATGTGATGGCCGAGCAAGGCCGTGTACGAAACACGGGCTCGACCAATTGGGTCGTGTGGGCCACACGGGTGAACCACATGGGCGTGTGGGATTCTGGGCCAGGCTGTGTGATCCACACGGCCAAGGCCAATTTGGGCCGTGTGGGCCACACGGGTGCGTGGGCCCACACGGGCGGGCCACATGGGCGTGTGAGCCCATTTTTCTGAGAAACTCTGTAAGGTTTCACGGGTCGTCCAAGTCGATTGTGGACCTACCGTAGGGTCGGTAAGCAATACTTAGACCCCTAAATGAATGATCTGTCTGTCTGATTTCTGTAATAACATGTATACTGATCTGAATATATGAGTTTTAATTGCATAATAGCATGTCATTATTGCATGTTGCATTGCATCGGGGTGGGTTGATCATGATTGGAGGAAGTATCTGAAAGGCTCTTAAGCCTGTTATCTGGCAGCTCAGCTGCAAATTTCTGATTATGTGCCGCATTTGGTACAACATGGTGTGTAAGGCTGGGTGGGTTGATTTTATCCCCACATGGTGTGTAGGGTTGGACGGAGTTGGTGTGTAGAGGCTGGTGGGTAGGACTCTATTTTCTGCATATTCTGTCTGAAATGGGCTAAGGCCCTGTAATATGTCTGAATCTGTATCTGAGTGGGCTAAGGTCCACACCGTTCCTTTAATGGGCTCAGACCCGAACTGTGGAATTATGTCTGTTATCTAATATTACTATGTGTATGTTTTCTGTGGGGAATACACACTCAGTTTGCAAAAACTCACCCTTTTCTGTTAAATCTGTTCAGGTAATCCCCAGCAGTAGACGGATCGGTGCGACGGAGGACTCGGTGGTGACCATGGTTCTGGACATTTATTACGGTTTTATTTTTAATTATGGTTTGATTATATCTGGGTAATTTTTATGTAATAAGGCTTTTACAGATTTTTGTTTTAAATATGGGATTTGTGACGATTATGGTATTATGACTAGAAGTAGGAAAAACTCGAGTTTTTAAAATAAACAAAGATTTTATTAAAATACATACGAATTCGTAAATTATTTTAAAAGCTTCTGCAAACGTATAATGTTTTGAAAATGGACAATGAACGAATAAACGACACGGTTTGACGGTAACCTAATATATCGAAAATGGCTTTATTGTAATTACGTCTTCCAAAGCACTATCATGTGACATCGTCAGATTCAGCCATAACGTCTAGGCCAGGTTTGGGGTGTTCGATCGTTGTTTTCGCGATGTCAAAGCCTTAAAATTTATAAAAAGAATGATCGAACCTGGAAACTAACTATGACAATGATTTGAGGCAAGCGCACCTATCGAACAGTAGTAGAGCTTAGGCAAGACCAGATTGTCGAACCCAAAGGAGCCAAAAGTACTAATATTAAATTTTTTTTTATTATCTAGCCTAAAATAAGTGAAGTTGTTTTTTTTTATCTAAATTTAACTAACTACTAAGCTAAAGACGCAAAGACAAAAAGAATAAATTGGGGAAATACTGTTGGAAAAACTCAGTTGATTAAGACGACCCTTAGTAAGAATCCACCTAGACTTCACTTGTTATCTAACTCTGAACCAGACGATTTATTCACTTGACTTGATCCGTAAGAATCCCTAATGTATATTAAACCCTCTATCGAAGCGAATAACGTCTAAACCTAGGTTGATTAATTGAAACCTCTTTCTAATTAAAACCCCTAGAATTGCATTAACTCGATCTATGGACTCCCATATTAGGTTTCACCCTAATCCGGAAAAATCTCGTCACCCTATCTCTAGGCGCGTGATCAACTCCGCTTAATTATGCTAGATCTACTCTTAAGCAGGGACTTTTGCTCTTCCACCTAAGCACATCAAACTTGAATCAATATCCCGGAAATATCAACACAAGAATTAAGAACACACAATTAAGAACAAATCAAGTATTTATCATATAGTTCAGCAAACGATAACAAGATTCATCTAAGTTTCATCCCCTTCAGGTATCTGAAGGGTTTTGTTTATAACAATAAAAAAAAACATCTCAGAAGAAAAAATAAAACAAAACATAAGAAATCCCTAAAACCCCCTAAAGGAATTGAAGGAGAGATCCGCCGTCTTGAGTAGAATTTCGACTTCTTGAGATGGATCAACTGGCTATCTTCGAGTGTTTCCCACAAATCTGACCTTTTCGGCTCGGCTCATTGGCCTAGCTCACCGCCCCCTTCTAGGTTATACTTAGGGTGTTTATATAGGCTTTTGAAATAGGTTTCTTTGCCCCTAAGTATCCTTTTCCGAGTGAAATTGCTCTTTTCCACGACAGGGACACGGCAATGGCACACGCCCGTGTGAATCGTCTTTAGGCCGTGTTCGGACTTTTAATGAGGTGACACGCCCGTGTAAATCGTGATCAGGCCATGTTCTAGTCTATCAGGGAGACACGGCCGTGTTGGCTCAAGTCGAGGCCGTGTCGATTTTCACTTTGGCATGATTTGGTCCGTTTTAAGCTCGTTTCTCGTTCTTTCCATCCTCCAGTGCTTTCCTGAGTATAAAACATGAACAGAAATGATTAAGAGCACCTTTTTACACAAATCACGGGATAAATCATCCAAAAGTATGCTAAATGTGGGATTAAAATATGTTACTTTTACGGTTTATCACATACCCCCACACTTAAGCTTTTGCTTGTCCTCAAGCAAAATTCTCAACTTACAATTAAAACAAACTTTCCATGATTCAATATTCCTATTAACAATGTCTCATCATAATTCATAGATAATTTATACATGAATAATTTAACTCAAAGAGTCCTAAAGATTCAAACAATATAAGTCATACATTTGTAGCACAAAACATAGGTGTTTCCCCTCATCTAAATAATTACCTCTGATCCAAAACCTACAAGGATTAACCTCCTCACAAAAGATTCACTCAAATCACTCAAGTGTTTAAGGTCTGTAATTAAGCACTCAAATGTCAAACCTGAAAAGTTAATCCCATAGGCTTGCATGAAAATCAAATCTCCACCACCGTAATATGAAATTATGCACAAATCAAAAGGTCTTTGAAAGGGTTGTAACGGGGCTTAGGTTAAAGGTGTTAATAAAGGCTGAATTAGAGAGTTAGAATCGAGATTGACCTGAAAAATTACCTAACTAGAAACAACGAACTAAAAAATAAATAATTACATGAATTGAAACTTTGAAACTAATAATACGAGCTTCTTCTTCAATAAATAGACGTTAACTGTACAAGCTCGCTTTTCATCATACTAATACTGAATATACTTCGATTTTTTATTTTTTTTAAGAACAAATAATCAAATATTTAAAATAATAAGAAAGTACTTTAACAACTAAAATATAGAACATAGTTAGGCAACTGCTCAAAATCAAATCTCAACAAAAAGGGTAGTCAAGAAGAATGATGATAACAAATACAAAGGGTTTTGGGTTAATATTAGTGGGTGAGTCAATAAAAAGGGTTGTTAGGATCAAAGGGGTTCACTAGGGGTTAATTATGAAGGTAGGTTTTTTTATGGAGTAAGTGGGTTAAATCCTAGGTGCCTTCATCATCTATGTATATCAAATCAAAGATGTGGTCTCAACATGTATAATCGATGCAAGTTCTAGAATAACAAATCAATGTTGACACACTCATAATCAAAAAGTGAGCATGAAAAAGGATATATGCTCTTATAAGACTCAAAATCTTCACAAAAATTATGGGTATTTTGATATCAACCTCGTAAATTTCAAATTTCAAAGTAATATTCAAATTCAGGTAGACAACCTAGAAAAAAAAAATTTAATACCGAAAAATAGACTTATCATGCTTGATTCTCTAGTATCTTAAAGTATAAATCATCAATGCACTATTATCAATGACTTAATCTAAAACATGTCAATAAAAATCATCAATCTTGGGAATTTCATTCTAATGATAATATGAGAAATTTACTTTAAGATAAGGCATATTTCAGGGATTTGAGAACAATGCAAAAAGTTTGGCACCTAATTTCAGGAATTTGAGAATAATGAAAAAAGTTAGGCACCTTTTTAGGTTGTTCACCCCCCCACACTTAAGATATACATTGCCCTCAATGTATAAAGATATATATATAGACAATTAAGTATAAATTCAAAAGATATGGAGAGAAGTGAAACTCCCTGAATTATGGATGACATCCTTGGAGGATGTGGAAAATACGTTGGAATTTCAGCCCGAGCTGGATTTGGCAGTGGTCATGGTGTGGTGGTTTCCCACTATTGCTGCGCTAGATAAAGAAATTGGGTAGCTCGTGGAGGATTAGCTAGGAATTATTAAGACACATTTAAAATAAACTAAATATATAATTAAAGACAAGAAAGATAAAGAGAAAGAAAACAGAAAGTAAAATAAAATTAAAAGAAAAGATGGATGGACTGAGAGGTCCTTATTGTTGGATGGTTCGCGAGGTGGGTGTGACCTCTAAGGCTGCGGAGGTGCTGGCGGTGGCGGAAGTGGCGTGATTCCCAAGCAGCCTGAAGAACCAGACACTAAATTAAAATAAACTAAATTAAGCATAAGATAGTTAAAGAGAAGGAAAATAAAAGAGAAGAGAAAAGTAAGAGAAAAAATAAATGGTCTCAAAGACCCTTGGCTTGGCGAGTGATTGAAGCGGCCGGCATGAACTTATATAGATCGGTCTCCTTGAGGAGACTGTGCTTGATTCCTTCCGCTTCTTCGGCATTTGGTGTAGCTCAAGGGTTTTGGGAATGTATTGGAGAAGAAAAGTAGGGAGAGGGTTGAGAAATAAAAGAAAAACTAAATGGGCTGAATGGGGGAGAAGAGGGAGGGGTGGGTGGTTTAAATAGAATTCTCAAGTCAGGTACATTCCCACGCCCGTGTACCATGGTTGTGTTAATTCACACGGCCGCGTCGCACGGCCGTGTTATGCATCGTATCGTTTCTCCCACGTGCATGTTCTAATTGCCATGCCCGTTGATGATAAGTCAGTGTCATCCACGGCCGCGTCGTACGGCCGTGGCGTTTTGTCGGTGCCCGTGGGGTGGTGGTTGGAGTCCGTGACTTGAAGATTTGATTCTTTCTGACTTGTACCTCTTCTGCCATTGTCAGTACGGAGATTCTATACCTCCACACGGCCACGGCCACGGCCGTGTGCAAGGCCGTGTGGGCTGGAAATCTGCATTTTTGGTTAGTTTAAAACTAGGTGTTTAAGACTAAGATAAGAGAAGAAAATAAAATGAAAACAAATACGAAAGTAATTAGGGTTAGTGCTCGGGTTGCCTCCCGAGAAGTGCTCGTTTAAAGTCTTAAGCTAGACTTTCCTCGTATTTGCAACAAATCAGGGTGGTTTAAAAATTTGAATATCTTCCCTCATGCTATCAGTTCTATTTCCTTGATAAAGTTCAAGTCGAGAAGCGTTTATATTGAAAGTACCAAAAATAGGATTACTTACCTCGACTGTTCCGTATGGGAAAACACTGGTTACCCTAAACGGTATTTCTTTGTTTGTGTTAGGGTCAGGAAGAGATGTTTGAGGGTCTGTTTTTTCTATCAATACCTAATCTCCGATTTTGAACTTGTTTGCTTCGTGGAGTGGCTCTGGTTCTGCTTCGTGTATTCCTAATTTTTTCCTTGAAATGCGTCTTCCACTCGTCTAGATCATCGATCTGAATCCCTTGTTCTTCTTGTGTTATTTCTTTGTTAGCACATGGTATAGAATCGGGTTCAGTTGTATTCTTTCCTGGTGTTTCTTGAAAAGAAGGGTTAACCGAATGGTTATCAATAGAATTTGTTTTCTCACCTGGATTACTCGATGTTCTAGCCGAGTTGAGAGCTTGGAGAGTGACTGTCTCATTACCTACACGAAGTATTAGTTCTCCTGCATCAATGTCGATTTTAGTTCTAGCAGTAGCTAAGAATGGTCTTCCTAAAATTAAGGAATCGAATTATCCTCATCCATGTCTAAGACAACAAAATCTACTGGGAAAACGAATTTATCAATTTTTACAAGAACTTCTTCGATAATACCCATAGGAATTCTAAGAGTTTTATCAGCTAGTTGAATGCTCATCCTAGTTTGTTTGGGTTTCCCTAGACTTAGTTGTTTAAACAATTTATAAGGCATGACATTTATGCTTGCCCCTAAATTAGCTAACGCATTATCAATAGGTAAACTACCAATTAAACATGGAATCGTAAAACTCCCTGGATCTTTTAATTTCCGTGGTAGTTTATTTTGCAAGATTGCCGAGCACATTACGTTTAGTTCCACGTGTGATGCCTCATCTATCCTTCGTTTGTTCGTCAAAAGCTCTTTTAAAAATTTTCTAGAATCTGGCATCTATGAAAGAGCTTCAAGTAACGGTAAGTTAATATGTAATTTCTTTAAAAGTTTAAGAAACTTACCGAATCGTTTCTCGTGTCGCTCTCCTTAATGCTTCGGGATATGGTATGCGAGGTTGGTACTCTTTGATTACCGGTTTTGGCTTATTATTACTTACCTCAACCTTACCTTCTTTGACCACATTCTCTTGCTTTGAATTGGGCTCGTCTAACCCTTCACTTTCTTGAGCTGATATGACTTGAATTTGCTCCTTTGGGTTAATCTCAGTGTTGCTTGGTAGACGCCCTTGTGGTCGTTTGGAAATTATCTTTTCGAGTTGTCCAACTGTGTTAGTAAGTTGTCCAACTGTCATAGTGAGTTCCCCAACTTGGCTCTCGATACCTTTAATTTATGCCTGTTGATTCTTAAGGGTGGTCTCAGTGTCTTAGAGATGGTTATCTGTAGCTGCCATGAATTTTGTCAGCATCTCTTCAAGGTTCGGCTTCTTCTCCTGTGGATAGGGCTGATTTTGGAAATTTTGAGGAGGTTGCTATCTTTGAATTCCTTGATTTCCTTGACCTCCCCATGAAAAATTTGGGTGGTTCCTCCAACCTGGATTATAAGTATTGCTATAAGAGTTATTATTAGATCTAAAATTATTACCTATATAGTTCATCTATTCGCTTTCTGTGCCCGATTGGTAGGGTGGGTACTCAGGATTCGCCACAGTTCCACTTGCGTCGCACTGCATTACTAGATGTACCTGCGAAGAACACAAACTATCAAGCTTTTTATTCATCATCTCTACCTGTGTTGATAGCATGGTTACTGCGTCGAGGTTGAAAACTCCGGCGGATTTTGTTGGTTTTGTCCTTGTAACTTGCCACTGATAGTTATTCAGTGACATCTCTTCAATAAACTCGTAGGCTGCTTCAGGAGTTCTGTTGTTCAGGGTTCCATCGGCGGCTGAATAAATTAGTTGCCTCGTGGAGGGGTTTACACCGTTATAGAAAGTTTGGACTTGGAGCCACAAGGGTAAACCATGGTGCGGACACCTTCTCAAGAGATCCTTGTACCTCTCCCATGCGTCGTATAATGTCTCTAAATCAATCTGCACAAAAGAAGAGATATCATTCCGTAATTTGGCCGTTTTGGCCGGTGGGAAATATTTTAATAAAATTTTTCGGTCATTTGATCCCATGTAGTGATTGACCCTCGTGGTAATGAGTTTAACCACTGTTCAGCTTTATTCCTTAATAAAAAGGGAAATAGTCGAAGACAGCATTGCATCATCGTAAATGCCATTTATTTTGAAGGTATCACGTAACTCTAAAAATTAGCTATATGAGTATTTGGGTCTTCGATCACGTAAACCATCAAATTGAACAAATTTTTGAATCATTTGTATAGTGTTAGGTTTTAATTCAAAATTATTAGCAGCTATAGCAGGCCTAACAATACTTGATTTTGCTCCTGTTAAATGAGGTTTAGCATAATCATACATAGTACGCGGAGCATTGCTTTCTGCCACATCTTGGGGTGGTGGATTATTCTCGTCCATCCCTTCAGTAGGATTGGATTCGCCTTCTCGCACTTTTTCTCGTGTAATTTAGGGGCTCGCCTAATTTCTCTGCGATTCTCATGAGCGGTAGCTTCAATATCACTGTCGTATACTAGTGGTCCTCTCGGGTTCCATCTAGTCATAAACTAGAGGTACCTGCTAGGAAAAGAAAGAAAGAAAAATTTAGCAAAGTAAAAAAAAACAAAATAAAAATAAAAATAAAATTGCGGAAAATAATGGCTAAAGTAATAAAAATAGAGCTTTCTTAATATTTTAGTTCCCCGGCAACGGCGCCAAAAACTTGATCGTTGTTTTCGCGATGCCAAAGTCTTAAAATTTATAAAAAGAATGATCGAACCTGGAAACTAACTATGACAACGATTTGAGGCAAGCGCATCTATCGAACAGTAGTATAGCTTAGGCAAGATCGGATTGTTGAACCCAAAGGAACCAAAAGTACTAATACTAACTTTCTTTTTATTATCTAGCCTAAAATAAGTGAAGTTGTTTTTTTTTAATCTAAATTTAACTAACTACTAAGCTAAAGACGCAAAGACAAAAAGAATGAATTGGGGAAATACCGTTGGAAAAAATCAGTTGATTAAGATGATACCCATAGGAAGAATCCATCTAGACTTCACTTGTTATCTAACTCTGAACCAGACGATTTATTCACTTGACTTGATCCCTAAGACTCCCTAATGTATATTAAACCATCTCTCGAAGTGAATAACGTCTAACCCTAGGTTGATTAATTGAAATCTCTTTCTAATTAAAACCCCTAGAATTGCATTAACTCGATCTATGGACTCCCATATTAGGTTTCACCCTCATCCAGCAAAATCTCGTCACCCTATCTCTAGACGCGCGATCAACTCCGCTTAATTATGCTAGATCTACTCTTAAGCAGGGACTTTTGCTCCTCCACCTAAGCACATCAAACTTGAATCAATATCAAGGAAATATCAACACAAGAATTAAGAACACATAATTAAGAACAAATCAAGTATTTATCATATAGTTCAGCAAACGATAACAAGATTCATCTAAATTTCATCCCCTTCAGGTATCAGAAGGGTTTTGTTCATAACAATAAAAGAAAACATCTCAGAAGAAAAGATAAAACAAAACATAAGAAATCCCTAAAACCCCTGAAGGAATTGAAGGAGAGATCCGCCTGTCTTGAGTAGAATTTCGCTTCTTGAGATGGATCAACCTGGCTATCTTGAGTGTTTCCCACAAATCGACCTTTTCGGCTCGGCTCATTGGCCTAGCTCACCGCCCCCTTCTAGGTTATACTTAGGGTGTTTATATAGGCTTTTGAGATAGGTTTCTTTGCCCCTAAGTATCCTTTTCCGAGTGAAATTGCTCTTTTCCACGACAGGGACACGGCAATGGCACACGCCCGTGTGAATCGTCTTTAGGCCGTGTTCGGACTTTTAATGAGGTGACACGCCCGTGTAAATCGTGATCAGGCCATGTTCTAGTCTATCAGGGAGACACGGCCGTGTTGGCTCAAGTCGAGGCCGTGTCGATTTTCACTTTGGCATGATTTGGTCCGTTTTAAGCCCGTTTCTCGTTCTTTCCATCCTCCAGTGCTTTCCTGAGTATAAAACATGAAAAGAAATGATTAAGAGCACCTTTTTACACAAATCACGGGATAAATCATCCAAAAGTATGCTAAATGTGGGATTAAAATATGTTACTTTTACGGTTCCTTTCAACCACTTCTGGCGCTCCAACACTTCTCTTATCCCGGTTCCTTTCTCTTTCCCTATTCTATCTCTCAACCTTCTTGACCTCCTCAGCTATCCGACCTTTCTCCACTAATACGGCGAAGTCTCTTTCCGTTAATGAGCAATCAAAACTCATGACTCATCCCATAGCCCATCTTCAAATCGACGCATCTCTCATAATCGGTTGCCACGATTCCCCGAGCATACCGGCTCAAACGCAGAAACTCACCAGACTCGCTCTCGATTTGCTACCTTGCACCCAGATTGAGGAACGCCTTCCTCCGAGCATCCACATAGCTTGCTCCGACATACTTCCTTCGAACTTGATCTTAAAGTAACTGATCCACTAGATCCGCAGGGTACTTTCTTAATGATGAGCCACCACTGGTAGGCTTCATCTCGCAAAGCAATGAAACAACACCGTTAAGCTTCTCCTCGGCGATCAAGTCTAAGTCATCCATAATCCTTTCCACCGCCTCCGGCCAAGACTACGCCACGTTTGGAGCTACCCCACACACTCCTCACGAAAACCTCGGCCCATTCGCGCCTAAGCCTTTCGGCACCGACTTCCTAGCCCCATCGCCCCATTGGCTCTCGCTACTCGCTCAAGCACCCGCAAAGATAGCTGCGAGCATGCGTCGTCTCCTCCGATCCGATCTCGCTATTCCACCTCACCGGTGGTGGCGGCACATCGCTCTCGACCCATGGCGAGACCCAACCGGTTCGTGACATCGACATCCCGCTCTACCACGTCCACGAGTATTGCGACCACGCCCCCTAGAACTCATATCTAGCGCCTCGATTTAGTCTGTTTAGAAAGTTTTATGCATTAGAAATTCTTGTTTCACTGTTTTATCCACGAGCAATTTTATGCACTGAAGTTTCCGAGAGTAGTTCTTTCGAGCAATCAAGTTTCATTTTCTACCCACGGGTTCCAGTCATTTTCCTACCGGGGTATTTCAAAGAATAAATCAGTGGTCCATTTTGAAAATAGTTTTTCCAACTTAAAGATATTTCAAAATTTACAAAATCTCGAGGGTCATCTTAAAAGTTTTGTTTTTCAACAAAGTGTCTTTGCAAAAATTTGTAAAGTAGGGTTATTTTTGTAATTTTGGAAATCATGGGCATTTTCAGAATTCTACAAATCAGAATATCACAATATTTCACAAGATATAATTTTATGATATTTAGTAAAATAGGAATATTTTAGTAAAAGATCGAGAGAAATCTGAAAATTTAGAAATCAAGGGCATTTTGGTAATTTTATCAACCAGGGGTATTTTCGTAGAAATTTCGCAAACCAGAGTATCTTAATATTTGAAACCTCAAAATTTTGGTATTTTGTAAAGTAAAAATCATTTTATCAAAAGTTGAGGGTAATATGGTAATTTTATAACACAAGGGCATTTTTGTAATTTTGCCACTAGGGCATTTTGGGAAATTTTGTAAATCAAGAAAATGTCTTTTAAGATCAAATTTAGGGTTTCACAAACCAAAGTGGTAAAATTTTGAAAAAAATTTCCTAACACTAAGAGTTTTAAAGCAAGCAAGGCTAATTCCCTTTCGGGTTTTAGTAATCGGTTTAGCCTATGAACAAGTCCTCTTGGTTAAGGTGAACCGTAGCTACGCACCATGTAGGATTCCTATGAAGAGGAGGTGAGTCACGAGGACTGCTTAAGTACTAAGCTCTTCAGGATCCGATCCTAGACATGCGCATAATAGAGGTTACCACACCTTAACTCTCGCGACTTACTTCACAAAGTTTGTTTAAGAGCTTTAAGTTTTATGCATATGTTTGAGTAGACTAATCCTAGGGTCCAACAGCCTGAATATTCTAATCTATGAGCCCAATCTAAACCCGTAATAATTCATAATAACCAAACACTTCAAAGGCTAAAAGTACTTACCTGGTGGACTTCGGGCCGGAGGTACAGGTGCCATGCCAAAATAACCTGAAAACCCTTTTTATAAAAGCCCACATTTCAAAAACCCATTTTAAAAACTGTTTCGGGCCCAAAACCCTCAAAGCCGAGTTTTGAACTGGGCTCTGATACCAATTTGTAACATCCCCCAAACCCGGCCCATTCACTACGACCGAATCTGGTTATGTCACTGCGGAAAAGACGGTGGAAAATCCTTGTTAACATCGAATAAAACAGTAAGACTAACTTTTTTATAAAAACCCATGTACTTTTAAAAGTATTCTTTAAACTTTGGTATTATGAAAATGTCCACATTACAAACACTTTATTACTTATATATATAAGTATATTGAATAAATAGGGTGCTAATATAAAAATCAATTTCACATAGTAAATCAAATTAATCAAACCATAATTAAATTAAAATAAATAGTACCAAAAATAATAATAAATAGTTCCAAGGCCCTTATTACATCAATATTTGAACCCAAATACTTAATATAAATAAGCTTTAAAATATTTAAACTCTTCTTTCTGCATGGGCCACCATGTGTCCTCTCCGATCCCGGTCCAATTCCTACGCATCACCGAAATGGTTAAGAGGATAGGGTGAGTCCACCGACTCAATGCATAATCAAAACACATATTCCATACGTATGGGCTTGGCCCATAACCATACCGTTCTCATAACAAGTCATGCAAATATGCATCTCACCCAACCTACTATCCAATCAGTAACACCAACCTTGGCGGACTCGCGCCTAAGGCCGTGGCTAATCCACCACCGATCACATCGTGATCCATAAACCTTACCTTGGCAACTCATTTTGCTCAAGGCCGTGGTGAGCCACCGATCAACCAAAGTGATCCCAAAACCATAATCCGCTACGGTGATGCACATAGCCATCAACCGCCGAGATGGGCACCTAACCAACATCTCCCTTGAGGTAGCACAAAGCTAACCATCAAGCGCTAATGTAGCCGGGGCTAACATTAGACCACGTACATCATATGTACACTCCTTCCTTCATCGATCAAGTCCACCTCCCATGTATGTATGCATAAGTATAACATATCAGATTATAACAAAAGAGTAAGCATCACATGTTGATTATTATATCATGTGTATATCATAAATAACTCACCATTCAAGCCATTATAATCGGCCATCACACATCACACATATGTAAACACATTAGCAAACCAAAACCACAGAAATAGTGCGATGATTACGCACCTAATCACTTGGAGTTCTAAGCTTTCGATCTCTATGCTATCACTCAACGAAACAACAGCTATCTGCCTATAACTATCCCCCGCTGCTGGCCCACACCCCGGTGGCCAATCCTGAACCGCCGAGACAGCCTTCTTCTTGAACTTCGGGATAGGGACTTTCCCTTGTCCACTCTGACTGGTTGTTGTCTCCATCAGAACACTTAATCAGAACAATGATTAAACCCTGAGTCATAAACTAAGTAACAAAACTTACTAAATATTCTTACCCAAACCACTTACCAAGCTATTAATCCAAGATGATATCTTCCAAGACTTCAGAGGCTCCCCACCAATTCGGCTACCACAAGAGATAAGATTCGGCTTCACTGACTTGCAACCACAGCAGAGAGAATGAGAGGATGGATGATTCGGCAAGGCTCCTAGATGGAGTTTGGGATATTCGGCAATGGCAGGCTCTAAAGGTGATTTCGGTTTAAGCAAGGTTTAAAAGAAAATCATGAAGGGAGAGGGAAATAGGTGCACAAAGGGTTATGCCCACTTTTGGTTTCGGCTACAAAGAAATGAGATGGAAAGGGGGTTTGCTTTGACTCACTTTCACAAGAGACTAGGGGAAGAATAAATAAAGAAAAGGGGAAGAACTTTCGGCAAGGGAGAAAACAAATGGTGAAAGAAAAAAAAATGACCAAAGGTGAGCACCTCCCCCCCTATTTATACTACTAAATCGGCCAACAACTCAACCGCCACCAACTCCCAAAAATCCTCCTACTTTCACTCTACACCAACCCTTCAAAAATTCAAAATAACCTCCAACTCATCTCTTCTCCTAGCCATCCATTCAAAAAGGTTTGAATGAGTCAAACTTTAATCCTTCCTTCCTAGCCGAATTCAAAAAAGGAAGACCAAGTCTTCATCCATCTTTTAAGCCTTCAAAAACCGTCCACCACCTCACCAAAATGACGCAAAAACAAAGCCCCATCTGCTGCTCCCTTGCAGATCGAACATGAGACCCCTTCCGGCTCCCCTTGAGGCGTCACTTTCCCATGCCTTATGTGGCGCCTCCTTGCCACTCTGCCAAGCCATTCTTTGTGCCAAAACTTCACCAAAATTTCTCTTAAGGCCCCCTCTATCCAAGCTCCCTTTTAACCCCTAAAACTAAAAATTTCCTAAGGCTTCCCACCACCACCTAGGGTTCTCGGGACCCTAAAACTTACCCAACCGCACAATTGAAAGTGTGCCAACACTGAGCTCGGCACCAAAAGCCTAACCCCTAGAACCAGGGTGTTACAATTCTACCCTCCTTAAAATAATTTCGTCCTCGAAATTACTTGGCTAAACTACTCAGAAAAAATCACAAGACTCGATCTTAAAGAGCTAACATACTTCTAGGCATGATTCTAAGTTCATACCCAAAGCCCCAATATTTTACGAGCAACCAAACAAACAATCACCAAAACGAACAAAACAACAAAACATATTCCAGACATAAGGAACTTACCAGCTGACACATCAGGCACATCATTATCCTCACTCCGACGGACTGCATAAACCAGTCTTGGCTGTCTTGCCTTAGTGCCACCATTACCGCGGTCTACTGCTCCACGACCTCGGCCGGAACCATTCCCTCCATGGTTCGGACCATGACCTCTTGCCGCTTGCTGACCACCTCTGCCCGACTCCACATAACCTTGACCTACCGTCCGAGTCCCATTCGGATTCTGGGGACAATCCTTAATCAGATGAGACTTGGACTTACATCTGAAGCATTCTTGAACTCGATTCCAGCACTCGCCAACATAATACCTTCCGCACTGCGCACACGGACAATCTGGATTTTCGGCGGCTGGCTTAGCAATACGAACAGGAGTCTCGACTCTCGGTCTTTTCTGAACCCTCTCAACCACTTCTGGCGCTCCAACACTTCTCTTATCCCGGTTCCTTTCTCTTTCCCTATTCTATCTCTCAACCTTCTTGACCTCCTCAGCTATCCGACCTTTCTCCACTAATACGGCGAAGTCTCTCTTTCCGTTCGCGGAGCAATCAAAACTCATGACTCATCCCATAGCCCATCTTCAAATCGCGCATCTCTCATAATCGGGTTGCCACGATTCCCGAGCATACCGGCTCAAACGCGAAACTCGACTTCAGACTCGCCACCGATTTGCTACCTTGCACCAGATTGAGAACGCCTTCTCTCGAGCATCCACATAGCTTGCTCCGACATACTTCCCTTCGAACTTGATCTTAAAGTAACCTGATCCACTAGATCCGCGGTACTTTCTTAACGATGAGCCACCACTCGGTAGGCTTCATCTCGCGACAATGAAACAACACCCTTAAGCTTCTCATCGCAGTCAAGTCTAAGTCGCCCATAATCCTTTCCACCGCCTCCGGCCCAAGACTACGCCACGTTTGGAGCTACCCACACACTCCTCTCGAAAACCTCGGCTCCATTTCGCCCTAAGCCTTTCTGCACGCGACTTCCTAGCCCCATCGCCCCATTGGCTCCTCGCTGCTCGCTCAAGCACCCGCAAAGATAGCTGCGATCATCGCGTCTTCTCCTCGATCGATCCCGCTATTCCACCTCAACGGTGGTGGCGGCACATCGCTCTCGACCCATGGCGAGACCCAACCGGTTCGCACAATCGACATCCCCGCTCTACCACGCCCACGAGTATTGCGACCACGCCCCTAGAACTCATATCTAGCGCCTCGATTTAGTCTTTTTAGAAAGTTTTATGCATTAGAAATTCTTGTTTCACTTTGTTTTATCCACGAGCAATTTTATGCAATCAAGTTTCGAGAGTAGTTCTTTCGAGCAATCAAGTTTCATTTTCTACCCACTGTAATTTAGTCATTTTCCTACCGGTATTTGAAGTAACAAATCAGGGTCCATTTTGAAAATAGTTTTTCCAACTTAAAGATATTTCAAAATTTACAAAATCTCAGGGGTCATCTTAAAAGTTTTGTTTTTCAACAAAGTGTGCTGCAAAAATTTCAGAAAGTAGGGTTATTTTTGTAATTTTGGAAATCATGGGCATTTTCGTAAATTCTACAAATCAGAATATCACAATATTTCACAAGATATAATTTTATGATATTTAGTAAAATAGGAATATTTTAGTAAAAGATCGAGAGAAATCTGAAAATTTAGAAATCAAGGGCATTTTGGTAATTTTATCAACCGGGGTATTTTCGTAAATTTCGCAAAGCAGAGTATCTTAATATTTCGAAACCTCAAAATTTTGGTATTTTGTAAAGTAAAAATCATTTTATCAAAAGTTGAGGGTAATATGGTAATTTTATAACACAAGGGCATTTTTGTAATTTTGCCACTAGGGCATTTTGGGAAATTTTGTAAATCAAGAAAATGTCTTTTAAGATCAAATTTAGGGTTTCACAAACCAAAGTGGTAAAATTTTGAAAAAAAAAATTTCCTAACACTAAGAGTTTTAAAATAGCAAGGCTAATTCCCTTTCGGGTTTTAGTAATCGGTTTAGCCTATGAACAAGTCCTCTTGGTTAAGGTGAACCGTAGCTACGCACCAGGTAGGATTCCTATGAAGAGGAGGTGAGTCACGAGGACTGCTTAAGTACCAAGCTCTTCCGGATCCGATCCTAGACATGCGCACCGAGGTTACCACACCTTAACTCGGCGACTTACTTCACAGGTTTGTTTAAGAGCTTTAAGTTTTATGCATATGTTTGAGTAGACTAATCCTAGGGTCCAACAGCCTGAATATTCTAATCTACGAGCCCAATCTAAACCCGTAATAATTCATAATAACCAAACACTTCAAAGGCTAAAAGTACTTACAGTGGACTTGGGCCGAGGTAATGCAGTGCCATGCCAAAATAACCTGAAAACCCTTTTTATAAAAGCCCACATTTCAAAAACCCATTTTAAAAACTGTTTCGGGCCCAAAACCCTCAAAGCCGAGTTTTGAACCGGGCTCTGATACCAATTTGTAACATCCCCCAAACCCGGCCCATTCACTACGACCGAATCTGGTTATGTCATCATGCGAAAAGACGGTGGAAAATCCTTGTTAACATCGAATAAAACAGTAAGACTAACTTTTTTATAAAAACCCATGTACTTTTAAAAGTATTCTTTAAACTTTGGTATTATGAAAATGTCCACATTACAAACACTTTATTACTTATATATATAAGTATATTGAATAAATAGGGTGCTAATATAAAAATCAATTTCACATAGTAAATCAAATTAATCAAACCATAATTAAATTAAAATAAATAGTACCAAAAATAATAATAAATAGTTCCAAGGCCCTTATTACATCAATATTTAAACCCAAATACTTAATATAAATAAGCTTTAAAATATTTAAACTCTTCTTTCTGCATGGGCCACCATGTGTCCTCTCCGATCCCGGTCCAATTCTACGCATCACCTGAAATGGTTAAGAGGATAGGGTGAGTCCACTGACTCAGTGCATAATCAAAACACATATTCCATACGTATGGGCTTGGCCCATAACCATACCGTTCTCATAACAAGTCATGCAAATATGCATCTCAGCCCAACCTACTATCCAATCAGTAACACCAACCTTGGCGGACTCCTGCGCCTAAGGCCGTGGCTAATCCACCACCGATCACATCGTGATCCATAAACCTTACCTTGGCAACTCATTTGCTCAAGGCCGTGGGTTGAGCCACCGATCAACCAAAGTGATCCCAAAACCATAATCCGCTACGGTGATGCACATAGCCATCAACCGCCGAGATGGGCACCTAACCAACATCTCCCTTGAGGTAGCACAAAGCTAACCATCAAGCGCTAATGTAGCCGGGGCTAACATTAGACCACACATTACATCATATGTACACTCCTTCCTTCATCGATCAAGTCCACCTCCCATGTATGTATGCATAAGTATAACATATCAGATTATAACAAAAGAGTAAGCATCACATGTTGATTATTATATCATGTGTATATCATAAATAACTCACCATTCAAGCCATTATAATCGGCCATCACACATCACGCATATGTAAACACATTAGCAAACCAAAACCACGAAATAGTGCGATGATTACGCACCTAATCACTTGGAGTTCTAAGCTTTCGATCTCTATGCTATCACTCAACGAAACAACAACTATCCGCCTATAACTATCCCCATTCTTTGGCACACCCGGTGGCCAATCCCGAACCGCCGAGACATGACCCTCTTCTTGAACTTCGGGATAGGACTTTCCCTTGCCCACTCACGAGTGGTTGTTGCCTCCATCGAACACTTAATCGAACAACGATTAAACCACGAGTCATAAACTAAGTAACAAAACTTACTAAATATTCTTACCCAAACCACTTACCAAGCTATTAATCCAAGATGATATCTTCCAAGACTTGAGAGGCTCCCCACCAATTCGGCTACCACAAGAGATAAGATTCGGCTTCACCGACTTGCAACCCAAAGAGAGAGAATGAGAGGATGGATGATTCGGCAAGGCTCCTAGATGGAGTTTGGGATATTCGGCAATGGCAGAGCTCTAAAGGTGATTTCGGTTTAAGCAAGGTTTAAAAGAAAAGCATGAAGGGAGAGGGAAATAGGTGCACAAAGGGTTATGCCCACTTTTGGTTTTTGGCTACAAAGAAATGAGATGGAAAGGGGGTTTGCTTTGACTCACTTTCACAAGAGACTAGGGGAAGAATAAATAAAGAAAAGGGAAGAACTTTCAAAGGAGAAAACAAATGGTGAAAGAAAAAAATGACCAAAGGTGAGCACCTCCCCCCCTATTTATACTACTAAATCGGCCAACAACTCAACCCCACCAACTCCCAAAAATCCTCCTACTTTCACTCTACACCAACCCTTCAAAAATTCAAAATAACCTCCAACTCATCTCTTCTCCTAGCCATCCATTCAAAAAGGTTTGAATGAGTCAAACTTTAATCCTTCCTTCCTAGCCGAATTCAAAAAAGGAAGACCAAGTCTTCATCCATCTTTTAAGCCTTCAAAAACCGTCCACCACCTCACCAAAATGACGCAAAAACAAAGCCCCATCTGCTGCCCTTGCGAATCGAACATGAGACCCCTTCAGGCTCCCTTGAGGCGTCACTTTCCCATGCCTTATGTGGCGCCTCCTTGCCACTCTGCCAAGCCATTCTTTGTGCCAAAACTTCACCAAAATTTCTCTTAAGGCCCCCTCTATCCAAGCTCCCCTTTTAACCCCTAAAACTAAAAATTTCCTAAGGCTTCCCACCACCACCTAGGGTTCTCAGGACCCCTAAAACTTACCCAACCACACACTGAAGTGTGCCAACACCTGAGCTCAGCACCAAAAGCCTAACCCCTAGAACCAGGGTGTTACAAAGAGCACCTTTTTACACAAATCACGGGATAAATCATCCAAAAGTATGCTAAATGTGGGATTAAAATATGTTACTTTTACGGTTTATCAGTGTTGCATGCCAACTATATCCGACTCAGCCCGACAAGTTAATAGGGTATTCAAATCATTTTTCTATTTCAAATTCACTTTTAATTCAATCACAATTCAATTCAAATTCACTTTCCACTTTCTAATCAATATACAATTCAATACCAATATGATTGTTATGTCAGAGTCTTAAAAATTTATATAATGAATGATCTAGCCTAGAAACTAACTGTGACAACGATTGAGGCAAACGCACCTATCGAACAGTAGTATAGTTTAGTTGCAAAACCGGAATGTCGAACCCAAAGGAACCAAAAGTACTAATACTAACTTTCTTTCAATTATTTAGCCTAAGAATTGAAGTGAATTATTATTTAATTTAAAATTAACTAACTACTAAGCTAAAGATGCTAAGACGCAAAGAATGAAAAGGGGAAATACTTGTGGGAAAAACCAATTGATTAAGATAATACCCAAGGAGGAATCCACCTAGACTTCACTTTTTATTTAACTCTGAACCAGACGATTTATTCACTTGGCCTGATCCGTAAGATTCCCTAATTTATATTAATACCTCTCTCGAGGCTACTAACGTCTAACCCTAGGTTGATTAATTGAAATCTCTTTCTAATTAAAACCCCTAAGGTTGTATTAACTCGATCTATGGACTCCCATATTAGGTTTGACCCTAATCCGGTAGATTTTCATCATCCTATCTCTAGGGTTGCGATCAACTCCACTTAATTATGCTAGATCCACTCTTAGGCAGGGTCTATTCCTCCTCTGCCTAAGCACATCAATACTTGAATCAATATCCTGAAATATCAAAACAAGAATTATGAACACATAAATAAGAACAAATCAAGTATTTATCATATAGTTCAGAAAACAATAACAAGATCCGTCTTAGGTTTCATCCCCCTCAGGTATCTGAGGGGTTTAGTTCATAATAATAAATGAATACATCTTAGAAGAAAAGGTAAAACAAAACATAAGAAAACCCTAAAACCCCCTGAAGGAACTGAAGGAGAGATCCTCCATCTTGAGTATGATTTCGGCTTCTTGAGATGAATCAACTGGCTTTCTTCGAGTAAATCCCACGATTCTGACCTCTCCGACTTGGCTCCTTGGCCTAGCTGGACGCCCCCTGACCAAAAGCACATTTTAGGTTATACTTAGGGTGTTTATATAGGCTTCAGAATGTGTTTCTTCGCCTCTAAGTATCCTAATCTGAGTGAAATTCCTCTTTGTCATGGCAGGGACATGCCCGTGTGGCACGCTTGTGTAAATTGAGTTGTAGGCCGTGGTTGGGTCTGCTAAAGAGGCACGGTCGTGTGGTGAAACCCTAGGCCGTGTTGATTTCCTACTTTGGCCTATTTGGTCTGTTTTTGGCCCGTTTCTCGTTCTTTTCATCCTCCTATGCTTTCCTAAGTATAAAACATGAAAATAAAGGATTAGAAGCACCAAATTCCACAATTCAGGGAATAAATCATCCAAAAGTATGCTAAATGTGGGATTAAAATATGAACATATTACTGTTTATCAAATACCCCCACACTTAAGCATTTGCCTGTCCTCAAGCAAAATTCTCAACTCACAATTAAAATAGAATTTCCTCAATTCATACCCTTCATCAATAATGTTTCATCATAATTCATAGATAATTCATGCATGGATGATTTAACTCAAAGATTTCTAAAGATTCAAACAATCTAAGTCATACATTTTTGTAGCATGAAATCATAGGTGTTTCCCCTCATCTAAAAAACTACCTCTAATTCAAAATCGACAAGGGTTGACATCCTCACTAAAGATTCACTCAAATCACTCGAAGTGTTTAAGGTTCAGGAAAAAGCACTCGTAAGTCAAACATGAAAAGTTAATCCCATAGGCTTGCATGAAAATCAAATCTCCACCACTATAATATGAGATGATACACAAATCAAAAGGTCTTTAAAAAGGGTTGTAACGGGGCTTGGGTTAAAGGTGTGGATAAAGGCTGAATTAGAGGGTTAGAATCGAGATTGAATTGACAAATTACCTAACTAAAAAGTTGTACTAATACCAAAATAATTACATCACGGAAACTTAATACTAATAACATGAGCTTCTTCTAAAGATAATGAAATTAACAGTTTGAGCTCAAATAACATAGAACTAATAATGAATATACTTCATTTTCTTTTAAGAACAAATCATACAATAATAAAGCAATTAACAACTGAAATGGAAAGCATAGTTTAGCTAAGTAATCTGTTCAAATCAGACCTCGGCTTAATGTGGGTCAAATTAATTAAAGGGATTTCAACAATAATGGTTTTTGGTTAATGTTGAGGGTGAGTCAATAAAAGGGTTGTTAGGATCAAAGGGGTTCACTAGGGGTTAATTGTGACGGTAAGCTTTTAGTGGAGTAAGTGGGTTAAAACCTAGGTGCCTTTATCATCTTAGTATATCAAATCAAAGGTGTGGTCTCGACATGTATAATCGAAGCAAGATCTAGAATAACAAATCAATGTTGACACACTCATAATCAATAAAGTGAGCACAAAAAATGTATACTCTAAGAGGCTCAAAATCTCACGAAAATTATAGCTTTTTGATATCAACCTCATAAATTTAAAACTTCAAGGTAATACTTAGATTCGGGTAGACAACCTAACAAAATTTTTAATTATGAAAAATAGACTTATCATGCTTGATTCTCTAGTCTCCTAAAGTTTAACTCATCACTGCATAAGTGACTATGACTTAATCCAAAACATATCAATGAAAGTCATAAATCCAAGGAAATTTCATTCTAACAGTAATATGAGAAATTTTACTTAAGAACAAGACATAATTTAGGAATTTGAGAATAATGCAAAAAGTTAGGCACTTTTTCACGATAAAATTCACCCCCACACATAAGATGTACATTGTCCTCAATGTACAAAGATATATAAAACAATATAATAGAAAATCAAAAGATAGGGATAGAAGTGAAACTCCCTAAATTTAGGATGGGTTCCTTGAGTTGGAAGTGTGGAAACTTGATTCAGAGGTGAAAGATAAGTTGGAGGAGGTGTCTCTGGTGGTGGTATGGTGGCTGCCTACAATCGCTGCGCTAGATGAAGAAATTGGGTAGCTCGTGAAGGAAAAACTAGGAAATAATAAGAAAATTTGAAAATAAAATAATTATGTATTTAAGGACAAGGAAGATAAAGAAAAGGAAAATAAAGGAGAAGAGAAAAGACATAGGTAAAATAAATGGACTCAAATGTCCTTGGCTTGGCGAGTAAATGAAGCGGCTAGCATGAACTTATGTGGCTTGGTCTCACACGAGACGACTGTGCTAGGGTCCCTTCGTTTCTTTGGCATTGGTAATGTTAAAACGGAGATTTTGGGGCAGGAGAATGAGAGAAAATGGAAAGGGAGGGAGAGTGTAAAGGGTATGGATGAAAGGGAATGGGTGAGAAAGGGAACAAGGGGTGTTTTAAATAGAAGTTTCAAATCTGGTACATCCCCACGCCCGTGTACTATGGGCGTGTTGAGTCACACATTCATGTCGCACGGCCGTGTTTTGCTTCGTTCGTTTCTCCCACGCCTGGTTCATGATCACCACGCCCATGTTTGATAAAACTGTGTCGACCACGGCTGTATCGCACGCCGTAGTGGTATGTAATCGAGCCGTGTATCTTTTCGATGTTTCGCCACGGCCATATCGCACGGCCGTGGCAGTTTATAACCGTCCGTGATCTGGGGATCTTTCGTCATCAGCTCGTACAACCTCTGCCATTCCAGTGTGTAAATCCATGATGCCCAAACGGCCACGGCCATGCCCGTGTGCAAGGCCATGTGGCACGGAAACCTGCACTTTGGTTGGTTAATAGTTAGATGCTACAAAGGGAAAATAAAAGTAACAACTAAAAATATAAAAATTAATGAAGTTAGTGCTCGGGTTGCCTCCCGAGAAGCGCTCGTTCAAAGTCTTAAGCTAGACTCACCTCTCATTCGCATAATCAGGGTGGTTTGAAGAGTTGAACATCCTCTTTCATGCTATCAGTTCTAACAATATATGGTTTGAGTCGAGTGGTGTTTACCTTAAAAATTCTGAATTCAGGATTAGTTACCTCGACTGTTCCATATGGAAAGACATTCAATACCGTAAAAGGGATTTCTTCATTTGTATTACGGTCTGAGATAGCGACCCGAGGGTCTTTCTTATCCAACAATACCTGATCTCCTATCTTGAAGTGATTTACCATTCCTATAAGCTCATCTGGGGGTTCCCTTGGTGTTTCTTCGTGTGAATTTGATTTTTCCTTGAAATGTGTCTTCCACTCATCTAGTTCATCAATATGAAGCCTTCAGTCCTCATGAATTACTTCTCTGTTGTCATGATGTCTAGGATCTGGCTCAGTTGTGTGGTTCTGTTGTGTTTCCTAAAAAGAAGGCTTAACTGAATGGTCATTAATAAAATTAATTTTCTCACCTTGATGACTTGATGTTCTAGCCGAGTCAAGAGCCTGAAGAGTGACTGTCTCGTCACCTACCCGAAGTATGAGTTCACTTGTATCAATGTCAATTTTAGTTCTAGCAGTTGCTAAAAAGGGTCTTCCCAGAATTAAAGGGATTGTGTTGTCCTCATCCATGTCTAAAACAACAAATTCTACTAGGAATACAAATTTATCAATTTTCACGAGTACATCTTCAATTATACCCCTAGGAATTCTAATAGTTTTATCAGCTAATTGAATGCTCATCCTAGTTTGTTTAGGTTTCCCTAGACCTAGTTGTTTAAACATTTTATAAGGCATAACATTTATACTTGCCCCTAAATCAGTTAAAGCATTATCAACAGATAAACTACCAATTAAGCATGGAATTGTAAAACTCCCTGGATCTTTTAATTTTTGTGGTAGTCAATTTTGCAACATTGCTGAGCATACTGCGTTCAGCTCCACATGTGATGCCTCCTCTAACCTCCGTTTGTTTGTCAAAAGCTCTTTTAAAAATTTCCTTGAATCTGGCATCTGCGAAAGAGCTTCGAGAAATGGTAAGTTAATATGTAATTTCTTTAAAAGTTTAAGAAATTTACCGAATTGTTCGTCTGTGTTGTCCTTTTTCATCGCATCGAGGTATGGGATACGAGGTTGGTACTCCTTAATTACCGGTTTTGGCTTATCATGACTTCCCTCAGCTTTACCTTCTTCTACCACATTCTCTTGCCTTAAATTGGGCTCATCTAACCCTACACCATCATGAGCTGTTATGGCTTGAATTTGCTCCTTTGGGTTAGTCCCAGTGTTGCTTGGTAGGCTTCCTTGTGGTCATTCGGAAATCAGCTTAGCAAGTTGCCCTAACTTGTTCTCGATCCCTTGAATCGATGCTTGTTGATTTTTAAGTGTTGTTTCGGTGTTTTGGAAATGTGTTTCTGACACCGCTATGAATTTTGTTAGCATCTCCTCAAGGTCCGACTTATTTTCCTGTGGGTAGGGCTGTTGTTGGAAGTTTGGAGGGGGTTGTTGTCTTTGATTTCCTTGACCACCCCATGAAAAATTGGGGTGGTTCCTCCAACCTGGATTATAAGTATTACCATAAGGGTTATTTTGAGATCTGAAATTGTTACCCACATAGTTCATTTGTTCACTTTCCATGCCATGTCCGTAGGGTGGGTACTCAGGATTCGCCACACCTCCACTTGTTTCGCACTGCATTATTGGATGTACCTGCGAAGAACCACATAAACCATCAATTTTCTTGGTTAAAAGTTCTACCGGTTTGATAGCATGGTTCTTTGCGTCGAGGTTGAAAACTCACATTGTTTTTGTTGGCCTTGTCCTTGTGACTTGCCAGCGATAGTTATTCGGTGACATTTCTTCTATAAACTCGTGGTTCGCGCCGAGAGTTTTGTTGTTCATTGTTTGCCGGTTTGAATCAATCATCGCTGGTTGAAGGGTTTACACCATTATAAAAGGTTTGGACTTGTAGCCACAAGGGTAATCCATGGTGTGGGCACCTTCTCAATAGACCTTTGTATCTCTCCCATACATCATAAAGTGTCTTTAAATCCATCTGCACAAACAAAGAGATATCATTCCTTAACTTAGCCGTTTTAGCCGGCAAAAAATATTTGAATAAAAGTTTCTCGGTCATTTAATCCCATGTAGTGATTGACCCTCGTGGAAGAGAATTCAACCACTGTTTGGCTTTATTCCTCAAAGAAAAGGGAAATAACCGAAGACAAATGGCATCATTAGAAACGCCATCTATTTTGAAGGTATCGCGAAATTCTAGGAAATTTGCTAAGTGTGTGTTAGGATCCTCACCCTGAGAACCATCAAACTGAACAAACTGTTGTATCATCTGTATAGTGTTAGGTTTCAATTCAAAATTATTTGCAGCAATAGCAGGTCTAAAAATACTTGATTCAGTACCAACTAAACTAGGCTTAGCATAATCACACATATTACGAGGAGCAGGATTTTGATCCATCGGGTTTGCGGCAACTACAGGTGGTAGCGAATTGTTATCAGCCATCTCTTCGGTAGTATTGTTTCGTCTTCTTGCTCTACTTCTATGCAATTTAAGCTTCGCCTTATTTCTCTACGATTTCTACGAACGGTACCTTCAATATCACTATCGTAAATTAAGGGTCCTGTCGGGTTCCTTCTAGTCATAAACTAGAGGTACCTGCAAGGAAAAAATAATAAAAGAAGAAAAATTAACAAAGTAAAAGTAAATTGCAAAAAATAAAAATGGCTAAAGTAATAAAAATTAAGCATTCTTAATATTTTAGTTCCCCGACAACAGCGCCAAAAACTTGATCGTTATGTCAGAGTCTTAAAAACTTATATAATGAATGATCTAGCCTAGAAACTAACTGTGCCAACGATTGAGGCAAGCGCACCTATCGAACAGTAGTATAGTTTAGTGGTAAGACCGGAATGTCGAACCCAAAGGAACCAAAAGTACTAATACTAACTTTTTTTTCTATTATTTATTCTAAGAATTGAAGTGAATTATTGTTTAATTTAAAATTAACTAACTACTAAGCTAAAGATGCTAAGACACAAAGAATGAAAAGGGGAAATACTTGTGGGAAAAACCAATTGATTAAAACAATACCCAAGGAGGAATCCACCTAGACTTCACTTGTTATTTAACTCTGAACCAGACGATTTATTCACTTGACCTGATCCGTAAGATTCCCTATTTTATATTAATACCTCTCTCGAGGCTACTAACGTCTAACCCTAGGTTGATTAATTGAAATCTCTTTCTAATTAAAACCCCTAAGGTTGTATTAACTCGATCTATGGACTCCCATATTAGGTTTGACCCTAATCCGGCAGATTTTTGTCATCCTATCTCTAGGGTTGCGATCAGCTCCGCTTAATTATGCTAGATCTACTCTTAGGCAGGGTCTATTCCTCCTCTACCTAAGCACATCAATACTTGAATCAATATCCTGAAATATCAAAACAAGAATTAAGAACACATAATTAAGAACAAATCAAGTATTTATCATATAGTTCAGAAAACAATAACAAGATCCGTCTTAGGTTTTGATAAACCGTAAAAGTAACATATTTTAATCCCACATTTAGCATACTTTTGGATGATTTATCCCCTGATTTATGTAAAAAGGTGCTCTTAATCCTCTCTTTTCATGTTTTATACTCAAGAAAGCACCGGAGGATGGAAAGAAAGAGAAACGGGCTCAAAACGGAACAAATTGGGCCAAAGTGAAAATCGACACGGCCTAGACTTGAGCCAACATGGCCATGTCTCCTTGATAGATAAGAACACGGCCTGATCACGATTTACATGGGCGTGTCACCTCATTAAAAGTCCAAACACGACCTAAAGACGATTCACACGGGCGTGTGCCATGGCCGTGTCCCTGTCGTGGACAAGAGCAATTTCACTCGGAAAAGGATACTTAGGGGCAAAGAAACCTATTTCAAAAGCCTATATAAACACCCTAAGTATAACCAAGAAGAGGGTGGTGAGCTAGGCCAAGGAGCCGACCCGAAAAGGTTAGATTTGTGGGAAACACTCGAAGATAGCCAGTTGATCCATCTCAAGAAGCCGAAATTCTACTCAAGGCGGCGGATCTCTCCTTCAATTCCTTTAGGGGTTTTAGGATTTCTTATGTTTTGTTTTATCTTTTCTTCAGAGATGTTTTCTTTTATTATTATGAACTAAACCCTTGAGATACTGAAGGGGATGAAACTTAGATGAATCTTGTTATTGTTTCTTTGAACTATATGATAAATACTTGATTTGTTCTTAATTATGTGTTCTTAATTCTTGTGTTAATATTTAGGGATATTGATTCAAGTTTGATGTGCTTAGGTGGAGGAGCAAAAGTCCCTGCTTAAGAGTAGATCTAGCATAATTAGCGAGAGTTGATCGCGCGCCTAGAGATAGGGTGACGAGATTTTGCGGATTAAGGTGAAACCTAATATGGGAGTCCATAGATCGAGTTAATGCAATTCTAGGGTTTTAATTAGAAAGAGATTTCAATTAATCAACCTAGGGTTAGACGTTATTCACTTGAGAGAGGGTTTAATATACATTAGGGAGTCTTACGGATCAAGTCAAGTGAATAAATAAATGCAGTTGAGTTAGATAACAAGTGAAGTCTAGGTGGATTCTTCCTAAGGGTATCGTCTTAAATAAGCTGTGTTTTTCAACGAAGATTTCCCCAATTCATTATTTTTGTCTTTGCGTCTTTAGCTCATGAGAGTTAGTTAAATTTAGATTAAATAACAACTTCACTTATTTTAGGCTAGATAATAAAAAGAAAGTTAGTATTAGTACTTTTGGTTCCTTTGGGTTCGACAATCCGGTCTTGCCTAAGCTATACTCTTTGTTCGATAGGTGCACTTGCCTCAATTGTTGTTATAGTTAGTTCGTGTTCGATCATTATAAATTTAAAACTCAAATCAACGATCAAGTTTTTGGCGCCGTTCTTGGGAACTAAAATATTAAGAAAGCTCTGTTTTTATTACTTTAGTCATTATTTTTCATAATTTACTTTTATTTTTATTTTTTATTTTTGTTTTGTTTTTAACTTTGCTAAATTTTTCTTTCTTTCTTTTCCTAGCGATTACCTCTAGTTTATGACTAGAAGGAACCCGAGAGGACCACTAGTATCTGACAGTGATATTGAAGCTACCGCTCGCGGAATTGCGAGAGAAATTAGGCGAGCCCTAAATTACACAGTAAAAGAGCGAGAAGCGCAGATCCAATCCTCATGAAGGGATGGGCGAGAATAATCCACCACCACAAGTTGTGGCGAGAAAATAATGTTCCGCGTACTATGTATGATTATGCTAAACCTCATTTTAACGAGAAGCGAGAATCAAGTATTGTTAAGCTTTGCTATAGTGCTAATAATTTTGAATTAAAATCTAACACTATACAAATGATTCAACAATTTGTTCAATTTGATGGTTTGAGGACGAAAATCCAAATACTCATATAGCTAATTTTTAGAGTTTACGTGATACCTTCAAAATAAATGGCGTTTTTGATTATGCCATCCATCTTGGTTATTTCCCTTTTCATTAAGGAATAAAGCCAAGCAGTGGTTAAACTTCGTTACCACGAGGGTCAATCACTACATGGGATCAAATGACCAAAAATTTTTATTAAAATATTTCCCACCAAGCCAAAGCGGCCAAATTATGGAATGATATCTCTTCTTTTGTGCGAGATGGATTTAGAGACATTATACGACGCATTGGAGAGATACAAGGATCTCTTGAGAAGGTGTCCGCACCATGGTTTACCCTTGTGGCTCCAAGTCCAAACTTTCTATAACGGTGTAAACCCCTCAACGAGGAAACTAATTGATTCAATTTAGGGTGGAACCCTGAACAACGAGAACTCGAAGCGACCTACAAGTTTATTGAAGAGATGTCTTTGAATAACTATCGATGGCGAGTGTTACGAGGACAAAACCAACAAAATCAGCCGGAGTTTTCAGCCTCGACGTAGTAACCATGCTATCAACACGGTAGAGATGATGAATAAAAAGCTTGATAGTTTGTGTTCTTCGCAAGTACATCCGATGAATGCAATGCTGACGCAAGTGGAACTATGGCGAATCCACGAGTACCCACCCTACCAACCCAGCACACAGAGCGCTAACAGATGAACTATATAGGTAAAAATTTCAGATCTAATAATAACTCTTATAGTCATACTTATAATCCAGTTGGAGGAACCACCCAAATTTTTCATGGGAGGTCAAGGAAATCAAGGAATTCAAAGACAACAACCTCCTCAAAATTTCCAAAATCAGCCCTATCCACGGGAAAAGAGGTCGAACCTTGAAGAGATTTGACAAAATTCATGGCGACCACATCTAACCGTCTCAAGACACTTTGAAACCACCCTTAAGAATCAACGGGCATCAATTAAGGGGATCGAAAGTCAAGTTGGGGAACTTACTAAGACAGTTGGACAACTTGCAAAGATAATTTTCGAACGGACCGTAAGGGCGTCTACCAAGCAACACTGAGATTAACAAAAAGGAGCAAATCCAAGCTATCACAACTCATGATAGTATAGGGATAGATGAACCCAATCAAATACAAGAAAAAGAGGTAGAGAAAGGTAAAGTTGAGGTAACACAAGAAAAGCCAAAACTGGTAATCAAAAAGTACCAACCTTGCATTCCTTATCCCGGCGATGAAGAGAGACGATCTGAGAGCATTCGATAAATTTCTTAAAATTTTAAAGAAATTACATATTAACTTAGCGCTACTTGAAGCCTTTTCGCAGATGCCAGATTCTAGAAAATTTTTAAAAGAGCTTTTGACGAACAAGCGAAGGATAGACGAGGCATCACATGTGGAACTAAACGCAATGTGCTCGGCAATCTTGCAAAATAAACTACCACAGAAATTAAAAGATCCTGGGAGTTTTACGATTCCATGTTTAATTGGTAGTTTACCTATTGATAATGCGTTAGCTGATTTAGGGGCAAGCATAAATGTCATGCCTTATAAATTGTTTAAACAACTAGGTCTAGGGAAACCCAAACAAACTAGGATGAGCATCCAACTAGCTGATAAAACTGTTAGAATTCCTAGGGGTATTATCGAAGATGTTCTTGTAAAAATTGATAAATTCGTTTTCCCAGTAGATTTTGTTGTCTTAGACATGGATGAGGATAATTCGATTCCCTTAATTTTAGGAAGACCCTTTTTAGCAACTGCTAGAACAAATATTGATGTTGGTACAGGAGAACTCATACTTTGTGTAGGTGACAAATCGATCAGTTTACAAGCTCTTGACTCGGCCAGGACAACAATTGATGAAGGTGAGAAAGTAAATTCAGTTGATAACCAAGCTGTTCAACTTTCACCACAGGAAACACCACAAGGTTACAAACCTGAGCCGAATCATGGACCCCATGACAACAAAGAAGAATTACATAAGGAACGAAGCCTTAGGGTCGACAAATTAGAAGAGTGGAAAACACAATTTAAAGAAGAACCGGAACCACACGAAGAAAAACCGAAGGAGCCCCCAGAAGAGCTCATAGGAACAACAAACCACTTCAAAATAGGAGACCAGTGCATTGTTAGATAAAGCAGATCCTCGCCATCATCATCGGACACTGAACACAAACGAAGAAATTCCTCTTGAGGTACATAATATTTTCCCATATGGAGCAATGAGGTAAGTATTCCTATTTTTGGTACTTTCAATATAAACGCTTCTCGACTTAAACTTTATCAAGGAAATAGAAGCGATAGCATGAGGAAGATATTCAAATTTTTAAACCACCTTGATTTTTTCGAATACGAGGAAAGTCTAGCTTAAGACTTTAACGCAGCGCTTCTCGGGAGGCAACCGAGCACTAACCCTAATTACTTTCGTATTTGTTTTCATTTTATTTTATTTTCTTCTCTTAGTCTTAAACACCTAGTTTTAAACTAACCAAAAGTGCAGATTTCCAGCCCACACGACCTTGCACACGGTCGTGGCCGTGGTCGTGTGGAGGTACAGAATCTCCATACTGACAATGGCAGAAGAGGTACAAGTCAGAAAGAATCAAATCTTCAAGTCACGGCCTCCAACCACCACCCCACGGGCACCGACAAAATGCCACGACCGTGCGACGCGGCCGTGGACGACACTGACTTATCACCAACGGGCGTGGCAATCTGTAAAATGGGCGTGGGAGACATGAACGACGCCCAACACGGTCGTACGATGTGGCCGTGGTCGACACTGGTAGTTTACACACGGGCGTGGCAACCAGAACATGGGCGTGGGAGAAACGAT
Source organism: Gossypium sturtianum (assembly GCA_025698515.1). NCBI lineage: Eukaryota > Viridiplantae > Streptophyta > Magnoliopsida > Malvales > Malvaceae > Gossypium > Gossypium sturtianum. Next base: position 35,637,269 of record CM046954.1, read on the forward strand.
ACGATGCATAACACGGTCGTGCGAGGCGGCCGTGTGAATCAACACACCCATGGTACACGGGCGTGGGATTGCACCAGGCCTGAAAATCTATTTAAACCCCATCCCATCTCTTCCCTTACTCACTTTCCTACTCCCCATCCCCTTTATTCTATCCCATTATTCAGACCTCCCCCTACTTTTCTTCCCCAATACATTCCCAAAACCCTTGAGCTACACCAAATGTCGAAGAAGCAGAAGGAATCAAGCATAGTCTCCCAGAGGGAGACCGATCTATATAAGTTCATGCCGGCCGCTTGAATCATTCGATGAGCCAAGGATATTTGAGGCCATTTAGTTTTTATTTCGTTTTTCTCTTTTGCTTCAATTTCCTTATCTTTACTTCTCTTCTGCTTAATTTAACTTATTTTATTTTAGTTTTTTGGTTTTAGGTTCTTCAGGCTGCTTGGGAATCACACCACGACCACCACCATATCCACATCCTTAGAAATCACGCCCACCTCATGAACTATCCAACAATAAGGACTCTACGGTCCATTTATCTTATCTTTTCCTTTAATTTTATTCTATTTTTTATTTTCCTTCATTTTAGCTTGCTTTTTTTAATTATTTAATTAGTATAGTTTTAATTATTATTATTATATCCTGGCTAATCCTCCATGAGCTACCCAATTTCTTCATGTAGCGCAGGATCGTCATCAAAGACGACACCTCCAACGTATCTTTCACCTCCAATCCAAGGATGTCATCCATAATTCAGGAAGTTCCACTTTTCCCCATATCTTATGATTTTATTATTATCATGCTATTATCCATCTTTGTACATTGAGGGCAATGTACATCTTAAGTGTGGGGGGTGAATCTTAAGGATTCCAAATTTTTTGCATTATTCTCATATCCCTGAATTATGTCTTGTCTTAAAGTAAATTTCTCATATTATCATTAGAATGAAATTTCCATGATTTATGATTTTTATTGATATGTTTTAGATTAAGTCATTGATAATTGTGCATTGATAATTAAATTCTAAGATACTAGAGAATCAAGCATGATAAGTCTATTTTTCAGAATTAATTTTTTTTCTAGGTTGCTAACCTTAATTTGAATATTACTTTGAAATTTGAAATTTACGAGGTTGATATCAAAATACCCATAATTTTTGTGAGATTTTGAGCCTTATAAGAGCATATATCCTTTTTCATGCTCACTTTTTTATTATGAGTGTGTCAACATTGAACTGTTATTCTAGAACTTGCCTCGATTATACATGTTCAGACCCCATCTTTGATTTGATATAAAGAAATGATAAAGGCACCTAGGATTTAACCCACTTACTCCATAAAAAGCCTACCTTCATAATTAACCCCTAGTGAACCCCTTTGATCCTAACAACCCTTTTTATTGACTCACCCACTAATATTAACCCAAAACCCTTTGTATTTGTTATCACCATTCTTCTTCACTACCCTTTTTGTCGAGATTTGATTTGATCAGTTGCCTAACTATGTTCTTTATTTTAGTTGTTAAAGTTTTGATTTGTGCGTCATCTCATATTACAGTGGTGGAGATTTGATTTTCATGCAAGCCTATGGGATTAACTTTTTAGGTTTGACATTTGAGTGCTTAATGCTGAACCTTAAACACTTCGAGTGATTTGTGTGAATCTTTTGTGAGGATGTCAATCCTTGTAGGTTTTGGATCAGAGGTAATTATTTAGATGAGGGGAAACACCTATGTTTTGTGCTACAAATGTATGACTTATATTGTTTGAATCTTTAGGACTCTTTGAGTTAAATTATCCATGTATAAATTATCTATGAATTATGATGAGACATTGTTGATAGGAATATTGAATCATGGAAAGTTCGTTTTAATTGTAAGTTGAGAATTTTGCTTGAGGACAAGCAAAAGCTTAAGTGTAGGGGTATGTGATAAACCGTAAAAGTAACATATTTTAATCCCACATTTAGCATACTTTTGGATGATTTATCCCCTGATTTATGTAAAAAAAGGTGCTCTTAATCCTTTCTTTTCATGTTTTATACTCAGGAAAGCACCAGAGGATGGAAAGAACGAGAAATGGGCTCAAAACAGACCAAATTGGGCCAAAGTGAAAATCGACACGGCCTGGACTTGAGCCAACACAGCCGTGAGTCCTTGATAGACTAGAACATGGCCTGATCACGATTTACACGGGGGTGTCACCTCATTAAAAGTCCGAACACGGCCTAAAAGCGATTCACACGGGCGTGTGCCATGGTCGTGTCCCACTGTCGTGGAGAAGAGCAATTTCACTCGGAAAAAGGATACTTAGGGGCAAAGAAACCTATTTCAAAAGCCTATATAAACACCCTAAGTATAACCTAGAAGAGAGGCGTGTGAGCTAGGCCAAGGAGCCGAGGCGGAAAGGTCGATTTGTTGGAAACACTCGAAGATAGCCAGTTGATCCATCTCAAGAAGCGGAATTCTACTCAAGGCGGCGGATCTCTCCTTCAATTCCTTCAGGGGTTTTAGGGATTTCTTATGTTTTGTTTTATCTTTTCTTACGAGATGTTTTCTTTTATTATTATGAACTAAACCCTTGAGATACCTAAAGGGGATGAAACTTAGATGAATCTTGTTATCGTTTCTTTGAACTATATGATAAATACTTGATTTGTTGTTAATTATGTGTTCTTAATTCTTGTGTTAATATTTCCGGGATATTGATTCAAGTTTGATGTGCTTAGGTGGAGGAGCAAAGTCCCTGCTTAAGAGTAGAACTAGCATAATTAAGCGGAGTTGATCACGCACCTAGAGATAGGGTGACGAGATTTTTTTGGGATTAGGGTGAAACCTAATATGGGAGTCCATAGATCGAGTTAATGCAATTCTAGGGTTTTAATTAGAAAGAGATTTCAATAAATCAACCTAGGGTTAGACGTTATTCGCTTGAGAGAGGGTTTAATATACATTAGGAGTCTTACGGATCAAGTCAAGTGAATAAATCATCGGTTCGAGTTATAAAACAAGTGAAGTCTAGGTGGATTCTTCCTAAGGGTATCGTCTTAATCAACCGAGTTTTTTCAACGATATTTCCCCAATTCATTCTTTTTGTCTTTGCGTCTTTAGCTTAGTAGTTAGTTAAATTTAGTTTAAATAACAACTTCACTTATTTTAGGCTAGATAATAAAAAGAAAGTTAGTATTAGTACTTTTGGTTCCTTTGGGTTCGACAATCCAGTCTTGCCTAAGCTATACAACTGTTCGATAGGTGCACTTGCCTCAATTGTTGTTATAGTTAGTTCTAGGTTCGATCATTACAAATTTAAAACTCTGAAATCAACGATCAGGTTTCATCCCCCTCAGGTATCTGAGGAGTTTAGTTCATAATAATAAAAGAATACATCTCAGAAGAAAAGGTAAAACAAAACATAAGAAAACCCTAAAACCCCCTAAAGGAATTGAAGGAGAGATCCTCAGTCTTGAGTATGATTTCGGCTTCTTGAGATGAATCAACTGGCTTTCTTCGAGTAAATCCCACGATTCTAACCTCTTCGGCTTGGCTCCTTGGCCTAGCTGGATGCCCCCTGACCAAAAGCACATTTTAGGTTATACTTAGGGTGTTTATATAGGCTTCGGAATGTGTTTCTTCGCCTCTAAGTATCCTAATCCGAGTGAAATTCCTCTTTGTCACGGCAGGGACACGCCCGTGTGGTACGCCCGTGTAAATCGAGTTGTAGGCCGTGGTTGGGTCTGCTAAAGAGGCACGGCCGTGTGGTGAAACCCCAGGCCGTGTTGATTTCCTACTTTGGCCCATTTGGCCCGTTTTTGGCCCGTTTCTCGTTCTTTTCATTCTCCTATGCTTTCTTAAGTATAAAACATGAAAATAAAGGATTAGAAGCACCAAATTCCACAATTCAGGGAATAAATCATCCAAAAGCATGCTAAATGTGGGATTAAAATATGAACATATTACGGTTTATCACAATACATATTTCAGATATTCACATATAATCATACTTCGATTCAATTCAAACCACTTTTCAATCAATACACAATTCACATATTCACACATATTCATAATTTAATTCACTTTTTATCAATTCATATTTTTAATTCATTTTCCAATCAAATTCAAATCACTAATTACTTTTCAATCAATATAAATTTCAAATACTCACATATTTTCTTCAGTCAATTCAATTTGATTCAATTCAAATCACTTTTAGTTTCCAATCAATATACTTTCAAATATTCACATAATTCATAATTCAATTACTTAATTCAAATCACTTTTAATTTCCAATTTGTTCACATTCAATTTCAATAGCCATAAACATTTTTGAATCAATTTCATTCAAATCAATATTATCATCTCAATTGCTTACCTAATTTTACTTACCATGCATTTTAATTAAAATATAACAATTAATAATAAATAGATTTGAATTATAGTAATACAAATCGTGATTTCTCGTTTTTACTCCTTGTCCACTTTTTCTTTTCCTTTCTTCGCGGATGCCTCGGGTGCGATATTGACAATTTGAATTTGAACCTTGAAAACCCTAAATTCTTTCTTTTTCTTTTTCTTTCTTCTTTCTCTCTATTTCGTCCCTGCTGTTTTTAATTTCTTTGTTTTCTTTCTTTACTTTACTATATATATATATATATATATAATATATAATAAAACATAATAAATATCTTTATTATTTAATAATATAATACATATTAAACTTAAAAATCTCAGATTTTTAAGGATTAACCGCCTCAACTTATGATTTTGGTTTAATTGCTCTTTTAGTCCTTTTTACTTTCTTTGTATTATATTTGTTTATTAATTTAACAATAATATAATATATAATTATAACAAATATCTATTACTTAAATAATAAGTAAATTAAATACATATAATACAAATGTACATATTTTAATTAACACACTTGTATTTTATCATCACCTTACACTTGTCTTTATTTATTTTATTTCATAATATAATAATAATTAATAAATATCTTCTACTTATTATTTAAGAAAATATACAAATATATTACAAGTGTATTTTCATGTATTTTACACATGTTTATTATCATTACCATACATTTGTCACTATTTTAATTTATTTAATAATAATAATAATAATTTTAATATAAAACCATAATAATATTTATATATAATATATAATCTAAGAAAAATTTGCCGGCTCACCTAATGAAATAGGCATAATTGCCACTTTAATCCCCTTTATCTTATTTTAATCTATAATTAAACTTTTACCCTTTATTCAATTTAGTCATTTTTCCTAATTTCTCCCAATTAAGCTAAATTCACATAATTAAAGCCTAACTAAACACACTACTAGACTCATAAATATTTCTAATAATTATTTACGAATTCGGTTTATTAAGACGGAGGCCCGATAATGCACTTTTCTGATGCCCGTGAATTTTGGGTCATTACAGGTTTAGCTTTCAACTCTACTAAAATTGAACCATCATCGGACAAAGTTAATCTTGTATTCATTGCTCTCAAAGCAAACAAAGATGACTACATTTACTTTCCTCTGATGATAATCAATTATTAACTCATAACCTTTCAATAGCTCGAGCCATCTCCGTTGTCGCAAATTCAAATATTTCTGAATTATTAAATACTTCAAGCTTTTGTGGTCGGTAAAGATATGACACTTTTCACCGTATAAATGATGTCGCCAAATTTTCAATGCAAATACAATTGCGGCCAACTATAAATTGTGCGTCGGATAATTCTTTTCATGCGGCTTTAACTGTCTGGAGGCATAAGCTATCACTTTTCCTTCTTGCATCAAAACACAACCCAAACCATTTAATGACGCGTCGCTATAAATCACGAATTCTTTACCCGACTCAGGTTGAACCAACACGGGTACCTCAGTTAACAATGCTTTCAATTGATCGAAACTCTGTTAACATCTCTCGGACCACTCAAATTTTACATCTTTTTGTAGTAATCTGGTCATCGGTGTAGCAATCAGCGAAAATCCCTTAAGAAAATGTTGATAATAACCATCTAACCCCAAAAACTTCTAACTTCGAATACATTTCTCAGTGGTTTCCAGTCAACAACTGCAGAAATCTTGCTCGGGTCAACTCGTATGCCTTCAGCTGAAACAATAAGTCCCAAAAATTTGACTTCTCGGAGCCATAATTCACATTTGCTGAATTTAGCGAACAGTTGCTTATCTCTCAAAGTTTGTAACACAATCCTCAAATGCCCGGCATGCTCATACTCATCTCGTGAATAGATTAGAATGTCGTCAATGAACACAACAACGAATCTGTCTAAATACGGCCTAAAAATTCGATTCATTAAATTCATAAAGACTGTAGGAGCATTAGTCAATCCAAAAGGCATAATAAGAAATTCATAATGTCCGTACCTCATTCTGAATGCAGTTTTCGGCACATCTGAATATTTAACTCACAACTGATAATAATCAGATAATCAGACCATAGATCAATCTTTGAAAACACTGTTGCGCCTTTCAACTGACCAAATAAATCATCTATTCTCGACAACGGATATTTATTCTTTATCGTAACCTTATTAAGCTGACGATAGTCAATACACATTCACATCGATCCATCTTTCTTTTTTACGAATAACACTGCCGCACCCCAGGGTGAAAAACTCGGTCTTGCAAAACCTCTATCTGTTAACTCTTGAGACTGAGATTTCAACTCTTTCAATTCTGTCGGAGCCATTCTATACGGAACTATAGATATCGGTGAAGTTCCCAGTAATAACTCAATAGCAAATTCAACTTCTCTGATCGGTGGTAAGCCCGATAATTCTTCTGGAAACACATCCGGATACTCACAAACAATTGACACTGATTCAATCTTAGATTCTGAAACTTTTGTATCTAAAACATAAGCAAGATAAGCTTCACTACCTTTTCTTACACATCTCTGAGCTGACATAGACGAAATTACAATCGGCAATTCACTCGACTCATCTAATTCAATTCGAATAATTTCATTGTTCTAACATTTCAATTCAATAGTCTTTCGTCTATAATTCACAATAGAATCATGCAGAGTCAACCAATCCATACCCAGAATTACATCGAATTCATCAAATGGAAAAAGCATGAAATTAGCCGAAAAACAGTAACCCCGAGTCATTAAAGGACAGTTCTTGCAAACTTTATCAACTAAAACATACTTGCTTAAGGGGTTCGATACTTTAATCACAAACTGAGTTGATTCAACAGGCAATTTCTTACTAGACACTAAATTCTCACAAACATACGAATGAGTCGATCCAGGATCAATCAATGCAATAACATTAGTGTCGTAAAGAGAAAATGTACCTGTAATAACATTTGGTAATGACGCGTCTTCGCGAGCGCGAATAGCATAAGCTCTAGCAGGTGCTCTGGCCTCAGATTCTTTAGCCGAATCTTTTGTCGCGCCTCTACTACTGGTCACATTTCTCGCATTTCTCAGTGGCCTCCCTCTATTAGCTGTGTTACTCGGTCTTGCATTCTGAATCTTATCTTTCCCAACTAACTCTGGGCAATCACGTATGAAATGATCTTGTGAACCACATTTGAAACAAGTCCGGTTATTCATTCTACATTCACCAGGATGTCGTCTTCCGCATTGCTGACATTCAGGTTTATAGTTTCTCACACTGCCAACACTCGATACTGATGTAGCTTGAGTTTTAGGACTTGAGTATTGTTTTCCACGATCTCTGTTCGAATACCCAATTGAAGCATTTGGACAAGTGTACGAATCTCTAGATGTCTTTGATGAAGATTGATATGTCTTACTCATCGATCTTTTTCTGGAGTCTCTTGCCTCTGAATCTGCCTTTCTCTTTTCTTTACTAAGCTCTTCGGCTTTGCAAGCTCTATCAACTAGGACAACAAATTCTTTCAATTTTAGGATTCCGACTAGAACTTTAATATCCTCGTTCAATCCATCAACAAACCATTTACACATGATTTCTTCAATAGAAACATATTCCCGAGCATACTTGCTTAACCGTACAAATTCTCTTTCATACTTAGTCACAGTCATATGGCCCTGTTTCAATTCTAGAAACTCTTTATGTTTTTGATCGAGAAATCTCTGACTTATATATTTCTTCCTAAACTCAAACTGAAAGAATTCCCAGGTAACTCTTTCTCTCGGTACCACAGACACTAAGGTATTCCACCACTGATATGCAGTGTCCCTCAATAAGGAAATGACACACTTTAAACACTCAGTTGGTGTGCACGAAAGTTCATCAAAAACTCTGATATTATTTTCAAGCCAAAACTCGGCTCTCTCAGGATCATCGTCAACTATAGCTCTAAACTCTTTGACCCCGTACTTCCGAATCTTATCAACTGGTGGCTTGTTTAGTCGTAGAAGTTCCACACCTTGAGGAGCTACGGGAACCGGTTGGGGATTAGGTGGGGGTGGAGGTTGTTGAGCAGCCGAATTTGTCCAGACAAATTGCGTGAACCACTCGTTCATCATTTGGAAAAAGGCTTCTTTAGCCTCTCTTCCGTGACTACTCGATACATTTCTAGATTCAGACAGCACTGTCCCTTAAGCGGGAGCTGGGGCATTACTCTCAACATCATCAGCTACAGCTCGACTGGGATTCATTTGCTATATGAAAACATAGTTTAAATTGTCAGGAGCCATTACACTATCACAGGTTATATATGGCATTTATAGCTAGACTCTCACATATGCTACATTAGTCCTAGAATCGACTAAACCGTAGCTATGATACCAATAAATGTGACACCCCTCACCCGTATTCAATGTTGGAATAAGGTTCTAGAGCATTACCAGACCTATAACACAATTACACATACATTTACTCCTACATTTTCAAATTCTATTCAAATATTAATCAACACATTCATATCGTCCCTAATACAAGCCTACGAGGCCATAATGCACTGGGAGTGGTTCGAGACTAAACCAGTAACTTTGGAAATTCTTAGAACACTTAGAAAATTTTCTCAAATATAGGGGACACATGCCCGTGTGGCCTGGCTGTGTGTCTCACAGGGCCAAAGACACGCCCGTGTCACAGGCCATGTGGACATTCGAAATGGAAACACATTGCCGTGTCCTAGCCTGTGTCTGACCCTGTATAACTCTCTGACTTGGGTCACACGGCCAACACACACACCCGTGTGGCTAGCTCGTGTGCCCTACAAATGGCCATACACGCCCGTGTGCCAGGCCGTGTGCTAGGCTGCGTCAAACCTGTAGGGTATACTGACTTATACCACACGGCCAGGCCACACCCCCATGTTTGAGGCATACTGACTTGGTTCCTATTTAAACACCAGGGGACACGCGGCCATGTACATGACCGTGTATCACACACGGCTGAGACACACGCCCGTGTCTCTGCCCGTATGGACAAAAATAGGCTATTTACCAAGCCATTTTGCCACCCAAACTTGTATGTACCTATACCATATCAATTGGCACCAACACATAGCATATATAAGCATTTAAACCAGCCAATTCAAACATAATTCATGCACATTCTATACTTCCATTTTACATATACACAAATCACCAAAGTATGCCATACCATTTGTACCAAACTTTGCTTCCTTAAATCATTAATATGACCATTATCAACTATGCAGCATTTGATCTATTTTCTCAAGCATATCAATCAATCAAAACATGGCTATTAGATATCTATTATGCTAATTATCCACAAGCATCACATGCCCAACTTTCAAAACATCACACAATCTACATACACATATATATACATGATTCAAACATACCAAAATAAGCCAAGTTTCATGGCTATATAAACAACCAAATCACTTACATTTACAAACCATTTCAAATAACTAAATTCATTACTAACACATAACCAAAATGACCAAAGACCCTATACATGCCATATACCAAAATACCAAAATTCAAAAGTACCAAGTGATAGTAGGATAGTGTGACGTAGTCTCCGACGATCCCCGAATCCGAGCTAGCTTTGAAATCACTATAAAATATGGAAAAATAAACAAAGTAAGCTTTATAGCTTAGTAAGCTCGTATGAAATAAATTAAATCTAATCATAAATACACAAATAATCAATTTGAACATATCAACATGTAATTCATGTTAACTAACAAACCTTTCACAAGTTTAATCATATGCTTATATGTGCACTTCACAATTTCTTCGATTTAAAGCTTATACAGTTCATGTACATATGTAACGTCCTCGAAAGGGCCTATGCATTTTCAGTTTAATTGTACGAAATGACAAGTCTTAAGCACTATGAATAAATTTTTGGTATTTTTGGAATTCTAGAAATGCATAGAAATGGAAATGAACATTTTGGAAACACTGAACATTTTGGAAACTTGAACATTTTTGAAACACTGAATATTTTTGGAAACTTGAACATTTTTGCAAACCTAAACATTTTTGGAAATGTTTCAAAAATGGAAAGTGAACATTTCGGGAAACCTGGAAATGTAAGAAAAATGGCAAATTCTGAGCCGATCGAAAATTTTAGGAAACTTAGAAATAATCGAGAAATGCCAAGTTTTAAAGTTTAAAATAGGAAATTAAGGCAAGGGGGCCTTAAAAGAAAAAGTTGGTAAAATTTGACACACAAACGGGCTAGGAAAAGTGGCCTGAAGATGGCACTTATGGCTTATGGAAATGGCGCCATGTGCAAGAGGCATGAGCACAGGTTCGAGTCACAAAGGAAGCAAATAAATGAAGTTTTATTTTTGCTTCCTGTGCTAAGGGGTGGACGGCAATTGTTTCTAGAAAAGGGAGGTGTTTTATTTCCATTAATATTGCTTAATAAGGTGATAAATAAAAGCTTTTAATTTAGATTATTTAGAAGAGATAATAATGGATTTAACACTTTTATTTTTAAATAAAGGAGATAATATTATCATAAGAGGAGTGGCCAAGCAAGGGACTCTCCTATTGATAATTTCGGCTAAAGAATGAGAGTTAAAGGCTATTCTCTCATCTTTTCTAAGCTTTGCCGAAAATTCCATAGCAAAACCCCTCCGCGAATTTTCTATTCATCTTTTACTCTTCTCTTTTCTTCATCTGTCAAGCCAAAGCCCTTTTCTTTTGATCCCCGACTAAAACCTCATAGCCGAATCTCTGTGGCTCTAGGCAAGGAAGCAATCGGTCAAAGCATTAAAGGTAAGGTTAAGCATCATTCAAGTTCTTTTTCTTTTCTATTTGCCGAAAGAGAAGGGTCTAATCCCTATTCTGTTTTATGGCCGAATCTACAAGGGGTTTATCAAGTTTCTACAACCGAATACAAGGAGGAATCTTAGGGATTCAAGGATCTAAGGTAAGATATACACATATTTGGTCAAAAGTTATGGATTATATGTGAGATTAAAATTAACATATAATTATAGGGATTTAAACAGGACATACAAGGCAAGGACTTTTTTGGGAATTGGGAATTGCGGGTAAGTGTATAGATCTAATCGGCCAAGGGTTACTTTGGTATCTAAAGGTATTTCCTTTTCTTTCCAAAAGTCGAAATCGATGAAAATACATGTTTTTGGTGGCTAGCCGAATTTAAAGGAGGAATACCACAATTTCGGGATTTAATCAATTCGGCAACAAGGTAAGTAATACAAATCCTACTAGGATTTGGTTTTTAAGCCAAATAGGTTTGTTAATATGTTTTAATAATTGGCCGTATATAGGAGTTAAAGATCTAGATCGGTAGATCGTTCTTCTGGATTTCAAGGAATCTATTAAGCGAATCAGTGTGTACTCACACTAATTTTCAATATATTATGGCAATAATTATTTTAATATATGAATATGCATAAGAATGAGAATGTGGCTAAGTACCACAAATGTGGTAAAGAATACCAGTGCACGTTTCCTATTTTTGATAGGATTACGAATGTGATATATTTTGAACATGTGAATAGTAACATGAATGAGAAAATAAGTATGTTGTGCATGATAAAATATGTGGGGCATTTTGGGCTATATGCGAAAGGGAAGAAGGTGTTGACCGGTCTCACCAACGGAATATGGTGACTACGGTCATAAAATTTGAATATGGTAACCGGTTACATTATCTAAATTTGGTAACCGGTTACATTATTTGAATATGGTGTCTAATGACACAAATTATATGGACGATGAGCACGTCATTGCAGTGATCTGCTTCGATGGTGTGTAGCGGATGGAGGGTTGACTTAGTAGTCCCCACGGTGTGATTGGGAGAATGCGGGTGGTGTGTAGCGGATGGACAAATAGGCTTGGGTTTGGGTTGCATCATTTTTTTATGAATATGTCTTTGATATGAACATGTATGCTGAATTGTTGAATGTTAGTTTGTGTACACATTGAGTCTGTTGACTCACCCGTTGGGGAATATTTTTCAGGAGATGATCGGTAATGGACCGGGTCGGCGAGGAGCTAAAGATGGCCATGCATAGCAAGGAAAGACTTTTACTATTTGGGACTGTTATTTATATTAAGTACTTAAATTTTATTATTTTTGGGTTTTGATTGATGTAATAAGGCCATAAGGCCCAAGTGAATTTCTTTATTTTTTTTTTTTGCTTTACTATTAGATATTATGTCACGAACTAATTTGGATGTAAGTAAGTACAAAATTTATTTTTCTTAAAAATGAACTCAAAAATTCTTTTGTCACCTTAATCAAATTGGATTTATAAAATTAAATAAATGGGTTTTTAATCTAAGCCCAACCCAAAACGAAATTTTTACGAAAATACACAAATTTTCCCTAAGAAACAAAGAATTTTGAAACCAGGTTTACTTAAGGAACATACGAGATCCAGTTCGGGCTCGTGGGCGGGTGTGGGGTGTTTGATTTAGTATCGAGCCCATTTTAAACTCTCGGCTGTGGGCTAAGGCCCAAAACATTTTTAATTCGAGCCCAAATTAAATAAAGCGGTGTTACGGCATGGCACCTAAGTCTCCGACCATGATCCCACGGTAAGTACCCTAACTTTATGTGTGATTACGTGATTTATGTAGAAAAGGCATGGGACGTAGAATAGAATGATAGGAACATGAACCTTAGGGCTAGATTACTCAAACACAGAACCACATAAGACTTAATGCACTAAACAAACCTATGGCTAAGTCACAGAGCTAGGGTGTGGTAACCCACATGACGCATGTCTAGGATTGGATCCGAAAGAGCACGGTATTTAGCGGTCCTAGTGACTCACCTCCTCTTCGCAGAATCCTACCAGTGCGTAGCTTCGGTTCACCTAACTCGAGAGGGCTCGGTGGTGTGGCAACCTCTGCATGCGCATATCTAGGAATGGTTTCGATGGGAGCTTGGTATTTAAGCGATCCGCGTGACTCACCTCCTCTCCATTCGAATCCTACAGTGCGTAGCTTTGGTTCACTACGACCAAAGAGGGCTCGGTCATAGGCTAAACCTAATGACTAAACCCAGAAAGGAACTAGCCATGTTTTAAAAAAAAAAAAAAGAGAACAAAACAACAAAACCCTAGTTTTAAAACTCTTAAAACTTTCTTTTGAGTTTGTGAAAATCATCTTTACAAGATTTTCCCAAAAAAAAAATTATTACAAAATTGCCCCTAACTTACAAAATGACCAAAATGACCCTGGTTTTTGAAGATTTTTGCAACATCACCATTTTGGAAAATAAAACTCTCCAAAAGAACCCTCAAGGTTTTACAACTTTTGGAATATCCCTAACTTACTAAATTTTACCAATTTAACCTAATTTTTGGAAAATTACCAAAATACCCCGAGGTCAAAAATTACAGAAAGCATACTGGATTCCAAAATTTTTTTCCCAAAATTACCCCGAAACTTTAAAATTTCCAAAATACTTTTGACAAAATCACCGAGGAATTTTCTGTTTTGAAAAATTACGAAAATGCCCCTGTAGGACAAAATTACGAAAATACCCTGGGTAGTGGAAAAACAATAACAATGAAAACTACAACATTTCTCTGAACGAACGAAAGTTCATAATTGTTTGATGGGTGGATGAATGAATGAAAGACTGTGTTCTTGTGTGAATACGAAAGAACCACTCCTAAAACTCTTTTCATAAAACTCCTTCGCGGATAATAAGTGGAACAATGACTAATCCATAAAACTTTTTAATCAGATCTCGATGTTAGAAATGAGCTCCAGAGGACGTGGTCGTCGTGGACGAGGTAGAGGAAGGATGACTGTGTCAGAACCCGTTAGATCGGGTCAGGGTTCTGACAATGAGATACCACCGCCACCACCACCCCCAGCTGTTAATGTGGAGCAGCAAGCTCAAACGGGGGAAGATGCTGTGTCGCAGGCTGTGCTGCGAGTTTTGGAATTGGTGGATGGTGCGGGTGGAAATTCAGGAACCCAGAAATCTGTGCCTGAACGGCTCCGAGCTAATGGAGCTGAGATGTTTCGTGGAGTGTCGGGAGTGGCACCTAGTATCTACGGTGAGCATCTTGGTTGAAGCGACGGAGCGCATCATGGATGAGCTCGACCTGACCCCTGAGGAGAAGTTGAAAGGAATGGTGGCACTATTACGCGATGAAGCGTATCAGTGGTGGTTAACTGTGCGAGATGGTGCTATGGCGGAGGATCTGACCTGGGAATATGTTAAGGAGGCATTCCAGAAGAAATATGTGGGAACCAGGTATACAGACGAGCAAAGAAAAGCTTTTTCGGGGCTAGTTCAAGGGAACAAGTCCGTAGCCAGAATATGAGGCGAATTTACGAGGTTGAGCCGTTATGCTCGAGGGTAGTAGCGATCGAACATGACAGCGTGTCCAGGATTTGAGGACGGACCGAGAGACGACACGAGGTTGATAGCAGCCGCATCGAGGCGGGAGTTCTCTTCTTTGGTGGAAAAGGCCAAGGTGGCCGAGGGAATTAAAGATGCTACCAAGCAGGCTGTGGACAATAATAAGCCTAAGAGAGGTTTTGGACCATCTGGAAAGGGTCATAAGAGGCCTAGGGTTGACGGGCCACGAAATCAACAAGCTGGTACGGGCTGGCAGTATCGCCCTTGTGAGCATTGTGGAAAGAAGCACTTGGGAGAGTGCTGGAGAAAGACGGGTGGATGTTTCAAATGTGGATCCAAGGACCATATGCTTAAGGATTGTCCCAAACAACTGAGATGAGAGCCGACCGTGATTCAGAGTGCTAGCGGTGGTAGAGGCGGACAGCGACCTCGGCGGGGTCGTGGTTCTGGCTAACAGAGGTAATGGTCTTTGGCGGCAGAGGCCGTGGAACACGGGACCGAGGTGCTACTAATCACGAGAAGCAAGGCAATCGGGATTGGTTTATGCGATTCCGAAGGGAGGATGGTGACGCACTGCCGGATGTAATAACCGAGACGTTCTTCATTTCGACAAACCCTATTTTGCTCGATTGATGTGGGCTCGACCCATTCCTATGTTGCATGTAGTGTAGTGGAAACACTAGGCCTAGACTCGAGAACTCTCTCGATAGACGGATGAGCGTAGTAAGCCCATTAGGCCAAACCGTAGTGGTAGACAAGATCTTTCGGAATGTACCACAGAGATTGGGAGTAAACTTTTGGTGACTTAATGGAACTACCCTTCTGGGAGTTTGAACTTATACTCGAGAATGGATTGGTTAGTAGAACAACGAGCCGTGTTGGATTGTGCGGCTAAGCGGATGGAGTTAAGAACCCCCGGAGGATAAAGTGGTAGCTATGATCGGAGAAAGGAGGAACTACTTGTCTAACGTGGTTTTTGCTACCATTTGGCCGAGAAGATGGTTAAGAAGGGGTGTAAGGCATTCTTAGCCTTCATTAGTATGATAGGTGGGAAGGAGGAAGGTATTAATGGAGTTAGGGACGGTAAGGGACTTCGTGGATGTATTTCCGGAGGAATTACTGGAATACCCCGGATAGGGAGGTGGAATTTGGGATAGATTTTCTACCAGAGCGACTCTGTGTCAATTGCTCCATACCGAATGGCGCCAAAGGAGTTAGTTGAGCTCAAGGCTCGAGATCCAAGAATTGTTGGATCGTGGGTTCATTCGACCAGTGTGTCTCCATGGGAGGAGCAGGTCTGTTTGTGAAGAAGAAGGATGGAACTATGCGTATGTGCATAGACTACCGTCGATTGAATAAACCCGACCATCAAGAACAAGTATCCTTTGCCAAGGATAGACGACTTGTTCGATCGGTGAAAGGGCATTTGTGTTCTCGAAGATAGAACTAAGGTCGGGATATCACCCGTTAAAGGTGAAGGAGGCGGATATCCACAAGACGGCCTTTAGGACAAGGTACGACCATTTTGAGTTTGTGGTGATGCCGTTTGGGTTGACGAACGCTCGGCCGCGTTCATGGATATGATGAATCGGGTTTTCCAACCCTATTTGGATAGGTTCGTCGTGGTGTTCATCGACGATATTTTGGTGTATTCAAGGTCGGAGGAGGAGCATGATGAGCATCTCCGAGTGGTGTTGGAAGTGTTAAGGAAAAGAAGCTTTATGCCAAATTCAGCAAGTGTGAATTTTGGCTAAAGGAGAGTGGCATTCTTAGGACATGTGGTATCCATGAGAAGGAATAAGAGTGGACCCTAGGAAGATCGAGGCGGTGTTGGAATGGAAACCACCTAGGTCCGTGGCTGAAAATCTGAAGTTTCTTAGGCTTAGCAGGCTATTACAGAAGGTTTGTGGAAGGGTTCTCGTCAATAGCCGCGCCTTTGACAAAGTTGCTAAGGAAGGAAGTACCCTTTGAATGGACTAATAAGCAACAGGAGAGCTTTGATAAGCTCAAGAAGGTGCTGACGGAAGCTCCAGTGTTAATTCACCAGAGGCCAGGCAAGGATTTCGTAGTATATTGTGACGCTTCGCACACGGGGTTAGGTTGTGTACTAATGCAAGAAGGAAAAGTGGTCGCGTATGCGTCTCGGCAATTAAGGCCTCATGAGGTTAACTACCCAACTCATGACTTGGAACTAGCAGCAGTGGTTTTCGCCCTTAAGGTTTGGAGGCACTACCTTTATGGAGAAAGGTCAGTGATCTACACTGACCACAAGAGCCTTAAGTATTTGTTGACTCAAAAGGAGTTGAACTTGAGGCAGCGAAGGTGGGTGGAATTACTGAAAGACTACGATTGTTCGATAGAATATCATCCGGCAAGGCGAATGTGGTAGCCGATGCTCTGCGAGTAGGAAGGTTGTGTCGGATCTAAGGGCTTTGTTCGCTCACTTAAGTCTATATGATGATGGAAGCTTTGTTGGCGTAATTACAAGTCAAGCCCACATGGTGAATGAGGTGAAAGAGGCCGGTTGGCGGAGATAAGGATCTAAGTGCTAGGTTACAGCAAGTACAAAACGGAGAAGTAAAGGATTATGGCGTCATTGATGGTGGAGTACTGTGCTACAAAGGAAAAGTCTGCATGCCGAGGGACAGTGAGTTGAGACAAAGGATTCTTCGGGAAGCGCATGGTAGCCCTTATGCTATGCATCCCGGAGGCATTAAGCTGTATAGAGATTTAAGAGAACAATTTTGGTGGCCTGATATTAAGCGGGAAGTGACGGAATTCGTGGGGAAGTGTCTGACGTGTCAGCAAGTTAAGGCTGAACACCTAGTTCCATCAGGATTACTTCAACCAATTGAGATTCCCCAATGGAAGTGGGAAAGGATTACCATGGACTTCGTTAGTGGGCTTCCCCTTACGCCTACTAAGAAGGACTCGGTATGGGTGATAGTGGGCTGTTTGACCAAGACCGCGCACTTTATTCCGGTGAAGGTTGATTTTTCTCTCCAGAAATTAGCCAAGTTATATGTGGCGGAAATCGTGAGGTTACATGGAGTACCAGTATCGATCATCTCCGATCGAGACCTAAGGTTTACATCTCGATTTTGGAAGGCACTCCATCAAGCTTTAGGCACTAAGTTAGACTTCTCAACGGCTTTTCATCCACAATCAGACGGGTAGTCTGAACGGGTTATACAAGTGTTGGAGGATATGTTGAGAGGCTGTGTGGTGGATTTTTGAGGAAGTTGGGAAGATTACTTGCCTTTAGCTGAGTTCGCCTACAACAACAGCTATCAGGCAAGCATACGGATGGCACCATATGAAGCATTGTACGGTAGGAAGTGTAGAACACCTACTTGTTGGACCGAGTTAGGAGAACGTCGAGTTTTGGGTCCATAGTTAGTGGCTGAAATGGAAGAGAAAGTTGAGTTAATTCGGGCACGATTGAAGGAAGCCTCTGATAGGCAAAAGTCGACGCCGACCTTAAGCGGAAGGAGATAGAGTTCGAAGTGGGAGACCAAGTGTTCTGAAGGTCTCACCTTGGAAGAAGGTAATGAGGTTTGGCCGCAAAGGGAAGCTAAGCCTAAGGTTTATAGGGCCCTATAGAGTATTGAAGCGAAGTTGGGCGATGGCATACCGGTGGAATTATCGCCGAGTTGCAGCAAATGCACGATGTTTTCCATGTGTCCATGTTACGTCGTTATCGATCGGATCCGTCCCATGTGGTACCAATCGAAGAGGTGGAGCTAAGGCGGATCTATCCTACGAGGAAGAGCCGATTCGAATCTTGGAACGAGATGTGAAAGTACTACGAAGGAAGTCGGTGCCTCTAGTCAAAGTATTATGGCGCAACCATGGATTGGAAGAAGCTTCGTGGGAGTCTCAAGAGACAATGCGTCAACAATACCCTCAACTATTTTAGTTAGGAAATTTCGAGGACGAAATTTTGTTTAAGGGGTAGAATCGTAACGTCCTCGAAAGGGCCTATGCATTTTCGGTTTAATTATGCGAAATGACAAGTCTTAAGCACTATGAATAAATTTTTGGTATTTTTGGAATTCTAGAAATGCATAGAAATGGAAATGAACATTTTTGAAAACTGAACATTTTTGGAAACTTGAACATTTTGGAAACACTGAATATTTTGGAAACTTGAACATTTTTGCAAACCTAAACATTTTTGGAAATGTTTCAAAAATGGAAAGTGAACATTTCGAGAAACTCGAAATGTAAGAAAAATGGCAAATTCTGAGCCGATCGAAAATTTTAGGAAACTTAGAAATAATCGATAAATGCCAAGTTTTAAAGTTTAAAATAGGAAATTAAGGCAAGGGGCCTTAAAAGAAAAAGTTGGTAAAATTTGACACACAAACGGGCTAGGAAAAGTGGCTGAAGATGGCACTTATGGCTTATGGAAATGGCGCCATGTGCAAGAGGCATGAGCACAGGTTCGAGTAACAAGGAAGCAAATAAATGAAGTTTTATTTTTGCTTCCCGAGGCTAAAGGTGGACGGCAATTGTTTCTAGAAAAGGAGGTGTTTTATTTCCATTAATATTGCTTAATAAGGTGATAAATAAAAGCTTTTAATTTAGATTATTTAGAAGAGATAATAATGGATTTAACACTTTTATTTTTAAATAAAGGAGATAATATTATCATAAGAGGAGTAGTGGCCAAGCAAGGGACTC
Organism: Gossypium sturtianum; assembly: GCA_025698515.1. Lineage (NCBI taxonomy): Eukaryota > Viridiplantae > Streptophyta > Magnoliopsida > Malvales > Malvaceae > Gossypium > Gossypium sturtianum. Next base: position 35,656,711 of record CM046954.1, read on the forward strand.
TCCTATTGATAATTTCGGCTAAAGAAGGAGAGTTAAAGGCTATTCTCTCATCTTTTCTAAGCTTTGCCGAAAATTCCATAGCAAAACCCCCCTCTGCCGAATTTTCTATTCATCTTTTACTCTTCTCTTTTCTTCATCTGTCAAGCCAAAGCCCTTTTCTTTTGATCCCTGACTAAAACCTCATAGCCGAATCTCTGTGGCTCTAGGCAAGGAAGCAATCGGTCAAAGCATTAAAGGTAAGGTTAAGCATCATTCAAGTTCTTTTTCTTTTCTATTTGTCGAAAGAGAAGGGTCTAATCCCTATTCCTGTTTTATGGCCGAATCTACAAGGGGTTTATCAAGTTTCTACAACTTGAATACAAGGAGGAATCTTAGGGATTCAAGGATCTAAGGTAAGATATACACATACTTGGTCAAAAGTTATGGATTATATGTGAGATTAAAATTAACATATAATTATAGGGATTTCGATGGACATACAAGGCAAGGACTCATTTTTGAGGAATTGGGAATTGCTGTAAGTGTATAGATCTAATCGGCCAAGGGTTACTTTGGTATCTAAAGGTATTTCCTTTTCTTTCCAAAAGTCGAAATCGATGAAAATACATGTTTTTGGTGGCTAGCCAATTTAAGGGAGGAATACCACAATTTCGGGATTTAATCAATTCGGCAACAAGGTAAGTAATACAAATCCTACTAGGATTTGGTTTTAAGCCAAATAGGTTTGTTAATATGTTTTAATAATTGGCCGTATATAGGAGTTAAAGATCTAGATCGGTAGATCATTCTTGGGATTTCAAGGAATCTATTAAGCGAATCAGTGTGTACTCACACTAATTTTCAATATATTATGGCAATAATTATTTTAATATATGAATATGCATAAGAATGAGAATGTGGCTAAGTACCACAAATGTGGTAAAGAATACCAGTGCACGCGTTTCCTATTTTTGATAGGATTACGAATGTGATATATTTTGAACATGTGAATAGTAACATGAATGAGAAAATAAGTATGTTGTGCATGATAAAATATGTGGGGCATTTTGGGCTATATGCGAAAGGGGAAGAAGGTGTTGACCGGTCTCACCAACGGAATATGGTGACTACGGTCACAAAATTTGAATATGGTAACCGGTTACATTATCCGAATTTGGTAACTTCGGTTACATTATTTGAATATGGTGTCTAATGACACAAATTATATGGGCGATGAGCACGTCGATTTGTGATGCGCCTTCGATGGTGTGTAGCGGATGGAGGGTTGACTTAGTAGTCCCCACGGTGTGATTGGGAGGTACGGGTGGTGTGTAGCGGATGGACAAATAGGCTTGGGTTTGGGTTGCATCATTTTTTTTTATGAATATGTCTTTGATATGAACATGTATGCCTGAATTGTTGAATGTTAGTTTGTGTACACATTGAGTCTGTTGATTCACCCGGTTGGGAATATTTTTAGGAGATGATCGAGTAATGGACCCAAGGTACAGGGGAGCTAAAGGTGGCCATGCATAGCAAGGAAAGACTTTTACTATTTGGGACTGTTATTTATATTAAGTACTTAAATTTTATTATTTTTGGGTTTTGATTGATGTAATAAGGCCATAAGGCCCAAGTGAATTTCTTCTTTTTTTTTGCTTTACTATTAGATATTATGTCACGAACTAATTTGGATGTAAGTAAGTACAAAATTTATTTTTCTTAAAAATGAACTCAAAAATTCTTTTGTCACCTTAATCAAATTGGATTTATAAAATTAAATAAATGGGTTTTTAATCTAAGCCCAACCCAAAACGAATTTTTTCTGAAAATACACAAATTTTCTCTAAGAAACAAAGAATTTTGAAACCGGTTTACTTAAGGAACATACCAGATCCGGTTCAGGCTCGTGGGCCGGATGTGGGGTGTTTCAACATACCTGTACAATCTCGTATCAATCTCATACTCAACCACGTCTTTCATTTACTCGTGGAACCATTGGGAATACTATCGGATATATGGGAAACTCACACTCGAAGTGCCACATATATAGCCGAAGCTATCTCAATCACATATCACATATATGCTCACTCTCGAGCTATCAATGGGCCTGCTCACATAAGCTGTGGGTCAAGATGTAGCTACACGGTGCTGCTCACACAAGCTGTCAAGTAACCGCAACACATACCGGTATACTCAGCCACTGGTAGGACGTACAGGACCAGCACCCAGATCACATAATCACAATAATCTCCTAATGACATGTCACTAGTATCCTATATATTCCTAAGGTTCAACTAGGATTTCCAATGTCGAATCATCGTCAAATCATTGTCGAACATGTCCGTAGTCTCGTATTCACAGTTCATACAATATTAAAGCATTTAAAATATAATTATAACAATGCTTATTACATACGAACTTACCTCGAATGTAAAAACGGCTAAACTGGTCGATTAGTTGAGAACTTTGTTTTTCCCTCGATATAGATCCGAGTTTCACTTTTCTTGATCTATATGTAATCAAAATTAACCTATTTAATTATATCTCTATTCAATTTAGTCCATATCACATTTTAAAGCACTTTTACATATTTGCCCCTAATGTTTCACAACATTTACAATTTAGTCCTTATTTCATTAAAACACAAATTAATACAATTTAATCACAACCCATGCTAGCCGAATTAAAAATAGGTCCCTAGCAGCCCATATTTTTCATTTATTTCACATTTTAACCACAAAGTTTCCATATTTCACAATTTAATCCCTAATTTGCATTTTCACTAAAAATCACTTAACAAAACTTGTATAATTCACAACAAACATTCATAATCTATCATCAAACATCAAAACACATATGTATTCATCAATGGAAACATCCTAAATCTTTAACAGTTTTGCAAAATAGTCCCTGGGCTAGCTAGACTAAGCCGCAACGATCTCAAAAACATAGAAATCATTAAAAACGGGACAAAAACGAACTTACAATTATACCATGATGTAGACGAACCCTAGGAAGCTCCCATGTATGTTTTTCTTTCTTATTTTTGGTGGAGAAATATGAATTAGAAGATGATTCCTTTAATTCCTTTTTGTTTTATTTTTACTAATTAACATAATTACTAATTTAACCTTTCTTTAAACATTAAAATTTACATAAGTGATGTCCATCTTTGTCCACTTACTTTAATAATGGTCTAATTACAACATAAAGACCTCCACTTTTTAATTTCATAGCTATTAAACACCTTTAGCTTATAGAACATAAGTTTTACATTTTACGCGATTTAGTCCTTTTTATCAAATTGACTAATCAAACGAAAAAATTTCTTAACGAAATTTTCACACAAACATATTATAATAATAAAATAAATATTTTGACTTCAGATTTGTGGTCCTGAAACCACTGTTCTGATTTGATTAAAAATGGGTTGTTACATGCATCTATGGAGGTTTCTCTCTTTTATTTTTCGGTGGAAGAAGATGGACTAAAAAATGATATCTTTTGTTGTTTTTATTTTACTTAAGTTTATTTATTAATTTACTTATTTAACCTTTAATATATAACCTTTAAAGCCATTAAAAAGATGTCCATCTTTGTTCACTAACATTAACAATGGTCTAATTAACACTTAAGGACCTCCACTTTACGGTTCCATAGCTATTAGACACCTTTAGCTAATAGAACACAAGTTTTACACTTTACGCGATTTAGTCCTTTTTATCAAATTAAGCATTCAAACGATAAAATTTCTTAACGAAATTTTCACACAATCATACTAAACTGTAGACCTCAAAATAATAATAAAATAATTATTTTGACTTCAGATTTGTGGTCCCAAAACCACTGTTTTGATTTGACTAAAAATGGGCTGTTACAACTCTCCCCCTTAGGAATTTTCATCCAGAAAATCTTACCAGAAAAGAGGTTAGGGTATTGTTTTCTCATAGCTTCCTCGGTTTCCCACATAGCCTCTTTGACACCGTGCCGTTGCCACAAAACCTTCACCAAAGCTATGCGTTTATTTCTCAACTCTTTAACCTCTCGAGCTAAAATCCTGATCGGTTCTTCGTTATACGTCATATCAGGTTGAATCTCAATCTCTGCCAGAAAAATTACGTGTGATGGATCTGATCTATATCAGCACAACATTGACACATGAAACGCGTTGTGAATCTTTTCTAATTTTGACGATAACGCTAGCCGATATGCCACTGGCCCTATTCTTTCGATAATCTCATACGGCCCGATAAATCGCAGGCTTAGTTTGCCTTTGCGACCAAATCGAAGAATTTTCTTCCACAGAAATACTTTCAAGAATACTCTATCACCGATCTGAAACTCAATATCTTTACGTTTCAAATCCGCATATGATTTCTGTCGATCTGAAGCTGCTTTCAGACTTTTGCGAATTACTTTCACTTTATTTTCAGTCTCTCTAATCAAATCAACCCCGTGAATCTTTTTCTCACTAAGTTCGTCCAGTGCAATGGAGTTCGGCATTTATGACCATACAAAGCTTCATACGGTGCCATCTTTATGCTCGATTGAAAGCTGTTATTATATGCAAATTCAACCAGCGGCAAAAATTGCTCCCAATTGCCTTCAAATTCTAAAACAAACCAATGAAGCATATCTTCGAGAATCTGAATTACTCTCTCAGACTGACCATCAGTTTGGGGATGAAATATGGTACTAAAATTCAACCGCGTACCCAGAGCTTCTTGCAATTCCTTCCAAAATCGCGACGTAAATCTCAGATCTCTATCTGAAATAATAGAAACTAGCACCCCGTGCAATCTAACAATCTCAGAAATTTACAATTCAGCCAATTTATCAAGCGACTAAAATGAAATGTGCAGATTTCGTTAGTCGATCAACAACAACCCAAATAGCATCTTTCTTCTTCGGACACATGGGTAATCCCGATACGAAATCCATCGTACAGGCTGTAGTAATCCCGATGGCACTTGATGTTCGGCTTTAACTTGTTGATAAACCAAACATCTCGATACAAACTTTGAAATGTCTCGTTTCATGCCCGACCACCAATACAACTGTTTCAAATCATTGTACATTTTAGTAATCCTCGGGTGAACAGATAAACAACCATTGTGTGCTTCGTATAGAATTTTCTAAATAAGCTCGAAATTCTTTGGTATGCAAATTCTATCTTGGAACATTGAACAATCATCGAATCCGATCTGATAGTCTGAATCACTATTCGACTCGCATTGCACTCTTTTGGCTTGCAAATCATTATCACATTTTTGAACTTCACAAATCTGCTGAAGAAAAATCGGTTTAGAATTTAACTCAGCTAAAATCAAACCATCATCAGATAAGGTTAATTGAGTATTCATCGCTCACAAAGCAAATAATGATTTTCTACTCAGAGCATATGCAACTACATTCACTTTCCCCGGAAGATAATCAATCACTATCTCATAGTCTTTCAGCAACTCGAGCCATCTTCATTGTCATAAATTCAAATCTTTCTGAGTCATTATATATTTCAAGCTCTTGCGATCGGTAAAGATATGGCACTTTTCACCGTACAAATGATGTCGCCAAATTTTCAATGCAAAAACAATAGCGGCCAACTTTAAATCGTGCGTCAGATAATTCTTTTCATGCGGCTTTAACTGTCTGGAGGCATAAACTATCACTTTACCCTCTTGCATCAAAACACAACCCAAACCGTTCAACGAGGCGTCGCTAAAAATCACAAATTCCTTACCTGATTCAGGTTGTACCAAAATTGATGCCTCAGTTAACAATGCTTTCAACTGTTCAAAACTATGTTGGCATTTCTCAAACCATTCAAACTTCACATCTTTCTGTAGCAATCGAGTCATCGGTGTAGCAATCATTGAGAATCCTTTTACAAAACGCCAATAATAGCCAGCTAACCCCAGAAAACTTCTGACTTCGGACACATTTCTTGGTGGTTTCCAGTCAACAACTACTGAAATCTTGCTCGGATCAACTTGTATGCCTTAAGCTGAATCAATATGTCCCAAAAATCCAACTTCTCGAAGCCAAAACTCACATTTGCTGAATCTAGCGAACAATTGCTTATTTCTCAGGGTTTGTAGTACAATTCTCAAATGCTCGGTATGCTCAGAATCATCTCGTGAATAGATTAGAATGTCATCAATAAATACAACAACAATTCTATCTAAATACGATCTAAAGATTCAATTCATCAAATCCATAAAAATAGCAAGAGAATTAGTTAATCCGAAAGGCATAACAAGAAATTCATAATGCCCGTACCTTGTTCAGAATGCAGTTTTCGGTACATCTAAATCTTTTACTCTCAACTGATAATAACAAGACCGCAAGTCAATCTTCGAGAACACTGTTGCCCCTTTCAAATGATCGAACAAATCATTGATTCTCGGCAAAGGATATTTGTTCTTTATGGTAACCTTGCTGAGCTGACGATAATCAATACATAGTCTCATTAATCCATCTTTCTTCTTTAAGAACAACACTGGTGCACCCTAGGGCAAAAAACTAGGTCGTGCAGTACCTCTATCCGTTAACTCTTGCAACTAAGCTTTCAACTCTTTCAACTCTGTCTGGGCCATTCTATATGGAGCTATAGATATCGGTGATGTTCCCAGTATTAATTCAATAGCAAACTCGACTTCTCTGATTGGTGGTAACCCCGGTAATTCTTTTGGAAACACATCCGGATACTCATAGACTACTGGCACTGATTCAATCTTCAATTCAGACACTTTTGTATCCAGTACATAAGCAAGATAAGCTTCACAACCTTTTCTTACTCATTTCTGAGCTGACATAGACGAAATCACAACAGGCAATTCACTCGACTCATCTGATTCAATCCGAATGATTTCACTATTCTGACATTTCAATTCAATAGCCTTTCGTCTACAATTCACAACAGCATCATGCAAAAATAACCAATCCATACCCAGTATCACATTGAATTCATCAAATGGAAAAATCATCAAATCAGCCAGAAAATAGTAACCCCGAGTCATCAGAGGACAACTCTTGCAAACTTTATCTACTAGGACATACTTGACTAAAGGGTTCGATACTTTAATCACAAACTCAGTAGACTCAACTGGCAAACTCTTACTAGACACTAAATTCTTACAAATATATAAATGAGTCAATCCAGGATCAATCAATGCAATTACATTAGTGTCATAGAGAGAAAATGTACCGGTGATAACATCTGGTGACGATGCATCTTCACGAGCACGAATAGCGTAAGCTCTAGCAGGTGCTCTCGCCTCCGATCTCACAACGGAGTCTTTGGTTTCTTCCTTTGCTACTATTTACATTTCAAGCACTTCAAGGTGGTCTACCCCTAGTAACTGTATTACTCGGCCTTGAAGTCTGAAGATTATCTTTCCCGGATAACTGAAGACAATCATGAATAAAGTGTTCTTGCGAACCACATCTGAAACAGGCTTTATCATTATTATTCATCCAACAATCTCCAAAATGTTGTCAACCACACTGTTGACACTCGGGTTTATTGTTTCTCACGCTGCCAACACTCGATACTGATGTAGCTTGAGCTTCAGGACTTAAGTATTGCTTTCAACGATCTCTGTTTGGATACCCTACTGAAGCATTCGAACGAGTATAAGAATCCATCTATTTCTTTGACGAAGACTGATATGGCTTATTCATCGATCTTTTTCTCGATTATCTAGCCTCGAAATCAACTTTTCTCTTTTCTTTGCCCAATTCTTCGGCTTTGGAAGCTCTGTCAACTAGCACCACGAATTCTTTCAACTCTAGAATCCCGAATAGCAATTTGATGTCTTCATTACACCCATCTTCGGATCATTTACACATAATTGCCTCTGTTGAAACACATTCTCAAGCATACTTACTGAGTCTAACAAACTCTCGCTCATATTCAGTATAGACATAAGGTCCTGTTTTAGCTCCAAAAACTCTTTGCGCTTCTGATCAATAAACTGTTGACTGATGTATTTCTTTTTGAATCCAACTTGAAAGAATTCCTAGGTAACTCTTTCTCTCGGTACCACAGATAATAAAGTATTCCACCATTGATATGCAATGCCCCTCAAAAGTGATACGACACATTTTAAACATTCAGCCGGTGTGCAAGAAAGTTCATCAAATACTCTGATAGTGTTTTCAAGCCAAAACTCGGCTCTCTCAAGATCATCGTCAATAGTAGCTCTGAACACTTCGGCCCCGTATTTTTTAATCTTATCAACTGGTGGCTTATTCAGTCGTAGAAGTTCCACACCTTGAGGATCTACAGGAATCAGTTGGGGATTAGGTGGGGGTAGGGGTTGTTGAGTAGCCGAATTTGTCTGAACAAATTTCGTGAACATTCGTTTATCATTTGGAAGAAGGCTTATTTAGCCTCTCCTCCCTGGCTACCCGATACGGGTCTTGACTCAGATTGCGCTACTCCGTGAATGGAGGCAAGCGCATTACTTTCAACATCATCAGCTACAACTCGATTGGGATCCATTTACTATATAAAACACTATTTAATTTGTCAGGAGATATCACACTATCACAGTTTATATATGGTATGTATAGCTAGACTCTCACATACGCTACGTTAGTCTGAGAATCGACTAAACCGTAGCTCTGATACCAATAAATGTAACACCATTCACCCGTATTCAATGCCAGAATAGGGTTACGGAGCATTATCAGACTTATAAAATAATTAAACAATAATTTTACATGCATTTACAAATTTCATATAATCATCATTTAAACTCAATCACATTGTCCCTAATATGAGCCTACGAGGCCCTAAACATGATTTATAAGTGGTTCGGGACTAAACTAATAACTTAGGAAACTTTTATGAGACTTAGAAAAATTTTCAAAGTTCAGGGGTCACACGCCCATGAGGCCCCGCCGTGTGTCTCACACGGCCAAAGACACGCCTGTATCACAGGCCGTGTGGACATTCGAAACGGGATCACATGGCCGTGTCCCAGCCCATGTCCAATCCCGTGTAACTCTCTGACTTGGGTCACATGGCCAACACACACGCCCGTGTGCCCTAAAAATGGCCACACACGCCCGTGTGCCAGGTCATGTACTAGGCCATGCCAAACCTGTAGGGTATACTGACTTATGCCACACTGCCAAGTCACACGCCCGTGTGCTGGGCCGTGTGGAGCATACTGACTTGATTTCTATTTTAACACCAGGGGACACACGGCTGAGACACACGCCCGTGAATCTACCCGTGTGGATAAAATTAGGCTATTTACTAAGCCATTTTGCCACCCAAATTGCATGTACCTACACTAACTCAAATGGCACAAACCAAGACAAAAATAGGCATTCAATCAACCTCATCCAAGCATCATTTATACCATTTCAATACCAACCAATTCCAAGCATATCAATACCACAACACACCAACCAATTTCATACCAAACTCATTTTTACAATACATCAAAATAACCAATTCCAAATATGCATTATTTGCCTAGATTCACTAGCATACCAAATTCAATTCTCAAACATTTAATACCTATATTTACCAAATATTAAAAAGCATAACATAACCATATTTAAACACCTAACCAAAGCCATATACACATATGAAAACACAACCAAACCAACCAAATTAAGCCAACTCTCATGGCTATATACAAAACCAAAACATTAACATTTACAAGCCATTACCATTGGCTAAATTCATTATCAAACCATAACCCAAAATAACCAAAGTTCCTATACATGCCATATACTTAAGATAATTAAGTTCAAAAGTACCAAATTGATAGTAGGATAGTGTGATGAAGTCTCCGACAATCCCGAATCCGAGCTAGCTTTGATTTCACTATAAAACACAGAAAATAAACAAAGTAAGCTACAAAGCTTAGTAAGCTTGTATAAGATAATAAGAAAAACTCACCATTTAATTTACCATTCAAAACATGCATATAACATACCACAAATTAATGAACCACAATGTTAACATGTATTAAATCATCTATATAACCATGAGTTCAGTTTTTTCATAAGTTTGATACATATACAGTTTTCGTACATACCTGTTTTGATACGTATCTATTCTCACCATTTCATATCTTCGATATACCCATTAAACTATTTAGAGTAATACAGGATACTCGGGAATCTCGCACCCTAAGTGCCAATATATATAGCCGAAGTTATCTCAATAAATCTTGCACCGAAGTACGGATACATAGCCGAAGCTATCTCAATAATGCTCACTCTCGAGCTATCAACGGGTCTGCTCACACAAGCTGACAGTCATGACGAAGCTACACAGTGCTGCTTACAGAAGCTGATGAGAATCCGCAACACATGCTAGATAACTTAGCCACCGATAGGACGTACGGACTAGTACCCAAATAATAATAACCCCTAATGACATGTCATTCTTATCCTATTCTATTCCTAAGGTTCAATCAGGATTTCTCGTTTCCAAATCGTCATCGAATGTGTTCGCAAGATTGTATTTACAATTTATGCAATATCAAAGCATTTAAAATACAATTATAACAATGCTTATTACATACGAACTTACCTCGATTCATAAAAATGACAAAGTAGATCGATTAATCTAGAACTTTGTTTTTCCCCCGATCTAAATTCGAACTTCATTTTTCTTGATCTATATAAAATCAAATTTAACTCATTTAATCATCAATCTATTCAATTTAGCCCAAAAATCACATTATGGAAATTATACACTTTTGCCCCTAATATTTCAATTTCTTTACAATTTAGTCATTATCTCATAAAAATACAAATTCATGCAATTAGGTCCCTACCGATGCTAGTCGAATTTCATATAGACCCATAGCAGCCTACATTTTTAATTTATTTCACAATTTAACCATGAATTTTTCACATTTTACAAATAAATCCCTAATTGACAATTTTACCAAAAATCACTTTACAAATGTTGTTTATCTAACAACAAGCATACATTTTCTATCATCAAACATCAAAATACATGAGCATTCATCAATGGAAAAAACCTAAACCTTTAACAGTTTTGCAAATTAGTCCCTGGGCTAGCTAGATTAAGTTGCAACGATCTCAAAAATATAGAAATCATTAAAAATTGGACAAAAATCACTCACCAAATTAGCCTTAAAGAAGCCGAACCCTAGCATGCATCCATGGAGGTTTCTCTCTTTTATTTTTTGGTGGAAGAAGATGGACTAAAAGATGATATCTTTTGTTGTTTTTATTTTACTTAAGTTTATTTATTAATATACTTATTTAACCTTTAATATATAACCTTTAAAGCCATTAAAAAGGTGTCCATCTTTGTCCACTAACATTAATAATGGTCTAATTACCACTTAAGGACCTCCACTTTAAGGTTCCATAGCTATTAGACACCTTTAGCTAATAGAACACAAGTTTTACACTTTACGCAATTTAGTTCTTTTTATCAAATTGAGCATTCAAACGATAAAATTTCTTAACAAAATTTGCATACAATCATACTATCATACTGTAGACCTCAAAATAATAATAAAATAATTATTCTGACTTTGGATTTGTGGTCCTGAAACCACTATTCCGATTTGACTAAAAATGGGCTATTACATTTCCACTATTATCCGACAACTTTTCCACCCGATTCTTTCTACTCAGTTCTGATACGAACTTGCGAAAAAATTTTGTGTTGCGATCTCCATTCCTCAACCAATTAGCTTTAGCTCTCTGTTCCCTATAAAGTTCCTCCTTATCAGCCTCCATATTTAGAGCTAATTTAACATCGACAATATCTCCCTACAGCTCGTCTTTCGGGAAAGAATCATTCAACTTTACAAGTTGTTTCTCAAGCTTTTTACAAGGATTTGCTTCTTTTTATGTCATTGAACCATTTATCTAGGCCCAAAAAAACTTCCTTTAATCTGCTAGGAACACAACCCGTGCTAGCAGCCCATAATTTATTAACCTCCGATTTGCAAGTGTCCTCCATAAGCCAAGCAGCCTTGAACTTAAAATGCCACAATCAGGTAGTGTTTGTGTCTATATTCGTATTTAGTATGTAACATCCTGAAAAGGGCCTATGCATTTTTGGTTTAATTGTACGAAATGATATATCTTATGTGTTATGAATATATTTTGAACACTTTTGGAAACCTGGAAATGTATGGAAATGTTAAGTTTAAAAGAGGAAAGTGAACATTTTTAGAACCTTGGAAATGTAAGGAAATGTCTTGTAAGGAAATGTCATGGAAATGTAAGGAAATGTCTTGGAAATGTAAGGAAATGTCTTGTAAGGAAATGTCATGGAAATGTAAGGAAATGTCAAGTTTACAGAGCCGATCGAAAATTTTTGGAAACTTAGAAATGACCTAGAAATGACGAGTTTTAAGGTTTAAAAGGGGAAATTAAGGCAAGGTGGCCTTAAAAGGAAAATTTTGTGAAATTTGACACACAAACAGGCTTGGAAAAGTGGTCTGAAGATGCCACTTAGGGCCTATGGAAATGGCTCCATATGCAAGAGAAATGGGCCTAAGTTCGAGTCACATGGGAAGCAAATAAAAGAAATTTTATTTTGCTACAAGGAGCAGAGAGGTGGACGGCACATGGCTATAAATTAGGAGCTTTTATTATTTTATAAATAGTGGATAAATAAGGGATTTATTTATCATTATTTTCAAGAGATAATTGTTGGATTAAATTCTTTTAATTTGAATAAAGAGATAAAGAGGAAAATAAGGGAGAAGTGATGGCCAAGTAAAGGACTTTGAGTTTAATAATTTCGCTAAGTAAGGATAGTTGCTGAATTATCTTTTATTTTAAGTGATAATTAAAGAGATAAAGCTATTAAAATAGAAGAGTGATGGCCAAGTAAGGGACTCCTTAGATGATAATTTCGGCTATAAAAGGAAAAGAGAGGCCATTCTGCATTATTATCTGTTCTTTGAAAGCCTCTATCGAATTCTCTTCACCAAATCTTCTTCTTCTTTTATTTTTGCCAAGTCGAAATACCTTGTGATCTAGCTTGAATCCTCCATCTTTATTCTTCCTTCTCTTTTCTTTCTAATCCTCCAAAAGCCGAAAGTTGTGAGATCATCATCTAGCCATAGCCGAATCTCTGAAGGTTGAAGTGAAGGTGCAATCGATTTCTTCAAGTAAGGGTAAGATCTCATTCGGTTTCATCTTTTTTTCTTAAGATTTGCCGAAATCTAGGACTAACCCCATTAATATCTTGTTGTCGAATCTTTGAAGAGATCTTTCGGGATTTACTAAGTGTCGACTACAAGGAAGGAGAAGTTCTTTTCCTGAAGGTACACCATAGGCCACGTGTTCCCTAGTTATTCGGTGAGTTTCGGGATTTAAAATCCACAAGGTAAGTGTCTATAGTATTCGGCCAAGGCCATGTTTGGTAAATATATGTGTTCATTAATTATTCAAAAGCCGAAAACTAACCAAGTTAATTGATTCAATGCTTGGCCGAATGCAAGAAGAGTATAGCAGAGATTTCAAGACTTGATTCTTAAGTCAAACGGCAACAAGGTAAGTTTAAGTATACTAATCCTACTAGGATTTGGATTTATGGCCGAATGGCTTTTTATTAAAGTAGTAGGTGACTAATCAAATGTAGGGATTAAGGATCTGTAACACCCCAAACCCGGTCAATACACCACGACCGAATCTGGTATGTCACTAAGGAAAATATTTTTGAAAGAATCGACTTAACAATTAAATTTTGTGAAAAACTCTTTGTTATTCTTTATTTGTCGAAAATAAGTTAAAAGTGAGATTTACTTTGAATTACATAAAACTTTAAAACTTAGTTGATAAATCATAGGATAGAAAACATTTATATCTTTTTAAGAAAATTTGAAATATCACTTTGAAAATCCGTTTGCAATTGAGTATAGAAATTTGAATTTTTGAAATCACTTAATTTGTTGAAAACACTTAACTTGTAATTTTTCTATCGAACTATTCATATTACCCGATGGTAAGATTTTTAAAACCATTGCGAGTTTTTAATTTAGAAAACTTTGAGCTCAATTATTAGATTAACCAAGTAATTTATAAGCCATATTTTAAACATATTCAAAACATAAAAATAATCCAAAACATAATTAAAACAGCCTTATTACAAATCCATAAAATATGAAAACCAAATTAAAATAAAGTACCCAAATGGAAGTTCATGTAAAACCAAACTTTATTGCATGGCCTCCTCGAGTTCATCCGGCTCCACATCCGCGATCTCACGAATCACCTGAAAAGATAAGGGAGAAGGTGAGTCACCAAGACTCAGTGCATATTCCCTCTCTCGGGTAAATACCACATACTTACACAAATTATAACAAAGCAACATATATGTATAATGCACCCAACCTAGCCATCCATAACTCCTTTTCTACCCCGTGTGGTACCAAACCACTGGTGGTGCCAAACCACTGGTGTCCAAAGACACAAATGTGATACCAAATCACTGGTGACTGTAGTCACGAATAATCCATCTGTGGGGCCAACCCACGTGTAATACCAAATCACTGGCAGACGATCCCATATCTCAAAAGTGGGGCCAACCCACGGTGGAATTAACCACAGGGACAAGTCGCTATGAGGTGCCAAACCTCTGGTGTCCGAAGACACGAATGTGATACCAAATCACTGGTGGTGCCAAACCACTGGTGTCCGAAGACACAAATCATCAAGTTGTGGGGCCAACCCACGTGTGATACCAAATCACTGGCAGACGATCCCATATCTCAAAAGTGGGGCCAACCCACGGTGGAATTAACCACAGGGACAAGTCGCTATGAGGTGCCAAACCTCTGGTGTCTGAAGACACGAATGTGATACCAAATCACTGGTGGTGCCAAACCACTGGTGTCCGAAGACACGAATCAATCTTCCCCCTCCTCTCATATTGCCCATACCAATGCAATAGATAAACAAATCATGTCAATAAACTTTGATATGTATCTCATAACGAATATATCATAAATCGTAGATCATGATTTCAATCCACATGTATTAACAACATATTGAAACAGACTTACCCGAATCCTCATTCATACCATCATGGTATCATATCTAGATCTCATCGATTTACCCACTTTCATAATATGATTAGTTTTATAACACACAAATATACATATATAAACCAAGTTATAAAGTGTGTAAGATACACACCTTTCACCAACGCAAGAACTAACTCCCGAATCCGATCTACCACACTAGAACACCTTGTCCTACAATCGGCCAATACTACTAAATCCCAAAGAGTTATCACTTGTAATACCAAATCTTACCTAAACTTACCCAAATCAATTGACAAAGAAACGAGGCTTAGATTGATTGCTTCCAACGTCCCGAAAAGCCTAAAAGAATAATCGGTTCCTAAAATAGTTAGAACCTTGCAAACCAATGCCCAAAGTTTCGGCCTTTGACCACAAGAAAATAACTTGGAAAAGAGAAAAGAATTGAAAGAGAATCGGCCATGAACACTTACCCTTTTCCAAAATCGATTGAAGAAAAATCAAAGAGAATCTACCCTTGAATATTTGGCCATAACAAAACAATAAGAGAAAGGAAAAATTTCGGCAAAATGATTAAATGGTCAAAGAAATTCGGCTATGGTTGATTTGATTTAACAATAAGGATTCGATTAAAGTTGAGAAAGAGAAAGGAAAACAAAAGAAGAAGATGGAAGAGATTTCAATGGGAGAGGAATGTTTATGACTTTGAATAAAATAAAAGAAAGTAAAGAGAGATGGAGAGATGAAAGTTTCGGCCAAGAGAAAGTAGGAGAAATGTGATTATGAACCAATGTCAAAGAAGAAAAGAGAGAGATGTGGAGAGAGAGAGGTTCGGCCAAACACTATTTTGCCTAAAAGAAATGTGCACAAAATGCCCAAAAAATCAAATGTTGTTTCGGTTTCAAAAGGATGAATGAAAAGAAAGAAAAAGTAAGATTTGGTTCCAACAAAATAAGGCTAAAACCGAAAGGAATTTTGCACTAAAAGCATAGTACACATTCGGCCAAAGAAAGAGTTTTTGGAGAGGGAAAACAAAAATGCAAAAAGATGTTCAATAGGAAAAATTGGCCAACTATCCCCCCCAAGCTACCTAACAAAATTCGGCCACCCCCTTAGACACCCATACCGTCCACATACATTCACTAAAGGCCTTGGAATACTTTCCAAAACATTTTCCTACAACGAAGCCTTATGTCTCCCCAACCTTCCATAACCTTAAGATTCTTATCCCCTATTTCATGCTTTCCTTTTCCAAAATTCAACTTACCAAAAATTTAAGGTCCAACCTATCATAAACATAAGTTGACCGTCCATCAATGCTAGAACACAAAATAAAGTCTTCAAAAATGCTTTCCATGATACTCGAACCTCTAACCTCAAGCCACCTTTCAAGCTCCTTAACCAACTTGCCACTTACTCCTCTTATGCTTTAATTAACACTTAAATTAACTTAAGTGCTAAGCTCACTTAATCCACTTCATTAAATAAACCATACTAAAAATTATTCTAACTTCCTAAATAAAATCAAGCCTTCACAAGACTATGCTAACACACAAAATTCATACCCGAGCCAACACAAATAATACTCAAATTTTGGGATGTTACAATTCTACCCCTTAAGAAAATTTCGTCCTCGAAATTACCTCGATCAAAAGAGTTGAGGATATCTTTGCCTCATCGCATCCTCCTCCGGCTCCCACGTAGCTTCTTCCACGCCATGATTCCTCCATAAAACCTTCACTAAAGGAACGGACTTCCTACGCAAAACTTTCACATCTCGATCTAGGATCCGCATGAGTTCTTCTTCATCGCCGATCTAGACTCACCTCTATTTCCTCATCGCCACAACATGCGATGGATCGAACGATAGCGTCTAAGCATGGAGACATGGAACACATCGTGAATCGACTCACTCGATGGCAACTCGGTGATAGGCTATCTGGTCCCACTCGTCTCAACACCTTATACGGTCTAATGAACCTTGGACTTAACTTGCCTTTTCTCCTAAATCTTAACACTTTCTTCCATGGCGAGACCTTCAAAAGAACTTTGTCACCCACGGTAAACTCTATATCCCTCCGTTTGAGATCGGCATACGACTTTTGCCTATCCGAAGCTTCCTTCAGACGAGCCTGAATCATCTTAACCTTATCCTCAGTCTCTGCAACAAACTCTGGTCCTAACATCTGACGCTCACCCAACTCTGTCCAGCAAGTAGGTGTGCGACACCTCCTACCATACAACGCCTCATATGGTGCCATCTTAATGCTTGTCTGGCAACTATTGTTGTATGCGAACTCAGCTAATGGTAAAAACTCTTCCCAGCTGCCTCTGAAGTCCAATACACAACCTCTCAACATATCCTCTAAAATCTGAATAACTCTTTCTGACTGCCCGTCAGACTGTGGATGAAATGCGGTACTGAAATTCAATCGCGTACCCAAAGCCTGATGCAATTCTCTCCAAAACCTCGACGTAAATCTAGGATCTCTGTCTGAGATGATCGACACTGGTACACCGTGCAACCTCACTATCTCCGCTACATACAACTTAGCTAACTTCTAAAGCGAATAATCCATCATTACCGGAATGAAATGAGCTGACTTAGTCAGACGATCAACAATCACCCAAACTGAATCCCTCTTACCAGGCGTAAGAGGTAATCCACTAACAAAGTCCATAGTGATCCTTTCCCACTTCCACTGTGGAATCTTCACTGGCTGAAGTAACCCAGACGGTAGCTGATGCTCCGCCTTGACCTGCTGACACGTCAGACATTTACCCACAAACTCAGTTACCTCACGCTTCAGACCTGGCCACCAAAACTGCTCTCTTAAATCCCGATACATCTTGCTTCCTCCAGGATGCATAGCATATGGGCTGTTATGTGCATCCCGAAGAATCCTTTGCCTCAACTCAACATCCTTCGGCATACAAGCTCTCCCTTTAAAACACACGAAGACTCCATCATTTGGACAAACTATATTCCTCTAAACCTCCATTACGAACCCGCAACCTCCGATCATTTAAACCATCATCCTCTAACTGCTTCTCCTTGATTTGATCTAACCAAGTCGACTTGACTTGCAATTCTGCAAAAAGACTCCCATCATCGTATAAGCTAAGTCGAGCAAACATCGATCTTAAATCCGATATAACCTTACGGCTCAACGCGCGTACGCCACCACGTTAGCCTTGCCGGATGGTACTCAATCGAACGATCGTAGTCCTTCAACAACTCAATCCATCTACGCTACCTTAAGTTCAAATCCTTCTGAGTCAAAAGGTACTTAAGACTCTTGTGATCCGTGTAGACTATCGACTTCTCTCCATACAAATAGTGTCTCCATATCTTCAAAGCAAAACCCACGCGCAGCCTAATTCCAAGTCATGCGTCGGATAATTAACCTCATGTGGTCTCAACTGTCGAGATGCATAAGCCACTACTTTCCTTCCTCATCGATCAAAGACACATCCCAAACCAAGATGTGATGCATCACAAGAAACCGTGAATTCCTTGCCCGCCTCAAAGTTGAAACAAAACCGGAGCTTTGGTCGAATCTTCTTCAACTTGTCGAAACTTTCTTGCTGATTCTCGGTCCACACAAAAGGAACTCCTTTCCTCAATAACTTGGTCATAGGTGCCTGCTATCAAAGAAAATCCTCTACAAATCTTGGTAATACCGCTGCACCTAGAAAACTCCGAATCTCAACCATCGACTTAGGCGGCTTCCAATCCAACATCGCCTCAATCTTCCGAGGATCCACTCTAATCCCCTCGGTGATACTACGTGACCCAAGAAAGTCACCTCCTAAGCCGTAACTCGCACTTACTAAATTTGGCGTCTGTTTGCTTTTCCTCGTAATCGCAACACTACTCGCAAATGCGCATCATGCTCTTCCTCTGACTTTGAGTATACCAAAATATCGTCTATAAAAACCACAACAAACTGATCCAAAAACTGCTGGAATACTCGATTCATCATGTCCATGAATGCTGCCGGCGCGTTAGTCAACCCAAATGGCATCACCGTAAACTCGTAGTGCCCATACCGAGTGCGTAAAGTTTGTCTTATGGATATCGGCCTCTTTCACCTTTAAATGATGATATCCGGACCTTAAATCAATCTTGAGAAAACTCATCGCTTCTTAAGCTGATCAAACAAGTCATCTATCCCCGGCAAAGGATATTTGTTTTTGATCGTCAACTTATTCAACTGGCGGTAGTCTATACACATCCGCATCGTACCATCCTTCTTCTTGACGAAGAGTACCGGCGCTCCCCAAGGCGAAACACTTGGTCGAATGAAACCTCGATCCAACAACTCCCGAACTCGAGCCTTTAATTCCATCAATTCCTTCGGTGCCATCCTATATCTGAGCTATAGACACCGGCGCTGCCTGTGTAATGTGATCTATACCAAATTCAACTTCACGGTCCGGAGGTAGTCCCAGAAGTTCTTCAGGAAATACGTCAACATATTCCTTTACCGTGCGGACATTCCCCACATTAGACTCCTTAGCCTCTAATGCACACACATGGACCACGAATGCCTCACAGCCCTTCCTAACCAACTTCATAGCTTTCAACGCAGATACCACGTTGGATAGATAATCTCTTCTATTACCTATCATGACCACCTCTTCGCCCTCAATTGACTTCAAAACCATGCGCTTAGCAGCGCAATCCAAACTTGCTCGGTACTTGGCCAACCAGTCCATCCCAAGTATCAGATCGAACTCCTCAAATGGCAATTCCATCAGATCGCCTACGAACACTACCCCTTGGAGTTCTAGGGGTACATCTCTATACTGACTTATTTACTTCACAGAGTGACCTAGAGGGTTGGCATTGTCATCTTCCTAGAAGTAGTCTCGAGTCTAGATTCATAGTCTCTACTATGTTACTGGCAACATACAAATGTGTCGAACCCACATCTATCAAAGCAGTATATGGTTCACCAAAGATTAAGAACGTACCGGTTATGACGTCTGGTGCGTCGCCCTCCTCTCGACATCTCGCTGCATACACCAAACCAGGCTGTCTTGCATCAGTGTTGCCAGCACCTCTACCATATGCTCCTCGACCTCGACCAGAACCATTACCTCCTCTACCATTACCACGACCTCTATGTGGTGGCGGTCCCTCATTTCTAAACTGAGCACGACCTTGACCCTCAGACTGATTCTTGGCTAGCTTACGTGGACAGTCTCTCACACGATGATCCAGCGAGCCACACTCGAAACATCCTTTCCCTCCGGTCCAATATTCGCCCCAATGATATTTCCCACATCGGTTACGCCGTCTTTGGTCCCCGATTAGCGAGAATGTGCCTCCCGCATCGATTCGGCCCACTTTGCCTAGCCCTCTTTTGAGAATTACTGGCTGATCCCGATGATCCGTAACCTCTCTTATGCTTGTTCTAGTCGTAACTCTGCCTTGCAGATTCCTTGATTCCTTCGGCTATATTAGCCTTTTCAACCAAAGTAGCAAACTCTCGCTCTTGATGTGGAGCAATCAACAATCTCACTCGTCCCTCAAACCATCTTCGAATCGAACACATCGCTCGTGGTTCGATGCCACAATACCTCCAAAAGATCTGGCTCGGTCTTAAAAATTTCGCCTCATATTCTCGACACGGACTTACTACCTTGGATCAAACTCGTAAATGCCTTACGCCGCACATCAATGTAATTAGACCCAACGTATTTCCGCACGATACGCGCTTGAAATAATCCCAAGTGAGATCCTCCGCAAAGCACCATTCATCAGATTGTGAGCCACCACCGATATGACTCATCCCAAGAAGCGTCACGATCCCTTTCAGCTTTTCCTCGGCATTCAGATCCAAATCATCCATGATTCGCTCCGTCGCCTCTAGCCAATATTCACCGCACTAGGAGCCACGCTGAAACACCTCGAAATACCTCGGCTCCATTGGCTCGAAGTTGCTCAGATACGGATTTCTAAATTCCCGCGCCCCCACCTATTCCAACTACCCTCTCAAGAACTCGTAGCATCGCCGAGACAACTGCGTCATCCCCGCTTGATCCTCGTTGCTCAACTCCAACCGCTGGTGGTGGTGGGGTAGTGGTACCTCATTTTCGGATCCTTGATCGACCTCACCGGCTCGCACACGCCATCCTACCCCGACCGCGTCCACGAATCATACGACCTCGACCACGAGTACTCATGTCTAAAGTCTCGACTTATCTGATTAAAAGTTTTATGCATTAGTCAATATTCCACTTTCTTTAAAGCACAGTTTTATGAATAATTTTAATAA
This sequence comes from Gossypium sturtianum, assembly GCA_025698515.1. NCBI lineage: Eukaryota > Viridiplantae > Streptophyta > Magnoliopsida > Malvales > Malvaceae > Gossypium > Gossypium sturtianum. The sequence continues at coordinate 35,677,994 of CM046954.1, forward strand.
GAAGTTGTTTCGCGAGTACATTCAACCTATAGTTTGGGTCTCTAGAGTAATTCCTACTACTATACAGTCATGCCAACATCATCATATCATATCATCAAAATCAACGGTTTGATGTACATACCAGGGCGGATTGATGTCGGAGACTCGAGGCCATGCCTTTCCAACCATATAATCAAAACATTTTAAAATCCATTCTTTAAAACATTTTGGGCCTCGGGCCCACAGCCGAGTTTTTAAACTTGGCTCTGATACCAATTTGTAACACCCCAAACCCGGTCAATACGCCACGACCGAATCTGGTATGTCACTAAGGAAAATATTTTTGAAAGAATCGACTTAACAAATAAATTTTGTGAAAAACTCTTTGTTATTCTTTATTTGTCGAAAATAAGTTAAAAGTGAGATTTACTTTGAATTACATAAAACTTTAAAACTTAGTTGATAAATCATAGGATAGAAAACATTTATATCTTTTTAAGAAAATTTGAAATATCACTTTGAAAATCCGTTTGCAATTGAGTATAGAAATTTGAATTTTTGAAATCACTTAATTTGTTGAAAACACTTAACTTGTAATTTTTCTATCGAACTATTCATATTACCCGATGGTAAGATTTTTAAAACCATTGCGAGTTTTTAATTTAGAAAACTTTGAGCTCAATTATTAGATTAACCAAGTAATTTATAAGCCATATTTTAAATATATTCAAAACATAAAAATAATCCAAAACATAATTAAACAGGCCTTATTACAAATCCATAAAATATGAAAACCAAATTAAAATAAAGTACCCAAATGGAAGTTCATGTAAAACCAAACTTTATTGCATGGCCTCCTCGAGTTCATCCGGCTCCACATCTGCGATCTCACGAATCACCTGAAAAGATAAGGGAGAAGGTGAGTCACCAAGACTCAGTGCATATTCCCTCTCCCGGGTAAATACCACATACTTACACAAATTATAACAAAGCAACATATATGTATAATGCACCCAACCTAGCCATCCATAACTCCTTTTCTACCCCGTGTGGTACCAAACCACTGGTGGTGCCAAACCACTGGTGTCCAAAGACACAAATGTGATACCAAATCACTGGGGACCGTAGTCACGAATAATCCATCTGTGGGGCCAACCCACGTGTGATACCAAATCACTGGCAGACGATCCCATATCTCAAAAGTGGGGCAAACCCATGGTGGAATTAACCACAGGGACAAGTCGCTATGAGGTGCCAAACCTCTGGTGTCCGAAGACACGAATGTGATACCAAATCACTGGTGGTGCCAAACCACTGGTGTCCGAAGACACGAATCAATCTTCCCCCTCCTCTCATATTGCCCATACCAATGCAATAGATAAACAAATCATGTCAATAAACTTTGATATGTATCTCATAACGAATATATCATAAATCGTAGATCATGATTTCAATCCACATGTATTAACAACATATTGAAACGGACTTACCCGAATCCTCATTCATACCATCATGGTATCATATCCAGATCTCATCGATTTACCCACTTTCATAATATGATTAGTTTTATAACACACAAATATACATATATAAACCAAGTTATAAAGTGTGTAAGATACACACCTTTCACCAACGCAAGAACTAACTCCCAAATCCGATCTACCACACTAGAACACCTTGTCCTACAATCGGCCAATACTAAAATTATGAACAAAGGCCATTCGGCCATACTACTAAATCCCAAAGAGTTATCACTTGTAATACCAAATCTTACCTAAACTTACCCAAATCGATTGACAAAGAAACGAGGCTTAGATTGATTGCTTCCAACGTCCCGAAAAGCCTAAAAGAATAATCGGTTCCTAAAATGGTTAGAACCTTGCAAACCAATGCCCAAAGAATCAGCCTTTGACCACAAGAAAATAACTTGGAAAAGAGAAAAGAATTGAAAGAGAATCGGCCATGAACACTTACCCTTTTCCAAAATCGATTGAAGAAAAATCAAAGAGAATCTACCCTTGAATATTCGGCCAAAACAAAACAATAAGAGAAAGGAAAAATTTTGGCAAAATGATTAAATGGTCAAAGAAATTCGGCTATGGTTGATTTGATTTAACAATAAGGATTCGATTAAAGTTGAGAAAGAGAAAGGAAAACAAAAGAAGAAGATGGAAGAGATTTCAATGGGAGAGGAATGTTTATGACTTTGAATAAAATAAAAGAAAGTAAAGAGAGATGGAGAGATGAAAGTTTCGGCCAAGAGAAAGTAGGAGAAATGTGATTATGAACCAATGTCAAAGAAGAAAAAGAGAGAGATGTGGGAGAGAGAGAGGTTCGGCCAAACACTATTTTGCCTAAAAGAAATGTGCACAAAATGCCCAAAAAATCAAATGTTGTTTCGGTTTCAAAAGGATGAATGAAAAGAAAGAAAAAGTAAGATTTGGTTCCAACAAAATAAGGCTAAAACCGAAAGGAATTTTGCACTAAAAGCATAGTACACATTCGGCCAAAGAAAGAGTTTTTGGAGAGGGAAAACAAAAATGCAAAAAGATGTTCAATAGGAAAAATTGGCCAACTATCCCCCCCAAGCTACCTAACAAAATTTGGCCACCCCCTTAGACACCCATACCGTCCACATACATTCACTAAAGGCCTTGGAATACTTTCCAAAACATTTTCCTACAACCAAGCCTTATGTCTCCCCAACCTTCCATAACCTTAAGATTCTTATCCTCTATTTCATGCTTTCCTTTTCCAAAATTCAACTTACCAAAAACTTAAGGTCCAACCTATCATAAACATAGGTTAACCGTCCATCAATGCTAGAACACAAAATAAAGTCTTCAAAAATGCTTTCCATGATACTCGAACCTCTAACCTCAAGCCACCTTTCAAGATCCTTAACTAACTTGCCACTTACTCCTCTTATGCTTTAATTAACACTTAAATTAACTTAAGTGCTAAGCTCACTTAATCCACTTCATTAAATAAACCATACTAAAAATTATTCTAACTTCCTAAATAAAATCAAGCCTTCACAAGACTATGCTAACACACAAAATTCATACCCGAGCCAACATAAATAATACTCAAATTTTGGGATGTTACAGGATCTAAGCATTTGATCAAGCTTTTCGGGATTTCAAGACCCTTTCGGTAAGTATGATAAGTTGTGGATATTTGGTTAAGAATTCGTATATTGATGATTAAATTGATTGTTCTGATTAAGTGTGTTAATGGAGGCGAATACCATTCAAGAAGGGAAAGGGAAGGTCCCTATCCCGAAGTTTAAGAAGAGATCTGTCTCGGCAGTTAGGGATTGGCCACCGGGGTGTGGACCAGCGTCAAAACGAGAAAGTAGGCAAATAGCCGTAGTATCGCCTAGTGATAGCATCAGCATCGAAAGCATAGTTCTCCAAGTGATCAGGTGTGTGATTAACCCACCGTTTTTCAGGTATATGATATGTATGTGAAATGTGTATGTGTTATGAATGTGCTAACTAGTGCAGTGGAAATTGTGATAAGGATACCCTCAAGGGGTATGTCGATAATCCGGTAAGTACCAAACCTGATGATATGTGATTATTAATATGAATATGTTATAATATGCTTGATGAACATGCTCATGCATCATTACATTGTATCATTATTTTATGTGGCATGTGCATGGGTTGGGATATGAAAGAAGGTACGGGTGTACTTCGAGTACGTGATTTGATGTTAGCCTTGAGCTACATCGTGGATTGACGTTGGATCGAGGTCACGTTGTGGATTAATTGCGATTTAGTTCGCGTGGCTTGATGAGTGGCTATGTGCCTCATCGTGGTTGATATCGGCTATGTGCCATATCGTGGTTGATGAGTGACTATGTGTCCCATCGTGGTTTTGGTGTTAGCTACGGCTACATCATGGATTGACGTTGGATCGAGGTCACGTTGTGGATTAATTGCGATTTAGTTCGCGTGGCTTGATGAGTGGCTATGTGCCTCATCGTGGTTGATATCGGTTATGTGCCATATCGTGGTTGATGAGTGACTATGTGTCCCATCGTGGTTTTTGATGTTAGCCTTGAGCTACATCGTGGATTGACGTTGGATCGAGGTCACGTTGTGGATTAATTGCAATTTAGTTCGCGTGGCTTGATGAGTGGCTATGTGCCTCATCGTGGTTGATATCGGCTATGTGCCATATCGTGGTTGATGATTGACTATGTGTCCCATCGTGGTTTTTGATGTTAGCCTTGAGCTACATCGTGGATTGACGTTGACTGAGGTCACGTTGTGGATTAATTACGATTTAGTTCGCGTGGCTTGATGAGTGGCTATGTGCCTCATCGTGGTTGATATTGGCTATGTGCCATATCGTGGTTTATGAGTGACTATGTGTCCCATCGTGGTTTTGGTGTTAGCTACGGCTACATCGTGGATTGGCGCTGACTGAAGTCGCATTGTGGATTATTGTGCTTAATTGCATGTGGACGGCATTGATTGCCTTTGGAGTGAAAAGGAGAGGGTGATTTGATAATCCCCTGGTGTGTGGTAGGGATTTGGATAAGGGGTGTGTAGCGGATGGACCCTAGGTTTGGGTTGGGCTTCATAATTGCATGATTTCGTATGTGAACATATGTGGAAATGGGCCAAGCCGAATATGATATGTGGATTAATGTAAAAATGGGCAAAGCCTCAAAGATATGAATGTGGATCAGTGTGGAAATGGGCTAAGCCTAGTATGTGGAAATTATGTGGTTAACTACCCTATTAGATGAATGTGATATGAATATGGGCCAAGCCTAATGTGTTAACATGTGAATATGATATTTGTTATCTGATATATGGGTTAATATGTGGTTAACATGTGGGTGGAATTCAGTGGATTAATTACACACTGAGTCTGTATGACTCACCCAATTTTTATTAAACATCGCAGATGATTCGTGGTGATTGGACCGGGTTGGAGTGAATACGAGGTGGCCCATGCAGAAGACATCTTCTTTATTTTATTCAGTTTATTACTAAGAACTTTTGTTTAATTATTTGTTGTAATAAGGCCCAGTTAAAGTATTTAAGTATTTCTATTTGAGCATTTTTATTATGTTTAAGCTAGACGACCATTAAATTATTATTTGGAAGTGCTTTTAATTTGGATATTTTTGTCAAGCTTATATTATTTAGAATTTTTAATTGGACATGGTTTTCAAATGACAAAATTTTTAATGTTTTTCCCAAAAGTGAAATCAGTCTTCAAACGTTTTTCCGTAGTGGCATTTCAAATTCGGTCGTAACGAATGGGCCGGGTTTGGGGTGTTACATAGTAATAGGGGAAATAATCTGAAAATGAATGTGAAAAATGATACAATCGATAATTTGAAAATAAACTCCACCATTCATCATTTGCAATACCTCGATAAAGTCGTTCCCGGATGTTGTTTGCTTGACTCCGACCTTTCTCCCAAGTAAACCATTGCCCATAATAATGGTCAAGTCCTTTTCTATCCGATGAAAACACAATCTCATTAAAATCCCTAAAACTAGCTAGGGGACATGTGGGCAGTCATTTAATGAACACAACAAATTCCATGAAGCCTCCCTATGATTCTCCTCGGGTGTATCGTAGAAACTAGTACACCTCCACACATTTCCTTCCAAATCTTCATATATAATTATATCAATGTGCCTTCTCGAAAACGAATGGAGAGACACCTTAATATTACTGTTCCAACCCATAGACAGACCCCCACTTCTCCCATCTGAATCGACATCGATCCCATTCTAAAACCCTCACTTTCTTCTTACTACAGCCATACGAAAACCCTATAGTTTTGTCTCAATCAAAAAACCATAGAGGGATTATTATCTCTCAACGTATGCCAGAGATGACGACCTATCAGAGGCCTCCCCAAACCCCAAACATTCCAACTATCAGCTTTATTGCATCCGACTGGTCTATTTGACAAGGCCTGCCGATCTAATAAGGTTTGGAACCTGTGACGGATTACCAAGAGCTTCATTCGAATCCACAGTCATAAAAACGCCTGAAGCATTTAATAGAGTGTGTGGACGTTTAAGCCCATCGAATTATTTTATTGGGTTGTTTTCACCTTCAAATATAACCATTTTCTCATCAATATTATTCACACAATCACTATTTATTTGGTCCAACTCAACTACAATTATTGGGCCTGGAATTCAAGAAACATTTAACTTTCTTTTTAGTGATTGAGGAGGGTTTGAAAATTTTCCTACCTTCACTCCTTGATTTATGAGACAAGATTGTGTTAAACCAAATTTACTCCCTCCTAATTCATTTGTAAAGTTTTCATAATTCAAAATTCTACCAGCACCGTCCTCCAGCAGCCACCTGCTCCTCCATACTGTTCTTCTTGATTGTGCTCGTAATGAAATATCCCACTCGAACTTAAAATTTTGCTTTGGATAAAGGGCTCTAATCGGACAGAAACTTTCATCATGGCCTAGCTTACCACACAGGAAGGAAAATGACGATAGTCATCCATATTCGAGACGCACATAAACAAACATACCATTTGGGAGAGCAAGCTTCTTTTTCCTTTTCAATTGCTTCTGTATATCAATTCACACCCTTAACTGCATTATCCTTTGTACCCCAATTGAATAGCCGATGCATCATATTTTAAGAAAGCCCCAATAAAACTTCCCAACTGCTTTGCAACTACCTCAGACATAAAACCATGTGGGAGATCGTAGGTAAGCACCCAAAAATCTACCCAATATAATTGGACAGTCATTGGATCTTTCCCTTCCTATAACCGATGCAACACTAGTAAATGGGAATTAAAATTCCAAGGTCTATTTTTTTCAAATCTATCAATGTCGACTTCAAAATATAAACAAACTAAGAATCTACCATCTCCTAAATTTGAAATAGAGACTCCCCTGATTGGATGTCAAACATTTTCCAACGTTGTTTTCATTGCTTGAAAGTTAACGACACTTGATGTAAGAAATATTCCCACAAAACAGTTAGCAAAAGAAGTTTCCTGATCAAGTGATTTTGCCCCCAACTGAATAATCTCTTCCTCTTCGTCTTCTATTGATAAACCTATTATGGATTCCTTCATTTTCCAGCACTGAGAAAATATACCGAAGAAAAAAATTTAACAAAAAAAACTTTGAAAAACATTAAACAAAACGTGCTACGAAAGCAGAAAAGCGTGTCAATAGATAGAGAGAAAGCTTGTTAAAAGACAAATATATTTCTAGTGATGCGTGCTCGTAATTGTGAATTTGGTTAGAAGACATTGAGTTGCCTGATCGTCTAATGTTGTATCGTTTCGAAATAGACTTTAAGGTGAAAATGGGATTAATGGTTATTGATTCGATGGAAAGGATGGAAATGGTGTTGGATGGATAACTTGCACGAAATGGACACTTAGAAATGAACCAGCGATATGAAAGATCGTGACCCGATCTCTATAAAGTGACATAACAAACAAGTCTTTGAAGAAGAAGAAGAAAACTGTGACCCGCTATTTAGCAAAATAGGAACCAGCAGTATGTTAGAACGCCACACTTCAAAACAAAGAAAGAAAAGAAGTGATAAGTTCAAAAGAAAAAGGTTTGACGCCACAAGGAGTACCTTGATAAGTCTAAGTAAGTTCTTTCAAGAACAATGAGATAGAATTCTCACAATAACTCAAAATATTCATTCAGAATTCATTCATCATAGTCTTCTTTAACATTTTCCTTTTACAAGCTATTTATAGGCACTAATATGACTATTCAAATTTGACATTCATATCAGCTATTAACAAAATATTAAAGTTCAGTTATAACTCTTGATGGGTAGCCAAAGAGTCATGTCTTTTCACTTGATTCATGCATAGCTGAAAAGTCATGCCTCTTCACTTGATGAAGGCTTAATGGTCCTTTAAATGTACTGTTTGATGTCCCTTTCTTTCCCATTAACCAAATGCCTTAATGCTTGAGTATTCATCACTTTAATTGGCACTATAACTAGCTTTCAGTGCATGAAATCGATCAGACTTAAAGAGTCACTCTTGGTCCATTTGAAAAGCCACCATAATGAGCTTTGAGTGCTTTAATATCCACAAAAAACGTTCCCTTTATGCACCAGCAATTAAGTGACCAAATGCACACTCTTTTATGCCAAAACTTAACAGCCATTTGAATGTGACAGCATTTGATTATTCTTGGCAAACAAATAGCCCTATTGTAGCTTTAAAATATGTGACCAGCCTTTTGGACTTTCCTACAATAAACTATTGAACACACAATTAATTTATGTAAGAAAAATTAAAGAAACTATAACTTATGCATTAAAAAGCAACAACCAAATTAAATAACATACTTATATAAACAAACTCAAACATATTTAACAACTAATATGCTTAAATGCATGGTTTCAGATGTAAACTAAATGAACAAATGAGTTACTTAATGCATGACTTAATTTAATGATGCAAACTTTAACTAACATGGGAGTTACATAATGCATGTCATAATTTAAGATGCAAACTTAACTAACATGAGAGTTACATAATGCATGACTTTATTAAATGCAGAACACATAGTGCATGTCACAATTAAAAGATTTAGATTTATAATGCAAGACATTAATTAAAGATGCATATAATAAATAAGACATAATTAAAAGCTGTAAAATTAATTAAACTAAACAAACAGCCACATGCAAAACATTGCATGGACTTGGAACGTTATTTTGGGTCCAATAAGGGTTGGACATCTCATTTTCAGCCCAAACTTGCTGAACCGCCGATCATTGTCTCTTTAAACTTCTTTGATCTAGCACGTGTTATAAACTCGATGAGAACTTTAATTGGATTCTCTCTTGAAAATGAGCAACTTGGAGTTTGGTCCACTTAATGAACTTGAATGCACTTCAATCGTTCCCGTGCATGTATCATCCCCTCCCTCTTCAAAAAGATTTGTCCTCAAATCGGGCCATTTGCTTGAAAAAAAATCTTTGTTGATCACAGTTCCTTGAATTATATCTTTCTTCCATTGAGTTGAGCACAACTCTTTTTGAAACCTGAAAATCAAAAACATTTTCACAAACAAGATCAGAATGAAGGATTTCTTTCAATCCATCACTTACATAATCATGGAACAATTCAAAGATGTTGCAATTCGTATAAACATAATGAATATCAAGCGTTCCTTCCAAATGTTGTAAACTCAAGTTAACTCCGGGATCAAAAACAAAGTTTTGTCTTACCATTTCTATCTGACTCGAAAGTTTCATGGCTAGCAACATAGAAGAAACATGAAGCAATTGAAAGTTATAATCATACAAAACATGCTCGAATCCTTTCAACCATAATATAGAACAATAATCTCTGGGATCAAAGATTTGATTTTGACTTTGTAAGTCATCAGAATTCACATATTTTGTTTTTAAAAATAATGATAAAACATGGAGCAAATGAAAGTGGCGAACACATTTATACAAAATAAAATTATGATGCTCACCTTCTCTTAACAATAACTTAACAAAACATGCTCCGGGTTTAAACACATGGTTTTGATCACTTATTTTTTAATACAATAAAAACTTTTCTTTCAAAAATAATTCACACATGTTAAACAAACAAGATTTAGGCATACACACGTTCTGTAACACCCCAAACCCGGCCTGGATGTTATGGCCGAATCTGGCGATGTCACATGGTAGTGAGTTAGAAAACTATAACTTTGCTTAAAACAATTTCCGTTTAGAAATCCTCATTATCTTTTATTAATCCTAAAGTCGTGATTCTAACTCAGTCGTTAGTTTTCAAAACGTTATACGTTGCGAAAGCTTTTTAAAATAGTTTAGGTCCTTATGGGTATTTTGCTAAAACACATGCATTTCTTTTTAAAAACTCGTGTTTTACCTACTTCTAGCAGATATAAACAGAAAACAGTATAAAATCCAAATTTTAGGTAAAAATCCATAGAGGCCATTATTACAAAAAAATACCCCAAAAGGAAAACTCAAAATTGTAAATAAGTATCTAATATCAAAAAAATGAGTCGTGTGGCCACCGCTGAGCCCTCCGCTGCACCGACCTGTTTAATGCTGGGGATTACTTGAACAGATTAAACAGAAAAAGGATGAGTTTTTTCAACTCGGTGTGTAATCCCTACAGAAAACATGCAAACAGCATCATATCAGAAAACATTCATATATTTACAGTTTGGGTCTGAGCCTATTACAGATTCGGTGTGGACCTTAGCCCACTCAGATAGAAAATATACAGAACAGAACAGGTCGGAACAGAACAAAATCCTACCCACCAGCCTCTACACACCATCTCCATCCAACCCTACACACTATGTGGGGATAAAATCAATCCACCCATCCCTACACACCACGCTGTACCGAAATGCGGCACATAATCAGATAATTGCAGCTGAGCTGCCAGATAATAGGCTTAATAGCCTTTCAGATACTTCCTCCAATATCATCAACCCACCCCAATGTAATGCAACAAACAATTGATGACATGCTATAATGCAATTAACAGATCACACATTCAATCAGTATACATGCTAAGTACCACATGCTTAATACATATATCACATAATCGGATCACGTAATTAGGGGTTTAAGTAATGCTTACCGACCCTACAGTAGGTCCACAGTCGACTTGGGCAACCCGTGCAACCTTACAGATCAGTTCAGAAAAAATGGGCTTGCACGCCTATGTGGCCTGCCCGTGTGGGCCCACACACACCAAATTGGCCTTGGCCGTGTGGATCACCCGACCTGGCCCAGAATTCCACACGCCCGTGTGGTTCACTCGTGTAGGCCCGCACGCCTGTGGGGCTCACACGGCCCAGTAGGTCAAGCCCGTGTGTTGCACACTACCTTGCCCGGCCATCACGCGGCCATGTCACTTGCGCACAGCCTATCTCGTCGATCACACGGTCGTGTTGTGACTTACAGGCTTGCACACGACCTATCACACGGCCGTGTGGCGTCGACAGAAAGGTTTTTGGCTTTTCCCAAAAACATGTTTTCTTGCGATTCGGGTACACACCTGTTATGGTTTGATGCTGAACCGAACCCCGTACACTCTAGAACCTATATTCGACCAAAATACCACTCAATTAATCACTTAATTCGTGATTCTAAAAGCTACTATCAGAAGGAACACTCCCTTTAATATAACGAAATCCTTATCTCGAGCAAGTAGTGGTAATTTTGCCACACTTAAGCCCTGATTGGCTAATCACCGCCTCTTATCTTCTACCTAAATACCAAAAATCAACCCTTTATTAACAGAATATTCGTTACCAATACGAAACACACTTAAAAAACTTACCAAAAAAACTCAAAAGCGCGAAGACTATGATCCCCGGACACTTGCTTGCAGAAAGAACGAATAAAAATAAATATAAAAGAAACGGTAATGATAGTGAAGTAGAGAGGGGAATTTTGGCAGGGAGAATGGAAGGGAAAAACGTGCAGATTTTTGGGAAAAAGAAAAGACTGACAGAATATATGATAACCACCCTTAATCCCTTATTTTTCTCCTAAAAATCGTCCACCACACTCCCACTATCCCTTAAAAACTTAGCAATTTACTACACTTCAAACTCTTCCCCATAATCACACAAAAATTAAAGCCAAAGTAGGGAATCGAACACAGGACCTCCAACACTCCAACACTCCACTTAACCACCAGACCAGCAGGCCCATTCTAATATATTTTTACCAACTTTAAACTAAAAGCCTACTAACCCCAGTGAGAGCTTATTCATACAAATGCCAAAATTTACCCAAGTTGTGACTTGAACTTGGAACCTCTCACACACACCCAGAACCCATAACCACTAAAGCATAAAGATATTTTGTGACAATTTTACAAAAGCCGAAATTAAGAAAATTGTGGCGTTACAACTCTACCCCCTAAAAGAAAATTTAGGCCTCGAAATTTTACCTGATCAGAAAAGGTGAGGATACTGCTGACGCATTGAATCCTCTGGCTCCCAAGTGGCCTCCTCAGTGCTTTGGTTCCACCACAGCACTTTCACTAAGGGGATAGACTTCCTTCGCAGAACTTTAATGTCGCGATCCAGGATCTGGACTGACTCCTCCTCAAACGTCAGATCTGGTCTAACCTCAATGTCCTCAATAGGAACAACATGCGTGGGATCAGAGCGGTAGCGTCTCAACATTGAGACGTGGAAAACATCATGAATACGATCCAACTCCGGAGGAAGTTCCAACTGATATGCAACTGGCCCCACTCATTTCAGAATACGGTATGGCCCAATAAATCGAGGGCTCAGCTTACCCTTGCGACCGAACCTCAAGACCGTCTTCCATGGCGAAAACTTGAGAAAATCTAAGTCTCCCACAGAAGACTCAATATTCTTCATCTTCAGATTGGCATAGGACTTTTGCCTATCAGATGCCGCTTTCAGTCGATCTCGAATTAAACGGACTTTATCTTCAGTTTTAGAAACCAATTCTGGACCCAGAACACGCCGTTCACCCAACTCAGTCCAACACAAGGGAGTGCGACACTTACGGCCATACAGGGCCTCGTAAGGTGCCATCTGAATGCTAGACTGATAGCTATTGTTGTAGGCAAATTCTGCCAATGGCAAATACTCCTCCCAACTGCCTCAAAAATCCATAACACAACTCCTCAACATATCCTCCAGTACTTGAATCACCCTCTCCGACTGACCATCTGTCTGAGGATGGAAAGTAGTACTGAAGTCCAACCTTGAACCCAGAGCCTCATGCAATTTCTTCCAGAATTGAGACATGAAGCGAGGATCCCTATCGGAGATGATCGAGACAGGAACCCCATACAGTCCCACTATTTCTAATATATATAGCTTAGCCAATTTCTGGAGAGAAAAGTCCATCCTGACCGGAATGAAGTGAGCAGACTTGGTCAATCGATCCACGATGACCCAGACAGAATCCTTCTTAGTGGGTGTTAAAGGCAACCCACTAACAAAGTCCATCGTTACTCGCTCCCATTTCCACATCGGTATCTTTACCGGCTGTAGCAACCCCGAAGGCAACTAATGCTCAGCCTTAACCTACTAACAGGTTAGACAGCGGGCAACGAAGTCAGTAACCTCACGCTTCAACCCTGGCCACTAGTATAACTCTCAGAGGTCTCGATACATCTTGTTCCCACCGGGATGCATAGCATAGGGACTACTATGCGCCTCCCTCAGAATCGAATGTCGTAGCTCCTCATTATTCGGTACACAAATTCGACCGCAAAAATAAAGTACCCCATCACTGTTAATCCCAAAATCAGTAGCATCGCCAGTCTCAACCTGACGGAGGTGCAACTCAAGAGACTTATCCCCCATCTGTTTACCTCTAATCTGATCAATCCATGTGGGCTTAACCTGAAGTTCCGCTAACATACTCCCATCGTCGAATAAACTGAGTCGAGCGAACATCGCTCTCAGGTCGGTCATAGCCCTACGGCTCAAAGCATCTGCTACCACATTGGCCTTACTAGGATGGTACTCGATGGTGCAGTCATAATTCTTAAGCAGTTCAACCCATCTACGCTGCCTAAGGTTTAACTCCTTCTGAGTGAGGAGATATTTGAGGCTTTTATGATCGGTCTAGATAGTACACTTCTCATCGTACAGGTAGTGCCTCCAAATCTTTAGAGCGAAGACTACAGTAGCCAGTTCCAAATCATGAGTAGGATAGTTCACCTTATGCGTCTTAAGCTGACGTGACGCATAAGCTACAACCTTACTATCCTACATCAGTACACAACGAAAACCCACATGCGATGCATCATTGTATACGACGAAATCCTTCCCAGATTTAGGCTGTATCAGAACCGGAGCCTGAGTCAGAACAGATTTGAGCTTCTCAAAGCTCTCTTGTTGCTTATTAGTCCAGACAAAGGGAACTCCCTTGCGCAGAAGCTTGGTTAACGGTGCTACGATCAAGGAGAACCCTTCTACGAAGCGTCGGTAATAACCCGAATGTCCCAAACACCATATGTCCCAATTTTATGAGGATCAACACGAATCCCCTCCGCAAAGACCACATGTCCCAAAAAGGTTACTTCCCGGAGCTAGAATTCACACTTACTGAACTTGGCGTATAGTTGTTTCTATCGCAGAATCTGTAGAACCACTCTAAGGTGTTCATCGTGCTCATCCTCAGTCTTCGAATAGACCAGTATGTCATCAATAAACACCACCACGAATCGATCCAGATAGGGATGGAACACTCGGTTCATCAGATCCATAAAAGCTGTTGGTTCATTCGTCAGTCCAAATGGCATCACTAGGAACTCGTAATGACCATAGCGAGTCCTAAATGCTGTCTTATGCATGTCAGCTTCCTTAACTCTCAATTGGTGATACCCTGATCAGAGGTCAATTTTAGAGAACACTGAAGCTCCTCAAAACTGATCGAACAGATCATCTATCCTTGGAAGTGGGTACTTATTTTTGATTGTTAGCTTGTTCAGCTGCCGGTAGTCGATACACATCCTCATTGTCCCATCTTTCTTCTTCACAAATAGCACCGGTGCTCCCCACGGAGACACACTGGGACGAATGAATCCACGATCTAACAGCTCTTGAATTTGAGCCTTAAGCTCTATAAGCTCCTTTGGTGCCATTCGGTAGGGCGCGATAGACACCGGAGCTGTACTCAGGATGAGCTCAATCCCAAATTCCACTTCTCGGCTCGGAGGCAGACCTAGTAGTTCCTCAAGAAAAACATTCAGAAAGTCCCTCATGGTTCTAATGTTCTTAACCGAAGAGTCCTCAGAATCAGAAACACTGATGTAGGCCAAGAATGCCTCACATCCCTTCCGTACCAACTTTTCTGCCACCAACGCAGAAATCACATTAGTCAGATAGTCTCGTCATTCCACAACCACAACTACCTTGATGTCCTCCTCGATCCTCGAAACAACCCTTTTTGTGGCACAGTCCAGACTCACTCGATGTTTAACCAGCCAGTCCATCCCCAGAATCAAGTCGAACTCCCCAAACGGAAGCTCTATCAAATCATCCAAGAATACCGTCCCTTGAACCTCTAGCGGAATGTTTCTATACAGTTTATTCACTCCAATAGACTACCCCAACGGACTCACAACAGTTACCTCACTAAAAGTACTCTCAACCAAAATTCCCAAGGTTTCAGACACAGTACTGGCTACGTAAGAGTGTATAGAGCCTATGTCTATCAATGCCAAATAAGGTACATTATAAATTAAAAATGTACCCGTGATGACGTTCGGAGCATCTCGATCCTCACGACGACGGGCAGCATAAACCAGTGTGGGCTGCCTCACCTCAGTCGGTTTAGCACCCCTGCCCGGTGCTCTCTGTCCTCAGCCCATACCGTTTCCCCCCCTGGCCTGGCCTTGGCCCCTAGGTGGCTGCGAAACTACTCTCGGTAGCTGCGTAGCACCAATAACTGGAGCTTGCATCTGATCAGTTCACAACGGACAATCCCGAACACGGTGCTCAGTCGATCCACATCTCAAGCATGCCCCAGTCGTCCTCCAACATTCACCCGGATGGTGTCTACCACAGTGTCCACAAAGCGCCACCCTAGTAGGTGCAACATGAGGCCTAACTCTCACTGGCCTATCAGATCTGGCCTTTTTCTTAGGCCCCATCACAGAACTCGAGGGCTTCGATTCCCTCTAATTCTTTCCTCTCTCTCAGTTTTGGCATTCAGCGCGCTTAACTTCTTCGGCTATCTTCACTTTCTCAACCAGTGTAGCAAACTCACGCTCCCTCTGTGGAGCTATCGGAACTCGTAAACTGCCCCTGAGGCCATCCTCGAAGCGGACACATCTTTCATATTCGGTCGCCACCATGCCACATGCATATCGGCTCAATCTCAGAAACTTGGCCTCATACTCGGCCACTGTACGGTCTCCCAATGTAGCTGGCTCCCACATACTTACTCTGGAACGCAGTCTTAAAATAGACCCAAGTCAATCGATCGGGTTGAGTGCCCTCCTTAACCATTAGCCACCACTGGTAAGCTTCATCGCGAAGCAGAGAAACAGCCCCCTAAAGCTTCTGCTCGGAGGAAAAATCCAAGTTGTCCAAAATTCTTTCCGTGGCCTCCATCCAATATTCGGCCACGTTAAGGGCGACTCCAGTGACACCCCTGAATAATTCAGCCCCATTGGACCAGAGTCGTTCCTAACCGACCCCCGGCCCCCAGATTCAGTCTTAGTTCGAGCGACCTTCTCCAATATCCTCAGTATGGCCTGGGATAGTGCATCGTCCCCAGCCACATGATCATGAGACCCAGTCTCTGTAGCAGGAGAGACCGGCGTCTCGCTACTATCTAGATTAGGTAGATTTCCAGATGATGAGGACCCAACTCGAGCCCCTCTACGGCCTCTACCACGGCCTCTTGTACCACGTCCGCGAGTACCCCGTGTGCTCATCGCAAATTTGGATTATTATCTATATTAATAGTTTTATGCATTAGTTACAGTTCCGATATTTATTAACAGATATTTTATGCAGAACAGTATTAGAAGTTCAGAATTCGTTATCGCGAGTCTCAGTCTCACTACAGTTTTCAATTTACACTACCTAGAGTGTTTTCAGTACAGTATACCACCTATTGGCTGTTTCAAGCATGCTAGTAGTATTTTCAGACAAATTTAAACAGAATTTCAGAACACTTACAGGATCGGCGCCGGAGACTCGGTGTACCACATACTCAGTCCAAAAATATTTTAAATCACTTAAAAACCATTTCTTAAAACCCATCTTTATAACCCAAATCCACAGCCAAGTTTTGCAACCTGGCTCTGATACCACTAAATGTAACACCCCAAACCCGGCCTGGACGTTATGGCCGAATCTGGCGATGTCACATGGTAGTGAGTTAGAAAAATGTAACTTTGCTGAAAACAATTTCCGTTTAGAAATCCTCATTATTTTTTATTAATCCTAAAGTCGTGATTCTAACTCAGTCGTTAGTTTTCAAAATGTTATACGTTGCGAAAGCTTTTTAAAACAGTTTGGGTCCTTATGGGTATTTTGCTAAAACACATGTATTTATTTTAAAAAAACTCGTGTTTTACCTACTTCTAACAGATATAAACAGAAAATAGTATAAAATCTAAATTTTAGGTAAAAATCCATAGAGGCCATTATTACAGAAAAATACCCCAAAAGGAAAACTCAAAATTGTAAATAAATATCGAATATAAAAAAAAGAGTCGTGTGGCCACCGCTGAGCCCTCCGCTGCACCGACCCGTCTAATGCTGGGGATTACCTGAATAGATTAAACAGAAAAATGATGAGTTTTTGCAACTCAGTGTGTAATCCCCACAGAAAACATGCACACAGCTTCATATCAGAAAATATTCATATATTTACAGTTCGGGTCTGAGCTCATTACAGATTCGGTGTGGACCTTAGCCCACTCGGATCTGCAATATATACAGAGCGCGAGCAGTCGAATGCAGCGAATCCTACCCACCAGCCTCTACATACCATCTCCGTCCAACCCTACACACCATGTGGGGATAAAATCAACCCACCCATCCCTACACACCATGCTGTACCGAAATGCGGCACAGAATCAGATAATTGTAGCTGAGCTGCCAGATAACAGGCTTCATAGCCTTTCAGATACTTCCTCCAATATCATCAACCCACCCCAATGTAATGTAACATACAATTGATGACATGCTATAATACAATTAACAGGTCACACATTCAATCAGAATACATGCTAAGTACCACATGCTTAATACATATATCACATAATCGGATCACGTAATTAGGGGTCTAAGTAATGCTTACCGACCCTACAGTTGGTCCATAGTCGACTTTGGTGACCCGTGTAACCTTACAGATCAGTTTAGAAAAAAATGGGCTTGTAAACCCATGTGGCCTGCTCGTGTGGGCCCACACGCCCATGTGGCCCACACGGCCCAATTTGGCCTTAATTGTGTGGATCACCCGGCCTGGCCCAAAATTCCACACACCCGTTTAGTTCACTCGTGTAGGCCCACATGCCCGTGGGGCCCACACGGCCTAGTAGGTTGAGCCCGTGTGTCGCACACGGCCTTGCCCGAGCATCACACGCCGTGTCACTTACGCACGGCGTGTCTCGTCGATCACACAGTCGTGTTGTGGCTCACAGCCTTGCACATGGCCTACCACACGGCCGTGTAGTACCGACAGAAAGGTGTTTGGCTTTTATCGAAAACGCGTTTTCTTGCGATTCGGGTACACACCTGTTACGGTTTGATGCTGAACCGAACCCTGAACACTCCAGTACCTATATTCGACCAAAATACCACTCAATTAATCACTTAATTCGTAATTTTAAAAGATACCATCAGAAGGAACACTCCATTTAATCTAACGAAATCCTTACCTCGAGCAAGTATCGCAACAATCAAGCCCTGATTTGCTGATCACCGCCTCTTATCTTCTACCTAAATACCAAAAATCAACCCCTTATTAACAGAATATTCGTTACCAATACGAAACACACTT
This sequence comes from Gossypium sturtianum, assembly GCA_025698515.1. Lineage (NCBI taxonomy): Eukaryota > Viridiplantae > Streptophyta > Magnoliopsida > Malvales > Malvaceae > Gossypium > Gossypium sturtianum. Next base: position 35,696,483 of record CM046954.1, read on the forward strand.
AAAAAACTTACCAACAAAACTCAAAAGCATGAAAACTATGATCCTCAGACACTTGCTTGCAGAAAGAACGAATAAAAATAAAAATAAAAGAAACGGTAATGATAGTGAAGTAGAGAGGGGAATTTCGACAGGGAGAATGGAAGGGAAAAACGTGCAGATTTTTGGGAAAAAAGAAAATACTGATAGAATATACGATAACCACCCTTAATCCCTTATTTTTCTCCTAAAAACCGTCCACCACACTCCCACTATCCCTCAAAAACTCAGCATTTTACTACACTTCAAACTCTTCCCCATAATCACACAAAAATTAAAGCCAAAGCAGGGAATCGAACACAGGACCTCCAACACTCCAACACTCCACTTAACCACTAGACCAGCAGGCCCATTCTGATATATTTTTACCAACTTTAAACTAAAATCCTACTAACCCCAGTGAGAGCTTATTCATACAAATGCCAAAATTTACCCAAGTTGTGACTTGAACTTGGAACCCCTCACACACACCCAGAACACATAACCACTAAAGCATACAGATATTTTGTGACAATTTTACAAAAGCCGAAATTAAGAAAATTGGGGCGCTACACGTTCAAACAACCAAACCTCTCAAATTTCATCCGAACAGGCATGCACATACATGAAATTTCGCACAAAGTTTTAAAGAATTCATCACAGTCAAACAAATTAAGCTTTTTACATGAAAATTCTTTCTCACATATGATCAAATTTTGTATACGTCGATTTAATCTAATGACATCAACAGACTTACCAACACAATACACATCATGAGAAAAAATCTTCTTGCAACTTCTTGAGACAAAATGATCAACAACAATCAAAGAATGACAATTAATCGAAACAATGTCCAGAGATCTTTTGAAAACTAAGTCATCGGTAATTTTATCAACAACATTCAAATTAGATTATCGTGATTCAATTGCTAAAGATTCCTTACCTTGCTTACCTTTAAGCACTTATGGATTAATTTCATTTTCGATCTTACCTTTCTCGATCAATCAGAATCGTCTCTCATCGGGAAGGTATTGAAGTTGGAACTTGTCAAATGAATCTTTAGAGACCTGAAAAGAAGAAAAATCACAAGGCAAACTCGCATGTGGGTTAGTTAGGACATTCCTCACTTTTGCTTGATCACTTTCTTCTTTTTCAATTCTACTTTCTTTTTCTTCTCTCTTGCACTCTTTTTCAATTTTCTTTTGAAGCTCACATTCTCTTTCAGTTTTTTTTTTCCCTTTTCATTCTCTTTTCTCACAGCTTCTTTTCTCACACACTCTTTTTTTATTTCCTTTTCTTTTTCTCCCATTTATTTTTTTCTTCTCTCAATTTTTTTTACTTTTCTTTCATTTCCTTTCATAAAAAATTCTTCTCTCTCTCTCTTTTCTCAATTTATTTTTTTCTCATTTTTTCTTCTTCAATTTCTTTTCTTTTTCTCTCAAACTCTTTTAGTTTTCGCTCATTTTCTCTCATTATCAACTCTTGTTTTACTTTTCTCGCAATTTCCTTTCATCTCATACTTTTTTTACACGATGGGTTGAAATGAAAGAATCAAAATGAGTAGACTTTCTTTGGTCACAAGTGGAAGATTTTACACATGTAATGCCCCAAAATTTAAATTTTTGTTTTTGCAAAAGTGACACAATTGTGTATCTGCTTCAGTGGTTATGTGTTCTGGGTATGTGTGGGAGGTCCCAAGTTCAAGCCATGATTTTGGAAAATTTTGGTATTTTTATGAATAAAACCCTATCTTTGATTAATAGGCTTTTATTTAATTGTTGATAAGCTTATAACAGAATGGGCCTGCTGGTCTGGTGGTTAAGTTGAGTGTTAGTTTGCTGATGGTCTTGTGTTCGAATCCCTGCGTGTGCATGAGCGTATATTTTTACTTTGTGACCTGATGGAGTTTCGGTTTAGCTGTAACAGTCCGGTTTAGACCCTAGTCAGAACAGTGGTTTCGGGACCACAAATCCAGTTAGAAAATATTTTAATATTATTTTTTCGTGCCTTTGATACGTGATTAGTATGTGTGAAAACTTCCATGAGTTAGTTTGTCCGTCTGTGTGATTAATTGAGCAAAGGACTAAATCGCATAAAAGGTAAAAGTAGCCTTCTATTTGATTGAGTGGCTTAATTGGTGTGTCTTCGTTTATATGGGGATTTATGTTGCAAATTGGCCACAAATGAGATAGTGGACGGCATTAAGTATTGATGTGTATATATATATATATGTGTGTGTTTTTATATATTAAGTTTATAAGATAAAATTTATATTATATACATATTATAAGTTATTATAATAAAAACAAAAGGCATTGAATAAAACCATTGTTATCATCTTTGTGCCGAATATAAAAAAGAAAAAGAAAAGAAGAAGAAAGCTAAGTTTTGGCTACTTCTAAGCTAAACTAAGGTATGTTTTGGTTTCGATTTTTGATAATTTCTACATTTTTGTAATCGTTGCTTTGTATACTACATGACCCATGCTTAAATTTTGAGAATTGATGAATATTTTGTAAAGTGCCATTGATGAGTTCAATAGCTTTGTGAAGTTTTATGATGAAATAAGATGTATTTGTAATTGATTAACATGTTTTGTATTTGAAGTTTTGTTAAATTTGAGTATTTTGGACTCAATTGAGAAAATAGTATTTTGAGGGACTAATTTGTGAAATAAATGAAATGTATGGACTTGTATGAGATACATGAATATTTGGCTAAGCATGGGTGTATTGAAATTTGATGTATTTTTGTGATTTTGTGAAATAGGGACTAAATTGTCTAAATGTGAAATGTGAGGGCTAATTTGCAAATTGCCCTAAATATGTGTTCCTTGATTGAAATGAATGAGTTAGTGAATAAAAGAGTGAAATTTGAATATGTATAGATCAAGAACCGAATAAAACGGACTTAAATCGCGGGAAAGCGAAAGTAATCGAGTAGCCGTATCCGTTTCCGTAAAACTGAACTCGAGGTAAGTCAATATACAAATAAATGTATTGGTATTGAATTATATATGTTCATATGACTATTTTTAAGGATGAATGCATATTAGATGGTGTGTACGTGAATTCTGAGATAGAATCGACTTAGTGTCAACATCCGAGAATGTAACGCCCCGAATTTGGGCCTAGAAGAATTGGGCCCAATGGGCCTTGGGAATGGGAGCGACTAAAATTTTTGAGATATAAGTATCACTTAGAATATTATTAAGATAGTATCGGGATTAATTGAAGCCTTAGAGTTAGGGGTGACCTTAGGGAAAATTTTATTTTTCTCACTTAGTGGACCCTAGTCCCAGACATGAGGCCTCATAAGCAGATTAAGAGAAGAGAGGACACAAATGGGCTTGTAGTCCAGTGGAAAGTGGCGTCATATAGGGGATATAAGGTGGCGTGTTAAGCGGTTAAGGAGGTCCAAGGTTCGAGGCCTAGGAAGGGAAAATTAAGGAGTTTTATTTTTGTGCCTGGATAGAAGGAGTTGGCGTTGGAGGGGACTCTAAAAGGGAGTGTTCAGGAGAGAAATTTAAGGTGAAGATAAGGGAGAAAAGATAGGGATTGGGAGGTGGATATAGTGGTGCCGAATTGGACTCTGAGGGAAGGGAAGTTTCGGCTAGCGGCTATAAATATAAGTGCCGAATTAAGTTTTTAGGTTAAAGTTGAATTTTTGCTTTCCTTCTAGCCGAATTTCTTCACTTGTGTGAGGCTCAGACATTTCTTTTCTTCCTCTAAGGGTGCCATAGTTGAATTTTTCATACTCTCCCTTCTCAAATTCCCTTTTGGTTCACCACTCGGTTCTAGCCAAATCACTTTTATTTCTTATTCCCTCAAGTGTTGCCGAATTGCCTCTGTCACCTTTTTAGTCTCAAAAGCTGGACTTAAGTCGCAGGATCAAAAGAAGATTTCGGTAAGAGCTTAGTTGAATTTTTAGTGTGTTTTATTAAAATTTGAAGGGCTATCTAACCCCTCTTTGCCGTTAACTTTGTATTAACAAGGGAAAGAATCAAAGATCGCAAGCGTGGTAGGTAAGGGTTGCTAACAAGGTGGTAAGTGTTCTCGACCTAGTCATGGATTTGTAAGTGGCCGAATCTAATGAGGCTCAAAGGGGTGACCTATATACGATATGGGTCACTCGATTTTGATGGTATAGGTGTTTGAGTGCAGATCTAGAGGTTAATCGCCAATAGTAGCAAAGGGAGGGCTACTAGCACGTGAGGCACACGGTAAGGGTACGGTGAGGTTTCGGTTTTTGGTTAGTATGTGTTAACGCTTTGGTTAATCGCTAGTAATGTCAATTGTAGGTTTGTGACTAAGGAGTTTGCAGCACGCAAGGTTACCAGGTTTGTACAAACACTACACACATGATATCGGCAATGCCGAAAAGCCGAAAAGCCGAGAGTGGCTAAATGGGCCCGGTGGGCCCTGAGGCTAAGTTTGATTAAATGGTTTGGTTTGTTAAACATATTGAGCTAGTCACGCATGATACACGATTTGGACTTGTTTTGGGCCTAATAGGCCATATGATAAGATTTGGGCCTAATGGGCCGTAAGGTTGGAATTTGGGTTTGATGGGCTTTATGGGAACGTAGACAAATATGCTAGGGTTTATGGACTTAGGCCTAGTTTGAACAACTCTTCAATGTCATAAGACTTAAGTTAATTAAGCATGCCTGTGGACAAGTCGATTAGTTAGAGTGTGGTAACCGACATATGCATGTCTAGGATTGGATCTAGTGAGAGCTTGGTATTTAAGCGGTCCGGGTGACCCACCTCCTCTTTTCTGAGATCCTACCTGGTGCATAGTGTTTGTTCACTTTAACCGCGAGGCCTTGTTTATGGGCCAAAGTTTATAACTAAAACCCGAGAGGGACTAAAATACCCTTATATTGGAAAATTACTAAAATACCCTTATATTGGAAAATTACTAAAATACCCTTATATGGTAAAATTACTAAAATACCCTTAGGTTGTAAATTACTAAAATGCCTTATGTGTAAAATTATCGAAATACCCCTAGATTTGTAAATAACTAAAATACCCCTGTTTGTAAAATTACCAAGATACCCCTATTTTTGCCAAATTACCAAAATACCCCTGTAGGGTAGAATTACGAAAATACCCCTAGGTAGTGAAATGACGGAAATACCCCCATGTGACGAATATGAGGTTATGGATGTTACTTTTGTGTTTGATGCATTCATATGATATTCGCTTAGAATGCATATGGGTGGGAATTATGGTACGGAGGAAGATTTGAGGATCGCATGGCCGTATGGTATGGATCCGGATCGCAGCCGTATGGTATAGATCCACGTAAGGCTTTAAGCCCAACATATGATTAGCGACTTTCATCGCAACGCTCGATAGTATCAGAACCGGGCTACACTTGGTGTGTAGCGGAGGGGTGGGTCGAGCTAGAATTCCCACGTGAGTCATAAGGTTGGAAGGAAATGGTGTGTTTAGCGGATGGATTTTTGGGGTGGGTTTTGCATTATCTGTTTATAAATGATATGATATGAGGTCATTGTGGGCTAAGGCCCAAGACCATCGATTTTGTTAAGGCTTAGGCTCAATGTGAATATTTGTATGTGATTTGATTGCCAAGGGTTGTACACACTGAGTTTTGAAACTCACACCCTTAATTTTAAATGTTTGTGTAATCCTGTATAGAAGGCTCGACGAGGGAGAGGACTCGGAGATGGCCACACTACAAGTTGTTCAAATGTTTTAATTTATTCAAATGATTCTGTTTAAATACTTTGTTTTTCATTGGATTGTAATAAGGCCATGTAACTCTTATTTGACTTTATGTTTTGGGTTTATTATTATTGTTTTAACTGCCCACTTAAGAAATTTCATAAAGTTATTAAAGTGTTAATATGGTTTTTGAAATAATCTTGTTTTGGGCTTTTGGGCCTTAAATGGTTAACTAGTAAATTGTTTTGAATTATGCCTTTAATGTGACATTCCGGATTCGGGCCTAACTTCTAGGCCGGGTTTGGGGTGTTATAGAGAAGTCCCGTTTGAACCTAGGAATAGATAGGATAGTATATGTCATGACATAGGTGTCTGTTATGTGATATCATGTAAGACCATGTCTGGGACGTTGGCATCAATATGAGATTTCGTGTAAGACCACGTTTGAGACGTTGGCATCGATATGAGATTTACGTGTAAGACCATGTCTAGGACATCGGCATCGTATTTGATTCGTGTAAGACCCTGTTTGGGACAGTGGCATTGATATCTAATTACATGTAAGACCACGTTTGGGACGTTGGCATTGTACGACCATTTCAAGCACTCTGAGTATCCTATTAGATTCTGAACGGTTCAACAGGCAAATCTGAGATATGAATGACTATGTGAATTGTATATCCGTTCAGGTACGTTTGGTATGTACACTAAGTGTGTATGAAAGGTAAGTATTTATATGAACTTACTAAGATGATTATGTATATGAAATGATGAGATTATATGAGAAGTTATGCTTGAAGGAGCTATATGTATATGTGATATTTGAGTTGAGAAATATGGTAAGATATGGCTAAGCAAATGAGCCAAAGACTATATGTGATGAATTTGCTATGAGAATCAATAATGTCATTGTGCCAATATGGTTATATGCATTTTATGCTAAGTTTATTTGTATATGGCTTACTAAGCTTTTGAAAGCTTACTCTGTGTGTCTTTGCTCTGTTTTATAGATCGTCAAAGCTATTGAAGGCTCGGGGACCGTCGAGGATCGTCATCACACTACTCAAACTCATTTTGACACCTTATGGAAATGTATATACTAAATATGGCATGTATAGGCTAGTGATTTGGTATATGTTTGAGATGTAAATAGCCATGTGATTAGGCTAGTTAATGTTAGTAATGTGCATGAGTACTTATGGTATATGATGCATGATTTGGTATGACAAGTTAGCTATTGAAATGGTCAAGATCATGGTAAACTTATGAATACATTATGAGTAGGTATGTTTGATCAATGAAATGGTTACATGGAAGATAAATGTGGTTGAATCATGCTTGGATGTATAAGTATATTAGTTGTGCAAATTGACATGTTTGAAAATGAGATTAGGTACAAAGCTTTGTTGATTAGATGATATGTTTTTGGATGTCAATTGTGCATAAAATGAATTGGTATGTTGCTTGTAGGGTAAACCCAATTGTGGGTGGCATATTGGCCTTGCAAAGGGCCTGTTATGCCTACACAGTTGTGGCACACGGGCGTGCCTAGTGACCGTGGGATTAAGTCAATATATAGCCTAAGAGTACACGGCCATGATACACGGGCGTGCCTGGTGGCCGTGGGGATAAGTCAGTATACATGCCCTGTTTTGGCACGGCCAGGACACATAGGTGTGTCTAGTAGCCGTGGGAGGCACACGGCCTGACTGCACGGGCGTGTGACCTCTGCAGTGTTCAAAAAGTTTTAAATTTCTGATAATTTTTGTATGTGTTCGGTTTAGTCCCAACCCTTCTCTAAAGCATGCTTAAGGTCTCGGTGACCTATTTAAGGGACACCGTGATTGTAATTGATGACTTGTATTATGAAATGTCTGTAAACATTTCTGATCCGTCCGGTAATACCTTTAACCATAATCCGGCGACGGATACAGGTTAGGGATGTTACATTAGCCGAAATTCTGTAGTCGTTGTGAGTAGTGGGGATGTGGGGAGAAAACTAAGGGATTGGGTAGTTATCGAGTTATCCTGTTGTTGTTGGTTATTGCATTCAGCTCTTCCTCCTCATTCTCCCAAGTTTTTTGACGAATTTTTCCCTCTTCCTTCTCCCTTTCTCTCTGTCGTTTCTTTTCCCCACTTGCTGTCAATTTTCCATTTGATTTCTCCTTTCTTATTTTATTACCTTGTTCAATTTGTTTTTGACATACTACGGTTGTTTTCCCTTGTTCAGTAAGTGGTATTTTCCTTAGTTCTGTCGTTGTTTTGGTTAAGCGATTAATAGAAGGTTCATTTTACTCACGTTTAGGTGCTGCACAAAGGTTTTAAACGGGTTTTCCAGTGTGTGGTGACTGCTGGTTATCATATCCATATTGGTAAGACTTTGAATCGTCGTTTGACATAGTTTTCAAGTTATTCGTTTGGGGTTTTTGTAAAAATTACTTCTATAATCAAAATTGATCGAGTTTTGGGTGTTGATATGTTGTTTGGTAGGTTCTGGAAAGCTTGGGGTTCGTCTTAGCTTCAATCAAAACCAAGTGTGTACTCGATTGCACAGAAAACGAGGTTTTAGTGAAAGCCAAAAACCTCACTGTCGACGCCACACGGGCGTGTGGTCACCCGTGTTGTAGGCCGTGTGACACAACAAGGGCGTGTGATCGACGAGGCCAGCCATGCGCACAAGACACGGCTGTGTGATGGCCAGGTGGGCCGTGTGTGACACACGGGCTAGACTGATTTGGATCATGTGGGCCACACGGGCGTGTGGGCCCATACGAGTAAACCACACGGGCGCGTGGGATTTTGGGCCAGGCCATGTGATCCACACGGCCAAGGCAAATCTGGGGCGTGTGGGCCACACGGGCGTGTGGGCCCACACAGGCAGGCCACATGGGCGTGTGAGCCCATTTTCATTGAATTGATTGCTAAGGTTGCACGGGTCGCCCAAGTCTACTGTGAACCTACTATAGGGTCGGTAAGCATCACTTAGACCCCTAATTGTGTGAACTGACTGTTTGATTTATATATATTGAGCATGATAATAGTATGCATGTATACTGAACTGGTTATTTGTACTGATATCATGGGATAGCATGTCATGATTTGTATGTTGCATTGCATGGGGTTGGGTTGATTATATTTGGAGGAAGTGTACTGGAAGGCTCTTAAGCCTAATGTAATGGCAGCTCAGCTGAAAATTATTGTTTTGTGCCGCATTTGGTACTACTTGGAGTGTAGGGATGGGTGGGTTGATTTAATCCCCACATGGAGTGTAGGGTTGGACGGAGATGGTGTGTAAAGGCTGGTTGGGTAGGACTTTGATACTGAATACTGCATAACTGCTACTATTACTGTGATGGGCTAATGCCCTATTGCATATTTGATACTGTACTGAAATGGGCTAAGGCCCAACCGCTATTGATACTGAAAGGGGCTTAGGCCAAGACTGATTTTGACTGTGCACTGTGATTACTGTTGTTTGTTTTCTGTGGGGTTACACACTGAGTTTACGAAAAGTCACTCCTTTTGTTTAATGTGCACAGGTAATCCCCAGACTTAGATGGATCGGTGCGGCAGAGGACTCGACAGTGACCACGGTTTTGGACTTCTATGATTTTTAATTTATGATTCATGGGTTCATTTCTATTGGTTAAGTTTTTTGTTGTAATTGGGACTTATGGACTTTTGTTATGATTTGGTTCTTAGTTTTCTTTACTTTATGGCTTTACAACTGCTAGTTGTAGGAAAGCTCAGTTTTCAAAATAACAAATGATATCTCTAAACACACGATTACTTAAACTATTTTTAAAGCTTCCGCAACGAATTATGTTTTAAACAATCGACTAGATGACTAAGCGATTTCTGGAATCAATAAGAGTAATACAACGAACACGGTTTTATCATAATAAACTAGTTTTCAAAATTCCATTACATGTGACTGATGTGTCTCTAACTAACTATGATCACAATAAAGGCAAGCGCACCTATCGTTTAATAGTATAGTTATGATAAGACCGGAAATATCGTATCCACAAGGACCAAGAGTACTAGTAATTACTATCTTCCTATTATCTAGCCTAAGAATTGGAGTGGTTTCTTTTAAACTAAAATTAATTAAAAGGACGACAGAGAATGAATTGGGAAATTAGTTTTAGACAACTTTATAAAAGAGGCAATACCCAAGGAAGAATCCACCTAGACTTCACTTATTACTTCTGATTCATACAATTTATTCACTTGACTTAATCCGTAGAAATCCCTAAATTATGTTAATATCTCTTTTGAGACTAAAAAAAACTAACTCTAGGTTGATTAATTGAAATCTCTTCCTAATTAAAACCCCTATTGTCGCATTAACTCGATCTATGGATTCCCTTATTAGATTTGACTCAAATCCGATAGATTTATGTCGCCCTATTTCTAGGGTTGCAATCAACTCCGCTTAATTGTGTTGATCTACTCTTAAACAGGGACTTTTGCTCCTCTAAATAAGCACATTCGACTTGAATCAATAACCTGAATTATCAAAACAAGAATAAGAACTCACAATTAAGAATAAGAACAAGTATTTATCTTAAAAATCAAATAGTAATAAGATCCATCTTAGGTTTCATCCCCTCAGGTATTTAAGGGATTTAGTTCATACTGATAGAGGGAAACATCATAGAATAGGAAAAACAAAAAAACATAAGAAAACCCAAAAACTTCAAGAGAAATTGATAGGAGATCTTCAGTCTTGATGGAGATCCTTCTTCCGAGCTGCTCTCGATGGCTGTCTTCTAGTATTTTCTGCCTTCTACTCTGCGTGTCTCTTTAGGTCCTCCCCTAGGGTGTTTATATAGGCTTTGGAGTACATTCTTGGCCCTGAAGTAGTCTTTTCCGAATAGAATTAAACTTGGGTTCGACAGGGACACGCCCGTGTGACACGCCCGTGTACGAGAGTTTAGGTCGTGTTCGATTCTGCTCGTCACACACGGTCGTGTGGTCTGCCCATGTGAGATAGTCCAGGCCGTTTTAACTTCTACTCATCACACACGGTCATGTGGTCTTCTTGTGTGAGATAGTGCAGGCCGTGTTGATTTCTGAGGTAGGCCTATTTTGTCCTTTTTTGACCCGTTTCTCGTTCTTTTCGACTCCCTAAGCTCTCCTGAGTGTAAAACATGAAAGTCAAGGATTAGGAGCATAGAATTCATCAAATCTAATAAAAATTCATCCAAAAATAAGCCAAGCATGGGGTCAAAATATGTATAATTTGCGGTTTATCAAATATCCCCACACTTAAACGTTTGCTTGTCCTCAAGCAAAATCCTCAACTCACAATTAAAATTAACTTCCTCAATTCATAATTCTCATCAATAGTGTCTCATCATAATTCACAGGTAATTCATACATTAAAAATTTAACTCAAAGAGTCCTAAAGATTCAAACAATCTAAGTCATAAATTTTTGTAGCACGAAAACATAGGTGTTTCCCCTTACCTAAATAATTACCTTTGATTCAAAACTGACAAGATTCGACATCCTCACTAAAGATTCAATCAAATCACTCAAAGTGTTTAAGGTTCAAAAATTAAGCACTCAAAAGTCAATCATGAAAAGTTATTACCATAGGCTTGCATGAAAATCAAATCTCCACCACTATAAAATGAGATGATACACAAATCAAAAGGTCTTTAAAGAGGGTTGTAACGGGGCTTGGGTTAGAGGTGTGGATAAAGGCTAAATCAGAGGATTAAAATCGAGATCGAATTGACAATTCACCTAACTAGAAAAATAAACTAATGCTGAATAATACACGAGCTTTTTCTCAAAATGTGGAATTAATCGTTTAAGCTCAAATAACAAAGAACTAATAATGATTTGATTTTTTTTAAAGAATAAGAACAAGTAGGAATTTAACAACTGAAGTATAGAACATAATTAGGCAACTGATCAAATCAAATCTTGACAAAAAGGAGCTAAAACAATAGGAAAAATTCTCAATGAATCAAAAAGAATGGGTCTTGGGTTAATATTAAGGATAAATCAAGAAACGGTTTATTAGGATCAAAGGGGTTCACTAGGGGTTAATTATGGAGGTAGGGCTTTTGGTGTAAGTGGGTTAAGACCTAGGTGCCTTTATCATCTCAGTATATCAAATCAAGGGTGCGGTCTCGACATGCATAATCGAAGCAAGTTCTAGAATAACAAATCAATATTGACACACTCATAACCAACAATAAAGTGAGCAAAAAAGAATATGCTCTAAAAGGCTCAAAATCTCACAAAAATTATGGTTTTTGATGTCAACCTTGCAAATTTCAAATTTCAAAGTAATATTTAAATTTAGGGAAACAACCTAGCAAAATTTTAATTTTGAAAATAGACTTATCATGCTTGATTCTCTAATGTCTTAAAGTTTAAACCATCACTGCACAATTACCTATGACTTAATCCAAAACATATCAATGAAAATCATAAGTCAATAGAAGTTTTATTCTAATGGTAATATGAGAACATTACTTAAGAACAAGACATAATTCAGGGATTTTCTAATAATACTATAATTAACCTCCCCACACTTAAGATGTACATTGTCCTCAATGTACAAAGATAGATAATGACAATATAGTAAGAAAATCATAATTGAGGGAGATAAGTGAAACTTCCTGAATTTTGGATGAAATCCTTAGAAAGTGAAAATTGTAGAAATAGATCCAACGAGAAGTATGATGAACTAGGCAAAGGTGAAGGTGAGGGAGAATATTTCAGTAGTTTTTTCGTTCCTTAGTAGCACCTTGAACCTTTTGAAACTGCGGAGTCATCAGTAAATTTTTAGGAGGTTTTATTAATGGATTTCGTTATGGTTACTCGATAATAAACAGCCAGAGATATAAAGAGATTAAATATACTAATATGAATTAAAGACAAGAAAGATAAAGAGAAAGAGTTTAAAAATTAAAATAAAATGAAATGAAAAAATTAATGGACTCAAAGGTCCTCATCGGCAGATGGGTCACGAGGTGGGGGTGGTGGCGATATGTGAAAATGCTAACAAATCTGTTGTAGAGTCACCTCGATGCCGTCAAATTATCGAGCGTTGTCGTTAAATTGTTGAGTACAATACTGCTAGAAATGAGTGAGGCGCTCAGAGATGTCAGTTAGTGAAGCAGCCGCATGAACTGGTCGGTGAGGTGGTGGTGGCGCAAAAGGTAGCTCCTCATGCTGTGGAGGGACATCATCAGTAATGCCCTCTGGGTCATCCTGCTCGGTGGCTCGCAATAACCGGTACTGAGGAGGATCAAACCCACGGCGATGCTCAATCATCCTCATATGAAGCATCGTCTAGATGCTCTGTGAGGACATCTGCCCGATAAGTGTGAGCGAGGAGGACTGGGATGCAGTGTTGAGGAGGCCAAAGTGGCGAGCCAGGCGCGTCACGCAGGGGCCAATAGAGAGGATTCTTCTCCTATGTCGCTCCATCTGATGCCGTATGGCGAGGGCGATGAAGTAGGCTAAGTCAAACACATGCCCATACACCATGCACCATAAGAAGTAGGCGTCGTGAGTTTTGACGATGCCGGTGCTCTCTCGCATACCCGTCAAAATATGAGCCAGGATGGCGTGTAAGTACCTCAAGGATTGTGTGAGAGCTGATGCCTTGGACCGATTGGGGTCATAGGTGGCCGAGGCGGGGACTAAGTCTCTCCAACAGGACGAAGGGGAGTAGTGTATGTGGCGATGGAGGTCCTCAAAGTTTTCGTCCTCCATGAACTCCTCGGTGTAAAGTCCCAAAGTGGCCCCAAAAATCGGGATACTCAGCTCACGTACTAAGCCTCCAAGATGGAATTGGACTATGCCGGGGTCATCAAAGTTTGACATAACCGTCTGGAGGTGAAATATGGAACAGAGCTCCAAAGTGAGCTCTAGGTAGGTTGGCTCGACAATCTCGAAGAATTTCCTCCATGGGTTAGTCGTCAAGAGGGCCCGAACAGTGTCAGCTAGTTGGACCTGCTCTAGGGCGGCCCAATCGATACATCTCCCTACAGTGAGGGGTCGTGCACGAAGTATCTAGAAAAGCTCCTCCTGGGGTCCCGGGGGAAACTGTAGGAAGGGGTGGCGCACTTCGGCAGAGGCGCTCGAGTAGGTCGCACCGGGTCCCTTCCGCTTTTTCGAAGCGGGGACGGCGGTCTTTTTCTCACGTGGGGGAGTCATTTCGTACCTAAAAATGCCAAAGATTTTCAATAAATCAAATATCATTGCCAGCCAAAAATGTACTATCCTAGTAGTTCTAAATAGTATAATCCTATAATAATTAATTAGATTATCAAGTAATGCTAAAAACACTAAGAAGTAGTATCAAAATAATGATTAATCTTAGTAATAAAATCAAACTAAATAAACAATCAAAAGCACCAAGAAAATAGAAATCTAAATCATAATGAGAATGAAAATAAGAACAAATAATAATATAAATAAATAAAAATTAAAGGAATAAACAACAATGGTGGAGAAGGGTGAACCGATGGAGGTGTTGAAAGGAGGTGCACGGACGTGGCGGTGGCGCACGGGCATGGTGGTCGTACACTGGCGTGGTCTGCGGGGCTGGTGCGCGTGGTGAAGAAAAGGAAAAGAAGAAAGGTAAAGGAAAAAATGAGGGAAAGAGGAGGAGGGGGAAGTGAAGGGATGAGGGAGAAGAGTCGACGGTGGCCGGAATAGGGGAGAAAGAGGGGTTGTTTGGGTGAGAGCGGCTAGGGTTTTGGGGGGGGAATTTGGGAGAAGATGAACAGTGGGGGGTTTAAATAGGAATCGGGGCACACGGTCAAGGGACACGCCCATGTGCCCTTTATTTAGCCCTTGTGTTCCAAAATTTTGATTTAGAGCGCGTTTGAGTCGTGGCCCACGCCTGTGTTCCCTGGGTGTGTTGGGTCACATGGTCTAATCGCACGGCCGTGTGATGCTTCTTTCGCTTCTCCCACGTCCGTGTAGAGGTTCACAGGCTCGTGTTAATTAGTCAGTGTCGACCACGGTCCATAGGCACGGGCGTGTCGCATGCCCGTGTGACTCATTCAGTTTCAACCTCGACTTCTAGGCAGGGCGTGTCTCACGCCCGTGTCACTTACTCAGTATTGCCCACGGTTTTAAGGCACGCCCGTGTGGGTTTTTCGCAGCCCATGTTCTTTAGGTAGGTTTGACCACGGCGCATTGCACGGCCATGGCAATTTATCGCAGCCCATGTTTTGGGAAAAAAATTTGTCCTTGGCCCGCACGGCCCCCGCCATGCCCTTGTGCCTACTCGTGGTTGCCACACGGCCACGACCACGCCCGTGTGCAAGGCCATGTGGTAGAGAAACCTGCGCTCATTAATCTGGTTAGTTTTTAGTTAGGTGCTAAAAATAAAAAATATGAATATTAATGGGGTTAGTGTTCGGGTTGCCTCCTGAGAAGCACTTGTTTAGAGTCTTAAGCTAGACTTACCTTGTATCCGCTCTCTATGGAGGTTCACGGAGCTGAAGCTCCTCTCTACTATCCCTAAAATCCTCACCATTATATAGTTTGAGTCGTTGACCGTTTACCTTAAATGTGCCATAATTAGGATGAGTTACCTCAATTGTCCCGTATGGAAAAACACTGAGTACCATGAAGGGAGTTGCTCTGTTTGTTTTAAGCTCCGAGGTGGTTATTCGAGGATCGGTTGCATCTAACAGTACCTGATCTCCAATCTTAAAGTGATTTGCTTCTCCTTTGAGCTCGTCATAGAGTTGCCTCGGTTTTGCTTCGTGTTTGGCATGTGTCCTCCACTCGTCTAGTTCATCGATCTGAAGCCTTCGCTCCTCATGAGCTATTTCTTTGTTGGCACGAGAACTAGGACGTTGATCATTTGTATATTTTTGAGGTGCTTCCTGAAAAGAGGGTTGAACCGAATGGTTATTAATAGAATTTATGTACTCACCTTTATTACTCGATGTCATAGCCGAGTCACGAGCCTGAAGAGTGATCATTTCGTCACCAACACGAAGGGTGAGCTCACCTGTACCAACATCAATTCTAGTATTAGCAGTTGCTAAAAAGGGTCGTCCTAAGATTAACGGTTAAAGGCCACTGTCCTCATCCATATCTAGAACAACAAAGTCAATCGGGAATATAAATGTATCATTTTTACAAGCACATCCTCAACAATTCCCTAGGAAATCTAATAGTTTTATCTCATGAGTTGAATACTCATCCTAGTTTGTTTAGGTTTCCCAAGACCTAGTTGCTTAAACATTTTATAGGGCATGACGTTAATACTCGCCCCTAAATCAGCTAAAGCATGTTTCACATTTAAACTACCAATTAAACAAGGAATAGTAAAACTCCCTGAATCCTTTAATTTATCGGGTAGTTTATTCTGTAAAATGGCTGAGCAAACTGCATTTAACTCTACGTGCGATGCATCGTCTAACTTCCGCTTGTTTGCTAGAAGCTCCTTCAAAAATTTGACTGAGTTGGGCATCTGCGAAAGAGCTTCAATAAACGGTAAGTTAATATGTAGTTTTTTAAAAGTTTAAGAAATTTACCGAATTGTTCATCTGTGCGGTCTTTCTTCGTCGCGTTAGGGTATGGTACAAGAGGTACATACTCTTTACTTAACGGTTTTTGTGTATTGTGGCTTTCCCCACCCTTACCTTTACTTACCATAGGTTCTTGCCTCGGTTCAGATTTAGATTCTACTAACCCTTTGTTGCCGCACACCGTGATGGCATGGAGTTGCTCCCTTGGATTAGGTTCAATATTACTTGGCAAGCTACCTTGTGGTCGTTCTGAGATTAGCTTAGCAAGCTGACCTATTTGGTTTTCGAGCCCTTGAATCGATGCCTGCTGATTTTTGAGTGCTATTTTGGTGTTTTGAAAGAGGGCTTCTAACACCGAGATGAATTTTGTTAGCATCTCTTCAAGGTTCGGCTTCTTCTCCTGAGGGTAGGGTTGTTGTTGAAAGCCTGGAGGGGGTTGTTGTCTCTGATTTCCTTGACCACCCCAAGAGAAGTTTGGGTGGTTCCTCGAACCTGGATTATAAGTGTTACGATAGGGATTATTCTGAGGTCTAGAATTATTACCCATATAGTTCATCTATTCGCTTTCTATACCAGGGTTGTGGGATGGATATTTTGTATTTCCCATTCCTCCTCCATTCGTATCGCACTGCATTACTGGATGTACCTGCGAAGAACCACACAAACCATCAATTTTTTTTATTTAAAAGCTCTACCTGGTTTGATAGATGGTCACTGTGTCGAGGTTGAAAACACTGGCTGCCTTTGTTGGCTTCGTCCTCATAACTTGCCACTGATAGTTATTCAGTGACATCTCTTCAATGAATTCGTAGGCAGCCTCAGGTGTTTTGTTGTTTAGTGTACCGTCGGCGGCTGCATCAATCAATTGCCTAGTTGAGGGGTTCACACCATTGTAAAAGGTTTGAACCTGTAACCATAATGGTAACCCATGGTGAGGGCATCTCCTCAGTAGATCCTTGTATCTCTCCCATGCATCGTAAAGTGTTTCTAAATCCATCTGCACAAAAGAAGAGATATCATTCCTCAACTTAGCCGTTTTAGCCGGCGGAAAATATTTAAGCAAAAAATTTTCGGTCATTTGTTCCCATGTAGTGATTGATCCTCGTGGTAACGAGTTCAACAACTTTTTAGCTTTGTTCCTCAACGAGATGAGAAACAACCGAAGGCGAATGGCATCATCAGAAATGCCATTAATCTTGAAAGTGTCGCAGAATTCTAGAAAATTTGCCAAGTGATTGTTTGGATCCTCATCCTGCAAACCATCAAACTGAACAAACTGCTGAATCATCTGAATAGTATTAGGTTTCAGTTCAAAATTATTTGCAACAACAGTAGGTCTAACAATACTTGATTAAGTCCCTGTTAAAGTAGGCTTAGCATAATCATACATAGTACGAGGAGCAGGATTTTTGGCAACCACCGGGGGTAGCGGATTATTATCAGCCATCTCCCCGGTAGTATTAGTATCGTTCTCTTGCTCTTCCTCTATGTATTGTAGACTTCGCCTTATCTCCCTACCATTTCTGCGAGCGGTACCTTCTATATCACTATCAAAAAGTAATGGTCCTGACAGGTTCCTTCTAGTCATAAACTAAAAATACCTGCCAGAAGCAAATAAAAGAAAAGTTAGTAAATAAAAATAAAATAAAAATAAATTGTAATAAAAAATAATAATGGCTAAAGTAATAGAAATTTAGCGTTCCTAATATCTTAGTCCCCGACAACGGCGCCAAAAACTTGATATGTCTCTAACTAACTATGATCACAATAAAGGCAAGCGCACCTATTGTTTAATAGTATAGTTATGGTAAGACCGGAAATATCGTATCCACAAGGACCAAGAGTACTAGTAATTACTATCTTCCTATTATCTAGCCTAAGAATTGGAGTGGTTTCTTTTAAACTAAAATTAATTAAAATCACGACAGAGAATAAATTGGGAAATTACTTTTAGACAACTTTATAAAAGAGGCAATACCCAAGGAAGAATCCACCTAGACTTCACTTATTACTTCTGATTCATACGATTTATTCACTTGACTTAATCCGTAGAAATCCCTAAATTATGTTAATATCTCTTTCAAGACTAAAAACAACTGACTCTAGGTTGATTAATTGAAATCTCTTCCTAATTAAAACCCCTATTGTTGCATTAACTCGATCTATGGATTCCCTTATTAGATTTGACTCTAATTCGGCAGATTTATGTCGCCTTATTTCTAGGGTTGCAATCAACTCCGCTTAATTGTGTTGATCTACTCTTAAACAGGGACTTTTGCTCCTCTGAATAAGCACATTCGACTTGAATCAATAACCTGAATTATCAAAACAAGAATAAAAACTCACAATTAAGAATAAGAACAAGTATTTATCTTATAAATCAAATAGTAATAAGATCCATCTTAGGTTTCATCCCCTCAGCTATTTAAGGGATTTAGTTCATATTGATAGAGGGAAACATCATAGAATAGGAAAAATAACAAAATATAAGAAAACCCAAAAACTTCAAGAGATATTGATAGGAGATCTTCAGTCTTGATGGAGATCCTTCTTCCGAGCAGCTCCCGATGGCTGTCTTCGAGTATTTTCTGCCTTCTACTCTGCGTGTCTCTTTAGGTCCTCCCCTAGGGTGTTTATATAGGCTTTGGAGTACCTTCTTGGCCCTCAAGTAGTCTTTTCCGAATAGAATTAAACTTGGGTTCGATAGCGACACGCCCGTGTGACACGCCCGTGTACGAGAGTTTAGGTCGTGTTCGATTCTGATCGTCACACACGGCCGTGTGGTCTCCCATGTGAGATAGTCCAGGCCGTGTTCGCTTCTGCTCATCACACACGGGCGTGTGGTCTTCCCGTGTGAGATAGTCCAGGCCGTGTTGATTTCCGAGGTAGGCCCATTTTGTCCCTTTTTGGCCCGTTTCTCATTCTTTTCGACTCCCTAAGCTCTCCTGAGTGTAAAACATGAAATTCAAGGACTATGAGCATCGAATTCATCAAATCTAATGAAAATTCATCCAAAAATAAGCCAAGCATGGGGTCAAAATATGTATAATTTATGGTTTATCAGTGACATCGCCAGAATCGGCCATAACGTTTGGGCCAGGTTTGGGGTGTTACAACACATGAAACATGATCTCCTCTTCGTGATTGAAACTCCATGGATGAGTACTTTGGTGCACTTGAAGAAATACTTGTACCTTCTCGTTTGTTACCTCGAAAGGCTTCAAACTCATGGTTTGCTTTACTCTGAATCGAATTCCTCGACGAATAGGAATCACGACATATATCTCTTCTCAAGAAATCATAATACGATTGACTCCTACCCGTGTGGTTACACACACCCGTGTGTCCGACATGGCCTACTTGATTTTCCCGTGTAATCGCACATGCCCGTGATTTATTCGTGAGGGTTTAAAGTTAGAAACACACACTTGATGTAACACCCCTTACCCGTGCCCGAAGCTGGGACCAGGATTGAGGCATTACATAACTAATCTCACTTGACATCTTGAAACGGGCTATAAAATTTCGTTTAAACTCATCACTTGCACGTACTCAGCCTAAGAGGCCCCAAACATACCTCCGAGAGGTATCGGAACTATTCTGGGAGTTTTTACGAGCACGGGAACTTTTCAACAAAACAGGGGCCACACGCCCGTGTTGGTCTAAAGATACGCCCGTGTGCCCCTAAGACATGTCCGTTTCATCCACCCGTGGTCGACCCTGACCAACTTCACACGGCCTAGACACGCCCATGTCTTCCACCCGTGGTCAATTCTGACTAACTTCACATGGCCTAGACACGCCCGTGTCTTCCACCCATGGTCAATTCTGACTAACTTCACACGGCCTAGACACGCCCGTGTCTTCCACCCGTGGTCAACTCTGACTAACTTCACATGGCATAGACACGCTCGTGTCTTCTACCCATGGTCGATTTAAATTCCACAATTAATGTGTAGACTTCACACGGCCTGGGCACACGCCCGTGTCCCTAGCCCGTGGAGCACACTGACTTGCAAACCTAGTATGCAAGGGGACACACGGTCTATTCACACGCCCATAGGGCTGACCGTGTGTCACACACGGTATAGACACACGCCCGTTTGTCTATTCATGTGGACAATTAGATGGCTATCTACCAAGCCTTTTGCCACCCTACATTGCACACATGCAAACACCAATCTATCTCAACACAATTCACAACCCAAAGGCATATCCAAGTACTCAATTCAACAACTATACACAAGGGCATACACTTCAAAAAAATCACTTTCTTTAAACATAAAAATTTGCCAAGTATCGGCCTAACTTAATAGACCATTACAAAAGGAGGTTTTGATGCCTTACAATGCCAACACTTTGGCCAACAATTACGACCTAACAAAATACTCGAGTCCTATACATGCCATACTCAAAATAAGTCTAAATTGTTATACCAAAGTGGTGTCGATAGTGTGATTTCTGAACTCCTACGTCCCCGTTCCTCGAGTTATCTTGGCAATACTATAAGGAGAAAGAGCAATGAAAGGGGTAAGCATAAAGCTTAGTAAGTTTGCATGGATATGAATAGCAACAATAAGCTCATAATATAATCCATTCATGACAGTAACTAACTATACACAAGTCATAGGCTTCTTGTCATACTTACTCACAATTGCCATTATTTAGCACATACCGTACCACATATCGTAATCGTTTCTTCGTGACTCATTCACGAGTACCTGTATTCACTCATTCATATGACTTTCGTACAAATCTCATTTCTACTTCTAAACCCATCTACTTATCCCTTTAATCACTAGGGATAGTCAAAGACGCATATTTAACATCGTTCATGTAGGGACAAAGCCAATGCCACATCCCCGAGGTGGTCTTACATGGAGTTACTTCTAAACGCCAATGCCATATCCCGGATATGGTCTTATATGAACTTTCACATCAGGTATCGATGCCATATCCCGGATATGGTCTTATACGATTTTCATATTCATTACCGAAGCCATATCCCGGATATGGTCTTATACGAGATCTCAACTCAGTGCCGAGGCCATGTTTCGGACATGGTCTTATACGGGACCTTACCTATTTCATATCTCGATGATAGCATTTTCATATTCACATGGTCCACTAGGACTTCAACATCTCACTCAACATCAATTTAATGGAGTGCCATGCATCAATATGACATCAAGCAGTCTCAATTATGCTAACATACATATTACATTAATCACATACAAACTTACCTCGATTCCAAAATGAGCTAACTCGTCGATTTAGTTCAAGACTTTGTTCTTTCCCCGATCGAGGCGGATTCTCAGTTTTTCTTGCTCTATAATAGCAATTTAGCTCATTTTAATCACCTCGTTAATAAAAGCATTTCAATAATCATGCTTAGGCAAAATAGTAATTTTGCCCCTAGGCTTTTGTAAAAATGACCATTTTGCCCCTAGGCTCGGAAATAATTCTAATCACATTTCTACCTTCCATAAGCCTAGGTGAACATTTAATACTCTTATAGCTATTATCAAAACTCATCATTTCCCATAATTACCACAATTTTGTAACCTTTTCATCAAGGTCCAATTAGGTGTTTTCATGGCAACACCTTTCACAAGAGTTGTTCATCTAACAACCAAGACTCATTTTCTCCCATAAAAATGCAGCAAATAACCATGATATCTCTCATGGAAAAACTCTAAAATTTTCACCATATTGCACAATAGTCCCCTCATTTGAAAGCTTAAGCTTTAGGGGTCCCAAAAGTACAACTATTTTCAAGAAAAGATCACTAGAACACTTACTATTGAAGAGAACAGTGTGCTGAAATTTTGAAGCTTTCTTCCCTCTATTTGCTGCTAATTTTTGGTGGAAGAGTGAAAGAGAAAAGATGATATCTTTTCTTTCCATATTTTATTAATACTAGCCAAATTAGTCCACCTACTATCACCAACTTTGACCATCATTGACAAATTTGTCTCCTATGCTAGTCTATGGCCGGCCAAGCAAATATTGGGGGTCTAATTGCCTTTTAAAGACCTCCAATTATCAATCTATGGCTATTTGGTACCTTTAGCTTATAAAATGGAACTTTCGCACTTTATGCGATTTCGTCCTTTTTCACGATTATACAAGAAATCGCTAAAATTAAAGCACCAAAATTCTCATGCACATATACTATCATGCTCCGACTCATAAAATAACATGAAAATAAATTTCTCAATTCTTAGATTAGTGACCCCGAGATCAGTAATCCGACTAGCCCCTAAATCGGGCTGTTACACTTGAGTTGGTTTTGATGTAGATTCATGAAATAAACACCGGCACCTAAAATCGGTATTCCAAACGCATTGAATCAGTAACAAAACGTGACATTAAATCAAGATTCGATCACAAACATGGCATTAGAACACTTACCCAAAAAAATAGCAACTACGATGTCTAAGTCACCGAAAGGACGCCCAATGCTTCTCGTTCTTCTCCTAAAAGCGTATCCAAGTCATTAAGTAACACAAAATACATGTTTAACACATCACTACTAACGTTTCGAAACCCCAAACACCCAACGAAGCAATTTCTATAAATGAATATAATAAAGGATGAAGAAACCTCACTCTTAAGAATTGAAGCCGACATAACAAATGATTAACAATTCACAAATCAACAGAAGAACCGAAAAGAAAAGAGAAAGAAAATATGAGAAAAGTGGAGGAACCCAATAACAGGGAAAGAAAATTGACATGAAAGAATGGTGAGTGGAATTTTTGGGAAAAATTAATTAATTAAAATCCCTATATATTTTTTAAAACTACCCATTTCCCCCCACTCAATCCCACTAATTCTAATTAGTTATCCTTATCAATTTTCCCAGAGTTTAAAACAAAAAAAAAATTCCACTTTGCATGCATAACATTCAAACACAAGACCTTTAGGTAAGCTAAAACTTTACCATCAAACTAACAAGTTCATTCTTACAAAAACTGTAACACCCCAAACCCGGCCCAAACGTTACGACTAGATCTGGTATGCTACGGGGTTTAACGTTAAAAACTTCACTTGGATGATTTTTGGAAATTCAGTTTGTTTATTTAGGTATTCGCTAAAATAAGTGATATTTGAAGAAAACCTTTGCTTTTCTTTGAACGTGTTTGAAATTCCCATATTTTTACTTCCTATAGATAAGTCTTTGAACATGAAATTGAATTTTTTTAAAAAAAATAGAATAAAGACATTAACAATTATAAATCAACCTAAGCTACGAGCCTTATTACATAAATAGTCCCAAAATTGAAAACTTAAAGGAAAGCGAAAATAGTTTATGAAAATATAAGACTTGATGGCCTCGAGTCCGCCTCGGCTCCCATGTCCACGATCTACTACTCATCTGAAAAGTCGGGGAAAAATAAAGGGTGAGCCACCAAGACTCGGTGTGCAAATCCGAAAACACATAAAAGGCTTGAGGCCCACAAACACATTATGGGCCTTGGCCCATACATAATGGCAACAAAATATTCACATCTTTGCATGGCCCAACCCAACCTAAAAGTCCATCCTCTACACACTAGCCCGTACTCAGCCATCACACCTCTGGGATTTCTACAATCAACCCACCAACCGCTACACACCATATCGAGCGGTCATGTTGTATCGGTTATAATGCCGATCACCATGTGACCTTGTAATCCACTGTGGCAGAGCCACCGATCACTGTGTGACCTTATAATCAAGTGTGGCAGAGCCACCGATCACGATTGTGACCTAAGTGTATATATCGTGGTTTAACCTCCGATCACTAGGTAACCTTTTAACATGCTCTTCCCCTTCATCATATCAACCCCATCCCATACATACATCCATGCAGAAGCAAAATAATACACTACCTAAAAGATCACAGTCTATCACATACATCGATACACATAGAGAAGTTTCTATGATTACATACCTGGCATCCCTTGCCTACCCTTTTCGGTAATACGATCCATCCATACAGCCTTTATCCCGCTTTTTAGCCCATAACATATATAGTACAGATTAATTAGTGTGATAGAGATCTACACACACGATTACTGCACAAGACGAGACTTTCTATGTTGACACTATCAGAAGCCGATACGACTGCTAATTGTCTAAGGTTTTGTTCTGAAGCCGGTCCACAACCCGGTGGCCAATCCCGAACTACTGACATCGCTCGTTTCTTAAACTTAGGAATTGGTTTAACAAATCCAATCCTCTCCTTCTCCTGATCGATATTTGATTCCATCAAAAGACCTTATCAGTTGCTACCATCATAACATATGGTTAAGATCACAATTACGATAGCGAATCTAACGAGAATCTAAAGAGAACCCCTTACCTTGAAATCCTGAAAAGAGAGATATGAGGTTCAGAGACTAGCGGTTCCGACTTTTAGATCCAAGCGATCTACTTCAATTCCCGAATGTCGCCCAACACGTAAACACAAGAAACCATCAATCCATTAGCCTTTCGGCTTTGTCTTCTAAAAACTGAAAGAGAAAAAAAATAGATCAGAAGAAATCGGCACCTACCTTTACAGAGAATTCGGTAACTCCTAGAAGATTTTGGCTTTTTGCGAAAATCAAAAAGAGAAGATGATTCAAAGAAATCTATGGAGATTCGGCTTCCAATGAAGAAATCGGCAGGAAGAAAAATAATGGGCATTAGGGCATTCGGCTATGGCAGAAGAGAGTAAAGAGAAGGAATACTTAAGGGTTTCGGCTTATAGAAGAAATCAGGAAAAGGTGTAGAGAAAGGCTATGAGGTTTCGGCTTTAGCAGAGAATGAAGAAGAAGACGGAACTTTGGGAGTTTTCGGCTTTTTGAGAAAAGAAACAACTAAGAGAAGAGAATGAGAATAAATGCCGAAATTAAGAAGTACCCTATTTTCTAATCAAATTTTCGGCACACACACTAACCAAAAGCCGGAATTGCCCTCTTTTGAAAACTAAAACTAATTAATTAACAAGGGAAACTTCGGCACCCCCCTTAGCCTCATCAAAACCGATTTTCTCTTTCCCCCAGAGTTGGAAATTCGGCCACTACTGTGATCAGTAGATAATTTCTAAACTTTCTCCCTTATCCTTACCTGATCTCTCATCCACAAGTGACCCAGATAACACCACCTCTTCTTACTTTTATCTGCCATAATATCCACATTATCCAAACACATAAATCTCCTAATTCCAAGCATCCTAGCCGCCCCCAACTCTCCTCTCTTTTGACGCCAAAAACATTTAAAATAAGTGGGTAATGCGACTCGAACCTTGGACCTCCCTATTGCTTATCACGCCACCTCAAAGCCCCTAAGTAGCACCACTGACCGCTGGGCCAAAAGCCCATTTGTGTGTCTTAATTTACAGATAATATCTTTTAAGCCCTATCCTAGTTGGCTTTCCACCAGAGTGCCCAAGCAGAAAATTCGATTAAGGCCTCGGCCCAATCCCTAAGCCCATTCTTAACCCCTTAAACACCCTAACTAGCACATCAAGCGTAACATAAACATCACAGCACACTAAATGCGAAGCCCCACCAATTTAGGATGTTACAAAAACTTGCGCAGGAATTAAATTTAAGCCAAATATGTAGAGATAGAGATAGGAACAAAAATAGCAAAAATTCCAAAAAGAGAGATTTGAACACAAGACCTCGACCACACATCCAAAACACTTATCCATTAAAATAGATCAATTCACTAGATAAAATTCCTACAACCTTAATTCAAAAACAGAACGTAACAACTCTTGGTTTCATTAACCCAATTTCTTTTAACCCGATTTTTGGGATGTGACACCATCGGTATGAGTCGATTCAAGTTGACATTGACAGGAATAGGTTTAAACACATTGAAATGGCCTAAACACAATTTTGATCAGAACAAACATAAACTAGTTGGTACACATTTAGAATCGAAAATGTACTCACCGTCCGGTATGGTTGGTACCGATACAAAACCGATCGACTACCATGGCACCAATATTGCCCAAGCTTGGTATACTCAGGCTATTTTTCTAATTTTATATGTTTTTAATTTTCTTTTCTATTAATATGTTGAATAATTATTTTATACATTGCAATTGGAACTAAAAAAACTTGGCATGTGACATTTTTTAAATATGTGGCAACATCCTAAATTCACTTGTAATTTTTTTTTTATTTCACTAACAGTACATAAAATAATTACCAATATAAGTTATGTAATTTATATCACATAAAATTAAATATATATAATAATATGATATAAAAATTTAAAAATATTTAAGTCATCTAAGTTTAATAAAATAATATATATATATATATAAGTAGTAAATATTAGACACAAATAACATATATTTTTCTAAAAAAATTAAAAAAAATATAGGGGCAGGCCTAATCAGGTTTAGATTAGTCATTTATAATTATTGGTGAGCTTAGACAAAATTTGAGACTCATATTTGGAGCCTAATCAAGCTTTCAAGAGTTAAAATGGTCAATTTGGTTATTAACCAAACTAAACTCCATTAATCAAACTAACCGGAATTATTAAAGTGCTTAATTGTTAATTAAACTGAACTTTTTTGTGAAAATAAATTAATCGATTTGAATTAATTTTGGTTAATTCGATCGCTTTTTTATTTAAGCGAAGTAGAATGATAGTGCTAGGGCTTGTGAGTTTTGTTATTATTATTTTTATTTTGATGCAATACTTAAAATTACTCATAATTCCTTCCCACCCTTAAATGGGAGGATAAACACATTATGTTTTACTTAAACTTTTAATATATTTTCTTTGGCCAACCACCGTATAGAACTTAGATTTAAGCTTTTTGTGTCCATATATATATATAATATTTAATAGTTGTTATTAACAATTTTGATTAAGTGATTAATTATGTTAATTAAAGTAATGACCGAAATTTTAAAAATTATTTAACTGACTTCTAACCGAATTGACTTCGATGATTGACCAATTAAGTCAACTAATGTGGTTTAGATGATTAATTTGGTTTCAATCAAATTTTACATACCCTTAATTAGCGAAGCTCATATAAGCATATACAAAATTAATTTCATATATGAACCTAACCTGTAACAGCCCGATTTGGGCCTAGTCAGAACAGTGGTTTCGGGACCACAAATTCGACATAAAAAATGTATTCTTATTATATTTTTATGGTCTACGATTTCACGAAATGATTTTGTGAAAATTTTGTTCGAAAATTTTGACGTTTGGGCACTCAATTTAGTCAAAAGGACTAAATTATAAAAAGTGCAAAAGTTGAGTTCTACATGCTAGAGGTGTCCAATTACTATAAAATTTTAAATAGGAGGTCCTTATATTATAATTAGACCATTTTTTAAGTTGGTGGACAAAAATGGACATGGTTAGGCATGTTTCCAAAGTTTTTCATTAAGGGCATTTTGGTCATTTAGTTATTAAAATGAATTAAAAACAAAATTAAAAGCCAATTTTTGTCCATCTTCAACCCCTTGGCTGAAACATGCATGGAGAAACCATGTCTAGGGTTTTCAAGCTTCCAAGCTCGATTGTAAGTCCGTTCTAGCCCTATTTTTAATGATTTTTACGTTTTTAAAATTCTCGTAACACGATCTATCTATTTCTACCACTAATTTGAGATATGGTTAAATTATAGGGTTTTGACCCATGATGAATATGTGTGTATATTGATGTTTAATGGTAGAAAATGCATGTTTATGGTTAGAGAAATGACTTTTACTAAGTGATTTTCGATGAAAATGCCTAAAAGGACTAATTTGTAAAAGTTATAAAATATGTCATAAAAGTGTGTTTTAATGGAAATTTTGGGCTGTTATAGTTATGAAAATGGTTCAGCTAGGCTTAAAGTACAAAGAAATTGAATGAAAATCATTTTACGAGCCTAGGGGAAAAAGTGTAAATATGACAAAGTTTAGGGGCAAAAATGTAATTTTTCCATAATATGATTTTTGGACTGAATTGAATAGTATAATAACTTAATAAGTCAAATGTGATATTTTAGATAAAGAAAAATGAGTTTCGGACTTAGAATGGTGGAAAGACGAATATTGGACGACTCGGTCCCTTTCGCCATTTTAAATCGAGGTAAGTTCGTATGGTAAACATTAATATTTATTTGTTAAATTGATGAATAGTTTATGAAATTACTCGTATTATTTGTTGAATATTGGAAAATAATGTTCGAGCAAGTAAACGCAGGGTTGAACTATTCTGTTCAGTGCTAAATGATAATTTGACGGAGAAGACAATGGACGAACCATGGCATAGTGTGACAATGTGAAAACTATGTGAAATTGTGACTAAGTGAATTTGGTGTCTTTGGTCCAAGACGTCCTACCGATGGTCTGGGTATTTTGGTATATTGTGGATACCGGCGACTTGTGTGAGCAAAGACGAGTAGTTACGTATGACCGAGCGGCTTGTGTGAGCGGGCACTCAGAGAATGTAAATGTGAATAGCTCGAGAATGAGCCTATGTGTGTTATGTGATTATGTGATGTCCGAGTCTTTGGTCTTGTACGTCTACGGTGGCTAGGTAGTCCCGCATATATTGCGAGATACACGGCGGCTTGTGTGTGAGCAAAGACTCGTAGTACGCTCACGTCGACCGGCGGCTTGTGTGGAGCAGATCCGTGAATGTTAATCGATTCGGGTGCTTTGGTCTTATAAGTTCTACCATGGGTGGGTAATCTCGGCATGTGTTGCGGATACGGCGGCTTGTGTGAGCAAAGACCGAGTAGTTACGTATGACCCGACTTGTGTGTGAGCAGACCGAGAATGTAAATGTGAATAGCTCGAGAACGAGCATATATGTGAAATGTGATAAGAGGTAGCTTCGGCTACATATATGTGGCACGTATGTGCAAGCGTTCCGAGTATCCGTTAATATTCCGATGTGTTCAACGGGAAAATTACTAAAGTGTAAATGAATGTGAATATGTGACGATTAAGTGCAGGTATATGTATGTATACACTCATGAACAATGTGCACGGTATGTGATCGAATTTTGGTAAGAATGTAAACGAGTAAGTTATACCTATGAGAATGACCTTGTGATTATAAGTCCATGCTTATGATGTATGAATATGTGGTAAATGTGATTGATGATCATGTGTGAGACTTTTAGGCCAAATTAAATTGAGAAATTATATGTCCAAGTCTTTGTTGTTGATGTATAGGTTAAATTGGCCAATGAATGGCTTGTAAATATTTGATAATGACTAGTTATTGGAATGGCTAACCATGGATATACTTTGGTGTTATATGTGTGTAAATGAAAATTTATATAAAGGAAACATGAAAGAGTAAAATTAGCAATAAAACAGTTTGGACAGCAGCAATTGTATCACTTTGAAAAATCACCAAAAAATGGTGGAAATTGAATTAGAGGTTGAATGTGATATTAAATTAAATCTTATTGAGTCTATTTCTATATAAAATAAATGGTGTAAGCAAAAGAATTTCACATTCTGATATATTTGGATTTTAGTGAGATAGGGTCAAAATGATTTCGGAATCCCCTGTTCTGACTTGGGAAATTCATTAAAAATTGTAAAAAAATAATCATGGGATAAAATTTATATTCTTGAATTTAATAATGAGTCTATTTTCAAGAGAAACAAACGGTAATGTCATTCGAGTTCTTTACAACAAGATAATTAATTTTTAGTGAAGAGGGGTCGGAACTGTTGGACAGCGAAATAGGGGAGACTTTAAAGAATAAACTATACTTATCGGCTGAATAAAAAATTCAGGAAATTTTATGATAAGAATATATGTGAGTCTAGTTTTAGGGAAAATTATAGGATCTTAATTTGGAGTTCCGTAGCTCAGGATACAAATAATTTAGTGACTGTAACTCAAGTAAATAGCTCAAGATGAACATAAATGAATTGTGAAATTTTATGCAATAATGATGGTATTATCTTGAGAGCTTATAATAAGAATTGTTAAAAGCATGGTAATCAATTTTTTATTATTTACATACGTGCTTACTAAGCTTTATAGCTTACTCCGTTGTTTTCCATGTTTATAGTGTACTCAGGTTAGCTCAGGTTGAAAGTCGTCGGAGAACCTATCACACTATCAAGCTTACAATTTAGGTATCGATGATTTTATACTTAAGGTTATGGCATGTATAGGGAACTTGGTCATGTATATATGTTACTATGAGTTTTCCTAGAATAATGACCCATGATGTTCGGAATTCATTGTTGTATAAGGCCATTTAATGTGGCCAATAAATTGGTTATACTATAGCATTACATGCTATGACTTGTTATGTGTGTGTGGTGGATGTTTTGGTAGCTTTAGTATGTCATGAAATGAGTCATTCAAGTTATACTCAAGTATGGGCATGATAGGGTAGAAATTGGCTTGGAAAATAGCCAACTTCTTGACCACACAGACAGAGACACGGCCGTGTGTCTCAGCCGTGTGGAGGACACGGTCTAACACACGGGTGTGTGACTTGGTCGTGTGATCCAAAATGAATGATGACGTCATAAACAGAGAGTTACACGGGTGGAGGACACGGGCATGTCCTGGGCCACACGGACGGGTGTAACCACACGGCCTGCCCACATGGGCGTGTGACTCTCCAAAATAAGGAAATTTTCTAAATATTCCAATAGTTTTAAAAGTTCTCAGTTTAGTCCCGAATCACTCCCAAAGCATGTTTTGGGCCTCGTTGGCCCTATTTAGGGACTCAAAGATAAAAATTTGAAAAGTTTTAATTTGGATGAAATTTTATGACTCGGTTTAATACGTTTACAAGTGTATGTGTTTTGGTAATGCCTCGTACCCTATTTCAGCGTCAGATACGGGTAAGGGGTATTACATTTAGTGGTATCAGAGCTATGGTTTAGTCAGTTATCGGACTAACATAGCATGAGTAAGAGTCTAGCTATACATGCCATATGTGGACCGTGATAGTGTGATATCTCCGGGCTCTAACGAAATTGTTTTGTTGAGACAGAAGTGCTTTTCAATCGAGCTATTTTTAAAAATGCTGACATTGACACTAAGATGTTTGAAAATGTGTTTGTGATAAGTTGAAATGTAGTAAGGTACGAATAAGAGTTCATAATATGCATGTGATGATGTATAAAATGAAATAACCATAATTTGAGAATTTTGGGTACAATGTTACTGTCCTGGTTGAATGTCGTATTTCGATGAATTATGGTGATTTTATGCAGTAGATAAAATGTTATAAATGTTGAGAAGTTATGAAAAAGGAATTAAATGTGTAAATCGAGTAGAACGCTGGAAACGGGTACTTTCGTTTAGAGACATGTGATGAATTGACGATAAAGACCATGGGTTGACCATGGCAGCATGTAAAAAATGTGACTATGTGATTTCCGTATAAGACCATAGCTGGGCTATGGCTTCGGTGTGTAATATGTGTATATGTGAAAGACCATAGTTGAACTATAGTATTGTGCAAAAAGAAGTACCCAATTTCGTAAGACGTTCTCTAATTTGACTAAGTGTAGTAAATGAAATTGTACGAGGATTTAAAAGATAAATTTGTAGTGAACATGAAATTAAGCTTGAATGAATGATTTTATTAAAGAAATATTCTGTATGGCAGGATGTGATAGTAAATTACATGCTGTAAATGGATACTTAAAGTTCGATAATTGATGTATGAAACTAATATGGGAAAGCGAAACTAAATGAAGGTATATATTATGACAAGCATTCATGTTTGTTTGGCATTCACATGATGTAATGTGCCTAACTTGTGTGATTAGGTGAATATGATTGATCGTTGATTTCAGAGTTTTAAATTTATAATGATCAAACGTGGAACTAACTATAACAACGATTGAGGCAAGTGCACCTATCGAACAGTAGTATAGCTTAGGCAAGATCGGATTGTCGAACCCAAAGGAACCAAAAGTACTAATACTAACTTTCTTTTTATTATCTAGCCTAAAATAAGTGAAGTTGTTATTTAATCTAAATTTAACTAACTACTAAGCTAAACACGCAAAGACAAAAAGAATGAATTGGGGAAATACTGTTGAAAAAAACTCAGTTGATTAAGATGATACCCTTAGGAAGAATCCACCTAGACTTCACTTGTTATCTAACTCTGAACCAGACGATTTATTCACTTGACTTGATCCCTAAGACTCCCTAATGTATATTAAACCCTCTCTCGAAGCGAATAACATCTAACCCTAGGTTGATTAATTGAAATCTCTTTCTAACTAAAACCCCTAGAATTGCATTAACTCGATCTATGGACTCCCATATTAGGTTTCACCCTAATCCGGCAAAATCTCGTCACCCTATCTCTAGGTACGCGATCAACTCTGCTTAATTATGCTAGATCTACTCTTAGCGGGGACTTTTGCTCCTCCACCTAAGCACATCAAACTTGAATCAATATCCGGAAATATTAACACAAGAATTAAGAACACATAATTAAGAATAAATCAAGTATTTATCATATAGTTCAAAGCAAACGATAACAAGATTCATCTAAGTTTCATCCCCCTTGTGTATCGAAGGGTTTAGTTCATAAAAATAAAAGAAAACATCTCAGAAGAAAAGATAAAACAAAACATAAGAAATCCCTAAAACCCCCTGAAGGAATTGAAGGAGAGATCCGCCGTCTTGAGTAGAATTTCGGCTTCTTGAGATGGATCAACTGGCTATCTTCGAGTGTTTCCCACAAATCTGACCTTTTCGGCTCGGCACCTTGGCCTAGCTCGCCTCCCTCTTCTAGGTTATACTTAGGGTGTTTATATAGGCTTTTAAAATAGGTTTCTTTGCCCCTAAGTATCCTTTTCCGAGTGAAATTACTCTTCTCTACGACAGGGACACGGCCATGGCACACGCCCGTGTGAATCATCTTTAGGCCGTGTTCAGACTTTTAATGAGGTGACATGCCCGAGTAAATCGTGATCAGGCCGTGTTCTAGTCTATCAAGGAGACACGGCCGTGTTGGCTCAAGTCCAGGCCGTGTCGATTTTTACTTTGGCCCAATTTGGTCCGTTTTGAGCCCGTTTCTCGTTCTTTCCATCCTCCGGTGCTTTCCTGAGTATAAAAAATGAAAAGTAAAGATTAAGAGCACCTTTTTACATAAATCAAGGGATAAATCATCCAAAAGTATGCTAAATGTGGGATTAAAATATGTTACTTTTACGATTTATCATATACCCCCACACTTAAGCTTTTGCTTGTCCTCAAGCAAAATTCTCAACTTACAATTAAAACGAACTTTCCATGATTCAATATTCCTATCAACAATGTCTCATCATAATTCATAGATAATTTATACATGGATAATTTAACTCAAAGAGTCCTAAAGATTCAAACAATATAAGTCATACATTTGTAGCACAAAACATAGGTGTTTCCCCTCATCTAAATAATTACCTCTGATCCAAAACCTACAAGGATTGACATCCTCACAAAAGATTCACTCAAATCACTCGAAGTGTTTAAGGTTCAGAATTAAGCACTCAAATGTCAAACCTGAAAAGTTAATCCCATAGGCTTGCATGAAAATCAAATCTCCACCACTGTAATATGAGATGATGCACATATCAAAAGGTCTTTGAAAGGGTTGTAACGGGGCTTGGGTTAAGGTGTGGATAAAGGCTGAATTAGAGGGTTAGAATCGAGATCGACCTGAAAAATTACCTAACTAGAAACAACAAACTAAAAAATAAATAATTACATGAATTTAAACTTTGAAACTAATAATACAAGCTTCTTTTTCAATAAATAGGCTTCAACTGTATAAGCTCGCTTTTCATCATACTAGTACTGAATATACTTCGATGTTTTTTTTTTGATCAAGTAATAATAAAGAACTTTAACAACTGAAATAAAGAACATAGTTAGGCAACTGATCAAATCAAATCTCGACAAAAAAAAAAGGTAGTCAAGAAGAATGGTGATAACAAATACAAAGGGTTTTGGGTTAATATTAGTGGGTGAGTCAATAAAAAGGGTTGTTAGGATCAAAGGGGTTCACTAGGGGTTAATTATGAAGGTAGGCTTTTTATGGAGTAAGTGGGTTAAATCCTAGGTGCCCTTATCATTTCT
The DNA here is from genome assembly GCA_025698515.1 of Gossypium sturtianum. Classification (NCBI taxonomy): domain Eukaryota; kingdom Viridiplantae; phylum Streptophyta; class Magnoliopsida; order Malvales; family Malvaceae; genus Gossypium; species Gossypium sturtianum. The sequence continues at coordinate 35,730,804 of CM046954.1, forward strand.
GTATATCAAATCAAAGATGTGGTCTAAACATGTATAATTGAGGCAAGTTCTAGAATAACAGTTCAATGTTGACACACTCATGATCAAAAAGTGAGCATGAAAAAGGATATATGCTCTTATAAGGCTCAAAATCTCACAAAAATTATGGGTATTTTGATATCAGCCTCGTAAATTTCAAATTTCAAAGTAATATTCAAATTCAGGTTAACAACCTAGAAGAAAAAAAAATTAATTCTAAAAAATAGACTTATCATGCTTGATTCTCTAGTATCTTAGAATTTAATTATCAATGCACAATTATCAATGACTTAATCTAAAACATATCAATAAATATCATAAGTCATGGGAATTTCATTCTAATCATAATATGAGAAACTTACTTTAGAACAAGGCATAACTCAGGGATTTGAGAATAATGCAAAAAGTTTGGAATCCTTAAGATTCACCCCCCCACACTTAAGATGTACATTGCCCTCAATGTACAAAGATAGATAATAGCACGATAATAATAAAATCATAAGATATGGGGAAAAGTGAAACTTCCTGAATTATGGATGACATCCTTGGATTGGAGGTGAAAGATACGTTGGAGGTGTCGTCTTTGATGACGATCCTGCGCTAGATGAAGAAATTGGGTAGCTCATGGAGGATTAGCCAAGATATAATAATAATAATTAAAACTATACTAATTAAATAATTAAAGAAAAGTAAGCTAAAGTGAAGGAAAATAAAAAATAGAATAAAATTAAAGGAAAAGATAAGATAAATGGACCGTAGAGTCCTTATTGTTGGATGGTTCATGAGGTGGGCGTGATTTCTAAGGCTGTGGATATGGTGGTGGTCATGGTGTGATTCCCAAGCCGCCTGAAGAACCTAAAACCAAGAAACTAAAATAAAATAAGTTAAATTAAGCAGAAGAGAAGTAAAGATAAGGAAATTGAAGCAAAAGAGAAAAACGAAATAAAAACTAAATGGCCTCAAATATCCTTGGCTTGTCGAATGATTGAAGCGGCCGGCATGAACTTATATAGATCGGTCTCCCTCTGGGAGGCTATGCTTGATTCCTTCCGCTTCTTCGGCATTTGGTGTAGCTCAAGGGTTTTGGGAATGTATTAGGGAAGAAAAGTAGGGGGAGGTCTGAATAATGGGATAGAATAAAGGGGATGGGGAGTAGGAAAGTGAGTAAGGGAAGAGATGGGAGGGGGTTTAAATATATTTTCAGGCCTGGTGCAATCCCACGCCCGTGTACCATGGGCGTGTTGATTCACACGGCCGCCTCGTACAGTCGTGTTATGCATCGTATCGTTTCTCCCACGCCCATGTTCTGGTTGCTACGCCCGTATGTAAACTACCAGTGTCGACCACAGCCGCACCGCACGGCCGTGTTGGGCGTCGTTCATGTCTCCCACTCCCATTTTATAGATTGCCACGCCCGTTGGTGATAAGTCAGTGTCATCCACGGCCGCATCGCACGGCCGTGGCATTTTTTCGGTGCCCGTGGGGTGGTGGTTAGAGTCCGTGACTTGAAGATTTAATTCTTTCTGACTTGTACCTCTTCTGCCATTGTCAGTACGGAGATTCTGTACCTCCACACAGCCACGGTCACGGCCGTGTGCAAGGCCGTGTGGGCTAGAAATCTGCACTTTTGGTTAGTTTAAAACTAGGTGTTTAAGACTAAGAGAAGAGAAGAAAATAAAATGAAAACAAATACGAAAGTAATTAGGGTTAGTGCTCGGGTTGCCTCCCGAGAAGCGCTCATTTAAAGTCTTAAGCTAGACTTTCCTCATATTCGCAAAAATCAGGGTGGTTTAAAATTTTGAATATCTTCCCTCATGCTATCAGTTCTATTTCCTTGATAAAGTTTAAGTCGAGAAGCATTTATATTGAAAGTACCAAAAATAGGATTACTTACCTCGACTGTTCCATATGGGAAAATATTATGTACCTCAAGAGGAATTTCTTCGTTTGTGTTCAGGTCTGATGTGATGAGGCGAGAATCTGCTTTATCTAACAGTACCTGGTCTCCTATTTTGAAGTGGTTTGTTGTTCCTATGAGCTCTTCTGGGGGCTCCTTCGATTTTTCTTCGTGTGGTTCCGGTTCTTCTTTGAATTGTGTTTTCCACTCTTCTAATTTGTTGACCCTAAGGATTCATTCCTTATGTAATTCTTCTTTGTTTTCATGGGGTCCATGATTTGGCTCAGGTTTGTAACCTTGTGGTGTTTCCTGTGGTGAAAGTTGAACAACTTGGTTATCAACTGAATTTATTTTCTCACCTTCATCAATTGTTGTCCTGGCCGAGTCAAGAGCTTATAAACTGATCGATTCGTCACCTACACGAAGTATGAGTTCTTCTGTACCAACATCAATTTTTGTTCTAGCAGTTGCTAAAAATGGTCTTCCTAAAATTAAGGGAATCGAATTATCCTCATCCATGTCTAAGACAACAAAATCTACTGGGAAAACAAATTTATCAATTTTTACAAGAACATCTTCGATAATACCCATAGGAATTCTAACAGTTTTATCAGCTAGTTGGATGCTCATCCTAGTTTGTTTGGGTTTCTCTAGACCTAGTTGTTTAAACAATTTATAAGGCATGACATTTATGCTTGCCCCTAAATAAGCTAACGCATTATCAATAGGTAAACTACCAATTAAACATGGAATCGTAAAACTCATTGGATCTTTTAATTTCTTTGGTAGTTTATTTTGCAAGATTGCCGAGCACATTGCGTTTAGTTCCACGTGTGATGCCTCGTCTATCCTTCGCTTGTTCGTCAAAAGCTCTTTTAAAAATTTTCTAGAATCTAGCATCTGCGAAAGGGCTTCAAGTAGCGATAAGTTAATATGTAATTTCTTTAAAAGTTTAAGAAATTTACTGAACTGTTCCTCTGTATCGTCTCTCTTCATCGCTTCGGGATAAGGAATACGAGGTTGGTACTTTTTGATTACCAGTTTTGGCTTTTCTTGTGTTACCTCAACTTTACCTTTCTCTACCTCGTTTTCTTGTATTGGATTGGGTTCATCTATCCCTATACTATCATGAGCTGTGATAGCTTGGATTTGCTCCTTTGGGTTAATCTCAGTGTTGCTTGGTAGACGCCCTTGCGGTCGTTCGGAAATTATCTTTGCAAGTTGTCCAACTGTCTTAGTAAGTTCCCCAACTTGACTTTCGATCCCCTTAATTGATGCCTGTTGATTCTTAAGGGTGGTTTCAGTGTCTTGGAGACAGTTATCTGTGGCTGCCATGGATTTTGTCAGCATCTCTTCAAGGTTCGGCCTCTTTTCCTGTGGATAGGGTTGATTTTGGAAATTTTGAGGAGGTTGTTGTCTTTGAATTCCTTGATTTCCTTGACCTCCCCATGAAAAATTTGGGTGGTTCCTCCAACCTGGATTATAAGTATTACTATAAGAGTTATTACTAGATCTGAAATTATTACCTATATAGTTCATCTGTTCGCTTTTTGTGCCCGATTGGTAGGGTGGGTACTCAGGATTCGCCACAGTTCCACTTACGCCTTTGCATTCTTTGGATGTACCTGCGAAGAAACAAACTATCAAGCTTTTTATTCATCATCTCTACCTGTGTTGATAGCATGGTTACTGCGTCGAGGCTAAAAACTCCGGCTGATTTTGTTGGTTTTGTCCTCGTAACCTGCCACTGATAGTTGTTCAGCTACATCTCTTCAATAAACTCGTAGGCTGCTTCAGGAGTTCTGTTGTTCAGGGTTCCACCGGCGGCTGAATCAATTAGTTGCCTCGTTGAGGGGTTTACACCGTTATAGAAAGTTTGAACTTGGAGCCACAAGGGTAAACCATCGTGCGGACACCTTCTCAAGAGATCCTTGTATCTCTCCCATGCGTCTTATAATGTCTCTAAATCCATCTGCACAAAAGAAGAGATATCATTCCGTAATTTGGCCATTTTGAACGGTGGGAAATATTTTAATAAAAAAATTTCAGTCATTTGATCCCATGTATTGATTGACCCTCGTGGTAACGAGTTTAACCACTGTTTGGCTTTATTCCTTAATGAAAAGGGAAATAACCGAAGATGGATGGCATCATCAGAAACGCCATTTATTTTGAAGGTATCATAGAACTCTAAAAAATTACCTATATGAGTATTTGGGTCTTCGTCCTGTAAACCATCAAATTGAACAAATTGTTGAATCATTTGTATAGTGTTAGGTTTTAATTCAAAATTATTAGCGCTATAGCAGGCCTAACAATACTTGATTCTGCTCCTGTTAAATGAGGTTTAGCATAATCATACATAGTACGCGGAGCATTATTTTCTGCCACATCTTGTGGTGGTGGATTATTCTCATCCATCCCTCCAGTAGGATTGGATCTGCCTTCTCGCTCTTTTTCTATGTAATTTAGGGCTCGCCTAATTTCTCTGCGATTCCTTCGAGCGGTAGCTTTAATATCATTGTCGTATACTAGTGGTCCTCTCGGGTTCCTTCTAGTCATAAACTAGAGGTACCTGCTAGGAAAAGAAAGAAAGCAAAGTTAAAAACAAAACAAAAATAAAAATAAAAATAAAAGTAAATTGCGGAAAATAATGGCTAAAGTAATAAAAATAGAGCTTTCTTAATATTTTAGTTCCCCGGCAACGGCGCCAAAAACTTGATCGTTGATTTCAGAGTTTTAAATTTATAATGATCGAACCTGGAACTAACTATAACAACGATTAAGGCAAGTGCATCTATCGAACAGTAGTATAGCTTAGGCAAGACCGGATTGTCGAACCCAAAGGAACCAAAAGTACTAATACTAACTTTCTTTTTATTATCTAGCCTAAAATAAGTGAAGTTGTTATTTAATCTAAATTTAGCTAACTACTAAGCTAAAGACACAAAGACAAAAATAATGAATTGGGGAAATACTGTTGAAAAAAACTCAGTTGATTAAGATAATACCCTTAGGAAGAATCCACCTAGACTTCACTTGTTATCTAACTCTGAACCAGATGATTTATTCACTTGACTTGATCTGTAAGACTCCCTAATGTATATTAAACCCTCTCTCGAAGCGAATAACGTCTAACCATAGGTTGATTAATTGAAATCTCTTTCTAATTAAAACCCCTAGAATTGCATTAACTCGATCTATGGACTCTCATATTAGGTTTCACCCTAATCCGGCAAAATCTCGTCACCCTATCTCTAGGTGCGCGATCAACTCCGCTTAATCATGCTAGATCTACTCTTAAGCAGGGACTTTTGCTCCTCCACCTAAGCACATCAAACATGAATCAATATCCCAGAAATATTAACACAAGAATTAAGAACACATAATTAAGAACAAATCAAGTAATTATCATATAGTTCAGCAAACGATAACAAGATTCATCTAAGTTTCATCCCCTTCAGGTATCTGAAGGGTTTAGTTCATAATAATAAAAGAAAACATCTCAGAAGAAAAGATAAAACAAAACATAAGAAATCCCTAAAACCCCTGTAGGAATTGAAGGAGAGATCCGCCGTCTTGAGTAGAATTCTGGCTTCTTGAGATGGATCAACTGGCTATCTTCAAGTGTTTCCCACAAATTTGACCTTTTCGGCTATGCTCCTTGGCCTAGCTCACCGCCCTCTTCTAGGTTATACTTAGGGTGTTTATATAGGCTTTTGAAATAGGTTTCTTTGCCCCTAAGTATCCTTTTCCGAGTGAAATTACTCTTCTCCACGACAGGGACACGGCCATGGCACACGCCCGTGTGAATCGTCTTTAGGCCGTGTTCGGACTTTTAATGAGGTGACACGCCCGTGTAAACCGTGATCAGGCCGTGTTCTAGTCTATCAAGGAGACACGGTCGTGTTGGCTCAAGTCCAGGCCGTGTCGATTTTCACTTTGGCCCAATTTGGTCCATTTTGAGCCCGTTTCTCGTTCTTTCCATCCTCCAGTGCTTTCCTGAGTATAAAACATGAAAAGAAAGGATTAAGAGCACCTTTTTACATAAATCAAGGGATAAATCATCCAAAAGTATGCTAAATGTGGGATTAAAATATGTTACTTTTAGGGTTTATCAGCTATAAGAAAATTTTTCAAAATTTATGGAATGTATATATAAACGCGTCTGTTCGAATAAGATAATCGGAAAATTTGTGTAACATGAATATGTGTGTTAAATTTCCTAAAACAACTGGTGTGTTATGATGAAATTTTATGAGATTTATGTTGAATGAACTCACAAATGAGAGACTAAAGAATTTAGTAGCGGATCAACTATTATGATGGCCAGATAAAAGAATGAGTCGATAAGTAAGGATAGAACTAAAAGAGATATTCAATCATTTTGAAGATCATTCGGATTATGCAAGGATAAGGTTAAAGAAGTCAACTTCGATGAAACAAAACATACAGGTATGATACCTAAAGAATGTATGTCGAAACCATTTTTGTATTTTAGAAAACGGGGTCGACTTTAAAAAACAAAAATGGAGTCGCCACCAATCCTTTTTGCTTAGGTGTGATCGGATCACCTTTTAAAACATTTTATTTTAAAAAACATTGATTTTAGTCTACGAAATTTAGGAAAACAGGTTCGGGAGTCGGTTACATACGAGGAAGGATTAGCACCCTCGTAACGCCCAAAATTGGTACCGGATTGATTAATTATTGTCCTAATGTCGAAAATTCGAAAAAATTTGAAAACATGATTTCTTTAAAAACTTGAACAATTTGAGTTAAAATTTGAGATTTCTTTGTTCCGAAAGAATACAAACATCATATCCAGTACGTTAGGACATGATATTTTAAACCCTCGTAACCAAAATCATCTCATGATTTACAAAATTTTATTAAAAGGATATTTAGTTATTTAGTCAAACGGAAAATCGAAACCCAGCACGTTAGGGCACTATTCCCCGAATTTCTAAATACAAAACATTGCCTTATTTTTTAAAAAAACTTTTAGATAAAATATAGTAATTTTGCAAAATGTATTTTATTTTAAACGATGATCCATGCAAAAATATCGCATTAATAAATCATCAAACATAAATACCAAAAGCAATCATGATATACTAACATTTCATATTAATATACACAATAAAAGAAATAATAATATAAAATAACGACTAATAAAAATAGCTACACTAAAGCAATCATAAATAAATGAAAGAGTATGAACAAATAGAATATATAAAGCAATAAATAACAAAATAAAAAAAAAACTACTAAATAAATATGAAAATTTCTCATGCAAAATTAAACTTTCCATGCAATGACATATACCAAATAATAAATAATCATTGCAAAATAAAAAAAATAAAGAATAGTATATATATTTTGAGAAAATAAATAAAATACGTTTTGAAATAAATAAATGATTTATAACTTTAAATAAAAACATATTTATAATAATCTAATACATATAAAACTACATATTTAAGAATAAACAATATATTATACAAAATTATATGCAACATTGAAGATAAAATAATTTAAAAGCTATATATAAAATATAATATAATAATATATAATATATAAAATAAAATACAATATAATAACTAATATATAAATTTTTAAAATAATATACAATATATGAATAATATTGAAAAATAATAATAAACAATAATAATTTAATATATATATATATATAATAATTAAAAAATAAGAATAAAATGAAAATAAAAAGAATAAAAAAATCAAATGAGTAAGGATTAATTTAAAATAAAAAAAATTAAGGTTAAAAATGCAAAAAGGATGATATTGAAACGCGCGCCAAACTCAAGGGACCTATTGGGCAATTATACCCCATCTCCTAAACGGCGCTGTTCTGTTACCAGCCTTTAAATAGCCCGAGGGACCCAATTAAAATATAAATAAACTTTCAGGGCTAATTTGAAAAATAAAAGAAGTGTTAAATTGGATGAAATTAAAACTAATAAAATTGCGGAGGGACTAAAATGGGAAATTTTCCTTTTTATAAAAACACGCGGGTCCTCCCCGGGTTTTCGGGTCAACGCGCGGATCTAAGGCCTTTAAACGACGTCGTTTTGGCCTTTAAAGATAACCCCCAAAACGACGCCGTTCCAGCAGCCTATATAAGTCATTTTTTAGACAAAAAAATCATTTGCCCCCAGTTTTTTCAAAAAAAAACCTCCGAAAATTCTCTCAACCCTTCCTTCTTGCGTCTGGGTTCCGACCATCGGACCTCCGGGCCACGGCCCCCACGCGCCTCACGCGCCATCGTCGGCGCCGCCAGATACGGCGGCCAGAGGTTGAAAATCTCCTCTTTTCAGCGCGAGTCGTAAGGTAATCTTTTTTTATATTTTTTAAACAGTTTTTGTATATAAAAATTGCATAGATCGAAAGTAAAATAAAATGAACGAAAAAAATAAAATATTCACCTCTGCTATTGGTTGATTTATTTGTTTATTTCAGTGTATTTTCTGTTTTTTTTTTGTGTGTCCGTTTTACAAGTTGTTTTGGGGTTTATATAGCCCCGAAATAAATCTAAAAAAAATAGAAACAAAATTTGTTTTGCCATTTCTTTCCTTTTGCTGTGTTCTTTCCCTTTTTGTGCAGGTCAAAGACGAGGATTCTGGCGACGGAGAGCTGTCCGCGCGTTGATGGCGGCGTGACTGAGGGCTGTGTTGAGGCTGCTTGCGGTGCGAGGGAAACTTAGGGTTTTAGAAACCCTTAGTTTCTGATTTAGGTCTTGGGCATTTGGGCCCCGTAGGTCAGTTAGGCTAGGTCTGTTTTGGGTCTGGGGTGTAATGGGTTTTTGGCATTTGGGTAGTGTGCGATTGGGCTTGTTTTCGGGTAGTGGGTCAGGGTGTAATTTGTTTTGTAACTGGACTATAAAAACATTGGTTTTTTATTTATTTTTATTTATTTTTTGGTTTGTTTTATTTTACACGGGCCCGGGCAAAATGGGCTAATTACAGCTGCCCCTCTTTGCTCATTGTCGTGTAACGAGAATAGAGCAAAGACAATAAAAGTTCCAACTTTGCCCGGTCTTTGCCGAGCCTTGACTTCTTGGTCCTCATCTTCTTCAAATGGCTTCCAACTCCACTGCAACTTCAGCGATATTGGAATTTCATCTTGATTTTTAGAAAATAATCTGATGGCTTCAATCTGCTTCACTGCAATCTCAGGAAGGCAAGATCTGTTGTCTTTTAGCCTGCTCTACTGCAAATTCAGAGAGCCAAGGCTGATGTCTTTGATCTTTTTTCCTGAAACTTCAGGAAGGTAAGATCTGTTGTCTTTAATCTGCTCCGCTGCAAATTCAGGGAGACAAGACTAATGTCTTCGATCTGCTTCCTGCAACTTCAGGAATGCCAAATCTGCTATCCTCAATCTGCTCCACTGCAAACTCAAGGAGACAAGATCTGATGTCTTCGATCTGCTTCCTGCAACTTCAGGAATGCCAGATCTGCTATCTTCAATCTGTTCCACTGCAAACTCAGGGAGACAAGATCTGATGTCTTCGATCTGCTTCCTGCAACTTCAAGAATGCCAGATCTGCTATTTTTTAGTCTGCTCCACTGCAAATTCAGGGAGCCAAGGATAACGTCTTCGATCTTCCTCCTGCAACTTCAGGAAGGTAAGATCTGTTGTCTTCGATCTGCTCCACTGCAAACTCAGGGAGACAAGATCTGATGTCTTCGATCTGCTTCCTGCAACTTCAAGAATGTCAGATCTGCTATTTTTTTGATCTGCTCCACTGCAAACTCAGAGAGGCAAGATCTGATAGTGACCATTTACCCTACTACATCGTCCTATGACCTGTAGAATGGGTATATGCTTATGCCGAATGATTAGGATGCCATGATCGAAATGAGTCAAATGCTCCTATTCAAACATGCCATAATATGTGAATGCAAAAATGATATGAGTATGATTCCTACTCAAAGTGTTATCACTCATTTATCCGTCAAGGTTTCATCTTCGTTCCCCTTGAGGTATCATTTTCTTTCTCAAATAATTTTCTCCATGGAAATTTTAGGGTCCATTCCTCTTGAACCTTGGGGATACGGGGTGTTTATCACCTTCAAACGTCCCACTAGGAATCAAAACTTTTCCAGCCTGACCTTACTGCTATCTAAGGATACAAGATTTGTTTCAACTCTAATTCATTCTACCATCATTTAGGAGTTTTGAAGTTTCCCATCAACTTGGTCTGTCATGTCATTCTCCAAACGACCAGCTAACATTGCCTTCTTTCGTCACAACATGCTTATGAATAATGGGTAACAAATAAATTGATTTCAAAGAGAGTTAAATGAATTATCAAAATTACAAAGAAAGTTAACTGGGAACATATCTTTGAGAAGAAAAAGAATCCAAAGATAGTAAAATAAATAAGACAAAGATCAAGTGCCCTAGATATCGCAGATTGGGCTCCTATATACAAACTTCATGAAGACTGCTCTGAGCTTAACATGTGTTTAGAAGACCCAACGTACTTTGTTGATGCCCCAATATGCAACATACTTCATTTCTTGTTGATTCAAGTATAGCAAGATCACTGCATGTCCATTCAAAATTTGAGCCGCCCTTTTCGGGTTTTCAACTCAAAAACCCCTTTGGTCTCAAGGCGCCCTTTGCGGGTTTTCACCTTGGCCTCTTCTCCTTTTTAAGTAAAATACTTTTTGACTAAATTCGAGTTCACAGGATTAGGTAAGCTTTTCCCGTCCATTTCAGTCAGAATTAGTGCACCTCCAGAGAAAGCTTTCTTCACCACATATGGTCCTTCCCAATTCAGCATCCATTTTCCTCTGAAATCCTTTTGTATAGGAAGGATCTTTTTCAGTACAAGGTCCCCCTCATGAAACTCTCTTGGGCGGACTTTTTTATCATAGGCTCGCATCATTCGTTTTTGGTACATCTGACCGTGACGAATAGCCCTTAGCCTCTTTTCTTCAATTAAGTTCAATTGATCATATCGAGCCTAGATCCATTCAGCTTCATCCAACTTTATTTCTGACAAAACTCAAAGAGAAGGTATTTCCACTTCAATAGGTAGAACTGCCTCCATCCCATAGACTAGCGAGAAAGGCGTTGCCCCAGTAGAGGTTCTGACGGACGTCCGATAAGCATAGAGTGCAAATGGTAACTTTTCATGCCAATCCTTATAAGTCTCCATCATTTTCCCAACTATCTTCTTAATATTTTTGTTGGCCGCTTCCACTGCCCCATTCATTTTTAGACGATACGGAGATGAGTTGTGGTGTTTGATCCCAAATTGACTACAAACTTCTGCTATCGTATTGTTGTTCAAGTTCAGTGCGTTGTCTGATATGATCCTCTCGGGCATTCCATATCGACAAAGGATCTCCTTCTTCAAGAATCGACTAACTGCTGACTTAGTAACACTAGCGTTTGAAGCAGCCTCTACCCATTTCGTGAAGTAGTCAATAACCACAAAGATGAATCGGTGCCCATTCGAAGCTTTCGGTGAGATTGGTCCAATAACATCCATGCCCCACATGGAAAAGGGCCATGAGGAAGTCATAACATGCAAAGGTGACAGAGGCAAATGAATTTTGTCTCCATAAATCTGGCATTTATGACATCTCTTGGCATAGTTGATACAATCTCCTTCCATGGTGGACCAATAATATCCAAATCTCATTATCTGCCTGGCTATTGTGAATCCATTAGCGTGTGTTCCACAAACGCCTTCATAAACTTTTTCTAGGATTTTCCTAGCTTCAACAGCATCAACGTATCTCAATACTACTTGATCTTTTCTCCTTTTATACAAGATATCCCCATCTAAGACATAGTCAGAGGCCAATCTTCTTAATGTCCTTTTATCATTCTCAGTTGCATGCTCCGGGTATTCACGATTTTTTACGTATCGCAATACATCATGATACCAAGGGTGGTCATCTCTTTCCTCCTCTTCCATGTTATAACAATGAGCTGGAACTTTGAAAATACTCATCCGAATAGGTCTCATATCCTCTAATCTGTTTACTTTGATCATAGAAGCCAAGGTTGCCAAAGTATCTGCCATCTGGTTTTCATCACGTGGGAGATAATTAAAAGTAATGTCGTCAAACTCCTCAATCAATCCCAAAACTATCTTTCGATAATCGATCAGTTTGGGATCTCTGGTCTCCCATTCACCTTTAAGCTGGTAAATCACTAGTGCAGAATCTCCATATACCTCTAGCACTCTGATTTTACGCTCTTTAGCTGCTCGAATGCCCATGATGCACGCTTCATACTCTTCCATGTTGTTTGTGTAATCAAAATCCAATTTGCATGTGAATGGGTAATGATCACCACTAGGGGATACCAAGATTGCCCCAATTCCATTTCCAACAGTATTTGACGCCCCATCAAAATTTAGCTTCCACGGACATTCTTCAGTAGTTGCTACATACATTAACTCTTCATTAGGGAAATCAAAGCTCAAATGTTCATAATCATCTAAAGCTCTGCTAGCCAGAAATTCTGCTATTGCGCTCCCTTTTATAGCCTTTTGGTTCATGTAGACTATATCAAATTCAAAAAGTAGAATCTGCCACCGTGCCATTCTTCCATTCAGAGCAGTTGACTCCATCATATACTTTAATGGGTCAAGCTTCGAAATTAACCAGGTTGTATGATATAGCATGTACTGCCTCAATCTCCGAGTTATCCAAATCAAGGCGCAACACAATTTTTCAATCGACGAATATCTCATTTCACATTCAGTGAACTTTTTACTGAGATAGTATATCGCCCTTTCTTTTTTTCCTGACTCATCATGTTGACTAAGCACACATCCCATGGAGTTATTGAACACTGACAAATACAATACCAATGGTCTATCTGGATTAGGCAGAGATAGTACTGGTGCATTTGACAGATATTGTTTGACTTTGTCAAAAGCTCTCTGGCGTTCCTCGTCCCATACACCTTGGTTGTGTTTCTTGAGAAGACGAAATATGGGATCACATTTCTCTGTTAATTGTGAAATAAATCGAGCAATGTAAATTAATCTTCCAAGAAAACCTCGAACTTCCTTTTGAGTGCGTGACGGAGGCAGCTCTTGTATAACTTTGACTTTATTTGAGTCAACTTCGATTCCTCTTTCACTGACTACGAAACCCAGTAATTTTCCTGACCGAGCTCCAAAAGTACATTTTGCTGGGTTGAGTTTTAATTGAAATTTTCTCAACCTTAGAAACAACTTCTTCAAGACTTCAATGTGTTCTTTTTCTGTTCGAGATTTAGCAATCATGTCATCGACGTATACTTCAATCTCTTTATGCATCATGTCGTGGAATAAGGTTACCATGGCCCTTTGATATGTCGCTCCTGCATTCTTCAGCCCGAATGGCATTACCTTATAACAAAAGGTACCCCACAACGTTATGAAGGTAGTTTTTTCCATATCCTCAGGGTGCATCTTGATCTGATTATATCCCGAAAAACCATCCATAAAGGAAAACAGTGAGTATCCCGCCGTATTATCCACCAACGTGTCAATATGAGGCAAAGGGAAATTATCCTTTGGGCTAGCTTTATTTAAGTTCCTATAGTCTACACACATCCGGACCTTTCCATCTTTTTTAGGGACAGGAACAATGTTGGCAACCCACTCTGAGTATTTGACCACTTGTAGAAAACCAGCATCAAACTGTTTCTTGACTTCCTCTTTTATTTTCAACATCACGTCAGGCCTCATCCTTTGTAGCTTTTGCTAAACTGGCTTGCACTCTTCTCTTATGGGGAGGTGATGCACTACAATGTCAGTACTTAGCCCATGCATATCTTGGTATGACCATGCAAAGACATCCTTAAATTCCCGCAATAACTTGACGAGGTCTTGCTTCGTCTCTTCGGCTATGTGTGTTCCAATTTTCACAACCTTTCCTTCCTCCAAGGCTATGTTCTCTACCTCCTCTCCATGGGGTAAAATTTTTTTCTCCTCTTGCTTTACCATTCTTAACAAATCCGGAGATAAGTCACAATCTCTGTCACCCTCAAAATCCTGAGATTCCTCTAAACACATGCCTTGCTCAAAATGGACCTCTGAATCTGTAATATCGTTGCTCATGTCATTGATATCTAGGGACCTGTAGTAGGCACAAAAGAATATACAAAGAATAAATGAATTCGAGAACCACTATTTATATGGTATGAATGAGAATAAAAGAATTTGGAATGAAATTAGAAGATCAAAAGAATAAAAAATGAAAGAATATTTGCTCGAGTTAATTATCAAAGATGTATTTTATTAAAACAACAATGTCTGAACATGAGCCTATTTCATAAATGAAATCTTATTGTTTCTAGGCTTTAAAACAATAAGAATGTTCTGAACGTTACTCTGTGCAATCTCTAAATACTACAGGAAGTTCCTCTGCAGTCCAATTGTTTAAAACGCTTCCAGGTTCATAAGGGCGAATGCCCGATAGGTTTCTATGTCCAGTTTCTTCCTCGTGTATGGCATTGATGTGAAGATTTTCATTCTCCAATAATCCTCTCCCCGGGTGAATTATCCCTCCTGATACAAAGGTCTGGGATATGTGAGGGAATGTAATCGGTTCCCACTTAACTTCTTCCCCATTCAACCATGCCCTTCTTCTCTATTTCCTTCCTCCTCTGTCTAGCATTTGGCCTAAAACTTAAGCCAAAGCGGTCTCTTTTCTCTTTCAGTGATGGAACTTGAATCTCTCCTTGAAGATGTCTGCCCAATCCTTTTCCTGGCAAGGCTCCTTTCCCCACCATCATTTGTAAACCCATCCTCATGGTCTTGCATATCTTAGGCACCGGAACTTTATTTCTTTTCAAAATGAATGTTGCGTTTATGAATTCCAAAGATCGAAAAGAACACTCAGTGGCCTCTTCATTTTCCTCTACATATGGTGCATCGTTGGTAACAGTTGCTATGATGTCTTCCTCTGCGTTTACGGTAACTAGCCAACCTTCTGTCACCAGCTTCAATTTTTGGTGTAGTGATGAGGGCACTGCTCCTGCTGAATGAATCTAGGGCCTTCCCAACAAGCAATTATAGAATGGCTTGATATCCATCACCAAAAAATCCACTTCATATGTGTTAGGCCCGATCAGCAACGGTATGTCAATTTTTCCCATCATTCTTCTCTCGGTACCATCAAATGCTCTCACTATGTTCTGGCATGTCTTCATGTGAGAACCGTCTATCGGCAACCTCTTCAGCATAGACAATGGTAAGACATTCAAAGCTGATCCATTATTTATTAAAACACTTGGCAGAGTGTATCCCTTGCAACGAATAGTGATGTGCAGAGCTTTGGTCGATCCCAAGCCTCCAGGTGGAATTTCATCATCGCTGAAGTAAATAAAGTTGTCAGCACTTATGTTACCAACCAAACGGTCAAGTTTGTTGATAGATATATCTTTAGTAATGTAGGTTTCATCCAAGACTTTCATCAATGCCTCCCGATGCACTTCTGAACTTAAAAGCAAGGCTAGCACTGATATGCAAGCTGGTTGTTTGTGCAGCTGTTCTACCATGCTGTATTCACTATGCTTTAAGAATTTTAGAAATTCTTTAGCCTCTTCCTCCTTCACAGGTTCATTGATAAGTACTTCAGCTTCTTTCTTCTGTTCAACTACCAAGGTCTTTGCTTTCACAGGCACAGTTCTGACGTTTACTGAGTCGTAACGCCTTCTACTTCGTGTGTAGGATCCTTCACTTTGTACCTCCTTAGAAGGGATAGCTGAGTTTTCCACTCCTGGCATAGTCACATGGCAGTCGTAATTCCAAGGTACCATTTTGTTATCCTTGTAAGGAAAGGAAACAAGTTTCTGGATTACGACTTTGGGGGTGATTTGTGCTCTGCCTTCCGTGTTTCTTGGTCGGGAGATAATGATCCTTGGATAATTGACTTTTTGCTTCGTCAATTCTCCTTCGGTTGCATATATGTTTCCTCCCTCTGAGCCTTCTTCATAAAACTCCAATTCCTTATTATCCATAAGGCTTTGTACCAATACTCTGAACTCAGCACATTCCTGGATCTCATGCCCCTCTGTTTTGTGGAACTCACAGTAGTCCCTTATTCCTCCACATCCTTTCACAGAATCTGATTTTACCAATCCTCTTCTTATCATTTTTCTCTAAACCATTCTCAACGGGGTTTTTACCTCCGAGATATCCTCTTTGATCCTTCTCATGACATTTTCATCGATCGCATTTATCCCCTCATCACCATGGTTTGGTAATGGGCTCTCTGTACTAGGTGTATCGTCGAACTTCACAATCCCCATCTTGATGAGTCTCTCTACTACCTTTTTGAAGGCGGTGCAGTTTTCTATTGAATGCCCTGATATTTCCGCATGGTAATCACATTGAGCGTTTGAATCATACCATTTGGGATATGGGGGCTGTAGCTGTTTTAGATAGAACGGGGACACCACGTGTGCGTCAAATAAACTTTGATATAACTCCTTATGCGTCATTGGGGTTGGTGTAAATTGGAGCTTTTTTGAATTTTGCCTTACGCCTGATTCTTGTCTTGTCGACCCTTGTTGCCCAGCCATAATTACCTTTGGCTGGCTAACAGTGATTGCCTTTGAGTACCCTTTGTTGTATGTACTCGTATTATTCACCTCATTTTCTTTTTTCCTAGGAGTAGACCTCTTAGTGGTTTCCCTCGCTTCAATCTTACCACCCCTTATGGCATTTTCTATCATTTCTTCTGCCATCACTATATCCGCGAAGCTCTTGGTAGTACTTCCTATCATGTGGGTGATGAATGGAGCCTTCGAGGTGTTGATAAAAAGCATTGTAGTCTCCTTTTCTAAGAGCGGTGGCTGAACTTGCATAGCAACCTCCCTCCATCTTTGTGCATACTGCCTGAAGCTTTCATTTGACTTCTTTTCCATATTCTGCAACATGATTCTGTCAGGCGTCATGTCTATGACATGATTGTATTGCTTCATGAAGGCTTGGGCTAGGTCTCTCCAGGAGCTAATATTAGCACGGCTAAGTTGATTGTACCACCTGGACGCTGTCCCCACCAAACTGTCTTGGAAACAATGAATCAAGAGTTGATCATTGTTAACATAGCCAGTCATCCGTCTACAGAACATAGTGATATGGGCTTCAGGGCAGCTGGTCCCATTGTACTTCTCAAATTCTAGCATTTTGAACTTATGAGGAAGCATCAAGTCTGGAACCAAGCTCAGGTCTTTAGCATCAATTCTATGATGATTGGCAGCATTTTCTAAAGCCTTGAACTTCTCTTCCAACCATCTACAATGATCTTTCAACTGCCTTGAAGATTCAATTCTTATCCCCTCCTTTTCTACTATATCTAAGTCAGGGATAACAGGATTAGCAGGGTTATCTCCTGGGTTGGATCCTGTGCCAACTTGGAAATTCATGGGTGCACCAGTGTCATTTTGCCCTTGTTGAGGCCTAATCGTGACAGATGGCCTTCGGGGATATTCCTTCGGTTGTGTTTGCACATGCAGTGGGGTGAAACCCCGAGGAAAGTCCTCATTATCTTCAGCATTAACTATGGGACCTTTTCTTTTGTCCATTGCCCCGTTCAGCATCTGGGCCATTTGAGCCATCATGTTCCTTTGAGCTTCCAACATTTGGTCTCTCATTTCTTGTTGGAGCTTTGCCAATTGCTCTTGCATCTGGTCTTGCATGTCTCTCTGGAATTGTTCAAGTCTTTGATCCATTTTCTTTGTTTTGGCACGTGTACCGTAATAGTGTTCAGTTTCCATATTTTCCTTCTCTCTCTCTCTCTCTGTTAATTTCAACTAATTAGGCTCTCTCTATGGACTTAAATGCATATGATGTGATGTAATGCAAATGCAAATGCATGAATGTAAGGAGGCATCGATTCAGATTCAACTTCATTTTAGAACACTTTATTAGAAAACAAAATCATTAACATAAAACGGACTACAAATATGCTTTCGCCCTAAGGCCCAAAGTTTTAATTTTCCTAAACAGCAAGGCTAACTCTTGACCACGATCTGACTGTAGCTCATACTTCGTGCTCAATGTATCAGCCTGTACTGCCAAGGTCTGTAGGTGATCAGCTACCTCTCGAATCTGAACTATTGCTTCACCCATGAGATAATCCCGATTTCTAACTTGGTCTTGGG
The DNA here is from genome assembly GCA_025698515.1 of Gossypium sturtianum. Classification (NCBI taxonomy): domain Eukaryota; kingdom Viridiplantae; phylum Streptophyta; class Magnoliopsida; order Malvales; family Malvaceae; genus Gossypium; species Gossypium sturtianum. The sequence continues at coordinate 35,748,868 of CM046954.1, forward strand.
AATGGTGGAGCTCTTCCTTCCAATGCCCTTCTCTTGTCTCAAGAAGCTCGATCCGAAGTTCACAACTGTGCAATGCTGATTCTAACTCTTCAATCTTACCCTTCATTTCCTTGATCTTGTTCAGACTTGATTTTAGCTCGATCTCAAAATTACGACTTCAATGGTGATGAAGAGACCGCCCAAGTTCAGCCACTCTAGCTTTTAATTCTCCTTTTTTATTTCGACTTTCTGCCAAACTCTTCTCTAAGGCCTCGTTTCACGCTTGCATTTCTTGAAACTTCCTCTCCCAATGGTTAGCTTTGGCCTTTTCCTCTTGAATCTCCTGTTGCCACTGTTCCGAAGTCTTTCCCAATCCAGCGTTCTTTATCATCAGATGTATCTTCTTATATTCTGTCTTCAAACTATCTCGATCTTCCTCTATCTTCCTCTTTTCTTTTCTTAATTTTTCGGCCTCCAGTTTCTGAACATCCGCATCTAATCTTAGGTGCATTTTTTCTTCTTCCAACTTCTCTATCCTCTTTCCGAGCTCTAAACTTTACCTCTCGAAGTCTTACTTTATAATTTCTAACTCCGATGGGACTACTTGTAAATACTCCTTCATCAATCGAGCACCCTCTAGGCTTGGCCCAGGGATGTTATTATTGATCCTTTTGCTCGACCACTCCTTGTATTCCAGGGTTATCATCGGTCCTCCAGTCAATATCTTCATACAGCGAGCCCGCTTCCAAGCCTCAGAAATCTCTCGAATCTTCTTCTTATAATTATCCCCCTTATATGAGAATTCACTTTGAGCTAACCCATATGTCCCCGGTATGAACTGTCTTGTTCTGTATTGCCTTCATACAAGCAACGGTGCATATCCAATAGCTCCCCAGATTCCAGGCAGAGGTACCCAATCAAAATTTCCACACCAATAAAGGACTTCTTCGGGAACCATCCAAGGAGCTTTCCACTCAACATCCTCCTCTCGGAGGTTTTGAAGAATTTCCATCCACCTTTCCTCTGATATATCGTCCCTCCTTGTCGTAGTTGTGGCCTCCTTTAAAGGGGAATAACTTTCAAAGAACACTCGGTAAGGAACCTTGTCAACCCTTCAAAAATGACTGTGGAACCAAACCAACAATAACTGTGCGCATCCAATGAATCTACCTTCACCAGCTCTCCGACATGTATTCAAAGATCTAAACGTCTCGGCTAAGATCGTAGGTACAGGTGTGACCCCTTTGTTAAGTCGGTCGAATAAATCAGTAACCGCTTCATCTATATGTCTTAGAGCTTTAGGGAAAATTACCAAACCATAAATACATAAGGCAAAGATGCTGATCTTCTTCTTTACATCTGGATGTGCTAGGATCGGGTCCCTCAAACTCACCCAAGGTATGCATTTACCCTCACCTTTCTCTTGGATTCTGGCTGAAACCCACTGTTCACTCATCCCCGTGATACTCATTAACTTCTTCACAAAAGTTAGGACATTGGCAACCCTAAAATAAGCTTTGTCGACTTGGATCCTTGAACAGCGAAGCAAGGTTGTATATTCCTCCACCGTGGACACCAAATCTACTTTTCCGAAAGTGAAACAGCTATAGGCAGAGTTCCAAAACTGAGTCATAGCCCGGAACAGATGCTTATCTACCTTAATGTCGAGTAAATAGGGTAGATCTCCATAATCACGATAAAGCAGCTGCTTAGCTTCATCATCCCACTGGGTCCAAATTTCTTTCAACTCTCGGAACTCATTTTCGTAATACTAATACGAGTGAAATTCCATAGTTCAGACACATACCCGTTAGCCAAGCTGTTCCATTTCTCTAATTGTGTTTGCTCTGACCATACACGGACGGCTGCATTGTCTTCCACTTTATCAAGGAACTCGTTCTCCATAACCAGCTTTCTAACTTAGAAATTGACCGTGAATCGATACCTCTTTAAAATATGAAATAACATGCACCAAAAATAAAGCACAAAGTTAGTATCATGGGATAAAATATAAAGCAAATAAAACACCTATCTGGGTAACCACTACGGCTTAGCATAGTTCTACTTAGGGTGAGTCCTTATGTTTTCTACGTGTGGTTTAGCTCTAAAGTCGAGGTACCCGAACAAGTAGATTCCTCGATCCTCGCCCATTATAGGCTCATACGGACCGAGTTCGGTTTAGGGGAATACATTTCCCTATGGCCATGCGGAAGTGAAAACTTCACGAAGACATAGGTACAGATGTATCTCGGAAGCAATGCACTAGCCCATGCGGAGGTGAAAACCTCACGAAGGCATAGTTTCTCACTCCCACTTAAGGGTGCGACCACAACGGTCATGCAATGCAATGCAGAGATATTTTATAAAAATAGAACCACATGCCATAAAAAGGATCATGGTTTTTTCAAATCAAATCTTTAAATTTGGACAAAAGGACAATAAATAATCAATTTTACGGCTTGACTCTCTTATTGGTCCCCAGTGGAGTTACCATGCTGTCGAAACCATTTTTATATTTTAGAAGACTTTAAAAAACAGAAATGGAGTCGCCACCAACCCTTTTTGCTTAGGTGTGATCGGATCACCTTTTAAAACATTTTATTTTAAAAAAAACATTGATTTTAGTCTACGAAATTTAGGAAAACGGGTTCGGGAGTCGGTTACATACGAGGAAGGATTAGCACCCTCGTAACGCCCAAAATTGGTACCGGATTGATTAATTATTGTCCTAATGTCAAAAATTCGAAAAAATTTGAAAACATGATTTCTTTAAAAACTTGAACAATTTGAGTTAAAATTTGAGATTTCTTTGTTCCGAAAGAATACAAACATCACATCCAGCACGTTAGGACATGATATTTTAAACCCTCGTAACCAAAATCATCTCATGATTTACAAAATTTTATTAAAAGGATATTTAGTGATTTAGTCAAATGGAAAATCGAAACCCAGCACGTTAGGGCACTATTCCCCGAATTTCTAAATACAAAACACTGCCTTATTTTTTTAAAAAAAATTAGATAAAATATAGTAATTTTGCAAAATGTATTTTATTTTAAACGATGATCCATGCGAAAATATCGCATTAATAAATCATCAAACATAAATACCAAAAGCAATCATGATATACTAACATTTCATATTAATATAGACAATAAAAGAAATAATAATATAAAATAACGACTAATAAAAATAACTACACTAAAGCAATCATAAATAAATGAAAGAGTATGAACAAATAGAATATATAAAGCAATAAATAACAAAATAAAAAAAAACTACTAAATAAATATGAAAATTTCTCATGCAAAATTAAACTTTCCATGCAATGACATATACCAAATAATAAATAAACATTGCAAAATAAAAAAAATAAAGAATAGTATATATATTTTGAGAAAATATATAAAATACGTTTTGAAATAAATAAATAATTTATAACTTTAAATAAAAACATATTTATAATAATCTAATACATATAAAATGACATATTTAAGAATAAACAATATATTATACAAAATTATATGCAACATTGAGGATAAAATAATTTAAAAGCTATATATAATAATATAATAATGTATAATATATAAAATAAAAATACAATATAATAACTAATATATAAATTTTTAAAATAATATACAATATATGAACAATATTGAAAAATAATAATAAATAATAATAATTTAATATATATAATAATTAAAAAATAAGAATAAAATGAAAATAAAAAGAATAAAAAAAATCAAATGAGTAAGGATTAATTTAAAATAATAAAAAAATTAAGGTTAAAAATGCAAAAAGGATGATATTGGAACGCGCACCAAACTGCAAGGGCCCTATTGGGCAATTATACCCCATCTCCTAAACGGCGCCGTTCTGTTATCAGCCTTTAAATAGCCCGAGGGACCCAATTAAAACATAAATAAACTTTCAGGGCTAATTTGAAAAATAAAAGAAGTGTTAAATTGGACGAAATTAAAACTAATAAAATTGTGGAGGGACTAAAATGGAAAATTTCCCTTTTTATAAAAACACGCGGGTCCTCCCCGGATTTTTGGGTCAACGCGCGGATCTAAGGCCTTTAAACGACGTCGTTTTGGCCTTTAAAGGTAACCCCCAAAACGACGCTGTTCCAGCAGCCTATATAAGTCATTTTTTAGACAAAAAAATCATTTGCCCCTAGGTTTTTTAAAAAAAGCTCTGAAAATTCTCTCAACCCTTCTTTCTTGCGTCTGGGTTCCGACTATCGGACCTCCGGGCCACGGCCTCCACGCGCCTCACGCGCCACCGTCGGCGCCGTCAGATACGGCGGCTGGAGGTTGAAAATCTCCTCTTTTCAGCGCGAGTCGTTAGGTAATCTTTTTTATATTTTTTTAAACAGTTTTTGTATATAAAAATTGCATAGATCGAAAGTAAAATAAAATGAACGAAAAAAATAAAATATTCACCTCTGCTATTGGTTGATTTATCTGTTTATTTCAGTGTATTTTCTATATTTTTTTGTGTGTCCGTTTTACAAGTTGTTTTGGGGTTTATATAGCCCCGAAATAAATCGAAAAAAATAGAAACAAAATATGTTTTGCCATTTATTTCCTTTTGATGTGTTCTTTCCTTTTTTGTGCAGGTCAAAGACGAGGATTCTGGCAACGGAGAGCTGTCTGCGCGTTGATGGCGGCGTGACCGAGGGCTGTGTTGAGGCTGCTTGCGGCGCGAGGGAAACTTAGGGTTTCAGAAACCCTTAGTTTTTTATTTAGGTCTTGGGCCTTTGGGCCCCGTAGGTCAGTTGGGCTAGGTCTGTTTTGGGTCTGGGGTGTAATGGGTTTTTGGCATTTGGGTAGTGTGCGATTGGGCTTGTATTCGGGTAGTGGGTCAGGGTGTAATTTGTTTTGTAACTGGACTGTAAAAACATTGGTTTTTTATTTATTTTTATTTATTTTTTGGTTTATTTTATTTTACGCGGGCCTGGGCAAAATGGGTTGATTACAATGTACTAATTGGAAGTTTTTCTGAGTTGGTTTATGATAGTGGATGGAATAATATAAACCTAATGATGATAGAATTAGACAGTGAGATAATCTTTGAATTGTATCGATAGCTAAGTGCAGTGATTATAGTTGAGTAACCTACCTTAGTTCCTTCTGGGTATATTATGTGTTCGATAAATCTCAGAGGTATATGAGGTTATTTATTTTCAAGTAAAACTTTTATAACAAGGGGTACGATAGCTAAAGATACAGGTAAGCGAAGGCCTTGTTGACCTGTTTGGATTATGTTCGGCATTTTTCCTATCTTTCATTTGTATTTCATTTCTTTTATTAAAGAAAAGATGATGACAGAATTTCTGTGATGATGGTATCCAGTTCCTACTAGTCATTGTTCTGTTTAGTGTACAAGAAGATTGTGTTGCTTCTGTTACAATTGATTATAATGTGGATGAGTGATGTTTCCTTCGAAATTACTCTGAGACCTCGTTGAGGTATTTATCATTTGGCAGGAGTTGAGTTCTTAAATTTCGGTATAGTTTTATAGGTGGAATATTATTTATCTATACAGTTGAAATGTTGACTTTATTTTGGCATTTTGATTTTAAAAATATCTGATGGTTTTGGCTTTATCAAAGTTCAACATTGTGATGATTAGTAATGGAAGACAGTTTGGATATGCACCGTCCTTCCTAGTTGTAATTGAGTTGACATTGGTAAATGTGAAAATCAGAAAATATTAATGTTAATCAAGTGGTGTAATGGAGGGGGGACCATCGCGCTTGAGAAGCCTAATTAGTGGTATTACTTATTAGTAAAGTTAGAAACAGTTGAAACATGATTAACAAAATCACCAATTCTGATTTAGCCTGAGTTGAGAAAAAGGTTTATGTTTTTCAGTTAAGTATTATTGCATGACCTGGGTATAAATAGTACTAAAATGTAAAGTGATGGTTCATATTTTTATACGGTTAATACCACATTAAAAGAGAACTATTCGACCAGTGATTTAGAGACGGTCACTTTTATGTTCATATTGAGAATTTGGTGATATCGTTTATTCGACGAAAGGTGTCACATGTTCTCTGATTTCAAGGATTAAACTAACGAATGTTATAGAAAGATCTGAAGTTAAGATAGCGTTAAAGACCCTAGCTATTGGAAGATTGCTAGTAGTTATTAATTTAGTTCTGGAAAAGCCGATATAATTACAGATGTTTAATAGAAGAATCTTTGTTTATGTTGTGAATGTATTATACGGTTAACCTTAATTAATGAGGATCTAATTTTAGCTATATTGAAAGTTAAAGCGATGTTTTTTTTTCCTTACGGGTTAGAGAGGTTCAGGAATGTGTTAGTAAATGAAATTTGCGTACAAATGAATCTAGAACTTATGCAGAAGTTTTCATACGAGGCTCAGAAGTAACACGTCTATTTATTCAAGGGCAGTAAGGTGAGAAGTGATATGTAGTAGATGTTCTGGTGATTGAGCATGTACCACGATATTTTTAAATTGATGTTCAGATGTCTATTTGTTAGCAAGTAAGCCTAACATCAAGAGCACTCAGGACTATTGTAGTCAGTGATAATACTGGTGTACTACAGATAGAATCACTATAGATTTCATATCAGGATTACCTCCATCCCTGAAATGGATGATGTTGTTAGAATTTTGATCGTTTGATGAAATTCGCATGAATGTTTCAATAGGTAACGAGTTCTTATTTGACAGATCAACTGAGTATATGTGTTCCTGAGAGAATAATTTAGGTCTTTGACGATATGCTCCGGCACTGTGTGCTAAATTTCAAAGGTTATTGGAAAGAGATATATGAAGCTAAATCGATTTGTGATTCTGAGAAATTAGTGAAAGCGTTTCATGAGAATTGGAAACAACTTCTTCTGGTAAGATTTTCGGGGACGAAAACCCCTAAATAGGGGGAGAGTTGTAACAGCCCGATTTTGGGCCTAGTCGAAATAGTGGTTTCGGGACCATAAATTTGACATAAGAAAATTTATTTTTATTATATTTTTATGATCTACGATTTCACGAAATAATTTTGTGAAAATTTCGTTCGAAAATTTTGACGTTTGGGCACTCAATTTAGTCAAAAAGGCTAAATTGTAAAAAGTGCAAAAGTTGAGTTCTACATGCTAGAGGTGTCCAATTGTTATGAAATTTTAAATTGGAGGTCCTTATATGGTAATTAGACCATTGTTTAAGTTGGTGGACAAAACTGGACATGGTTAGGCATGTTTCCAAAATTTTTCATTAAGGGCATTTTGGTCATTTTAGTTATTAAAATGAATTAAAAACAAAATTAAAAGCCAATTTTTGTCCATATTCAACCCCTTGGCCGAAACTTGTATGGAGAAACCATGTCTAGGGTTTTTCAAGCTTCCAAGCTCGATTGTAAGTCCATTCTAGCCCCGTTTTTAATGATTTTTACGTTTTTGAAATCTTCGTAACAAGATCTATCTATTTCTACCACTAATTTGAGATATGGTTAAAGTCTAGGGTTTTAACTCATGATGAATATGTGTGTATTTTGATGTTTAATGGTAGAAAATTCATGTTTATGGTTAGATAAATGAATTTTACTAAGTGATTTTTGGTGAAAATGCCTAAAAGGATTAATTTGTAAAAGTTATAAAATATGTAACACCCCTTACCCGTGCCCGAAGTCGGGACCGGGATTGAGGCATTACCTAATTAATCTCACTTGACATCTCGAAACGGGCTATAAAATTTCTTTTAAACTCATCACTTGTACGTACTCGGCCTAAGAGGCCCCAAACATACCTCCGAGAGGTATCTGAACTATTCTGGGAGTTTTTACGAACTCGGGAACTTTTCAACAAAACAGGGGCCACACGCCCGTGTTAGTCTAGGGACACGCCCGTGTGCCCCTAAGACATGTCTGTGTCATCCACCCGTGGTCGACCCTGACCAACTTCACACAGCCTAGACACGCCCGTGTCTTCCACCCGTGGTCAATTCTCACTAACTTCACATGGCCTAGACACGCTCGTATCTTCTACCCGTGGTCGATTTAAATTCCACAATTAATGTGCAGACTTCACACGGCCTGGGCACACGCCCGTGTCCCTAGCCCGTGGAGCACACTGACTTGCCAACCCAGTATACAATGGGGACACGCGGTATAGACACACGCCCGTGTGTCTATTCATGTGGACAATTAGATGGCTATCTAGCAAGCCTTTCGCCACCCCACATTGCACACATGCAATTACCAATCTATCTCAACACAATTCACAACCCAAGGGCATATCCAAGTAATCAATTCAACAATCGTACACGAGGGCATACACTTCAAACAAAAATCACTTTCTTTAATCATAAAAATTTGCTAAGTATCGGCCTAACTTAATAGACCATTACAAAAGTAGGTTTTGATGCCTTCCAAAGCCAACACTTTGGCCAACAATTACGACCTAACAAAATACTCGAGTCCTATACATGCCATACTCAAAATAAGTCTAAATTGTTATACCAAAGTGGTGTCGATAGTGTGATTTCTGAACTCCTACGTCCCCGATCCTCGAATTATCAAGGCAAAACTACAAGGAAAAAGAGCAATGAAGAGGGGTAAGCATAAAGCTTAGTAAGTTTGCATGAATATAAATAGCAACAATAAGCTCATAAAATAATCCATCCATGATATTAACTAACCATACACAAGTCATAGGCATCTTGCCATACTTACTCACAATTGCCCTTATTTAGCACATACCATGCCACATGTTGTAAACATTTCTTCGTGACTCATTCACGAGTACCTGTATTCACTCATTCATATGACCTTAGTGCAAATCTCTTTTCAAATTCTAAACTCATCTACTTATCCCTTTAATCACTAGGGATAGTCAGAGACGTATATTCAACGTCGTTCATGTAGAGACGAAGCCAGTGCCACATCCCTGAGGTGGTCTTACTTGGAGTTACTTCTAAACGCCAATGCCATATCCCGGATATGGTCTTATATGGACTTTCACATCAAGTATCGATGTCATATCCCGAATATGGTATTATACGATTTTCATATTCATTACCGAAGCCATATCCCGGATATGGTCTTACACGGGATTTCAACTCAATGCCGAGGCCATGTCCCGGACATGGTCTTATACGGGACCTTATCTATTTCATATCTCGATGATAGCATCTTCATATTCACATGGTCCACTAGGACTTCAACATCTCATTCAACATCAATTTAATGGAGTGTCATGCATCAATATGATATCAAGCATTCTCGATTATGCTAACATAAATGTTGTATTAATCACATACAAACTTACTTCGATTTCAAAATGAGCTAGCTCGACGGTTTAGTCCGAGACTTTATTCTTTCCCCGATCGAGGCGGATTCTCGATCCTTCTTGCTCTATAGTAGCAATTTAGCTCATTTTAATCATCTCATTAATAAAAGCATTCCAAAAATCATGCTTAGATAAAATTACTGTTTTGCCCCTAGACTTTGGCAAAATGACCATTTTACCCCTAGGCTCGGAAATAAATTCTAATCAAATTTCTACCTTCAACAAGCCTAGGTAAAAATTTAATGCTTTTAAAGCTATCATCAAAAATCAATATTTCACATACTTACTACATAATTTGTAACCTTTTTATCAAGGTCCTATTTGGTGTTTTCATGCTAACACCTTTCACAAAAGTTGTTCATCTAACAACTAAGACTCAATTTCTTCCATAAAAATGCAGAAAATAAAAATGAAAGCTCTCATGGAAAAACTTTAAATCTTTCACCATATTGCACAATAGTACCCTCATTTGAAAGCTCAAGCTCTAGGGTTTCAAAAGTACAACTATTTTCAGGAAAAGATCATTAGAACACTTACTAATGAGGAGATGAGTGTGCTGAAATTTTTGAAGCTTTCAACCCTTATTTTCCTTGCAAATTTCAGTGGAAGAGATGAACAAGAAAGATGATATTTTCTCTTTCTTTAGTCTAATATTAAACTAGTCAATTTAGTCACCAACTCTTACTAACTTTGACCAAATTTTGTCCATCTTTGTCTCCCATCTAGTCTATGGCCGGCCAAGCAATTACAAGGGGATAAATTGCCTTTTAAATACCTCAATTTAACAATCTATGGCTATTTGGTACCTTTAGAAATTAAAATGGAACTTTCACACTTTATGCGATTTAGTCCTTTTTCGCGATTAAACATGAAATCGCTAGAATTAAAGCACCAAAAATTTTCATGAACATGTGCTATCATGTTCTAATTCACAATATAACATGAAAATAAATTTCTCAAATCTCGGATTAATGATCCCGAGATCACTATTCCGACTAGCCCCTAAATCGGGCTGTTACAAAATATGTCATAAAAGTGTGTTTTGATGGAAATTTTGGGCTGTTATAGTTATGAAAATGGTTCGGCTAGGCTTAAAGTACAAATAAATTGAATGAAAATCATTTTACGAGCCTAGGGGCAAAAGTGTAAATATGACAAAGTTTAGGGGTAAAAATGTAATTTTTCCATAATATGATTTTTGACTGAATTGAATAGTATAATAACTTAATAAGTCAAATGTGATATTTCAGATAAAGAAAAATGAGTTTCGGACTTAGAACGGGGGAAAGACGAATATTAGACGACTCGGTCCCTTTTGCCATTTTAAGTCGAGGTAAGTTCGTATGGTAAACATTAATTTTTATTTGTTAAATTAACGAATAATTTATGAAATTACTCGTATTATTTGTTGAATATTGGAAACTAATGTTCGAACAAGTAAATGCAGGGTTGAACTATTATGTTCAGTGCTAAATGATAATTTGACGGAAAAGACCATGGACGAACCATGGCATAGTGTGACAATGTGAAAACTATGTGAAATTGTGACTAAGTGAATCCGGGTCTTTGGTCTAGTACGCCCTACCCGGTGGTATCGGGTATTTAAGATATTGCGGATACCGACGACTTATGTAAGCAAAGACCGAGTAATTACGTATGACCGAGCGACCTTGTGTGAGCGGACCGAGAATGTAATGTGAATAGCTCGAGAACGAGCCTATGTGTGTTATGTGATTATGTGATGTTCGGGTGCTGGTCTTGTACGTCTACCAGTGGCTAGGTAGTCCTGCATATGTTGCGGATACCTGACAGCTTGTGTGAGCAGCACTGTGTAGCTACGTCTGATCGATAGCTTGTGTGAGCAGACCGTGAATGTTAAGTGATTCGGGTGCTGGTCTTATAAGTTCTACCAGTGGCTGGGTAATTCAGCATGTGTTGCGGATACCTGACAACTTGTGTGAGCAGCACTGAGTAGTTACGTATGACCCACAGCTTGTGTGAACAGACCCAAGAATGTAAATGTGAAAAGCTCGAGAACGAGCATATATGTGAAATGTGATAAGAGGTAGCTTCGGCTACATATATGTGGCACGTATGTGCAAGCGTTCTGAGTATCCGTTAATATTCCGATGTGTTCAACGGGAAAATGACTAAAGTGTAAATGAATGTGAATATGTGACGATTAAGTGCAGGTATATGTATGTATACACTCATGAGCAATGTGCACGGTATGTGATCAAATTTTGGTAAGAATGTAAACGAGTAAGTTATACCTATGAGAATGACCTTGTGATTATAAGTCCATGCTTATGATGTATGAATATGTGGTAAAGGTGATTGATGATCATGTGTGGGGCTTTTAGGCCAAATTAAATTGAGAAATGATATGTTCAAGTCTTTGTTGTTGATGTATAGGTTAAATTGGTCAAGGAATGACTTGTAAATATTTGATAATGACTAGTTATTGGAATGGCTAACCATGGATATACTTTGGTGTTATATTTGTGTAAATGAAAATTTATATAAAGGAAACATGAAAGAGTAAAATTAGTATTAAAACAGTTTGGACAGCAGCAGTTGTATCACTTTGAAAAGTCACCAAAAAAATGGTGGAAATTGAATTAGAGATTGAATGAGATATGAAATTAAATCTTATTGAGTCTATTTCTATATAAAAGAAACGGTGTAAGCAAAAGAATTTCACATTCTGAGATATTTGGATTTTAGTGAGACAGGGTCAAAATGATTTCGGAATCCCTTGTTATGACTTAGGAAATTCATTAAAAATTGTACAAAAATAATCATGGAATAAAATTTATATTATTGAATTTATTAATGAGTCTATTTTCAAGATAAACAAACTAGAATGTCATTCAAGTTCTGTACAACGAGATAATTAATTTTTAGTGAAGAGGGGTCGGAACTGTAAGACAGCCAAATAGGGGAGACTTTAAAGAATAAACTGTACTGATTGGCTGAACCAAAAATTTTGGAAATTTTATGGTAAGAAGATATGTGAGTCTAGTTTCATTTAAAATTAGAAGATCTTAATTTAGAGTTCCGTAGCTCCAGATAAAAATAATTTAGTGACTGTAACGCAAGTAAACAGCTCAAGATGAACATAAATGAATTTTGAAATTTTATGCAATAATGATGGTATTATCTTGAGAGCTTATAATGAGGATTGTTAAAAGCATGGTGATCAATTGTTTATTATTTACATACGTACTTACTAAGCTTTATAGCTTACTCCATTGTTTTCCGTGTTTATAATGTACTCAGGTTAGCTCGGGTTGATAGTCGCCGGAGAACCTATCACACTATCAAGCTTACAATTTAGGTATCGATGATTTTATACTTAAGGTTATGGCATGTATAGGGAACTTGGTCACATGTATATGTTACTATGAGTTGTCCTAGAATAATGACTCATGATGTTCGGAATTCATTGTTGTATAAGGCCATTTAATGTGGCCAATAAATTGGTTATGCTATAAACTCATGATGATGCATTCCATGGTTGAGTAAATTGTATGCTATGACTTGTTACGTGTGTGTGGTGGATGTTTTGGTAGCTTTAGTATGTCATGAAATGTGTCATTCAAGTTATACTCAAGTATGGGCATGATAGGGTAGAAATTGGCTTGGAAAATAGCCAACTTCTTGACCACACAGGCAAAGACATAGTCGTGTGTCTCAGTCGTGTGGAGGACACGGTCTAGCACACGGGTGTGTGACTTGGTCGTGTGATCCAAAACGAATGATGACATCATAAACAGAGAGTTACACGGGTGGAGGACACGGGCGTGTCCTGGGCCACACGGACGGGTGTAACCATACGGCCTGCCCACATGGGCGTGTGACTCTCCAAAACAAGGAAATTTTCTAAATATTCCAAAAGTTTTAAAAGTTCTCGATTTAGTCCCGAATCGCTCCCAAAGCATATTTTGGGCCTCGTAGGCCTTATTTAGGGACTCAAAGATAAAAATTTGAAAAGTTTTAATTTGGATGAAATTTTATGACTTGGTTTAATATGTTTACAAGTGTATGTGTTCCGGTAATGCCTCGTACCCTATTTCAGCGTCAGATACGGGTAAGGGGTGTTACATAACCTACATATTTTTTTTTTGTAGAAAATAACAACACTTAAGCCCATGAAGGGCAGTTACAATCAGCTAACAACAACCCCTGAACATATAATGGCGGTTCATCAATTACACATAAACTCATAAAACCAGAATTCACACACTTAGCCATATGATCTGCAACTTCATTATGTGCCCTTGGAACATGACTAACACGTACCTTCCTATTTTTGCCTAAGAGGCAATGTAATAAACATAGCTCAGCCATCAAACTGTTAATAGCTCCACCTGCCAACAGAGATTCCACTAGAAGAGCATTGTCACAGTCCAGCTCAACCTGTTTTAATCATTTTTCCCATGCTAAGCGAAGACCCTCTAAAACAGCTCTAACTTCAATTTTAAAAGGCGTCTCCTTACCCACCGCCATAGAAAAACCACATACCCAAGTAGCACCAGCATCTCGAATCACTCCTCCTATCGACGCAGACATCCCATTCCTTGACATAGTCGCATCCATGTTAAGTTTCATCTATCCTCTCTCTGATGGCAACCAATGGGACCTCATAACCGATGGATTCGAAGTAACCAATTTTAAACCAGTTTTGATTATAACTTCTTGCCCAATAAACCCTATATCCACTAAGTCTTGCATACAATTATTACTAATACAAAATACAAAGAGGTTACAAATTTTCCATAATAACCAACATAAAATAGAGAACAAAGTTTGCCAAGTAAGATCATCTCTGCCAAACTTCCCTTCATCCTGCAAATTCCAAACCAACCATTCTTGAAGTGATATAGAGAAAAACATACCATGCACATAGTGTGGGACTACTTTTCTTCAATCAAATTTGGAGAAAGAACAATCCCAAATGGCATGCAAACTCGATTCCAAAACATTGTCGCACTTCATGCAATGTCTCTCGTTAGACATATGCCTCATTTCCCTCTCCTTATTTTTCATTAATCTGTCCTGCCATAGATGTCATATAAAGACCCGCACCTTTTGAAGAACTTTAGACTTCCAAATTAAGTTCCAAATTTTAGAAGACTCGCCTCCCTTAAAATAATGAAGATTCCTGTAAGTCTCAGAACTAGAAAAATTATCTTTTGTTGTCCATTTCCAAGCTAATTGATCTGGTCCGGCTTCAGCAGATGGTGGTAAGATAGATGCAATATATGCGAGGACATTGTCAGGCACCAGATAACTTAACCTATCCCAGTCCCAACCACCACTAACTGTCACCATGTCACACACTCGTAGTGTATCATTCGGTTGTCCATCGCCCCTGAATAAGTTCCTAAGAAGGCCAAGCTGGCGAATCCAAACATCATTCCAGAAGTTTATGAGTCTACCATCCTCTTAGACCAATAAACATTACCTATCACATCTGTCCATACCTTCATCAATGATTGCCAAACGAAGGAACCCTTAGTCCTTGCAATCGAAATGGGTAACAGGCCATGCACATTGTACTTATTCCTTAGCAACTGTACCCACAAGGCCTCTATATTGGTGAGTAATTAAAACCCCAACTGAAGCAGAAAGATTCTGTTCTGCTCAACTAGGCTTCTCAGCCCTAAACTTTCCGCATCCAATAGCCTACAACAATCCTCCTAAGATATCAACGCAGGTTTTCTTGCATCTGGCTTAGACCCCCAAACAAAATTACGTGCAATCCTTTCTATCTCATTGCAAACAGTTATTGGAACCCAGACTGAGTTAGGGGTGAGCGTTCGATCGAATCGAATCGAATCGAATAAAAAAATTTCAAGTTAATCGAGTTGACGAATCATATTTTATCATCCTAATTTGATTTGAAATTTTCTCGAATCGAGTCGAGTGAGATGGAATTCGAATCGAATCGAATCGAATATACTTGTTCGAGTTAAATTTTAAAAAATAATTTTGGGTCCTTGTAACCATTGTCACCCATCGTAATAAAATTTGTCCACCTTAACCAAATTTTTTTATTAACTTTCATCACCAAATAATTTATTTATTAATCTTTTATATACGGGTTAGCTTCTTTGCTTGCTTAGTTGTTTCAATTATCTTCAGATTCTTGTCACTATGTATTTTGGAATTAAAAATATATTAAATGTAAAAATGTGATTTTTAATAAAAGTTATTTTAAAGATAAAATGTGAAATTGATACCAATATAAAATTTTAACACGAATATTTTATGGCATAATTAATAATTCAATTTTAATATAAATATTCAATATGACTAAATAATTCAATAATATAAATAATATAAAATGTGAAATTTAATTTAATAATATAAATAGTAGATATAAATAAAATTATTACTATTTATGTTTAGTGATTTTTTTGGATAATTTTGATTTTTATTTGAGAGTAAAGGGTGAGAAGTAAAAGTTTAGGGGAAAATAAAAGTTTTGGAGAATAAAAGTTTTAGGGAAAGTAAATAGGGGGGAGTAAAATTTTGAAGGGAAAATATTAAAAAAAAAAAAAATTGGAGGGGAGATGGGTTTGGGGTAGATGGGAGGTGAGATGGGAAGGGAGTAAAAGTTTTAGGGGAAAAGTGGGACGGAGTAAAAATTTTGGGGGAAAATAAAAAGTTTTGAGGGTTTTTTGGAGTAAAATTTTGAGAAAAAGTAAATGGAAGAGTAAAATTTTGGTGGGAAATGAATTTTGGGTAGATTGGGGGGTTGGGATGGGAGGGGAGTAAAAGTTTTGGGGGGAAAGTGGGAAGGAGTAAAAGTTTTGAGGGAAAAGTAAAAAGGTTTGGGAGTTTGGGGTAAAAATGTAAAATATTATAGTTTGATATTCGAATTATTCGAATTATTCGAGTTATTCGAATTCGAAAACTCAACTCGATTCAAACTCGAAATTCGAAAAAAAAATCGAGTTGACTCGAATAACTCAATCAACTCGAATAATTCGATTCGTTTAACTCGAAATTCGAATTTTTTTTCGATTTTTTTGAGTCGAATCGAGTTTTACTCACCCCTACACTGAGTTCATGAAGTAGAAAATGCTTATAAAAAGAATTGAACTTGAGACTCAAATATAAAATTGCAATTATCTAACCATCTAACCAAAACTTTTATAACCTACTGTGAACCAAATAATAATACATCTTCTTGATAGGTAATTGGAATTTGCTTATAACCACTTCCCTTCAGTTACATGCATGTTAGTGTGTATATATATGTGTGTCTTTACTATACAGTAAATGAGACCTATCACAAGAAAAGAGACCAGACATGGAAGACAATAGAGTAGACATTCAAATTTGTACCCTAAGAAAATGTTTAATTACACCATACAGTTAAGGCGTGAGTCATGAAGTATACATAAATCAAATTATTAAAAACAAAATCCAAAAGATAAGTAGTATCTTTACTGCCTGTTGTTGCTTAATCCATGACGGTACTGAATTGCTTTCCGATTCTTCACTTTCTCTTGCAATTCCTGTTTGTTAAAAACAATTTGCGTGGATGAATGTATCACAAAATTGGAAGAGTATTTTTTTTTAAATAACGAGATAAGAAAGTGATTGTTTAAGAATTGATATCAAATCTTTTATCACTCTACCCGTAATTCAGTCGACAAACAGTAAATTTTCCTATTAAACTCATTTTACTTAAAATTTCAAAACCTGGCGAAATATGGTTAGTGAGGAATAACATGATCTTTGACAAACCAGCTTGCAATTCCAGCATGTTGAATAGAGCTATTGGAAAAGCTAGTGAGTTTTATGTTCTTACGTCCACTATACATCCCAGTTCCAACTTACACACTGTGGAGCTTAGATGGCAACTGTAAACGGCCCAATTTTCCCGGGCCCGAATCAATAAAATAATAAAACAAAAAAAAGGTCCAAAGTCTTTGTACAAATTGGCCCAAAACCCTAACGGTCCAATATGGCCCAAAAACTAAACAGAAACAGAAAACCCTAGGGTTCCCTCCCCTCTCTCGCGCCGCATGCATCCCTCGAGCGTCGTGCCCGTACCTCGTCCCGAAGCACCTCGTCCTGAGGCCCCCCCTGACGCGCCCTCTGCTCAGCCTTTGCACCAAAATGGCCCTCCTTTTTCCATCAACACCTGCAACAGACCAAAGAAGGAAAAACAACGAGAAGCAGAAATGTAGCGCAAAGAGCTAAACAAAAGCAAAGGAAAACTATTATTTTGTAATATTATTCGGCTATAAAAGCCATCAAAGCCAAATGATGTAAGGGGGATTTTCGAATTCGAAAAATCTATAAAAATACGAACTATCAGAAATAAAAACATCAAAAGGTTGATCCCGTTTCAATTTTGTTATTGCTGCTTACCTTTTTATTATTTTTAATTATTTTTATTTTTATTGTTTCAAAACTTTCACAAATAAAATAAAAAAGGGAAGAGCGAGGAGACCATACCTGAGCCATCGGGGCGCTTCGCCGGAGCCTCATCTCTGTCGTCGAAGCCGGACCGAAGGCAAGGAAATGGGGGTTTCTTCCTGGGGGATTTCGGGGCTTCGAAAAGGGTTCCGGGAAAGGGGCCAAAAGGCCCGGTTTCGGGCATCACCGGCCACCAATACGGTGGTGGCATGGTGGTGCGAAAGGAGGCTAAAGGGGACCCGATCGTCGGGGAAGAAAAAAAGGAAAGAGAATTTTGGATTTTTTTTGAAGGGAGAAAGGCTGAAAATATAAAAAAAATGAAATTTGGGACACTTATCTGGAACGCTAAACGGTGTCGTTTTGCCAAGGGTCACCAGCGCCAAAACGGCGCCGTTTAAGGTGACCCGAATGAACCCGACCCGCTCCACCAAGGGGATCCACGCGTTCCCATTAAATGGGATATTTCTCTCCCTGGCCCTTCCGCGTTTTTAGTTTGTTTAATTTAGTCCTTTATCCCATTTTCATTTCTTTTAAATTTGACCCCGAGTGTTTCACATTTGACCCGTTTCAGTCCTGAATAAAACGATACGCAGGGAACTTCAAGAGTAATTTCCTAATCAGTCCCTGGTCATTTTACACGCATTCATCTTGGTCCAGATTAGTATTTCATCATTTTTGCAATGTTTAGTTTTCACCTCTAAATTTATTCTTATTAACAATTTAACCCCTGACCTTTTATTTTGAACCTTTTTATGTATTATTATTTATTTTAAATTCTTTTGTTTACATATCATTTATTTTACACCTCGTATGTTTATTTTATTGTCTATACATTATTTACCTTAAGTTCTTTCACATATTATTCATTTTAAATTAATTTATATAATATTCACCCTAAACTGTTTTAATATATATATTGTTTTTTTAAATTATTTTATAACTTATTTATTTCGCATTACGTATTTTAAAACTCTTTTATATATTTTGTTTTTGAATGGTTTTATTATTTAAGAGTTTTCATGTACTTTGTTTATTCATGATCTTTTATAGATATATATATATATTACTTATTTTTAGATTGTTGTATATTGTTGATTTTGACTTTTTTACGTTATTTATTCTAAATTTATTTATTATCATTTTAAAATTTGCTTTGCAATTGTTTTATATTAGTTTGCTTTTACTATTCATTTTGAAATTATATATATATTATTATTTAATTAATTTGTCTTTGATTATTAATACTAGTATTTAAGTAGTACACGTCATGCGATTATTATCCTTGTATGTATTATAATTCATTTTTTCATATTTTCATATCATGGTTGTTCATTCGTATAGTATTTTTATTTACATATTATTATTCCATGATAGATACTATATTTTTGTTCCTCATTATCTAGTGATTCAATAAAAAACATTTTAATCGATTTTAAAATCATTTATTTAAAAGTTTTTTAAAACAAGGCAATATTTGATATTTGGGAAATTCGAGGAAATCGTGCCCTATCGTGCTGGGTTTCGGTTTCCCGTTTGACCAAATAATCAAATATCCTTTTAAAATTTTGTTCATGGTTTTTTCAAAATAAGGCAATATTTGTGTATTTGGAATTTCGAGAAATCGTACCCTATCGTGCTGGGTTTCGGTTTTCCGTTTGACCAAATAACCAAATATCCTCTTAAAATTTTGTCCATGTTTTCCAAAAAAGGCAATATTCTGTGTTTGGAAATCCGAGAAACCGTGCCCTAACGTGCTGGGTTTCGGTTTTTCGCTTGGCCAAATAATCGAATATCCTTTTGATATTTTCAATGCATGAGTCTCGGGAATCATGAGATGATCTTGGATTCGAGGATTCAAATTATCGTGTCCTAACGTGCTGGATGTGATATTTTATTCCTTCGGAGCGAGAGAATCTTAATATCCGCTTCGAGAAAATTCAGATATTTTTAAAAGAGGTCGTATTTTTAAATTCTTTTTCAAATTTTCAACTTTCGACATTAATACATTAAATAATCAATTAGGTACCAAGTTTGGGCGTGCCGAGGGTGCTAACCCTTCCTCGCACGTAACCGACTCCCGAACCCGATTTCTCAAAACTTCGTATACCAAAAAAAATCGTCGTTTTAGTAAATTTAAATTTTATTAAAATGATTGAATAAAAAGGTGACCCGATCACACCTCATCAAAAAGGATTGGTGGCGACTTCCATTCTTATTTTTGTTTTTTAAACCCTAGTCGATTCCCGTTTTCAAAAAAATGGTTTCGACAGCTTGGCGACTCCACTGGGGACATAAAGAGAGTCAGGCCGTAAATTGATTATTTTCTGTCCTTTTTTCGAAAATTTGAAAATTCGATTTGAAAATTTGAAAACTTGATTTGAAAATTACGATCCTTTTGTTGCATTTGTTTGTGTCATTGCATATGATTGTTATTTTCTTGCGCACATTGCATTGCATGACCGTTGTGGTTGCACCTTTAAGTGGGAGTGAGAAACTATGCCTTTGTGAGGTTTTCACCTCCGCATGGGCTAGTGGATTGCTTCCGGGATACATCTGTACCTATGTCTTCGTGAGGTTTTCAACTCCGCATGGCCATAGGGAAATGTATTCCCCTGAACCGAACTTGATCCATATGAGCCTATAATGGGTAAGGATTGAGGAATCTGCCGGTTCAGGTACCCTTACCTTAGAACCAAACCATATATAGTGAACCCTAAGAGCTAACCCTAGGTAGAGCCACGCCAAACCCTAGTGGTCACCCATTTAGGTAATCTATTTTGTTGTTTATTTTTCTTGTGCTAACGTGTTTTGTTTTGTTTATGATTGCATTACATTGCATTGCATTGCATCGCATCATCTTAGAAAGGAGGTGTTGATTCATATTCGATTGCTAAATAGAAGAGTTTGTCATAAGGAAATGGGTTACTTGATAAAGTGGATTATAATACGGTCGTCCGAATAGGGTCCAAGTAAACACAATGAAAGAAGACTGATAGTCCGCGAAGGAAAACAAGACTTTGCTTCATTGCCCGAGGATTCAAGCCAACAAGGATTATTCGAGAGTCGTCACGTCTCAACTCTTTTAAAAGGAGTTAATGAGCAATGTGGGAATAAGTAAGCAATGAGTCGCAGTCCATATCAATCAAAAGGAGCTAGTGAAGGCATCTATTAGAGAATTCGCGAGATTCAATCTTAGCACACCCAGATATAAAGAAAAGGGTCAATGTCTTCGCTTTGAGCATTTACAAACTGGATGTTTTCCCTAAAGCACTGGGGCACGTGGACAAGGCAGTTTCAGACTTGTTCGATAGACTTGACAAGAGGGTCACGCCCGTCCTTGTAATTCTAGCCGAGACATTCTGATCTTTGAATGCATGCCGAAGAGCAGGTGAAGGAAGATTTATTTGGATGTGCGCAACTCTTGTTGGCGTGGTTCCATAGCCACTTTTGGAGAGTGAAAAGGTTTCTTATCAAGTGTTCTCTGATAACTACTCTCCATTGGAAGAGTTAGTTGCTCAAATAGAAGAGGTGGCCAATGATTGACAAATCATAGCAGTTCAAGCCGACATGCTAAGTTTGAAGTGAATCAGAATCGAGTCAAGGTTAGGAGTTAACCTGGCTTCTTTGGAAGGTTAAGGCTTCGAGTATTAGGGCAAGGCCGTATATGTAACTTGTTTTATGTAAAGGAATTTATTTTCTAGAAAAGTTCTTCTAATGGAATTGAATTCAGAATCAATGCCTCTATTTCTTTTTGCATTCATTTCATGCATTTACATTGCATTGCATTGCATGCATTAAATTTCACAAAAAAAAAGGTCTAATTGGAATTCCTTAAAGAAGTCAAAAGCCTGGAAGGAATATCGGAGAATCTGAACATTAACGACGTATCTAAAGAGGAAACCGGGGAATAGAATTTTTCAGGCGTCTGCCCTTACATACTTGGGAGCGTTTTGAACAATGGGACTGTGGAAAAGATCCCTGTATTTTTAGAGCTAATTCAGAGTAATGCCCAAAATACGCTTATTGCTCTAAGCCTAGGAGCAATAAGAATCTTTTTGTGAAATAGGCTTATGTTCAAAAACTATATTTTCAATGAAAATGCATTTTTGTGTCTCACTTTGAGCAAATATTCTTTTATTCATTTATTTCATACCACATAAATAATTGTTCTTAGATTCATTTGTTCTTTGAATATTCTTTCGTACCTACAACAGGTCCCTAGATATCAACGACATGAGCGATCTTTCGCATCGACTCGAGTCTACTTTTGAGTAAGATATGTGTCTAGAGGATCTCGGGACTTTGTAGACGCATGCAGAAATTGTAACCTATCTCCTGATTTGTTAAGGATAGTAGAACAAGATGAAAAATAGATCCTACTCTGCAAAAGGTCAGTGGACACTGCGAGCCTAGGAAGGAGAGCCTAGCTCACCACAGAAGTAAAACGAGGCATCATTTTAAAGATGTTTTCGCACACGCCTGGGCTATTGATACGTGGGTATGCTGTTAAGGCTAAGAAAAACCTAGAAGAGGTTCATAAGGGTATTTGAAGATCACATGCTAATGATTTTACGATAGCCAAGCTAATCATGAGATTCAGATTCTGCTGGTCCATCATAGAAAGGGATTGCATCAGTTATGTCATAAATGCCAAATTTATGAAGAAAAGATTCATGTACCTCCTTCATTTCTTCGTAGACCTTATCTATGTGGGGCATGGAGTTTATTGGGACGATCTCGTCGGAAGCTTCTTGCAGGCATTAATTATTTCGCTAAGAGGGTGGGAGTAGCTTCATAGACCAATATTACAAAGTCGATAGTCATCAGAATAAAAAGAGAAAAAGAAAGAGAGAATACCGCACAATGTCAAAAGTTTGCGGCCTGTTCAAAGATTAGGTGCCACATTACAGTGCAGCAAAGTTTTCCAAAAAAAAAAAGAGAAAAAAACAAGGATCATTAGGAAGATGACCTAGACTTGTAAAGATTGGCATAAAGAAGTTACATTTACCCTCTATGCTTATCAAACATTGGCCAAGAACTTAGCCGGGGCAATACTTTAATTTGTGGAATAAAAGTATTTTGTCTATTGAAGTCGACATTCTTTTTTCGAATCTTATCAGAACTGAAGTTGGAAGAGGTAGAATATATTTAATCCCGATATGATCAGTTGAATTTGAATAAAAAATGTTAAAAGCTATCATCACATCGGATAATAATGCGAGCTTACAACAAAAAAGTTCTCCCTAGAAAATTTCATGATAGGGCTTTGAAGAAGATTTTTCCCATGCAAAAGGGACTTCAGAAGAAAGTGGATGCTAAACTGGGAAGGACTTTATGCAGCAAAGAAGGCCTGTTCTGGGGAAGCATGGATATTGACCGAGATGGATGACAATGACCTGCCCAATCCGGTGAATTCAGATTCAATAAAAAGTTTTCCCCAAAAAAAAGGGGAAAAGAAAGAAAAAGAAAAAGGAGAGGCCAAGGCGAAAACCCGCAAAGGGCGTACTATTGAGACCAAAGGGGAAAAAAGGGGAAAAGAAAGAAAAAGAAAAATGAGAGGCCAAGGCAAAAA
Source organism: Gossypium sturtianum (assembly GCA_025698515.1). Taxonomy (NCBI): domain Eukaryota; kingdom Viridiplantae; phylum Streptophyta; class Magnoliopsida; order Malvales; family Malvaceae; genus Gossypium; species Gossypium sturtianum. The sequence continues at coordinate 35,772,187 of CM046954.1, forward strand.
CCCGCAAAGGGCGTCTTGAGACCAAAGGGGATTTGAGTTGAAAACCCGAAAAGGGCGGCTCAAATTTTGATCGAAAGTGGGGCATACTGTAGTCTTGCTACGCTTTAATTAAAAATGAAGAAGTATGTTACGTCTTGGGGCATCGACAAAGTACTCCGGATCCCCTAAACACATATTGAGCTTAAAATGGTCCTCAAGAAGTTTGAACAGAGAAGCTCAGACTGCGATATCTGGGGCACCTAGTTTCCATTTTACCCATTTTAAATTTGTTATTTGTGATTATCTTATTCCTTTCGAAATACACTACCAATAAATTTCTTTCTTGATTGCATTTGCTAGCTTTGATTAACTTAGTTGTTTCGAGCTATTCTCCTAATTAATTTCCTTCTTGTCCATTGTTATGATCTTTTTCAAGCATTTTTGCATTGAAATAACGATTGGCGGACTAATAATACTTTCATAAAAGGAGTTTTGCATATTACTCTGGAAGCTTCTGAATAATACAAGAACTTGAAACAAGACTATTGTTTAAAACTCATCAAGTTTAAGGGATAGAAATATTGGTGAAGGAAAAGTCTAAACTGAGACTATCTCTTCGGATTTTTATCAAGAAAATGTGGTTGAAAGACAAGACATTTCGTCGATGATACAACCTCGACAAATGACGAGCAATGTCAACCCAAGTGTACAAGCGGATCATTCTCGGGAAAAGGAAAATGATACTTTGCATTCATGCAAATATCAGGCATATACATCTGGTCATTACACACAGCGAATGGTGTAACAGATCAAATTGATCCTATACCTCGGAGTTGCAGTAGGATGGATGAAAGAAACCAAATGTTATTCTCCTGAAGTTGCAGTGGGAGGTACAAACTTTATGTCCCAGAAGGTACAGTGGAAGGGACTCTGAAATTACAGCGGGGCAAGCTTGCTGAGCAGAATATGATCGTTTCTTTGGGTTTTCTATCGAAGATACCAGCTGAACGAGAAAGCATGGTAATGCATCAGTGATAGAACCTTGATGAACAACGAGCAATGACAACCCAAACATTAAAAAGGGATCATTCTCATGTATTCATGTAAATATCATTCATACACATCCAATTAGGAGCATTTGATTCGTTCCGATCATTGCATCCTAATCGTTGTACATTAAAAAAAAAAGGAGATCATTCTCATGACATTCTGCATTCATGCAAATGTCATCCCTAATATCATGTAGTTAGGAGCATTAGATTCATTCCGATCATTGCACCCTAATCATTATACATTTAAAAAAGGGATCATTCTCATGACATTCTGTATTCATGCAAATGTCGTCCATAATACATTTAGTTAGGAGCATTAGATTCATTCCGATCATAGAATCCTAATTATTTGGCATAAACATAAACATATAGAATCGAGTCTAAAGGACATGTCCCCCAGAGGACGGTGTAGCAACATCGGTGAAATTACAAATCTTATCTCCCTAAGCAGTAGTAGAGCAGATCGAAGACGGCGAATCTTATCTCCATGAAGCAGCGGAGTAGATTTAAGCCATCAGCCTTATCTCCCTGAAGCGGCAGTGGAGTAAGTCAAAAATTGTAGATCTTGTCACCCTAAGCAGTAGTGGACCAAGATCGAACGGCAAATCTTGTCTCTCTAAGCAGTAGTGGAACAGATTTAAGCCACCAATCCTATCTCCCTGACTAGCAGTGGAATAGGTCAAAAATTACAAATCTTGCCTTCCTGAACGAAGCGGATCGAAGATACCAGTCTGGTATCCCTTAGTTTGCAGTAGAGCAGATTGAAGATAGCAGATCTTGCCTTCCTAAGCGAAGCGGATCGTAGATACTAGTCTGGCATCCCTGAGTTTGCAGTGGAGCAGATAGCAGATCTTGTCTTCCTGAGCGAAGCGGATCGAAGATACAAGTCTTATCTCTCTGAAGTTGCAGTGGAGCAGACTGAAGATAACGAATCTTATTTCCCTAAAGTTGTAGGGGAACAGATTTAAACTACGAATTACAAGTCCTATACCTCTGAAGTTGCAGCAGGTCGAATCAAAGTTGTCAACACAAGTCTTATCTCCCTGAAGTTGCAGTGGAGCAGACTGAAGATAGCGAATCTCATTTTCCTGAAGTTGCAGTGGAACAGATTGAAGCTATAAATCACAGATCTTATCTCACTGAAGTTGCAATAGAGCAGATCATGACAAACCTTATCTCTCTGAAGTTGCAGTAGAGCAGATCACACCAGCCTTATCTTCCTGAAGTTGTAGAGAAGCAGGTTGAAATTACCAATTCTTATCTCGTTGAAGTTTCAGCAGAGAAGATTGAGGTTACGAATCTCTTCTCCCTGAATTTTCATCCCTCGAAGTTCCAGCGGAGTAGGTTGAAATTACAAATCCCGCCTCCCTGAGTTTACATTGAGGATCAATCCTTATTTCCTTGAAGTTTCAGTAGAGAAGATTGAAACTACGAATCTCTTCTCCCTGAATTCTTCTCTCCTCGAAGTTCCAATGGAGTAGGTTGAAATCACATGTCCCACCTCCCTGAGTTTACATTGAGGATCAATCTTTATTTCCTTGAAGTTTCAGTAGAGAAGATTGAAACTACGAATCTCTTCTCCCTGAATTCTTCTCTCCTCGAAGTTCTAGTGGAGTAGGTTGAAATTACAAATCCCGCCTCCTTGAGTTTACATTGAGGATCAATCCTTATTTCCTTGAAGTTTCGGTAGAGAAGATTGAAACTACGAATCTCTTCTCTCTGAATTTTTATCTCCTCGAAGTTCTAGTGGAGTAGGTTGAGGCTACAAATCCCTTCTCCCTGAGTTTACATTGAGGATCAATCCTTATTTCTTTGAAGTTTCAGCAGAGAAGATTGAAACTACGAATCTCTTCTCCCTGAATTCTTCTCTCCTCGAAGTTCCAATGGAGTAGGTTGGAATTACAAATCCCGCCTCCCTGAGTTTACATTGAGGATCAATCCTTATTTCCTTGAAGTTTCGGTAGAGAAGATTGAAACTACGAATCTCTTCTCCCTGAATTCTTATCTCCTCGAAGTTCTAGTGGAGTAGGTTGAGGCTACAAATCCCTTCTCCCTGAGTTTACAAATGAGGATCAATCATTATTTCTTTGAAATTTCAGCAGAGAAGATTGAGGTTACAAATCTCTTCTCTCTGAATTCTCATTTCGTTGAAGTTCCAGCGGAGTAGATCAAAGTTACAAATCTCTTCTCCCTGAAAATTACATTCAAGCGAATCGAAGCACCAATCCCTAAACTTCTGAAGTTGTAGTGGGTCAAAGCAAGGTTACTTGAAGAAGAAGAAAAGAAGCACCGAGACTCAGCAAGACCGGGCAAAATTGGTCCTTTTAAAGTCTTTGCTCCATTCTCGTTACACGACAATGAGCAAAGAGGGGCAACTGTAAACGGCCCAATTTGCCCGGGCCCGAATCAATAAAATAATAAAACAAAAAAAAGGTTCAAAGTCCTTGTACAAATTGGCCCAAAACCTTAACGGCCCAATATGGCCCAAAAACTAAACAGAAATAGAAAACCCTAGGGTTCCTCCCCTCTCGCGCCGCATGCATCCTCGAGCGCCGTGCCCGCGCCTCGCCCGAAGCACCTCGTCCCGAGCCCCCCGACGCGCCTCCGCTCGGCCTTTGCACCAAAATGGCCCTCCTTTCTCTCTCACAACACCGCAATGCACCAAAGAAGGAAAAACAACAGAGTAATAGAAGCAAGCAGTAGCGAAACAAAAGCAAAGGAAAACTATTATTTTGTAATATTATTCGGCTATAAAAGCCATCAAAGCCGAACGATGTAAGGGGGATTTTCGGATTCGAAAAATCAATAAAAATACGAACTATCAGAAATAAAAACATCAAAAGGTTGATCCCGTTTCTATTTTGTTATTGTTGCTTACCTTTTTATTATTTTTAATTATTTTTATTTTTATTGTTTCAAAACTTTCACAAATAAAATAAAAAAGGGAAGAGCGAGGAGACCATACCTGAGCCGTCGGGGCGCGTCGTTGGAGCCTCATCTCCGTCGTCGAAGCCAGACCGAAGGCAAGGAAAGGGGGTTTCTTCCTGGGGGATTTCGGGGCTTGGAAAAGGGTTCCGAGAAAGGGGCCAAAAGGCCCGCTTTCGGGCATCACCGGCCACCAATACGGTGGTGGCACGGTGGTGCGAAAGGAGGCTAAAGGGGACCCGATCGTCGGGGAAGAAAAAAAGGAGAGAGAATTTTGGATTTTTTTTTGAAGGGAGAAAGGCTGCAAATATAAAAAAAATGAATTTTGGGACACTTATCTAGAACGCGAAACGGTGTCGTTTTGCCAAAGATCACCAGCGCCAAAACGGCGCCGTTTAAGGTGACCCGAATGAACCCGACCCGCTCCACCAAGGGGATCCGCGCGTTCCCATTAAATGGGATATTTCTCTCCCTGGCCCTTCCGCGTTTTTAGTTTGTTTAATTTAGTCCTTTATCCCATTTTTATTTCTTTTAAATTTGACCCTTAGTGTTTCACGTTTGACCCGTTTCAGTCCTGAATAAAACGATACGCAGGGAACTTCAAGAGTAATTTCCTAATCAGTCCCTGGTCATTTTACACGCATTCATCTTGGTCCAGATTAGTATTTCATCATTTTTGCAATGTTTAGTTTTCACCTCTAAATTTATTCTTATTAACAATTTAACCCCTGACCTTTTATTTTGAACCTTTTTATGTATTATTATTTATTTTAAATTCTTTTGTTTACATATCATTTATTTTACACCTCGTATGTTTATTTTATTGTTTATACATTATTTACCTTAAGTTGTTTCACATATTATTCATTTTAAATTAATTTATATAATATTCACCCTAAACTGTTTTAATATATATATTGTTTTTTTTAAATTATTTTATACCTTATTTATTTCGCATTACGTATTTTAAAACTCTTTTATATATTTTGTTTTTGAATGGTTTTATTATTTAAGTGTTTTCATGTACTTTGTTTATTCATGATCTTTTATAGATATATATATATATATATTACTTATTTTTAGATTGTTGTATATTGTTGATTTTGACTTTTTTACGTTATTTATTCTAAATTTATTTATTATCATTTTAAAATTTACTTTGCAATTGTTTTATATTAGTTTGCTTTTACTATTCATTTTGAAATTATATATATATTATTATTTAATTAATTTGTCTTTGATTATTAATACTAGTATTTAAGTAGTACACGTCATGCGATTATTATCCTTGTATGTATTATAATTCATTTATTCATATTTTCATATCATGGTTGTTCATTCGTATAGTATTTTTATTTACATATTATTATTCCATGATAGATACTATATTTTTGTTCCTCATTATCTAGTGATTTAATAAAAAACATTTTAATCGATTTTAAAATCATTTATTTAAAAGTTTTTTAAAAAAAGGCAATATTTGATATTTGGGAAATTCGAGAAAATCGTGCCCTATCGTGCTGGGTTTCGGTTTCCCGTTTGACCAAATAATCAAATATTCTTTTAAAATTTTGTTCATGTTTTTTTCAAAATAATGCAATATTTGTGTATTTGGAATTTCGAGAAATCGTACCCTATCTTGTTGGGTTTCGGTTTTCCGTTTGACCAAATAACCAAATATCCTCTTAAAATTTTGTCCATGTTTTCCAAAAAAGGCAATATTCTGTGTTTGGAAATCCGAGAAGTCGTGCCCTAACATGCTGGGTTTCGGTTTTTCGCTTGGCCAAATAATCGAATATCCTTTTGCTATTTTCAATGCATGAGTCTCGGGAATCATGAGATGATCTTGGATTCGAGGATTCAAATTATCGTGTCCTAACGTGCTGGATGTGATATTTTATTCCTTCGGATCGAGAGAATCTTAATATCCGATTCGAAAAAATTCAGATATTTTTAAAAGAGGTCGTATTTTTAAATTCTTTTTCAAATTTTCAACTTTCGACATTAAGACATTAAATAATCAATTAGGTACCAAGTTTAGGCGTGATGAGGGTGCTAACCCTTCCTCGCACGTAACCGACTCCCGAACCCGATTTCTCAAAACTTCGTAGACCAAAAAAATCGTCGTTTTAGTAAATTTAAATTTTATTAAAATGATTGAATAAAAAGGTGACCCGATCACACCTCATCAAAAAGGATTGGTGGCGACTTCCATTCTTATTTTCGCTTTTTAAACCCTAGTCGATTCCCATTTTCAAAAAAAATGGTTTCGACAGCAACCATTAGAGAAGGATGAGCAAAACTTAACACTAATGGCTATACAATTCGAAACTCGGGTTTGGCAGGTGTTGATGCCATTATTCGCGATTGTAATGGAAGATAGATCAGTAGAGTATATCGACAAATTCCAAGAGCTAGGAGTATCGAAGCGGAGTTATAGGGACTTGAGCTTGCCCATAGCTTAAATATTAGGAAATTAGAAGTAGAATTTGAAGGCTGATGCACTTGATAGGATGGATAGCAATCTTTGACCAAAAATAAAGAGAAAGGCTCCTTTGGGCTTAATTGGGTTTCCACATTCCAAGATGGCAACAGATATTGGACTTTTTAAGTCTCAAATTCTCTTCTTCTGCCTTCAAATTGTCATTGACCAAATGCCTTTTCGAGCCCAAAGACCCCAAACACCATGTAACTCTAACATTGAACCACATATCAACAATTTTTGCTTAAAAACCTTCTCTTTTGTTTATCCAAAGCAAGCCAATTTTGTGAAATGGTTACAAAATACAAACTCGCACTCAAAAAAATAAATTAGATGAACCCAACATTTCACACATTAATTAAAGATGTTTATCTTATTTTTACGTCATGGGATTGAATCACATAAATCGTCTACTAATGATATATATAAGACAGTGGTGTGTAAGTCATATATAATATTAGGTAATACATTGCATTCAAGTACCTATTCCCCAATCAACAATTAGTTACTAAGAGAAGAGCTGTGACCCTCCCAACTTTGCAATTTATGTCTGTCTAGTAGGCACCCAGTCCATAACTACAAGCCATACCATAAAAGAGTGTTGGTTTAGGTAAAATAAATAATTAATTAAATTTATTTAAAAAAAAAAACAAACAAACAAACAATCTTTCCCTCCATGGGAATGTTTTCTTGAGCTCCTTTTAAAATTTCATATTAGCTGTATGTAAATCTGGCTGCTTCTTCTTCTTCCCCTGATTTAATTATTATTACTTACATCTCTGAAAGACTTTGACTGGTCTTTGACATAAAATCAAAAATGTTTGGGGGTATGTTTTATAGATTCAATACCTGACTGACTGTGAGACTCACTGAGACTATGTGAAGGTACATTTTCCCAACTCCCTCAAGTCCTTTTTGGACCACTTGATTTACTACTTTTTCATCATCTTCTGATTCAAATGTCACTTTCAATTTAAAATCAATGGAAGGAAATAGGACCACTGTGCCCCATAATCCACCTGATATTTTTTTTTCCCACTGCTTTGATCATTAGTTATTAGTCACTATTCATCAGCTCCTACCACGTGACACCACGAGAGGTGTCCAGTTTATATCAATTTTTTAAGAACCCAAAGGAAAAAAAGGTAAAGGACAATACCAGAAAAAAAGCTTCCACTTTTATTTTAAAGTAGCTATCAGCTTAATGAATACTTAATAAAGATGAATATTTTTTTTTAGATTTTTTTGCATTAAATCAATTAATTTTACCTAATTCTCAAGTTGAGTCGAATCATACATTTAAACAGTACAAAACTTCTTAATATAATTTTTTTGTCTTTATTTTAATATCGTTTTTAGTATTTTTCTATATAATTCTTATAATTATTCATAATTCCTTCACACCTTAAACTCGAAAGATAACAAGCACAAAAATATACTTGAACCTATGCTCTTTTATATGTTACAATAACAACAACTTTAGTATATAAACTTAGCAATTAGATGTATTTTAATCACTAAATTTAAAAAAATATAAAAAGTTTGATTTTGTAATCATACCATATCATAAATTAGAAATATAATAATGTTAGAATTAAGTGACCTGAATCCTTATTTAAATAAAATGCAATGGTAAAATAAAATAAAAGAAGAATCCCTATAGAACTACACTTCTTTTATTTTATTTTAAATAAGATTTTTTAAACCTTATTAAACTCCATCTATTTGATATTGATTAGAATAAGGTGTTTCAATCTTACTACACTCCTATTAGAATATGGTTTTACAAGCCTATAAATAGACATAGTCTATTCCTCTTGTAATTATTCGAATTCGATATAGTGAATTTTTTTCTCCTCTGCCCGTGGTTTTTTTCCCGAAAGGATTTCCACTTAAAATCTGTGTGTTCTTTAATTTTTATTTCTCTTTTCTTTGCGATATATTGTCATTACCGACGTTATATTTTTAACAAATTGGTATCAGAGCTTCCGAGTTTTTCATCTCGATCACGGTAATGGCGTCTTTGAAGTATGAAATTTCGTTGTTGGATCGCAACACCAGATTCGTATTGTGGCAGATAAAGATGCAGGCAGTTCTTGCACAGATGGATTTAGAGGAAGCCTTGCTAGGGGTAGATAAGATGCCTTCGACATTGACGGAGGAAGAGAAGAAGCGCAAGGATCGAAAGGCGTTAACACAATTAGATCTGCATTTGTCTAACGAAATTTTGCAAGATGTGATGAAGGAGAAGACTACCGCTACATTATGGAAGAGGCTAGAACAAATATGTATGTCGAAAACTCTAACAAGCAAGTTGCATATGAAGCAACGTCTTTATGCTCATCGTTTGGAGAAAGGTGCGTCTGTGCACGAACACTTAACAGTGTTTAAAGAAATTCTCTCAAACTTGGAGGCCATGGAGGTTCAGTATGATAAGGAAGATCTAGGGTTGATTCTACTTTGTTCGTTGCCCTCGTCTTATTCAACCTTCAGAGACACGATTTTATATAGCCGCGAGTCTCTCACAGTTGATGAGGTTTATGATTCTTTGACCTCGTATGATAAGATGAAGCATCTTGTGGTTAAAGCCGACCTCTCAGGGAGAGGGTCTCACTATTCGTGAGAGACAAGATCGGAATGCTGATGATGATCGTGGAAGGACACAGGAACGGAATCCTCGCGGTAAATCTAAGGGTAGATCGAAGTCTTCAAACAGAGGTAAAACTTGTAACTTTTGCAAGAAGAAAGGACATATTAAATTTGAGTGCTATAAGCTACAGAACAAGATTAAAAGGGAGGCTGCGAATCAAAAGGGAAAATAACCAGAAAATTTCGGTGAAGCTGATGTTGTAGAAGACTACAGCGATGGTGAATTTCTAGTTGCTTCTGTCAATAATTCTAAAGTGAGCGATGAGTGGATACTTGATTCAGGCTGCACCTTCCACATGAGTCCCAATCGGGATTGGTTTATAACTTATGAAACAGTGTTTGAAGGTGTTGTTTTGATGGGAAATAATGCTTCGTATAAAATCGCAGGTGTTGGAACAATTAAAGTTAAGATGTTTGATGGAGTTGTCAGAATACTTAGTGACGTACGACATGTTCCAGAATTGAAGAGAAATTTAATTTCGTTAAGTACTCTTAATTCAAAAGGGTACAAATACACAGCTGAAAGTGGGATTTTGAATATTTCCAAAGGTTCCCTCGTTGTGATGAAAGGGCAGAGAAAGACTGCCAAGTTATATATTTTACAGGGTTCTACTGTTATTGGTGATGCAGCTGACGCTTCCTCTTCCTTGTCAGATGATGATATTACTAAACTTTGGCATCTGTGCCTAGGGCATATGAGTGAGAATGGCATGGCGAATTGAGCAAAAGAGGACTTCTTGATGGGCAAGGAATTTGCAAACTCAAGTTCGTGAGTTAATCGCATTTTTGGGAAGCAAAAGAGAGTTCGATTAACGAGAGGAATCCATAACACGAAGGAACGTTGGAGTATATTCATTCGATCATGCGGGGCTATCAAGAGTACCTTCGAGAGGTGGAGCTAATTATGTGCTAACTTTTATTGATGATTTTTCCAGAAAAGTTTAGGCATTCTTTCTGAAGCAGAAAAATGATGTGTTTTCTGCATTTAAGTCTTAGAAAACTGATGATTAAAAACAGACGGAAAACAAATAAAATACCTCCGCATGCATAATGGCTTAGAGTTTTATTCTGATGAGTTTAATAAACTGTGCAAGTCAGAAGGGATCGTGAGACACTTGACAGTTCGTCATACTCCACAGCAAAATGGCATTGCAGAACGAATGAACAGAACAATCATGGAGAAGGTTCGATGTATGTTGTCAAATGCCAACTTACCAAAGTCGTTTTGGGTCAAGCAAAATTTCATCGTGCATGTTTTTTATCAACTGATCTCCATCCGTTGCCATTGAGAAAAAGACTCCACAAGAGGTATGGTTTGGTAATCCTGCTAATTATTCTGATTTAAAGATATTTAGGTGTCCTGTGTATGCTCATGTTGATAATGGAAAATTGGAACCGAGATCCATTAAATGTTTTTTTCTTGGTTATAAAGCTGGTGTAAAAGAGTATAAGTTATGGTGTCCTGAAAATAGAAAAGTTGTGATTAGCAGAGATGTTGTTTTTTATGAAACTGCTATGCTACCTAACTTACCTCTTAAAGACTCTTCCAATAAAGAAAATCAAAAGCAGGTGGAGCATCAGATTAATACAGAGTCGACTCCTCAAGCCAGTACAAAAATTGAGAATAGAGTTGTTTCTTCACCACAATACTCTATCGCCAAAAACAGAACTAGAAGAGAAATTAAACCTCCAAAGAAGTATGCCGAGGCCGATCTAGTTGCTTATGCTTTAAATGTGGCCGAAGATATAGATGTAAACCAAGAGCCGTCTAATTATTCTCGAGGCGGTGAATGTGAAGACTCGAGAAAAGTGGATGTTTGCTATGCAATAGGAGATGGAATCACTCCACGAGAAATAGAACATGGGATCTTGTGAAACTTCCCAAGGTAAAAAGGTTGTTATTTGTAAATGGATGTTTAAAAAGAAAGAAATGACTCGAAGTTGAAGAACCAGATATGAAGCAAGGCTTGTTGCAAAGGGTTGATCAAATTCCAAGAGTGGACTTCACAGATGTGTTCTCCCGGTTGTGAAGCATAGTTCGATTCGAGCTTTGCTTGGTATTGTGGCCATGCATGATTTGGAGCTTGAGCGATTAGATGTAAAAAGCGTATTTTTGCATGGAGAACTTGAGGAAGATATTTACATGCAACAAACCAGAGGATTTTCTGATCTCGAAAAAAGAGGATTATGTTTGCTTGCTAAAAAAGTCCCTTTACGATTTGAAACAGTCACTAAGACAGTGGTACAAGAGGTTTGATTCCTTTATGACTTCTCATGATTTTAAAAGAAGTAGTTTTGATAAATTGTGTTTACTTTAAGAAAAACAGTTGATTGTTTTTTTGTGTATCTACTTCTTTATGTTTATGACATGTTGATAGCAGCAAAAGATAAAGGAGAGATAAGAAAGGTCAAAGCCCAACTAAGTGAAGAATTTGAGATGAAAGATTTGGGACTAACAAAGAAGATACTTGGTATGGAGATTCTCAGAGATAGAAAAGCAAGTAAATTGTACCTAAGTCAGAAGAGGTACATTGAGAAAGTTCTTTGCAGGTTCAATATGCAGAGTGCTAAGCCCGTTAGTACTCCTTTAGCAAAACCCATTTCAGACTTTCATCGGCTTTGTCTCCACAATCGATGATGAGATTGAGTACATGTCACATGTTCCATACTCTAGTGCAAAGTGGGATCTCTCATGTATGCTATGGTTTGTTCACGTCCAGATTTATCATATGCAGTCAGTACAGTTAGCAGATACATGGCGAATCCCGGTAAAGAACATTGGAAAATAGTTCAGTGGATTTTAAGATACTTACGAGGTACTACTGATGTTTGCTTACGATTTGGAAGAACTAGAGATGAAGTCATTGGGTATGTTGATGCTTGATTTCTTTGGAGACCTTGATAGAAGAAGATCTCTCCTTTGGTTATGTCTTTACAATCGAGGTTGTGCAATCGGTTGGAAAGCTACTTTGCAAACTACGACGCTTTGTCTACCATCAAGCCGAGTACATGGCGACATCGAGGCTTGTAAAGAAGCTATTTGGTTGAAGGGACTCTTTAGTGAACTCAATGAAGACCTTCAAATCAGCAAAGTATTTTGTGACAGTCAGAGTGCCATGTTCCTTACAAAAGATCAAATGTTTCATGAGAGAACAAAACACATTGATGTTCGGTATCATTTTGTTCGTTATATTATTACTCGTGGTGATATTGTTGTGAGCAAAATTAATACTTATGAAAATCCTGCATATATGATGACTAAGTCACTTCCTATAACCAAGTTTGAGCATTTCTTAGACTTGGTTGGTGTTCATTGTTGAAGTTAAACCCTTAAGGGATTTTATGGAAGAGGTGGGGAACTTGTTCGTTGAGAGTTCACGATGAAGAACTTGTTCATTGGGAATTCGTGTCAAGGTGGAGATTGTTAGAATTAAATGTCCCGAATCCTTATTTAAATAAAATACAATGGTAAAATAAAATAAAAGAAGAATCCCTATAGAACTATACTTCTTTTATTTTATTTTAAATAAGGTTTTTAAACCTTATTAAACTCCATCTATTTGATATTGATTAGAATAAGGTGTTTCAATCTTATTACACTCCTATTAGAATATGGTTTTACAAGCCTATAAATAGACATAGTCTATTCCTCTTGTAATTATTCGAATTCGACATAGTAAATTTTCTTCTCCTCTACCCGTGATTTTTTTCCCGAAAGGGTTTTCACGTAAAATCTGTGTGTTCTTTAATTTTTATTTCTCTTTTCTTTGCGATATATTGTCATTACCGACGTTATATTTTTAACAAATAATTTTAGAATGTCGCATTATCAATTCTTAACAAAATCTAACATCATATATAAAAATATCCTTAGTTGATATACAAATGCCAAAATTCAAACTCATGTGTCAAAATTTAAATAAACCCAACATTTTTTTTCTACATTTATATTATCTAAACCGATATTTTTTTTGAAAGTGATTATTTCTTTATAAAAAAATTATTTTTTATTTAATAAAAAAACTTTTGTTTTGCAAAAATAAAATGAGAAAAAAAAGGAGACTTTTGCCATTGGTTGATGTGCAAAACTCAAACGTGGGTTTCCCCTTTTTTTCTTTTCATGGCCTTTGCCTTTCAACGTTTCTCGATATCTCACCTCGTCCACAGCACGTCCACTACTCTCTGTTCCTCATGTTCCCTTTAATTTAGTATTTAACTTTATTATTTATTATTACCCCCCAAAAGAAAACCTCACAACACAAAACACCCTTTGGGTATTTAAGTTTAGTTTTAATATTAAATTTGATGTATAATTTAGTATTAAGATCAAATGATATCACGTGACTTAATAAATATTTGATACATGTGTTTTGTTAAGAAAATATAAGTTCTTAATTAGGACAAAAAAAAGAGTTTAGGTGCCAAATTAAATATTGAAGTTAAATTTGGGTACTTAAATTAGATTAAAAAAAAATTCAAGTAACAAATTAAAAAAAATTAGGTTCCAAAATGAGCATTAAAACCAAACTCAAGTACCAAATTATGATAAAAAATTAACATGTCAAATTAAACATTTAAACTAAACTCAAATATCAAATAGTTTTCATTTAAGTTACTGAGTTGTTAAATACGATGCTATATCGCTTTTTTTGTTCACACTACTTGCATCAATCGAAAGCTCTCTTTCCCTTTCACTTCTATAATTCATTTTTTTTATGAAACAATTTTAGACGTTAAGAATCTGCGAACCAAAATTCAAACAGCTTTTTTCTCCAATCTTCGACACTGACCGTTATATCGACTGGATCTAAGGTATTTTCTTCTATTCTTAGATGGGTACTGATTCACTGTACCAATCATTGAACTATCGCTTGGAACTCTCTGGCGGGACTTTAAAAAAAAAAACCTTAACAGCTCAGTAACTTAAATGAAAACTTTCAAATAATTCAATAACCAAATTGTAATTTTTTTTATTAAGTGACCAAAACAAAAACTTATCCATAATTCAGTGACTAATGTTATAGTTTACCCTTTTCTTCTTTATTGCATATAAATTATGGAAGTAGTTATTTTTACAAATTTAACATATACAAATTGATTAACTCTTGATTTTGAAGTCAATAATAAATAAGAATATTAATTTAAACTAACTTCTCAAAAATAAAAATCAAATTCTGGAAAGTTAAAATAAAAGACCAATTTTTAAAATTTCGTAAAATAAGAATACAAAATTCAGAATTAAACCTATAAAATTCATTAACATTGAAAAAAAAATGTTGACGTACTACACTCTGACACCACCACCATCGATGTCTCAATGTGTTCGAAAGTTCACCCAAGCTTCGATATATTGAAATCTAAGCTGTTCACTTTCGTTGTTTTCCCTTTCATTGTATCTCTCTCTTGAGGAAATATATATATATATATATATCATTAAATTATCTTGTCTTGTATGTTTTTCTCTGGCAATTTAACAAGAATCCATATTACAATCAGAATCTTTTTTATCTACACAGTGTTGGTGTCTTGGCTCCTTCTTCAAAGCTTCTTTTAGCTGTAAATGCAGCTTGGTTTAACCCTATCCTTTTGAATGGGGAAGAAAGGAGGGACTTCATGGTTGACTGCTGTGAAAAGGGCTTTTAGATCTCCTACTAAAGATACCCATGATGATGAAAAGGTAAGTGTTTCAATCTATTTTAATGGCTGTTTATGATTATAAAAAGAAAAGCCTTTGATTTTTATTTTTTTTTTATATAGAAGAGAGAGAAACGGAGGTGGATCTTTAGGAAACAAAATACAAGTCCTGTGAAGAGTGTAGGTAATAATGGTGGTGGTGGTGGTGGTGCAAGTACGGCAGCAGCGGAGCAAAGGCATGCTATTACTGTGGCGGTGGCTAAAGCAGCGGAAGCTGAAGCTGCGGTGGCGACGGCACAAGCAGCTTTACAAGCTGCTCGGTTGACTAAACCTAGTTATGGCAGGAAACATCACTTTGCTGCTATTGTTATTCAGACAGCTTTTAGAGGCTACCTGGTAAGAAAAAAATTTTGCCTTTGAAAATTGTTGTTTTTTGCATGAGAAAAAATGGGGGTTTAGTGTTGATTTTGTGGTGGTGATAATGAAGGCCAGGAGAGCTCTACGTGCGTTAAAAGGGCTAGTGAAGTTACAAGCTTTAGTGAGAGGTCACAACGTGAGAAAGCAAGCCAAGAAGACGCTTCGTTGCATGCAAGCACTGGTTAAAGTTCAGTCTCGTGTTTTAGACCAAAGAATGAGGCTATCGCACGATGGTTGCAGCCGGAAATCAGCATTTAGCGACACCAACAGTGTATGGGAATCACGGTATCTTCAAGATATATCGGATAGAAGATCATTAGTAAGTGTTTTAAGCCTTTTGTTTATGACTTTATGTGTGGTTTAAAGATTCAGCTTCTTATTTGCCTTGTCTGTATGTCTGTGTGTGTTCTAGTCGAGAAAAGGAAGTAGCATAGCAGATGATTGGGACGAAAGGCCACACACAGTTGAAGAAGTGAAAGCTATGTTACAACATAGGAAAGAAGCTGCTTTGAAACGTGAAAAGAGCTTGTCACAAGCACTGTCACAACAGGTTCATGTTCAGTCTTTAACCATGTCTTGTTGTATCATATTGTAATGATTCATATAAACCAATTTGACCGTAAAATAGATGAGGAGAGCTCGAAGGAGTCCATCAATGGGGGGACAAGATGAGTGGCTTGATCGTTGGATGCCTGCTAAACCATGGGATAACAGAGGAAGAGCTTCAATGGATCAAAGAGATAATGTCAAAACTGTTGAAATGGACACTTCACAGCCTTATTCATATTTAGCACCAAATTATAGAAGAACAAATTCAAACCATTATCACCAAAGGCCTAGTTCACCTCTCCATAGGGCTCAACACAATGCACAACCTTTCCACCCTTCTCCAATTACACCCTCTCCATCGAAAACACGTCCGGTTCAAGTACGGTCTGCGAGCCCTCGTTGTGTTAGGGAAGACCGAACCTCGTTTTCATCATCACAAACACCAAGTTTAAGGTCCAATTATTATTACACAGGCAGGGTTAGTACTCAAGCTAGTACTAGTATAAACAATGCTACTACATTGCCTAATTACATGGCAGCAACAGAGTCTGCAAAGGCTAGGATTAGGTCTCAAAGTGCACCAAGACAGAGGCCATCGACACCAGAGAGGGACAGAATCGGTTCAGCAAGGAAAAGGTTATCGTTTCCCGTCCCTGAACCATACGGTATAGGGATGGGGTACGGAGGTTATGGTCATAGCTTGAGGAGCCCGAGTTTTAAAAGTGTAAGCGGATCGCAATTCGGATTGGAACGACAATCTAACTATTCATCTTGTTGTACTGAGAGCCTTGGTGGTGAAATGTCACCATCTTCAACTAGTGATCTAAGAAGGTGGCTGAGGTGATCCCATCAATGTAGCTGTTGGTTTTTACTAGTTTTATAGTGTGTTTCCATTGTTGATTTTACCAATTCTTGGTTGAAATTCAAGCTTTATAAGTGAGGCAACTGCGATGAACCCTTCCTCACTGGGATCTTTCATGAGATTCATAACCAAATTGAGTGTCTAATACTATAAAGTAACTCTGTAATTCTGTTTTGTCATAACTTTTTAATATATTAAAGCTTATCATCTTTTCCATGTATGGTATTCAAGTTTGGTAAGTTTCCACCCCCATGAAGATATTGCTCAAAATTTCCCATCTTTATTTGGATTCAAAATAAGGATAATTTTATCGTTTTCATCTGTTTTACTGTTTGAAATTAGTCTTATTCAGGTGACACCATTGCTTTATAAACAATGATAGATGTTAAAGATAGGGCAGGAGCCAGTAGAGATGCTGTTGGTGGGCTAAGATGATAGCTACTTTTTATTACCTTTTATCATGTCCATTAAAAGAGGGGGTAGGCTGAACATGATCTCAATAATGAAGAGGAAACTGAAACAGGGCATGTGGTATGTTTTTTTTTTTTTGATGCCATTGACCCTCATTGGTCATTGCCAGTCTTATCTTTCACAGAAATTCATAATAATAATAATGAAGGGGAAATGATTTTCGATGGGGTTTCGGGTTGTGAGATAAAAAGATACTTGTGCTTCTTTGGGGATGTTTTATATGATACGATATGATTGCACCCATTGCCAGTCTTTTATCTTTTGCAGGTCTTTCATATGGTCTTGGGTTTCTGATCTGTAGATGCCTTTGTAACTTGGGAGTTGTAGCTTTCTCTTTCTACATGTGAACAAAAATTAATATTTTTCGTTTTATTACTTGAATTTCAATTTGATAATTAAGTTTATTGTAATCTTAAATTTGAAAAATTAAAAATTTGATATTGTTACATTGTGAAATTATACGACGTCAAAATTTATGTGTGTTATATTTAATATTTTAATAATTGTATTTGTAATTAAATAGGTTAGACCATCAATTTCTTATCTAATTAGTCTGATCGTTTAATCAACAATAATTAAAATTTCATAAAAATCTAAAAATATAAAAATTTATTAAATCGGTTCTACTTGTTTAATTGTCAATTTTTATCCCGATTTTTTATTTTACCAATTTTAAGTAGTTTTCGAGTCAATGTGTTCAACCCCTTTATTCGAACCGTTATATCAATCAATTCTTAGTACGTCCGATTCGGTCCTATTTTAACAACACTGATAATATCATTAAGTCTTGACATATTAATCCAAGTTCAAGTGTCAAAATAAAAAAAAAATGCATATATCAAAATCAACCTATTTACCAAATTCAATAATAAAAAAATATATTATTCCTATTACAAACATTCTTAAAATTCAAATTAAATTTAAAGTATAAGCCAACCGTGAAACAAAATTTTTTAATCACTCACAAAGTTTAAACTTTTATAGTTTTATTTAACAATATCGAGTTTTGTTTTTTCTTTCCAATTCGATCCAACATGTTTTATTTTTGCTATGGACTTAAAAGCTCATTGATGAGACATACAATTGATTGGGGAATGCATTGACAGCAAGCATTGGAAAAAAAAAAAAAAGAACATTTATCAGACACCCAGCTCCATGAGACCCCACATCTGTGGTAGCTACTATGCTTATGAGAGTTACATCTTAGAATCCTGCTTCAAATCATTATTGCTTGAATTGGGTCTTAGATTTTCCTCTTTTTTAGAAAAAAATAAGAGAAAGTCCGGGTTTAAATAATGTTGATGTAATTCTTATTCCTATTCCCTCGATGATCAAGGTTAAAACTTTATTCATATAATTTCTTTTCTATTGTTTTTTGTAAAATAATAATAATATAGAATTACATCAAATTAAAATTGAACAAATGTATTATTAGTCTTATATTGTTGAATAAGCTCTAAAACTTCATTCGGGGCGCCATCATAAATCTGAAGACTTGATTTTTTCACTAAACTCAACTTGGTCAGACAACCAGCAATTTCGTTGAATTCTTTAGGGACATACCTGATGCACCACTACCCTTCAGTTCTCATAATTCTTCGGACCCTCCTGAGCATAATAATACCAGAGTCTATCATCAAATTATCTTGTAATGCCCTGGCAACCTCAAGATTATCTGTTTGAATCATGACCTTTTTAAACCCTTTACTAAGTAGCACAAGTAAACCATCTAAAATTCTCCATAGCTTAGCTTCGAAAACTAAGCAACGTCTCAAGAAATGACTAAACCCCAAGATCTAGTTCCCATGCTAATCACGCAGAACACCCCTAACAGAAGCACTACCATCACCACTAGCTACTACACCGTCAGTGAATAAATTAACCCACGTATTAACCATGGGTGCCCGAGAAGCATTTGTTTGAGGGGAGTGTCGGTGACGTCTATGACTGAAATCAAACTGTTGTGCCCAAATAGGGAGAACCTTAACAGTCTCAAGAGCCGTCCAAGTAACGTCTTGAAAGATAAACATATTCATCTTTTTTCTAGATACGCCATGCAATTAGGCCAAAAAGACAAGACCAAATTACCCCTCGTCCAAACAGCCGCACATGGCAGCCAAGATTAGAAGTCAACCAATCTTGTAGGGATCCGGAGAAGAAACGACATTGCCTATCGATAGGAATAACATGCAACCAAACTTCCTTTGCTATCGAGTAATCTCGAAGTACATGAAGAGTATCCTCTATTCGCAACCGCAAACAGGAAAAGAGCTATTGTGACCAATTCCTCACCTAGTACGCTTTAGATTAGTCAGAGCCTTTGCTTAAAAGCTAGCCAAAGGAAAATTTTAACTCTCTACGGCCCCTGATTTTTCCAGCTATTCTTCCAGAATACATCCCTAGAACTCCAAGAATTCTCCTTGAGAGACCAAAATGTGCTATAAACCAAAAAGGACCCTGAAGCTCTACGTGTCCAAATAATTTTGTTTGAACCTGAAGAGGGATGGGGTGGAGGAATACAAACTATTTGCTTTATTGCTCCCTCAAACAATCAGACGCGAAACAGATCAAGGTTCCAACATTTATTTTGGTATAACCATTTCACTAAGAGTGCAATCCAAATCAAGGTTGACATGAGTAGGGATTTGCGATATCAAAGGGCCTATAGTTGGGATCCAAGAATCTTTCCAACAACGAATGCTAGTGTCATTACCTACTGACCATGCTAAATTCTCGTGAAATAAGGGCCATACCTTAGACAGAGACTTTCGAAGACACCTAGCAATGGATTCAAGATGCTAATCTCTCATGCCATACTTCGCTTGAAGAACTCAAACCCATAAGGCACTATTTTTAATCACCAAATTAAACCCAATCTTCATAAGAAATGAGGTGTTTTGGTCTTGCAAATGACGAAACCCAAGGCCACCATGAGGTCGTGGTCTTGCATAGACTCCTTTAGGAATCAACATCGACTACATGAAATAATTTGGAATTGAAAGAAGAACAGACTGAGCTAACGTGACTCTACCAGCGATGGATAACTTCTTTGCTTCCCAACTTTGAAGTTTATGTCTCACCTTTTCTACCACAAAATTTAAGGTAATATTAGTGGCGCTGTCATGAAGAAAAGACACCCCCAAATAAGATCCTAGATTTTGGACTTCTTGAAAACCAAGCAACTCACTAATCTGGGAACATAATTTCCTTCCAACCCCTTTAGAAAATAAGATATTACTTTTCTGATCATTGATTCTATGTCTAGAATACTCATAGAAACCTTGCAAGACATTTTTCAATAGTCGGGCTTGCCCCAAATCTGCTTTACAAAAAAAAAACCAGATTGTCCGCAAAGAAAAGATAATAGAGATTGGATCCCGATCCAGATAGGCGAATAGGATGCCATTTACCACAATCTATATTCGAACGAATACTATAACCCAACCATTCTATGCATAAGACAAAAAGGTAATGTGATAAGAGACACTCCTGTCTGATTCTTTTAACAGGTTTGAACTTCTAAGTAGGAATTCCATTCCAAAGAACTTGCATGGTAGAAGAAGATATGGCAGACATTATTACCTTTCGAAGGAAGTCCGGAATGCTAACAACATGCAGTGAAACATCGATAAACTCCCACCCCACCCTGTCATAAGCTTTCTCCAAGTCAATTTTGGTGGCCATCCAATTTCGACCAATTCACTTCCTTTTCATATAATGGATTACTTCATATGCAATGATTATATTATTCGAAATACTACGCCCAACAATAAAACCAGCCTGTTCCTAATAAATGAAGTTAGGGAAAACCAATTTGAAATGATTCGCAATAACTTTCATTACTAATTTGTACATAACCGAACATAGGGTAATAGGGTGAAATTACGTGAAGCTCACATGATTATTAGTCTTAGGAATGAGAACAATCATAGTATTATTTCAATTCCAAATCAATGTCATTGCCTGCAAACACCCTTTGTACCTATTCACAAACAGCTTTGCCTAGGATATCCCACTGACTCTGAAAAAAGAGGGCATAAAAACCATCACTTCCCGAAGCATTTAATGGAGCCATATCAAATAAGGCTTCTGCCCAATAAATTAATATCTAAAGAACTAAGGCGTGGGAAAACACTAGAAGGAAGGTTCTTTATGGTCTTCGAAACTTCCTCATAAAGTTTTTGGAAAAAACCAACCGCCTTTGCATGAAGAACATTCTGATTAGAACACCACTCCCTATTATCAAGTTGTAGAGCAGTAATGCGATTAAACTTCCTTCTTTGGATTGCGTGGTTATGAAATTATTTTGTATTGTGGTCCCCAAAATTAAGCCAATCACACTTGGCCTTTTGTTTCCAAAGTAGCTCCTTATGGTTAAGAACACTTTCCAACCCCCTTGAATATCCATCTCAAGCTGAGCTAGACGAATAGAACTAAAGTGTTCTAGAGCTCATTGAATATTCGAAAGCGACTTCATTAGTTGTTTTTTTCTAAGTGCCTATAAAACCATAGATGAACCTGTTCCATTCCTTAACGCATGAGGTAAAATGAGATAAAGAATCAACCATATCACTTGAAAAGTTACACTTTTCTTTGACAAGATTGTGGAAGTCAAAGTGCTTCGTCCATCCAGCTAAGAAGCTAAAGGGTCTACCTCTACGAGAACTAATCTCCGGTTTCATAGAAAGAAGAATAGGCCTATGATCAGATTTAATCCGTGGCAGATGGAAAACTAGGCAGTTCAAAAAATTTGGTTTTCCCCCAATTTGGTTTTCCCTCGATTTCATAGCTAGCTAAAGGGTCTACCTCTACGACAATTTTAGTTTCCCCCCAATTATCTCCGGTTTGATTCAATCCTTGATCTAAACAATTATTTTAGAAAATTCATCAATAGTAAAAAAATTTATATCAGTATAGGATATGCATGAACCTATTTGATTTCATTTTTCGAATGTCCCTTAAGTTGTGCATTTTGTTCAATTTAGTCCCTGAAATTGAAATAACAATATCTTTCAAATTTGAGCTTTGGTTTCAAAATCGATCTCAATCACATCCATTATAGACCCTCTACTATCTGTTATTACCAAATTTTCACATCAATTTCACATTTTATTCATTTTAATTCTTTTGTACAAAACTAACAATTTAAACATAATAATCTAGTCATTTTTCACGTCTAAGCTTAAAATCTATCAATTTAAGACCAATTTATTTAAGAAATCAATAATGGCAACTTTCAAAAACTCTAAAAAAAATTTCAAGTTGGTACATGGGCTACCTAAATCAAGCTCCCATGAATTTAAAAACATAAAAATTACAGTAAAATGACTTAATTGAACTCACCAATTGATTGCAAGAAGCTTGAAATCCTTAGGGACAATTTCTTAGTTTCTTTTCTTGAACACTCGGGTGTGGAAAGATGGAGAAGATGAACCTTCTCATTCTTTCCACTTAAATCATATTTTATACATTTTATATTTATAATTAATTTAATTATAATTAAAATAATATTCATGCTTAAAACATTTCACTTATCGTCCACGAATCTCTTCAAGTTAGTTTATTTTTCAAATTACACCTTGGGTTAATTGCCATTTAAGTACTTAATCCTTAAGCAATTAAAAATCAATAGAGATAAGACTTTTACAATTTAGTCTCTATACCTTAATTAAGCAATTAATAGGTAAAATTGAAGGACTAAACTTTAATATTCTAGTATACTAACTCCATAAATATTTTAATTTAATATTTATGGACCCGATTTACGGAAATGATATTCTAAAACTGCTTTTTTTGACACCACTAAAAATTGAACTGTTACAGAATAAAAAAGTTAGTTTTTAAGGAACAACTAAAGTAGCGGTAAAATTTGTAAACCATAACTTGTTTTGTCAATTGAAAATCAACCCAAATCCCATTAGATTGTAATATTTTTGTTTTAAAAAACTCGGAACAAATACAATCATCGTAATATCGAAAAAAAAGATCGATTTTGGAATAGATAAAAAATCATGTTAGTGGTCATGATTTGTTTTACATATTGTTCAGTAATATATTTGTTTTCTTATCTTCATTTTTTTGTTTTTTAGTTCAAAAAAATATTTGGGTTATTTTATTGGAGTTCTGATAAAGTACCATATTGATAAAAGAAAAAGTAAAATTTTAAATACCAAAACAAACATTTTCAAAATAGATGTACCGTATTACAAGATATGATAAAATACAGGAACTAAATATGGAATTATCCTTTTTTAGGTTTTCCTTTCTTCCCTCTTAATTTCACATGCCAAATTATAAAAGAAGAAAAAAGAAGACTAGCCGTCAAACATTGAGGGCCAAACATCTCTGTATCCAGTTTATTAGTACAATGGCACATTCAACACAAATCCATTATCAATGTTATTTCGTATCCAATTTATTAGTACAATGTTCAATGTAATGACACTAATAACAAAATATAATTTTGAAAACTACAACCTAATCTCAAGTCAAACGTAATTTTATTGAATTTTTTGGTAGTACCCATAATACTGATTATTTAACAAAACCCGGCCCATGGCTTTGGCTTAATGGGTTATTTTATTTAAAAATTGTTGGCTATGTTTTGTTGAAGTAAAGTCCAATAAGATGGGTCTCATTTTTCCAGGTCATAGCCTAGGCCCTAGAGTAAATCATAATTCAAGAGTTCGTTTAAAATTCATATTTAATTTGATAAAAAAATATTTTATTAATTATTTTTTATTTTTACTTGCAAATTAATTCAATATTTTCCCTGGATATGTCTAGAAAAAATTATTTTATTAACTATTTACTTTTAATGCTTTTAAATGATAATCCAACAAGGGAAACAAAGTTAGCAAAATGTTTTATTAATTATGTTTCTTTTTATTTTAAATGATATATTTAAAGTGTAGATCCACACATTTATTGATGATATCAGTATATTTTTTTTTATTTAAATGATGCAAAAAATTACTTAAATACGTATATCAAAAAGTTATTTTACGAAATAGTCAACACTTTTAGGTGTCGAGGTCTTTTTAAAAACCTTAATAGAATTTCTTTTCTAAAATAGCTTCTTAAAACAAAAAAAAAATGAAAAAATTAATTTAAACTAATATCAACACCTATGAGTGTTGAGGTCTATTTAAAAGCCTTTTATCATATCTAATCTTAAAACAAATTTTTTTTTTTTAAAAGGAGAATTTTAGAAATTTAAAGGGATTTCGCTACTATGGATCTTGAGGTTCAACCCTAAACTCTAATACAATTTTAACCCAAAAACCTATATGGTGGCTATGCAAGGGAAAGGAAAAGGGAAATGAGAGAGAATGATGAATGAGAGATGAGTGATGAGGGATGAGGGATGAATTGAGAAGTGGGATTTGTATGGTATTTATAGGTGAAGGTAAAGGGTAGAGTTTGCTAAAAATAGAATTTAAATTCCTTCCTTTTCTCTCACATATGGCCGACCACAATTCATGGAAAAGGGGATGACTTAGTCTCCTCATTTTAAATTCAAACCAAGACTATTAATAGCCATAGGGTGGACGATTTCAACAGCAAATTTGTTGGGTTGATTTTTGATTATTTTCCAACTGTAAGGACTTTTAATTAAATACCCCAAAACTTGCTTTTGGGCAGCCATCTACTTGTGTCGAAACTGGGTTGTAATTCCCACTTGTTGGACGGTTTCCTAGTCCAATAAATAATCAGACATGTCCATCTTTTAGTACATCTTTTACTGGGTCAAATTATCAACCTCATGACCTAGTTTGCATGGTCTTGCCGTCCACATGAAGTGATTTGTGCATGTCCATGTTTTATTCATATTAATCACATCTTCAATGGTCCTCCTACATAGTGAAAAATCACATATTAATAGATTAACATGAAATAATATAAAATATGTACAAAAATCATGTAATTAAGCATAATTTCACATACTTTATAAATTCATGCCCGATATTACTAATTAAGTAAAATTTACTTATTTTAATAATAATTACCCAAGATAAACATATTTATTAAGTAAAAAGATGATAAAAATATGTAAAAAAACTCTATATAATTTTGAGTTTACAGACACTAACTTTCTAATCAATTTAAGATCCAAATTTGACTCTAAAAAGTTTATTATAAATTTAATTATTATATTTAATTATATATAATTTTAATAATATTAATATTTTTACAATTTAAAAATAAATATCTAATATTAAAATTTCTTAAAAATTTCAACAAATGTGTTGGCTAACTCAAAATTACACTCCACATATTGTTTCTTGACAGATGGGTACCTTGGCTCCAACCCCAATTGTATTTTAAATTATCTTCTAATAGTAGCTTAACCATTAAAAAAGTAAAAGAAAACAAAAAACCAAGTAGGTAAATGTTACTTTCTCTTCGACATATTTCTAGGAATGCTATTAGCAGGTTAATGCTTATCAAGTTTAAATTATACTTAAGAATAGGATGCAAATCTAAAACATGAATTGTAAAACAATTAAAATAAAAAAAAATATATAATCTTACTTCGTTTATAATAACCCAACGTTTGAAAGTGATAAATGACTCCATTGTTTAAGTTTTTTTGTTAATTTAAGCGGTAGAAGTACTATAGAGGCTCCTGTACTAAGAGTTGGATTGCATTGTACCCCTTATGCTACAAAAATGAGTAAATTAATCTTTGTAAGTTAGATTAAGGAGTAAATTGATCATTTTTATTAAAAATTTTATTCTATTTCCATTGTTAAAAATTAATCCCTATACGTCAGCATGAGGTACACGTGATACATCATATGTCATTTCCTGGTTATTCCGTCAACTAAGCTAGTTTTAAACAGTACATATAGATGAAATTTTCAACAGAAAAGACCAATTTACTCTTTGATCTAAAAAACTAATTCACTCATTTATTAAATAGAAATGATAAAATGCAATCTCACCTTTAATGTTAAAATACTTTTTCTTGATTTCAACTCAAAATTCCATCATTCCTTTTTTAACCATAATAAAAAGAATGTTTGAATTTAGAATCCATAGATTGCTTTCTTTGACCAAGTGTTGTTACATTTAATTAATAAACCTTTAAAGGAAAATTCAATAAGCCAAAATGCTATTGATTCCAAAAAAAAAAAAAAAAAAGGAACGTGCACACCATCCCTTAATAATGCCATGTTTAGAATTGGTCCTACATTTTGATCAATCTGCTACAAATACACATGAAAGAGAAAAAAAAAATCATGAAAAAGTTAATTAAGAGTATTGATTCAGATTACCCTTTAATAAACCTTTACGCCTGTCCCTTTTTTTTTTTTTTTTATCATTTACTATCTTCAGACAATCATTCATAGAAACCAAACTCGACAATGATACTATTATTGCGTTAGCCACCTAATGATATAATGTGTCTACAGCTATCTGTAAAATTTCCTTCTATATGAGTACATGAGAAGCATCCCAAATATGTTTACTATATTTTAGTGACAACATAAGGGTTTTTGGCCTTTTCCTAAGTTTTTAGTTACCACATTGCCACAGTTTGGTTGTTGGACTAGGATTAAAAAAAAAGTAAACTACACCATTATTTAAAAGTTTTTATTTAAGTCACTAAATTATTAAAATTGATGTTATATAGCTTTCTCTACTCACATTGCCTGCATTAACCGAAAGCTCTCTTTCCCTTCTCTTCTACAGTTCAATTTTCATTTCATTAAATAACTTTGGATATCACGAATATGCGAACCAAAATTCAATCAACTTTTGTCTTCGATCTTCGACACTGTCCTACAGATTGACTCAGATTTAAAATATGTTCTTCTGCTCGTTGATGGGTACTAATCCATCATACCGATCGTCGAATCGTCGTCATTTGGAGCTTGTTGGTGGAACCTTTTTAAAAAAAAAAAAGTACTTAACAACTTAATGACTTGAATAAAAACTTTTGAATAGTTCAGTGACTTAAATGAAAACTTTCGAATAATTAAGTGACCAAATTATAAATTTGTTTAGTTAAATGACCAAAAGGAAAACTTACCCATAATATAGTGACTAATGGTATAGTTTATCCTAGAAAAAAAAGTGAAATGGCATAAATTGATAGCAAGCATAATTTTATGTTTCTTACTAAGTGTTGGGTGTAATGATAAAGCACGCTATATTTTTAAGAGGAGCACTCGAATTTGAATCTTGAAAATAATATTATTAAGAAAGATAATTACGAATCTCAAAAAATGAAACTATATAAATTATAAAATAGATATAAAGGTAGCTTGAATGGGTCGAAAATTTTTTATTGTCTGTTTTGCAATTTTACCATGTGTTTTAAATTTCTTTGCTTTACAGGTATTCCAATCAGGTCTGGTGTGAGGTGTTTGAATTCTGCAGATAAAACCAAGGGTGTGCAGCTGAAATGAAGATCTGCCATGGGCCATCAACAACATACGTGGCAGACTTTATTATGCTTTACATGGAAGGAAATGGTAAGTGGGTAAGTGTTGAAGTTGTTGAGTTTCGATTTAAGAAATTATTTAAAACTGAAATAAGAAACAATGAATACGAGGGATTCTTTATACTGTTTGAAATGTTTACGAGGCATTGTTCGGATCTTTACGGTAAAAACGAATATGATTTAACCTCAATTTCATTTACACTTGCAATAAAAAAAATCCAATCTTTTTAAAATTTAGTATAAATTGCTAAAACAATTTGATTACAAATGTTCCTCTCAATGATTAGATTTGTGATCTTTGAATTCCGCGTACCATAATGTAAAACATGTAGGTTGTAATCCAAGTAACTCCAGCTATTACAATTGGATTAAATCACTAAAGTTTTAATTTATATGACATCAAGTCCTTGATTAAGTTGGCGTCACACATCAATTTAATTATATCACTAAAGTCAGTGACGGAGCGTAGTGGAGACTCGAGGGGCCTTGGCCCCTAAAATGGTAAAATTTTAATTTAGGTCTTTTATAATCTAT
Source organism: Gossypium sturtianum (assembly GCA_025698515.1). NCBI lineage: Eukaryota > Viridiplantae > Streptophyta > Magnoliopsida > Malvales > Malvaceae > Gossypium > Gossypium sturtianum. The sequence goes on from CM046954.1 coordinate 35,800,194, forward strand.
AAAATTTTAAATTAATAATGGTAAAATTATACTTTCACTCCCAAAATAATAAAAATTTAATTTAACTTTTTAAAAATTATAAATATATAAATTATTAAAATGATGACATTGTACTTTTACTATTATAAAAATATACAAATTAATTCTGACCCCCGCAACAAAAATTTCAAGCTCTGCCACTGACTAGAGTTTCGAGCTATACTATATATTAAGACCTAGACTTGGTGTCACATGACTAAAATACCATTATTTAACAAAGTAAATTATAAAAAATAGAATAATATGTACACATAGAATTTGAACCTAAAAAATTATATTTCTTAACATATTTCTTTTTTATTTTAACTAAAATCTTATTTATTTTTATATTAACTTTTTATAAATATAATTATTATATATTTTATTTTTCACCTACATTTGTTCTAGTATATAAAATATTAGCTATGATTATTTACGTTTGTCGTTACTAATTGGTTGATAATATAAATGATTAATTTAAGTCGAAATATAAAAAAAAAGAATGGATATGTTAAAATTTGATTTAAAAATTTTAAAAAAAATAATCTCAAAAGAATGTTTTCCTTGTGGATTTTGTTTTAAATATATTGTTGAGGATTTTCTTTAGTTTAAAATTAAATTATCAAATATTTATTTTTTATAGGCATAATAATTTATTTGGTCCTCCAATTTTATACAAAAATCATTTTAGTTTTTCATCTAATTTTTCACATATTTTAGCTCTTACGCTTACATTTTTATTATTATCAAACCACCCCAAAATGAATGGAAAAGTTAATGTTTTTTTAACCTTTGTTGACGTTGCATACATATGGATTGCCACACGGATAACATGTTAGCATTTAATTAATTTTTTAATTTTAAAAATTATAAAAACTATTTTTAAATTTAAAATCATTAAAATTATTAAAAAAATTATAAAATTATATTTTTAATATTTTTTAAATTAAAAAAAATAATTAAATACTGATGTGTCATTTACGTGACAATCCACATATATGCCACATTAGCAGAGTTAAAAAACTTAACTTTTTCATTCATTTTGGAGTGATTTGATACAAAATACAAGTTTAAGAGCTAAAAGAGACGAAAAATTAAATAAATGGCTAAAATGACTCTTTTTTTTTTAAGTTGGAGGGCCAAAAAATGTCATTATGCCTCCTTTTATTTCTATAGTTTGATTAAGTTGGTAACTCAATTGTGAAACTATGAAAAACCCATTATTTTTACAAAGCAACAAATATTATTTTGAGAATATTTTTATCTTTTAATATTTTTATATAAAATCAAAAAATATATATATACATATAATAGGGTTTTAATCTAAAATATCATAGTAATTCGAAGTAATATTTAATTTTTATATAATTTTTTAATAAATTTCTTAGTTAAATTTTTTGCCGCAATCTAGCGAATAATAATTGAGATAATTGTGATGGTTATGATCCATATCCTCTTCCAATTATTGTTAGTCAATGAGTCTATTTGCAACTAAGCATATATCCACTTCCTTTTTTTTTTTTTGAAATTATAGATGGTGAAATTTAAGCAAAATGTAATTCATCAATTCTTTGTGTAGATAAACTGCAGACATTTGATCAAACATTACTAAGTGACCCTTTCTTAGTTTTGTTTGTCATTTTGTTTGACATCATGTTATTCAGGGCATTTTACACCATGCTTCTGTCTCCTCATCAGTTCAGATCACAGACGTTTTCACAAAAACTCATCTTCCAACCAGATTTCAAGACTTAGTTTCCAAACTCAAGCTACGGTCCACAGCACAACCTCGAGTTTGAGGAAGGATATTAATGTCATATCTTGCATAATTAATTCATATCACATCATATCATATCTTTCCTTATTTACATCTAATTTATTAGCACAATATCATATCATATCTTTCCTTATTTGTATATCTAGTTTCTATTATAAATAGACTATGTAACCCAATGAGAATTAAGATGTAATATTTTTCTTTCACACAGAAATTCATTCATATTTCTTTTTCTTAAGTTTGTAATAGAATAATTGAAGTGAGTTTGTATTTTCTCGTGTTTTTAATATTAATAAAATTAATATTAAAAGGTTCAGAAAATCAACACTTCAAAATGTGTCGCGTGTCATTTTTCTATTGATCAGACTATCACGTCAATAAAAAATAACGATATAGAAAAAAGTATCATATTAATAGACAAAATGAAAGTAAAGTATATACAAGTACTATATTAAAAGATTAATTAAAATTTAAGGGCGATTTATGCGGGCAATTTACCTAAAAATATCGAAAAAATAATAAATTTACGGAAAAGGGCCGAAATCTGGAATATTTACGGAAAAGGGCCATTTCCCCACAAATCGCGTCCACGTCGGTAGCGTTTTGTGGGAAAAAGCGAGAGAAATGCGCCCTTGAGGGGCGCTTTCGCCACATCATCAAAGCGCGTCCTCGTCGGTAGCGCTTTCTTGTCGATGTGGCGTAAAGCGCTCCCTCAAGGGCGCTTTTGCCCCCATTTGATTTTCAACTGTTTTTAGTGTTAGGGTATGAAATTTTAAGGTTTCAGGGCTAGGGTTTATGATTTTTTAGGATCGTTAGATTTAGGGTTTTTAGGGAAAAATTAATGGAGTAGATTATAGGGTTAATTAGGGTTTAGTAAAAATATGTTTAGGGTTTTGGGCAAAATATATTAGCAAAATAAAAATTGTTTGAATTTTTTTGACAGTTGTATCTGGAAAAATAATTTTGAGAAGACGTTTTTGAACAAATAGTGCCCAAAACGCTTCAAGAAGGACTAATTTGGAAAAAAAAAACTTTAAGTTACAATAAAAAACAAATATTGGACTTTTATTTTTATAATTAAATAACAATAAAATAAAATTAAACAAATTCTATTTTATTAAAGATATTAAAATTAAATTACAAAAAAATTTAAACAACTATTATTTTATTAAATATATTAAAACTAAATTACAAAAAATAAAAAATAAAAAACAATTTTTATTTTATTAAATATATTAAAATTAAATTACATATAAAAAAAATAAACAACTTCTATTTTATTGAAGATATTAAAATTAAATTACAAAAAAAAATTAAACAACTATTATTTTATTACATATATTAAAATTAAATTACAAAAATAAAAAATAAAAACAACTTTTTATTTTATTAAATATATTAAAATTAAATTACATACAAAAAAATAAACAATTTCTATTTTATTAAAGATATTAAAATTAAATTACAAAAAAAAATTAAAAAATAAAAAAGCCGGTCTGAATCAATGTTGATGCAGGTGAGAATCGATGCCACACGGGGTGGTCGGGCTAAGTGATTCTGTATTTGGATTCCTCCTTCTTCTAGCTTCCGTGGGTCGTGGAACCTCGGGGCGGGGATTCAGTTCCTCCGCAGTGGGTGCAGTTGTGGGTGTTGGGAGGATGACCCACCTTGATAAAATAATGACTGCGGAGGTGTTTGCATAAACCACGGCGGGGGTGTCTCAATTCCGTAAGGCGAAGGAGACTGGTATAAAGAAGTGCTCCCCGACGGCGCCTCCTGTGATCCCTCACGCAACGTCGGCCTCAAGATCAGCTGGCCAGTCGGAGTAGTCGGGAACGGACTCGAACCGGGCCATGCATTCCAACTGGGGTGGACGGGAAAAGGAAACATATATGGGTTAGGATACATATAAGGGCTAGGGTGCGCTTTTTGGCATAAAGGCCAAATGCTGTGATGTCGGTGTCGTCGACTGAAGTGATGGGCCCGGTGACTGTGTGGGCGCTGTTGATGGTCCCGTCTCATCACCCCTTCTCCTTGGATTTAAAGGGCCCCGTCGTTCCCTTTGTTCACGAAGTTGCCGTCGCCTCTCCTCTTCCGACAACAAATACGGCTTACCATGGATCCTAAACCATGGCATGTATTCCTAAACACGCACGCTAACTCAGGAACGACGATCGGTTCCCGAATAGGTAAATAATCATACCGGTTCTCCCACATCTCGATATATGCTGACCAAAATCTTGGCCAATCCGTGTGCAACTGCCGTAAGTCGACTTTGTGCTCATCATCGAGCACCTCAGGTGGCACGAGAATCGGTTGTCGGAATCCAAATTGTCGCAGAACCCGATCTGACTGGTGCATCTCCACGGTGGCATAGTTGATCAATGGGACCTTCACATGCCAAATGTTTGGATTTTGCAAGAACTCCTCCGGAATTCTCGTCCAATTGTCGGATCCTAAATGCGGTGTCCATTGAAACTATATTAACATGACCAAAATATTAGTTATATACATAATACTAATGTAACATCCCGAAATAGGGCCTAAACAGAATAGTGGTTGCGAAACCATGAATTCGAGATGGATAAGGTTATTACGATTAATTATTATGATTTATTGAGTGATTAGATGCATGTGTTAGAATATCGATAGAAAATTTCATGAATTGCATGTCTAATTTGCCTATTAGGACTTAATTGTAAAAGTTGATAAATATGAGTTTTAGGTGTTAAAGGATTTAATTGAAGAGCATAATTGAAGTAGAGGTCCTTAAATGGTGATTATACCATTAGGCTTTCATGGACAAAAATGGACATATATAGGTAGAAAGAACCAAAGTTTTTAATGAATGGTAATTTAGTCATTTGGTAATAAAAAGAAATTAAAAGGGAAAAAGATGGCAAAATATGCTCATCTTCTTCATTAGGACGAAATTTCAAGGGTTCTCCATAGCTAGGGTCTGTTTCAAGCTTCCAAGTTCCATAGTAAGTGATTCCAAGCCCCGTTTTAATGTTCTTTACGTTTTTGGAGTCCCTAGAACTTGATTTAGCTTAATCTAGCAATAATTTAACCTAGGGTTCATATTTGGAAAAATACCCATAGGTGAAATGTGTTTATTTTGATGTTTTATGATAGAATATGAAGTCTAAAATTATGTTAAACAACTTTTGCTAAGCGATTTTAAGTGAAAACGAGTAAAACAGCTTAATCGGTAAAAATACCTAATGTTCATAAGTACAAGTTAGAGTGAGAATTTGATGTTGTCATAGAAGGGAAAAATGACCAGAATGTCATAAAACATAAGAATAAGGGATAAAGTTTAATTTCCGAGCTTTGGGGCAAATGTGTAAATATGTAAAAGTTTAGGGGCAAAATCATAATTTTGCCAAAGTTAGATTTAAGGACTGTTTTGATAAATGTGAGTATTAAATAAGCTAAATTTGCTATTATAGATCAAGAAGAACGAAATCCGGAGTTAGATTGGGGAAAGAAAATGTAACAACCCAAACCCGGCCCAAACACTATGGCCGAATCTAGTTGCTACAGTGGAAAATATTTTGGAAAACACTTTTGGAAAGTAAAAATTCTTAGTTGCCGAAAACCTTTTCAATTGGTTGTTTTGTTAAACCTTACTTAGAATTTATTTAAAATTAATTCAACCAAGTTATTATAAAATATCGAGTGTGCCCGATGGCACGATGAAAACATTTTCGTGTTAATTTGGGAAAACATGTGACTTTAATTTAATATTGATAATCATAGTTTAAAACAATTATTCGACATATGAAAAATAACAAAAAATAAAATATCGGAGGCCTTATTACATCCAAATAAACTAAAACCGGAAATAAAATTTATCATAACTAAAATTAAAGTTCATTTAATTTAAATCCACCGCATGGCCACCTCGAGTCAACTTGGCCCACATCCGCGATCTACGTGTCACTGAAAAATGTAAAGGAGAAGGTGAGTCACCAAGACTCATGATGTAACCCTTCCCCGTTTTAAAGACATTTCCATACACAACATATAACAATTAATATGCGCGAATATTATGTACCCCCAACCTAGCCAACCAAACGCCATCGTCTACCCCATTGTGGTACCAAACCCTTTGGTGGTGCCAAACCCACCGGTGACATATAGTCACGATGTGTTACCAAAACACCGGTGTCCGTAGACACGAATCGATTGATGGGGCCAACCCATCGTGTGATACCAAATCACCGCGAGACGATCCCATATCTCAAGTGGGGCCAACCCACCTGGTGGTGTTAACCACGGGGGACGAGTCGTTATGAGGTACCAAACCTCTGGAGGTACCAAACCTCGGTGACCGTAGTCGCGGTGTGTTACCAAAATACGGTGCCCGTCGGCACGATTATCATCGCCCCTCCACTCATCAATCCCACATCAGTCACATATGTATATGTTTCATGTCATCACATACTTAAATCTCATGTATCAATACATCATGCTTCCCAAAAGCATCGAATAACAAATTCATATTAACAGTACTTACGAATCACCATCTATACCGATATGGTATATTATCCAATGCTACATAAAATCAAGATAGCATTCACAACAATCAACACATTAACAAGTTATACGTGTGTATGTACACACTGTCACCACTTGAATCGTCTAAATCCGAAAAGAGATGTCGGCCACCTAGATCTATGGTCCCTATGTTCGGCCACAATAGTGTTAGTGATATGGGCCATCGACCAAACCAAATAATTTGAAAGGGTTCCTTGTGAACCCGAATCCTTACCTTCACACCTTTGGATACTAATCGCAACACCAAACTCCCGACCGCTTCGATTCCATGAATCGAAGCAATCAATAAGTTAGTAGCCTTTGGCTTAAACGAATACCGGATAACTAACTAAATTAGATTTTACCATCACTTACCAAATATTAAATACTAGAGATCGGGGCTGAGTCATCGCTTTACTTCCCGAGTACCTAATGTAAATCGGTTACTACTCGTTTAGAAGACTTAACCATTGCCGAAATCAGCACCTTTCCTTGTAAAAAGTCGACGAGAAAAAGAAAGAAAAGGGAGATAGAAATTCGGCCATCACTTACCTTATCACCCGATTGATAACAAAGAATCTGAAGAGATCTATGTTCCTTCCAATATTCGGCCAAGGTACAATAGAATAGAGGAAGGAGTTTTGCAACCTCTTTGGGTTGTATTCGGCCAAGGGAGAAAGAAAATAATGGGAAAGAAAGGTGCTAGAAATTTCGGCTTGAAGGGGTTTGAGGAATGAAGAAAATACAAGAGGATCAAAGGAGGGTTTAGGGATTTTGGCACTTAGCAAAAATGACAAAGGGAAAGCAAGGGGTCAAGCGATGCTTTTATAGGCATTGGCACCCCCTTCAAGCTTGCCGTCCACTCCTTCCAACAAGGAGTTCAAATTCTAATCAACCTCCCCAATTACTCCAAGCCACCCATTTGAATTAAAACAAATTAATAATCTTAATAATCAAAATAGTATCCTCTTTATCTCTTATTATCTAAAAAAAAATCTAATTAAAAGAAAAGCTCATATTATCCTTTAATAAAAAGAATTTAAAGAGAGAAAAACTCTCCACTTGTGCCGTCCAACCATAATGCAAAAAGAGGGATTGTTGTGACTCGAACCAAGGTTCTCCCTTGCTCCTTGGTGGCGTCACTTGTAGTCCTCTAAGTGGCCTCACTTTTGCCAGTTCACCAAGGGCTTATTAGTGTCAATAAATCCTCTATTTATTCTTGTAACCCCTATTTGTTAAGGCTCCTTACCTTTAAAGCTTCCAAATAAAAATTTCTACTAAACCGAGCCTACTCAAGACCCTTATTTAACCTTTATTATTCCATAAATAATATCACAGTGGTTCAAACATAAGAAAAATAATTTAATTCCAAATAGCCCCATCTTTGGGATGTTACAGTTCTACCCCCCTTAAAATAAATTTCGTCCTCGAAATTACCTAGCTAAAACAGATGGGGGTATTGCTGCCGTATTACATCCTCAGATTCCCACGTAGCTTCTTCCACACCATGGTTCCGCCAAAGCACTTTCACTAAGGGCACCGACTTTTACGTAGAACCTTCACATCTCGATCTAAGATCCGAACGGTTCTTCTTCAAAAGATAAATCCGAGTTCACCTCAATCTCGCATCTTGGCACAACGCGCGAAGGATCTCGACCGATACCGCCTCAAAGATCGATACATGAAATACGTCATGGATCTCGATTCATTCTGCCGGCAACTCTAGGCGATAAGCTACCGGTCCTACTAAACATAAATCGTATATGGCCCGATGAACCTTGGGCTTAGCTTCCTTTTCGTCCAAATCTCAACACCTTTTTCCAAGGCGACACTTTGAGAAAGACCTTGTCTCCCACAAAGATACTCCATTTCCTTGCGTTTGAGATCGGCATAAGACTTACGCCTATCTCGATGCTTCCTTGAGACGAGACCGAATCACCTTGACTTTGTCTTCGATCCTGTTACCATTCGGACCGTAACTTGTCGTTCCCCAACTCCGTCCAACATGTAGAGAGTACGGCATTTTCGTCCATATAGGGCTTCATATGGAGCCATCCGAATACTCGCTGATAACTATTGTTATAAGCGAATTCCGCTAATGGTAGGTACTCTTCCCAACTACCACTAAAATCCAAGACACAACCTCTTAACATGTCTTCTAAGATCAGTATCACCCTTTCCAGTGTCCGCCGATTTGTGGATGGAAAGCCGCATCTTTGAAATCTAACCGTGTACCCAAAGCTTGATGCAACGCTTTCCGAACCTTGACGTGAATCGGGATCCCTATCCGAGATAATCGATCTTGGCACACCATGTAACCTCACTATTTCACCCACATACAACTTCGCTAGCTTACGGAGTGAGTAATCCATTCTCACCGGCATGAAGTGAGCCGATTTAGTCGAGCGATCCACAATTACCCAAAGCGCATCCTTCTTGTTGGGCGTAAGGGTAGCCCACTAACGAAATCCATGGTGATCCTCTCCCATTTCCATTGAGGAATCTTTACCGGTTGAAGTAGTCCCGATGGTAAGCGATGTTCACCTTAACTCACTTTGGCATGTCGGACACTTTCCTACGAACTCGGTTATCTCACGCTTCAACCCCAGCCACTAGAACTGTTTTCGCAAATCTCCATACATCTTGCTTCCTCCGGATGCATAGCATATGGGCTGCTATGTGCATCATGGAGAATTTTCCGCCTCAACTCTTCATCCTTCGGCATGCATGCTCGCCCTTGAAAACATAGCACTCCATCACTAGACAGCACTGCGTACCCTTCCAAACCACCATCCCGAACTTGTACCCTCTTAGCGTTCAAGCCTTCATCCACTAAATCGCTTTTCCTTAATCTCTCAATCCTCGTTGGCTTAACTTGGAGTTCCGCCAAAAGACTCCCATCATCATATAGACTCAACCGAGCGAACATTGCTCTTAAGTCCGTCACAAACCCTCCGGCTCAACGCGTCGCCTACCACGTTAGCTTTACCGGATGGTACTCGATTGAACAATCGTAGTCCTTTAGTAGTTCAATCCACCGACGCCTGTCTCGATTCAGATCCTTCGAGTCGGAAGATACCTCAAGCTTTTGTGATCCGTGTAGACTATCGACTTCTCCCCATACGGTAATGTCTCCATATCTTGAGCAAAGACGATCGCCGCTAACTCCAAGTCATGCGTTGGGTAGTTAACCTCATGCGGTCTTAATCGACGGGATGCATAGGCTACTACCTTCCCATCTGCATCAACACACATCCCAAACCGGTGTGAGATGCATCACAATAGATCGTGAATAACTTTTCCGCTTCAGTTGTACCAAACCGGAGCTTCCAGTCAAAATTTTCCTTAGCTTATCAAAGCTTCCTTGTCGCTTCTCCGTCCATACAAATGGAACACCTTTCCTTAGTAACTTAGTTAACGGCGCTGCTATTAGAGAGAATCCTTCCACGAATCTCCGATAATACCCGCTAAACCCGTAAAACTCGTATTTCACCCACCGACCTAGGTGGTTTCCAATCCAATCTCGCTTCAATCTTGCGAGGGTCTACTCTAATTCTTTGGTGATACTACATGACCTAAGAAAGCCACCTCCATAAGCCAAAATTCGCACTTCATCGAATTTGGCGTATAAGCCGCTTTTTCCTCAACACTTGTAGGACTACTCGCAAATGCTTGTCATGCTCCTCCTCCGTCCTTGAGTAAACCAATATGTCGTCGATGAACACCACGGCGAATTGGTCCAAGCATTGTTGAAATACCCTATTCATTAAGTCCATAAATGCCGCATGGCGCATTGGTCAACCCGAATGGCATCACTAAGAACTCGTAATGCCCATACCGAGTTCGGAATGCCGTCTTGTGAACATCGGCCTCCTTCACCCTTAATTGATGATAACTTGACCTAAGGTCAATCTTTGAGAATACCGACGCACCCTTGGTTGGTCAAACAAATCATCGATCCGAGGCAGCGGTACTTGTTTTTGATCGTTAACTTGTTTAAGCGACGGTAGTCGATGCACATCCGCATAGAACCGTCCTTCTTCTTGACAAACAACACAGTGCTCCCCACGGAGATATACTTGGTCGAATAAACCCTCTATCCAAGAGCTCACGAATTTGAGCCTTTAGCTCCACCAATTCCTTTGGTGCCATTCGGTATGGTGCTATAGACACAGTGCCGTTCGGTGTAGCAAGTCTATACACGAATTCGACTTCCGATCTGGAGGCGGACCTTAAGCTCTTCCGGGAAACACATCGAATTCCCCAACCGTTCGGACCTTTCCAACCTCGACCCTTAGCTTCCAAAGCATGATTCGAACCAAATACGTCTCACAACCCTTCTTGACCATCTTTTGGCCTTCAAGGCGGACACTACATTGGATAGGTAATTCCTTCTATCCCCTATCATAACCACTTCATCACCTTCACCGCCTTAAGAACCATGCGCTTAGCGCGAAATCCAAATTCGCACGATACTTAACCGGCCCGGTCCATTCCAAGGATCAAATCGAACTCCCCAAGCGGTAGTTCCATCGGATCGACCACAAATACTACCCCTTGAAGTTCTAGAGTACGCTCTATAAAGTTTGTCTACCACTACTGAGTGACCTAAAGGGCTAACTACGGTCATCTTCCTAGAAGCGGTTTGAGTTTAGGTCCATAGTTCCTACCACACTACTAGCAATGTACGAGTGCGTCGAACCCACATCAATTAATGCAACATAAGGAAGATCAAAATTAAAAACATACCGGTTATGACATCCGGTGCGTCGTCACCTCCTCGCGACGCCTCACTGCGTAGACTAAGCCAGCCGCCTAGCCTGTGTGTTCTGAACCTGCGCCCCCGAGTTCCACGACCTCGGTTAGGACCGTTGTTTCCTCTGCCATTACCACGACCCTCCGTGGTCCTACATTTCTATCCTCGAGTACGATTACGCCTCTCTAGCCGATTCTTAGCTAGTTTCGGGGACAATCTCGACACGATGCTCCAAAGACCCACACTCAAAACATCCTCTATCACCGGTCCAACAACCTCCCCAATGGGTCTTTCCACAGCGGTTACACTGAGTCGGCCTCGATTAGTAGTCGTGGGTCTTGCCTTTGATCTCGGCCCACTTGGGCTAGCCTTTTTCGAACACTACCACTTGATCCCGGTGACCCAAATCCTCTCTTACGATTATTCCTACTATAACTTTGCCTCACGACCTCCTTGATCCCTTCGGCTACCTTAGCCTTTTCCACTAGAGATGAGAACTCACGAACTGCTGCGGGGCAATCGGTAACCTCAAATCATCTCGAGTCCGTCCTCAAAGCGGACACGGCGCTCATGCTCGATGAACACGATGGCTCTAGCATACCTACTCAGCCTTAAAAACTCCGCCTCATACTCAAGACACCGACTTAGTTCCTTGCACTAATCCCGAAAAGCCTTTCTCGTGCGTCGGTGTAGGCTGGTGCCCACATACTTCTTCTCCGATAGGTGGTTTTGAAATACTCCCAAGTCGATCATCATCTGCTGTAGCCCGTCTCGAACCGTAAGCCACCACCGAGCACGCTTCATCCTTTAGAAGCGACACGCCCCTTCGCGGTTTTTCTTCCTCGGTCGGTCAAGATCATCCATGATCCTTTCGGTTGACTCTAGCGATGATTCTGCGACCTTGGGTGCCACTCTCGACACACCCGGAATACCTCCGCTCGTTAGATCGGAGTCGCTCGGGGACGATTTTGAGCTCCCAAATTTCCACCAGCCCGACCACCATCTCCAAGACTCGCAAAAGCGACTTGCGATACCGCCTCACCTGCTGGCCCGATCCTACTCCTCACTCTAAAAGTAGGAGGTGGTGGTGGCGGTGGTACCTCATTTTAGAACCTTGTCCCGACTGGCGAGTTCGAGACACTGTCATCCTACCCCTCACAGGGTCCACGGCGTCCACGTCCTCTAGAACTCATTCTATCTACCGCGCTTTTAATCGATTAAGAAAAGTTTTATGCGTTAGCATTTGTTCCACTTTCTTATTCACGAAGAGATTTTATGGATAGAGTTTTAGTCGAGAGATTCTTTCGAGCAACCAAGGTTTTGAGCTTCCTATCCTAGTTCGCACAAAGAAGTTCATGCATCCATTCCTTAATACTTTCCATACCTATTCGCTCATCGGACATTTCGCCCATTTCTAACTTGGGGTATTTTCGTCTTTTTTCCTACTGTGGGTATTTTCGTAATTTTCCAGAACCAAAATATTTTGCTGATGATTTCCAAAGCTAAGTTGTTGAATATTTGTAAAATAGTTGAAATTTTTGAGCAAAACCATTGAACTGATATTTTATGAACCAAGGGCATTTTAGTAATTTTACCCCCTAAGGGCATTTTTGTAATTTTCCACAATCAAGTTTTTCGAGAAAAACGTTGTAAAAATAATGTTCTCATATTTGAAAGAAAAAAAAAGAAAAAAAATTATTGCACAAGTTTTGAAAACATTAGGGTTTGTTGTTTCATTCTTTTTCGAAAACATGGCTAATTCCCTTTTCGGGTTTTAATCATTGTGTTTAGCCTATGACCGAGCCCTCCTGGTCAGGGTGAACCAAAGCTACGCACCAGGCAGAATTCGAGTGAAGAGGAGGTGGGTCACGCGGACCGCTTAAATACCAAGCTCTCACCGAACCTTTCTAGACATGCGCACAGAGGTTACCACACCACTGAGCCCTCTGAGTTAGGGTGAACCGAAGCTACGCACGGGTAGGATACTGCGAAGAGGAGGTGAGTCACGAGGGACCGCTTAAATACCGTGCTCTTAGGATCCACTCCTAGACATGCGTCAGGGTTACCACACCTAGCTCATTGACTAAGTCATAGGTTGGTTTAGTTCCTTAAGTCTTATGTTCTGTTTATGTGTTTGAGTAATCTAATCTTAGGGTTCAAGTTCCTATAATTCTATCTACGTTCCATGCTTCCTACCCTTCTCTACGAATATAATTCACAAAGAGGTTTCGATGTACTTACAGGCGGATCGGTGCAGGAGACTCGGGCCATCTTTGTTCAAAACCAAAAATCATTCCATAAGGCCTACCAAAACATTTTTGGGCCTTGGGCCCCACAGTAGAGCTTTGAACACAGCTCTCGATACCAATTTTGTAACAACCCAAACCCGGCCCAAACACTATGGCGAATCTAGTTGCTACTGATGGAAAATATTTTGGAAAACACTTTTGGAAAGTAAAAATTCTTAGTTGCCGAAAACCTTTTCAATTGGTTGTTTTGTTAAACCTTACTTAGAATTTATTTAAAATTAATTCAACCAAGTTATTATAAAATATCGAGTGTGCCCGATGGCACGATGAAAACATTTTCGTGTTAATTTGGAAAAACATGTGACTTTAATTTAATATTGATAATCATAGTTTAAAACAATTATTCGACATATGAAAAATAACAAAAAAATAAAATATTAGGAGGCCTTATTACATCCAAATAAACTAAAAATCGGAAATAAAATTTATCATAACTAAAATTAAAGTTCATTTAATTTAAATCCACCGCATGGCCACCTCGAGTCAACCCGGCTCCACATCCGCGATCTACGTGTCACCTGAAAAATGTAAAGGAGAAGGTGAGTCACCAAGACTCGATATGTAACCCTTCCCCGTTTTAAAGACATTTCCATACACAACATATAACAATTAATATGCGAATATTATGTACCCCAACCTAGCCAACCAAACGCCATCTGTCTACCCGTTGTGGTACCAAACCACCTTTGGTGGTGCCAAACCCTGGTGACATATAGTCACGATGTGTTACAAAAACACGGTGTCCGTGAGACACGAATCGATTGATGGGGCCAACCCATCGTGTGATACCAAATCACCGCGAGACGATCCCATATCTCAAGTGGGGCCAACCCACGATGGTGTTAACCACGAGGGACGAGTCGCTAGGAGGTACCAAACCTCCGGAGGTACCAAACCTCTCGGTGACCGTAGTCACGGTGTGTTACCAAAACATCGGTGCCCGTCGGCACGGTTAATCTTGCCCCTCCACTCATCAATCCCACATCAGTCACATATGTATATGTTTCATGTCATCACATACTTAAATCTCATGTATCAATACATCATGCTTCCCAAAAGCATCGAATAACAAATTCATATTAAGCAGTACTTACGAATCACCATCTATACCGATATGGTATATTATCCAATGCTACATAAAATCAAGATAGCATTCACAACAATCAACACATTAACAAGTTATACGTGTGTATGTACACACTGTCACCACCGAATCGTCTAAATCCCGAAAAGAGATGTCGGCCACCTAGATCTCTTGGTCCCTATGTTCGCCACAATAGTGTTAGTGATATGGGCCATCGACCAAACCAAATAATTTGAAAGGGGTTCCTTGTGAACCCGAATCCTTACCTTCACACCTTTGGATACTAATCGCAACACCAAACTCCCGAACCGCTTACGATTCCATGAATGAAGCAATCAATAAGTTAGTAGCCTTTGGCTTAAACGAATACCGGATAACTAACTAAAGTAGATTTTACCATCACTTACCAAATATTAAATACTAGAGATCGGGGCCTGAGTCGATTGCTTTACTTCCCGAGTACCTAATGAAATCGGTTACTACTCGTTTAGAAGACTTAACCATTGCCGAAATCAGCACCTTTCCTTGTAAAAAGTCGACAGAAAAAGAAAGAAAAGGGGAGATAGAAATTCGACCATCACTTACCTTATCACCCGATTGATAACAAAGAATCTGAAGAGATCTATGTTCCTTCCAATATTCGCCAAGGTACAATAGAATAGAGGAAGGGAGTTTGGCAAACTCTTTGGGTTGTATTCGGCCAAGGGGAGAAAGAAAATAATGGGAAAGAAAGGTGCTAGGAATTTCGGCTTGAAGGGGTTTGAGGGAATGGAGAAAATACAAGAGGATCAAAGAAGGGTTTAGGGATTTCGGCACTTACCAAAAATGACAAAAGGGAAAGCAAGGGGGTCAACTGATGCTTTTATAGGCATTCGGCACCCCCCTTCAAGCTTGCCGTCCACTCCTTCCAACAAGGAGTTCAAATTCTAATCAACCTCCCCAATTACTCCAAGCCACCCATTTGAATTAAAACAAATTAATAATCTTAATAATCAAAATAGTATCCCTCTTTATCTCTTATTATCTAAAAAAAAATCTAATTAAAAGAAAAGCTCATATTATCCTTTAATAAAAAGAATTTAAAGAGAGAAAAACTCTCCACTTGTGCCGTCCAACCATAATGCAAAAAGAGGGATTGTTGTGACTCGAACCAAGGTTCTCCCTTGCTCCTTGGTGGCGTCACTTGTAGTCCTCTAAGTGGCCTCACTTTTGCCACTTCACCAAGGGCTTATTAGTGTCAATAAATCCTCTATTTATTCTTGTAACCCCTATTTGTTAAGGCTCCTTACCTTTAAAGCTTCCAAATAAAAATTTCTACTAAACCGAGCCTACTCAAGACCCTTATTTAACCTTTATTATTCCATAAATAATATCACAGTGGTTCAAACATAAGAAAAATAATTTAATTCCAAATAGCCCCATCTTTGGGATGTTACAGAAAAAGATAGTGGACTAAATCGATATAGTTTATCGTATTTTGTTTCGAGGTAAGTTTGCGGTAAATAAATGCAATATTCTATTATTTTACATTTAATACTATTAAATTCCAGCATTTATATATTTATTTTATAAATTTATCATTCAAAGACTCAAGTATGAATTGACGGAAAAGCTATCTCAGAAAGTTCCGGTTGAACCTTAGGAATGTGTAGGATACAAATGTCATGACATTAGGGTTTAAGGAAATCATGTAAGACCATGCCAAGGCATGGCATTGATAAGTTACTATAAGGCAAAGGTCCCATGTAAGACCATGCCAAGGCATGGCATTGGTGAGTTCATAAGGCAAGGATACCACGTAAGACCATGTCAAGACATGGCAATGGTTAAGTTTCAAAAGGAAGGCACCCGTGTATCCTTAGTATTCCAAGTGGTTCAACGGGAAAATTCAAAGAGTATACCAAAGTAAAGGTAAGACAAGTTCAAGATAAAAAGGTAAGGTAAGACAAATTCATGTTAAAAGGTACAGGTAAGAATACAAGTTTAAGTATATTGAGTTAAAAGTCTAAGTGATCTTGATAAGAAAAGGATAAAATAATTCATTAAGAATGTTGTTATCTATTTACTTGTAAACTTACTAAGCTTTATGCTTACGCCCGTTCTTTATTTTTTTATATAGTATTACAAGCCAATTCGGGGATCGAAAGGACGTCGGAGATCGTTACACACTATCAAAGGATTATATTGGTATTTTGTGACTCGACATTTTAAGTTATGGCATGTATAGGGACTTAGCCATTTTGTGTGTATGACCTTATGATATGGCTTAAGATTGGCTTGTAAATGCTTGATAATGATTAGCTATTAAAATGGCTAATTAAGAACATGTTTTGGATGTTATGTAGTGTCTAGTTGATAGTTATTATAAAGAAATTATGTAATTATATGCAGGGGAACAGTATGGACAGCAACTGTGACGTGATTTTGAAAAATCACTAAAAATATTATAAGTGGAATTAGGGTGTTTATGAGATATAGAATCAAAGCTTATTGAGTCTATTTTTATATGAAAGAAACGGTGCTTGAAAAAGAGTTGTATATTATGAGATAATTGATTTTTAGTGCAGAGGGGTCAGAACTGTCGGTCTGTGTAACAGGGGAGACTTTAACTAATAAACTGTACTAATTGGCCAAGCCAAAAATTCTGGAAAAATTATAGTAAGAAGATATATGAGTCTAGTTTCAGGAAAAATTTACGGATCTAAATTTTTATTTTCGTAACTCGAGTTATAGTCAATTTAGTGAACATGACGCAGATAGACAGTTTCAATTTTTATGCCCCGAACTAGTAAGTTAAGTCTAGTAATGCCTCGTGCTCGACTTCGGAAACGGTCTCGGGTAAGGGGTGTTACAACTAAACACTAAATACGAAATACTAAATTATAAATACGAAATTCGAAACTTACTTGTGATTCCGGCCGTTGGTCTAATAGAAGCCGTATATCTTCAAGCGAGGTAGGTATTCCAGCATAACTCGTCGAATGGTTCCACCTAATTAAATAAATTTTTAGCATACAATTATACTATAAATCTACGTAATAATTGTAAAATATAACATTAAATTTACCTCGTTACGAGTGGGAATGTATATGGGTGGTCGAGTCGAGGACGTAAAAATGGAAATCGAAACCGTGCCCATGACTGCAGTAGTGATAGGCAACCTCCGATTTTCGCTTTACTCGGCCGCGTCGCCCCGCACATCTCCCGATACAATTTTGATAGCACGGCAGACCCCCAACTCAATTCACCGGCTGCTCTAAAATCAACAAGTTTCAGCAGCCATCTCAGGTGTACGAGGTTTCTAGACAGGTCCGGCATCAGATAGCCTCCAATTATCTCAAGAATGTATGCCCGAGCATACCGTATTCTTTCTATTTCGGTCGAACCATTATTCGGCTCTGGGAATGTGTCTCGTAACCAGGCCATCTCGATCCGACCTCCATAAATGTTATCCGGAATGGCACCCAGAAGCTCGTAGCATACGGCGGTCCAATCGGTAGAAGTTGCGGACCCGGTGACTACGGACCCATCCACCGGCAATCCCAATTGCAACTGCACATCTTCCAGAGTGATAGTACACTCTCCGCATGGAAGATGGAAAGTGTGCGTCTCGGGTCTCTACCTCTCTATCAACGCACTGATTAAGTTCGGCTCCAACTTGAACCCCCGGCCTATCGTGGCCACGTGCCAAAAACCCGCTTCCCGCAGGTAATTCTCGATCAACGGCGATGGGGGACCATGCATATTGCGAATATAGCATTGCAACACCCGATCTACAGATTGTTTAAAAAATTATAAAATAAAAATTAATTAAAATTGCATAAACCTAAAAAATATTAAATAGTATTGAAAAATAAAAATTAAAACTTACCATTTGCATTTGATCGATGGAGATGTGCTTATCGTCCAGACGAATTAATTCCCCGGCCATTGGTAATACGATCGAAAATTTTATAATTTATCAAAAAAATATATTTAAAAAAAGGCTTTTTTGTAAATATTAAAGGACTATTTTGAAATTTGAGAGTAAGTTTCAAGGACTTTAAGAGAATTTTGAGAGGAATTTGAGAGAAAGTTGAGAAAAAGTTGAGAGAAATATGATAGAGGACTAATGTGTGAAAAAAAATAAAAGGGTTAGGGGGTTTTTATAGTTTTTTTTTTTTTTTTTACCGTTGAGCTCCAACGGTCAAAAATATTTTGACCGTTGCAGCAGGAAAGCGCACCCTTGAGGGAGCGCTTTCTGCCACATCAACAAAGCGCGCTGACGAGGACACGCTTTGATGATGTGGCAGAAAGCGCGCCCTTTTCCCCACAAAACGCACTGACGTGAACGCGCTTTGTGGGGAAATGACCCTTTTACGTAAATATTTCAGATTTTGGCATTTTTCCATAAATTTATTATTTTTTCGGTATTTTTAGATAAATTGCCAAATTTATGCGGTATCCCAAAAAGAGTTAAAAAGAAAATGATTATATAAACATGGTTGATAAGTAGTTTGCGTCAGCTAAAGAAAGATGGAGGTATACTTAAAATGGAAAAATTCAACAAGCTGTTTCCCAAAGCATTCAAATAGGTGTTGTGTATGAAATAGGTGCATCCCACCTCACATTTTGTTTTGATTCTTTTCACTCTATTCACATTATAATTAAAAAGTTTAACTCTTTATATTTTTTAAAGTTTTGAAATAAAAAAATATTTATTTGGTAACTATGTAATAATAAAAATAGATAAATTTTTTAACAGAAATAACCATTTTACTTTTTAATCTATCATACGTGGATTAATTTACCCAATTTTTTAATAAAAAAGACAAAATATAATCTAACTCTTTATATAAGAGCATGCACAGTATTTTTATCGAAGGATAATAAGAAACTTTGAATTCATAAAAGGAATATTAAAATACTTGGATCATAAAAGAAAATAAGGTATAATGACTTATTTTGTCCTCTAACTTTACAAATTTAGCCCTCCATTTAAAATTTCCCCTTTTTTAGTCCTTAAATTCGCGTAATTTGTCAAATTACTCCAAAATGAATAGAAAAGTTAATGTTTGTTAACTATGTTGACGTGTGGCATATACATGGATTGCAATGTGGACACCATGTTGAAAATTAATTAATTTTTTAAAATTTTAAAAATTCAAAAAAATATTTAAAGTATTAAAAAATAGTTTTTTTATGCTTTTAAATTTTTTAAAATTAATTAATTGTTAACGTGGGATACATGTGGATGCCATGTCAAAAAATTTAACATTTTCATACATTTTGGGGTGATTTGACAAAAAATGTAAGTTCAAAGGCTGAAAGAGACAAAAAACTAAATAAAAAATTAAAATAACTTTTTTTTTATAAAGTTGAAAGATCAAATAAATTCTTATGTAAAAAAAAAAAACTTGGAAACTAAAATATTGAAGAAGAATGTCAGTCCAACCCACCATTAATGCTCCACGAAAGAGCACAATCGAGGATTTTGTATTAAACAATTTTGGTACAACAACCCCATAATCACTGCACTTGAAATTCTTTTGATGTGGCTGTTGCAAATTACAGTTGCCCACTTAGTGAAAATCTATGGGTTTTTTGCCTAAGCATGAAACCATGTAGGCCACAGCGTCGACCACATGGTACCGCACTCATCGGCATTTGGATTTATTGGCCCTATGGTCAAATGTAAATAAATCTTAAAACCTCACCACAGTTTCATTAGCTTCTTGAAAATTGCTCCACCATTTTATCAACTCTTCATTACATGCTTCCACAAAAAGGCTGCAAAAGAGTGCATGTCTACATTGAAAAACAATATGATCCACCAATATATTAAAATTTTAAGGTCAATTGCATGTGGCATCTCAAATTTAGAATGCGATTATGTTAATCTCATTGTTAATTTAAAAGTTAATTGGCGGCTTAGGTATGAAATACGTGACTCGAATTTTAAATTTGTGTATATTTATTATATACAAGTTATAGTTATTAAATCTAGAAATTTTTTAAAGTGGCAGAAATGAATTATAAAATTTTTGAAATATCTTTGTTTTTTTGGGTCAAAGTACTAAAAAGGGTATTTTCTCTATATATTTTTTTTGGGTATTCACCTCTGCTAGTGTTACACGTGTTAGATTTTAATAATTCAATTAGAATATTTTAGAGTTTGAGGTGTTGGGTGAAATTAACCTTAAAAAATCTATATGATGATGAAAGAAAGAGAGGAAAGGAGAGTTGTTTCTCTGTTTTGTAATGCATGGAAACAAGTGAATACAGCAACGAAATCTCTTCAAATTAACTCCTTTTCCCTATTTGGTTGTTTTTTAAGTAAGATGATAGATGGGACAATGAGATATCATATGAACTGGTCTATTTCGTGTGTTTGATTTCGTCCATTCAAATGTGATTTATGTTAATTGATTTTTTACTCCAAAGTAAGAATAACCGTCCTACGTACCACTTTTAGTTTCATCCCCAACTATGAGGTTGGAGCATGTGCAGCCAATGGATTTGTTTTACAATCTAAATAATTTCACTTGTGCGTAACTTGACACAAAAGAGGGCAAAAAGTAGAAAATGAAACGCAACAAATTACAGGGACTGCAAATTCCATTGAAACACACACCTTATCATTAACTTAAAAAAATATAAAGAAATAATAAAATAAATATTAATTTTTGTAGGGTTTATGATTATGTTTTCAAATAAGAACTGTTACTCCATAAAATGCCATTAAGAAAAGGCAATTAAGTAACGTTTTCAATAGTCCTTAACTTGGAAGCATTTTTGGAAACATACTTGAGTTTATTGCGAGAAGCCCCTTCTACGCTAAACAAAGTGTGAATTTGCTGGTAAATACGAAATATTTTAGAGTGGAAAAATCAATCGATTATAAAGCCTCTGTCTATTAGTTTCCATCAACCATGCCAGCTATACCAATGTTGTTTTCAAACAAGTTCAATTTGCTTCTCCTATGGAAATGCCTCTGTCTATTAGTTGTTTTAGTGGGTTGCAATCCCCCAGGGGAGCCCGTTAAATGTTCCACCAAAGATTCCAACTGCACCGTCACAAACTCTTACGGCATGTTCCCCGACCGAGCCATTTGCAGAGCGGGGAACGTGGCTTACCCGACGTCAGAACAAGAGCTGGTTTCGATCGTATCGGCGGCAACTAAATCCAAAAGGAAAATGAAAGTGGTGACACATTTCTCTCACAGCATTCCCAAGTTGGTCTGTCCCGACGGCCAAGATGGGTTGCTTGTTAGCACCAAGAACCTTAACCGTGTATTGAAAACCGACACGGAGGCAATGACGATGACTGTGGAGAGCGGTGTGACGTTGAGGCAACTGATTAATGAAGCAGCTAAGGCTGGTTTGGCATTGCCTTACGCACCGTATTGGTGGGGATTGACCATTGGTGGCCTTTTAGGTACAGGCGCTCATGGGAGCTCCTTGTGGGGGAAAGGGAGTTCAGTTCATGATTATGTTGTGGAGATGAGAATTGTAAGCCCTGCAAAAGCTGAAGATGGATATGCTAAGGTGTGGGTGTTGAATGAGAGAGATAAAGATCTCGATGCAGCTAAGGTTTCGCTTGGAGTTCTTGGGGTAATCTCACAGGTAACTCTCACTGTCTTTCAGCTCCTCTTTCTCCATTTTTTTTATGGATCCTTAAAGTGTTTATGGCCATTATTCTCCTTGGGATGATATGAATTGATAGTTTGATCATATGATTAAACATTTAAACTATATTCTATCGATGAGAGCTGGAAATTCAGGATCCAAGAAACCATCCACCATAGCTGTCACTTATAGTTCTTGGCCGATATGGTAGTGGGCAAATCTATGAGGGTGGGGTTGCCGGGCGAGACGGTCCCCCTTAGTTTTCTAAAAGGAATATTTTTACTATTATCTTATGAGTAAACTGATTACATTATATTCTTACTTTACATTGTATACTTAAGATATATAATTAATAAATATTAAATAAAAATAATTATTTAAAAAATAAGAACAACTTAAATAATTGTAAAAGGGGATCGATTTTTTTGAGAGAAGTTTTCAAATGTCATCTTTGAAGACGCCAGCACCAGCTGCTTCCATGGAGAATTGTATACGGCTCATGGAGGTGGACGTACGGTCACCCACAAAGAGGCGACGTGAGCGTCTTGCCTTTGGTGGGATTCGATCCCCTATCCCAATCACGACTCTTTGCGTGTAGGGGGTGGAAAAGGAGGCCAAATCCTTCCCAAGAGATAATATCTTTCATTGTTAAGGGACCGGGTCAATATTCCCAAAGATAACTCTTTAAAGATTTCTCTCCAAAGAATTTATCCCTAATAATAATATAAAATAATTTTAGGTAAATACAATTTGGGTCCCAAATCATTGAATGATTACCTACATATATGAGATTTTTTTTTTATATTCATTCAATGATACTCTCCTAACTTTTCTTTTTCAAATTTAATGGTTCATTTCTTTCTCTCTTTTTTCCCTTTTATTTTTCGTAACGAATAAGCTATTAAAAAAATAAAATCAAGTATTTTTATGGAAATATTAATGAACTGAAATAAATATGTTAATAAAATAATAATAATAATAAAAACCTACTAGCATAGAAAGACGTTGGGAACAAATTAAAACAATAAAAGCTAAATGTCAAAAAGAAAAAGAAAAACGACATATTAAAAAAAAAAAATTATGACACGAATGATTTTTTAAGATAAAATATTTATAATGTGTTTTATTTATAATTATATGTGATCTAATATAAGAAAAATGTAAAAAGTAATTTAAAATTATGATACTTAAATATTATCTGGTAAACTGAAAATATTATCTGGTAAACTGAAAATTAAATTATAAAATTTATTTGATATATTATTTACATAATAGTTTAATTTTAAATAGAAACTTATTGATACACATATCAACGGAGGTCAATATGAAGAAGAGAATAGTGTTCTCGTCCAGAAAGCAGAGTCAATCCCCCCTTTCTTCCAATGTCTGTAAAACCTTATTATATAATAAGAGACGACCCCGGATTGGATTTCGGGTCGAATCATTTTATTTATAATTATATAACAAAGGCTTAAGTTTGGTGGAATCGAAGGTCCTAGATTGTTTAATTCATCATAGATACATATAAATGCTATGTTTATGTATTGTTATTCCTATAGTCAACACGTTTCTCTGGTGGACAATCTTTGTTGCAAAAGCATTCATGGCTTTTATTATTATTATTTAAATTATATGATATTTTTAGTATTAAAAAAATTATGTGTTAAAAATGTCAGATAATGCCAATTTAATTTAAGTCATTTGTGAGTGTTATCATGAACACCAATTATCACAGGACTATCAATGATACATGCATATTTATGTATACTTATTTGATTGCTTTATAGGTGACATTCATACTTCAACCTCTTTTCAAAAGATCCATTACTTATGTAAGGAAGGATGATACAGATTTGGGAGATGAAGCTGTGACTTTCGGCAAACTCCATGAATTTGCAGACATATTTTGGTACCCCAGTCAACGAAAGGCGATCTATAGAATCGATGATCGGGTCCCCATTAATGTATCCGGGAATGGTGTTTACAATTTCACTCCATTTCGCTCCACTCTTTCGCTTGTTTTGGCTCTTGTTCGATCTTCAGGTTAGTATCCACTATTACTATTATTTTTATTTTCATTGCAAGTTTATTAGAGGAGATGAATTACACGTCGCATGAACATCGAAATAACATTTTAGCTTAGCTATTTAGTTATTTACTAATATGAATTTGTTTAATGAATTAGAGGAAACTCAAGAATCCTCAGGAGATGCTGAAGGGAAATGCCTCAATGCAAAGCTAGTGACGTCTACACTTCAGTCGTCTGCTTATGGCTTAACAAACAACGGTATATCCCTCTAGTCTTTTTCTTTTTATTAATACCTACGTCAAATAATTAGTTAAATTATAATTTTGACTCTTCTATAATTTAGAATTTAGCCTTTATACTTTAATTTTATTTTTACATAATTTAATCTCTATGTTTTTATAAATTTATTACCTAGTTATGAGATGATTTTTTCTTAAAAGTATCACTTCCAACCCATTACATTGATCGAAATGATTAATGGTAGGAATGAAGTTTTTTTTTTTGTGTTAAAAAGAGAAATTGAGATAAAATTGTAAAAATTTGAAGTAAAATAAAACAAATTAGCTTAATGGTATTATAAGGTCGAACTTTAAAAAAAATAAAAAAAATCTCCTCTGAACTTTTCACACTTGATTAAGCCATTGAACAAATAAAATTGGCCAAATGGGCCTTTGACTGGCATTAATTATTAGTATTTAATGGCAATGCAGACTTGATTATTAACAAATGCCAAATCAACACTGTTGACTGATGTGGCAATGCCATATCATTGTCGATTGCTGATGTGGAAATGCCACGTAATCGCTGATTGCTGATATAGTAGTGCCACATCAGCAAAAAATAAAAATATTTTAAATTTATTTTTAAAATAAGTACACAATGAATCTAAATAAATGGTTGTCTAGGTTTATTTGAATTCGGGTACCCATTTATCCAAATACATTAAAGCACAAAAAGAATTATAAAATTTATAAAAAAATTATTAGAAATTAATTAAAAATCATAAAAATTATAATATTTATAAAAAATAATTTATTATTTTTATATTTTAAATAAGAAAAAGAACATCAACAACTCATATGATACAATCAAGATTAACAATTGTTATATTTTTGTCTCTCATTTTTCAATTTGTACAAGTTATATTAGTAAAATAATTTAATAAAAACAAGAAAAATAAAT
This sequence comes from Gossypium sturtianum, assembly GCA_025698515.1. NCBI lineage: Eukaryota > Viridiplantae > Streptophyta > Magnoliopsida > Malvales > Malvaceae > Gossypium > Gossypium sturtianum. Next base: position 35,825,498 of record CM046954.1, read on the forward strand.
TTTATAAATATTTATTAAAAAGAATTTATTTTTTTATACAATTTTATAGTTTTTAATTAATTTCTAACAATTTTATAATTTTTTAACTTTTTATGGTTTTTTAATAAATTTTTAATAAATTTTTTAATAAAATTTATAAAATTTTATGGTTTTTAATTAATTTCTAATAATTATTATAAAATTTAATGTTGTTTTTATCATTTTTTTTTATAATTCTAGAATGAATTTAGACAAATGGTTATAACAACCATTTCTCTAGATTCGTTGTGTACTTATTTTAAAAAGATATTTATTTTTTATTGAAGTGGCACTGCCATGTCGATAATAGGCAATGATGTGGCAATGCCACATTAGCAATTGATGGTGACATGACATTGCCACATTAGCAATCGATGGTGATGTGACGTTTGTTAGTGACTACGTCAGTGTTGTCGTTAAATACTAACAGTCAACATAAGTCAAATAGTCTATTTGATCAGTTTTGTTAGTTTAGAGGCTCAATTAGATACCAAAAAGTACGAAGGGACTTAATTGATTTTTTTTTTTTTGAAAAATCCGAAGGCTTATTTTACCAATAAGCCAAAAAAAAAAAATTATTAGATAAACCTAAATCGAATTATTTATTTTTGAACAGGACCAACATGCAATTTTTTCCCTTCGGGCAATGACCTTGTCTTCTTCTGCCTCTAGTCAATATAGTGTAAATTATTTTGACTACCTAATGTGTTCATAAAAAAATATATCACCAAAATATGTTAAATTGAAATACAATTGTATAAGAAGTAAATCATAATAAAGAGATAAAAACTAAAATTTAACTGAAATAATATGTAGTTCTTTTAGTTTGGTACATTACAAATTGAAGGAGGGGATGTGTTTGTGACTTCAACCTTAGATTTCAAATGCCAACACAGAGCACTTAACTAGCTCCTTTGGGTTGTTGGATCTATAGCTAAGTATATGATTTTTGTTTCTTTCATTGGTGATATAGGTGCAATTTTTACGGGCTATCCAGTGATCGGATTCCACGACCGTCTCCAATCATCGGGAACTTGTCTAGACAGCCTCGAAGACTCATTGATCACCGCATGCCCTTGGGACCCCAGAATTAAAGGCGAGTTCTTTCACCAAACCACATTTTCCATCGGTTTATCAGTCGTGAAAAGCTTCATCCAAGACGTGCAGAAGCTAGTATCAATGGATCCCAAATCACTATGTGGGCTAGAAATTTACAATGGGATCCTTATGCGCTACGTTAAAGCTTCCACCGCCTACTTGGGCAAGCAAGAAGACGCCATAGATTTTGACATCACCTATTATAGGAGCAAAGACCCCATGGCTCCTAGGCTTTACCAAGACGTGTTGGAAGAGATCGAGCAAATGGCATTGTTGAAATACAATGCTTTGCCGCATTGGGGGAAGAATCGGAACCTGGTGTTCGATGGGGTGATGAAGAGATATAAGAATGGTGGAGAGTTCTTGAAGGTTAAAAGTAAGTATGATCCATGGGGATTGTTTTCGAGTGAGTGGACTGACCAGGTTCTTGGGCTGAGAAATGGGGTCACCATATTGAAAGAAGGGTGCGCTTTGGAAGGATTGTGTGTTTGTTCCCAAGATGTTCATTGTGCTCCAAGCAAAGGCTATTTGTGTAAGTTTGGGAAAAATTTTCCAGATGCAAGAGTATGTGCTCGTGTAAATACTAAGACTTAGGGCTTTTGATTGATTATTTTTATTCATTCATAGAAGAATATAAAATATATATATACAGTGCTCTTTTGAACTACATGATTGAAAAGATATGTAATAACTATCAACATAAAAAGAATGTTTGATTATTTGTAAGGCGGTAGTGAATAGTGTAAGTTTAAATATTTAGATATTTGATTCGCATTTTATAAGTTAGTGAGCATATATATTTTTAAAATAAAAAATTTTAAAATGTAAAACATAAAATAGTGTTACAAATTACAAGAATAATTAGAATCAAGGATGCAATTAGGAAGGAGTATAGAGATTCTGATTTTTATTTTATTCACTATTAGCTTAAATAATTTTTTTTTCTTTGCTAGCTTAAATAAAACTTTCCTAGTATGCTAGGATATTAGGGTTGCTCTTATTGTAAACCTCTGTTTAGAAGATCAATTATTATAAAAAAAACTATTAGTATGATAAATAATTATTGCTAAATAAGTAACAAAAATTAAAATCAAATAATCATGTATATTATGTCATATATATTATTGCTAAACAAGCTTTCACAAAGCATTGGGGTCAAAGTGAAAAATTTAAAGTAGAAAAGGATTAAATTAAATTAGTGGCGAAATGTGTGGAAACATGTAAAATAATTTTACCAAGAGCTAGTGGATAATGATAATGGATAGATTTATATGAATAAGTTGTAATATTTTATTTTATATTTTATTATTACTGATATTACTATTATTATATATTATAGTAATAATAATGATGATATTTTAAAGGAAAAATAGAGAAGATTCTTCTTCATCATCTTCTTCTCTTTCATGTTACAAGAATTTAGGGAGAAAGAAACTTTTTTCTTTCTTTTACAATCTAGTCCCCCATCATCATTAAAGGCCCTTCTGTTGGAAAAAATCTAATTCGAGAACGAATTTCTAGCACAGCGGAAATTTAAATTTTGAAAATCGAGTCGATTTGTGATATTTATATTAATAAAACCTTTATCAAAATCGCACCTATGTCTTCGGCTAAATGGATCCTTGTCGTTCCGGATTTCAACCGAACGACATTCTCTGCTATTCTTGTACCACGAATAGCTTCGAGTGTGAGCTCAAACGAATTCGAATAAATAGAAACCAATAGAATTATTATTCCGGAAAATAAAACTTATACTTAGAGAATAAATTCTAACTATTTTTGGGCAGAATATCAATATCTCAAAGTTGTGTATATAACCATACCGATGCCATCTATTTATAGGGAGAAGAGGTGAAATCCTTGTTGAATTGTAGAAGTCCATTTCAATAGAAAAATGAACTCCTAGTCTAACTAGGATTAGGTGGGGCGACAACCTTAGTTAAATAAACTAGGGTTTGCTGTCCCTAACATTAAACATGAAGGGTTTTTGGGCCTCTCCCATATTGAGTCTAATTATAAGTACTTCCTATACTTTTAACTCATTCATTTATAATTCAATCCAACTCGATATTTGTTTTTCTATTTTCTAAAATAAACATATTAAATTAATTTTAATTAATTAATTTCCCAATTAAATAATTTTTTTTCAATATAATTCTAATTCCGTTAAAATCATGATGATTTTACTGTAAAAGAATATATAAGAAAATATATTTAATATTTCTACATACAATGAATTCATTATGACCAATTAACTTATTTTCATTTTCAAACTTCATTTTTTTAACTAACCAATTAAATAATAATTCAAAAAACCATAAATAAATTATTCAAGTAATTTCCATTTAGAGAAAAGTACATTCATTTTCAAATGTTTTCCATGTAACAACCTGTTTTTCACAGGTGTCGGAAACAGTGGCTCGAAGGCCACAAATTCGACAAGTAATGTAACACCCCAAACCCGGCCCAAACACTACGACCGAATTTGGTGTGCTACAGAGAAAACATCTTTGAAAATCCTTTTAAGTCGAATTATCTTTTTGGTAAAAGATGGTTATTTTGTTTGAAACATTTGAGGTGTATAAAATCCATACTTAGGTTTATTTTAAAATATTTATTAAGCCAGATTGTAGCCGATTCAGATGTGCCCGATGGCACGATAAAACATTTTTGCGATTTAAAATTTTAGAAACCACGTGTACTTAATTTAATGTTAGAAAATAGTTTAACAAATTAATCCAAAACATAGAATAATAAAAATTATATCTAGGAGGCCTTATTACAACTTAATTAAAATAAAACCAACATTAAATAAAATAAAACAAAATCCAAGTTCTTCTAATTAAAAATTTCCACTGCATGACCACCTCGAGTCCATCCGGCTCCATCTCCGCGATCTACCCATCTGCAAAATGTTAAGGGAAGGGGTGAGTCACCAAGACTCAGTGTGTAATCCCCACCCGGTAAGATAACTCATACACAAGTCATTAATAAACATGCACATGCAACCCAACCTAACCATCCATACTCCTTTTCTACCCCGTGTGGTCAAAACCACTGGTGGTCAAAACCACTGATGACTTAGAGTCACAAATCAGATGATGGGGCCAACCCATCGTGTGGTCAAAACCACTGATGACCATAGGTCACAATATATCAAATGTGGTCAAAACCACTGGTGGTACCAAACCACCGGGACTTAGTCGCAAATAATCAATTGTTGTGGTCAAAACCATCGATGACCATAGGTCACAATAACTGATGGGGCCAACACATCTTGTGGTCAAAACCAGCGACGAGTCCATAGTTCATCCCCTCCTCTCATCAATCCCACCATCACATGCTTTTATAACAATTTTCATAAATCATACCGTAGCATTTAATCATCATGTGATGGCATGCAAATCATATATCAAAAATCACAAGTTAGGGGACTTACCCGATATCCATGATTATGCCACAAGCTAACCACAAACAAAAGATCTAAGGCAAGTAATACAGCATGTAAATTAATAAAGTGTGTAGAGAGATCTTACACACCTGTTACTATCGTAATTCCTAGATCCCGAAAAGCCGATCTACGATGCTAAATCCCTTGACCTATAATCGGCCAAACACGAAGGTTTAGTGCCATAGCCTATTAGGCCAAACCAAATTAATTTAAAGGGCATCTTTTAAACCCGAATTCTTACCCAAATGCCTTGTGATTATCAACCACCACACACTATGTGCGAATCAGCTTCACTTCCCTACAATCGGTACTTATCCACATAAATAGCCTTCGGCTTTTGAATACACATATATATAATGAAACCAATGATCTTAAATAAAGCCTTACCACCACTTACCAAAGTCGACTATTAACAAATGAAGGATTGATTGAAATATCCTTGAGTACCTAGAGAAAATTAGTTTCAACACTGATTAACCACCAAAATATATCGGCTTCCCAACCATCCAAATTGCCGGGATACCAAAGTGAGAAAAGAAATAACCATTCGGCTAACACACTTACCTTCACCAATCGATTGCCACAAGAAATCCCGAAAAGATTTATACCACCCTTAGTATTCGGCCAAAGAGAGTTTGATGGGGAGGAAAAGAGTTTCGGCAATAAGGAGCGAATATTCGGCCAATAAAGAAATAAAAGAAAAGGGAAATTAAGAATGGAGATTCGGCAAGGAGAAGTAGAGAGAGTTTTTGAAACAAAGAAAGAAAGGTAAAGGATTAATGGTGCCGTCGGTTTTGATAGAGGTTGAAAAGGGAGTGAAAAGAAAAGACTTAAAAATCTAATTTCTTTAGTGAAATTTCCAAGTAATTGGCTAAGCAAATTCGCACTAATGCCCCTATACTTGCCGCCCACTCTTCCTTTGAAGAGTTTAAAATTCCCAATTCCTTAATTCACTCTAGGCCACATATTTCAAATTATTCTAAATAATTTGAATACCTCAAATAATAATCAAATAATAATCCCATAATAATCTAATAATAATGCTAATATTATCCCTTTTTATCTTATCAAATAAATAATGAAAATAAAAGAGACCATGTGCTTGTCAAACTCTTCCAGCCGAATGTTAAACAAAGAACCCATGTGCAAAGCCAATTCACCTTGTCACGCCAAAGAGCAAAAAGGAAAAATAAAAATCCAAATCTTCGCTTCTTGGACTCGAACCAGCGACCACAAGCAAGCAATTTCTCTCGCCCAACGCCCCTGTGCCACTCTTCCAAGGCGTTATTTTATGACATAAATGCGCCATATTTTCTTTTAAGCCCTCCTTAACTCAGCCCATCACCGCATATATAGAAAATAAAATGCAAAAACGCTGCTCCGACCACTCTAAAGCTGCGACTGCGCCCATTCTCTCCTCCAACTCTTAAGGGCGCTAGGTTACCACTTTGCTCTTGCCTTATTTCGTGTGACATGTTTCTCCCAAATTTCAAATTTACCCCTATCTCCTAGCTTCCTCATTTAAGATACTTAAAAGAAATTTTTAGTTCCAAGTCCGACTGGCTCAGGGGTTAGCTCTAGGCCCTAGAACATGCTTAATACTTCTAGAATTTAATTCTTCAAGCACACACATGGGAAAATATTTAAATTACAAATAACCCCTAATTCAGGGTGTTACAATTCTACCCCCCTTAAAATAATTTCGTCCTCGAAATTACTTACTAACGAATAATCGTACATCCTAACTCACCGTACTACGCTTATGCTGCGCACTCTGATCTTAACAAATCTAACACATCCCCTAGAACTCATTTCTAACGTCGCGATTTAATCTGATTAAAAAGTTTTATGCATTAGTATTTGTTTCACTTGGTTATCCGCGAAGAAATTTTATGAGGAGAGTGTAATAGAGATTCTTTCGATCACACAAAGTTTTAAATCTTCTACCCTAGTTCACACAGAAGGGCTCATCCATTCCCTAATACCTTTCATACTTATTCACTCTTCGGACATTTCTGCCCATTTCTAACCCAGGGGTATTTTTGGTAATTTTGTCAATCAGGGATAATTTTGTAAATTTCAAAAGTCAGGGTATTATTTTGAAATACAAAATTTGAGAATTTATTGAAATCGGGGTAATATGGTAAATTCTAAAACCAAGGGCATTTTCGTAATTTTTCCACTAGGGGCATTTTGGTAATTTTGATAAGCCAAGAGTATTTTAAAAATTTTTCCAAAAAAAATTTCGTCCTACTATTTAAAAGATATATTTTAATGATTTAAAAAAAAACTAGAATTTCCATAAAACATGGTTAATCCCTTTCGGGTTTTATTTAACGTGTTTAGCCTAAGACCGAGTCCTCTTGGTTAGGGTGAACCGAAGCTACGCACCAGGTAGGAATCCCGTGAAGAGGAGGTGAGTCACGAGGACTGCTTAAGTACCAAGCTCTTCCAGATCCAATCCTAGACATGCGCACCAAGGTTACCACACCCTAACTCGACGACTTGATCATAGGTTTGTTTAATTAGGCTTTTAAAGTTTTATGTATTCTGTTGGGGTAGTCTAGTCCTAAAGTTCAAACACCTATCATACTGTCTACGTTCCATGCCTACCCTTCTACAAATAATAAATCACACAGAAGTTAGAGGTACTTACCTGGGCGGATTGGTGCCGGAGACTCGGTGCCATGCTATTCAAAACCCAAAAACAATTCAAAAAGGCCTACCAAAATATTTTTGGGCCTTGGGCCCCCACAGCCGAGCTTTGAACTGGGCTCTGATACCAATTTTGTTACACCCCAAACCCGGCCCAAACACTACGACCGAATTTGGTGTGCTACAGAGAAAACATCTTTGAAAATCCTTTTAAGTCGAATTATCTTTTTGGTAAAAGATGGTTATTTTGTTTGAAACATTTGAGGTGTATAAAATCCATACTTAGGTTTATTTTAAAATATTTATTAAGCGGATTGTTAGCCGATTCGGATGTGCCCGATGGCACGATAAAACATTTTTGCGATTTAAAATTTTAGAAACCACGTGTACTTAATTTAATGTTAGAAAATAGTTTAACAAATTAATCCAAAACATAGAATAATAAAAATTATATCTAGGAGGCCTTATTACAACTTAATTAAAATAAAACCAACATTAAATAAAATAAAACAAAATCCAAGTTCTTCTAATTAAAAATTTCCACTGCATGACCACCTCGAGTCCATCCGGCTCCATCTCCGCGATCTACCCATCTGCAAAATGTTAAGGGAAGGGGTGAGTCACCAAGACTCAGTGTGTAATCCCCCACCCGGTAAGATAACTCATACACAAGTCATTAATAAACATGCACATGCAACCCAACCTAACCATCCATACTCCTTTTCTACCCCGTGTGGTCAAAACCACTGGTGGTCAAAACCACTGATGACTTAGAGTCACAAATCAGATGATGGGGCCAACCCATCGTGTGGTCAAAACCACCGATGACCATAGGTCACAATATATCAAATGTGGTCAAAACCATTTGGTGGTACCAAACCACTTTGGGACTTAGTCGCAAATAATCAATTGTTGTGGTCAAAACCATCGATGACCATAGGTCACAATAATCGATGGGGCCAACACATCTTGTGGTCAAAACCACCGACGCAGTCCATAGTTCATCCCCTCCTCTCATCAATCCCACCATCACATGCTTTTATAACAATTTTCATAAATCATACCGTAGCATTTAATCATCATGTGATGGCATGCAAATCATATATCAAAAATCACAAGTTAGGACTTACCCGATATCCATGATTATGCCACAAGCTAACCACAAACAAAAGATCTAAGGCAAGTAATCTGACATGTAAATTAATAAAGTGTGTAGAGAGATCTTACACACTGTTACTATCGTAATTCCTAGATCCGAAAAGCCGATCTACGATGCTAAATCCCTTGACCTATAATCGGCCAAACACGAAGGTTTAGTGCCATAGCCTATTAGGCCAAACCAAATTAATTTAAAGGGCATCTTTTAAACCCGAATTCTTACCCAAATGCCTTGTGATTATCAACCACCACACACTATGTGCGAATCAGCTTCACTTCCCTACAATCGGCACTTATCCACATAAATAGCCTTCGCTTTTGAATACACATATATATAATGAAACCAATGATCTTAAATAAAGCCTTACCACCACTTACCAAAGTCGACTATTAACAAATGAAGGATTGATTGAAATATCCTTGAGTACCTAGAGAAAATTAGTTTCAACACTGATTAACCACCAAAATATATCGGCTTCCCAACCATCCAAATTGCCAGGATACCAGTGAGAAAAGAAATAACCATTCGGCTAACACACTTACCTTCACCAATCGATTGCCACAAGAAATCCGAAAAGATTTATACCACCCTTAGTATTGGCCAAAGAGAGTTTGATGGGGAGGAAAAGAGTTTCGGCAATAAGGAGCGAATATTCGGCCAATAAAGAAATAAAAGAAAATGGAAATTAAGAATGGAGATTCGGCAAGGAGAAGTAGAGAGAGTTTTTGAAACAAAGAAAGAAAGGTAAAGGATTAATGGTGCCGTCGGTTTTGATAGAGGTTGAAAAGGGAGTGAAAAGAAAAGACTTAAAAAATCTAATTTCTTTTAGTGAAATATCCAAGTAATTGGCTAAGCAAATTCGGCACTAATGCCCCTATACTTGCCGTCCACTATTCCTTTGAAGAGTTTAAAATTCCCCCAATTCCTTAATTCACTCTAGGCCACATATTTCAAATTATTCTAAATAATTTGAATACCTCAAATAATAATCAAATAATAATCCCATAATAATCTAATAATAATGCTAATATTATCCCTTTTTATCTTATCAAATAAATAATGAAAATAAAAGAGACCATGTGCTTGTCAAACTCTTCCAGCCGAATGTTAAACAAAGAACCCATGTGTGAGCCAATTCACCTTGTCACGCCAAAGAAAAAAAGGAAAAATAAAAATCCAAATGTCGCTTCTTGGACTCGAACCAATGACCACAAGCAAGCAGACCCTCTCTCGCCCAACGCCCCAGGCCACTCTTCCAAGGCGTTATTTTATGACATAAATGCGCCATATTTTCTTTTAAGCCCTCCTTAACTCAGCCCATCACCGCATATATAGAAAATAAAATGCAAAACGCTGCTCCAGCCACTCGAAACTGCGACCTGCGCCCATTCTCTCCTCCAACTCTTAAGGGCGCTAGGTTACCACTTTGCTACTGCCTTATTTCGTGACATGTTTCTCCCAAATTTCAAATTTACCCCCTATCTCCTAGCTTCCTCATTTAAGATACTTAAAAAGAAATTTTTAGTTCCAAGTCCGACCTGGCTCGGGGTTAGCTCTAGGCCCTAGAACATGCTTAATACTTCTAGAATTTAATTCTTCAAGCACACACATGGGAAAATATTTAAATTACAAATAACCCCTAATTCAGGGTGTTACAAGTAAGTTCGTAAATGTTATTATTTAATATTTATGAGTCAAGTATAGTATTAAAATAAATTTTGAATTGGCAATTTATGCTATTTGAATGAATAATTAGGTTCAAGTGGTATGACCTTAAAGTCAAGTGGTTTTAGAAAATGAGATATCGGGACATCGTTTCTATAAACCAAGCCGTAAATATTTACAGAGTGTTACTAAGGTTGTATTAAAGTTTTGTTAATAAATTTGGATGCTTAAATGGTTAATTAAATGAAAAGGACTAAATCGTAAAAAGTGTAGAAATTGAGTTCTATTAGTTAAAGGGGTCAAATGGCTATGGAAATGAAAGTAAATGGACTTGAATGGTAAATATGCCATTTTTAAAAGTGTTGTACATGGTTATTTAGTTAAAAAGTAATGTTTATTAAAATATAAAACATTATATTATATGTTATAATAGTTAAATAAATAAGAAAAGAAAGGAAGAAAAAAAAAAGATAAAAGATAATTCATTCATCTTCTTCATCTTATAATAGAAACAAAAAAGGGGGAGAAGGAGACCTAGCTCACGTCTAGCTTCAAGCTCCAATTGGTAAGTCATTTTTGATGGGTTTATTATAATTTTTATATTTTTGAGATCGTTGCAACTAGGTCCAGCTAACCCATATCCCTGTTTTCAGAACTGTTAAAAATTTCTAAAGTTTCCATTGATGTGCTATTCGAATTTAGCCCTTCCGTAGGGCCCGTATTGTAATGCCCCAAGTTTTAAATTTATGTTCTGTTAAAGTATGGCACACAAGTGTGTATCTGCTTCAGTGGTTAAGTGTTCTGGGAGTGTTTGAGAGGTCCTAAGTTCAAGCCACAACTTAGGAAGATTTTGATACTTTTATGATTAAAACCTTATCTCTAGTCAGTAGGCTTATATTTTATTGTTTGTGAGAATATATCAGAATGGGCCTGCTAGTCTGGTGGTTAAGTGGAGTGTTGGAGTGTTGGAGGTCCTGTGTTCGATTCTTGGTGACGGAAAAGGGTAGTATTTTTGCCCTAAATTTCGACTAGAGTTTGTGTTCTACCGAGACTCTGAATAGTGGGATAGTGGTGAGAGTTTTGAGGAGATTTGTGGGGGGGAGTTATCAGAATTTTTGGCCAATCTGATTACTTTTCACATATTTTGACTTCTCACTTTTGTTTCCCAAAATTTTTGCTGTCGTTTTCTCCCATTTTTCCCCATTGCTGCTGACTTTTCCATTAGATTTTTTTCCATCTATTCTTTTGTGCCGAAATCCACCTTTTCTCTTTTTTGTTCCTCGTTCAATCGGTTGCTTTCCTTGTTCGGTAAGTGGTTTTTCTTTAGTTCTAGCGATATTTTGATTAAGCGATTAATGGAGGAATCGTTTGGCTCACGTTTAGGTGCTGCTTGAAGGTCTTAATCATGTTCTCGTGTTACATAAACACTACTTCTTTGAAGGTAAGTTTGGTCGCTCATTGGATGAGCATTCCGTTTCGGGTTTGGTTTGATTCAATCGTTTAAAATATTAACTGAGTGAAACATTATTCAATATAGGTGCTGGTGATCGTGAGATTGTGTAAGCAGCAAAAACGAACCAGATGTGTACCCGAAAACACAGGAAACGAGAATCGGCGAAAGCTGAAAAACAATTCTGTCGATGCCACATGGTCGTGTGGTAGGCCATGTGGTAGGCCGTGTGCAAGGTTATGAGCCACAGCACGGCCGTGTGATCGACGAGGCCAGGCCGTGTGCAAAGCCCACGAACGTGTGATGGCTGGGTGAGGCCGTGTGTGTGATACAGGCTTGACCAATTGGGCTGTGTGGGCCACACGGGCGTGTGGACCCACACGGGTGAACCACACGGGCGTGTGGGATTCTGGGCCAGGCCGTGTGATCCGCATAGCTAGGGCCAATTTAGGCCGAGTGGGCCACACGGACGTGTGGGCCCACACGGGCAAGCCACATGGGCGTGTGAGCCCATTTTTCTGAATTGATCTAAAAGGTTCCACGGGTCACCCAAGTTGACTGTGGACCAACTGTAGGGTCGGCAAGTGGTACTTAGACCTCTTTTTGTGTAATCCGATTGTATGATATGAAATCTATACTGAACTGAATGTATGATCCGTTATTTGCATATTTGCATGTCATGTATTGTATGCTGCATTTCATTGGGGTGGGTTGATGATATTGGAGGAAGTATCTGAAAGGCTATTAAGCCTGTTATCTGGCAGCTCAGCTGCAAATATTTGATTATGTGCCGTATTTCGGTACAGCATGGTGTGTAGGGATGGGTGGGTTGATTTTATCCCCACATGGTGTGTAGGGTTGGACGGAGATGATGTGTAGAGGCTGGTGGGTAGGATTCTGATATTTTGTTCTGTTCTGTCATGTTCTATATATTCTGTATCTGAGTGGGCTAAGGTCCACACCGATTTTGTAATGGGTTCAGACCCGAACTGTAAATGGATGACTGTTTTCTAATATTATGCCGTGTGCATGTTTTCTGTGGGGATTAGACACTGAGTTTGCAAAAACTCATCCTTTTTCTGTTTAATCTGTTCAGGTAATCCCCAGAATTAGACGGATCGGTGCGGTGGAGGACTCGGCGGTGACCACGATTCTGAACTTTCACGATTTTTATCCTGTTTTACGATTATTGGTTTATTTTGGTGTAACTTGTGGACTTTTGGGACTTTTCCTTAAATAGGATTTTTATTTATTGTTTTTATGGATTCGTAACTGTTAGGATGTAGGAAGATTTGGTTTCCAAAAGCTAAAGTATTTTCTAAACCCTCGATTCCTTAGACAATTTTCTCAAAAACAAAGGGGTTTCTTTAATGGGCGGATTCACTTAGTTAACTCAGTTTTTCATAAAATAAATGATTTCTAAAGCTTCCGCAACGAATTACATTTTAGACAATCGACTAGATGAGTAAGCAATTTCGGAAATCAATAAGAGTAATAAAATGAACTCGGTTTTATCTTAATAAATTAGTTTTCAAAATTCCATCCCATGTGACATCGCCAGATTCGGGCATAACGTCTAGGCTGGGTTTGGGGTGTTACATTTAGTGGTATCAGGGCCCGTATTGTATAAATAAGACTGTAAAACATGGTATCTGATATTTTGTTTCTGTCAAATGTAATTTCTGAAAGCATGATATGTATAGCATGTATGTCATATGTAATAGTACGATGTGATTTCTGCCAAAGTGATTTTAAATCCGATGTGTATAGCATGTATGTCATACATGCATTTGATATCTAATTAGAATTGCATGTGCATTGGGGTGAGAATATGATTAATGAAGGAAGTTGTAAAACCCCTAACCCGTAACCATCGCCGGAATAGGGTTAAGAGGCATTACCGAACAATCGAAACATTTACAATCATTTCTCAACACAAAGTATAACACCATTCAAACATATCAATATATATACATATAGTCCTTTAATGAGGTCTACACGACCTCAAACATGTGTCAGAAAAGGGGTCGGGACTAAACCGAACACATACAGAATTTTCCAAAAATTAAACATTTTTCCAAGCTACAAGGGTCACACGCCCGTGTGGGTAGGCCATGTGCCTCACACGGTATCGGAAATGCCCATGTGTCGAAGTCGTGGCAAAACAGGGCATACATACTGACTTGTCCACACGACTTGAGACACGCCCGTGTGCCTCACCCGTGGTCGACACTGACTTGCACCACACGACCAGTCACACGCCCGTGTATCCAGCCCGTGGTCGAGTCTGACTTGTTTTGAATTACAACCACGAAGGACACGGTTGAGCCACACGCCCGTGTGCTCAACCGTGTGGGCAATTATAGGCCATTTACAAGGCCAAATTGCCACCCACACTTAGGGTCTCACCTGCAAGCATCAAAACATAAACATTTATACCTCAAATGGCAATTAAAACATATCAATATATGCACCAAATAATCATCAACCACATCATTTACTTCATACACAAATTCAACTCAATTAAATCCATCTAAAATATCAATTTCACACTCTAATTCATTTAAGTCAAACATCATGTAATTCATACCACAAGTTCACATCTAAACCACATTTTTCATCAAGCTTTTTTAAGCATGAAACATACATATTCATTTTCACTAACTCATTCCATATTTATCATTCACATAACCCACACATATAAACCAACATCATTCAACTTCCAAGCCATATCACATGGCTAAGCTTGTACACTTCAAAACATGCTATATTCACTAGCCTATACATGCCATATACCAAATATATACATCTTTCAAAAGTACCAAAATAGATAGCCGATAGTGTGATTGAGTCGCTGACGATCCCCGGATCCGAGCTAGCTTTAAATATACTATAAAACAGAGAAAACTTCACACAGTAAGCTTAAGAGCTTAGTAAGTTCGTAATATAATACATCTAATGCTATGATGCAAAATCAATATACAAAATAAACCATCACATAGATCATTTTACAAGAATGCACAATCTCATCCTTAACCATATGCTTACACAACTAACCTTTCGTCCATAAATAATATCATCAACCACATAGGTTTCGAACATACCTTTGCCAACACTTAGTTAACATTCATTCTTGCTACTCAATGTTCGATATCACATTTCGATAAATCTTCGTTATTTGTTCGATTCATTCGCACACTTAGTGCCCAGTTCATAGCCGAAGCTTAAATATCATCGCACACTTAGTGCCTTTACATTAAACCAAATTTATCTCGGTATCGCACACATAGTGCCAATCAATGAAGCCAAGGCTTCCATTACTTCGCACACACAGTGCTATTCATCTCTGTCCCGATTCTATTTACGCACACTTAGTGCCACATTTCTCAATTTCACATATCACATTTCTAATTCAATAATCACATATTCATTCATTTCATAGCACTTAGACATAAATTTAACAACTCGTATTATATCCGAACTTACCTCGGACGTCGAAGTAACAAAACGAGTCGATTAATCGAGCACTTTATCTTTACCTCGACCTCGATCTAAATCTCCCTTTTCTTGATCTATACATATTCAAAATTAACTCATTCATTCACCAAATCATTCAATTTAATCCAAACACACATATTTAGGGCATTTTACAAAATAGCCCTCATGTTTTCACATTTCGACACTTTAGTCCCTATTTCATAAAATCATCAAATTCACATAATTTCACTTCACATATGCCTAGCGGAATTTACCTTATGTTCATACAAGCCCATATATTTCATTTATTTCACATTTTAGTCCCTCAAAATATTATTTTCACAATTTAGCCTAAAATAGCCAATTTCATCAAAAATTCAACTACGAACTATGTTAACCCAACATTAAACTTTCATATTCCACCAACTATCATCACAAAGTTCACATATTCATCAATGGCACATCTCAAAATCTTCATCAAATTCTAAAATTAAAGCATGGGTTTGATAGAACACAAAGCAACGATCACAAAAACGTAGAAATCATTAAAAACCGATAAAAAATACATACCCGATTGAGCTATGAATGTGCCGAAATCAAAGAAGCTTCAAACCCTTGTTTTCTTTCTCAATTTCGGTGGAAGATGAACACTAATGCCACTAATTTAATGTTTGTTTTATTAATATTAACTTAATTGACATTTTACCATTATAACCTTATTAATATCATTTATAATTCCATTAACTAAAACCCATTTTTGTCCATCCATTTTGCATGTGGAATAATAACAACATAAGGACTCACATTTTAATAAGCCATGCCAAATTAACACTTTAACAATCAAGACATGACTTTTTGCATTTAATGCGATTAAGTCCTATTTGCAAATTTAGCGCACAATCGATAAAATTTTCACACATGCTCAATCACATATTGTAAACACCAAAAATAATATTAAAATATTTTTTCGATCTCGGATTTGTGGTCTCAAAACCACTATTCCGACTAAGGTCTAAACCGGGCTGTTATAACTCTCCCCCCTTAGGGATTTTCGTCCCCGAAAATCTTACCAGTGAATAGGTTCGGATATTGCTTTCTCATAATATCTTCAGGCTCCCACGTAGCCTCTTCGACTCCGTGTTTGTGCCACAACACTTTCACTAAAGAAATTTTCTTGTTTCTCAATTCTTTAATCTCTCGTGCCAAAATTCGGATCGGGTTTTCACTATACGATAAATTTGACTGAATCTCGACCTCAGTAGGAAAAATCACATGAGATGGATCAGCTCTGTATCGTCGAAGCATCGATACGTGAAACACATTATGAATCTTTTCTAACTCAGATGGCAACAAAAATTTATAAGCAACCGGTCCAATTCGTTCAATAATCTCATACGACCCAATGAACCTCGGACTCAACTTGCCTTTTCTGTCAAAACAAAATATTTTCTTACACGGAGACACTTTCAAAAACACTTTATCACCGACTTCAAATTCAGTATCTTTCCATTTCAAATTTGCGTAAGACTTTTGACGATCTGAAGCCGCTTTCAAACTGTCACGAATCACTTTCATTTTCTGTTCAGTCTCTTTGATTAACTCAACCCCGTGAATCTTATTCTCACTAAGCTCAGTCCAATATAATGGAGTTTGGTATTTTCGACCGTAAAGAGCCTCATATGGTGCCATTTTAATGCTAGATTGAAAACTATTATTGTATGCGAATTCAATCAACGGCAAATGCTTTTCCCACGTACTTTCAAATTCAAGAATACAACATCTCAACATATCTTCAAGAATCCGAATGATTCGCTCGGATTGACCATCTGTTTGCGGATGAAATGCAGTACTGAAATGCAGCTTTGTGCCTAATGCCTCTTGCAATCTCTTCCAAATCCGTAAGGTAAATCTCGGATCTCTGTCAGATACAATAGATAGTGGCACCCCGTGCAATCTCACAATCTCAGAAATATACAATTCAACAAATTTATCAAGTGAATAATCTATTCTCACCGGAACAAAATGAGCTGATTTCGTCAATTTGTCAACTATCACCCAGATTGCATCTTTCTTTCTTGGAGATAAAGGTAGTCCCGACACAAAGTCCATCATGATTCTTTCCCATTTCCACTCAGGAATCATAATCAGTTGTAACAACCCGGATGGAACCTGATGTTCAGCTTTAACTTGCTGACATATTAAACATTTTGAAACAAACTCTGAGATATCCCTTTTCATACCATGCCACCAATAAAACTGTTTCAGATCATTATACATTTATGTACTTCCCGGATGAATAGCCAAACGACTATTGTGAGCTTCGTTCAAAATCAACTGAATCAAATTTGAATTCTTCGGAATACAAATCCGATCTCTGAATCTCAAACAATCATCACTATCCACTCGAAATTCTGAATCAAAATTCAAACCACATTGAGCTCGTTTTGTCATCATCTCATTATCATTTTTCTGGGCATCACAAATCTGACGTATAAACATCAGTCTCACTTTCAACTCAGCCAAAACCGAACCATCATCACACAGATATATTTGAGTACTCATTGCTCGCAAAGCAAATAAAGATTTTCGGCTCAAAGCGTCAGCAACCACATTAGCTTTTCCCGGATGATAATCAATTACTAATTCATAGTCTTTTAGTAATTCTAACCATCTCCGCTGTCTCAAATTTAATTCTTTCTGAGTCATCAGATATTTCAAACTCTTATGATCAGTATAAATGTGACATTTCTCACCAAATAGGTAATGACGCCAAATCTTCGATGCAAATACAATCGCGGCTAATTCAAGATCGTGCGTTGGATAAATTTTTTTATGCGGCTTTAACTGTCTTGAAGCATAAGCTATAACTTTTCCCTCTTGCATCAGCACACAGCCCAAACCATTCAACGATGCATCACTGTAAACTATAAATTCTTTACCCGATTCAGGTTGGACTAACACTGGTGCCTCTGTCAATAATGCTTTCAACTGTTCAAAATTCTGCTGGCACTTTTCCGACCACTCGAATTTAACATCTTTCTATAACAATTTCGTCAACAGAGTCGCAATAATCGAAAATCCTTTCACAAACCGCCTATAATATCCCGCTAGTCCCAAAAAACTACGGACTTCAGACACATTTCTCGGAGGCTTCCACTCTAAAATTGTTGAAATCTTATTCGGATCAACTCGTATTCCCGCAGCTGATACAATATGTCCTAGAAAACCAACTTCACGCAACCAGAACTCACATTTGCTAAACTTTGCATACAATTGCTTTTCACGCAGAGTCTGTAACACGATTCTCAAATGCTCGGCATGTTGCGTCTCATCACAAGAATAAATCAGAATGTCATTAATAAACACCACGATAAATCGATCCAAATACGGTCTGAATATCCGATTCATCAAATCCATAAACACTGCAGGAGCATTCGTTAGTCCAAAAGGCATAACTAAGAATTCATAATGTCCATACCTCGTTCTAAAAGTAGTTTTCGGCACATCTGATTCTTTAACTCGTAGCTGATAATAGCTCGATCTCAAATCTATCTTGGAAAACACTGTAGCTCATTTCAATTGACCAAACATATCATCGATTCACGGTAGAGGATATTTATTCTTTATCGTCACTTTTTTCAACTGTCGGTAATCAATACACATCCTCATAGTTCCATCTTTCTTTTTCACAAACAACACAGGAGAGCCCTAGGGCGAGAAACTCGGTCATACAAATCCTTTATCTGTCAAATCTTGCAACTGAGACTTCAACTCTTTCAATTCAATCGGTGCCATTCTATACGGAGCTATTGAGATAAGAGTTGTTCCCGGCACTAAATTAATACCAAACTCAACTTCTCGTATCGGAGGTAATCCTGGTAATTCTTCAGGAAACACATCTGGGAACTCGCAAACTACAGGTACAGATTCAACTTTCTTTTCAGTCACTTTTGTATCTATCACATACGCAAGATAGGCTTCACAACCCCTTTTTACATAACTCTGAGCTTTCATCACTGAGATCACAGCCAGTAACCCATTCAAATCACTAGATTCAATTCAAACTATCTCACCATTCTAACTTCTCAAATCAATACTCTTTCGTTTACAATTCACAATAGCATTATGCAAAGTGAGCCAATCCATACCCAGAATTATATCAAATTCATTGATTGGTAACAGCATCAAATT
Source organism: Gossypium sturtianum (assembly GCA_025698515.1). Lineage (NCBI taxonomy): Eukaryota > Viridiplantae > Streptophyta > Magnoliopsida > Malvales > Malvaceae > Gossypium > Gossypium sturtianum. The sequence goes on from CM046954.1 coordinate 35,844,662, forward strand.
AGCTAGAAAACAAACATCTCGAAACATCAACGGACAGTTCTTGCACACTTTATCAACCAGAACACACTTGCCTAAGGGGTTCGATACTCTAATTACAAATTTAGTAGACTCAACAGGCAGAGTCTTACTAGATACTAGATTCACACACACATATGAATGAGTAGATCCTGGATCTATCAATGCAATCACATCGGTATCAAATAGAGTAAAAGTACCAGTTATGAAGTTTGGAGATGACGCTTCTTCACGAGTGTGAATAGCATAGGCTCGGGCAGGTGCACTCGCCTCGGATCTCACAGTTGTATCAGTAGTCCCTCTCTGACTTCCACTCACATTTTCGGTGTTTCTGGGTGGTCTACCCCTAGCCGTCATATTACTCGGTCTTACATTCTGAACATTATCTTTCTCAGCTAACTCTGGGCAATCTCGAATGAAATGATCTCGTGATCCACATTTATAGCAAGCTCTATTATTATACTTGCCCCAACAATCTCCAACATGCCGTCTCCCATATTGTCTACACTCAGGCTTGTTGCTTTTGACACTTCCAACACTTGATTCATTCTGAATTTGAGATTTAAGACCAATACTTTGCTTCACATGATCTCTACTCGAATGTCCCAATGAAACATTTGAACGATTGGCTGCATCTCTAAATCTCTTTGACGAAGGTTGATATGACTTATTCATCGATCTCTTTCTTTCATCTCTAACTTCTGAATCCACTTTCTTCTTTTTTTTGCTAAGTTCCTCGGCTTTGCAAGCTCTTTCAACCAATACTACGAATTCATTCAAGTCAAGAATTCCAACCAGAAGTTTTATGTCTTCATTTAGCCCTTCAATGAAACGTTTACACATAGTAGTTTCGGTCGAAACACATTCCCGTGCGTATTGACTCAATCTCACAAACTCCCGTTCATACTCAGTAATAGACATGCGACCTTGTTTCAGCTCTAGAAATTCTTTACGTTTCTGATCTATGAATCGTTGACTGATGTATTTCTTCCAGAATTCAACTTGAAAGAAATCCCAGGTTATTCTCTCTCTCAAAACCACGAATATCAATTTTTTCCACCAATTATATGCCGTATCTCTCAACAATGAAATAGCATATTTTAAGCATTCTTCAGGAGTCAATGACATCTCATCAAACACTCGATTTGTATTCTCGAGCCAAAACTCAGCTCGCTCGGCATCATCATCAACTGTGGCCCTAAACTCTTCGGCCCCGTACTTTCGAATTTTATCCACAAGAGGCTTACTCAATCGGATTGGATCTGTCACTTGTGGCACTACAGGTACTTGTGGGGGTGGAGGTTGTTGAGCAACTGGACTCGTTCGAACGAACTCTGAGAACCACTCACTCATCATTCGGAAGAAGGCTTGCTTAGCCTCTCCCTCTTGGCTACTAGCAATCGGCCTAGATTCGGCCAGCGTTGGCCCTTGAGCGGGAGCAAGCGCATTGCTCTCAACATCATCAGCAACTGCTCGTTCGGGATCCATTTTCTATATGAAAACACATTTTTAACTGTTAGGATTCATTACACTATCGCAATTATATATATGGCATGTATAGCTAGACTCACACGCGCTACGTTAGTCCTAGAATCGACTAAACCGTAGCTCTAATACCAATAAAATGTAACACCCCTAACCCGTAACCGTCGCCGAAATAGGGTTAAGAGGCATTACTGAACAATCAGAACATTTATAATCATTTCTCAACATAAAGTATAACACCATTCAAACATATCAATATATATACATATAGTTTCTTAATGAGGTCTACACGACCTCAAACATGTGTTAGAAAAAGGGTCGGGACTAAACCGAACACATACGAAATTTTCAAAAAATTAAACATTTTTCCAAGCTACAGGGGTCACACGCCCATGTGGGTAGGCTGTGTGCCTCACACGGTATCAGACACGCCCATGTGTCGAAGCCGTGGCAAAACAGGGCATACATACTGACTTGTCCACACGGCCGGAGACACGCCCGTGTGCCTCACCCGTGGTCGACACTGATTTGCACCACACGGTCAGTCACACGCCCGTGTATCCAGCCCGTGGTCGAGTTTGACTTGTTTTGAATTACAACCACGAAGGACACGGTCGAGCCACATGCCCGTGTGCTCAACCATGTGGGCAATTATAGGCCATTTGCAAGGCCAAATTTCCACCCACACTTAGGGTCTCACCTACAAGCATCAAAACATAAACATTTATACCTCAGATGGCAACTAAAACATATCAATATATGCACCAAATAATCATCAACCACATCATTTACTTTATACACAAATTCAACTCAATTAAATCCATCTAAAATATTAATTTCACACTCCAATTCATTTAAGTCAAACATCATGTAATTCATATCACAAGTTCACATTTAAACCACATTTTTCATCAAGCTTTTTTAAGCATGAAACATACATATTCATTTTCACTAACTCATTCCATATTTATCATTCACATAACCCACACATATAAACCAACATCATTCAACTTCCAAGCCATATCACATGGCTAAGCTTGTACACTTCAAAACATGCTATATTCACTAGCCTATACATGTCATATACCAAATATATACATCTTTCAAAAGTACCAAAATAGATAGCCGATAGTGTGATTGAGTCGCTGACGATCCCCGGATCCGAGCTAGCTTTAAATATACTGTAATCACATATTCATTCATTTCATAGCACTTAGATATAAATTTAACAACTCGTATTATATCCAAACTTACCTCGGACGTCGAAGTAACAAAACAAGTCGATTAATCGAGCACTTTATCTTTGCCCCGACTTCGATCTAAATCTCCCTTTTCTTGATCTATACATATTCAAAATTAACTCATTCATTCACCAAATCATTCAATTTAATCCAAGCACACATATTTAGGGCATTTTACAAAATAGCCCTCATGTTTTCACATTTCGACACTTTAGTCCCTATTTCATAAAATCATCAAATTCACACAATTTCACTTCACATATGCCTAGCCGAATTTACCTTATGTTCATACAAGCCCATATATTTCATTTATTTCACATTTTAGTCCCTCAAAATATTATTTTCACAATTTAGCCCAAAATAGCCAATTTCATCAAAAATTCAACTACGAACTATGTTAACCCAACATTAAACTTTCATATTCCACCTACTATCATCACAAAGTTCACATATTCATCAATGGCACATCTCAAAATCTTCATCAAATTCTAAAATTAAAGTATGGGTTTGATAGAACACAAAGCAACAATTATAAAAACGTAGAAATCATTAAAAACTGATCAAAAACACATACCCGATTGAGCTATGAATGTGCCGAAATCAAAGAAGCTTCAAACCCTTGTTTTCTTTCTCAATTTCGGTGGAAGATGAACACTAATGCCACTAATTTAATGTTTGTTTTATTAATATTAACTTAATTGACATTTTACCATTATAACCTTATTAATATCATTTATAATTCCATTAACTAAAACCCATTTTTGTCTACCCATTTTGCATGTGGAATAATAACAACATAAGGACTCACATTTTAATAAGCCATGCCAAATTAACACTTTAACAATCAGCACACAGCTTTTGCATTTAATGCGATTAAGTTATATTTGCAAATTTAGCACACAATCGATAAAATTTTCACACAAAATTTTCACACATGCTCAATCACATATTGTAAATACCAAAAATAATATTAAAATATTTTTTTGACCTCAGATTTGTGGTCTCGAAACCACTATTCCGACTAGGGTCTAAACCGGGCTGTTACAGAAGTGATGAAAATTTAATAATTTGTCATATTTGGTGGCTTGACCACATATATCTGATTCTAATGGTTTACCGTGTATTATTATTTGGCAACTTGGCTGCACTATTTTTGAAAAGTGACATACACTCACTAATTGGTGTGTGGGGTTAGATGGGTATTTGATACCCTATTTGGTGTGCAAGGATGGACGAAAATGGTGTGTAGCGGATAAGGGTAGGATCTATTTATGCATTTGAATATGTATCTGATTCTGCATCTGTATCTGATTATGAAAATACATCCTATTTTGAATATGTTCATGCATTTGAAATGTACTTGTTAATTTATGTGCATTTGATTGTTATTTGGGATGTGTTACACACGGAGTTCGTAAGCTCACTTTCTGTATGTTTTCCTCCCAGGTAACCAACAAACTTAGGACAGATCGATGTAACAAAAGCTCGATTTAAATTATTGTTTTTGAATTCTATTGAGATTAAGTATTATTTTCAATTGGACCATTTTTTGACTATTTGGGGATTGTTATTTATTTTGGATTTTATTCTTCGCTTTGAACTACTTTATCATTTTTTTGATTATTTTATTTCAAACTATAATGCGATGAATTTCAAAATCAAATTAAGGTTTTCAAAACTCTGAATAATTTAAGATTTCCATTGTAAAATTAAGTAATCTTATAGGTTTTTTTTCTGTAATTAAAATGAATTATTCGAATAAGGTGTTTTTCCCTAAAAACTAGAAATATCATTACCAAGTTTTTTTTTATGTTACGTTTTCAAATTTTAAATTTTTTTATTTTGAAACGAATGTATGTAATTCTTCAAGATTCGGCCATAACGCCTGGGCCGGGTATGAGATGTTACAATACATCACTCACTTAATATTTCTTATTTAAATGATATATTTATATATTAATTTGTAAATCAATTTAAGATCTAAAATGCATCCTAAACCAATATCATAATTTTAATGTTATAAAATATAAGTATAAGTGTATTAAAATTTGAAGATAAGATTTTTACATAGAGACATGGATGACCAATTGTTCTTAATTATTAGAGTGAAATTATAATATATATATATATACACACACACAGAGAGAGAGAGAGAGAGAGAGAGAGAGAGAGATAAGTATGATCATCCTTTTTGGACTATGGTCATGAACACACGAGAGATGTTAGTTAGTAGAAAGAATATGTTGTTTTCCTTTTGTCAACAGTGACACGAACCTTTTCTTCTTCTTGAATTGGTCTTCACAATTCATTGGTGCTTCAATGGAAGCAACTATGGCTACACACAAGCAGTTGTATAATTTTTAGCCTTAAAAGCCTCCCGTAAACAAGTCCCTGCAAGGGAGTAAAGCCAAGAGCAATTTTTCAAGCCGTCCTTTTCAAAAGATTCAAGGCTTTTGTTTTCCAAAAGCTTGGATATTATCGAGCCAATGCTCATCGCATTAGTTATGTAGCCTCAATGGAGACTTCAACCAAATCTGAAACAATAGTAGCTGATTTGGCTTTGGGATTCCCTTCAAAATTTGATACACAAAAGTCCAACTTTATAGTTTGGGGATCAAGCTTTGCAGCTTTGTTGCAAGATTCTTGAATAAGATTGGAGCTCACCGAGACAAGCAAAAGGTAGAAGAAAACAAGAGAAGAAATGTGAGAATTCTTCATATTTAGGGCTTTTTTTTAGAGAATCCGTCAGAATAAGAGAGCTTCAAATTAAAATTAATATGGTTGTGTTGTTGTTGATAATTATATAAATAGAAATTCTTTTATGAGGGAAATCTGAAACATTCTGATTCTTGGCAATTCATCTTTTAAGGCTATTTTGGCGAGCAATTTATTTGTATTTAAGATTGGGTCACCGTTTTCAGTAACGTCTGTATAATTATAAACTTACCATAATTTGATTTCTTTTTACCTTAATTGTTGGTTAGGTTTAGTGTTAATGAAACTCTTAGATGACTGTAATATTAGTCAAATCTAATCATGTATATACATTAAAAATATGGTAAAAAATAGTCAATAGTGGAGCCTAGTAGAGGACCAGGGGGTCATGGTACTCCAAGATTTAAATTTTTTGCAATTTAGTCTTTTGTAAATATATTATGGTCCTCCCAAAACTATAAGTAGGCCTCTTAAGGTTTAAGGTTTTTGCAATTTCTCCATTTGTATATATACTATAGCCCTCTAAAAAATCGTTTGTTTATATGTTTAAATCGATTGTTATGTTAGAATATTGTTTCTTCTTCTTTTGAATCGATTGTTTATATGTTTAATTTGATTGTTATGTTGGAATACTACTTCTTTGAATCGATTGTTTATATATTTAAATCGATTGTTATGAAGCATGTCTAATTTTAACTTGACCCTCCCAAAACTAACATCCTAATTGCGTGACTAAAAATAGTTCTAGCATAATTAAATGTATAACATGTAACACCCCTAACCCGTATCCGTCGCCGGAATATGGTTACGGAGCATTACTGGAGTTTACAGATCAAACACATTCAAAGCATGCCAAAACAATCATCCTAGGTGCCTAACCAATGTACCCTCATTGGTACCACATTTATATCATCAATTCATATCATCAAAGCATCATTCAAATCCAAATTATAAACAAACCAAATTCAATTGATTTTGCCTAGTTCATAAGCACTTAAACACCAACTTAAATTCACATGCACATATTTAGATTTGGTTCAATTTACCATGCCATAATATGGCTTCAAAAACAAACAGACGTTTTTATATATATATATACCAAAACAATATTAAACTTATAACCTCATTTACAATCAATCCACGAAATAACTATTATTTAAACACCCTAGGCACATGCCGACACAAAAGATAAACATCACCACATTTGAGTTCGGGATCGTTGTTGGATGCTGAATCGGTGTTCAAAACTTAAGTACCTAACCTGCGCACGGAAAACAAAACTGTACGTTGAGTAAAACTCAGTGGTATTTCTATAATCTGAGTATTTAAAGACAAGAGATTACAAATGTATAATTGAAATATAGACACATATTAATATTTAAAAAAAAATCACAACTACCATATGTCAACTTTTTGAATTCATACCTAATAGCATATCATATTTCATTTGTTTAACAAATATCCCTATTCTCATACTTGCTATATAAATAGCTTTTCACATTTGATTCACATTTCATTTAAACAATGGCATTATCAATTTCATATTCAATTCATGAGTATATAAGTCATATATTCCATGTATTTACAACATATTTCACATTTTATTTTCAATTCACTATATCACTTCCATTTCTCATACCATGCCATTTCAATATCAATTATAGAACTTTATTTTTTATTTACCCCTATTAACACGACTCGGACTCGGACCGATACACGGATCCAACCAACACACTAGTTTGGCACCCAGTGCCTCATTGGATAAATCCGAAGTAGTATCTGTGTAACACCCCTTACCCGTATTCTACGCCGGAACTAGGCCCGAGGCATTACCGAAATAAAACCACTTGATCGCCACTTAGGCTCAATGTGACTACTCTCTCTTAGTCACCATAACGACCTCATTCTCAACTTACGAGACCTTACTCATATACACGAGGGTTCTCGAGACCATATCAGAAACTTTTACTATCTTAAAATTTTTCCATCTATACAGGGACCACATGCCCGTGTAAGATTAGACACGCCCGTGGAGGTCACACACGCCCATGCCCCCATCCCGTGCATGAAAACCCAAGCATTCTGCCAATGTCCCACGACTAGGGCACACGCCCGTGTGGCTAGCCCGTGGCCTACACTACTCGAATCTGCCAAATTGACACGGCCAAGTCTCACGCCTGTGGGTTGGTCGTGTGCCACACATGGCCTAGACACATGCCCGTGTGTCTATCCACATGGACAAGAACAAAGCTATATGCTAAGCTCTTCTCACCCCTCTAGCTCATACAACATATACATTCAACTCATCCATAACCAACTCTTATTGAGACATAATCTTACATGGATAACTACATCTTTTTATATAATAAAGTAGCCAACAACCATGGCATTATACAAAAATAGTTTATCCATCTAATGGCCAACACATCTTAGCCAATACAACAAAATACACTAACTTGTCTAGCCTTTATACATGCCATATACAAAACATCAAGTCTAATGTACCGGAGTGTGCTGATAGTGTGGGCAATTTTCTGATTAATCCGCGTATCACGATTCAATCCTTTTTCTCTATAAGACAAGGGAAAAGAAAGGAGTAAGCTTTGAGCTTAGTAAGTTTACACGTAAACAATTTAAGCATTCTGATCGGTGTATCACAGTCTTAAAATTTATAATGAGAATGATCGAGCCTAAAAACTAACTATGATAACGATTGAGGCAAGTGTACCAATCGAACAGTAGTATAGCTTAGTGGCAAGACCAGATTGTCGAACCCAAAGGAACCGAAAGTACTAATACTAACTTTCTTTTTATTATTTAGCCTTAAAATTGAAGTGAATCGGTTTAATCTAGAAAATTAACTAACTACTAAGCTAAAGACGATGAGACAAAAAGAATGAAATTAGGGAAATACTTGTGGGAAAAACCAATTGATTAAAATAATACCCAAGGAAGAATCCACCTAGACTTCACTTGTTATCTAACTCTGAACCAGACGATTTATTCATTTGACTTGATCCGTAAGATTCCCTAATGTATATTAACCCCTCTCTCGAGGCGACTAACGTCTAACCCTAGGTTGATTAATTGAAATATCTTTCTAATTAAAACCCCTAGAATCGCATTAACTCGATCTATGGACTCCCATATTAGGTTTCACCCTAATCCGGCAAAATCTCGTCACCCTATCTCTAGGCGTGCGATCAACTCCGCTTAATTATGCTAGATCTACTCCTAGGCAGGGACTTTTGCTCCTCCACCTAAGCACATCAAACTTGAATTAATATCCCGAAAATATCAATACAAGAATTAAGAACACATAATTAAGAACAAATCAAATATTTATCATATAGTTCAGCAAACGATAACAAGATTTATCTTAGGTTTCATCCCCCTCAGGTATTTGAGGGTTTAGTTCATAATGATAATAGAATACATCTCAAAAGAAAAGATAAAACAAAACATAAGAAAAACTCTAAAACCCCCTGAAGGAATTGAAGAGAGATCCTCCGTCTTGAGTATAACTTCGGCTTTTTGAGATGAATCAACTGGCTTTCTTCAAGTAATTTCCACAATTCTGATCTTTCTGGCTCGGCTCCTTGGCCTAGTTGGACGCCCCCTGAAAGTTGGCCTCTAGGGTGTTTATATAGGCTTTTAGAATGTGTTTCTTTACCCCTAAGTATCCAAATCCGAGTGAAATTCCTCTCATCCACGGCAAGGACACGCCCTTGGCACACACCCGTGTAAATCGTGGTCAGGCCGTGTTCAGGTCTGATTAGGGAGGCACAGACATATTGCTTGGGCCCAGGCCGTGTCAATTTCGTGATTTGGCCTATTTGGTTCATTTTAAGCCCGTTTCTTGTTCTTTTCATCCTCCGGTGCTTTCCTGAGTATAAAACATGAAAATAAAGGATTAATAGCACCAAATTACACAATTCAAGGCTTAAATCACCCAAAAGCATGCTAAATGTGGGTTTAAAATATGTTACTATTTCGATTTATCAAATACCCCCACACTTAAGCTTTTGCTTGTCCTCAAGCAAAATTCTCAACTCATGATTAAAACGAACTTCCTTGATTCATGATATTCATCAATAATGTTTCATCATAATTCAAAGATAATTCATACATGGGTAATTCAACTCTAAGAGTCCTAAAGATTCAAACAATCCAAGTCATACATTTTGTAGCATGAAAACATAGGTGTTTCCCCTAATCTAAATAATTACCTCTGCTTTAAAATTGACAAGGATTGACATCCTCACTAAAGATTCACTCAAATCACTCGAGGTGTTTAAGGTTCAAAAATTAAGCACTCATAAGTCAAACATGAAAAGTTAATCCCATAGGCTTGCATGAGAATCAAATCTTCACCACTATAATATGAGATAATACACAAATCAAAAGGTCTTTAACAGGGTTGTAACGGGGCTTGGGTTAAGGTGTGGATATAGGCTGAATTAGAAGGTTAGAATCGAGATTGACTCGACAAATTACCTAACGAAACAATGAACCGATAATAAACAATTACATCAATTGAGAACTTGTAATAATAATACTATTACTAATACGAGCTTCTTTTTTCAACCATTGGGATTTAAACGTATAAGCTCACTTAATCACGTAACTAATAATGAATATACTTGATTTCTTTTTTTTTAAGAACAAATCGATATATATAATAATTGATGAATTTACTATCGAAATCAATAGGCAATCGATCAAATCAAATCTCGATATAAGGGTAGTCAAAAGGAATGGTGATAACAAAACAAAGGGTTTTGGGATAATATTAGTGGGTGAGTCAATAAAAAGGGTTGTTAGGATCAATGGGGTTCACTAGGGGTTAATAAAATGGGTAGGCTTTTTAGTGGAGTGAGTGGGTTAAAACCTAGGTCCTTTATCATCTTAGTATATCAAATCAAAGGTGTAGTCTCGACATGTATAATCGATGCAAGTTCTAGAATAACAAATCAATGTTGACACACTCATAATCAATAAAGTGAGTAAGAAAAAGAATATATGCTCTATAAGGTTCAACATCTCACAAAAAATTATGGCTTTTTGATGTCAACCTAGCAAATTTCAAACTTCAAAGTAATATTCAAATTCAGGTAGACAACCTAAAAAAAATTAATTTTTGAAAAATAGACTTATCCTGCTTGATTCTATAGTGTCTTAAAGTTTAAATTATCAATGCAAAATTATTAATGACTTAATCTAAAATATATCAATAAAAATCATAAATCACAGGAAATTTCATTCTAATCATAATATGAGAAACTTACTTAAGAAACAAGACATAATTCAGGATTTGAGAATAATGCAGAAAGTTTGGCACCTAATTTCAGGAATTTGAGAATAATGAAAAAAGTTAGGAACCTTTAAGGTTCACCCCCCCACACTTAAGATGTACATTGCCCTCAATGTACAAAGATAAATATAAATGTTATAGTAAGAAAATCAAAAGGAAGGGAAAGAAGTGAAACTTCCTGAATTTTGGATGGAGTCAAAGGAAAGAAGCGATGGAATTTTAGCCCGAGCTGGAGTTGGCAGTGGTCGTGGTGTGGTGGTTTCCCACAGTCTCTGCGCTAGATGAAGAAATTGGGTAGCTCGTGCAGAATTAGCCAGGACATAATAATAATTCAAACTATACTAATTATATATTTAAAGAAAAGCAATCTAAAGTGAAGGAAAATAAAAAGTGAAATAAGATTAAAAGAAAAGATTAATAGATCGAAGAGTCCTTATTGTTGGATGGTTCGCAAGGTGGGCGTGATTTCTAAGGCTGCGGTGAAGTAGTGGTCGTGCTCGAGGTGTGATTCCCTAGCAGCTTGTAGAACCTAAAACCAAGAAACTACAATAAACTAAATTAAGCAGAAGAGAAGTAAAGATAAGGAAAATAAAGGAGAAGAGTAAGGAAGAAGAAGAATTAAATGGTCTCAAAGACCCCTAGCTTGTCGAGTAAATGAAGCGGCCGACATAAACTTATGTAGATCGGTCTCCCACAGGGAGACTGTGCTTGGATCCTTCCGCCTCTTCGACATAAATGTGGTAGATCAGGGGCTTTGTTAGAAGAAGAATGAGAAAAATAAAAGGGGTGGGGGTTGAGAGTGAGTAGGAGAGAAGAAAAAGGAGGGTGTTTAAATAGATTTTTAGGCCTAGCACAACCCCACGCCCGTGTACCATAGGCGTGTTGGGTCACACGGTCGTATCGCATGGCCGTGTTGTGTTTTGTTCATTTCTCCCACGCCCGTTTCGTGGTCACCACGCCCATGTAGGATCAAATAGTGTCGACCACGGCCGCATCGCACGGCCGTGGCTAGTTAGTTGGAGCCCGTGTGTCTTCCCTCAGTGTCGGCCACGTCGATATCACACTGCCGTGGCAATTTATAGTCGTCCGTGATCTGGGAATCTTTCGTCATTGGCTCATACTACCTCGCTATGTCAAGACGAAGTCCAGTATCCATTCCACATTAGTTACGACCACCACGTAGTGTGCAAGGCCGTGTGGTCTAAAAATCTGCACTTTGGTTAGTTTAAAATTAAATTTGAAAAGGAAAAATAAAAGTAAAAATAAAAATGTAAAAATTAATGGAGTTAGTGCTCTGGTTGCCTCCCGAGAAGCGCTCGCTTAAAGTCTTAAGCTAGACTTTCCTCTCATTCGCATAATCGTGGTGGTTTGAAAAGTTGAACATCTTTCCTCATGCTATCCGTCCTATTATCCGTGTATAATTCAAGTCGAGTAGCATTTATTTTGAAAGTGCCAAATATAGGATTACTTATCTCGACTGCTCGTATGGGAAAACCTTGATTACCTTAAAAGGGATTTCTTTGTTTGTATTAGGTCGGGGAGGAGATATTCGAGGGTCTGCATTTTATCTAACAATACCGGTCTCCTATTTTAAAGTGATTTTTCGTTCCTACGAGCTCGTCTGGTGGTTCCCTCGATTTCTCTTCGTGTACCCCTAGTGTTTCCTTTAAATGTGTCTTCCACTCATCTAGTTCATCAACTTGATCCCTTCGATCCTCATGAGTTGTTTCTTTGTTGGCATTGGGTCTAGGATCGGGTTTAGTTGTGTTCTTTTTTGGTGCTTCCTACAAAGAAGGGTTAACCGAATGGTTATCAATAGAATTTACTTTCTCACCTTGTTTGCTCGATGTTCTAACCGAATCGAGAGCCTGAAGAGTGACTGTCTCGTCACCTACACAGAGTATGAGTTCACCTGCGTCGACATCAATTTTAGTCCTGGCAGTTGCTAAAAAGGGCCTTCCTAGAATTAATGGGAGACTATTGTCCTCATCCATGTCTAAAACAACAAAGTCTACTGGGAATACGAATTTATCAATCTTTACTAGCACATCTTCGATTATACCCCTAGGAATTCTAACAGATTTTATCGGTGATTGAATGCTCATCCTAGTTTGTTTGGGTTTTCTAGACCAAGTTGTTTAAACATTTTATAAGGCATGACATTTATGCTTGCCCCTAAATCACTAATGCATTATCAATAGAGAAACTACCAATTAAGCATGGAATTGTAAAACTCCTGGATCTTTTAATTTTTGTGGTAATTTATTTTGGAGAATTCTTTGAGCACTTTGCGTTGAGTTCCACATGCGATTCCTCGTCTAGCTTTCGCTTGTTTGTCAAAAGCTTTTTTAAGAATTTCCTTGAACTGCATCTACGAAAGAGCTTCAAGTAATGGTAAGTTAATATGTAATTTCTTTAAAAGTTTAAGAAAATTACCGAATCTGCTCTCCGTGTCGTCTTTCTTCATCGCCTCGGGGTATGGTATACGAGGTTGGTACTCTTTAATTACCGGTTTTGGCTTTTTACTTCCTTCCTTAACCTTACCTTCTTCTACCACATTCTCTTGCCTTAAATGAGGCTCATCAAACCCTACATTATCATGAGTTGATATGGCTTGAATCGCTCCCTTGGGTTAGTTTCAAAGTGTTACTTGGCAATCTACCTTGTGGTTGTTCTCACAAGATCTTGGTGATTTGCCCAATTTGATCTTTCACTCTTGTGTCGATGCTTCTTATTTTTCAAGTTTTGTTTCTATACTTTGGAAACGTGTTTCTATTCTTTGCTATATATTTTGTCAAGATCTCCTCAAGGTTCGGCTTCTTTTTCCAGTAGGTACCGCTGCTTTGTTGGAAATTTAGAGGGTGTTGTTGTCTTTGATTTCCTTGACCACCCCATGAAAAATTGGGGTGGTTCTTCCAACCTGGATTGTAAGTATTGCTATAAGGGTTATTTTGATATCCAAATTATTGCTTACATAGTTCATTTGTTCGCCTTCTATGCCATGTCCGTAGGGTGGGTACTCGTGGATTCGCCACACCTCCACTTGTTTCGTGATCGCATAACGGGTTGTACACGCAAGGAATTACACAAACCATCAAATTTTTTAGTTAACACATCTACCGATTCGATAGCATGGTTAATGTACGAGGTAGAAAATATTGGCGACTTTCGTGGGCTTTGTCCTCGTGACTTGCCACCGATAGTTATTTAGGACATCTCCTCTATAAATTCGTAAGTCGCTGTGTGTTTTATTATTAAGAGTTCCACCATTCTTTGAATCGATCAATCGCCTAGTTGAGGGGTTCACACCGTTGTAAAAAGTTTGGACCAGAGCCACAAGGGTAATCCATGGTGTGGGCACCTTCTCAATAGATCTTTGTATCTCTCCCATGCATCGTAAAGTGTTTCTAAATCCATCTCGCACAAAAGAAGAGATATCATTCCTTAATTTGGCCATTTTGGCCGGTGGAAAATATTTTAATAAAAATTTTTCTATCATTTGTTCCCATGTAGTAATTGATCCTCGGGGAAGAGAATACAACCACTGTTTAGCTTTATTCCTCAAAGAAAAGGGAAATAACCGAAGTTGGATGGCATCATCGTAAACGCCATTAATTTTAAAAGTGTCGCAGAATTCCAAAAATTCGCTAAGTGTGTGTTAGGATCCTCATCCCGCAAGCCATCAAACCGAACGAACTGTTGTATCATCGTATAGTGTTAGGTTTCAATTCAAATTATTTGCAAGCAATAGTAGGTCTAACAATACTAGATTCAGCACCAACTAAACTAGGCTTAGCATAATCATACATAGTTCGAGGAGCCTAATTTTCGGCCATCTCTAGAGGTAGCAGATTATTTTCAGCCATCTCTTCGGTGGTATTGATGATGTTTTCTTGCTCTTCTCTTCGTGTATTGTAGACTTCGCCTAATTTCTCTCTGATTTGAAGGCGGTTACCGATCTCACTATCAGAATTAAAGGGCTGTCGGGTTCCTTCTAGTCATAAACTAGCGGTACCTACAAGGAGCAAAGACTGAAATTTAGAAAGATAAAAATAGAAAACAAAATAAAAGTAAAATTGCAGAAAATAAAAATGGCTAAAGTAATAAAAATTGAGTGTTCTTAATATTTCAGCCTTCCTCAAGAAATTGGCGCAAAAAAACTTGATCGGTGTATCACGGTCTTAAAATTTATAATGAGAATGATCGAGCCTAAAAACTAACTATGACAACGATTGAGGCAAGTGTACCTATCAAACAAGAGTATAGCTTAGTGGCAAGACCGGATTGTCGAACCCAAAGGAACCTAAGTACTAATACTAACTTTCTTTTTATTATTTAGCCTTAAAATTGAAGTGAATCGGTTTAATCTAGAAAATTAACTAACTACTAAGCTAAAGACGATAAGACAAAAAGAATGAAATTAGGGAAATACTTGTGGGAAAAATCAATTGATTAAAACAATACCTAAGGAAGAATCCACCTAGACTTCACTTGTTATCTAACTCTGAACCAGACGATTTATTCATTTGACTTGATCCGTAAGATTCCCTAATGTATATTAACCCCTCTCTCGAGGCGACTAACGTCTAACCCTAGGTTGATTAATTGAAATCTCTTTCTAATTAAAACCCCTAGAATCACATTAACTCGATCTATGGACTCCCATATTAGGTTTCACCCTAATCCGGTAAAATCTCGTCACCCTATCTCTAGGCGTGCGATCAACTCCGCTTAACTATGCTAGATCTACTCTTAGGCAGGGACTTTTGCTCCTCCACCTAAGCACATCAAACTTGAATTAATATCCCAGAAATATCAACACAAGAATTAAGAACACATAATTAAGAACAAATCAAATATTTATCATATAGTTCAGCAAACGATAACAAGATTTATCTTAGGTTTCATCCCCCTCAGGTATTTGAGGGTTTAGTTCATAATGATAATAGAATACATCTCAAAAGAAAAGATAAAACAAAACATAAGAAAAACTCTAAAACCCCTCAAGGAATTGAAGAGAGATCCTCCGCCTTGAGTATAACTTCGGCTTTTGAGATGAATCAACCGGCTTTCTTCAAGTAATTTCCACAATTCTGATCTTTCTGGCTCGGCTCCTTGGCCTAGTTGGACGCCCCCTGAAAGTTGGCCTCTAGGGTGTTTATTAGGCTTTTAGAATGTGTTTCTTTACCCCTAAGTATCCAAATCCGAGTGAAATTCCTCTCCTCCACGGTAGGAACACGCCCTTGGAACACGCCCGTGTGAATCGTGGTCAGGCCGTGTTCAGGTCTGATTAGGAAGGCACTCCAGTGTTGCTTGGGCCCAGGCCGTGTCGATTTCGTGATTTGGCCTATTTGGTCTGTTTTAAGCCCGTTTCTTGTTCTTTTCATCCTCCGGTGCTTTCCTGAGTATAAAACATGAAAACAAAGGATTAAGAGCACCAAATTACAAAATTCAAGGCTTAAATCACCCAAAAGCATGCTAAATGTGGGTTTAAAATATGTTACTATTTCGGTTTATCACATTCTAGTATAAGCTAAACAACAATTAGCATTATACTAACATATGTAATTCACATCCACTACTATGCTTACTCTTTCTATCCCTTACCACATCTCCAACACATTATGAGTCACATACTCATAATCATTGACATGCACCCCTACACTCAATATCACATTTACACAAAGTACAACACATCATTATTTCTCAATAATACATCCACACAGCTAAATTACTCGGTGGTTTCGCACTTAGCCCACCATAATCAGATCATAAGGTAGTATCGCACATAGCCTACCACAAAGGATAATTATAGTGATTCCGCACATAGCTCACTAAATAATATGCTTAACAATAGTATCGCACAGCCCATCATTGTTAAGTATCAAGGTGGTATCGCACTTAGCCCACCATCAAGCATTATCACTACACATTCACATGTCTACTTTGTAATACATTCATCCATTCACAACTACTATCTCATTCATTCCACTAGAATCGAATAGGTTCTCAATCATGCTACACACTAGCTAGCATTAACAACGTATACGCATAAATGCATCGTTTATACGTAAACTTACCTCGGTACTCAAAAGTTTAGAGGTGTGCAATTTAGTCCACTACTTTGCTCTTGCCTCGGTTTCTATCTGGGCTTCGTCTTTCTTGATCTATAATGATAAATCAACTCATTCAATACACACATTGACTAAATTGACCCTTATCTCATACTTTAGCAAAATTACCATTTTGCCCCTAAACTTCCTCATATTTATACTTTTGCCCCAAGGCTCGTAAAGTGATTTTCATTCAACTTTCTACCATTTCATGCTTAGCCGATTCATAACCTCAACTAAAGCAATCATCAATTCTCACTAAATCATTCATGTATGACCAATCTCAAGACTTTCACAAACTAGTCCCTACATGCATTTTTCATGAAATTCACTTAGCAAAAGGTGTTTCTACTACATCAAGCTTTCATAATCTTCCATAAAACATCAAACTACATGCATGTCATACATGGTACATTTTTGAACATCAATCCTAGCTCAACATATAGCTAAAAATAGCTTACTCATGTTACTAGGACTTCAAAAATACGAAGAATATCAAAAACGGGGCTTAGATGCACTTACTAGCAAGCTTGAAAAATTGAAGAGCCCTAACAATGGCTTCTTGAAAGTTTCGGAAGCTTGGAGAAGAAGATGAATGAAATTTTGTCATCTTTTTCCCTTTTTAATCACTTAATTGACAAATGACCAAAATACCCATTTGTCAAACTTTTCCAATTTCATCCACTCATGCCCATTTTTGTCCAAAAATTAGAATTTGGAAAAATTACTATTTAAGGACCTCTAATTGATAATCCAAAGCCATTTTATACAAATAGCTTCTAGAATTTCACATTTTGCAACTTTTGCAATTTAGTCCTTTTGGACCATTCAACCACAATTTAACAAAAATTGCTTCATGAAACTTTCACACTAACATGAAAACATAGCATAAACCTCAAAACTCATACATATACCTCGGATTTTTGGTCTCGCACCACTATTCCGACTAGGCCCTAAATCAGGATGTTACAATCTGCGCCCAGCGCTATATAAATTTGACACCCAGTGTCTCATCGGTTAAATCGAAGTAAATTGGCACCCAGTGCCTCATCGACTCGAAGTCGAAGAAATCCCTGAACCTTTTCTGTAACACCCCAAACCCGGCCCATGCGTTTCGACCAGATCTGGTATGCTACTAGTTGTACATTAAAAACTTTTGTCTTGTTGGTTTTGGAAGTCGTAAATTAAATAGACATTATTTAAGTAAATAAGCGGCATTTTAAAAATAAAACCTTGTATTAAGTATAATTAAACCTTTGACATAATCTCATAAGTTGCAGAACATTAAAACTACTTAGTTGGATAAAACTATGGGGCCTTATTACATTGATAATTCCAAAGTAAAAATAAAATAATACTTAAAGAAATCCCCAAAAAAATAATTTATAGAAACAAAGCTTGATGGCCCCTCGAGTCCGCTCGGCTCCCATGTCCACGATCTACCGCTCATCCGGAAGAGTAGAGAAAAGGAAAGCGTGAGTCACCAAGACTCAGTGTATAAATCTCAAAACACACAACGACTGAGCCCACAAACACATTATGGGCCTGGCCCATGCATAAAGGTATCAATCATAATCACATGATAAACAATAAATAATGAAAAACCCAACCCATCCTAGGTTTCCATCCTCTACACACCATCCCGTACCAACCATCACACCTTGGGGATTTCTACAATCAACCCTCCATCCGCTACACACCAAAACGACAACCCGTGCATCGCCTATTCCTATTAATTAGGAATCATTTAATGTGGCATCGCCACCGATCACTATGTGACCTTTCATTTAAATTATGTGGGATTTCTACCACCGATCGCCAAGTGACCTATCATGCACTTCCCCTTCAATATCATCATTCCCACCCCATGCATACATACATAAAGAAAACATCATACAGACTTATATACTTTTCGATACACATAGGGAGTTCTATGTTTACGCATTCGGCATCTTTGCCTAACCCTTTTAAGGTTCCATTCGATTGTCTACACACCTCATTCCGGCTTTTTAGCCCATAACATATATAAATAAACATACATACTGGTTTATTAGTAGTGTGTTAGAGATCTACACACCTGATTAATGTCGATATCCTTGCTACAACTTTGCTCAAAAAGTCAAAAAGATACGAAACTAGGGCCTCTCCTATATTCGGCCAAGGTTAGTGTTCTACCCAATTTTATATATTTGAATAACAAATCTTCTTACCTTAAAATCCCGAAATTGGAGACTTATGATTTTCGGCTTTTAGATCTAGTCGACTAAGCTTCCTTCAAATCCCGAATTGCCGCCCATCATAAAACCATTAAACTATTAGCTTTTGGCTTTTGCCTTTCAAAAACCGGGAATAGATCATGAGAACTAATCAAAAATCAACACTTACTTTAGCATAGGAGATTCGGCTAGCACTAGAGAGAGGATTCGGCAATGCCCATGGAAGATTTAAATGCCTGGAAGTATAGAACTAATTCTCAAATAGGATGAATAGAAGAAAAGACTATGGATGCTTGGCTTCCTAGAGAAATCGGCACAAGAAGGAAAAAGTGGAGAAGAGTTTGGCTTTTAAAGAAATTGGAGAAAAGAAATTGGAGAGGGAAAGGCTAGGGAATTTGGCACAATGGGAGAGAAATTTAGGGTTTTCAAAGTGTCGAGAATCAAGGAGCCACTTCTATTTATAGATATTTTGGCACCTATCGAAAAATCAAAAACGCCTTAAAATTCAAGCTAAAGAGAGGAGAAATTGGCACCCTCCTTGCCATGCAAAGAGGCCGAATTTTACACTCCTCTAGGTGGTGGATTTTCGGCCAACACTTCCCTTGAAGATAAGCTCCTAACTTTTCTCCTTTTTATCTATGATATTATCACTTAAAAATCCACATAAATTCTCCTATTTTATAGCCTTGTAGCCGTCCACCTCTACTAATCCCTAATGCCAAATTTAACTCACTTAAATTAAAATATTTGGGCCTCATTAAACTTAATACTTGGGCCCCTAATTCCTTGTGTGTGGCGTCACCCTCTCTTCATTTAAAGTGCCGAATTTGGCCTAAAACATGGGCTCCTTGCGACCCAAAACTTGGGCCTTCTCCATCCACTAGTGACGCCACCCTCTGCCCCTTTGTAGCGCCACCTAACTTTGGGCCACAAGCCCAATTTGACATTTTAAACACAGATACCTAACTTTAAACCCTATGGTGACTAGACAAAATATTTTAACCGAAGTCCCAGCCCATTCCTGAGCCCAATTTGCACCTCTAATACTTAAATTAACACATTAAACGTATCCACCCATTAAACGCATAGGCCCAAAAATTTAGGATGTTACATTTTCTATCCTATGGCATGCCATTTATATCCGACTCAACTGATACAGTTAATAGGGTTCCAATTAACTTTCCAAATACAACCAATATCCAATTATCATATTTGCACATATATATTCATAATATATATATCAATTCAATCCAATTCAATCAACTTTAAATCAATTCAATAGTCAAAGTGCCAAATACTCACCTCAACCACTTACCATATACATTAAATCAAAATACAACAATTAACAACTAGGTTCGGATTATAGAAATACAAACCAGGAATTCCGAGCTATTCGACGTCGACTTTATCTTTCTCCTTTTTAGTCGAGGATTCCGGTACGACGTTAGCTACGGAATTAAAACAATTAAAATTCATCAATATAACACAATTCAATTTCATATTGAATATTTCAATTTTGACTCAATATTTGCCTAAATTTCAATTTAGTCCCTAAACCGAGACTAATTTTTATTCTTCACAATTAATCTTATATTTTTACATAAATTTCACTTTAAACTAAATTTAACTCCCTATTTTCACTTAAACTCATAAATTTTGAATTTTTCACAATTTAGTCCCTATTACTCAAAATTTACAATTTATTCTACAATTTAATCCTTTTTCACTTCTAGCTTAAAAATCTATCAAATTAATCCCTATTACTAAAATTATTCAACATTAACAACATTTTAAAACTCAATAAATACTAAAATTTTGACATGGGTCGGGTAATATTTAACACCGGGATTTCAAAAACATACTATTTACAAGAAAAAAGGACTAAATTGATTAACCAATTGAACTTGAAAACTTTTAAAACCCCTAATCCTTTCTTTCTTCTTTTCTTTCTTTTTCTTTCTCAATTTTGATTTTGCTTTTATCTTTCTTTATTTCATTTACTTATTTGTTTTATTATATTTACCTTATTATTATTATTATATTATATATATTTACTTAAATATTAAGTAAAACATATTATAATATATATTTTAACTTTAATTTATTAATAATATATATAATACTTTTACACCTTATGGCGCCTCACTAAAGAAACAATGGCATAATTTCTTCTTTAGTTCCTTTAATTTTTCTTTAATCTATAATTCAACTTTCACCCTATATACAATTTAGTCCTTATACATAATTACTCTTAATTTATGCAAATTTACATAACCAAAATCTAATTAACTACACAACTAGCTTAGTAAATATTTATTAAAAATATTTATGAGTCCGTTTTACGGGAACGGAGTCCTAGGAATGCACTTGTTTTTTTCAATTTGGTTCTATTTAATTATTTAACTATCGAAACGTTAAAAATTTTTAACGAAACTTTAATACCACCTTAATGACACTCCGTAAATATTTATAAAAATATTTACGGCTCGGTTTATAAAAACAAGATCCTGATACCTAATTTTCTAAAACCACTTGAACTTAATAAATCACTTATATAACATAAATTATCAAATCAAAAACTTTTTTAAAAATCACATTTGACTCGTAAATATTAAATAATAATATTTACGAACTTACTCGTCGGATTTGGTAGCCCCGAAACTACTATTTCCGACATCACTGAAAAATGGGTTGTTACATAACAATTCTCACATTATTATTAGATATGTATTTACATTATTATATTGAAAAAATCATTAAATTGCCAAAATTGAAATGGTAATAATCTAGATAAAATAATACAGTTAGATGTAATTAACCCTCTTTAACTTTGAAGATAATTAATAGGATCCATAAATTTTGTACAGCTTGAAATAATAAAAAATAGGGAAATAAGCCGATTGAGTCTTAACTTAATTGATATGAATATTATTGTCAATGTAGAAGAATGTAAGTTCGAGTGTGTTAAAACGCATTATTCTCCTATTTATGGGTTAAGGAGGGATTATGGGTAGTTCTAGACATTATATCAAAAAGAGCAAATATAATCAGAATTTATAATAAAATTATTTTAAAAAATATATAGACATACGCTATAATTAAATATGATTTAAATATTTTCATTTATGTATTTTTATTTTCTTGATGAAAACAATGGCTTTCATCACTTTACTAATATGAAATGAACATACAGTTTCATATTTTAAAATATGTTTTTAATATTCTAAAAAAATTATATATTTAATGTTTAATATTTCAAATGATATTTCTTTTTTCTTTTTTTGTAAATTATTAGTATGATTTGATATAATTAACTAATTGCATCTATTTTAATAGCGTAAATTTCTCTAAATTTATTTTTATAAAATCAATTTATGGCTACATTCTTATATAAATGGTACGATAGACTAAACAAATTGAATTACCATTATCACATTCCATATTTAACTTTTAAAAGCATAAATTTCTTAATTTTTGAATTCCTTCTCATCTACCCCACAAAAAATTGCATATAATACTTTTTTTTTTGGTGAAAATAAAATGAATTACATCAATTACATAAAAGTATTATTGACTTTATCTTCCTGTAACAATTCTAAAATTTCTTTGGGGGCTTCCTCAAAGACCTGTAGAGTTGATTTCCAATTCAAACTAAGCTTAGCAAGCCGATCCGCCACCGAGTTCCGATCTCTCGGTATATGAAGGATTCTCCATTGGCCTTCCGAATTCATTATGCGTCTGATCCTTCTGAGTATTGTAATTCCTGACTCCTCCATGTCCGCAGCAGTCAGAGCTTGGACTACTTCGAGGTTATCGGTCTGAATTATGATCCGTCTATACCCTTTTCCAAGTAACAAAAGTATTCCATCAAGGATACTCCAAGCTTCGGCATCAAATGGTGAGCAAACACCTAAAAAGCGACCAAATCCCATAATCCAATTTCCATCATTGTCTCTTACCACGCCTCCTATAGCTGCATGATCGGTATCTCTCGCCACTGCACCATCAGTGGATAGAAGTATCCATGTGTTCTCGGGAAGTTTACCATGATTTATGTGGGGAGCATTGCTCTTATAGTCTTTAAAGTTTAATTCAAATTGGCGTGCCCAGCTAATAGAGACTTTCACCACTTCAATTGTCGACCAAGAGATATTCTGAAAAATGAAAAGATTTCTATTCTTCCAGATACGCCAAGCAATTAGACCAAATAGGCTCGACCAAGTGACTCCATTTTCCTGCAATCTCTCATGACAATTAAGGTTAGAAGAAAACCAAACTTGGAAAGAGTCAGAAAAGAACCTTTGCATAAGTTGGTTTGGAATCATGTGGATCCACACATCCTTTGCTGCTGGGCAATCCCGAAGGACATGAACCGTATCCTCAAACTCATGACCACATAAAGAACATACACTACTCTGACCGATACCTCTCCTCACACGCTCTGCGTTTGTAAGAAGTTTCTGTTTAAAAGCAAGCCAAAGAAAAAACCTTACTCTCTGAGGGCCCTGATATCTCCAAATATTCTTCCAATTGTCATCCTTCGAAATCCAAGTGTTTTCTTTTAAAGTCCAGAAAGCACTACGAATCAAAAACGCTCCTGCTGTCGACTAAGCCCATATCACCTTGTCCGGTCCAGCGTCAGGATGAGGAGGAGGAATACTGATAATCCTATTAATCAAATTTTCAGGCAACCATACCCGAAGCAGCTCCAAGTTCCAGCCACCATCAGAGTTAACCAAATCCCTAACAACACAATCCAAATCAAGGTTAGAGAAATATGGAATTTTCGAAATAAGAGGACCTATACCTGGAATCCAAGGATCCTTCCAGCATCTAACTCTTGTACCATCGCCAATTGCCCAAGCCAAGTTTTCACGAAGTATTGGCCATATCTTAGCAAGAGACCTCCATAAGTGCGAGCATTGGCTTCTATTAATAGAGTCTGGAATCAGCTCCTTCCAACCATACTTAGCCCTAAGGACACGAACCCATAAAGCACTACTCTTTGAGACTAAACTAAAACAAATCTTCATAAGAAAGGACATGTTCTGATCATTTAAATGGCGAAAACCAAGCCCACCTCGAGATCGAGGTTGACAAATAGAGTCCCACCCCACTAAGGACATTTTTGGTTGACCCTCTATAGAATCCCAAATAAACTGTCTGACCAATCTTTCAATTTCTGCACAGACTCCTTTAGGTATCATCATTGACTGCATAAAGTAGTTAGGAATGGAAAGCAGAACAGACTGGGCTAAAGTTACTCTCCCCACTATGGATAGTTTCCTCGCATCCCAACAATTAAGCTTACATCATACCTTGTCCACCACAAAACTGAAAGTACTTTTAGTAACCCTACTATGTAGGAGAGAGACGCCTATATAAAAACCAAGATTTTGAACTTCCTGAAAGCCAAATTAATTAACAATCTGATCACGATCACTATTATCAATACCTTTAGAAAAGTAGATGTTGCTTTTTCTAGTACTAATTCTGTGCCCCGAAACTTCACAAAACTGATCTAGAATGTTCTTCAATAAACATGCTTGATCACAATGAGCTTTGCAAAAAATCACCAAGTCATCTGCAAAGAAAAGGTGAGAGATTGCTGGCCTCGATCTTGAAAGTTGAATAGGTTTCCACCTACCAATATCAATTTTCGACCTTATAAGATGTCCCAACCAATCCATGCATAGCACAAACAAGTAGAGCGAAAGGGGACACCCCTGACGGATTCCTCTGACTGGCTTAATTTTTTGGGTCGGCACACCATTCCAAAGAATTTGCATAGAGGAGGAGGAAATTACCGACATTATCACTTTTCGCAAGAATTCAGGCACCCCAACAGCCTCCAACGATGCTCTTATAAAGTCCCAACTAACTCTGTCATAAGCTTTCTCCAAGTCCAACTTGATCGCCATCCAAATTTTCCCATTCCTTTTGCAACG
The DNA here is from genome assembly GCA_025698515.1 of Gossypium sturtianum. Lineage (NCBI taxonomy): Eukaryota > Viridiplantae > Streptophyta > Magnoliopsida > Malvales > Malvaceae > Gossypium > Gossypium sturtianum. Next base: position 35,869,709 of record CM046954.1, read on the forward strand.
CATAGAATGAATGACTTCCTGGGCGAGGATGATATTATCAGATATGTTCCGACCAGCTATGAACCCAGCCTGCTCCTATGAAATAATATTAGGGAAAACAAACTTAAATCAGTTAGCAATCACTTTCATAACCAATTTATACATAACAGAACATAGACTTATAGGTCGAAACTGACTAAAGTCCTCCGGGCATTCCTTTTTAGGAATTAATACGATCAACGTATTATTCAATTCTTGCTCAATTGTTTGCCCATCGAAAACACCTTTCACCCAATTGCAAATGTCGTTTCCAAGAATATCCCACTGACTTTGAAAAAAATGAGCATGAAAGCCATCACTTCCTGGTGCTTTAAGCGGCGCCATGTCAAACAAAGCCCTTTTAATCTCATCATTAGTAATTCCTTCTCCCAAAAACGTGATTTCTGAAGGCTTCAAGCTAGGAATCCTAATATTGGGAAGATCTTCCATATCCTGAGGTACTTCACCATAAAGATTCTCAAAAAATCTCACTGCTTCAGATCGTAAGATATCTTGATTAGAACACCACTCTCCATCACTTATTCATAAGTTTGTAATACGGTTGAATTTCCTTCTCTTGATCGTACGACTATGAAAAAAATTGGTGTTCCTATCTCCCAGATGAAGCTAGTCACACCTTGCCTTTTGACGCCAAAGTAGCTCTTCATGATTAAGAATGTTTTCTAACTCGTCCCGAACTTCCATCTCTTGTTTAGCTAAGAAACTAGAGTCATTTTGGTCTAGAGCCTTCTGAATATTGTTGAGCGATCTCATAAGTTGACGCTTACGTGAACCTAAAAAACCATAGACTTTTTTGTTCCATTCTTTGACATGGGTGGTAAAGCTATTTAGAGAATCAGCCATGTTTCCCCCATAGTTCCACTTTTCTTTGACAAAAGTAGAAAAGTTATTATGCTTGGTCCAACCCGCTAAAAACCTGAAAGGTCTTCCTCTAGCCAGATCCATATCCGTGCTCGTGAACAGAAGAATAGGCCGATGATCAGATTTAATACGAGGAAGATTCGACACTAAGCATTTAGGATAAGATGCCATCCATGCATCATTTGCTAAAGCACGATCCAGTCTGACAAAGGTACCACCTTTCTGCCAAGTGAATTTAGGACCGCTGAAACCCAAATCCTGCAATTCACAACAGTCAACAAAATTACCAAATAAATTACATCTCTTACCCATGATACTAGGACTTCACTTATCCTCAGGAGCTAGGATAGCATTGAAATCACCCATTAGAATCCATGGTGTCGAATGATGAGGCATCGCAGATTTAAGCTCATCCCAAAGAATTTTCCGTTTAGATCTATTTGGACTACCATAAACAAAAGTAATAAAAAAAGAGTTATTAATAGCAAAATCATTTACATGAAGAAGAATAAATTGAGGGTGATTTTGGATGATTTTAATTCGCACAGACTCTTTCCATCCTACCTAGATACCTCCTGAAAATCCACCCGCCTCAACTCGGTGAGAAAAATTAAACCCCAATTGTTCAATAATACAATTTGCTTTTTTACCACTCACTCTCGGCTCTAATAAGCAGATGATGTCGGGATGGTACTCCGCATTGTACTCGCGAAAAGCTCGAATAAAATTTCTACTTGCACATCCTTGACAATTCCAGGAAAATATCTTTAAATTTGAAATCATTAAAATTATAAATATATATAAAAAAATTTGTTTATAATAAAACTTATAATAATAAAATAAGTCAAACCTCTAAAAGCCAAAGCAGACATAAGAAACATGAAAATTCATCTTACTGTTCAGGGATTTCACTCCCTTTCTGTTTCTCTTCACCTCCGGAGAAGCTCTTCGATTCAGGTATGTCCTTTATTAAGTTAGAAATATTCTCTGCCATTTGATTCATCGATTCCTTTAACAAAATTTTTGACTGCCATTATTTTTGAAACGACTACTGCTAATTGAATGCAATCTGTTAAATTTCTTTGTAAAGTTTCTGCCTTTGGTCTTCATACCGCTCCCTCGTCCGGATAATATTACCCGTTTCAAAATCGGATCATTCTTTGAGGTTTGGGTAACTATCTTGTTTTTCTTATTTTCCAAAAACACAACTGCTGTGTGTTTGTCGGTATTTAGGCTACCAACCTCTACAGCCTCTTCAACCAACAAAATACCTTCCATGCTTGTTCTTGGGCTTGCATGCATCATCTAAAATTCATCTTTCCCAGAGACTGAACCCCCAGTTTCCCGATTACTTTAACCTTCTGACGCCCCCAGATTTCCTGCACTGCTGGACGCACCTTCCGTCTCTTTCTGGGCCATCACACACTTCCCATTGGAGTCCACCACGGATTGGATCTGCTCATAAGAAGGAATAGAAAGGCCCAGACTTTTAATGCCCAGATTGGATGTCACGTTTGGTCCAACATTAACATTTGCTTTGCTGCCCGAGCCTATCCCTATTTTAGGGCCCAACACTTTGGATTTTCTTTTATTTTTTAAATCCCCAGCCTGCTGACCGTTGGCCGAATACCCATTTCCTCTACTTTGTTGACTATCCCTAAATATATCCTTCCCTTTGTTACGTCTGTGAATTATTGGATCATTATTATTGCTGTCTTGATTTAATTCCCTGTTAATTAGAGCTTTAAAACGGGAACCTTCCTTTTCCTTTTCGAGATTTCCATAATCTTGCTACTTATTATCCCTAATTTTTTGCCTTGGTCTCCTTTCAACTAACATCCATGGCCCGTAATTTTCGCCTTCCTTCATCTGCTCATCCTCGATCATTACATGATTTTCCGGTGGCTTTTTTGACGAAGCTACTTCCTTTTCCATAGTGATTTCAGAATTCCTAAAGGGGCAGTTGTTTTTCGCATGACCATACCTCCCACATTGAAAGCAAATGATTGGCAGAGATTCGTATTCTACCATTTGTTGACGCCCATTAACTAAGATTTGGGAAACCAATGGCTTCTCCAAATTGATGTAGATTGCCATTTGAGCGAACCTTCCTCTTATTCTGCTGTCTGTGTTCAAATCCATTTTGACAACCTTTCCAACCATTTCTCCTATTTCGGCCAAGATTTTGTGCTTATACAGATAGCCAGGCAGTCTAAGAAATCTGATCCATGCCATGACTATATTCGGGTAAGCCTTAGACGGATCAAAATCCATCGTCCAGGGTTGCACAGTTAAATATTGGCCAAAAATTGTCCAAGGGCCTTCAGAAAGAGCCTTCTCACAATCTGACTTATTCTGAAATTTTACGAGAAAATATCCATTCTCTATATCCATCATGTGTATAGGTGCCGAGGGCTTCCACAGGCTGTATATTTTATTCTGCAAAATAGAAAAACCAATGTTACGACCCAAGAGTTTTAACACCACTGTATTATCCATACCTTGTACTAGGATTTGATTGATCCTTTCTGAGAAAGAGATAGAAGGTACTCCATTCATAAAGGATTTCAGGATATCTCCTTCTAAAATGTCAAAATCTTCCTTTTCATCCGATTCAAAAGAACCAGACTTGGATGAATTTCCCACAAGCTTATCCCGCCACGAGGTAGTTGGAATCGCTGTTTGATCGACCACCATATCACTTCGCATATTATCTTCTTTATCCCTAAATCTGACCTTTCTAGGGATCAGATCTTCCTCAAGAATAGTTTTAGAATTCTCGTTTTCACAGAGAGCCATTCCAGACCTTCCTATTTAGTAATTATTTTGCATATAATACTTTTGAATTGATATTTTTTTGCTTCTCTTCCTCTATGATCCACTATATTTAAGGCTTAGTAACTCTCCTATTGTCACTTTCCATTTTCGGCGCCTCCCATCCAGTTAACATAACATGCCATGCTTCCTCATCAATTGACTTTATATAGATCTTCATGTGTGCTTTTTAGTAGGTATAATTTCCAACTTCGAGCATTGGGGGTCTTGATGTTGATAAACCTTCTATATTTAGATCTTAGTGACACTTACTTTGGATCTCCGCGTTTACTTTTCATCTATTATATAATGTCGATGAGAGGATATCATTCACCCATTAGTTGAACTACGAATTTCACTATTGTGAATGATGATGTAACATCCAGGATTTAGGGGTTATGCATTTAGTGCATAGTGCAAGTGTTAGTGGGCTTGGTGTATGTTTGGATGTGTTTTAGGGGTTCCTAAAACTCTAGGATGAAAGAGAATGCTTTGGAAAATTATTAGATTTTAAGTTTAAAATGGGAGCTAGGCTAAGGAGGTCTTAAGAAAATTTGTAAGAACTTTTGGACATGAGATTGGGCTTGGTAAAGTGGCTTGAAGGCGCCACTTAGGGCCTTGGTAAGTGACGCCATATGCCGTGGGCAAGGGCCTTGGTTCGAGTCATGATGGCAGCATAAAGTGTGGCTATTATTTTGCATTTTGGCGTTAAGGGAGAGGGGGAGTGATGGACGGCATATGGACTTTGAAAGGATGAAGGATAAGCTTTGGTTTTCTTTTTAAATTCAGCTAAAAGAGAAGGATAAGTGTTGATTTATTCAATTTATTTTGAATGGGTGTTGAAGAGAAAATATAGGAGAAAATTATGGGATTTGATAAGAGAGATGAATGTGGTGGCGAATATAGGACTCTAGGGGCTTGCTTTTTCGGCTTTGAAGAGTGTTAAGGAGTGTGTGTGAACTTTAGTTGTGAGCATTCATCTTTTCTTTCTCTGCCGCCTTGCCGAATTTCCTCTCTTCCTATTCTCTTTTCTTTCAACCCCAATTCTACACCTTTTCTTGAATGGTGAATGATTCTTTGTCATTTAGAACTATATTTGAAACTTTGATCACTTTGATCTATTTGCTCTCTTGGCCGAATTCACATCTCTTTCTCAAACTCTCTTCTTTTCTTTTGGTTAGCCGAATATTCAAGCACCATTTGAAAAAGCCTAGCCGAATCTCAAAGTGCCTATTTTTTCTCTTACGTGTCGCAACCCTTAAAAGCCAAAATAGTTAGCCAAAATCTATTCTCTTTTAGTCTTCACAAGCAAACGTTGGTGGTAAGTACTTCTTTTAGTAATCGGTTTTATCTTCTTTTCATGGATGTGCAGGAAATCAAGTGTTTAGTCTTTGGTTTTGGGTTAATGAGAATATTCATAAGCCATAATGTAGTGTTTCTTTTGTATGTGCCAACGTTATGGAGCATTAAAGGAGTATTTCGGGATTCGATTCACCAAGGTAAGGTGATATGTACTATTCGGCCATAGGCCATATTGGTTATTAAGTAAGGCCGATTCTAACTATGATGTGTAGGTAGGATTTCGACAGAAGGAGTGAGCAGGAGCCTAAGGGATTCAAGATCGATTTGGGTAAGGATGTTTAGTAGTAGTTTTTATTTGTTTAAAATCTTGTATTAATCGGGATTTTCTGATTAAGCGTATTCGATGGATGTGGGAACCAGTCAAGAAGGAAAATGGGTAGTTCCTATCCCTAAGTTTAAGAGGAGATCCGTCTCCGCGGTACGAGATTGGCCACCAGGGTGTGGGCCAGCAGCAGAGCAAGAGAGTAAGCAGATTGTGGTAGTTTCAATTAGTGATAGCATCGGGATTGAGAGCGTAGCGCTTCAAGTTATCAGGTGTGTAGTTAGCCTACCATTTTCTGGGATTTATGTGATACTTGCATGTGTTGTATATGTGTTATATATGTTTGATAAGTGCAGTGGCAATTATGAAATGGATACCCTTAAGGGGTATGTCGATAATCAGTCGATGCACCAAAGCCCGATGAAATGTGGTTATGAATGTGAATATGATTGAATGCATGAATAACATGTACATGCACTATTTTATTATGTCACTATTGTACGTTGCATGTGCATGGGATGGGATATGAATGTGAAAGAAGGACAGGGTGTACTTCGAGTACGTGGTTTGATGTTAGCCATGAGCTACATCGTGGATTGGCGCTGACTGAGGTCGCGTTGTGGATTACTTGTGATTAAGTTCACGTGGGTTGATGAGTGGCTCTGTGCCTCATCGTGGTTGATATCGGCTTAGTGCCATATCGTGGTTGATGAGTGGCTATGTGCCCCATCGTGGTTTGATGTTAGCTATGAGCTACATCGTGGACGGCATTAATTGCCGAAATGGTGTGTAGCGGTTGGAGGGTGATTTAGGAATCCCCTGGTGTGTGGTGGCTAGATACGGGGGTGTGTAGAGGATGGACCCTAGGTTGGGTTGGGTGCACTTTGCATGATTATGTGTGGCATTGTGGTTATTGATGTGGTTATGGGCCAAGCCCAATATATGAATGTGGAACAGTGTGGAAATGGGCCAAGCCCGATATGTGGAATCATGTGGTTAATTACATTATGATCCGATATGTGGTATGGATATGGGCCAAGCCCGAATTGTGATATTATGTGAATAAATAGCCTTGTTATCTGTTATGTGGGTTGATATGTGGTTTGATATGTGGGTGGAATTCAGTGGACTAATTGCACACTGAGTCCGTGTGACTCACCCAAATAATTATCAACATCGCAGGTGATACGGGATTCTTGGACCGGGTTGGAGAGGATACAAAGGTGGCCATGCAGAAGTTAATTTTATTTGTTCCATGCAGAAGTTATTTGTTTACGTACTTTAATATTTTCAGTATTTTGGATATTTATTTGATGTAATAAGGGCCACTTTAAGGTAGTTGAAGTTTATTAATATGTTTTGGTTGGATTGCCGATTAAATTACTATTTGGAAATGACTTTATTTTCAGCAACTTACAATATTAAAATATATAATGTTTTACAAATGACAACAAATTTTCATGTCTTCACTCTTACGACGAAATCTTTTCAAACGTTTTTCTCAGTGACACACCAGATCCGGTCAAGGCTCGTGGGCCGGGTTTGGGGGTGTTACAGATGCTACATACTACAGAAGTCGTATACCCAATGCATCAGCTTTCGGTTCCTTATCTATTTGAACTTAGGCTTTTACTTACATGAAAGTATACGAGTCATACATACATAATCCATCATCCACTCAAGATTAAGGAAGACCACGCTATAAATGTCACAAGTGAATAAAATCATAAACAAACTTAGGATCTATTCTACTTGGGTCATGTCCAATATACTGTCAGTCCAATGAGTCACATCTATGTCTCTATCTTTTAGGAGTTATGCGCTTCGATGCTCAAGATAAAGCATCTCCTCAATTGGACTTGATAGACAACATATTAGCGTTTCATTGTTTATTTCCAATTAGACTAACGACATGTTTAGATTCATCTATTAATATAAGTTGTCTTTCCGTATTAAGATCCGACTATGTAATACCGCTTAGTATTAGTTAAACATTAGGTAACTAGTGAACTAATATTTGATTTCATTTTTCTTTTCGTACAAAAGCCATTGAGGACAATATACAAGGTTATTAATGTAATTTATGAATATTTTTATCAAACCAATTTGTTCAAAAAATAAAAGTATACAAAACGAATATACTATACTTAGGGCACCAAATCCAACAAAAAGGATGTTGCTAAGAGCCAAAACAGCAGAAAGAAATTGGTTCCTAAGTTGGTAGGCACTTACCTAGGCACTAAATGAGAAAAATAGAAAACACATAGAACATAAAAAGATGATTATGCAATTTGGTTTCCCTACATCTGCAGAGTCTAGCTTAGTGAGAAATATGCACTCTCTTCAAAAATTAGAAAGTGAACCTACTGAATCACACACACAGTGATCATTTTCCTCACCCTTGCACTTTAAAGATACAAGACTCTCACCACTGTTAACACTCTTTGTGATCATAGAAAGTAAAACTCACAACAACTGGTTTTACTTTAAAAATAACACTCTTACAAAAGTATTCCTAGGCAAGTCTCTCAAATGTATAGACATTGATTTTGAGATTTGCTTATAATAGAAGATCTAATACAATCTCAATAAAACAATAATGCCATGAGAGTAATACAATATGATAATAACATATGAAATAAATATGGACTCTGTAATCGGCCTATTTTGCCCGGGCTTGAAAACAAACTAGAAATAATAAAATAAAAATAAACCAGAGTCCAGATTTTTTTAAAAACAGTCCATTTACAACTTTTAGCCCAATACCAAACAGACTACCCGAAGCCCTTTACACCCTAACCCAACACTCAGACCCAAAACAGAGATGGCCCAAAAGGGCCCAACACTAAACGGTTTCAGAAACCTAGGGTTTCTGGAAAACCCTAGGCGCCGCAAGTGGCAAGCGCCCCAGCAGCCTTTCTTCGCGCCCCAGCAGCCCTTCTTCGCGCCGAAGCCACCAATCGCGCTGCAAGTCGCGCCCAGTCATTGCCGAGATCCTCGTTGGTTACCTGCAAAAAGGAACGAAAAAGAAGCAAAATGGCAAACAAGACAGAATCTTCCTTTTTTTCTTTTTTTTTTCGAGGGCTATAAAACCCCAAAATAATCTGTAAACACACACACACGAATATAGAGAGAAATATGGAGGCAAATACTTTGAGATTATACAGAGATTAATAAAAAAGCAGAGGTGATTTTTTTCTATTTCGTTCATTTTCATTTTTATTTTTTTCGATCTATGCATTTATATATATTTAAAAACTGTAAAAAATATATAGAAAAGGGATTACCTTTTGACTCGCGCTGAAAAAAAGAGGTTTTCAACCTCCGATCGCCGTATCCGGCGGCGCTGGCGGTGGCGCGTGAGGCTCGTGGGGGTAGTGGCCCGGAGGTCCGACGATTGGAGCCCAGAGGAGAACGAGGGGTTTTCAGAGAATTTTTGAAGTTTTTTTTAAAAAAAAAACAGAATAGAATGATTTTTTTTAAAAATTGATTTATATAGCTAAATGGAAACGACGCCGTTTTTGCTTAAATCTAATAAGTATAAAACGACGTCGTTTCAAGGGAGGATCCGCGCGTTGACCCAAAAACCCGGGGAGGATCCGCGTGTTTTTATAAAAAGGGAAATTTACCATTTTAGTCCTTCCACAATTTTAGAATTTTTAATTTAGTCCAATTTAAATTTTTATTTCTTATTAAATTAGCCCTAAAACTTATACTTTGTTTCAATTTGATCCTCGGGTTACTTAAAGGCTAATATCAGAACGACGTCGTTTTGAAAATTTGGCAAAATTTCCATATTAACCCTTGCAGTGTGATGCGCATTTTGATTTAGTCCTTTCATATCTATTTTTATTGCTATTTAATCCTTGTTTCTTTGTTTATTTTTTTTAAACCTTTTTATTTTATTTTGTTTGCAATTATTTTAACATTGTATCAAATTATTTTATCATATTAAATATTCTATATTATTTTCTTTATTATTTGTATATTAATTTATTAATAGTATAAAATTCGTATATATATTTTTTATGTGTATTATCCTTATATATATTAAATTATTACTATTTACTATTTTATTTGATTTAATATTATTTTTATTACATATTATTTTACGATTTATATATTAGTTATTATATTATACATTTTTAAAATTTCTATATCATATAGTATTATATTATATCATATATTACTTCTAAAATTTTATTTTGTATAAAATTTATTTATATTGTATAACATATATTTATTTATATTGTTTATATGAAATATATATGTATTAGATTATTATATTATAAATATAATTTTATTTAAAGTTATATATTATTTATTTATTCAACAATATAATTTACATATTCTTTTATGAATATATATATATTATTTTTGATTACTCCACATCATTTTTGCATATTAATTCATTTTTTTATATAATTCATATTTTTTATTATTTCACATCATTTTATTTAAAATCGTATGTTTCTTAATTTACAATATCCATTATAATTCATTCTATGTTGTTATTTTATCTTACATGCATGTAAAGTTTTATATTTTTTATCTTTGGTTATTTACTGCATTATATTTTATATTTGTTTATTCCTTTATCATTCATTTATCATTTGTATGTTTTGCTTTAGTATAATTATTCTATTATTTGTATCACTTGTTGTTTCATATTATTCTTTCTTTAATTTATCTATTAGTAGTAACTGTTAATATAATTTATAGTTATGGTGAATTGCTACTAGATATGTATGTCGTAACATATTAATGCAATATCTCATTCGAATTTTCTTTTATAAAAAAACACATTTTGCAAAATTATCGAATTTTATTCAAAGTTTTTTTAAAAAAATACGGAGATACGTAATATTTGGGGACTTCGAGAAAAATTGTACCCTAACTCACTGGGTTTCGATTTTCCTCGTTGAACTTAGAATATTAAGTATTCTTTCTCTTTTAAAATTAAAATTTACAAACTACAAATCAAAACTTATTCTCGGGAATTCAAAGCGTTGTATCATAACTTATTGAATATGATGTTTTGTGTTTCGAGGTAAGATTTTTCTACAAATAAAGGCGAGCCTAACTTCGAAGTCATGAGGTGTTACATCCTAACTCATTGGGTATAGCATTTTATTTCTTTGTGATAGGTAAGTCTTGGTTTTCTTTCAAATAAAAAGATCGTATTTTAAATTTTTCAAAATTTCAACATCAGGACATGAATTTATCAATTAGGTACCAATTTTGGGCGTTACGAGGGTGCTAATCCTTCCTCGTACGTAACCGACTCCCGAACCCGTTTTCTTGAATTTTGTGGTCCAAAATCAATGTTTTGAAATAAAACATTTTATAAGGTGATCCAATCACATCTAAGTAAAAAAGGGATTGGTGGCGACTCCCGTTTTTTGTTTTTTAAGGTCGACCCCCGTTTTTAACCAACTTTAAAAATGGTTTCGACAGCTTGGCGACTCCGCTGGGGAACATAAGAGAGTCAAGCTGTAAAATTAATTATTCCCTGTCCTTTTGTTCAAATTTAAAATCTGATTTGAAAAACTGTGATCCTTTTTATTGCATGAGGTTCTATTTTTATAAAATATCTCTGCATTGCATTGCATGACCGTTGTGGTCATACCCTTTAAGTGGGAGTGAGAAGCTACTCCTTCGTGAGGTTTTCACCTCCGTGCAGGATAGTGAATTGCTTTCGGGATACATCCGTACCTATGTCTTCGTGAGATTTTCATCTCCGTACAGCCATAGGGAATTGTATTCCCCTGAACTGAACTCGGTCCATATGAGCCTATAATGGGTGAGGATCGAGGAATCTACTGGTTCAGGTGCCTCAACTTTAGAGCTAAACCGCATGTAGAAAACCTAAGGACTTACCCTAGGTAGAACTATACCAAACCTTAGCAATCACCCAGATGTATGCTTGATTATTTGCTTTATGTTTTACTTTGTGTTACTAACTGATTGTGTTTTATTTTGTTGCATGTCATTTCATATTTTAAAGAGGTATCGATTCACGGTCAGTTACTAAATTAGAAAGCTGGTTATGGAGAATGAATTCCTTGATAAAGTGGAGGACAATACAGCCGTCCGTAGGTGGTCAGAGCAAACTTAAGTAGAGAAAGGGGATAGTCTAGCTGAAGGGTACACATCAGAATTATGGGATTACACTCGCATCAGTGTGACGCAGAACAATCTTCAGGAATTAAGAGAGATATGGGATCGGTGGAGCGATGAGACCAAGCAGTTGTTTTATAGCAGTTATGGAGACTTGTCGTACTTGTTGGACATTCAGGTAGATGGACATCTATTTCAAGCCATCACTCAATATTGGAATCCTGCGTATAGTTGTTTTACTTTCGGAAGGGTTGATTTGGTACCCACGATGGAAGAGTATACATTTCTATTGCATTGTCCCAAGATTCAAGTTGACAAAGCTTACTCAAGGCTGCTAGTGTTCCGACCTTTCTGAGAAAGTTGATGTGTATTACAGAGATGAGCGAACAGTGGGTCATAGCTAGAATCAAGCAAAAAGGTGAGTGTAAGTGCATCCCTTGGAAAGTTTTGAAAGATTTGATTTTAGTACATCCTGATATGAAAAATAGGATAGATGTTTTTGCTTTGAGTATATACGGGTTAGTGATTTTCCCTAAGGCATTGGGATATGTGGATGAAGCAGTCTCAGATATTTTTTATCGACTTGATAAACAAGTCACACCTGTTCCTGTAATCTTGGTTGAGACATTCCGATCGCTGAATGCATGTAGGAGTGAAACACCCCAAACCCGGCCCACGAGCCCTGATCGGATCTGGTCTCCGGGATTTCTGCCATTTGTCGACTTCTAGGAAGGATACTTCGGGATCTCAGAGATCTAAGGTAAGCCACAAGTATTCGGCCAAGGGCCATTGATTAGTTTTAAAATGTTAGAAGTTGATCTAACATGTGTCAAGGTGATTTCGACAGATACCAAGGGTTAATAGCAATTCTGGGATTTCAAAACACAAGGTAAAGTACAAAGGTAGATTCGGCCATGGCCCTATTCAATGATTAGATCTATTCTTTATTTTATTCAAAAGCCGAAACTAACTAGTTAAAGGATTCAGTGTCTAGCCGAGTTCAAGGAGAGTCATCACGAAGTTTCCGGGATTTGTTATATTTTAAGTATTTTGGATTTAATTTGGGTTTGATTTTTGATGTAATAAGGCCAAAGTAGGAGACTGTTTTATGCTCGCTTTCATTTATTTTTGCCCTGATATTGTTAATATTAAATCAAAGGTTATTTAAATTGTTTTCTTAAATAAACGTGAAATGTTTTGACACCTAAACACAAATGATTTCCAATATAAAAACACGGTTTTTAATAAATCCCTGATTTAAAAAGTAACAAGGTTTTCAATTGAACCCAACACAAGCAAATCCATCTTCAAAACCACACGAATTTTTCCTAAGTAACAAACGGATTTTCAAATGTTTTCTCGAAGAACATACCAGATCCGGCCAGGGCTCGTGGGCCGGGTTTGGGGTGTTTCAAGGAGAGCTGACGAAGGCAGATTCATAGGATGTGCGCAGATGTTGTTGGCTTGGTTCCCTAGTCATTTTTGGAAGGTGGATAAGGTTTCCTATCGGGTCTTCTCGGAAAATTATTCCCCATTAAATGAGATAGTGGCTACCCCGAGGAGAGATGACATATCAGAGGAAAATTGGATAGTGCTTCTATGAAATCTTCAAGACGAAAACGTTGAGTGGAGAGCTCCCTGGATGGTTCCTGATGAGGTGCTGTACCTGTGTGGGAATTTTGATTGGGTCCCTCTACTTGGAATTTGGGGAGCCATTGGATATGTACCCTTGCTCGTACTAAGACAATACAGATCAAGGCAGTTTGTACCGGCTACACATGGATTAGCTCAAAGCGAGTTTTCGTATAAAGGAGATAGCTATAAGAAAAGGGTTAAGAAGATTTCTAATGCTTGGAATCAGACCCGTCGCATGAAGAGAGTGGACGTAAGCCCAATGACGACCCTAGAGTGTAGTGGATGGTGGAGTAGAAGAGTCAATGATAATATCCCTATGCCAAGTCTAGAAGGCGCTCGATCAATCGAAGAGTACTTGCGAGTGGTCCCATCAGAATTGGAGATTATAAAACAAGATTTCGAAAGGAGGAATTCAGAGTTCGGAAGGAGAATAGAGAAGTTGGAAGAGGAAAAAATGTACCTGAGCTTAGACGTGGATGTTCATAAACTGGAGGCCGATAAGTTAAGAAAAGGGAAGAAAAGGGTCGAGGAAGATCTAAATGACCTAAAGACAGAGTATAAAAAACTGCGGCTATCGATAAAAAATGTCGGATTGGGGAAGACTTTGGAACAGTGGCAACAAGAGGTTCAAGAGGAAAAGGCCAAAGCCGACCATTGGGAGAGGAAGTTCCTAGAGATACAGATACAAAACGAGGCCCTAGAAAAGAGGTTAGCAGAAAACCAAAAGGAAAAGAGTGGATTAAAAGCTAGAGTGGCTGAATTGGGACTGTCTCTTCACCACCATCGAAGCCGTAATTCTGTAAACGAGTTGAAGTCGAGTCTGAATAAGATCGAGGAAATGAAGGGCAAGATGAAAGATTAGAATCGGCATTGCAGAATTGTGAACTCCAGATCGAGCATCTTGAAGCAAGAGAAGAGCATTGGAAGGAAGAGCTCTACCATTGCCATGACCAAGTTAGAAGTCGGGATTACCTCATGGGTGAAACAATAGTTCAGATTCGAGAGGCAGCTGATCATCTACAGACTTTGGCAGCACAGGCTGATATATTGAGCATGAAGTATGAGCTACAGTCGGATCGTGGTCAAGAGCTAACCTCTTTGTTTCGGAAAATCAAAACTTTGGGCCTTAGGGCGAAAGCATATTTGTAGTCCATTTTATGTAAAGGATTTTGTTTACTAATAAAGTTTTCTAAATGAAATTGAATATGAATCGATGCCTTTTTGCATTCATGCATTTGTATTACATTGCATCATTTGCATTAGACTTTTACAAAAGGACCCTAATTAGGTAAAAATATTTCAGTTAACCTGGAAAACATGGAACAAAGGTTGGAGAGAATAGAGAAAATGCAAATACAGATGCAGGGGCAATTGATCAAGATTCAACAAGAAATGCGGGAACAAATGCTAGAACTCCAAAGGAATATGATAGGACAGCTAGCCCAGTTACTAGCCGGAGGACTTGGAAAAAGGAGTGGCCCAGTGGTCAACAGTGTGGATAATGATGAAGACATCGTTTATTCCCCAATAGGTGTCCCGACTCAACCAGACACGCATTCGCATAGGGTACCCATCATTATTGGACCCCAATGTCAGACTGATACTTCAGCCCTATTGAACTTCTCGATGGGTTCAGGTTTTAACCTGAATGATGATCAAGCCAAACCGGTTGTACTGGCAGAAACAAAAGGAAAAGGAGAGTGTACTTTAAAAGCCCCGAAGAAAAAGGAAAATAAAGCGAATAGTTAGAGAAGGTATAACAAGGGCCATTTAAAGCCGATTACAGTAAGCCAGCCAAGGACAGTAATTACCAGCCATCAGGTCTCCCCAAGGCAAGAACCCAATTCAAGACCAAACTCAGACAAACCTCAGTTTGCATCCATTCCAATCATGTATAGGGAGTTGTACCGAATTATGTTTGACGCACATGTCATATCCCCTTTTTATATAGAGCCAATACGGCCCCCATACCCCAAATGGTACGACGTAAATGGTCAATGCGAATACCATGGGGGAATCACAGGACATTCGATCGAGAATTGTGTCGCTTTTAAAAAGATAATCGAAAGATTCGTCAGATTGGGTATCGTAAAATTTGATGATCCCTATGGTGCAGAAATTTCGTTACCCAACTTTTCTGTTAAGGGTGTAAACATCTTGAGTTCTATAATAGATAGGGGCATGAGATCCAAGAATGCATTGAGCTCAGGGCCTTAGTGCAAGCCCTGATGGATAATAAATTGAAGAGATCAAAGACCCGGTGGGAACATTGGGGAATCTGAACACTAATGACATATCTGAATAAAAAAATAAAAGTTTCCAAGCCCTTACATACTTGGGAAGATTTTAAGCAATGGAACTGTGGAAGGGATCCTTGTATTTTTAGAGCGGATCTAGAGTAATATTCAAAACACGCTTGTTGCCTTAAGCCTAGAGGCAATAAGAACCCTTTTGTGAAATAGGCTTATGTCTAGAATTTTTATTTTAATAAAATGCATCTTTTTGAGCAAATATTCTTTTATTTTTTTCCATTTCATACTGTACAAACAATTGTTCTTAGTTTTTCTTTTGTTTGTTCTTTGGACTTTCTTTCCAGTATTCTTTCATTCTTCATACAAATAATTATTCTTTGAATCATTTATTCTTTGGGTACGTTCTCTCTCAACCTACAATAGGTCTCAGATATTAATGATGTGAGTAATGTCATTCTTGACTCAGAGTCTCCTTTCGAGTAAGATATGTGTCTAGAAGGATCTCAGGACTTTGAAGATGACAGATATTGTAACATATCTTCTGATTTATTAAGAAAGGTGGAACAAGATAAAAAAACAGACCTTACTCCACAAAGGGTTAGTGGATATTATGAGCCTAGAAAAGAGGTGAAGATTGTAGCTTAGCTCACCACAGAAATAAGACGAGACATCATTGAGTTATTTTCAAAAATTCAAAGATGTTTTTGCATGATCATATCAGGACATGCCTTGGCAACTGAGACGCGGGTACGTTGAAATTTTAAAAGGGGTCCATAAGGATGTCAGAAGGATACATGTTAATGGTTTTACAATGGCCAAGCTAATCATGAGGTTTGGGTATTGCTAATCTACATAGAAAGGGATGGCATCAGTTATGCCGTATTTGAGGAAGACAATACTAGACTTATGTGCCTCATCTATTTCTTCACAGATTTTTTATACGTGGGGAATGGATTTTATAGGGCCGATCTCGTCAAAAGCTTCTAGTTGTCATCGATTCATTGTCATGGTCGTCGTTTACTTCACTAAGGGGGTGGAAGTAGCTTCATATTCCAATGTTACAAAGTCGATAGTCATCAAATTCTCAAAAAAGAAAAAAAAAAGAGATCAAGTGCCGACAAAGAATGCCGAAAAAGACAATGTCAAAAGTTTGTAGTCTGTTTAAAGATCAGATGCCATATCATAGAGCAACAAAAGCAGCCAAAAAGAAAAAAAAACAAAAACAAAAAACAAAATAAGGATCATGGAAAAATGACTGAGATTTGTAAAGGTTGGCATAAAGAAGTCACCATTTACCCTCTTTGTTTCTTGAACGATGGCCGGGAACTTCACCGGGGCAACATCTTTCCCATAGGTTTATAAAAGGGAAGCAATTGTGGGAGGTTAAGATTCCTTTTCTCCAAGCTTTGATTGAATTGGATAAAGCAGAATGCCTCCAGTAAGTTTTATTGAAAGTATTCATGGTCGAATGTACCAAAAATGGATGGTACAAGCTTATGATAAAATGTTTGCCCAAGAGAATTTCATGACGGAGACCTGGCATTAAGAAGGATTCTTCTCATACAAAAGAACTTCAGAGGGGCTTGTTCTAGAGGAGCATTGATATTGATCGAGACGAATGGCGAAGACTTGCCCAATTCGGCAAATTCAGGTTCAGTCAAGAAGTATTTTACCTGAAAGAGGAAAGACCAAGGTGAAAACCCGCAAAGGGCGCCTAGAGATCAAATTCGAAAAAAAAAAGAAAAAAAAGGAAAAATAGGAGAGGCCAAGGTGAAAACCCGCAAAGGGCGCTTTGAGACCAAAGGGGTTTTGAGCTGAAAACTCGAAAAGGGCGGCTCAAATTTTGATCAAAGATAGGGCATGTGGCAGTCTTGCTATGCCTGAATTAATAATGAGGAAGTATGCTACGTCTTGGGGCATTGACAAAGTACTTCAGATCCTCTAAACACGTATTGAGCGCAAAATGGTCCTCAAGAAGTTTGTACAGAGAAGCTCAGGCTGTGATATCTGGGGCACCTAGCTTCTATCTTACCCATTTTGAATTTGCTATCTTTGATTACTTTTTTTTCAAGATATACCCTAATCAATTTTCTTTTATTGCCTTGGTTATCTTTGATAACTTATTTGTTTCGAGCTATGCTCCTTATTAATTTCTTTCTCGTCCATTATTGTGATCTTTTTCAAGCATTTTATATTGAAATAACGATTAATGGACTAATAATACTTTCATAAAATGAAACACCCCAAAAGGAGTTTCGCATATTACTCTGGAAGCTTCTAAATAATATGAGAATCTGAAACAGGGCTATTGTTTAGAACTCACCAAGCCTAAGGGTTGGAAATATTGAAGGATGATTATCTCTTCAGATTTTTATTGGATAAGACATTTCGTCGGTGATACTATTTCGACAAATGACGAGCAATGTCAACCCAAGTGTAAAAGGGGATCATTCTCAGGAAAAGATACCCTGCATTCATACATATGGTCATTACACCCAGGGAATGGTGTAACAGATTAAATTGATTAAATATAATACAAATTCTATATCTCTGAGTGGTAACAGGATGGGTGGAAAAAAAATGCTATTCCCCTGAAGTTGCGGTGGGAGGAACAAACCTTATGTCCCAAGGTTCAGGTGGAATGGACTCAGAATTACCATGGGGCAAATTATTTGAGCATATATGATTAATACTTCGAGTGGAATGAAGATGAAACCTTGATGAATAAATGAGTGATGACACCTAAAATAGGAAACATTCTCATAACATTTTTGCATTCATATATCATAACATGTCTAATTAAGAGCATTTGACTCATTTCGATCAGGGCATCCTAATCATTTGACATAAGCATATACTCATTCTACAGGTTATGTCCTCTATAGAACAATGTAGTAGGGTAAATTGACACTTTCAGCCTTGTCTCCCTGAAGTTGTAGTGGAGCAGACTGAAGACATCAGTCTCGCATCCCTGAGTTTGCAGTGGAGCAGATTGAAGACAACAGATCTTGTCTTCCTGAGTTTGCAGCGAAGCGGATCGAAGATACCAGTCTGGCATCCCTGAGTTTGCAGTGGAGCAGATTAAAGATAGCAGATCTTGTCTTCCTGAGTTTGCAGCGAAGCGGATCGAAGATACCAATCTGGCATCCCTGAGTTTGCAGTGGAGCAGATTGAAGATAGCAGATCTTGTCTTCTTGAGTTTGCAGTGAAGCAAATCGAAGATACTAATCTGGCATCCCTGAGTTTGCAGTGGAGCAGATTAAAAATAGCAGATCTGGCATTCCTGAGATTGCAGTGAAGCAGATCGAAGATACTAATCTAGCATCCCTGAGTTTACAGTGGAGTAGATTAAAAATAGCAGATCTGACATTCTTGAGATTGCAGTGAAGCAGATCGAAGATACTAGTCTGGCATCCCTGAGTTTGCAGTGGAGCAGATTAAAAATAGCAGATCTGGCATTCCTGAGGTTGCAGGAAGCAGATCGAAGACATCAGATCTTGTCTCCCTGAGTTTGCAGTGGAGCAGATAAAAGACAACAGATCTTGCCTTCCTGAGGTTACAGTGAAGCGGATCAAAGATACTAGTCTGACCTCCCTGAAGTTGCAGCGGAGCAGATTAAAGATAGCTGATTTTGCTTTCCTGAAGTTGCAGTGAAGCAGATTGAAGCCATCAGACTTATTTTTAAAAATTGAAATCAAGATGAAGTTCCAATACCGTTGAAGTTGCAGTGGAGTTGGAAGCCATTTGAAGAAGGCGAGGACCAAGAAGTCGAGGCTCGGCTAAGACCGGGCAAAATTGGTCCTTTTATAGTCTTTGCTCCATTCTCGTTTCACAACAATGAGCAAAGAGGGGCAGCTGTAATCGGCCCATTTTGCCCGGGCTTGAAAGCAAACTAGAAATAATAAAATAAAAATAAACCAAAGTCCAGATTTTTTTTAAAAATAGTCCATTTACAACTTTTAGCCCAATACCAAACAGACTACCCGAAGCCCTTTACACCCTAACCCAACACTCAGACCCAAAACAGAGATGGCCCAAAAGGGCCCAACACTAAACGGTTTCAGAAACCTAGGGTTTCTGGAAAACCCTAGGCGCCGCAAGTGGCAAGCGCCCCAGCAGCCTTTCTTCGCGCCCCAGCAGCCCTTCTTCGCGCCGAAGCCACCAATCGCGTCGCAAGTCGCGCCCAGTCATCGCCGAGATCCTCGTCGGTTACCTACAAAAAGGAACGAAAAAGCAGCAAAATGGCAAACAAGACAGAATCTTCTTTTTTTTCTTTTTTTTTCGGGGGCTATAAAACCCCAAAATAATCTGTAAACACACACACACGAATAGAGAGAGAAATATGGAGGCAAATACTTTGAGATTATACAGAGATTAATAAAAAAGCAGAGGTGATTTTTTTCTATTTCGTTCATTTTCATTTTTATTTTTTTCGATCTATGCATTTATATATATTTAAAAACTGTAAAAAAATATATAGAAAAGGGATTACCTTTTGACTCGCGCTGAAAAAAGGAGGTTTTCAACCTCCGACCGCCGTATCCGGCGGCGCTGGCGGTGGCGCGTGAGGCGCGTGGGGGCAGTGGCCTGGAGGTCCGACGATCGGAGCCCAGAGGAGAACGAGGGGTTTTCAGAGAATTTTTGAAGTTAAAAAAAAATAGAATAGAATGATTTTTTTTTTAAAATTGATTTATAACGGCGCCGTTTTTGCTTAAATCTAATAAGTATAAAACGACGTCGTTTCAAGGGAGGATCCGCGCGTTGACCCGAAAACCCGGGGAGGATCCGCGTGTTTTTATAAAAAGGGAAATTTACCATTTTAGTCCTTCCGCAGTTTTAGAATTTTTAATTTAGTCCAATTTAAATTTTTATTTCTTATTAAATTAGCCCTAAAACTTATACTTTGTTTCAATTTGATCCTCGGGTTACTTAAAGGCTAATATTAGAATGACGTCGTTTTAAAAATTTGGCAAAATTTCCATATTAACCCCTGCAGTGTGATGCGCGTTTTGATTTAGTCCTTTTATATCTATTTTTATTGCTATTTAATCCCTGTTTCTTTGTTTATTTTTTTAAACCTTTTTATTTTATTTTATTTGCAATTAGTTTAACATTGTATCAAATTATTTTATCATATTAAATATTCTATATTATTTTCTTTATTATTTGTATATTAATTTATTAATAGTATAAAATTCGTATATATATTTTTTATGTGTATTATCCTTATATATATATATATATTAAATTATTACTATTTACTATTTTATTTGATTTAATATTATTTTTATTACATATTATTTTACGATTTATATATTAATTATTATATTATACATTTTTAAAATTTTTATATCATATAGTATTATATTATATCATATATTACTTCTAAAATTTTATTTTGTATAAAATTTATTTATATTGTATAACGTATATTTATTTATATTGTTTATATCAAATATATATGTATTAGATTATTATATTATAAATATAATTTTATTTAAAGTTATATATTATTTATTTATTCAACAATATATTTTACTTTTTTTTTATGAATATATATATTATTTTTGATTACTCCACATCATTTTTGCATATTAATTCATTTTTTTTATATAATTCATATTTTTTATTATTTCACATCATTTTATTTAAAATCGTATGTTTCTTAATTTACAATATCCATTATAATTCATTCTATGTTGTTATTTTATCTTACATGCATGTAAAGTTTTATATTTTTTATCTTTGGTTATTTACTGCATTATATTTTATATTTGTTTATTCCTTTTTCATTCATTTATCATTTGTATGTTTTGCTTTAGTATAATTATTCTATTATTTGTATCACTTGTTGTTTCATATTATTCTTTCTTTAATTTATCTATTAGTAGTAACTGTTAATATAATTTATAGTTATGGTGAATTGCTACTAGATATGTATGTCGTAACGTAGTAATGCAATATCTCATTCGAATTTTCTTTTATAAAAAAACACATTTTGCAAAATTATCGAATTTTATTCAAAGTTTTTTTAAAAAAATACGGAGATGCGTAATATTTGGGGACTTCGAGAAAAATTGTACCCTAACTCACTGGGTTTCGATTTTTCTCGTTGAACTTAGAATATTAAGTATTCTTTCTGTTTTAAAATTAAAATTTACAAACTACAAATCAAAACTTATTCTCGGGAATTCAAAACGTTGTATCCTAACTTACTGAATATGATGTTTTGTGTTTCGAGGTAAAAAAATTTCTACAAATAAAGGCGAGCCTAACTTCGAAGACATGAGGTGTTACATCCTAACACATTGGGTATAGCATTTTATTTCTTTGTGATAGGTAAGTCTTGGTTTTCTTTCAAATAAAAAGATCGTATTTTAAATTTTTCAAAATTTCAACATCAGGACATGATTTTATCAATTAGGTATCAATTTTGGGCGTTACGAGGGTGCTAATCCTTCCTCGTACGTAACCGACTCCCGAACCCGTTTTCTTGAATTTCATGGACCAAAATCAATGTTTTAAAATAAAACGTTTTATAAGGTGATCCAATCACACCTAAATAGAAAAGGGATTGGTGGCGACTCCCGTTTTTTGTTTTTTAAGGTCGACCCCCGTTTTTAACCAACTTTAAAAACGGTTTCGATAGACTCTATGACATCTCATCAGCAGAACCACAATCCAATCCAAAGTCCTTAATCAAAGGAATTGCTTTGAAGAATTTCGGTCCAAATCAATTACCAATATTTTGTATTCCAAAACAGCATCATCTTTCACAACACTAGATACTCACCAAAAAATCATCATAGCCCAAATATATGATTTAATAAATTGTCAACATTTCAATATGAACACTGCCTTCACATAGATTCGGTTGGTAGGGGAGTGAGCTGACACCAAATTGTCTCATATTTTCAGCAGGTAATTATATGTTCTGAAATTTCCTCCACTACCAACAATAAATAATGTGTAATTAAAATCATGCATAGTACTTCCTGATGTAATTCTAAACCAAATATCAAAATCTGGTTGTTTCTAGAGACTGCATTGAAACAAACCACTCTTTTTGTATATTTAGTGTTCCAATCTAGGTTTATTGATCTATCCTTGGAGCTAAAATTGGATAAGAATTTATGAATATTAACCTTAATACTCCCCTTGATAAAACAGGTGAAGAATAAAGGAGCAAACATATTTATTTCTATATCATTTTTAAGTGGTGATTTTCATTTGATGGGTATAGTAAGTATCAATAATACACTTCCATTATCATGTTATATACATCCAATTTTTGGTTGATGAGTGGTATAGAATCATAACACCCTTTCTACTCAAGTATAATCAAGACCAAACCAGAAGACTTCTTTATCAAATTCTATTTCTTTTTACTTAGAAATACACACAATTTCATTCACTATATAATTCATTATAATAGTAATAAAATAAAATTAATTACACCAAATCAAGATACTTCATTATCAAATTCTAATTTTTATATTTATGAATACACACATTTATGCAATTTCGCTCATTATAAAATTCATTATAATAGTTGTCGAAACCATTTTTTTACCGCACTTTTGAAAAACGGGAATCGACTTTAAAAAAACATGGAAATGGAGTCGCCACCAATCTTTTTTGATGAGGTGTGATTGGGTCACCTTTGTTTTAGTAAAACATTTTGGTTTACTAAAACGGTGTTTTTGGTCTACGAAATTCGAGAAAATAGGTTCGGGAGTCGGTTACGTACGAGGAAGGATTAGCACCCCCGTAACGCCCAAAATTGGTACCGAATTGATTAATTGATGTCCTGACGTCAAAAATTTGAAAAGATTTTAGATTACGATCCATTTATTTAAAATATATATGTATTTGGACAAAACCGTATTGGATGCCAAAGCTCCCTATTTCGGAGAAATAAAATGCCATACTCAGTAAGTTAGGGCATAACATCTTATATTCTCGAAGTTGGATTTATCTTTCGATGTTTAATACTTGTATATTTAAAAAAATAAGAAGGATATTCCCTTATTTGGGTCAAATGAAAGATCGCAACCCAGTAAGTTAGGGCACTATTTCTCAAAATTCCCGAATACGGAATATTGCCTTTGTTATTTTGAAATTCTTATCTCGAGATGATAAAATATCACACCCAGTAAGTTAGGGCGCAATGTCTCAAATTCCCGAGAATAAGTTTTATATTTGAAATATTATGTATTTTGATTTAAGCGAGAAAGGACACTCGGTTGCTAGGTTTTAACGAGGAGAATCAGAACTCAGTAAGTTAGAGCACGATTTTCTCGAAACCTCTAAACACGAGCATTGCCTTATGATTTTAAAAATGAAATGACATTAAGACACTACATCTTTTCGTAAGATACAAGGGAACACTAGTATACAAAGCAAGATATTAATCCATACATCAAATGTTACACTAACGTATCACAACATTCAACCAATAATTAAGAGATACAAATCATACAATAGCAATAATTACACAATATACAATTTCTCTATTAATTATCGGAGAAAATGAAGAAAAATAATATAAACGAAATATTACTGTAATGAATCACAAATAATTAATGGTTACAAATTAAACAATATGACCCATGCAATAACAAGCAAATAAACACTTAATTTAAAATATATGTATATATATATAAGAAATAATGGAAGTGACGTAAAGCCATTTAAAACATAATATTTAATATTATAAGTAAAAATATATGTATACAATATATGTATTTAAAATATATGTATATAAAAAAAATATCTAGAGTCACTTAAAATATAATGTTTAATATTAATTTTTTTAAAAAGGGAATAATTACACAAATCAATGAGCAAATAATAAAACAAATTAATCTAAGGACCACATTGAAATCAGAATAAAAATAAAGGGGCTAAAAGCAATAAAATAACTGAAATAAAAAATTTGGAATGTCGGTAGCGTGAATTGAAAGGGACTAAAATGCAATTTTGCCCAACTTATTAAACGCAGTTTTTATCTAGGGATTAAATTAAAAACTGCGCAAAATTTTCGGGCCCAAAATTAAAATAAAAGAAAAACTTAATTAAAGAAAACTAAAAATGCGGAAGGACTAAGGGCGCAATAAACCCCTTAGTCAAAAACACGCGGATCCTTCCCTCGGGTCGAGTCACTCGCGTGGGTTATGGCCTTAAACGACGTCGTTTAAGGGCTATTGCAATGAGCCTAAACGGCGCCGTTTCTTGAATAGACTTGAAACCTAATTAAAACAAATCAAACCCTTATCTAAACCTTCCCAAAACGAAACCCTAAATCTCCTTTTGTTTTTCAACCGAAATCAAAACCTCTCAGCCGCCTTTGAAGCCCCGTCCGACCCCTAAAGCCATGACCGTCGGTCGATTAGCGGTAGACTCAGGCCATTTGGATGGTCCTTGCGAAGCCAGACCCGA
Source organism: Gossypium sturtianum (assembly GCA_025698515.1). NCBI lineage: Eukaryota > Viridiplantae > Streptophyta > Magnoliopsida > Malvales > Malvaceae > Gossypium > Gossypium sturtianum. The sequence goes on from CM046954.1 coordinate 35,894,495, forward strand.
GTGTTTCAATATTTTAGACCTCGACGACTGCGCTTGCTTCGATTTCAATGAAGAAGGCCCGCCGTCCGTTCGTCTTACAAAGGTAAGTTCCTATTTTTATTTTATACTAGCGTATATTAAAAAGAAAGAAAAAGAAAATGATCAAAAAAAGTTCAGCAAAGAACAATAAAAGAAAGTATGCAATCGAAAAAACCTCTTCTTTTGAAATCTGTTTCTGATTTTTATTTCTCTGTATTGGTATCTGCGTATTGAAAATCGTCCAAGAAAGTTACAATGGTTTGCCTTGTCTTTAAAGGCCAAAAATCGAAAATAAAAAATACAAAGAAAAACATGTCGCTGATGTTTCTGTCATTTGTTTGTCTTTTTGCAGGTATGGCCATTGTACGAAGACACGCGTGGTGTTGTACGAAGGTGTACGGCGGTGATGTGCTGGAGCTGCTCGTGGGAAGAACGGCGCTAGAGGTTTCCAGAAACCCCTAGGGTTTCTGGATAGGTTAATGTTGTTGGGCCAATCGGGCTTCGAGTCTTTTGGGAATTGGGCTAAAAATTTAGGCCACTGTAATTTTTATTTAATGGACTTTGGACTTTATTGGGTTTGTAAAAAAAGACTGGACTTTAATAATTGGTTTTTGTTTTTAATTTTTGTTTGGTTAATGGGCCAGGGCATAAATTGGGTCTTACAACTGCCCCTCTTTGCTCATTGTCATGTAATGAGAATAGAGCAAAGACTTCAAAAAGAGCCAATTTTGTCCGGTCAAGCCTCATTCAGTGCTTTTCTTCTTGAGTAGCCGTTCCATCCCATTTGCATCTTCAGGGCACGAGAACTAGCGTTTCAATCTGCTCTAATGTAATTTTAGGGAGACGAGATTTGTAGCTTCGATCTACTCCACTGGAACTTCGAGGAGATGAGAATTCAGAGAGAAGAGATTCGTAGCTTCGATCTTCTTACTGAAACTTCTTGAAAATGAAAGTTGATCCTCAATACACTCAGGGAGGAGGGATTTGTAGCTTCGACCTACTTCACTGGGACTTTGAGGTGAAAAGACATGTATGGCTTCGATCTGCTCCTGCAACTTCAGGATTGCCAGATCTGCTATATTCAACCCGCTCCCGCAACTTCGTGGATTGCGATTTGCTATCTTCAATCTGCTCCGCAACTTCGTGGATTGCGATTTGTTCTCTTTAATCGCTCCCGCAACTTCGTGGATTGCCGATTTGCTATCTTCAATCTGCTCCCGCAAACTCGGGATTGCGATTTGCTATCTTCAATCTGCTCCCCGCAAACTCGTGGATGTTAGGCGATGGCTTAAATCGTTCCACTCACCGTCTAGGAGACCAGATTTGTCGTTCGATCTTGGTTCCCTACCGCTTAGGGTGACAAGATCTACAATTTTTGACCTATTCCATTGCAGTCGGGAGATAGGGTTAGTGGCTTAAATCTGTTCCACTCACCGCTTAGGAGACCCAGATTTGCCGTTCGATCTTGGTTCCCCTCGCTTAGGGTGACAAGATCTACAATTTTTGAACTATTCCTTCTTTGGTCGGGAGATAGGGTTAGTGGCTTAAATCTGTTCCACTACTGCTTAGGGAGACCAGATTTGTCGTTCGATCTTGGTTCCCTACTGCCTAGGGTGACAAGATCTACAATTTTTTTTGACTTATTCCACTGCTGGTCAGGGAGATAGGACTGATGTCTCTGATCTTCTCCTGTAACTTCAGGATTGCCAGATCTGCTATCTTCGATCTGCTTCTCTCAGAAAGGCAAGATCTTCGAATTCACCGATGTTGCGACAACGTCCTCTAGGGGACCTATTCTGTAAAATCAGTTTTATGTTTATGCCTATGCAAAATGGTTAGGATGCAATGATTAGAATTAATCTAATGCTCCTAACGAAATGTATTATGGATGACATTTGTATGAATGCAGAATGTCGTGAGAATGGTCTTTTTACAAAGATTAGGATGCGATGATCGGAATGAATCAAATGCCCCTAAATAGATGTGTCTTATGGATGACATTTGTATGAATGCAGAATGTCATGAGAATGATTTCTTACAATTAGGATGCAATGATCGGAATGAATCAAATGCTCCTAACTAAATGTGTTTTGCATGAATGTAGAATTTCATGAGAATGATCCCTTTTTACAAGTTTAATGTGTCATCGTTCATTGTCTATTAAGGCTTTATCACTGATGTATTATGCTGCCATCTTATTCGGCTAGTATTTTCAACAGAAAACCCGAGAAAACGATTATATTTGGCCCAACAGATTTGCCCCACGGTAACTTCAGGGTTCATCTCATTGTGACTTAGATGTATAGGATCTGAATCTCTTCTCATCTATCCCATTGCGACTTCAAAATGTAGGTTTGTTTCTTCTTCAATCCATCCCATTGCTATTCGTCGGTATAGAATTTGTATCAGCTTCCGTCTATTGATCACTCCCGGGTGACCCAACCAGATGTGTATGCATGATGCTCGCATGGATGCAGAATATCATTTTCTTTCGAGAATGATTCCCGTTTTACACTTGGGTTAACGATGCCCATTTTTTTGTCAGGATTGCATCACTGACGCAATACCTTGTCATTTTGTTCAATCGCCATTTTTGACCAAAATCCGGAGAGATAATCTGTAACATCCCCAAACCCGGCCCATTCACTACGACCGAATCTGGTTATGTCACTGGGAAAAGACGGTTGAAAATCTTAAAATAAAACATCGTAGTTTGCTGAATTTTGGAAAACATATCTTTGGAATAAAACTTTGCTATTAAACTCATTCATTTTTAAAACTTTAGTTTATAATATCCAATTTGAATAAATAGGTTGCAAACCATAAATCATTTTCACGTAGCAATTTAACTTAAATAAACCATAGTTAAAGTAATACCAAAAACATAAAATGGCCTTTATTACAACCCAACAATTCAAATAAAGTACTTATATGAAAATCAAGCATGGAATAATTGAACATCACCCTCGGCATGGGCCACCTTGTCCTCTCCGATCCCGGTCCGACTTTATGCACTACGAAATGGTTAATGAAAAGAGTGAGTCCACCGACTCGAGTGCATAACCACAACACATATTTCCATCCGTATGGGCTTGGCCCATACCCACACAAACCATCGAAACAAATCATGCAAGAATGCATCTCACCCAACCTACTATCCAACCGTGACACCAACCTTAGCGGACTCACGCCTAAGGCCGTGGCTAATCCACCGATCACAACCGAGTGATCCCACATATGTTACCTCGGCGGACTGCGCCGCACAAGGCCGTGGTCGAGCCACCGATCACATCGTGATCCATAAATCTTACCTCGGCATTCTCATTTGCCGAGGCCGTGGTTGAGCCACCGATCAACCAAAGTGATCCAAATATCAGACCGTCTACGGTGATGCACATAGCAATCAACCGCCGAGATGGGCACCTAGCCAACACCTCCCTTGAGGTAGCACAAAGCTAACCTCAAGCGCTAATGTAGCTGAGCTATCATTAGACCACGTACATCCCGTGTACACTTCTTCCTTCTTCAATCCAATCCCATGCCCATGTGTCAATAAATCATGCAAGAATATCATGTAGAATGAGTATTTATCACTTATCACTACCACATTGTACATATATAAATGTATATCAAGATTAACTTACCATCACCGATTATTCATCACTTATGCCATTATAAACGGCTATTACACATAATACACACATAAACATGTTAGCAAACCAAACCACGAAATAGTGCGATGATTACGCACCTAAATGATACCAAAACCCAAACGCTACTTCGCTTACGCACCGCAGACTAACGGACTTACAAAAGGTTCCCCAATGATGTGCTCTTCTTCCCTACAATCGGCCTTGGCATAAAAACAATGAACACTTAGGCCATTCGGCCAAGACAAAAACTATAGCACAATGAAAACTAACACGCCCCTACCTTGCTAATCAACCTTTAAGGGTAAAATCGTAATTTTACTTACTAAGGGCATTTTAAGTAATTTACCCACCAAGGGTATTTCGGTAATTTTGCACCTACAATGGCCTTTCCCAAAGGCCCAAATGTCGCCCCGAGCGACTCGGCTACCATTTCCGGTCAAATGCACAGGACAATTGGGCCTAAAACTCGATTAGGCCCATTCGGGCCCACACGCTCGTGTGGCCCACCTAGCACAAATCTAGCCATGTATATAAGTTCCACCTAGTCTAGTTCACTATATACTACACAATCGCACAATTTACTCATAAGGGCCCACGGGCCCATTGGGCCCCTTCGGCCCATCACTACCAAGCGACCCCAACCCACAAGAATACTACCGATGGCCTCAACTATCGCGTCGAAGCCCCACACGCGTGCGCCATGCGCTCGTGTGGCTACTATTGCCGTGGACCGCACTTCGGCATTTGCCGCTCTACAACTAGAGTAGAGAGAGTTACACACCGATAGGACTCGGTGTTAATCCGCGCCCGACCACTCCCGTGCCCAAACGCCCTCCAAGATGTGTTTACTCTCCTCCTAGGATGCTCCTTATATAGCTAGCACTTCACCTTCCTTCTTTGTATCTTTCCGATGTGGGATCCCTTCGTCGAGAGAGTTTAAATTCAAGCTGAAACTCTTCCCGTCTGCATCGCAAAATAAATACTCCCTTGCTTCTCATGAGATTCGAACCTGTGCTCCCTTCAATAGTTCAACACACCACTTGCCACCAAGCCACAAGCTCCTCTTGTGTCTTAAACCATGCGCAACTAAATATAAACTATAGCCAAATTCCCGAGGTCCAAGTAAAAAAAACCAAAATGCAAAAGCCAAGACTTGAACCTTGGACCTCCTTCCTTCCCTTATGGCGTCATCCCCTTGTCCCCTAAGTGGCGTCACTTTGCCACTACACCACACACTCCACTTGTGTCATTTTTCCCCACATTTTATTCTTAAGGCCTACCTGCCAACTTCCAGGGTTTTTTTTTTTTTCACCTAAAACCAAAATTTCCTCAAAGCTAATATTTGATCCCGGGACTTCATAGAAGCCTTCTAACCTTCCAAAATCACTTATCCAATAGGTCCAACTTGCATTTAAGCCGGTCTCTTGTTCTCCAAAAATTTAAACGCTACTACGCCTAAGGCCCATTGGGCTCAATTCTCCTAGGCCCAATTCCTTTTTACCCTAAAAATCTAAATTTTCCAAAGCCTTCCCTTCTCATCCCAACATTCTTAGAGCCTCTAAAACTCAACCAAGCACTCCCAAAAACCTACTAACACTTGATTTATACCCCATATGCACAGCCCCTAAACCAGGGTGTTACATAATCTCAGTTCAGACTCTTACCCTACCAATATTTCCATCCCTCACATTTGGTGAGTTTTAAACAATAGTTCTGCTTCAGTTTCTTGTATTATTCAGAAGCTTCCAGAGTAATATGCGAAACTTTCTTTGTGAAAGTGTTATTAGTCCACTAATCGTTATTTCAATGCGAAATGCTTGAAAAAGATCATAACCATGGACAAGAAGGAACTTAATTAGGAGCATAGCTCGAAACAAATAAGTTAAGCAAAGATAGCAATTGTAATCAAGAAGTAGATTTATTGTGAACATATTTTGAAAAGAATAATATAATCACAAATAACAAATTTAGCATGGGTAAAATGGAAACTAGGTGCCCCAGATATCGCAGCCTGAGCTTCTCTGTTCCAACTTCTTGAGGACCATTTTAAGCTCAATATGTGTTTAGGGGATCTGGAGTACTTTGTCGATGCCCCAAGACGTAGCATACTTCTTCATTATTAATTTAGGCATAGCAAGACTGCTGTATGCCTCCTTTGATCAAAATTTGAGCTGCCCTTTTCGGGTTTTCAACTCAAATCCCCTTTGGTCTCAAAGAGCCCTTTGCGAGTTTTCGCCTTGGCCTCTCCTTTTTCTTTTTTCTTTTTTTTGCTGAAAATTTCTATTTTTTCCATTTTTTTATTTTTATTCTTTTTTCTTTTCCATTTTTTTTTATTTTTTACATACTCCTCAACTGAATTCACCGGACTGGGCATATCTCTGCCATCCATTTGGTCAATGTTTCCAGAACAGACTTTCTCACTATATAAAGTCTTTTCTAGTTTGGCATCTATTCTTTGCTGAAATTCTTTTGTATATGAGTGATCTTCTTCAATATCAGGTCCCCCTTTGGGAATTTTCTAGGATGAACCTCTTTGTCGCAAACACGCATCATCTGACTGTAACGGATAGCTATTAACTTTTCCTCACAAATTTGATTGATCATATCGGGATCGGATCCATTCTGCCCCATCCAACTTTAGTTCTGATAAAACTCAGAAAAAGGAATTTTGACTTCAATGGGCGAAACCAATGAGAAATGCGTTGCCCCGGTGACAGTCCTGGCCAATGTTTGATAAGCATAGAGGGTAAATAGTAAGTTCTGTATGCCAATCTTTACAAGTCTCGGTCTTTTTTGATCTTTTGTTTTTCTTTTTGGTTGTTTTTATTGCACTTTGAACAGACTGCAAACTTTTGACATTGAGCGGTTAAATATGATTTTTTTCGACATTTTTTTGTCGGTATTATTTCTTTCTTCTTCTTTTTTTTGTTCTGATAACTATCGACTTTGTAATATTGGCACATGAAGCGAATTTTACCATCTTAGTGAAGTAACCGACATCCACGAAAATGAATCGATGTTGGCTAGAAGCTTTTGATGAGACTGGCTTGGTAACATCCATGCCCCACACATAGGAAATCTTATTTCTGCGTTGAGCTAGGCTTTGATCTTTATCTCCTTCCTTGGCTCGCGTCGTAGGATCTATTTTTTTTTATACAGTATTGACAAATCAGAAGATATGTTACAACTTCTGTCATCTTCAAAGTCCTAAGATCCCTTAGACCCATATTTATTCAAAAAGGGAGTCCGTAACAGCGTCGCCCATGTCATTGATATCTGGGGACCATTGTGGGTACGAAGGTAAATTCTAGAAAAATGATTCCAAGAACGATTATTTGTATGGTATGATCATGAATAAAAAATGAAGGAATATCTAAATAGTAATCCAAAGTATGAAAGAAGAATGGAAAAATGTTTGCTCAAAAAGATGCATTTTATTGAAATAAGGATTCTGAACACAAGCCTATTTCACAAAATGACTCTCATTACTTCTAGGCTGAAAGTAATAAGCATGTTTTGAATATTACTCTAGATTAGATTTAAAAATACATGTCTCTTCCAGAGTCCTATTGTTCAAAACACTCTCAAGTATATAAAGGCTGATGCTTGGAAAACTTTTATTCCTTGGTTCACTCTTTGGATTCGCCATTGGTGTTCTGACTTCCTGATTTCTAGGCTTCTGATGTCTTCTTCAAGGAATCGCAACTCTCTTACCCCCTCTTTCAATTATCGCAAATTACTACTTCGTTCGACTCATTGAACTTTAAAACCCCTATTTTAGTAAGCCTTTCCACCAATTTCTTATATGCAATGCAGTTATCGATTGAGTGACCCGTTATTCCCGCATGATACTCGCATTGAGCATTCGAATCATACCATTTGGGGTATGGGGGTTGTATTGGTTCCATGTAATGAGGAGCCACCACATGTGCATCAAATAGGCTTTGATACAACTCCCTATATGTCATTGGAATTGGTGTAAACTGGAGTTGCTTTGCACCGGATTCTTGTCTTGATGAGCCCTGATGACCAATAGTCACAGCCCTCGGTTGACTTATAGTGGCTAATTTAGGACGCTTGCTCAAGCTATTCACTTCATTTTCCATATTTCTTGGGCTTGATCTTTTGACACTTTCTCCCGCATCTATCTTTGTAACACCCTAAACCCGGCCCAAACACCAAGACCGTATCTGGCATGTCACTAAGAAGACTTTATAAAACATGTCACGTTTTGTTTTGTTTTAAAAACGTAGTTTTGGCGTTTATACGGGAAAAACTTAATAGGTTGATAAATTGTAAAAGAAATAAATTTTATTTAATGCCTTAATGAATATAAAACTGGAATTTTCCTTGGATTTTTATCGTTTCAGTACATGCCTTAGTTTAACCTTTTACGTAGGATTTTAGATGTCCAAAACCCAAAACCCAAAAAGAAAACATAAAAGAATTATAATAACCGGTGGCCTTATTACAATAAAATATAAACCAACTAATTAAAAATATTAAAATTAATTAAACTAGTAAAGTCTTTTGCTGAATCAAAATAATCCCTCGCATGGCCACCTTGCGCTCCTCTCCAGCCCGGTCCGATGCGCTAAGTGCTACCTAAAAGATGTTAAATAATAGGGTGAGTCACGAGACTCAGTGTGCACCCTCATGCACCATTAGATTTGGGCCTTAGCCCTACAGAACATAATAACAGATTTATATATATAACAGAAATTATGCAAGCCCAACCCAAATCCTAGGTTTCCTTCCATTACACACCACCCTTACCTGCCAGTCACACCATTGGGGATTTCTACAATCAACCCACACCGCTATACACCATCGATGGCAGTCATACTGCTCATCGTCAGATCATGGTCGTAGCCACTACAACAGGTCATGGAAAAAGCCACTACAACAGGTCACAGCAAAAGCCGCTACAACAGGTCACGGTAAAAGCCGCTACAACAAAACACTTCCCCTTTCTTCAAACCCAACCCCATGCAATCACAGAAATCGACATACTTATCACACATATCATCTTAACAGGAACATTCAGTTAGGAATGACAGAGATCACTAACCTGGTGATTCACTTTTACCCTCCTCGGGTTTCAACCATTATCTTAGGGATTTTGGCATTTATCAAAATATAATGATTTGTAAACAAATTTTAACAAGCAATCTAAATGGTGTGGAAGTGTTACACACCTGATATCGCGTAGTTTTACACCCTTAGTCAATATCCTTACTATCTGGATCTACAACCCTTAGTCTAAAACCTTGCTCAAAAGCCGGAAGAACACGAAGATTTGGGCTCCCCTACATTCGGCCAAGGGTTAGCAAATCCCAAATTTTTCACGTTAAAAATAATAGATCTCCTTACCTTGAAATCCCGAAAGTAACGCGATTCGTGTGTTACTGAACTCTGACTTAGAGATCTAAGCAAATGAATCCCCTTTCAAATCCCGGAATGTCGTAAAAGAAAACAAAATATTAGTCCTATATAGCCATTCGGCTATGTCCTCCAAAAGCCGGAAAAGAATCAAAAGAAAACCCAAATCATTACTTACCCTACAGAAGATTTCGGCTATCCCTTGTAGAAAGATTCGGCAACTGTAGAAGATTAGATATCTAGGAGTTTCGACTCTTTAAGGAAAAATCTCGGAAAGATGATCTGACGTGTTTTGGGCTTTTGAAAGAACTAAGAATTGAAGAGATGGCTAAGAGAGATTCAGCCAATGAATATTAAGGAGAGGAAAAGGTGGTTGGCAAGATTTTGGCAATTGATGAGACTTCAGGGCTTTCGATTTTCGACAGAAAAGAAAAAGAAGAAGAGATGATTCGAAAGAGAGAAAAACTAAAGGCTATTCGCAGAGAAAACAAATGAAAATTCGGCACACCCCCTAGCCTTTACCAAAACCGATTCCCCCCCTCACTGAGTTTGATTTTCGGCCAACTCTAGCCTCCTGGATGAGCTCTCATCTTTTCCCTTATCTTGATCTATTGATTCCTCAAAAATAGCCCTAATTAGCACCAACTCCTCCATTCTTTATCTGCTTATTATCCTCATAATTAAAACATTAAAATCTTCTAAATAATAGCCTTGTGCCGTCCCCTCCTAGTCCCCTTTTAAGTGCCAAAATTTGGCCCTATAACTTGGGCTTCAAGCAACCAAAATTTGGGCCCTCCTCATGCACTAGTGACGCCACCCTCTCCCTTCCTTGTGGCGCCACCTAATCTTTGGGCAACAAGCCCATTTTGTCATTTCAAACAACCAAAACCTTATTTTAAGCCCTAGAGTATCGAAACAGAATATTTAATCAAGGCCTCAGCCCAAACCTGAACCCAATTTGCACCTCTAATACTTAAATTAACACAATAAACATATCCACCCATTAAACGCATAGGCCCAAAAATTTAGGATGTTACAGTTCTACCCCCTTAAAGAAATTTCGTCCTCGAAATTTCCAACTAACTATCAATCATACTACCCAAGTCTCACCACCATGCTTCCGCTGCGAACTCTAATTCTAATGCCAAAAGAAACACTTAGGATAATATGATGGAGTACGCACCGGTATTTGCATCTGGAGCGTCCTCGTCCCCTTGTACTCATTCTTTCGATTGACGTTTATTTGATTAGAAATTTTTATGAATTAATAGTTTTCTTCCACTGATTAACCACGAACAGTCTTATGAACAGTAGTTTAAGAGTAGTTCTTTCGAATTCGGAATCACATCCACAAGTTTCAGTCTCAAGTTTGTCTCCTAGTTCTACATACACATACATTCAATCATTTCACATCAACATACAAATAGCATCCACGAACTTACCTTCATCACCTAAGGGTATTTTCGTCATTCCACTACCCAGGTGTATTTTCGTAATTTATCCTACAGGGGTATTTTCGTAATTTTTCAAAATAGGGTTCCTTGGTGATTTCGTGAGCGAAGGGTATTTTGGTAATTTTTTTAATTTGGGGGTATATTGGTAATTTTACAAATCAGGGATATTTTGGTCATTTATAAATCAGGGGTAATTTAGTAGTTTTACAAAATAGAGTGGCTGGTCCCTTTCGGGTTTTAGTTATAAATTTTGGCCTGACAACAAATCCTCGTGGCTAGGGTGAACAGTCACTATGCACCAGGTAGGATTCCAGCGAAGAGGAGGTGAGTCACTAGGACTGCTTAAGTACCAAGCTCTCCCTGAATCCAATCCTAGACATGCGTATGCCTGTTGCCACACCCAATCTCGCGACTTGTTCACAGGTTTGTTTGGTTGGATTAAATCTTATGAATTTAGAGAGTTGTTTAAACTAACCCTAAAGTCCATCAAGTTCTAATTAAAATAATCTACTTCCCTTAAAGCCCATCAAGCCCACATATATATATAACACACAAAGTGAGTTCGAATACTTACAGCGGACTTGGGTAGGAGACGCAGTGCCATCGAGAAACCCTCTCTGTATGATTTATAAATATACATGTTTTTTAAAAAAAAAACCTATTTTTAGAAAACGTTTTGAGCCTAAAACCCTCAAAGCCGAGTTTTGAACTGGGCTCGGATACCAATCTGTAACACCCCAAACCCGACCCAAACACCACGACCGAATCTGGCATGTCACTAAGAAGACTTTATAAAACATGTCGCGTTTTGTTTTGTTTTAAAAACATAGTTTTGGTGTTTATACGGGAAAAACTTAATAGGTTGATAAATTGTAAAAGAAATAAATTTTATTTAATGCCTTAATGAATATAAAACTGGAATTTTCCTTGGATTTTTATCGTTTCAGTACATGCCTTAGTTTAACCTTTTACGTAGGATTTTAGATGTCCAAAAACCCAAAAACCCAAAAGAAAACATAAAAGAATTATAATAACCGGTGGCCTTATTACAATAAAATATAAACCAACTAATTACAAATATTAAAATTAATTAAACTAGTAAAGTCTTTTGCTGAATCAAAATAATCCCTCGCATGGCCACCTTGCGCTCCTCTCCAGCCCGGTCCGATGCGCTAAGTGCTACCTGAAAGATGTTAAATAATAGGGTGAGTCGCGTGACTCAGTGTGCACCCTCATGCACCATTAGATTTGGGCCTTAGCCCTACAGAACATAATAACAGATTTATATATATAACAGAAATTATGCAAGCCCAACCCAAATCCTAGGTTTCCTTCCGCTACACACCACCCTTACCTGCCAGTCACACCATTGGGGATTTCTACAATCAACCCACACTGCTACACACCATCGATGGCAGTCATGCTACTCATCGTCAGATCATGGCCGTAGCCACTACAACAGGTCACGACAAAAGCCGCTACAACAGGTCACGGCAAAAGCCGCTACAACAGAACACTTCCCCTTTCTTCAAACCCAACCCCATGCAATTGCAGAAATTGGCATACTTATCACACATATCATCTTAACAGGAACATTCACTTAGGAATGACAGAGATCACTAACCCGGTGATCCGCTTTTACCCTCCTCGGGTTTCAACCATTATGCCGGGATTTTGGCATTTATAAAAATATAACAGATTTGTAAACAAATTTTAACAGGCAATCTAAATGGTGTGGAAGTGTTACACACACGATATCGCGTAGTTTTACACCCTGAGTCAATATCGTTACTATCTGGATCTACAACCCTTAGTCTAAAACCTTGCTCAAAAGCCGGAAGAACACGAAGATTTGGGCTCCCCTACATTCGGCCAAGGGTTAGCAAATCCCAAATTTTTCACGTTAAAAATAATAGATCTCCTTACCTTGAAATCCCGAAAGTAACACGATTCGTGTGTTATTGAACTCTGACTTAGAGATCTAAGCAATTGAATCCCCCTTCAAATCCTGGAATGCCGCAAAAGAAAACAAAATATTAGTCCTATATAGCCATTCGGCTATGGCCTCCAAAAGCCGGAAAAGAATCAAAAGAAAACCCAAATCATTACTTACCCTACAGAAGATTTCGGCTATCCCTTGTAGAAAGATTCGGCAACTGTAGAAGGTTAGAGATCTAGGAGTTTCGACTCTTTAAGGAAAAATCCCGAAAAGATAATCTGATGTGTTTTCGGCTTTTGAAAGAACTAAGAATTGAAGAGATGGCCAAGAGAGATTCGGCCAATGAATATTAAGGAGAGGAAAAGGTGGTTGGCAGGATTTCGGCAATTGATGAGACTTCAGGGGTTTCGGTTTCTGACAGAAAAGAAAAATAAGAAGAGATGATTCGAAAGAGAGAAAAACTAAAGGCTATTCGCAGAGAAAACAAATGAAAATTCGGCACACGCCCTAGCCTTTACCAAAACCGATTTCCCCCCTCACTGAGTTTGATTTTCGGCCAACTCTAACCTCCTGGATGAGCTCTCATCTTTTCCCTTATCTTGATCTATTGATTCCTCAAAAATAGCCCTAATTAGCACCAACTCCTCCCTTCTTTATCTACTTATTATCCTCATAATTAAAACATTAAAATCTCCTAAATAATAGCCTTGTGCCGTCCCCTCCTAGTCCCATTTTAAGTGCCGAAATTTGGCCCTATAACTTGGGCTTCAAGCAACCAAAATTTGGGCCCTCCTCATGCACTAGTGACGCTACCCTCTCCCTTCCTTGTGGCGCCACCTAATCTTTGGGCAACAAGCCCATTTTGTCATTTCAAACAACCAAAACCTTATTTTAAGCCCTAGAGTATCTAAACAGAATATTTAATTAAGGCCTCAGCCCAAACCTGAACCCAATTTGCACCTCTAATACTTAAATTAACACATTAAACGTATCCACCCATTAAACGCATAGGCCCAAAAATTCAGGATGTTACAATCTTTCCACTCTTTATGGCATTCTCAATCATTTCCCCAGTCATTACGACGTCCGAGAAGCTCTTTGTAGCGCTCCCTAGCATATGAGTGATAAACGGGGCTTTCAAGGTGTTAATGAAGAGCATAGTGGTTTCTTTCTCCAAAAGAGGTGGCTGGACCTGTATGGCAACCTCTCTCCACCTTTGTACATATTGCCGAAAACTCTCGCTTGGTTTCTTCTCCATGTTTTGCAGGGTAATTCTATCAGGGGTCATATCATTACGTGGTATCAGATTTGAATAAATGCCTGTGCTAAATCCCTCCAAGAACCAATTTCGGTACGGCTCAACTGATTGTACCATTTAGATCTTGGCTCTGGCGCAGAGTGTCCGGGAAGCAATGAATTAGCAGTTGGTCATTGTTAATGTACCCAGTCATTCTCCGGCAAAACATAGTTATGTGAGCTTCTGGGCAAGTAGTCCCATTGTATTTTTCAAATTCTGGCACCTTGAATTTGTGGGGAAGTATTAGATCTGGCACCAAGCTTAGATCTTTAGTGTCGATTCCATGTTGCCTATCAGCGCTTTCCATGGCCCTAAATTTGTCTTCCAACCATTTGCATCGCTCCTCTAACTGTTTTGGCAATTCAACCCTTACCCTTTCTCTCTCTGCTGCCTCATCAAAGTCATGAATAACAGCATTAATTGGATGATCCCCTAAGTTAGAACCCGATCCTATTTGGAAATTGGCCGGCATCGAAACATCTTCTTGAAATTGTTGAGGTTTAATTGTGACAGATGTCTTTTGTGGATGCACTTCAGGATGTGTTGGGGTAAAACTATTTTCACCAGTGTTAACCATGAGGGTTTTTCCTTTGTCTATTCCTCGCGTCAGTAGTTGAGTTAATTGGTTCACCATATTCTGTTGTGATTCCATCATCCGATCAATCATATCTTCTTGGATCTTAGCCATCTGCTCCTGCATTTGCAGCTGAAGTTTATCCTACATCTCCCTTTGGAGTTGCTCAAGCTTCTCCAATCTCTGATCCATATTTTTCATCTTGGTTCTGGTACCGCAGGGATGTTTGGTTTTGCCGGTGTCCAGGTTAATGCTGAAATAACTTCAACCAATCAGGGTCTTCTCATGAAATCTAATGCATATGATGTAATGTCATGAAAACAGCGTAACACAAATGATGTAATGCACATGCATGCAATGCAAATACATGGAATGAATGCAATACAATCAAAAGGAAACACATTAGTGCAAGAGAAATAAACAACATAGAACACCTGACTGGGTGACCACTAGGGTTTGGCGTGGCTCTATCTAGGGTAGGCGCCTAGGGCTGCTATATGCGGCTTAGTTCTAAAGAATGGGTACCTGAACCAGCAGATTCCTCAATCCTCACCCATTATAGGCTCATATGGATTGAGTTCAGTTCAGGGGAATACATTTCCCTATGGCTGCACGGAGATGAAAATCTCACGAAGATATAGGTACGGATGTATCCCGGAATCGATTCACTATCCTGCACGGAGGTGAAAACCTCACGAAGGAGTCGCTTCTCGCTCCCACTTAAGGGTATGACCCAGCGGTCATGCAATATGATGGAAAGTATTCTATAAGACTCGAACCACAGCAATCAAATGAGATAACGCGAATGAATGCAATAAAAGGATCGTAATTTTTCAAGTCAAATTTTCAATTTTTGTCTTTTTACCGCACTTTTGAAAAACGGGAATCGACTTTAAAAAAACATGGAAATGGAGTCGCCACCAATCTTTTTTGATGAGGTGTGATCGGGTCACCTTTGTTTTAGTAAAACATTTTTGTTTACTAAAACGGTGTTTTTGGTCTACGAAATTCGAGAAAATAGGTTCGGGAGTCGGTTACGTACGAGGAAGGATTAGCACCCCCGTAAAGCCCAAAATTGGTACCGAATTGATTAATTGATGTCCTGACGTCGAAAATTTGAAAAGATTTTAGATTACGATCCATTTATTTAAAATATATATGTATTTGGACAAAACCGTATTGGATGCCAAAGCTCCCTATTTCGGAGAAATAAAATGCCATACTCAGTAAGTTAGGGCATAACATCTTATATTCTCGAAGTTGGATTTATCTTTCGACGTTTAATACTTGTATATTTAAAAAAATAAGAAGGATATTCCCTTATTTGGGTAAAATGAAAGATCGCAACCCAGTAAGTTAGGGCACTATTTCTCAAAATTCCCGAATACGGAATATTGCCTTTGTTCTTTTGAAATTCTTATCTCGAGATGATAAAATATCACACCCAGTAAGTTAGGGCGCAATGTCTCAAATTCCCGAGAATAAGTTTTATATTTGAAATATTATGCATTTTGATTTAAGCGAGAAAGGACACTCGGTTGCTAGGTTTTAACGAGGAGAATCAGAACTCAGTAAGTTAGAGCACGATTTTCTCGAAACCTCTAAACACGAGCATTGCCTTATGATTTTAAAAATGAAATGACATTAAGACACTACATCTTTCGTAAGATACAAGGGAACACTAGTATACAAAGCAAGATATTAATCCATACATCAAATGTTACACTAACGTATCACAACATTCAACCAATAATTAAGAGATACAAATCATACAATAGCAATAATTACACAATATACAATTTCTCTATTAATTATCGGAGAAAATGAAGCAAAATAATATACACGAAATATTACTGTTGTAACACCCCAAACCCTACCAAACGCTACGATCGAATTTGGTTTGCTCTGAAAAAACAATTTGAGAACCATTTTAAAACCGATTTAAGTTTTGTCGAAAACCTTGTGTTTTCAAGTCTCTTGTTAAAAACCATACTTAGTGTTGCTTAGAAATATTTATTAAGTCGGGTTGTTTATAGATTGCAAATGTGCCCGATGGCATTTTTAAAACATTTTACGCTTGATTGGGAAAAACATGTGAATTCATTTTTAACATAATTAAGTATTTTAAACAAATATTCAAAGCATGTAACAATAATAAAATAATTCTAGGAGGCCTTATTACAACTTAATTAAAATAAACCAACATTAAATAAAATAAAACAAAGTCCGAGTTCATCTATTAAAATGTCCATCGCATGGCCACCTCGAGTCCATCCGGCTCCATCTCCGCGATCTACTCATCCGCAAAATGTTAAGGGAAAGGGGTGAGTCACCAAGACTCGAGTGTGTAATCCCCACCCCGGTAAAGTAACTCATACACAAGTCATTAATAAACATGCACATGCAACCCAACCTAACCATCCATACTTCTTTTCTACCCGTGTGGTCAAAACCACCGGTGGTCAAAACCACCGATGACTTAGAGTCACAAATCGGATGATGGGGCCAACCCATCGTGTGGTCAAAACCACTAATGACCATGGGTCACAATATTTCAAATGTGGTCAAAACCATTGGTGGTACCAAACCACCGGGACTTAGTCGCAAATAATTAATCGTTGTGGTCAAAACCACCGATGACCATAGGTCACAAATAATCTGATGGGGCCAACCCATCTTGTGGTCAAAACCACCGACGATATCCATAATTCTTCCCCTCCTCTCATCAATCCCACCATCACATGCTTTTATAACAATTTTCATAAATCATACCGTAGCATTTAATCATCATGTGATGGCATGCAAATCATATATCAAAAATCACAAGTTAGGGACTTACCAGGAATCCATGTTTAAGCCCACAAGCATATCATAGATCACTACCAAAATTTATACTCAAGACAATAATATGGCAAATTTATTAATAAAGTGTGTAAAGAGTTTACACACCTTTTGCTATCGTAATTCCTAGATCTCAAACTCCGATCTACAACGCTAGATCTCTTGTCCTATAATCGACCAAAAAGCATGGTTAGGGACTTAGGCCTATTCGGCCAAATACATGGGTTAGTACCATGGCCTATTCGGTCAAACCAATACAATTGAAAAGGGTTCCTTGTGAACCCAAAACATTACCCGAACGTCTTTGAACCCAAGCCACTATACTCCAATTGGTCTTGCTTCCCTGAAATCGGCAACTATTGGCTTTTCTTAGTCATTAGAAGAATAATCTATTATAAGTAGGCATTTACCACCACTTACCCAAATCAGAAAGTCGAGAATGAAAGATCCAATCTCACCGCTTTGAGATCCCGAAGTGCCTATCATCAATTTCAACATTGATTAGAACCTTTGCTACTGTTTGCCAAAATTTCAGCTTCCATCCACTCCCACAAGTCAACAAAGAAAAGAAAATATGAAAGGAGGGTTCGGCCATCCCTTACCTTACAATCGATTGAATAACAGAGAAAACCCGGAGTATCAATGCCATCTGCCCTATTCGCCAAAGTGCAATCAAGGAGGAGTGTGAGATTTCGGTACTTCAAAAGGGTATATTCGGCTAAGGGAAGAAAGAAAATAATGGAGAAGAAAGTGCTAAAAGTTTTGGCTAAAGGGGTTTGAGAAGAGGAAGGAAAGAAAATAAATGAGAGATTGATGTATAGGGAATTCGGCTAAGGTCCTTTAGAAGAAAAGAAAGAGTTTCAGTTTTTTGGAGCATGAAAAAGAAAGAAAAATAAAAGATGAAGGCTAGGTAAATTGTTAGCGAAAATCCCAAGAAAATCACTTAAGCAAATTCGGCCTCCCCTATACCTAAGCTTGCAGTCCACCCTTCTTTGAAGTGTTTAAAAAAATTCATTCACTACCTAAAATAATTCTAGGCCACTCATTTGAAGCAATTCAAATTGAATTTGAATACTTAAAATAATAATCCAATAATAATTCCATTTAATCCTATTTGTTTATCACCTCTTCAAGATAACAATAAAAATTAAAAAAAAAATGAATAATCCTTATTCCTTATCAATTTAAAAGTCCAAAATCGGGCCACTACTCCACCCTTTTCACGCCAAAGATTGAGAAGAAGGAGAAGATAAAAAAATAAAACCCAAACTGGCACGCTATCTTTGGCTCGAACAGATGACCCATGCCGCAGCCTCCCCTTAAGCGCCTGGACCAACTCTCCCAATTTGACATTCATGTCAATTAACCCTTTCCTTTATTTATAACACCTACTTCTTGGCCCTTTTTTTTCTTCTAACGCAAAAAAAAAAACCCAAACTAAAAATGCTCCTCGTCCCTCGAACCCGAGACCTCACTGCACCCTCACTCTCCAACGCCTTTTGCCACTTCTCCTCATTAGACTTTCATGCCATAAACCTTCTCCAATTAATTTTATGGCCTTCCTACTTAAGCCCCCTTGTCTCACGCCAAAACTAAAAATAAAATGCCACTTGCTCACGCCAGTGCCTTGAACCCAGCCCTCTTTAGCGCTACTTCCATTTCTTAAGCGCGCATGGAGCCACTTTGCCAACCTGGACTTTCATGTTCATTTCCCGGCTATTTATTTTTAAGGCATACCGCCCAGATTCCTAGTTGACGCAAAACTAAAATCAAAGTGCTGCCTTTGCAACTCGAACCCAACTCCTTTGCCTCACCCTTAGGCGCACCAAGCCAATTGTGCCGATTAGTTCCTTGTGTCACACTTTTCCCAGCATTTTTACTTAACCCCTATCTCGCCTAGCTTCCTCCTTTTAGACACTTAAAAAAATAATATTTTAACACTAGGTCAGGCCCAACTCGGGTTTAATTCTAGACCCTAAAATATGCCAAATAAATCATAATATTTATTCTTGAGCACCCACATGGGAAATTAATTAAATTACACACAACCCCTAATTTAGGATGTTACAATTCTACCCCTTAAAAATAATTTCGTCCTCGAAATTACTTACTAACGAATAATCGTGACATCCTAACTCACCGCAGACTACGCTTATGCTGCGCACTCTGATCTTAACAAATCTAACACGTCCCCTAGAACTCATTTCTAACGTCGCGATTTAACTGATTAAAAAGTTTTATGCATTAGTATTTGTTTCACTTGGTTATCCGCATGAAGAAATTTTATGAGGAGAGTGTAATAGAGATTCTTTCGATCACACAATGTTTTAAATCTTCTACCCTAGTTCACACAGAAGGGCTCATCCATTCCCTAATACCTTTCATACTTATTCACTCTTGGACATTTCGCCCATTTCTAACCTGTGGGTATTTTTGGTAATTTTTTCTCTGAGGGCATTTTCGTAATTTTCCGAACCAAAATATTTTGCTGATGATTTTCAAAGCAAGGTTTTTGAATGTCTATAAAATCATTGAAATTTTTGGGCAAAACCATTGAATTAATATTTTATGGGTCAGGGGCATTTTGGTCATTTTACTCCTAAGGGTATTTCTGTAATTTTTCACGAGTCAAGTTTTTCGAGAAAAACGTTGTAAAAGTGATGTTCTAGGATTTGAGAAAGTTATTGCACAAGTTTTGGAAACATTAGGGTTTGTTGTTTCATTCTATTTCGAAAAAACAAGGCTAATTCCCTTTTCGGGTTTTAATCATTGTGTTTAGCCTATGACCGAGCCCTCCTGGTCAGGGTGAACCAAGGCTACGCACCAGGCAGAATTCGAGTGAAGAGGAGGTGGGTCACGCGGACCGCTTAAATACCAAGCTCTCACTGAACCTTTCTAGACATGCGCACAGAGGTTACCACACCACTGAGCCCTCTAAGTTAGGGTGAACCGAAGCTACGCACCAGGTAGGATACCTGCGAAGAGGAGGTGAGTCACGAGGACTGCTTAAATACCAGGCTCTTCCGGATCCAATCCTAGACATGCGTACAGGGGTTACCACACCCTAGCTCATTGACTAAGTCATAGGTTGGTTTAGTTCCTTAAGTCTTATGCTTCGTTTGTGTTTGAGTAATCTAACCTTAGGGTCCAAGTCCTATAAGTCTATCTACGTTCCATGCTTCCTACCCTTCTACAGAATATAATTCACCAAGAGGTTTAGATATACTTACCTGGGCGGATTGGTGCCGGAGACTCGGGCCATCTTTGTTCAAAAACCAAAAATCATTCCATAAGGCCTACCAAAACATTTTTGGGCCTTGGGCCCCACACAATGAGCTTTGAACTGGGCTCGATACTATTTGTAACACCCCAAACCCGGCCCAAACGCTACGACCGAATTTGGTTTGCTACAGAAAAAACAATTTGAGAACCATTTTAAAACCGATTTAAGTTTTGTCGAAAACCTTGTGTTTTCAAGTCTCTTGTTAAAAACCATACTTAGTGTTGCTTAGAAATATTTATTAAGTCGGGTTGTTTATAGATTGCAAATGTGCCCGATGGCATTTTTAAAACATTTTACGTTTGATTGGGAAAAACATGTGAATTCATTTTTAACATAATTAAGTATTTTAAACAAATATTCAAAGCATGTAACAATAATAAAATAATTCTAGGAGGCCTTATTACAACTTAATTAAAATAAACCAACATTAAATAAAATAAAACAAAGTCCAGGTTCATCTATTAAAATGTCCACTGCATGGCCACCTCGAGTCCATCCGGCTCCATCTCCGCGATCTACTCATCCGCAAAATGTTAAGGAGGAAAGGGTGAGTCACCAAGACTCAGTGTGTAATCCCCACCCGGTAAAGTAACTCATACACAAGTCATTAATAAACATGCACATGCAACCCAACCTAACCATCCATACTTCTTTTTTCTACCCCGTGTGGTCAAAACCACTGGTGGTCAAAACCACCGATGACTTAGAGTCACAAATCGATGATGGGGCCAACCCATCGTGTGGTCAAAACCACTAATGACCATGGGTCACAATATTTCAAATGTGGTCAAAACCATCTGGTGGTACCAAACCACCGGGACTTAGTCGCAAATAATTAATCGTTGTGGTCAAAACCACCGATGACCATAGGTCACAAATAATCTGATGGGGCCAACCCATCTTGTGGTCAAAACCACCGACGTACATCCATAATTCTTCCCCCTCCTCTCATCAATCCCACCATCACATGCTTTTATAACAATTTTCATAAATCATACCGTAGCATTTAATCATCATGTGATGGCATGCAAATCATATATCAAAATCACAAGTTAGGGGACTTACAGGAATCCATGTTTAAGCCCACAAGCATATCATAGATCACTACCAAAATTTATACTCAAGACAATAATATGGCAAATTTATTAATAAAGTGTGTAAAGAGTTTACACACCTTTGCTATCGTAATTCCTAGATCTCGAAACTCCGATCTACAACGCTAGATCTCTTGTCCTATAATCGACCAAAAAGCATGGTTAGGGACTTAGGCCTATTCGGCCAAATACATGGGTTAGTACCATGGCCTATTCGGTCAAACCAATACAATTGAAAAGGGTTCCTTGTGAACCCAAAACATTACCCGAACGTCTTTGAACCCAAGCCACTATACTCCAATTGGTCTTGCTTCCCTGAAATCGGCAACTATTGGCTTTTCTTAGTCATTAGAAGAATAATCTATTATAAGTAGGCATTTACCACCACTTACCCAACCGAAAGTCGAGAGAATGAAAGATCCAATCTCACCGCTTTGAGATCCGAAGTGCCTATCATCAATTTCAACATTGATTAGAACCTTTGCTACTGTTTGCCAAAATTTCAGCTTCCATCCACTCCCACAAGTCAACAAAGAAAAGAAAATATGAAAGGAGGGTTCGCCATCCCTTACCTTACAATCGATTGAATAACAGAGAAAACCCGGAGTATCAATGCCACCTTTGTCTATTCGGCCAAAGTGCAATCAAGGAGGAGTGTGAGATTTCGGTACTTCAAAAGGGTATATTCGGCTAAGGGGAAGAAAGAAAATAATGGAGAAGAAAGTGCTAAAAGTTTTGGCTAAAGGGGTTTGAGAAGAGGAAGGAAAGAAAATAAATGAGAGATTGATGTATAGGGAATTCGGCTAAGGTCCTTTAGAAGAAAAGAAAGAGTTTCATTTTTTGGAGCATGAAAAGAAAGAAAAATAAAAGATGAAGGCTAGGTAAATTGTTAGCCGAAAATCCCAAGAAAATCACTTAAGCAAATTCGGCCTCCCCTATACCTAAGCTTGTCAGTCCACCCTTCTTTGAAGTGTTTAAAAAAATTCATTCACTACCTAAAATAATTCTAGGCCACTCATTTGAAGCAATTCAAATTGAATTTGAATACTTAAAATAATAATCCAATAATAATTCCATTTAATCCTATTTGTTTATCACCTCTTCAAGATAACAATAAAAATTAAAAAAATGAATAATCCTTATTCCTTATCAATTTAAAAGTCCAAAATCGGGCCACTACTCCACCCTTTTCACGCCAAAGATTGAGAAGAAGGAGAAGATAAAAAAATAAAACCCAAAGCTCGCTGCTATCTTTGGCTCGAACCAGATGACCCATGCCATGACCTCCCCTTAAGCACCTGGACCAACTCTCCCAATTTGACATTCATGTCAAATAACCCTTTCCTTTATTTATAACACCTACTTCTTGGCCCTTTTTCTTCTAACGCATAAAAAAACCCAAACTAAAAATGCTCCTGCGTCCCTCGAACCCGAGACCTCACTACTGACCCTCACTCTCCAACGCCTTTTGCCACTTCTCCTCATTAGACTTTCATGCCATAAACCTTCTCCAATTAATTTTATGGCCTTCCTACTTAAGCCCCTTGTCTCACGCCAAAACTAAAAATAAAATGCCACTTGTCGCTGTAGTGCCTTGAACCAGGCCCTCTTTAGCGCTACTTCCACCCTTAGCAAGCGCATGGAGCCACTTTTGCCAACCTGGACTTTCATGTTCATTTCCCGGCTATTTATTTTTAAGGCATACCTGCCCAGATTCCCTAGTTGACGCAAAAATAAAATCAAAGTGTGCCTTTGCAACTCGAACCCAACTCCTTTGCCTCACCCTTAGGCGCACCAAGCCAATTGTGCCAGTTAGTTCCTTGTGTCACACTTTTCCCAGATTTTTACTTAACCCCTATCTCGCCTAGCTTCCTCCTTTTAGACACTTAAAAAAAATAATATTTTAACACTAGGTCAGGCCCAACTCGGGTTTAATTCTAGACCCTAAAATATGCCAAATAAATCATAATATTTATTCTTCAGGCACCCACATGGGAAATTAATTAAATTACACACAACCCCTAATTTAGGATGTTACAACTGTAATGAATCACAAATAATTAATGGTTACAAATTAAACAATATGACCCATGCAATAACAAACAAATAAACACTTAATTTAAAATATATGTGTATATATATAAGAAATAATGGAAGTGACGTAAAGCCATTTAAAACATAATATTTAATATTATAAGTAAAAATATATGTATACAATATATGTATTTAAAATATATGTATATAAAAAAAATAATATCTAGAGTCACTTAAAATATAATGTTTAATATTATTTTTTTTAAAAAGGGAATAATTACACAAATCAATGAGAAAAATAATAAAACAAATTAATCTAATGACCACATTGAAATCAGAATAAAAATCAAGGGGCTAAAAGCAATAAAATAACTGAAATAAAAAAGGACTGGAATGTCAGGCGCGTGAATTGAAAGGGACTAAAACGTAATTTTGCCCAACTTATTAAACGCAATTTTTATCTAGGGATTAAATTAAAAACTGTGCAAAATTTTCAGGCCCAAAATTAAAATAAAAGAAAAACTTAATTAAAGAAAACTAAAAATGCGGAAGGACTAAGGGCGCAATAAACCCCTTAGTCAAAAACACGCGGATCCTTCCTCGGGTGGTCACTCGCATGGTTATGGCCTTAAACGACGTCGTTTAAGGGCTATTGCAATGAGCCTAAACGGCGCCGTTTCTTTAATAGACTTGAAACCTAATTAAAACAAATCAAACCCTTATCTAAACCTTCACAAAACGAAACCCTAAATCCCCTTTTGTTTTTCAACCGAAATCAAAACCTCTCGCCGCCTTTGAAGCCCCGTCCGAACCCTAAAGTCATGACCGTCGATCGATTAGCAGCGCAGACTCAAGCCATTTGGATGGTCCTTGCGGAAGCGGACACGAGTGTTTCAATATTTTAGACCTCGACGATCGCACTTGCTTCGATTTCAACGAAGAAGAAGGCCTCGTCGTCCGTTCGTCTTACAAAGGTAAGTTCCTATTTTTATTTTATACTAGCGTATATTAAAAAGAAAGAAAAAGAAAATGCTCGAAAAGGTTCAAAGAAAGAACAATAAAAGAAAGTATGCAATTGAAAAGACCTCTTCTTTTGAAATCTGTTTTCGATTTTTATTTCTCTGTATTGGTATCTGCGTATTGAAAATCATCTAGGAAAGTTACAATGGTTTGCCTTGTCTTTAAAGGCCGGAAATCGAAAATAAAAATACAAAGAAAAACATGTCATTGCTTTGTTTCGCTGCTTGTTTGTCTTTTTTTGCGGTATGGCCATCGCACGAAGACACGCGTGGCGTTATGCGAAGGTGTACGACGGTGATGTGCTAGAAATTTGCTCGTGGGGAGAATGGCGCTAGAGGTTTCGAGAAACCCCTAGGGTTTTCGGATAGGTTAATCTTTGTTGGGCCAATCGGGCCTCGAGTCTTTTGGGAATTGGGCTAAAAATTTGGGCCACTGTAATTTTTATTTAATGGACTTTGGACTTTATTGGGTTTGTAAAAAAAGACTGGACTTTAATAATTGGTTTTTGTTTTTAATTTTTGTTTGGTTAATGGGCCCGGGCATAAATTGGGTCTTACAATAGTAATAGAATAAAAATTATTATACCAAACCAACAGACTTCATTATCAAATTTAGGGGTGAGCAAAACTCGATTTGACTCGAAAAAATCGAAAAAAAAATTGAATTTCCAGTTAAACGAATCGAGTTATTCGAGTTAATCGAGTTATTCGAGTCAACTCGATTTTTTTTTCGAATTTCGAGTTCGAATCGAGTTGAGTTTTCGAATTCGAATAACTGAAATAATTCGAATAATTCGAATATTAAACTATAATATTTTACATTTTTACCCCAAACTCCCAAACATTTTTACTTTTCCCTCAAAACTTTTACTCCTTCCCACTTTCCCCCCAAAACTTTTACTCCCCTCCCATCCCACCCCCCCAATCTAACCAAAATTCATTTCCCACCGAAATTTTACTCTCTCATTTACTTTTCCTCAAAATTTTACTCCAAAAAACCCTCAAAACTTTTTATTTTCCCCCAAAATTTTTACTCCCTCCCATTTTTCCCCTAAAACTTTTACTCCCTTCCCATCTCACCTCCCATCTACCCCAAACCCACCCCCCCCTCCAATTTTTTTTAATATTTTCCCTTCAAAATTTTACTCCCCCCTATTTACTTTCCCTCAAACTTTTATTCTCCAAAATTTTTTATTTCCCCCCTAAACTTTTACTTCTCACCCTTTACTCTCAAATAAAAAATCAAAATTATCCAAAGAAAAATCACTAAACATAAATAGTAATAATTTTATTTATATCTACTATTTATATTATTAAATTTAATTTCACATTTTATATTATTTATATTATTGAATTGTTTAGTCATATTGAATATTTATATTAAAATTGAATTATTAATTATGCCATAAAATATTCGTGTTAAAATTTTATATTGGTATCAATTTCACATTTTATCTTTAAAATAGCTTTTATTAAAAAAAAAATCACATTTTTACATTTAATATATTTTTTAATTCCAAAATACATAGTGACAAGAATCTGAAGATAATTGAAATAACTAAACGAGCAAAGAAGCTAACCCGTATATAAAATATTAATAAATAAATTATTTGGTGATGAAAGTTAATAAAAAATTTGGTTAAGTAAATTATTTGAAGATGAAAGTTAATAAAAAATTTGGTTAAGGTGGACAAATTTTATTACGATGGGTAACAATGGTTACAAGGACCTAAATTTATTTTTTAAAATTTAACTCGAACAAATATATTCGATTCGATTCGATTCGAATTCCATCTCACTCGACTCGATTCGAGAAAATTTCAAATCAAATTAGGATGATAAAATATGATTTGTCAACTCGATTAACTCAAATTTTTTTCATTCGATTCGATTCGATTCGATTCGATCGAACGCTCACCCCTAATCAAATTCTAATTTTCTTTTACTTATGAACTCAATTACTTGATCAAAGATATTGATGATGAGATGCAAATACTTGCTAAAACACCAATAAGTATTACAAATTGTACTTTGGCCCTCAAAAAAAAAAAAAAAAATTTAATCCCTTAAAAATTGATGAAATTGTAAATTTATAAATGATAAAATTATGTTTTGACCTCTCAAAATTTTATAATTAATTTTTGACCTCCCTACAAAAATTCTACACCCTCCCCGCCACTAAGAGACCCTGGAGGCCATGCCCCCCTAAAATGGTAGATTTTCAATTTAAGCCCTTTATAATTTATAAAATTTTAAATTAGTAATGGTAAAATTGCACTTTGCCCTCCCAAAAATGATAAAAATTTGATTTAACCTTTTAAAAATTATAAAGATATAGACTATTAAAATGATGAAATTACATTTTTACTATCGTAAAAATATATAATTTAATTTTAGCCCCCAAAAAGAAATTTCTGGCTCCGCCACTGCACCTGATATATATTGTCATTTATTATAAAATATATATTTTGATATTTAATAACTGTAAAATATTTTTAAAAAGTTAAAATTATAAATATAGTTGATCAATTATAAATATATTTTATCGTATTATTTAAACTTTTATTTCCTAAAATTTATATCCATATTTGAAGTTACAAATGAAAGTTTATCCTTTATTATTTATAGTCCTTGGGACACTTGTTTTAATTTAATTTTTGAGTAAACTATTAAAATAGTTACTTTTGTTTGTCTCAGGTGACATTTTAGTTACTTATGTTTGAAATGTTACGTTTTAGTCATTTACGTTATCGTATTGTAACATTTTAGTCACTAAGTGTTAATTGTCATTAATGGTGTAACGGTAAGCTGACGTGACCCATTAAATCATCATTTTAAACGAAAATTTTAGGTTAAATTATACGATTGGTTCCTATATATTTTTTCGTTTTGAGCAATTTAAATTTTTTTCTTTTATGTTCTTTGAACTTTTTTTTTCATTCTCTTCTCCTTCTCCCTCTGTTTTCCTCCCTTCTCCATTTCTTTTAACGTAGTTCTTCTATATTTTTCATTTGTTAAAACTAGTACCTATACTTTTATTTTTTGAACAATTTAATTTTTTCTTTTTATTTCTTTATTTTCCTTTTATTCTTCCCTTTATTTTTATCTCTTCTCATATTCTTCACTGCAGAAACATAATCTTTACCCACCAAATAAACAAAGTCCTTGTTTCTTTCACATGATTCCTAAATTGAATTTCACTCAAAACCGAATATCAATCATTCTTAATCACATCTCGATTAGATATAACCTAATTTTGAAACTAAAATTGGATCTAACTAATCAATATAAAATAAAATCATATCCTTAATCAAATCAAAACATAAATTGAATTCTTTATATTTAAAACAAAAATTTTGCGTTTCCAAACTTTTACAGAATCGTGTAGATTATTCCTTTCATTTTCTTTTAATTTCTGACGAATAAAATGAAGCAAATGATAAATTTGATCTAAACCTTCTTGAATATTTTCAAGCAAGCTTGATTGGAAACCGAACATAGATGAATCGAAGAGAGAAAGGGAGCATGAACCAAACTGGTTTGGGTAAAGTTGATGGTAAGTTTTGTATAGTGGCCGTTTTAGTCATTAAAAGTGTAGAGCTTGTTTGAAGAATCCATGAAACAACATAGCTTCAAGAGGGTGGAATGCTGTAGGTAAGATAGATAAGGTGGTCGTGGGGGTTGGTTAGGAGGTTAAGGGAACGTGCTTGAGAAACTTTGTTGAGGATGGACTGCCATAAGTCGCAACTGGCGAGGTGTTCGAGTGAGGCAAGCTTGTGGATTAGGTAATTGAGAGATCAAATTGGTTCGTTAAAGCGATGATGGACAATGAGAGTTTGTAGTTGTGGGGTGAGAATATGCGAAGCAAGTTTTATTTTGGTTTCAACTTTCGCCTTTTCTTTTTTCATAAACATAAAAAAGTTTCAACAAATGGAAAATATAGAAAAACTGCATTAAAAATGATGGAGAAGGGAGGAAAACAGAGAGACAAGCAGAAGAGAATAGAAAAAAAAAGATAAAAAAGAAAGTTAAAAGAACATAAAAGAAAAATAAATAAATTGCTAAAAACGAAAAAATATGGGGACCAATTGTATAATTTAACCTAATTTTTTTGTTTGAAACGATATTCAACATGTCATGTCAGCTTATTGTTACACCGTTAACGACAATTAATGGCTTAGTGACTAAAATGTTACAACCCGTTAACGTAAGTGACTAAAACGTAACATTTCAAACATAAATGACTAAAATGTAATCTGAAGTAAACAAAAGTGACTACTTTAATAGTTTACCCTTAAAATTTTTTAATAACTTGAGAGTGTTGCTTTAATTTTTGTTCTAATGCTCAGTGAGCATGAAGTATTATAAAAGAATTTTAGTGGATAAAATATAATATTGTAATTAAATTAACTTGGATTAAAAGATAAGACTGTTTTTGCCCTTGGACCCGTTCAGCACAATTCAAAATATATGGGCTTAACGCCTATCGGTAATGTCTTGTGGCTTTTTACCTCCTTAAGGCGGATCACCATTTTTTTTTAGAGTTTAAGAATAATTTTATTTTGTAATTAAATATACTCAACTTTATTATTTTTTCAAAAATTTAATTATCAGCTCTAATTTTTTTGATAATTGTGACCAATTATAATATTTATAAAATAATGGTTTATAATATACATATTTGTTAACATTTATAAAATAAAATTAAGTGTAATTATTTGTTAGAGTTGTGTGACCCAAATTCTTATTAAATAAAATAAGAAATTGCTTGCAAGTCAAGTTAAATAAAATATATTTTCTTTCTAAAAGATTTAGTATTTATTAGTATAATATATTTAGCATTTATTAACATGCTTTATTTGATCTACGAATTTAGCCTATAAATAGGCTCTTTTACATTAGAACATACACCCATTAAATGTTATAACTCGTAACTCTTTAGGAGAATTTTGTATTTACGTTTTGAGGGTTCTTTGTTTTCGAGTTTCGAGGTTTAGTTTTTATCTCCATCTTTTGTACTCTTTGTTCTTTTTCCATTATAGTAAAATTATCTTTACCCGTGATTTTTTATCCTCATTGGATGTGTTTTTCCACGTTAAATTTGTGTGTTCAATTTCTCAATTTCTTCCGTTATTTTTACTTGTTCGTTGCTTAATCGGGTCGATCCCCAACAAGTGGTATCAGAGCTAGTTCAATTTTTCGTACATCAGCTCGTTTAGAGTGTAATAGGCCCAATTCGCCCGAGCCTATTAACCAAATTTAAACCCATTTAAAACCAAAAAATAAACCAAATAAAATATAAAACAAAATAAAGTCCAATAAAAAAGAGGTCCACAGTCCTTTATTTACTTAACAGGCCCAAATAAGTAGCCCAAATTTGACCCAAATTAAAAAGGGCCCGATACGTAAATTTTTCAGAAACCCTAAGGGTTTCTGAAGTTTGCTTCGCGCCGCAATAGCCCCGTAGCTCCAAACCAGAATAGGACCCGAGCAGGGAAGCTTCTGGAAGCCCGTGTTGCAGATCCCACGAACGGCCTCGCCACGTCCGCCTCTTTGAACAATGTCGAACCTGCGAGAAGAAAAGAGTAACAGATTGACAGCTCGCAACAAACGATGATGGCAATAGTATATAGCAATTGACAGAGGGATATAACAGAAAATCTAAAAAGAAAAGGGGTTTTTGTATTTTTTTTATTATTTGATTCGACTATAAAAAAAACCAAATGTAATCTGTGAGGTGATCCCCATTTTTTTGTACACACGCACCCATACGCAAAAAAAAAAGAAAAGAAACTGAAATCAAACAAAGAAATTTTAAAGGTGATTCTCAGATCTTCTAAACATTTTTTTCTTTTCTTGTGTTGTATCTTTGTTTTTTTCGCATGCATAGAAAAAGAAAAATAAAGAAAAAGCTTATCTGTTGGTATCGCTATCTGGTCTCTGTTCGCTTCGCTATAATCGAAGCTCGGGTGGGGATTAGGAGGCTAAAAGCCTTCAGATATGCCTTCAAATGAGGCCTAATCGATTTTCGCACGACCATTCGTCATTCATGGTGGCAGAATGGTAGTCTATCTATTTTTTTGGCTGAACAAGGAGAGAGGTGTTTAAGTTTTGTGGTTTGGTGTTTGTTTTGTTTAGAGGTGTTAGGTGTGTGTGTGTTTTAGGTTTTTTTAGTCTTTTAAAATGTATTAAACGACGTCGTTTAAACCGTTGGGATTAGCATGGAAACGGTGTCGTTTCACAGCCCCGATTCAACCCGACCCGATTACTCTCAAGACCCGCGCATTTTCCCAGGGAAGGATTATTTGCGCGACAAGTCCTTTCATTGCGCGCTACCATTCAATTGAGCCCTATGTCAATTTCTTCTGTTATTTTTAAATTTTTCTCAGGATTTACACACTGTTTCAAATTAGTCTTTGTTTAAACGCTCCGTTTCAGGATCTGGTTCAATTGCATTTTTAGTCCCTAACTATTTATGCGCATTTTAATTTAGTCCTTAACTCAGTTTAAATAAATGTTTTATAAAATAGCCTTTTAATTTTATTCATATTTCAATTAATTTTTTTTAGTTTATAAAATTTATCTATTATTTATTTTTAGAAGCTGTTTTAATAAATTATTCTGAACTATTTTATTGATTTTACAATGTTTAAATTTGTTTTAAATTTCCATTTGCATATATTTTTTATTTATTATATAAATATTTGTTTTTCAAAATATTCTTTTATATGTTTCTTTGTTAATAATTTGTATAATATTTAACTTAAATACCCTTATATATTATTATTTTATACGTACATACATATTTTATATTAAAATTATTCTATTCTATGTATATACTATTGATCTCGTATTTTCTTTTAAATTCATTTATGTATATATATATTTTCTAATTCCATTTATTTATATCATTTAGTTCCTTTAAATCCCTATTTTGTTATATATTTCTGTTTATTTCAGAAACTTTCATATATTATTATTTTCATATAAATCATTTATATTGTTTTTATGTCATATACGTAATTTTTTTTGTAGATTAACATATATTATTTTGTACATTATCTACTTTGAATTTCTTTTTATATAATATTTATTTCAAAATTCATTTATATTATTACTTCATGTTCTAGTTATTTTTATCTTTGTTTTAAATCTATTTCAAACTCTATCATGTATTGTTTATTTGTAAATTTTCATTTGTTTAATAAATCTTAAATTGCTTTTATATCATATTGACTCCAAGTTTCCCGTCTTTTATATATTATTATTATTTTAATTTTATTCATCCACGTTTGAAGACTTGCCATGTTATTTTTTAATTCGTTTTTTAATTAGCTAGGTTTTTAGCTTTTGTTGTTTCTTGATTAATAATGTTGTTTTTTTTTTAAATAGGAATTGCGAGATTATTGTTTTTGAATTGTATGTTCATATTCTTGTCATTCATTTGTGCAAAGTTGTATACACATATTATTGTTCCATGATCAATATTGTATTTCTGTTTCTCATTATCTAGTGATTCAATAAAAGCATTTTGAGTCGATTTTAAAATCGATTATTTAAAATTTTTTAAAACAATGCAATATTTGATGTTTGGAAATTCGAAGAATTGTGCCCAAACGTGCTGAGATTCAGTTCTTCATTTGACCAAATAATTAAATACCCTTTTTAATCGCATGATTTGAGAAATTGTGAGATGATCTTGGTTTCAAGGTTTAAGACGTTATATCCTAACGTGTTGGATATGGCGTTTTATTCCTTCGGAATGAGAAAATCTCAAATTCCAATTTAAATTAGTCAAACATTTTTCAAAAGGAATTACATTTTAATTTTTTCTAATTTTCAGCATAAGGACATTAGTTAATCAATTTGGTACCGGTTTTGGGCGTACGAGGGTGCTAATCCTTCCTCGTACGTAACCAACTCCCGAACCTGTTTTTCTATTTCGTAGACCAAAATTATTTTTTACAAGGTGATCCAATCACACCTAAACAAAAAGGGTTGGTGGCGACTCCATATTTTTTAAAGTTGATCCCCATTTTCCAAAATATAAAAAAATGGTTTCGACAGTTTGGCGACTCCACTGGGGACCGGTTGAGAGTCAGGCCATAGATTGATTAATTTTTGTCCTTTTGATTGAAAATTTGGAAAATTGTTTTGGAAAATCATGTTTCTTTTGATGCATTTGTTGGTGCTATGATTGCAATAATGTTGAGTCTCATAGAATACTTTTGCATTGCATTGCATGACCGTTGTGGTTACACCTTTTAAGTGGGAGTGAGAAACTATGCCTTCGTGAGGTTTTCACCTCCGCATGGGCTAGTGGACTGCTTCCGGGATACATCTGTACCTATGTGCTTCGTGAGATTTTCATCTCTGCATGGCCTTAGGGAAATGTATTCCCTTGAACCGAACTCGATCCATATGAGCCTATAATGGGTGAGGATTGAGGAATCTGCTGGTTCAGGTACCCATTCCTTAGAACCAAACCACATATAGTGAACCCTAGGAGCCCACTTTAGGTAGAACTATGTTGAACCCTAACCTAGATAGGTGTTTGACTATTTTCTGTTTGATTTGATTTTTACCATCTGTATATGACAATAACATGTTTTCTTTTATTTATGACTACATTGCATTTCATCATCATAGAAATGAGGTGTTGATTTATATTCGATTGCTAAATAGAAGAGTTTGTCATAAGAAAATGGATTGCTTGATAAAGTGGGTTATAATGCATTCGTCCAAATATAGTCCAAGTAAACACAACGAGAAAAGATTGATAGTATATGAATTTGCCTTATTGCCCGGGGATTCAAGCCAACAAGGATTATTCGAGAGTCATAACGTCTCAATTTTCTTAAAGAAGCTTATGAGCATCGCGGAGGATAAGTGAGTGAAGAGTCACGGC
Source organism: Gossypium sturtianum (assembly GCA_025698515.1). NCBI lineage: Eukaryota > Viridiplantae > Streptophyta > Magnoliopsida > Malvales > Malvaceae > Gossypium > Gossypium sturtianum. The sequence goes on from CM046954.1 coordinate 35,927,991, forward strand.
CTGGATCAAGCAACAAGGAGCTAGAAGGGGCATCTGTTGAGAAAGTTCACGGGACACAATGTTCGAATACAAAGAAAAGGATTAGAGTCTTCACTTGGACTATGAGGACAAAGCCGCATATGTAATCCGTTTTATGTAAAGGAATTTATTTTCTAGAAAAGTTCTTCTAATGGAATTGAATTCAGAATCAACGCCTCACTTTCTTTTTGCATTCATTCCATGCATTTGCATTGCATTTCATGCATTTGCATTACATCACATCATATGCATTAAAATTTGTAGAAAGACTCTAATTAATTAAGAATTATTTCAGTAATTTGGAAACAGGCATCGTTACGGTACTCGAGCAAGAATAAAAACCATGGACCAAAGGTTGGAAAGAATAGAGAAAATGCAAATACAGATGCAGGTGCAATTGACCAAAATTCAACAAGAGATGCGGGAACAAATGCTAGAACTCCAAAGGAATATGATGGGCGCCTAACTTGATTCATCGGCCTGGGAGGACTTGAAAAAAGGAGTGGCCCAGTGGTCAACAGTGTGGATGATGATGAAGACATCGTTTATTCCCCAATAAGTGTCCCGACTCAACCAGACACGCATTCACATGGAGTACCCATCATTATTGGACCCCAATGTCAGACTGATACTTTGGCCCTGTTAAATTTCCAGATGGGTTCAGGTTTTAACCCGGAGGATGATCAAGCCAAACCGGTTGTACTGGCAGAAACAAAAGAAAAAGGAGAGTGGGCTTTAAAAGCCCCGAAGAAAAAGGAAAATAAAGCAAATAGTACAAGAAGGTATAACAAGGGCCATTCAGATCCGATTACAGTAAGCCAGCCAAAGACGGTAACTACCAGCCATCAGGTATCCCCAAGGCAAGAACCCAATTCAAGACCGAACTCAGAGAAACCTCAGTTCGCACCCATCCCAATCACGTATAGGGAGTTGTACTAAATTTTGTTTGACGCACATGTCATATCCACTTTTTATATAAAGCCAATAGGGCCCCTTTAACACCCCTTACCCGAGACCGTTGCCGGAGTCGAGCATGAGGCATTACTAGACTTAACTACTAATTCGGGGCATAAAAAATGAAACTGTCCATCTGCATCATGTTGACTAAATTGACTATAACTCGAGTTAAAAAACTCGAAATTTAGATCCGTAAATTTTCCTTGAAACTAGACTCATATATATTATTACTATAATATTTTCAGAATTTTTCATACGACCAATTAGTACAGTTTATTCATTAAAGTTTCCCCTGTTTCACTGACCAATGGTTCTGACCTCTCTTAACCTAAATTCAAATATCTCATTCTAAAGTTTTCATATGATGTTCCCACTTGTTTCTATTGAAAAATAGACTCACTAAAGAATCTAGAAATATAAAATATAACTCATAATTCATTTTTTAAAATTTTTAATGATTTTCTAAAGTCAAAACAGGGGACTTCGAATACCATCTTGAACCTGTCTCACTAAAATTCAAATATCACAGAATATAAATTTTCTTTGCCTACTCTATTTCTTTCATATAAAATTAGACACAATAAGCTTTAATTCTATATTTTATTCACTTTCTAATTCCATTTCTCCTATTTTTGGGGATTTTTCAAAATCATGTCACTGCTGCTAACCAAAAACTATTTCATTGCAAAAATATGGTTAACTAGTTTATAACATCTTTACTCCATTTCATTTAAATTCTATACATTAACCATACCTATATATACCAAAACCAAATCAACCAAAACCACAACCAAACATAATCATCAAGCCAAAATATAAATTCCAAGATTAACAAGATGGACAAGCCATTTTCGCATGGCTTATACAAATATATACAACTTCAAAACCAAACATAATATTTCTAGCCTATACATGCCATATATGTTCATAGTTTCGAACTTTTAAAATACCGAAATAGCGATCGATAGTATGACGATGTTCCAAAACGATCCCCGAGCTCGTAGCTAACTTCCAAAATCTATGAAACAGAATAACAAAAACACACGAAGTAAGCTAACTTAGCTTAGTAAGCTTTAAGCAATTTAAACAATCTAATGATATAATCAACTCATTTTAAGCCAATCCAAATTTCATTATCATTATCAATCTTAACATCAAATCTACAAATGAGATAAATAATACATTTTTACACACAAAATTTACCTTGGCCGAATGCTCATTTAATCAATATGACCTAATATTAATCAACTTTCAAGGCTAAAATGTCTTTATATGATCAAACATACACAAACGCATTTATATAAACTTAAGAACTATAATACCACATCTTGTACATATACCACTTAAATGGCCGATTATACATGAACACATATATGCCCATATCCAAAATCAATTCCACAATATTCATACTATTTATTTACAAGGCCGAATACACTTACTAAAATTCACATAAAATCTTCAATTGTATCACATATAATTAGTAACAAATATCAAGTTACTAATTTACCTTATCTCAAACAACCAATAGGCTTACACATACCTGAACATTGAGCTCATTTACCGAATTTAAATTCCACATCAGCAAGAATCTTTTTTTAAGCATACACTTATAATAATTCACTGGCATAAAGCCTGCTAGGCATAAAGCCCGATATCTTTCACCGGCACAAAGCCTGCTAGGCTTAAAGCTCGATATTATTCACCGGCACAAAGCCTGCTAGGCTTAAAGCCCGATGATAAACCGTAAAAGTAAAATATTTTAATCCCACATTAAGCATACTTTTGGATGATTTATCCTTTGATTTATGTAAAAAGGTGCCCTTAATCCTTTCTTTTCATGTTTTATACTCAGGGAAGCACCAGAGGATGAAAAGAACAAGAAATGGGCTTAAAACGAGCCAAATGGGCCAAAACACGAAATCAACACGGCCTGGGCCCAAGACCACACGGCCGTGCCTCATTAATGAAGTCTGAACACGGCCTAAAGACGATTCACACAGGCGTGTGCCATGGCCGTGTCCCTGCCGCGGAAAAGAGCAATTTCAATCAGATTTGGATACTTAGGGGCAAAGAAACACATTCCAAAAGCCTATAAATACACCCTAAGTATGACCTAAAAGGAGGGAGTCGACGGGAGCCTAAAGCTACCGTTTAGGGGCGTCTTGCTAGGCTAGAGAGGGCAGATTTGTGGGGATTCACTCGGGGATAGCCAGTTGATTCATCTCAAGAAGCCGGAATCATACTCAAGACGGAGGATCTCCTCTTCAATTCCTTCAGGGGGTTTTAGGGATTTCTTATGTTTTGTTTTATCTTTTCTTCTGAGATGTTTTCTTTTATTGTTATGAACTAAACCCTCATATACCTGAGGGGGATGAAACTTAGATGAATCTTGTCATCGTTTGCTGAACTATATGATAAATATTTGATTTGTTCTTAATTATGTGTTCTTAATTCTTGTGTTGATATTTCGCGGATATTAATTCAAGTTGGATGTGCTTAGGTGGAGGAGCAAAAGTCCCTGCTTAAGAGTAGATCTAGCATAATTAAGCGGAGTTGATCGCGCGCCTAGAGATAGGGTGACGAAGCGTTGTCGGATTATGGTGAAACCTAATATGGGAGTCCATAGATCGAGTTAATGTAATTCTAGGGGTTTTAATTAGAAAGAGATTTCAATTAATCAACCTAGTGTTAGACGTTATTCGCCTCGAGAGAGGGTTTAATATAAATTAGGGAATCCTACGGATCAAGTCAAATGAATAAATAAATGCAGTTCGAGTTAGATAACAAGTGAAGTCTAGGTGGATTCTTCCTTGGGTGTCGTCTTAATTAATTGGTTTTTCCTCAAGTATTCTCCCAAATTCATTCTTCTTTGTCTTAGAGTCTTTAGTTTAGTAGTTAATTAATTTAGATTAAACAACCATTCGCTTAATTCTTAGGCTAAATAATAAAAAGAAAGTTAGTATTAGTACTTTTAGGTCCTTTGGGTTCGACAATCCGGTCTTGCCTTAGCTATACTACTATTCGGTAGGTGGACTTGCCTCAATCATTGTCATAGTTAGTTTCCAAGTTCGATCATTATCTTTATAAATTTTAAAACTCTGACATCACAGCGATCACTCGATGTCTTTCACCAGCACAAGGCTTGCTAGGCTCAAAGCCCGAATATCATATTTATAAACCTGTCTCACAACCAATTCATATATCGAACTTTTCTTACACTTCATAATCTTCATTCGAACTTTCAAATATTATAACTCAATCGAACTAAACTTAAACATATTAATTCTATATTTATTCACATTCGGCTAACTCAATACTAATTCCACAATTTCCAAATCAGCATATTACTACATACATAATTTACAATGTTTAATTGCTTAAAGACTTACCTCGAATATCGACGGACTACAAAAACTGGCTATTCAACTATTTTCGCTTTTCCCCGATCCAAGTCCGATTTCTTTGGTTCTTGATCTAAATATATTCAAATTAAGCTCATTCAAACATATTTTCATTCAATTTAATCCAAAAACACATAAATGAGCATTTTGCACTTTAGCCCCTAATATTTCACATTTTCTCAATTTAGTCCCCATTTCAAAACAACACAAAATACACAAAATTTCCTTAAACCCATGCTTGGCCGAATCTTCCAAAGGTCCCTAGCAGACCATTAATTTCATTTATTTCACATTTTAACCTCTCAATTTACAAATTTCACAATTTAATCCTTAATATGCATTTTTATCAAAAATCACTTAATTAACTATGATAATCTACCAACATTTATTTATTTTTCATCATCAAAAAAAAAAATATCAAGCTTTCAACAATGGAAAATCACAAAATCATCATCAAATCTGAAAATTAAAACATGGGCTAGCTAGTATACGAAGCAACTATCTCAAAAACGTAAAAATTATCAAAAAAAAAAAAAAACGAACAACTATCATACCTTAATTAAGCTTCAAATGGCCGAAACTTTCCTAGGTTTTTCTTTCTTCTTCTTCTTAAGCTCACATTCGGCCAACATTAAAAGATGGAGAAGGTGGATTTGTTTTCTTTTTCTCTATATGTTATTATAACATATATTATAAATTTATAACTAGTTTACTATTTTAACCATATTATGTTTTAATTATAAAACTTAATAATATGGACGAAGTTGTCCCATGCCACCCACCATATTCTAAAATGAGCTATTTTCCCTTTAAGGATCCCATATTAAAAAGACACTATCAGTATGACACTTTACACTTTAGTTTGTAACTTTCGCATTTAACGCGATTACGTCCTTTTATTTAGTTAAGCACGCAAACAATCAAATTTTTATACGAAACTTTCACACATGCTAATTTACATATAATTAACACAGAAAATAATATTTAAATATTTTTCTGACTCGGACTCGTGGTCCTAAAACCACCGTTCCGATTAGGGTCTAAATCGGGCCGTTACAACTCTCCCCCCTTAGGGATTTTCGTCCCCGAAAATCGTACCGGTGAATAGGTTTGGATAACGTTCTTTCATTGTATTCTCTACCTCCCAATTGCCTCTTCAACTCCGTGCTTTTGCCACAGTACTTTAACTAACGAAATTTTCTTATTTCTCAATTCTTTTATCTCACGAGCCAGAATACAAATCGGTTCCTCTTCATATGACATATCAGGTTGAATCTCAAATTCTGTCAGACAAATCACATGTGAAGGATCAGATCGATATCTACAAAGCATCGAAACACGAAAGACATCATGGATATTTTCTAGCTCAGGTGGTAACTGCAATCTGTAAGCAACCGGCCCGATACGCTCTGTAATTTCATACGGTCCAATGAATCTCGGACTCAATTTGCCTTTACGACCGAATCTGAGTACTTTCTTCCACGGTGAAACTTTCAAAAACACTTGATCTCCGATCTGAAACTCAATATCTTTACGCTTCAGATCCGCATATGACTTTTGACGGTCTGATGCAGCTTTCAAACTATCACGGATTACTGCCACTTTCTGTTCAGTTTCTTTAATCAAGTCAACCCCGTGTATCTTATTTTCACTGAGCTCGGTCCAATACAATGGTGTACGACATTTACGACCGTACAAAGCCTCGTAGGGTGCCATCTTGATACTAGATTGAAAACTATTATTGTAGGCAAATTCGATCAGAGGTAAATATCTTTCCCACGTATCTTCGAACTCAAGGATGCAACATCTCAACATATCCTTAAGTATCTGAATGATTCGTTCAGACTGACCATCTGTCTGCGGATGAAAAGCTGTGCAAAAATACGATTTTGTACCTAAAGCATCTTGCAATTTCTTCCAAAATCGCAATGTGAATCTCGGGTCTCTATCTGAAACAATAGAAATAGGCACACCATGTAATCTCACAATTTGTGATACATATAACTCAGCAAGCTTATAGAGCGAAAAATCCGTACGAACTGGAACAAAGTGAGCTGATTTGGTCAATCTATCCACTATAACCCAAATTGCATCTTTCTTGCTCGGTGTCATAGGTAATCCGGATACAAAATCCATAGTGACTCTGTCCAATTTCCACTCAGGTATCATGATCGGCTGAAGTAACCCAGAAGGTACCTGATGCTCTGCTTTTACTTGTTGACAGACTAAAAATTTCGAAACAATGTCAGATATGTCTCGTTTCATACCAGGCCACCAATAGAACTATTTCAGATCGTTATAAATTTTCGTGCTACCCGGATGAACAGACAACCAGTTGCTATGAGCTTCATTTAAAATCATCTGAATCAAATCTGAATTCCTCAGAATGCATATTCGATCTTTGAACTTCAAGCAGTCATTCTCATCAATTCGAAACTCTGATTCAACATTACTTTCACACTGAGCTCGTTTTGCCAACAAATCTTTATCAACTTTCTGGGCATCACCAATTTGTTGAACAAACAACGGTCTTACTTTTAATTCGGCTGCTATCGAACCATCATCAGACATAACCATATGCACGCTCATTGCACGTAGAGCAAATAATGACTTTCGACTTAAAGCATCCGCAACAACATTAGCTTTTCCCGGATGATAGTCAATCACTAGTTCATAATCTTTCAACAGCTCTAACCATCGGCGTTGTCTCAAATTCAAATCTTTCTGAGTCATCAAATACTTCAGGCTTTTGTGATCTGAATAAACATGACATTTCTCACCGAACAGATAATGACGCCATATCTTTAACGCAAACACAATGGCTGCTAGCTCCAAATCATGTGTCGGATAGTTTCTTTCGTGTGGCTTCAACTGTCTCGAGGCATAAGCTATGACTTTGCCTTCACTGGAGCTTCGGTCAAATGAACTTTCAATTGATCAAAACTTTTCTGACACTTTTTTGACCACTCAAACTTAACATCTTTTCAGAATGACTTTGTCAACGGTGTAGCAATCATAGAAAAACCTTTCACAAACCGTCTATAGTAACCAGCAAGCCCCAGAAAGCTTTGAACTTCAGAAACATTTTTCGGTGGTTTCCAGTCAAGTATAGTCGAGATTTTATTCGGATCAACCCGAATACCTGATGCTGAAACAACATGGCCCAGAAAACTGACTTCACGTAACCAGAACTCACACTTACTAAACTTTGTATACAACTGTTTATCTCGCAAAGTTTGTAGCACAAGTCTCAGATGCTCAGCATGCTCGGTTTCATCTCTTGAGTAGATCAGAATATCATCTATAAACACTACGACAAACCGATCCAAATACTATCTAAAAATTCGATTCATCAGATCCATGAAAACAGCAGGTGCATTAGTAAGTTTGAAAGGCATAACCAAAAACTCGTAGTGTCCGTACCTCGTCCGAAAAGCAGTCTTTGGCACATCAGTATCTCTGACTCGCAATTGATAATAACCCGACCTCAAATCTATCTTTGAAAACACTGAAGCCCCTTTCAGCTGATCAAACAAGTCGTCAATCCGTGGCAACGGGTATTTATTCTTTATAGTCATCTTATTTAGCTGTCGGTAATCAATACACATTCGCATAGTTCCATCTTTCTTTTTCACAAATAAAACTGGCGCACCCCAAGGAGAGAAACTCGGTCGTGCAAAACCTCTATCCGTTAACTCTTGCAACTATGCTTTCAACTCTTTCAATTTAGTAGGTGTCATTCTATACGGAGCTATCGAAATCGGAGTCATTCCCAGAACTAACTCAATACCAAACTCTACCTCTCGAATAGGTGGCAAACCCGGTAATTCTTCAGGAAACACATCCGAATATTCGTACACAACTGGTACAGTTTCAATCTTATTTTCAGTCACTTTACTATCAAACACATAAGCAAAGTAAGCTTCATAACCTTTTCTTACATACTTCCGAGCTAACATCGACGATATTACTGCTGGTAACCCATTCAGATCATTAGATTCAATCCGAATAATTACGCTGTTTTGACATCTCAAATCAATGGTCTTTCTTTTGTAATTAACAACGGCATCGTGCAAAGTCAACCAATTCATACCCAAAATTATATCAAATTCGTCAAAAGGCAACAACATCAAATCAACTGGAAAACATGAATCTCGAATCATTAACGGGTAATTTTTACACACTTTGTCAACCAATACACACCGGCCCAGGGGGTTTGATACTCGAATCACAAACTCAGTAGACTCAACAGGCAGAGTCTTACTGGATACAAATGTTTCACACACATAAGAATGAGTCGAACCAGGATCAATCAACGCAATAACACTAGTATTATAAAGAGTGAAAGGACCAGTAATAACATCTGGGGAAGAAGCATCCTCTCGAGCGCGTATAGCATATGCTATAGCAGGTGCACAAGCCTCAGATCGAACCGCTGTATCTTTTGTTCCTCTCTGACTGCCACCTACATTACCCGAATACCTGGGTGGTCTGCCTCGCGCTGACATGTTGCTCGGTCTTACATTCTGAACAGTGTTTTGCTCGGCTAACATCGGACAATCTCAGATAAAATGATCCATCGATCCATATTTAAAACAAGACCGATCATGTAATCTACAACTCCCAGAATGCCATTTACCACAGTGCTTGCACTCAACTCTATTCTGTTGAACATTGCCAACACTAGCTATTGAAGTGGCTCATGAACTCACAGGAGGTCGGTCTCGTCTAGAAAAGTCTGAAGTAGCTTTATGTCGACTAGAATCATCTCTGAACTTCTTTGATACTGAGTGAAAAGTCTTACTCGATGATCTTTTACGGAAGTCTCTGGCTTTAATTTTAGCTTTTCTTTTCTCTTTTCCAAGCTCTTCGGCTTTATAGGCTCGCTCAACAAGTACCACGAACTCTTTAATCTCAAGTATGCCGACCAGTAATTTAATGTCTTCATTCAACCCATCTTTGAACCTTTTAAACATGATAGCTTCAGTTGAAACACATTCACGAGCATATCGGCTTAGTCTCACAAATTTCCGTTCATACTCAGTTACGGTCATACGACCCTGCTTCAATTCCAAAAATTCTTTGTGTTTTTGATCGATGAATCTCTGGCTGATGTATTTCTTACGAAACTCAGTCTGAAAGAATTCCCAGGTCACTTTCTCTTTTGGAACCACCGATACTAGTGTATTCCACCAGTGATATGCGGTGTCTCGTAGTAAGGATATAACACATTTTAAGCATTCATCTGGAGTACATGATAGCTCATTGAACACACGGATAGTATTATCAAGCCACAGCTCAGCTCGTTCAGCATCATCATCATCATTAGCTTTAAACTCTTCGGCCCCGTGTTTTCTGATTTTATCTACAGGAGGCCTATTAAATCTCATCGGATCAATCATCGGGGGTACCACAGGTGTCGAAGATGGATTATTCGGGGGTGGAGTTTGTTGTGCAGCCGGATTAGTCTGGATATACTGTGTAAACCAATCAATCATTTGGTAGAAGGCTTGTCTAGCCTCCCCATCTGGATTACTCGAATTAGGTCGAGAATCTATCGGCTCTGTCCCTTGCGTGGGAGCAGGCGCTACACTCTTGACATTATCAGCTACGGCTCGATCGGGATCCATTACTATATGAAATCACATTTTCAAATGTCAGAAGTCATCACACTATCCCAGTATAAAATATGACATGTATAGCTAGACTCACACGCGCTACGTTAGTCCTAGAATCGACTAAACCATAGCTCTGATACCAATCAAATGTAACACCCCTTACCCGAGATCGTTGCCGGAGTCGAGCATGAGGCATTACTAGACTTAACTACTAATTTGGGGCATAAAAAATGAATCTGTCCATCTGCATCATGTTAACTAAATTGACTATAACTCGAGTTACGAAACTCAAAATTTAGATCCGTAAATTTTCCTTGAAACTAGACTCATATATATTCTTACTATAGTTTTTCCAGAATTTTTCATGTGGCCAATTAGTACAGTTTATTCATTAAAGTTTCCCCTGTTTCACTGACCAATGGTTCTGACCTCTCTTAACCTAAATTCAAATATCTCATTGTACAGTTTTCATATGATGTTCCCACTTCTTTCTATTGAAAAATAGACTCACTAAGGAATCTAGACATATAAAATATAACTCATAATTCATTTTTTTAAAATTTTGAAAGATTTTCTAAAGTCAAAACAGGGGACTTCGAATACCATCTTGACCCTGTCTCACTAAAATTCAAGTATCACAGAATATAAAATTCCTTTGCCTACTCTGTTTCTTTCATATAAAAGTAGACTATGTCTTATTCACTTTCTAATTCCAAAATCTATGAAACAGAATAACAAAAACACACGAAGTAAGCTAACTTAGCTTAGTAAGCTTTAAGCAATTTAAACAATCTAATGATATAATCAACTCATTTTAAGCCAATCCAAATTTCATTATCATTATCAATCTTAACCTCAAATCTACAAATGAGATAAATAATACATTTTTACACACAAAATTTACCTTGGCCGAATGCTCATTTAATCAATATGACCTAATATTAATCAACTTTCAAGGCTAAAATGTCTTTATATGATCAAACATACACAAACGCATTTATATAAACTTAAGAACTATAATACCACATCTTGTACAAATACCACTTAAATGGCCGATTATACATGAACACATATATGCCCATATCCAAAAATCAATTCCACAATATTCATACTATTTATTTACAAGGCCGAATACACTTACTAAAATTCACATAAAATCTTCAATTGTATCACATATAATTAGTAACAAATATCAAGTTACTAATTTACCTTATCTCAAACAACCAATAGGCTTACACATACCTGAACATTGAGCTCATTTACCGAATTTAAATTCCACATCAGCAAGAATCTTTTTTAAGCATACACTTATAATAATTCACCGGCATAAAGCCTGCTAGGCATAAAGCCCGATATCTTTCACCGGCACAAAGCCTGCTAGGCTTAAAGCCCGATATTATTCACCGGCACAAAGCCTGCTAGGCTTAAAGCTCGATGTCTTTAACCAGCACAAGGCTTGCTAGGCTCAAAGCCCGAATATCATATTTATAAAGCTATCTCACAACCAATTCATATATCAAACTTTTCTTATACTTCATAATCTTCATTCGAACTTTCAAATATTATAACTCAATCGAACTAAACTTAAACATATTAATTCTATATTTATTCACATTCGGCTAACTCAATACTAATTCCACAATTTCCAAATCAGCATATTACTACATACATAATTTACAATGTTTAATTGCTTAAAGACTTACCTCGAATATCGACGAGCTACAAAAACCGGCTATTCAACTATTTTCGCTTTTCCCCGATCCAAGTCTGATTTCTTTGGTTCTTGATCTAAATATATTCAAATTAAGCTCATTCAAACATATTTTCATTCAATTTAATCCAAAAACACATAAATGAGCATTTTGCACTTTAGCCCCTAATATTTCATATTTTCTCAATTTAGTCCCCATTTCAAAACAATACAAAATACACAAAATTTCCTTAAACCCATGCTTGGCCGAATCTTCCAAAGGTCCCTAGCAGCCCATTAATTTCATTTATTTCACATTTTAACCCCTCAATTTACAAATTTCACAATTTAATCCTTAATATGCATTTTTATCAAAAATCACTTAATTAACTATGATAATCTACCAACATCTATTTATTTTTCATCATCAAACAACAAAAACATCAAGCTTTCAACAATGGAAAATCACAAAATCATCATCAAATCTAAAAATTAAAACATGGGCTAGCTAGTATACAAAGCAACGATCTCAAAAATGTAAAAAATTATAAAAAAAATGAACAACTATCATACCTTAATTAAGCTTCAAATGGCCGAAACTTTCTTAGGTTTTTCTTTCTTCTTCTTAAGCTCACATTCGGCCAACATTAAAAGATGGAGAAGGTGGATTTGTTTTCTTTTTCTTTTTATGTTATTATAACATATATTATAAATTTATAACTACTTTACTATTTTAACCATATTATGTTTTAATTATAAAACATAATAATATGGACAAAGTTGTCCCATGCCGCCACTATCTTCTAAAATGGGCTATTTTCCCTTTAAGGATCCCATATTAAAAAGCCACTATCAATATGGCACTTTACACTTTAGTTTGTAACTTTCGCATTTAACGCGATTACATCCTTTTATTTAATTAAGCACGCAAACAATAAAATTTTTATACGAAACTTTCACACATGCTAATTTACATATAATTAACACAGAAAATAATATTTAAATATTTTTCTAACTCGGATTCGTGGTCCCGAAACTATCGTTCCAATTAGGGTCTAAATCGGGCCGTTACAGCCCCCATACCCCAAATGGTATGACGTAAATGCCCAATGCGAATACCATGGTGGAATCACAGGGCATTCGATTGAGAAATGTGTCACTTTTAAAAAGATAATCGAAAGATTCGTCAGATTGGGTATCATAAAATTCGATGATCCTTCTGGTGCAGAAATTCCGTTACCCAACCTTACTGTTAAGGGTATAAACATCGTGAGTTCTATAATAGATAGGGGCATGATATCCAAGAATGCATCGAGCTCAAGGCCTTAGTGCAAGGCCTGATGGATGATAAATTAAAGAGATCAAAGACCCGAAGGAATATTAAGGAATCTGAACATTAATGACATATCCGAAGAGAGAATCGGGGAATAAAAGTTTCCAAGCCCTTACATACTTGGGAAGATTTTAGACAATTGGACTGCTGAAGAAATTCCAGTAGTAGTTAGAGCGTACTCAGAGTAATGTTCCAAACACACTTGTTGCTTTAGGCCTAGAAGCAAAAAGATTTCTTTTGTGAAATAGGCTCATGTTCAAACATCATTATTTCAATGAAGAACATTTTGCTTTAAATTCTTTCATACTTTCGTTTTCTTTTGGATTCTCTTCCAAATTATTCTTTCATTTCATTCATAGTCATAAAATATAAATAAATTATTTGTGAATTTATTCATTGTACATTCCTTTGAACCTTCAATAGGTTCTTAGATATCAACGATATGAGCGACGTTGTTACAGACTCCCTTTTTAAATGAGATATGGGTCTAGGGGATCTAAGGACTTTGAATATGATAGAGATTGTAGCCTATCTTTTGATTTGTTAAGGATGGTAAAACAAGTGAAAATAGACTCTACTTTGCAAAGGGTCAGTGGACGTTGTGAGCTTAGGAAAGGGGTAAAGATCGAAGCCTAACTTACCACAAAAATAAGGCGAGACATTATTGAGCTATTTTTAAGAATTCCAAGATGTTTTCGCACAATCATATCGAGGAACGCCAGGCTTGAAATGTGGGTATGCTGTTTAAAGAATCCATGGTAATGGTTCTACGATGGTCAGGAGGATCGGGCTACTGGTTTACCAAGAAAAGGAAATTGCATCAATTACGCCATAAATGCCAAATTGGGGAAGACAAGACTTATGTGCCTCCTCCATTCTTTCTATAGGTGGGGCATAGATGTTATGGGGCAGATCTCGTCAAAAGCATCTAGCCGATACCAATTCATCTTCGGGGTTATCAATTACTTCACTAAGAGGGTGAAGGTTGCTTCATATGCCAAAGTTACAAAGTCAGCAGTCACTAAATTTAAATCCAAATTCAAATTCAAATCCAAATTCAAATCCAAACCCAAATCCAAATCCAAATCCAAATCCAAATCCAAATCCAAATCCAAATCCAAATCCAAATCCAAATCCAAATCCAAATCCAAATCCAAAACCAAATTCAAATTCAAACAAAAAAAAAAGAGCAAAAAAACAAAAAAAAAGTGGCAATAAAGAATGCCAGAAAGAAACATGTTTAATATAATTGCACAGTGTTAAAAACTTACAATCTGTTCAAAGATCTGACACCATATCAGTGCAGCAAAGGCAGCAAAAAAACCATTCAAAAATTTTGAAAAATGACTGAGATTTGTAAAGGTTGGCATAAAGAAGTCACCATTTACCCTCTTTGTTTTTTGAACGTTGGCCGGGACCTTCACTGGGGTAACACCTTTCTCATTGGTCTATGGAATGGAAGCAGTTTTACCCATTGAAGTGGAAATACCTTCTCTTCGAGTTTTGTCAGAACTAAAATTAGATGAAGCAGAATGGATCCAGTCTCGTTATGATCAGTTGAATTTGATCGAGGAAAAAAGGCTAAGGGCTATCCAGCATGGTTAGATGTACTAAAAATGAATGATGCGAGCTTATGAAAAAAAGGTTCACCCAAGGGAATTTCATGAAGGGGACTTAGTGTTAGAAAAGATACTCCCCATCTAAAAAGATTTCAGAGGGAAATGGATACCAAATTGGGAGGGGCTTTACGTTGTGAAAAAGGCTTTCTCCAGAGGAGCACTGATTCTGACTAAAATGGATGGGAAAATTTTACCCAATCTTGTAAATTCGGATTCAGTCAAAAGGTACTAGGCTTAAAGAAGCCAAAGTGAAAACCCGCAAAGGGCGCTTTGGGTCCTTTTTTTTTAAAAAAAAGGGCCAAGGTGAAAACCCGCAAAGGGCGCCTTGAGACCAAAGGGGATTTGAGTTGAAAACCAGGAAAGGGCAGCTCAAATTTTGATCAAAAGAGGGGCATACGGTGATCTTGCTATACTTGAATTAACAAAGAAGGGATATGCTACATCTTGGAGCATTGACAAAGTACTCGAGATCTCCTAAACACATCCTGAGCTCAAAATGGTCTTCAGGAAGTTCGTACAGAGAAGCTCAAGCTGCGATATCTGGGGCACCTAGTCTTTAGTTTATAATGAATTTGCAACCTTTGAATACTTTGTTCCTTTCAAGATGTGCATTTTCAATCAATTTCTTATTTTTTTTCATCTTTGTTCTTTTCAAAGGTGAGTATTTTTCAATCAATATCTTTTTTTATCATTTATTCATTTCGATCCTTGCTCCAAATCAATTCTATTCTTATTCATTGTTATGATCTTTTACAAGCATGTTGCATTGAAATAATGATGAATGAACTAGTAATACTTTCATAAAAGAAGTTTCGCATATTACTCTAGAGGTTTCTAAATAATACAAGAACCTGAAGCAGGACTATTGTTTAGAACTTACCAGACTTAAAGTTTGGAATATCTGAGAAGGAGGAGTTTAAGTGGAGACTGTTTCTTCGGATTTCTTGAACAAAATGTTCGTCAGGCATTATAGGGTGGTTATTCTTAAAGGAGAGAAGCCTACATTCATCTAGTTGTGGCACCAAAGGATGGTGTAATTGACTAAAAAAGATATAAATCTTCTACCCTTGAGTTGTGGTAGGATGGATTGAAAATGATACAAATCCTATACCCCTGAGTTGCAGTGGGATGGGTGGAAATTGATACAAATCTTATATCCTTGAGTTTGCAATCCTTTACCCTTGGGTTGTGGTGGGTTGGATTGAAAAATCTTCTACCCTTAAATAACAGTAAGATTGATTGAAGAGGATATACACCCTTGAATGGCGATGGGATAGATTGGAAAGGAATCAGATCCTGTACCCTAAGTCACAATAAGATGGTTTGAAGATGATACAAATTTTATGTCCTAAATGAACTCTGAGGTTACAGTGAGGCGAACTTGTTGAGCAGGATAATTATTTCTTCAGGTTTGGTTAAAATTACCAACCGAACAAGAGAGAAACATATTACGTCGGTAATAAAACCCTGATGAACAATGAGTGATGACACCTTAAGGGTGTAAAAAGGGATTATTCTCATGAAATTTTGCATCCATGCAAGACACATTTGGTTAGGTGCATTCCAATCATTGCATCATAATCTTTAAAAGGGTATCATTCTCATGACATTCTGCATTCATGCAAATGTCACCAATAATACATTTAGTTAGGGGCATTTGATTCATTCTGATCATTGTATCCTAATCATTCTCATGACATTCCGCATTCAGGCAAATGTCATATCATTTAGTTAGGAGCATTTGATTCATTTCGATCATTGCATCCTAATCATTGTATCTAAAAAAAAGAGAGAGAAATCATTTTCATGACATTTTTGCATTCATATCATTCATAACACAGGTGGCTAGGAGCATTTGATTCGTTCTGATCATAGCATCCTGATCATTTTGCATAAACATATGCATGTGGAACCGAGTCTACAGGTCGTGTCCCTCAGAGGACGGTGTAGCAACATCAGGGAATTGTAGATCTTGTCTCCTCGAGATAGCAGTGGGGCAAATCGAATTTGGTGAATCTTATCTCCATGTATTGGCAATGGAGCAGATTCAAATCACCTAGCCTTGTCTCCCTGATGTAGCAAGGGAGCAGACTAAATGAAATTGTAGATCTTGTCTCCTCGAGATAGCAGTGGGGCAGATCGAATTTGGTGAATCTTATCTCCATGTATTGGCAATGGAGCAGATTCAAATCACCTAGCCTTATCTTCCTGATGTAGCAAGGGAGCAGGCTGAAGATTGAAGTCTTCCTGAGACAGTAAGGAAGCAGATTGGAAAGTTCAAATTTTGTTCCCTAGAGATGGTAGTGGAACAGACTGAAGATTGAAGTCTTCCTAAGGTAGTAAGGAAGTAGATTGGAAAGTTCAGATTTTGTTCCCTAGAGATGGTAGTGGAGGAGACTGAAGATTGAAGTCTTCCTGAGATAGTACGAAAGCAGATTGGAAAGTTCAGATTTTGTTCCCTAGAGATGGTAGTGGAGCAGACTGAAGATTGAAGTCTTCCTGAGATAGTAGGGAAGCGGATTGGAAAGTTCAGATTTTGTTCCCTAGAGATGGTAGTGGAGCAGACTGAAGATTGAAGTCTTCCTGAGATAGTAAGGAAGCAGACTGGAAAGTTCAGATTTTGTTTGTAACACCCCAAACCCGGCCCAATTGGTACGACCGGATCTGGTATGTCACTAAGAAAATTTTTGTCAAACATGTCGTATTTTTCCGAAAAGCCCATATATATTTCATATAGAATATGCCTTTGTAAAATAAAACCAAACTTAATTACATGGTTTAGTTTAATTAGTAATATAAAAAAATTAAATAACTAAAAGTAATTAAAGCCCAAAAGTAAAACAAAATATAAACTAGTGGCCCATGTCCTTATTACAACGAAATTTTAAAATCCACCAAATAAAAATATAAAATAATGACTTGAGTCTTTTTGCTAAATCCACATATTCTTCTGCATGGCCACCTTGCGTACCTCTCCGGCCCGGTTCGAAGCACTAGGTATCACCTGAAATGTTAATTAAAAGGGTGAGTCGCGAGACTCAGTGTGCAACCCTCATGCACCACTAGATTTTGGCCTTAGGCCCATAAAATAGATTAATAAAAAAATAACAAATAATATGCAAGGCCCAACCCATTTGCCTAGGTTTCCATCCGCTACACGCTCCCGTACCATCCATTCACACCATTGGGGATTTCTACAATCGACCCACACCGCTACACGCTAAGATGGCGATCATATGCGCTCATCAACATATTATGGCCGAAGCCCTTATAATGAGATCACAAAGATTAGCCGCTACAACATATAATGAGATCACGGTATAAACCGCTACACATATAACGTATAACTTCCTCCTTTCATCAACCCAACCCATGCGGTCATAAAATCAATATGCTTTTATCATATAAAGTCAAACATTCATCGACACAGTGATTTGCTTCACCCTTTTCGGGTTTCCAACATTAAACCAAAATATCGGTATTTATCACAACATATAAACTTATGAGCATACATTAATAATCGATCTAGATGGTGGGGAAGTATTACACACACGATATCGCGAAATCCAATATTCTTAGTCGATGTCCTTGCTATCCGGATCTATTATCCTCAATGTAAAGCCTTGCTCAAAAGCCGAAAAAACACACAAAGATTTAGCCCCTTCAAGATTTTGTTCCCTAGAGATGGTAGTGGAGCAGACTGAAGATTGAAGTCTTCCTGAGATAATAATGAAGCAAATTGGAAAGTTCAGATTTTGTTCCCTAGAGATGGTAGTGGAGCAGACTGAAGATTGAAGTCTTCCTGAGATAGTAAGGAAGCAGGCTGGAAAGTTCAGATTTTGTTCCTTAGAGATGGTAGTGGAGTAGACTGAAGATTGAAGTCTTCCTGAGATAATAAGGAAGCAAATTGGAAAGTTCAGATTTTGTTCCCTAGAGATGGTAGTGGAGCAGACTGAAGATTGAAGTCTTCTTGAGATAGCAAGGAAGCAGACTGAAAAGTGCAGATATTGTCCCCTCGAGTAGTAGTGGGGCAGGCTGAAGATTATAGTCTTATTTTCCTGATATAGCAAAGGAGCAGACTGAAGAAAATTGTAGATCTTGTCTCCTCAAAATAGCAGTGGGGCAGATCAAATTTGGTGAATCTTATCTCCATATATTGGCAATGGGGCGGATTCAAGTCACTTGGCCTTATCTTCCCGAGGTAGCAGCAGAGCAGATTGAAGCCACAGGTCTAAGGTTGATCGAAGCGCTAGTTCTCATGCTCTTGAAGATACAGCGGGGTGAAATGAAGCTACTCAAAGAAGAAAAGTGCTGAAAGAAATCAAGATTTGGTAAGACGGGGCAAAATTGGCCCTTTTTGAAGTTTTTGCTCTATTCTTGTTACACGACAATGAGCAAAGAGGGGCAGCTGTAATAGGCCCAATTCGCCCGGGCCCATTAATCAAATTTAAAACCAAAAAATAAACCAAATAAAATATAAAACAAAATAAAGTCCAATAAAAAAGAGGTCCACAGTCCTTTATTTACTTAACAGGCCCAAATAAGTAGCCCAAATTTGACCCAAATTGAAAAGGGCCCGATACCTAAATTTTTCAGAAACCCTAAGTGTAACACCCCAAACCCAGCCCATAAGTTTCGACCAGATCTGGTATGCTACGGGTTGTACGTTGAAAACTTTTGCTAAGTTGGTTTTAGTAAATCATAAGTTATTAGGCAAAATTCGAATAAACAAGTGACTTTTGAAAAGAAAACCTTGTATTATTATTATTTTGAATAATAAAACCTTTGACAAAGTTCCACAAGTTGCAAATATTAAAAACTAAGTAGTGAGTATAAACTATGGGGCCTTATTACATAAATGTTTCCAAAATTAAAAAACTTAAGGAAAAACCAAAATAATCTATAGGGATTCGGCTTTTAGAAGAAAGAAGAGAAAAGAATAATGGAGTTTTCGACTTTTAGAAGAAAGAAGAGAATAATAGAGTTTTCGGCTTTTAGAAGAAAGAAGAGAAAGGAATAATGGAGTTTTCGGCTTTCGGCTTTTAGAAGAAAGAAGAGAATAATGGAGTTTTCGACTTTTAGAAGAAAGAAGAGAATAATGGAGTTTTCGGCTTTTAGGAGAAAAAAGAGAAAAGAATAATGGGGTATTCGGCTTTTAGAAGAAGGAAGAGAAAAAAAAGGTGAAAACCCTAAATGCCGAAAAATAAAGAAGAGAACCCTCCCTTTTTATAGAAATTTTGGCACTTACCTATGAAAAACCGAAAGTGCCCTTCCTGATAACTAAAAATTAATCAAATAAAAAGGGAAAATTCGGCACCCCCTTTGCTATAAAGAAACCGATTTCTTCACTTCTCTAGGTGATGGATTTTCGGCCAACTCCTAGCCTTGTAGATAGCTCCTATCTTTTCTCCTTTTTTTTTTCTTCCATATTATCAACTATATTATCTACATTATCCCATTCACATAAATCCTCCTATTTTTGAGCCTTGTTGCCGCCCACTCTACCTAACCCTAATGCCGAAATTTAGCTAACTTAAATTAAAAGAGTTGGGCTCCATGTAACTTAAATTTGGGCCCCTTACTCCCTTGTGTGGCGTCACCTTCCTGCTCCCTAAGTGGCGCCACTGACCACTGGGCCACAAGCCCATTTTTATATTTTAAACTCAGATACCACCTTTTAAACCCTATAGTGCCCAACAAAAATTTAACTAAGGCTTCAGCCCAATCCTGAGCCCAATTTGGACCCCTAATGCTCAAATTAACTCATTACACATATTCACCCATTAAATGCATAGGCCCAAAAATTCAGGATGTTACAGTTCTACCCCCTTAAAGAAATTTCGTCCTTGAAATTTCCAACTAACTACTAATCGTACTACCCAAGTCTCACCACTATGCTTTCGCTGCACACTCTTATTTAATAATATATAACCATTGCACGCATACAGTTTCTATACCCAAAAATATAGCATCCACACAAAACATACCCGACTTAATGGTGATTGAACAATCCCGAGCCTTATGCTCCTCGGACCCGCATCTTAAACACGTTTCCCGACTTCCTCCAACATTCACCGGATGACGCTATACGCAATATTCGCAAACCCGAAAGTTTGGACGTACCTTAACATGCTTCACAGTAATGAGAGGCGCAACCCTAGAAAACTACGATCTCTTTTTTCTTACGGTCCACACACCCAACCCGAAATGTTTCATCGATTTCTTTAACCTCCTTCGTACCTCCCTAACTAGATGAGTCAAAGACATCGGGCCCTAATACTTCCACGGCCTCGGCCGCGCCTCTTCTTCCTCTCCTAGCGCTCATCGTCGATTCTCGTAGTATCCGAATTAGAAATTTTATGAACTATTAATTTCTTTCACCGATTAACCACGAACAATCTTATGGAAAGTAGTTTTAAGAGTGGTTCTTTCAATTCAAACCTATCTACGCTTTGAGTCTCAAGTTTATCTCCTAATTCTAGAAACCACATACATCAACCCGCATACATCAATCACACAATTAGCATCCATGCACACACATTCATCGCATAAGGTTTTTTTTTAGTCATTCCTCTACCTGTGGGTATTTCCGTAGTTTTGCCTCTACAGGTATTTTCCAAAATAAAGTGTCTTGGTGATTTTCTCAAAATAGGTATCTTGGTGGTGTTGTTGTTTTCGTTTTTTTTTAGCAGGGGTATTTTGGAAAATTTAATTTCTCAAACCGGGTCACATTTGTAAATCTAGGGGTTTTCAAGTAAATTTGCAAAACATGGGTATTTTATATAATCACGGTTGTTTGGAAATTTTCAAAAATCAAGTGTATTTTGGAAATTTTACAAAACTTGGGGGTATTTTGGTTATTTATAAATCAGGGGTAATTTAGTAGTTTTACAAAATAGAGTGGCTGGTCCCTTTCGGGTTTTAGTTATAAATTTTGGCCCGTCAACAAGTCCTCATGACTAAGGTGAACAGTCACTACACACCAGGTAGGATTCTAGCGAAAAGGAGGTGAGTCACTAGGACTACTTAAATACCAAGCTCTCCCTGAATCCAATCCTAGACATGCGTATGCCTGTTGCCACACCCTATCTCGGCGACTTGTTCACAGGTTTGTTCGGTTGGATTAAATCTTATGAAACTGAAGAGTTGTGTAAACTAGCCCTAAAGTCCATCAATGTCTAATATACTAGCCTACGTCCATCAAGACCATCAAGCCCAACATACATATCACTTCCAAAAGTTCAGAATACTTACCTGCGTGGATCGGGTGCCGGTAGACTCGAAGGCAATTTCTCAACCCAAACTTTTCCAAATTCTTATCAACTTTAAAATAGTACTAGACCCATTTCATGCCCGAGTTTTGAATCGGGCTCTGATACCAAAATGTAACACCCCAAACCCGGCCCATAAGTTTCGACCAGATCTGGTATGCTACGGGTTGTACGTTGAAAACTTTTGCTAAGTTGGATTTAGTAAATCATAAGTTATTAGGCAAAATTTGAATAAACAAGTGACTTTTGAAAAGAAAACCTTGTATTATTATTATTTTGAATAATAAAACCTTTGACAAAGTTCCACAAGTTGCAAATATTAAAAACTAAGTAGTGAGTATAAACTATGGGGCCTTATTACATAAATGTTTCCAAAATTAAAAAACTTAAGGAAAAACCGAAATAATCTATAGGGATTCGGCTTTTAGAAGAAAGAAGAGAAAATAATAATGGAGTTTTCGGCTTTTGGCTTTTTAGAAGAAAGAAGAGAAGAGAATAATGGAGTTTTCGGCTTTTAGAAGAAGAGAAAGGAATAATGGAGTTTTCGGCTTTCGACTTTTAGAAGAAAGAAGAGAATAATAGAGTTTTTGGCTTTTAGAAGAAAGAAGAGAATAATGGAGTTTTCGACTTTTAGGAGAAAGAAGAGAAAAGAATAATGGGGTTTTCGGCTTTTAGAAGAAGGAAGAGAAAAAAAAGATGGAAACCCTAAATGCCGAAAAATAAAGAAGAGAACCCTCCCTGTTTATAGAAATTTCGGCACTTACCTATGAAAAACCGAAAGTGCCCTTCCTGATAACTAAAAATTAATCAAATAAAAGGGAAAATTAGCACCCCTTTGCCATAAAGAAACCGATTTCTTCACTTCTCTAGGTGATGGATTTTGCCAACTCCTAGCCTTGTAGATAGCTCCTATCTTTTCTCCTTTTTTTTCCTTCCATATTATCAACTATATTATCTACATTATCCCATTCACATAAATCCTCCTATTTTTGAGCCTTGTTGTCGTCCACTCTACCTAACCCTAATGCCGAAATTTAGCTAACTTAAATTAAAAGAGTTGGGCTCCATGTAACTTAAATTTGGGCCCCTTACTCCCTTGTGTTGCGTCACCTCCCTGCTCCCTAAGTGGCGCCACTGACCACTAGGCCACAAGCCCATTTTGATATTTTAAACTCATATACCACTTTTTAAACCCTATAGTGCCTAACAAAAATTTAACTAAGGCTTCAGCCCAATCCTGAGCCCAATTTGGACCCCTAATGCTCAAATTAACTCATTACACATATTCACCCATTAAATGCATAGGCCCAAAAATTTAGGATGTTACACTAAGGGTTTCTGAAGTTTGCTTCGCACCGCAATAGCCCCGTAGCTCCATACCAGAATAGGACCCGAGTAGGGAAGCTTCTGGAAGCCCGTGTTGCAGATCCCACGAACGGCCTCGCCACGTCCGCCTCTTTAAACAATGTCGAACCTGCAAGAAGAAAAGAGTAACAGATTGACAGCTCGCAACAAACGATGATGGCAACAGTATACAGCAATTGACAGAGGATATAACAGAAAATCTAAAAAGAAAAGGGGTTTTTGTATTTTTATTTATTATTTGATTCGACTATAAAAAGAACCAAATGTAATCTGTGAGGGGATCCCCATTTTTTGGTACACACGCACCCATACGTAAAAAAAAAAAGAAACTGAAATCAAACAAAGAAATTTTAAAGGTGATTCTCAGATCTTCTAAACATTTTTTTCTTTTCTTGTGTTGTATCTTTGGTTTTTTCGCATGCATAGAAAAAGAAAAATAAAGAAAAAGCTTATCTGTTGGTATCGCTATCTGGTCTCTGTTCGCTACGCTATAATCGAAGCTCGGGCGGGGATTAGGAGGCTAAAAGCCTTCAGATATGCCTTCAAATGAGGCCTAATCGATTTTCGCACGGCCATTCATCATTCATGGTGGCAGAATAGTAGTCGATCTATTTTTTTCAGCCGAACAAGGAGAGAGGTGTTTAAGTTTTGTGGTTTGGTGTCTGTTTTGTTTAGAGGTGTTAGGTGTGTGTGTGTTTTAGGTTTTTTTAGTCTTTTAAAATGTATTAAACGACGTCGTTTAAACCGTTGGAATTAGCATGGAAACGGTGTCATTTCACAGCCCCGATTCAACCCAACCCGATTACTCTCAAGACCCGCGCATTTTCGCAGGGAAGGATTATTTGCGCGACAAGTCCTTTCATTGCGCGCTACCATTCAATTGAGCCCTATGTCAATTTCTTCTATTATTTTTAAATTTTTCTCAGGATTTACACACTGTTTCAAATTAGTCTTTGTTTAAACGCTGCGTTTCAGGATCTGGTTCAATTGCGTTTTTAGTCCCTAACTATTTATGCGCATTTTAATTTAGTCCTTAACTCTGTTTAATTAAATGTTTTATAAAATAGCCTTTTAATTTTATTCATATTCCAATTTTTTTAGTTTATAAAATTTATCTATTATTTATTTTTAGAAGCTATTTTAATAAATTATTCTGAACTATTTTATTGATTTTACAATGTTTAAATTTGTTTTAAATTTCCATTTGCATATATTTTTTATTTATTATATAAATATTTGTTTTTCAAAATATTCTTTTATATGTTTCTTTGTTAATAATTTGTATAATATTTAACTTAAATACCCTTATATATTATTATTTTATACGTACATACATATTTTATATTAAAATTATTCTATTCTATGTATATACTATTGATCTCGTATTTTCTTTTAAATTCATTTATGTATATATATATTTTCTAATTCCATTTATTTATATCATTTAGTTCCTTTAAATCCCTATTTTGTTATATATTTCTGTTTATTTCTGAAACTTTCATATATTATTATTTTCATATAAATCATTTATATTGTTTTTATGTCATATACGTAATTTTTTTTGTAGATTAACATTTATTATTTTGTACATTATCTACTTTGAATTTCTTTTTATATAATATTTATTTCAAAATTCATTTATATTATTACTTCATGTTCTAGTTATTTTTATCTTTGTTTTAAATCTATTTCAAACTCTATCATGTATTGTTTATTTGTAAATTTTCATTTGTTTAATAAATCTTAAATTGCTTTTATATCATATTGACTCCAAGTTTCCCGTCTTTTATATATTATTATTATTTTAATTTTATTCATCCACGTTTGAAGACTTGCCATGTTATTTTTTAATTCGTTTTTTAATTAGCTAGGTTTTTAGCTTTTGTTGTTTCTTGATTAATAATGTTGTTTTTTTTTTTTTAAATAGGAATTGTGAGATTATTGTTTTTGAATTGTATGTTCATATTCTTGTCATTCATTTGTGCAAAGTTGTATACACATATTATTGTTCCATGATCAATATTGTATTTCTGTTTCTCATTATCTAGTGATTCAATAAAAGCATTTTGAGTCGATTTTAAAATCGATTATTTAAAAAATTTTAAAACAAGACAATATTTGATGTTTGGAAATTCGAAGAATTGTGCCCAAACGTGCTGAGTTTCAGTTCTTCATTTGACCAAATAATTAAATACCCTTTTTAATCGCATGATTTGAGAAATTGTGAGATGATCTTGGTTTCAAGGTTTAAGACGTTATATCCTAACGTGTTGGATATGGCGTTTTATTCCTTCAGAATGAGAAAATCTCAAATTCCAATTTAAATTAATCAAACATTTTTCAAAAGGAATTACATTTTAATTTTTTCTAATTTTCAGCATAAGGACATTAGTTAATCAATTTGGTACCGGTTTTGGGCGTACGAGGGTGCTAATCCTTCCTCGTACGTAACCGACTCTCGAACCTATTTTTCTATTTCGTGGACCAAAATTATTTTTTACAAGGTGATCCAATCACACCTAAACAAAAAGGGTTGGTGGCGACTCCATATTTTTTAAAGTCGATCCCCATTTTCCAAAACATAAAAAAATGGTTTCGACATAGAGATGACAGGAATAAGGTTTGACATTGAGAAATTCGATGGTGTCACAAATTTTAATTTTTTGCAAGTTCGGATGATTGCAACTCTAGTTCAGGCTGGCCTAAAAAAGGTTGTTATCGAGAAAAAGCCTGGGAATCTAGATCAGATAGAATGAGAAGAGTTTGATGAAAAGGCCCTGTCTGCAATCCATGTAACACCCCAAACCCGGCTTAGACGTTATGGCCGAATCTGGAGATGTCACAAAGAAGGGTTTTAGAAACAGAGTTATTTCCAAAAAGCTTTGTAACCCATATTCATTCATAGCTATTACTGAAAATGTTATTTAATCAATTAATTTGCCCAAAACATGATTTACAACGAAAGTCTTAGAAATCGTTATGTTTAAAAATCCCGTTCATATTTGCAGAAAACCTTTGTTTTAGTAAAAACCATGTTTTTAGCCAACCATTGCAAATAAAGAATCAAATTGAAAATCAAAAAACCAAAATAAACCAAATAGTTCAGAGAGTCCATTAATTACAAAACTCCCAGAATTAATCATTAACTAAATAAAATCCATTATTTATAGTCAATTTGCAAACTTGTGGTCACCGCGAGACTCTGCTGCACCGATCCGCCTAAGTCTGTGGATTACCTGAACAAATCAGACAAATGGATGTGAGTTTTCGTAAATTCAGTGTGTAACCCAATAGAACTAGACATGCTATACATACAGAAATCACATATACAGTCATATTCAGATTCGGACTTAAGTCTTTTATAGATACAAATAACAGAATCAAATATGCAGAACAGATATACAGAATCATACCCCCATCCTCTACACACCAACTCCGACCATCCCATCACACCATGTGGGGTTAAAAACACCCACCCATCCTTATACACCATATAGTGTCGATACGACACATAACGGATAATATGCAGTCAAGCTGCCAGAATATAGGCGAAAGGTCACCGTACAAATCACTTCCTCCACATACACAATTCCTACCCCAAACATATATACAAAATACAGATACAGAAATATCATGCTTACATGCTCGTATATAGATAACATATATATATTTAACAGAATAGTCAAACATGCATAACGGTGTCCTACTCCCAGTAGACTATCAGAATATCAGATTGCATAATTTAAGGTTTGGTTAGCCCTTACCGACCCTACAGTAGGCCCACAGTTGATTGGAGAGACCCGTGCGAACCTAGGAAAAATTACAAAATTATGGGCCCACATGCCTGTGTGGCTTGTCCGTGTGGGCCCACGCACACAATATGGCCTAGCCTGTGTGGCTTACACGGCCACACTCACTCCATCACACGGTCGCACCTTCGTCAGACACACGGCCGTGTCTCACACAAGGCTAACAACACGGCCAGGCACACACCTGTGTGGCGTCGACAGAAAGCTTTTTTAATTTTCGTCGACACCCGATTTTCTGTGTTTTGGGAACACACCTAGTTCGTTTTAGATGCTACATCAATCTCGAGCCCTCTGAAACCTAAGAAACAGTATCCCATTGACCAATTAGCAATAAATTTATGAACCGACACATAATCCCGAAATAACGCACATAACTTACCGTCAACAAGAACAAATATCAACATGGTTTAAACCGTCAGAGCAAAACTCCTTTACCACCACCTTCTCCTACAAAAATTTCATAGGAATCAAACCCCTATCTACGCCGGAAACACAACTACGGAGAGGATATATCAAACAGTTTACCGAAAACATTACTTAAAACGAAAGTAACCCTCTTACCTATATCCGACGACAAGGACCAGAATTCGAGTATAACGTGAGAAACAAAGAGAAATTTTGCACAGATTAGCAAGGAAAAAGAATGGAGGAAGAAACTCACGTTAGAATTTCTGGAGGAGAGAAAAATAAAATTTTAAAAATAAAATAAAATAAAATAAAAATAATATATCACAAATCCCCTATTTCTCTCCTACTAACCCACTAACTCACAATTACATCAGAATTTTAGCTCCACCGAAACTCTATCAGACAACCGAGAAAAAATTAACACCCTCGCTAATGCAAGGATTCGAACACAGGACCTCCAACACACTAACCCATTTACCACTCGAACCAGCAGGCTCATTCTGATATGGATTAATAGATAATTTTATATAAGCCCATTCAACAAGGATAAAGCTTGGATCTAAAATAACAATATTTCCAAAAGTGGGACTTGAACCCAAGACCTCAAATACACATCCAGAACACTTAGCCACTGAAACAGATACACGTTTGTGTCAGGTATTTACAGAAATAGAAATAAATTATTTAGGGCGTTACAATCCAGTTATGCCTCACGAATAGGGTATTGCAGGAGGTATTGATGGGGAAACCCTCATCCGCCTTACGAAATAAGTTAGAAACTCTTTATACGACTAAGTCTCTAGCTAACCGTTTAGTGTTAAAACAACGTCTATTTACATTTTGCATGAACGATGGTGAGTTTTTTAGGGATCACATTAGTCAATTTATTACTCTTTTGAATGATTTAAAGAATGTTAAGGTTAAGATTGACGATGAAGATCAAACTATGCTATTATTGTGCTTTTTACCCTCTTCATACAAGTATTGAGAGGCCCTAATTTATGGCAGAGACAAACTCTCGTTTGAGGATGTGAAGGGTCATTTGTTGAGTAAAGAAAAACTCAACAATGAGTTTGGTTCAGATAGCAAGGCAGATAGGCCAGGCTCTATTTTGGTTGCATCAAAGAAGCGAGACAAAATGTGTCGCTATTATGAGAAGTTAGGTCACGTCAAAGTAGATTGTTATAAACTGTGAAATAAAAAGGCTGCTAAGAGTAACGAGGAAGGTGTAGTTGGTGCTAATTTGGTTGATAAAAGTGGTGATGATTTCTTGTTAGTGTCAACGAGCGATAGCTCTGAGCTTACGTACGAGTGGATCCTAGATTCAGGATGTTCTTTCCACATGTGTCCCAACAGAGAATGGTTCTCCACATACAGTTTGGTTGATGGTGGAGTTGTGCGCATGAGAAATGATTCATTCGGTAAGGTAATCGGTATTGGTACTGTTAAAATTATGATGCACGATGAGATGATTAGGACACTCCTAGATGTCAGATATGTACCTGATTTACAAAAGAATCTCATCTCATTGAGTATTTTAGACTTAAAATGTTGCAAAATCAACATCGAGTCGAGCGACATTAAGGTGTCTCGTGGGGCTCTCATTTTGTTAAAAGGTAAAAGGACTGACAGTCTTTATATTCTAGAAGGTTCTATAGTGATCGGTGAAACTGAATGTCACTTGTCCGTTATGGAGTCGAAGTCAACTCATTTGGAATGGAGACAACTTGGTCATAGGAGGGAAAAATGTATGACCGTTTCGTTGATGAAAGGTTCTCTTTTGGATACAGGTTTTGAAAAGTTAGGGCACTGTGTTCATGAAAATCAGACCCATGTTAGTTTTGATTTGGCAATGCACAAGTCGAAGGCTAGAAGTCTTTTAGCTTCTAAGCACAGATTCAACTCAGTTAATTCCCTGCATAGTTCAAGATAGGGCCATGGTGGGCTATGGCAAAGATGGCGTTGTGAGAATTCGTGTCATGGTGGAGATTGTTAGAGTTGTGTGACCCAAATTCTTGTTAAATAAAATAAGAGATTGCTTGCAAGTCAAGTTAAACAAAATATATTTTCTTTCTAGAAGATTTAGTATTTATTAGTATAATATATTTAGCATTTATTAGCATGCTTTATTTGACCTACGAATTTAGCATATAAATAGGCTCTTTTACAACCTTAGAAAATACACTCATTAAAGGTTATAACTCGTAACACTTTTGGAGAATTTTGTGTTTACATTTTGAGGATTCTTTA
Source organism: Gossypium sturtianum (assembly GCA_025698515.1). Classification (NCBI taxonomy): domain Eukaryota; kingdom Viridiplantae; phylum Streptophyta; class Magnoliopsida; order Malvales; family Malvaceae; genus Gossypium; species Gossypium sturtianum. The sequence goes on from CM046954.1 coordinate 35,957,730, forward strand.
TTTTCGGATTTTGGGGTTTAGTTTTTACCTTCATCTTTTGTACTCTTCGTTCTTTTTCCATTATAGTAAAATTATCTTTGCCGGTGATTTTTTTATCTCTTTGGATGGGGTTTTCCACGTTAAATTTGTGTGTTCAATTTATCAATTTCTTCTGTTATTTGTACTTGTTCGTTGCTTAATCAAGTCGATCTCTAACATTATCGAATCATATTTATAATAAAAAATTATATAAAAATGGAAATTAAATTTTTAATGAAAAATGAAAGGTCTAATTTGATATTATATAAAAACAACTACTTTTCAAATAACGATCTCATAATGACTTTATTCATAACAAAAGAGTTGATAATTTTTCCATTTTGCCTTTATTAATTCCTAATTCCCCTCTTTATTTCTCCTACAGGCTAGGAACTAGTGTTATAATATATGTAGATATAGATTTGGAAAAATTAAAAGGCAATTTTTTTTGAAACAAATAATCGGATTGGGCTTTAATAATATAAAAGGAAACATAGTCCACATGAATTCAAAAAACCAAAGCATGACTAAAGGCCCAAAAATAGCTGGCCCGGGAAAGAAAAATATCTGACTTAAATAAATAATAACGAAGAAAATTCTAGAAAGTCATTAATTGCTACCATCCTAACGCCCAATCAGATAACTCTGGCGCCTGTCATTTCCATCAATTCTTTCATTTCGTTCAATTAATGGCGTTATCAGTTTCAAGGGGAGTTTTTACCACCGAGACTTTTGGTCTGTTCATTTTGAATTTCCCCTCTTTCTTCCCATCTATTTTATGCTTCAATCCGGCTCTCTTTCACTGTCGTTTATCCTTTGATTATCGGCATATCTGGGAATGCATTCAACCAGGTAAACCTCTTCCTTTCTCCTTAGAGATTCTGTTGCTAAAATGTGGGCTAGACCATTCGCTGATCTTGGGGTATATTCAAACCTTAGAGTGCTAGATCTGGACTTTAACTGGTGAATATCATGAATACAAACCCCTACCTGTGATTTATCATACCCTTTAGCCTTGCATTTTTTGATTATCAATAAAGAGTCACCTTCAATAACGATTTCCTTCCATTGCATGTTGTGTCCTATCTTGGTTGCTGATCGCTGTAAATCAGAGTTTTAAAATTTATAAAAGAATGATCGAACCTGGAAACTAACTCTAACAACGATTAAAGGCAAGTGCACCTATCGAACAGTAGTATAACTTAGGCAAGACCGGATTATCGAACCCAAAGGAACTAAAAGTACTAATACTAACTTTCTTTTTATTATTTAGCCTAAAATAAGTGAAGTTGTTTATTAATCTAAATTAATTAACTACTAAACTAAAGACTCTAAGACAAAGAAGAATGAAATTGGAAAATAACTTGGGAAAAACTTAGTTGATTTAAACAATACCCTAGGAAGAATCCACCTAGACTTCACTTGTTATCTATCACTGAACCATATGATTTTATTTACTTAGTTTGATCCGTAAGACTCTCTAACGTATATTAAACCCTCTCTCGAGGCGAATAACGTCTAACCCTAGGTTAATTAGTGGAACTCTCGTTCGCTTATAATAACCCCTAGAATAGCAGTAAATTGATCTGTGGACTCCCATATTAGGTTTCACCCTAATCCGGCAAAATCTCGTCACCCTATCTCTAAGCGTGCGATCAACTCCGCTTAATTATGTTGGATCTACTCTTATGCAGGGTCTATTCCTTCTCCACCTAAGCACATTAAATTTGGATTAAGCTCACATAATTAAGAACAAACTAAGTTATTATCATATAATTCAAATAATCAAATAACAAGATTCATCATAGGGTTCATCCCCTTCGGGTATCCGAAGGTTTAGTTCATAACAATAAAGGAAAACATCTCAAGAGAAAAGATAAAACAAAACATAAGAAATCCCTAAAACCCCCTGAAAGAATTGAAGAGGAGATCCTCCGTCTTGAGTAGAATTCCGGCTTCTTGAGATGGATCAACTGGCTATCCCTGAGTGAATCCCCACAAATCTGCCTTCTCTGGCTTAGCACGACGCCTGACAAAAGCCCTGGCAGAAGGCTTCTGCCGAACTCCCTTCTAAGTTGCTACCTGGGGTGTTTATATAGGCTTTGAGATGTGTTGCTTGGCCTCCAATATCCTAATTTGAGTGAAATTCCTATTTGGGAGTTTAAGTAGACTTAGGAATGTGTTTCTTTGACTCCAAGCATCCAAATCCGAGTAAAATTCCTCTTTCCCGTGGCAGGGACACGGCCATGGCACACACCCGTGTGAATCGTCTTCAGGCCGTGTTCGACACTGTTGAATGAGGCACGGGTGTGTAAGTCGTGGTAAGGCCGTGTTCTAGTAGGAATGGTGGCACGGCCGTGTGGCTTGAAGTCCAGGCCGTGCTGATTTCGTGGCTTGGCCCAATTTGGTCCGTTTTAAGCCTGTTTCTCATTCTTTTCGTCGTCGGGTGCTTTCCTGAGTATAAGACATGAAAAGAAAGGATTAAGAGCACCTTTTTACATAAATTGGGGCTTAAATCATCCAAAAGCATATTAAATGTGGGCTTAAAATATGTTACTTTTACGGTTTATCAGTTGCTTTTCGACAAGCGACTTCTTCGACAGCGAAGGCGGATGACACTCTGCAATGAATCTTTGTGCATGAAAGGAGAACGAGCCCTTCACTATTTCTGACCACTATCCCCGAGGCCGATTGATGGTTATGCCCGTCAAAATCTCTGTCAAAATTAATTTTCACTGACTGTCCAGGTGGGTGCTTCCATTTTTTAACCTCTTTAGAAGCTATGGAAATACCTTTTTCCCCACCATTAAGTTCTTTTAGATAACTATGAACAAAACTTGCTATCTCCTGACCCGATCTGTTTGTTTTTTCATGTATTCGAGCATTTCTGTCTACCTAGATGGCCCATAATGCACAACAGAATATTCTGCAGTGGGAGGGAGGATGGAGAACAAAGACCCTGGTAAGCCACTGCACAAAATCTAAGTTTGATTCCTGTAGAAAGTTTAAAGTTGATAATGCTCTCCAAACTACTATTGACACAGGACATTCCTGGAAAAGGTGGTCCATTGATTCTGCTCCTTCACCACAACGGGAGCATGTTGAATTATTTGTTAATTTCCTAAAAAGCATGTTTACCCGAGTAGGCAGATAGTTCCATGAAATTTTCCAGGTTGTGATTTTAATTTTTGTGGATAGATCTAGGAGCCAGAGTTTTTTGTAAAAATCCCTGTAGTCTATTTGTAAAGCATAAACTCTAGGATAAAAAATTTGTAATAGTTTGTAGGCGCTTTGAAACGAGTATTCTTCCGAAGGTTCACCGCTCCATGCCCGAAAATCAGCATGAGGTTCTTTCACCAAAGGGATACAGAGAATCTTTTCAGCAACTTCTTCTGGAAAGGTATTGACAATCAGCTCTTTATTCCATTTCCTTTCATAGTTATTTATTAAGTCAGCAACTTTAAAATCACGCGAATTAATAACAACTGATGATAATCTAAAGTTTCTGGAATCTGGAATCCGAACATCATTAAAAACTGAAATGCTCGTACCCGTACCGACCTTCCAATAAATTCCATCTGCCAAAATACCTTTTGTCGCCCATATACTCCGCCATACGTAGGAGCAACTATTCCCCAAACGCGAATTTAAAAAATCAACTTCTGGAAAATATTTCGCTTTAAATACTTGCGCTACTAATGAATTTAGATTATTTAAAATCCTCCATCCCTGTTTTGCTAAAAGAGCAATATTAAACTGGGCCATGCTTCTAAACCCCATTCCGCCTTCTCCTTTAGGACGACAGAGATGCTTCTATTGACACCAGTGTATTCCTCTTTTCTCGTAGCCTTTCTGCCACCAAAATTTAGCAAAAAATATTTTCGAGTTCCCCATATACTGAATTTGGTAGAAGAAAGCAAGACATAACATAGGTTGGTATTGCCCGGAGTACTGATTCGATAAAAACCTCCTTTCCCCCTTGAGATAGTAACCTAGTGCTCCAACTTTCAATTCTCATAGAGACCCTTTCTTTTAGGTTTTGAAAAGACTCTTTTTTCCTTCTGCCGATCACATTAGGGAGTCCCAAGTATTTCTCCCTATTTTAAAATAATTTTCTAGTAATTTGCGAAAACCAAAAATTGTTTGACTTATTAATTGGATTTGAACCTTAGTGTAGTGCTTTGATATTAGATAATCTTCCAAGGACTTTGGATGCTTGCAACTTGCATTGGTTATAAAATATTAAAAAATAAAATAAAATGAAATAAAACACTTTTTTTTAAGGTGAAAAGAGACATTTTTGGATATTGTTATACTTCTAAAGCTTTCTCATCAGAACATCCCCTAATGAGTTGGCAACACAACCTCGCCATTGCTTCACTAAATGGATTTGCTGTAACATCCCTCGCTTGACCCGATCGTCAGGTTTGAGTTACGAGATACTATAATCGTTGTTGGGGCAACTACAAAAAACTAACATTCAAATTAAACATAAATCATACAATCATAACCATTTTAATTCATAATCACCATATACAACCTTTCTCGAGTCTTATACAAACCTACGTATGCTCTAGAATTAACCCGAAATCGCATTAGGACGAAATTTGCAACATTTTCAAAGTTTCAAAATGACATCACGATGTTTGAAACCCTAATTCTTTCGGAGAAGAAAGATGAAGAGAAATTACAAGAAACGGATTTGAGATTTCTTTCCAATCGAAGGACTAAAGATTGAAATGTTTGAAACCATAGTTCTTCCGAAGAAGAAAGATGAAGAGAAATGATTTTTATTTTCTTTTAATTTGGCTTATACATTTTAATTAGTTTATTAATTAATTATAATTAACTTATAATTAACTAAAATTAAGCTTAATTAACACTTTTGATGGTTTACAACTCATCCCCACTATCGTTTAACATAACTGGAAGGCTCAAATTGCTCAATTGGTCCTTTAATTAATTAAAAATTCATAGCGTTTAACATTTACCACTTTTATAGTTTAGTCCTTATACCTTAATTAAATATCCAATTGACAAAATTAAAGAACCAAAATTTAATTAAACTTTATACTAACCTCATAAATATTATTATGGACTCACTTGTCGGAAATGAGATTCCAAAACCACCGTTTTTGACACTACTGAAAAATGGGCTGTTTCACTTAGTGTCACGCCTTCACCTAAATGTCATACTTAGTAGGCACATAAAATCTACAGAATATATATCAGGAAGGACCCTTGAAAACATCCATCAATTCATCACATTTGACAAACCTCTCATCTAGTCCTTTCAAGTCGACTCCAACAATGCCTTAAACTGACATCCACCACTCTATCAGAGCATGCATACTAGATGATTGAGACCTATGCCCAACATACTTCTCTCTATAAATACCCTCTTAACACCAGGGAAAAGGGACACAAGGACACCAACAATCCTATTTAGCCAAAACTCCTTCTCGCAATTGTTGGAAAAATTGTAATTTTTGGGAACTTTGAGGCATATTCTCGATTGATAAAGGTGGAGAGTTGAATCATAAAATTATGGTTTTATATTCTACTCCATGAGACCTTTACAATGGTATATCATATGCTCAAAATGGTTGAGTGATGAATGAGAATTTGGTGTTCAAAGTAAGCTATTTGTGAATAATTGTTGAGGAAAAGAAAAGCTTAGATCCCACATTGGTTAAATACCAAGTGTGAGATATGTATATATATGAGAACCCACTTGAAGGGTGATTGAATGACTAAGCTTGAAACCCTGACTCGCACACAGAGGGTACAGATCCAAACCCATCGGGGTTGGGGCGCGCACCAGCACGACGTGGGCGACGCAAAATGTCCGGACCAGTCGGGCCCATATCTGATCGCAACTTCGAATATGAAATTCAAAGGGATCAAATAGGAAATGATACTTTGAATCATAGAACTATAATGAAACATACGATCAACCAACATTTATCGAATTTGAAAAAGAGTCAGAAGAAATGGTTCGATCCTCTTATTTTGATTTCTCGGACCGAGAGACCCATGAATCGGGATCCTAATGCATATAGATACAAATGGTCCAATGGGAGCAAGTTGGGCCTGCGGATATTTTAGCCCAACACTTTCCTCAGCAAATATACACGAAAATCTAATTTAAAATGACACATATCCTGATTTTATTTGATTCCAATCAATTTGATTTGATTTTAATCAAATGGATTTAATTGCTCATTTAATGCAGATTTTGTATCCTTATTTCATGGATATTTCCAAAATTCCTCCATATTGAATGCCTATAAAAGGCTAAAACTTCTTCAGATTTTTGTGCTGAATCAAACTCTCTCACACCGAGTTTATTTTACTCTAAAAAATTCTACTCTTTTCCTCTCCATATTTTCCAACGTTTCGGTGATAGAAAAAAAGGCAGCATTTGTTCGTTGATCACTGTAGAGGTGCTACTGCTTCGATCATCGTGTTGTTGTATCCTGAGAGATAGTCGACCAACGTTTCTCCAAGTACCGTAGGAGCGGCCGAATTTGTCTTAAGGAAACTGTGTAAATCAGGCCTCCACATCTAGCTAAACTTGATTCTTCTTTTCGAGTTCTGATTTTCGTATATGATAATTTAAATATAAATTATTCAATTTATATTTTATTTTATATATAAATATTTATTTATTTATATTTATATATTTGTTCGCTAACATGTTTTGTCCAACAACAATATCCTTAAATTCCCAAATATAGCGGGTCTTCAAACCTTCCATAGAGTGAACCGCCCTCATCCTTATAACTCTCTGCACCCCCATGATGTGAACCTTCATGACAATCCATACTCAACTTTTGTGTTGCAATAGAAACAAATTTGCTAACCATTAAAAGTTAATACTAAATGGGTCCACGAATTAAGATATACTAGTATGGTTCTCAACCCACATTTCGCGGTGGGTTGATTATTTATTTGTGTCAAATTATATAGTAAAAAATTGAAGTTAAAATATGATCTAAGTCCCTTATACACTTTGTACATTTAGAATTTAGCCCCTAATTTTATTTCAGGAATTTAATTCTACTTTTCAGATTAAAAAAATTTAGGCCAAGTTATTACCACCATTAAAATTGTTCTATTAAATTCTCTGGTGTAACATTTTGAAATTTTAAAAAAATTACTTGGTAGTCGTGTAACAATAAAAATAGCGTTGAAAATATTGATTAGGATTTTTTTTCCCTAAAAACACATATTCGAAATCATCATGATAAAATATTTTTTTCTTGGAATAGTGTTTTAAAGAAAAATTAACATCAATATTTTGATTGAAATAGTTGACAATATTAACTATTTAGACTAACTAATAACCTTAAAAAAGGAGTGGCTAAATTATGTCAAACATTAAAGCATATAAATTAAATCTCAAATTTCAGCATAGCATATGGTTCAAAGTTGAAATAATGTAAAAAAAAAAAAAGAAAAAAAAAAGGGGGCAACGGACCATACTAATTAATTACCTGCCAAACTTGCTTACAAAGAAATGCCAAGATAAAGATTACGAAAGTGCATTCCGACTAGCTTCTTTGGGATACAAAATTTGTCCTAAGATGCCAAATGAATACCTTTGTTCTCACTTCAACTCGAGTCCCACCAAAAAGAGTTCATCATTAGCTAGAGTTAAGGTTTTCATAATTAGATAAGTGGGTGAATGGGTTAGACTATTGGTTCTCGAGTTGGTTAGTTCGACTTGGTTGTTTGATTCAATTAAATAAATTATTAAAACAAAATAAAAATTTAAAAAACCTATTCAATCACCAGTTCAATTGATCTAACTGATTAGTTTAATCGGTTCAATCAATTTGCGAGTCAATGGATCCAATCCCTTAATTCAAACCAATACCTTATCAATTCTCGATCCAACTACTCCGACCAACCAATCCAGTCTTGGTTCTAAAAACAGTGGTAGAAGAGCCTCACGCATGTCACTAAAACTTCTTTGCATGTTCATTGCCCGAAGCAATTTAACGTGTAGTGTTTTTAATATTGTGGTAACAAGTTATTTCAAGTTTTAGGTTCATAAATGATTGCATCAGATCCAATGGCTAAAATTTTGGGTCACATGGGGATCGCATTGTAGTCGATACCCTCTTTTGAGTTCTTAATATAGAAAAGATAAGATTATGGAGATTTTTGTTTTCTCCATTTTGAGGCCATGACAAGTTGTTTTATATGATTTTTGTATTTGGGTTTTTGATTTCACACATTTATTTTGGAGATTATTTGCTAAAAATGTTAGATTTGCATGGTATTTAAAAATTAGACTATGATATTTAAAATTTGACGAGCATTCAAATAAAAATATCAGGTGTTATAGTTTGATTGGTTCAGTTTTTTTTTTTTAACCGGAGTTAACTGTTAGATTTAAAGTGATAATAGAATAAAATTTTAAGTATATCCTTTGAAGAAAAAATGAAAAAAGTTGCTAACTATTTTTTGTATAAGCTTTCCTTTTATTCATGGTTATTACATATCATTTTAACCATGTGGTTCAAAAGAGTAGTGTATATATCGTTTCGCTCTAATAGTATTTACATGACATACTCTATAGTATCTAAAAAATATTTTCCCAAGCTTACACAAACAGCCTTTACTTGGAGTACAATGAACATCTTGAGAATAAACACACAATCCTTCCAAAGCACACACTTCTTTCAATACAGTCACCTTTCTTTTTAATCCAAATATATTTGCTGATTCTAACATTTTTATTTAAATTCTTTTAAATTTTGAGTCCACCTCCCATAACTAACTTTATGCTTATAACATGTATAATTTAGAGGATCAAGTGTATATTAACTATGAATTTAAGTAATAATAAATTTATTCAATTATTCATACGACAAAAATATTCCTTTTGACACTAAAAAAAAACAAAAAAAAAATCATTTGACAAAACTAAGGGGGACCGGCTCCCCCGACATTGCATCACTACCATTATGGGCAAGAACAATAGGTGCAAATTATGGTGGATGGTTTCTTGAATCCTGAATTTCCAGCTTTCATCGATAGAATATAGTTTAATCATATGATCAAACAATCAGTTCATAATCATATCATCCCAAAGAGAATAATGGCAAATGGAGGAAGGGAGCTGTGAGACTGAGAGTTACCTGTGAGATTACCCCAAGAACTCCAAGTGAAACCTTTGCTGCATCGAGATCTTTGTCACTTTCATTTAACACCCACACCTTAGCATATCCACCTTCAGCTTTTGTAGGGCTTACAATTCTCATCTCCACTACATAATCATGAACCGAGCTCCCTTTCTCCCGCAACAAGCTCCCATGAGCGCCTGTACCTAAAAGCCCTCCAATGGTCAGTCCCCACCAATACGGTGCATAAGGCAATGCCAAGCCAGCCTTGGCTGCTTCATTAATCAGTTGTCTCAACGTGACACCGCTCTCCATAGTCATCGTTATTGCCGCCAGGTTGATTTTCACCACACGGTTAAGGTTCTTCATGCTAATAAGCAACCCGTTTTGGCCGTGTGAAAAATATAACATCGGTAATGACAAATATATCGCAAAGAAAAGAGAAATAAAAATAAAGAACACACAGATTTTACGTGGAAACCCTTTTGGGAAAAAACCACGGGCAGAGGAGAAGAAAGTTCACTATGTCGAATTTGAATAATTACAAGAGGAATAGACTATGTCTATTTATAAGCTTGTAAAACCATATTCTAATAGGAGTGTAGTAAGATTGAAACACCTTACTCTAATCAATATCAAATAGATGGAGTTTAATAAGGTTTAAAAAACCTTATTTAAAATAAAATAAAAGAAGTGTAGTTCTATAGGGATTCTTCTTTTATTTTATTTTGCCATTTTATTTTATTTAAATAAGGATTCGGGTCACTTAATTCTAACAATCTCCACCTTGACACGAATGCTCAATGAACAAGTTCTTCATCGCGAACTCTCAACGAACAAGTTCCCCACCTCTTCCATAAAACCCCTTAAGGGTTTAACTTCAACAATGAACACCAACCAAGTCTAAGCAATGCTCAAACTTGGTTATAGGAAGTGACTTAGTCATCATATCTGCAGGATTTTCATGAGTACTAATTTTGCTCACAACAATATCACCACGAGCAATAATATCACGAACAAAATGATACCGAACATCAATGTGTTTTGTTCTCTCATGAAACATTTGATCTTTTGTAAGGAAGATGGCACTTTGACTGTCACAAAATACTATGCTGATTTGAAGGTCTTCATTTAGCTCACTAAAGAGTCCCTTCAACCAAATAGCTTTTTACAAGCCTCGTGAATCGCCATGTACTCGGCTTGAGTGGTAGACAAAGCGTGTAGTTTGCAAAGTAGCTTTCCAACCGATTGCACAACCTCCGATTGTAAAGACATAACCAAAGTGAGAGATCTTCCTCTATCAAGGTCTCCAAGCAAAATCAGCATCAACATACCCAATGACTCCATCTCTAGTTCTTCCAAAGCGTAAGCAAACATCAGTAGTACCTCGTAAGTATCTTAAAATCCATCGAACTACTTTCCAATGTTCTTTACCGGATTCGCCATGTATCTCGCTAAGCGCAGACCGATCGCATATGATAAACGGACGTGAATAAACCATAGCATACATGAGAGATCCCACTGCACTAGAGTATGGAACATGTGACATGTACTCAATCTCATCATTTGATTGTGGAGACAAAGCCGATGAAAGTCTGAAATGGGCTGCTGAAAGAGTACTAACAGGCTTAGCACTCTGCATATTGAACCTGCAAAGAACTTTCTCTTTGTACCCCTTCTGACTTAGGTACAAATTACTTGCTTTTCTATCTCTGAGAATCTCCATACCAAGTATCTTCTTTGCTAGTCCCAAATCTTTCATCTCAAATTCTTCACTTAGTTAGGCTTTGACCTTTCTTATCTCTCCTTTATCTTTTGCTACTATCAACATGTCATCAACATAAAGAAGTAGATACACAAAAGAACCATCACTATTTTTCTTAAAGTAAACACAACTGTCAAAACTACTTCTTTTAAATCATGAGAAGTCATAAAGGAATCAAACCTCTTGTACCACTGTCTTGGTGACTGTTTCAAACCGTAAAGAGACTTTTTCAGCAAGCAAACATAATCCTCTTTTTCTGAGACTGTAAAATCCTTTGGTTGTTGCATGTAAATATCTTCCTCAAGTTCTTCATGCAAAAATGCAGTTTTTACATCTAACTGCTCAAGCTCCAAATCATGCATGGCCACAATACCAAGCAAAGCTCGAATCGAACTATGCTTCACAGCCCGGGAGAACACATCTGTGAAGTCCACTCTGGAATTTGATCAGAACTCCTTTGCAACAAGCCTTGCTTTATATCTGGGTTCTTCAACTCCTAGAGTCCCTTCTTTCTTTTTAAACACTCATTTACAGCGAACAACCTTTTTACCTTTAGGAAGTTTCACAAGATCCCATGTTCTATTTTTGTGGAGTGATTCCATCTCCTCTTGCATAGAAAACATCCACTTTTTTGAGTCTTCACAGCTAATCGCCTCAGAATAATTAGACGGCTCTTGGTTTGCATCTATATCTTCGGCCACATTTAAAGCATAAGCAACTAGATCAGCCTCAGCGTACTTCTTTGGAGGTTTAATTTCTCTTCTAGTTCTGTTTTTGGTGATAGCGTATTGTGGTGAAGAAACAACTCTGTTCTCAATTTTTGTACTGGCTTGAGGAGTCGCTCTGTACTAATCTGATGCTCCACCTGCTTTTGATTTTCTTTATTGGAAGAGTCTTTAAGAGATAAGTTAGGTAGCATAGCAGTTTCATCAAAAACAACATCTTTGCTAATCATAACTTTTCTATTTTCAGGACACCATAACTTATACCCTTTTACACCAGCTTTGTAACCAAGAAAAACACATTTAATGGATCTTGGTTCCGATTTTCCATTATCAACATGAGCATACGCAGGACACCCAAAGATCTTTAAATCAGAATAATTAGCAGGATTACCAGACCATACCTCTTGTGGAGTCTTTTTCTCAATGGCAACAGATGGAGATCGGTTGATCAAAAAACATGCAGTAGAGGCTGCTTCGGCCCGAAACGACTTTGGTAAGTTGGCATTTGACAACATACATTGAACCTTCTCTATGATCATTCTGTTCATTCGTTTTGCAATGCTGTTTTGCTGTGGAGTATGATGAACTGTCAAGTGTCTCACGATCCCTTCTGACTTGCACAGTTTATTAAACTCATCAGAACAAAACTCTAAGCCATTGTCTGTGTGGAGGTATTTTATTTGTTTTCCTGTCTGTTTTTCAATCATAGTTTTCCAAGACTTAAATGTGAAAAACACATCGCTTTTCTACTTCAGGAAGAATGCCCAAACTTTTCTGGAAAAATCATCAATAAAAGTTAGCATATAATTAGCTCCACCTTTCGAAGGCACTTTTGATGGCCCCCACAGATCAGAATGAATATACTCCAACGTTCCCTTCATGTTATGGATTCCTCTGGTGAATCGAACTCTCTTTTGGTTCCCAAAAATGCAGTGTTCACAAAACTTCAGTTTGCAAATTCCTTGCCCATCAAGAAGTCCTATTTTGCTCAATTCTGCCATGCCATTCTCACTCATATGCCCTAGGCGCATATGCCAAAGTTTAGTAATATCATCATCCGACAAGGAAGAGAGCGGCAATTTTGCATCACCAATAATAGTAGAACCACCTCAAAACATATAACTTGGCAGTCTTTCTCTGCCCTTTCATCACAACGAGAGAACCTTTGGAAATCTTCAAAATCCCACTTTCAGCTGTGTATTTGTACCCTTTTGAATCAAGAGTACTTAACGAAATTAAATTTCTCTTCAATTCTGGAACATGTAAATGACGTCACTAAGTATTCGACAACTCCATCAAACATCTTAACTTTAATTGTTCCAACACACCGCGATTTTACACGAAGCATTATTTCCCATCAAAACAACACCTTCGGACCTTTGTTTCATAAGTTGTAAACCAATCCCGATTGGGACTCATGTAGAAGGTGCGGCTGAATCAAGTATCCACTCCCGCTCACTTTAAAATTGTTGTGAAGCGACTAGAAGTTCACCATCATTTGTAGTCTTCTACAACATCACTTCACCAAAATATTCTAGTTATTTTCCTTTTGATTCGCAGCCTCCCTTTTAATCTTGTTTCGTAGCTTATAGCACTCAGATTTAATGTGCCCTTTCTTCTTGCAGAAGTTACAAGTTTTACCTCTGTTTTAAGACTTCGATCTACCCTTAGATTTACCGCGAGGATTTCGTTCATGTGTCCTTCCACAATCATCATCAGTATTCTGATCTTGTCTCTCACGAACAATGAGACCCTCTCCCTGAGAGTCAGGTTTAACCACAAGATGCTTCATCTTATCATACGAGGTTAAATAATCATAAACCTCATCAACTGTGAGAGACTCGCGGCTATATAAAATCGTTTCTCTGAAGGTTGAATAAGACGGGGGCAACGAACAAAGTAGAATCAACCCTAGATCTTCCTTATCATACTGAACCTCCATGGCCTCCAAGTTTGAGAGAATTTATTTAAACACTGTTAAGTGTTCGTGCACAGACGCACTTTCCTCCAAACAATGAGCATAAAGACATCGCTTCATATGCAACTTGCTGGTTAGTGTTTTTGACATACATATTTGTTCTAGCCTCTTCCATAATGCAGCGGCGGTCTTCTCCTTCATCACATCCTGCAAAATTTTTTTAGACAAATACAAATGTAATTGTGTTAACGCCTTTCAATCCTTGCACTTCTTTTCTTCCTCCGTTAATGTCGAAGGCATCTTATCTACCCCTAGCAGGGCTTCCTCTAAATCCATCTGTGCAAGAACTGCCTGCATCTTTATCTGCCACAATGCGAATCTGGTGTTGCGATCTAACAGCAGAATTTCATACTTCAAAGACGCCATTACCGTGATCGAGATGAAAAACCCAGAAGCTCTGATACCAATTTGTTAAAAATGTAATGTCGGTAATGACAATATATCACAAAGAAAAGAGAAATAAAAATTAAAGAACACACAGATTTTACGTGGAAACCCTTTTGGGAAAAAAACCACGGGCAGAGGAGAAGAAAATTCATTATGTCGAATTCGAATAATTACAAGAGGAATAGACTATGTCTATTTATAGGCTTGTAAAACCATATTCTAATAGGAGTGTAGTAAGATTGAAACACCTTATTCTAATGAATATCAAATAGATGGAGTTTAATAAGGTTTAAAAAACTGTAACATCCTAAAATTGGGCCTAGCAGAATTTGGCCTATTGGGCCCGAGCGTAGAAGCCTTTTAGAAATTTTAAGAATAAGGAATAGCATAATTGCGAGTTGGACTTAGTGGGAAAGTCAATTTGGAAGCGTACGGTGTAACATCCTGAAATTCAAAATTTTATGCTTTGCATTATATCATGCAATAGGCTAGTTAAGAATGTAAATTTTGTATGTTTAGGGGTCATAAGAAGGCTTGGGGTTAAGTTGGGCCTTAGTAAAATTTTTGTGTTTAAGCCCTTAAGGGGAGAAGGCAAGTGGCATCAATATTTAAGGAAATAAGAGTGTGCTTTGCTAGCACAAGTGGAGCACATGGTGGAGTGGTGTGGCGTCAAGTGGAGAGCATGGAGGGAAGAGGTTCGAATCCCATATATTGCAAATTTTGGGATTTATTTTTGTGTTTCTCTTCCAAGTGTCGGCCATGGTGATAAATAAGGTAAGGAAGACTTTTTATTGATGGAAAGATGGCTAAGGAAATAAGGTAAGGAGGAGAATAAGGAAAGAAGTAAAAGAAATGAGTAAGAAGGGGGATATGTTGGCCAATTTTGGGGAAGATGTTTTGGAAATTTTTTTTGTCAATTTTGATCCTTTGGGTAAAAGGGTGCACGGTTTTGGGAGGGGGTCTTGGGAGCCGAATTTTCCTAGTCATTTTGCTAGTTTTAGTGCTTGAGAGGCTTATTTTCTTTTAGCATTTTCTTGGTGCTTTCTTTTCCTATTTTTTTTTCTTTCGCTTGCCGAAACTCTAAAGCCAAATTGTGCACTTCTTTTTCTCTTATTGTAGCCGAAACACACTAGCCATTTGTTCATATTTCTTTTCTTTTGTTTTGCCGTAACCCTCAACTCATTTTTGGTTCATCTTCTTTTGTTGTTAGCAGAAATTACCTAGCATTATTTTTCTCCTTCCCTTCTTTTCTCTTGACCATTTCATCAACCATTCTCCCTATCTCTTTAATCGACACAACTTTGTTTGGCCGAATCTTCTTTATTCTTGTCTCATCAATAGCCGAATTTCTATCATCTTCTCTTCTCCATCTTGTGAGTTGAGTATCTCTTCTTTGATCGAAACGGTAAGTGGCTCTATTCTATCCTTGTATTTTCTTTTTGCCGAATATGTACCTCCTCTTTAGATGGTTCTCTAAATCGAAACATTCCTCTCTTCTACTCCCTGATTTCGTGATCATCTCCTATTTTGTAGTATTCTTGTGGGGTTGGCCGAATCTTTCATTTAGTCGAATCATCCGTAGTGGTAAGCCCAATCGGTGGAAATCAGATTTATCATCGTAAGGTAAGAAGTTTCTTTATGGATTATTTCGATCTCGCTCATTGTTTGATTAGTTTGCTAAATAGAATGATGGTTATGACTAATCAGTTATTATAGGGATCATATCGATCGTTTTTATTCACTTGTTGATCCTACGGAAATAGTGGTAAGCCGAACCTTTTCCTTAAACAATCGATTTATATCATCGTAATATCGTTTTGATTAAGACTTTTTCCAATGGAGGCAAGTGGTACCGATTCGAAAGGAAAAGCGATTGGAGAACACAAAAGGAGTGGATTTGCGATTCCTACTCCTAAGTTCAAACGAAGGGCGGTATCGGCGGTTCGGAACTTTCCACCGAGTTGTGGACCATCGTTCGGTGAAAATAGACAAATCGTGGTCGTTCACGATACTAAGGGTAAGCGTTTTAATAGATCGTTTGATTTAGATTTAGATTAATAAAACCTCGTTTGTTGGATTAATCGAGAGTAATGGTGATTTAGGTGCCGACGATCAAGAAGGATTAATCCTTACCGTAATCAGGTGTGCAATCTCACACTGAAATCCCGTAGATTCATGATTAGATATCACGTTGGAAAATAGCTCGTTATTATTTATATGGCTAAAAATCGTAAAATGGCACAAATCGAGAAATTTGCTTAAATTACATTATTTCTATAGATTTGTCAAAATCGGTATTAAAATTGTTAGAATTACGAAAATACCCTCAATGGGTCGTTTCCTTATGGACTGAATTGCTAGAATGCCTTAGTGAGCCAAATTACAAAGTTCTATAATGTGCCGATTCACCGTAATAAATTATTGGATTAATGATTGTTGTACGTATATGTGGATATTATTCTTTATTATGTATGTTGCATGTTACATATCGCATGAGTTGGGAAAAATGTATGAAGAGCAGTGTAGCCTGGTGGCATTGCCACAAAATATTCATTATAATGTTTACTTATGATTTCGGTGGCTTGACCACGAAAATACTATATGAAAGCAGCTTGACTGCAGCGATACTCCGGTGGCTCTGCCACAAATATTATGAAAAGCAGCTTGACTGCAGCGATTGGTGTGAGCGGCGGGGTGGGTTGACTTGATCCCCACATGTGTGATTGGCTGGTCGGGGGTGTGATGGATGGATGGGTTGGGTTGCATACATTAACTTCATTTTGTTATTGATTATGTAAATGGGCTTAAGCCCAAGCTATTGCTAAATGAATTCAGGCCCAGTGGATGACAGTAAGGGGATTATACACTGAGTTCTAGTAACTCACCCCTTTTCCTTAACCCTTGCAGGTAATGCTCAGTGAGGTGGACTTGGGCCATGGATGACTCGATGGAGGCCATACTTCAGAAGTGGTGTTTTTTTTCGAACTTTAGATTTCTATTTACGTTTACTTTATTACTTTTACTATTTTGGGTTTAAAGTTGTAATAAGGCCTCTAGGATAAACTTTAATTTTCTTTATGTTTGGACGTATTTATTATTTTACTTAAATTGTTTAAAACGGGGATTTTTCTAAAATCATAAATAACGGTTTTTCCAAAGTTGATTAACAAAAGGATTTTATAACATATTTATAAATAATTTAACTCGGATTTCCTTTCGGGTTATTGACATTATTTTCAAAAGTCACGATTTTAAAATATCACGAATTTGAATATCAATTCTTCAATTAACCTCTCGAGATTAGTAGTATTTTTATCGAATATTTTTTTCAAACTAGTTTTCCAAATAATACTTATTTTAGTACGAATTACAAGTTCTTAAATACATTTTAATTCATGTGACATGTCAAATCCGATCGTAACGCATGGGCCGGGTTTGGGGTGTTACAAAAACCTTATTTAAAATAAAATAAAAGAAGTGTAGTTCTATAGGGATTCTTCTTTTATTTTATTTTACCATTGTATTTTATTTAAATAAGGATTCGGGTCACTTAATTCTAACAGGCCGTCCGGACAGACTAACTTGGGAATGCTATTAGAGAAATGTGTCACCACTTTCATTTTCCTTTGGACTTCAGATGCCGCCGAAACGATGGAAACCAGCTCTTGTTCCGATGTCGGGTAAACCACGTTCCCTGCTCAGCAAACGGTTCGATCGGGGAATACGCCGTAAGAGTTCTTGACAGTGCAGTTCGAACCTTTCATGGAACATTTGACAGGCTCCCCTGGAGGACTGCAACCCACCAAAACAACTAATAGAAAGAGGCATTTCAACAGGACAAGCTCATTGAACTTGTTTGAATACAACACTGGTATAATTGGCATGGTTGATGGAAACTTGTTGGCTATACAATTGCTTGATCCATTTATTTTCAAATACACACCTTTATATATAGTTGTGTATCGTAGAAAGTTGCTTCTCACAAGTATGTCTTCATTATTTAGTAGCATTTATTTATTAATTATTTACTATATTTTTGTTTTCGTTAATGGTAAGGTGTCATCAGTTGGTTTTTTTTTAAGGAATTGCATTCCTGAATTTGTTGCCTTTCATTTTCTAAATTGCGTGTTTTGTCAAGTAATTCACATGTGAAATCGTGGGATTACAAGTAAATTATTTTGGTTGTAAAACAAATTCGTTATGTCTGCACATGGTTAAACTCCAACCTCATAGTTGGGGACTTAAGATTATTCCATGAAATTAAAATCATGGGGTTTCGTTGTTGTGGATGCATGCAGCTTTGAACCCTAAATTGACTCGTTAATATCCCATTGCTGATGAGTAGGGGTAGCATGTGGTGGACGATGAAGCCAACACTGTTTCACTCTTCAGTAAAAAACAACCCCTAGATTTTTAACGGGAGTTAACAGTTAGATTTAAAACAAAATCCTGAATACCATACATTCAGCTTCAATATTTTAGTTTGATTGGTTTAGTTTCTTTTTAACCGGAGTTAATAATTAGATTTAAAGCATAATTATCTTTTATATAATCTTTCCTTTTATGTTCATAGTTATTACATATTATTTTAACCATGTGGTTCAAAAGAGTAGTGTATATATCATTTCGCTCTAATTCTTAGTATTTACAGGAGCACATACTCTTGCATCTAGAAAAAGTTTCCCAGGTTTACACAAATAGCCTTTGCTTGGAGCACAATGAACATCTTGGGAACAAACACACAATCCTTCCAAAGCGCACCCTTCTTTCAATACGGTGACCCCATTTCTCAGTCCAAGAACCTGGTCAGTCCACTCACTCGAAAACAATCCCTATGGATCATACTTATTTTTAACCTTCAAGAACTCTCTACCAGGGTTTCAAATAGCGCTCCGATATCGGAATAGCGGCCGCTATATAATGGTAGCGGCACCGTCCGAAACCGCTATTGCTGAAAATAGCGGTGTGAAGCGGAGTCACACCGATAGCGGTCGGTCGCGGCCGCAATTTAACGGGTAACGGCCAATTGCGGCAATAACGGGCCGCTATTCCCGTTATTTTCCGTTACATTAAATTTTTTAAAAAAATACATATATCCTAAATAGAAATCAACAGAAGCAGATTAAAAACAAAAGGGAATATATTCCCTACCGCAAAATCAGAATTTTTAATCAAAAAAGTAAGAAGAATCAGTAAATAAACAGGAAAAAGCAATCACATTCAAAAATCAAAACTTAAAAGCAAAAGAAAATATGAAAATGAAAGTCTATTTCTCATTTTCGGCAAACAAGTAAAGATTGAAGAACACACACGGCCAGCGGGTGAGCGAGATTCTCTCGATTATTTTCAAGTAAGTAGTCGAGTTACACTGAAATTTTGTCTTCTTGAACTCTTGATTCTTGCTTCGCTTGCTTGCATGTCTTGAATGCTGCAGTGTAGAATCTATAGATATTTTCTTTAAACGATGAAAGCAAGGTTGGGGACTTAGGGATGAAAACTGCAGTGCGAGTCTTGATTTCTCCCATGAAGGGAGAACGGGAGATTGGAGAAGGCAGAGAGGCAGAACGATTTTGCTTTCGCTTTAGGGATTTGGGAACCAAAAACCTTTAGCCTTAGGGACTTTTTTTAGAACAGAGAGGCAGAACGATTCTGCTTCTGCCGTTTCATTTTATTTTTATTTTATTTTTTCATTAACGTTATAACTTATAAAAGAGTAAGGGTGGGTTTGGATGGGCGATTGAGTGCGGTGCGGTGCGTTTAGCTTACTTTTTGTCTCACGCTCACAAGCTCGCTACAAGATCTAATCTCACCGCCACCGCTGTTTTTACACTAACCGCAGGTAAACGCACCGCCCATCCAAACCCACCCTAAAACAGAATCCTAACATCTATTAGCCACTCAATCGGTGCCTTGAAAATTGGAAAGAAAACAAACAATAAATTAACAGTCCATTACTTGTTTTTAAATGTTTTATTATAATTAAATTAAATTAGGTGCCTTGAAAATTGGAAAGAAAACAAACAATAAATTAACAATCCATTACTTGTTTTTAAATGTTTTATTATAATTAAATTAAATTAGATAATATATTAAATATGGATAAGTGTATAATATTAATTTTTATGTCTTTAAAATTTAAAATTATCCTTTTATTAGGAAACAATTTATTAGACATCATATACTAAACAATTTATTAGACATCATATAATAAATAAATTAATAATTTTATGAATGTTGTGTATTTATTTGGGCTTGGGTATGGATATGGATTAGGTAATAAAGTAATAATAAAATGATTTTTTCTTAACCCATTTGTAATTAAATTGGCCTGATTTTAGTTTAGTCCCTTTATTCTGATTAGATTTAAAATATATATATTATATAATATTGAATGATGGGGTCATACAATTTAAATTTGTGCCAAATGACTGTCTCTCAATAATTTTAATCACTTAATACAGATCAAGGCTTAAGATATGATTATTATACTTTAGTTTAACATAATTTAATCATGTTTTTTTTTTTTTTTGCAATATTATTAGTAAGTGCAAATCGATAACATTGTAAATTGGCATTAAAGTTATAAGGTGAATTTTTTTTAAGAGTTTATATTAGATATGATGATATTAAAAAATCTCCTTTTAATCACTCTATAATAATATACCACATCATATTTTTTTAGGGTGCATGAATAATATAATAAATTAAAAAACATTAAATTAACTCTTATTACTATTTTCAAGTCTAAAACAAATCTAATTTTTATATAAAATTCTTAGATTTTAGAATTTTATATTATCTAAAATAAATTTTTATATTGTCATTCATTTATAAAATATACTGCAATGAGAGTGTTTATATATATATATATATATAAAATAAAAACTATAAGGAAACAATTTAAATCTAAAATACTTCAACTAAAATTATAAAACTTCTAAAATTAGGGGTGGATTCAATAATTTTAGTTTGCATAATATGAAAAACTTGAATTTTTAAATTTGATCCAATTTGAATTTAAATTTTATTAAGATGGAATGGAACAAAACAAACTATTTATACCAAAAACTTTGGAACCAAGTAATAATGGGTTATGGTGTATCGTTGTTTTTTAAAAAATAAAATATGTATGGATTATGCAATAAATTTAAATTTTCCATGTTAATGATGTTTACTTTTTTTTTTGTATTATATTGTTGATAATATAAGCAATGGGTTGCTTACATTTCTAAATATAATTTTATGTTTCTTATATATAAATAAAAATAAAGCATGCCACCACGTGAAGAGTTCTCGACTAAAGGATTGGAGGGTGCACCAAGTAATGATATAGGTTGGCACTTTGGAACTCCAGTGCCAAATTCGAGAGGAAATATCGTGTGTAAACTTTGTGGTAAAGTTGTGAAAGGAGGAATAACACGATTTAAAGAGCACATTGCTCATAAAACCGGCAATGTTGCACCATGCCCTAATGTTACTGGTATGTGATACTTCATTATTATTTTTAAATGTTATTGTAAATTTATCAATCAAGATTATATAATATTGATAATAATATAAAGTGTGAATTTTTTATTTTATTAAAAGGTGTCATTAGAAAAGTATGATGAATATCTTGAAGGAAAGCAACACAAAGAAAATAGACAAAAGAGGAGAAAAGATGAATTCTTATCTCAATTAATAGAAGAGGAGGAAGAACACGAGGAATTCATTGATGAGGTTTCGCTATAAGGCAAGCAACTCGAGAAAGTATCCAATCACAACACGAGTGGCATAGAAGGGAAGAATTCGCATTAATCATGGTGGTTGTGATAACATTTATGAAGAAGGGCGACCTTCTCATGGATCAACTAGAGAATATCATAGAGAAAGAACAAGTAAATCCATCCCAAGTGAGTCCGAGTTTACCTTAAGGAAGCTATACTGAATTGGTTAGAAGCAAAAGTTCAAAGCAACTAAAGGTCAATGACTCTTTTTTAAAGAGTTTTGAAGGAAGATAGGTGAAGCGGTATCTAAATTTTTAATATATGAAAGACTTCATTTTCAATTAGCAAGCTCTCCATGGTTGTATAACTTAATTCAAGTGTCAACAGAAGTTGGACAAGGTGTAAAGCTCCCAACACCTTATGAGGTTTCAGATGTATATTTGGAGTTAGAGTATCAACGAGTTCATGATTAGGTAAATGGACTAAAGACTCATTGGAAAGAATTGGCTGCAACTCTAATGTGTGATGGTTGGACCAACAGTTTGAATCAAATGCACATCATTAATTTCCTTGTTTATTGCAGTAAAGGAACCATTTTTTGGAAATCGGTAGATGCCTCAAGTGTTCGTAGTAGAGATGTTGAATTCTACTACAGTTTGTTAGATTCAGTTGTAGAAGAAGTTGAAGAAAATTACATTGTCCAAATAGTGACTGATAATGAGGCAGCAATGAAAGCTGCTGGAAAAAAAATTAATGTTGAAAAGAAAACACCTATATTGGACCTCATGTGCAGCTCACTGTTTAGATTTATGCCTTGAAGATATTGGGAAAAAGCCCAGTGTAGCAAAAGTGTTAGATGAGGCAAAGAAAGTGACTTGTTTTATATACAATCACATTTGGACAGTTGATTTGATGAAGAAGTATACACAAGGGAAACAAATACTTGACCGCTCTTACTCGATTTGCAACTCATTTCATTCAACTTGAAGAGATAACAAGACAAAAGCAAGCTCTGAGAGAAATGTTTAATTCAAAGGTTAGTATTTTATAATTAGTTAATATAATTACTTAAATATAGTAACCTTTAATGATTTTATTAGTTCCAAATAATTTAAATTATATTATTTTAAATTTTTTCTTATGAATATATAGGATTTTAAAGAATCAAAATGGGGACAGCAAAAGTCAGGGCCTGCTTATGAAGCCAAAAAAATTGTTTTGGGAAAAGATTTGTGGAAAAAAGACAATGACCTCATAAAAGTTTACGAGCCCCTAGTAAAAGTATTGAGACTTGTGGATAGCGATGAAAAACCAACAATGGGCTTTATTTATGAGGTTGTTGATAGAGCTAAACGAGCAATTCAACAAGATTGTCGATATTCCACTGAGTACGAAAAGATTATTGACAATAGATGAAATTTTATGCATTCCGACTTGCATTCAGCTGGTAAGATAAAATGTTTCATATAATTAAGAAATATTTTTATATTTTATTATTTTAAGCTTTAGATTATTATTATTTGATGATATTCTTATAAATTATACTTAGGTTATTTTCTCAATCCTCAATTTCAATTTGGGGTGGAGCATTCTGAGAATGTACTAATAGAAACATTAGAAGGTACACGTTCAGTAATTGAAAGATTAGAACCTTCTCTTGATAATCAAGTCAGAATGGTTAATCAGGTTAGATTCAAGTACCATTATTTGTAACTTAGTTACATAATTTGAAATAGAATTATTTTTTTATTTTTACTCTATCTTTTATTTATGCAGTTGTTACTATTTAGAGATAAACATGAGACATTCGGTACTCCACAAGCACAAAGAGCTTGGAAGCAAATGAATCCGGGTAAACAGTTAATTAAATTATTTAATTTAATTTATATTATTTAATTATATTGTACATTTTGAAGTTATTTTGAAATTTAAATAATATTATGCAGTTGAGTGGTGGATAATATACGGCACATGTGTTCCCGAATTACAAAAATTAGCAATTAAAGTGCTTAATCAAACAACTTCAGCATCAAATTGCGAACGAAATTGGAGCACATTTAGTTATATTCACACCAAGGCAAGAAATAGGTTAAAGTATAAAAAAATTGAGAAACTAATGTTTACCTATTATAATATGAGGCTTAAGATAAGGCATCAAAAAAGAATGAGCACTGATGATATAAACGCTAGTTTTAATCCTATCAGCCTTGATCATATCTTTGAAGATGTTGATCCACTATCAGAATGGCTTCATGAGAAAGAGAATCCATTATTAGATGGTGAAAATGCCGGTGTGTTGCCTGTGGATACCTCTGATGATGAAATGGATGTTAATTAATCTCAACAACAAAATTTGTCTCATTCAAGTTCTAGTTCAACGCCAAGTCAGAGTGGCGATGGACCCGATGGTGGTGGTTTAAGTCCAATTGATGAGGATGATGGATATAGTGGTGATAGAGGTGAAATTAGATCTTCTAGCCAGTATGGAGGAGAATATGGAGTTGGTACCACTAGTGGACATTTTCGTGATAGATCAGAGTTTGATGGAAATATGTTTCCTGAACCTAGGAGAGATAGAAGTGAACCTAGAGCTCCATCAAAAGGAAAAGGAAAAAAGCATACTTCTAGAGGCTCTTCATCTGATAGGAGATCGAGTTCTAGTAACCTTGGGTATAGTGATTCATCTACTAGCACTCAAGGTTTTTATCCACCAGAACAACCTTCATATTTTCAACCTTCACATGGTTATCCACAACCATATGGTTATTATCCACCATTTCCTAATTATGGTGTGCCATACCAGCATCAAATGCATCCTCCACCACCAATGTATCACCCACCTCCACCTCTCATGTATCCTACTCCTCAAATATATCCTCCATATCAATTATATGAAAACCAAGGTGAAAATGTTACTTTTTTTGGATATATTTTTGGACAAAGACCAAGAGAATCAAGTCAAGAACGCTCTCAAAGTGAAGGTGAAGGATCTGATCTTCCTCGTCATTCCACTAATTGGTGAAAACTAAATCGTACCACTACCATTATTTGTAAGGTATGTTTTTTTTTAAAGAAAACTTTTGTTAATGTTCTTAATTTTGATGATATTAAAACATTTAAAATATATCTTTACATAAATGAATGGAGTATATTTTATGAAAATATAATTAAGAATCGAAGCATGTTAAACTATATATGAAAGTAGAATGAGAGTGAGAATAAGTGGTAGGAAATAGAAATAATTAATGAGAATCTATACATTTATGTATTCCTTTTTTCCTTTTGCAGCATAAAATGTTTATATCTTCACCATCTTCAAAGCTGTCAAGAAATATTGTAGACATATCTCAGGTATGAATTTTCAATTATTTTATCTATAAAAACTTTCAAACTTATTAAATATGATAAATGTTTAATATTTCCTTTTTTTTTTACTTTGTTATTAGTTAATATAACATTCTTAGGAAATTCGTATATAAATGTAAGAATATTTAATGATTATAAAAGTTGTGTTCTCATATCATATTAATAAAAGTTCATAAGTGTTAGAAAACACTCTAAAAATCATTAAAAGTGACTTTTTATAATTATAATTATAATTATTATGTTTTATAATAAGTTGTGCAAATTTTAAAAAAATTCACGACCGCGATACCCGCAGTGACCGCAATAGTATCCGTTATGTCCGCAACCGCTATAAACACAACGCGACCGAAAACGCGACCGCGACCGCAATTTAAATCCCTGCTCTCCACCATTCTTATATCTCTTCATCACCCCATCGAACACCAGGTTCCGATTCTTCCCCCAATGCGGGAAAGCATTGTATTTGAACAATGCCATTTGCTCGATCTCTTCCAACACGTCTTGGTAAAGCCTAGGAGCCATGGGGTATTTGCTCCTGTAGTAGGTGATGTCAAAATCTGTGGCGTCTTCTTGCTTGCCCAAGTAAGCGGTGGAAGCTTTAACGTAGCGCATGACGATCCCATTGTAAAGTTCTAGCCCACATAGTGATTTGGGATCCATTGACACTAGCTCCTGCACGTCTTGGATGAAGCTTTTCACGACCGATAAATCGATGCTGAATGTGGTTTGGTGAAAGAACTCGCCTTTGATTCTGGGGTCCCAAGGGCATGCGGTGATCAATGAGTCTTTATGGCTGTCTAGACAAGTTCCCGATGATTGGAGACGATCGTGGAATCCGATTACTGGATAGCCCGTAAAAATGACACCTACATTTCATGAATGAAAGAAGCAAAAAGCATATACTTAGCTATAGATTATTTCGGTCAAATTTTAGTTTTGAACCCTCTATTTTTCTTAAATTATACTTTAATTTTACATAATTTGGTAATATATTTTTATAATGGGATTAGATACTTCTAATAATTAACACCATTAATTAGAGGTAGATGAAGATAAGGTTATTGGTCCCTCTTGGTTGGAAGGAAAAAGTTGTGTGTTGATCCCTTTCAAAAATAAATAATTCAATTTAGATTTATTTGATAACTTTTTTTAACTTTGCTCCACAATTTATAATTTTATCTTGTTCTCATTAGCCAAAAGATCTTGGCTAATCTTGTCTTTATTCCTATCATTAACGACTTCAATAAATGTGATGTGTTTAAAGAGATGTTTTTAAGAAAATTTATGTCCACATTTTAATCGAATTAATTAATAGTTTTAACTATTTGGACTAAATGATAAAATTATAAAATTATAAAATCAAAGAGATTAAATTATGTAAAATTAAAATATATGAATTAAATTTTAAATTTAAGCATGGTAGAACAACAACCATTTAACTGATTATTCCACTTAGGTATTATTAAAAGAAAGAGACGAGGGGGTATACCGTTGTTTGTTAAGCCATAAGCAGACGATTGAAGTGTGGAAGTCACTAGCTTTGCATTGAGGCACTTCCCTTCAATATCTCTTAAGGATTCTTGAGTTTCCTCTAAATCATTAAACAAATTCATACAAGTAAATAAATAAATAAGCTAAAATGCTATTTTGATGAAGTTGATGCATTTGTAATCGTAACCGCGGCGAACAAAATCGTATAATAATAAAATTGTTGTGAGTTGATGTCAAAGATTAAGGATTAAGTTTCATCTATTTTTTTTCTCTTACAAATTTATAATGAAGAAAATAAAAGCAATAGTGATTGTCAATACAAAACCACAGACCGGATAACAGACAAAACAAATGAAAGAGTGGAGTGAAATGGAGTGAAATTATAGACACCATTCCCAGATACATTAACGGGAACCCAATCATCGAT
This sequence comes from Gossypium sturtianum, assembly GCA_025698515.1. Lineage (NCBI taxonomy): Eukaryota > Viridiplantae > Streptophyta > Magnoliopsida > Malvales > Malvaceae > Gossypium > Gossypium sturtianum. The sequence goes on from CM046954.1 coordinate 35,984,727, forward strand.
TCTGTAAGCTACCTTTCGTTGGCTAGGATACCAAAATATGTCAGCAAATTCATGGAGTTTACCAAAAGTTACTACTTTATCTCCCAAATCTATGTCATCTTTCATTACATAAGTAATGGATCGTTTGAAAAGGGATTGAAGTTTGAGTGTGACCTATAAAATAATCAAAGAATTATACATATATATATATATATATATTATAATAGATGTCGATAATGGCAATAGAATGATCACAAAAATAAAAGAAAAATAAGAAATTCACTCATGTTGAAAAACGAATGATACAAGAGTAGTTTCACTAATCAATGTCAAATAAAAGAAGTGTAATTCTATACAAATTCTACTTGTTCCAAACATATTTTGCAATTTTAACATTGTTATCCAAACTCTTTTAAATTTTGAATCCACCTCCCAAGTTGATCGCTAACTATGAATTTAAGTAATAATAAATTTATTCAATTATTCATAAGACAAAAATATTCCTTCTGACACTAAAAAATAAAAAATTCCTTTGACAAAACTAAGGGGGACCGGTTCCCCCGACACTGCATCACTACCATTATGGGCAAGAACAATAGGTGAGAGCTATGGTGGATGGTTTCTTAATTCCTGAATTTCCAGCTTTCATCGATAGAGTATAGTTTAATCATATGATCAAACAATCAGTTCATAATCATATCATCCCAAAGAGAATAATGGCAAATGGAGAAAGGGAGCTGTGAGATAGTGAGAGTTACCTGTGAGATTACCCCAAGAACTCCAAGTGAAACCTTTGCTGCATCGAGATCTTTGTCACTTTCATTTAACACCCACACCTTAGCATATCCATCTTCAGCTTTTGCAGGGCTTACAATTCTCATCTCCACTACATAATCATGAACCGAACTCTCTTTCTCCCACAACGAGCTCCCATGAGTGCCTATACCTAAAAGCCCTCCAATGGTCAGTCCCTGATAAACCGTAAAAGTAGCATATTTTAATCCCACATTTAGCATGCTTTTGGATGAATTATCCCTTATTTTATGTAATTTGGTGCTCTTAATCCTTTATTTTCATGTTTTATACTCAGGGAAGCACCGAAGGATGAAAAGAACAAGAAACAGGCTTAAAACGGGCCAGATCACAAAATCGACACGGCCTGAACCCAAGACCACACGGCTGTGCCTCATTAATGAAGTCCAACACGGCCTGGCCACGATTCACACAAGCGCGTGCCATGGCCGTGCCCCTGCCATGGCAAAGAAAAGTTTCATTCGGATTGGGATACTTAGGGGCAAAGAAACACATTCCAAAAGCCTATATATACACCTTAAGTATGACCTAAAAGGGGGAGCCCAAGGCTATCGTCTAGGGGCATCTTGCTAGGCCAGAGAAGGCAGATTTGTGGGGATTCACTCGAGGATAGCCAGTTGATTCATCTCTAGAAGCCAGAATTATACTCAAGACGGAGGGACTCTCCTTCAATTCCTTCAGGGAGTTTTAGGGATTTCTTATGTTTTGTTTTATCTTTTCTTCTGAGATGTTTTCTTTCATTGTTATGAACTAAACCCTCAGATACTTGGGGGGGATGAAACTTAGATGAATCTTGTTATCGTTTACTGAACTATATGATAAATATTTGACTTGTTCTTAATTATGTGTTCTTAATTCTTGTGTTGATATTTCTGGGATATTGATCCAAGTTTGGTGTGCTTAGGTGGAGGAGCAAAAGTCCCTGCCTAAGAGTAGATCTAGCATAGTTAAGCGGAGTTAATCGCGCGCCTAGAGATAGGGTGACGAGATTTTGCCAGATTAGGGTGAAACCTAATATGGGATTCCATAGATCGAGTTAATGCAATTCTAGGGGTTTTAATTAGAAAGAGATTTCAATTAATCAACCTAGGGTTAGACGTTATTCGCTTCGAGAGAGGGTTTAATATACATTAGGGAATCTTACGGATCAAGTCAAATGAATAAATCATCTGGTTCAGAGTTAGATAACAAGTGAAGTCTAGGTGGATTCTTCCTTGGGTGTCGTCTTAATCAATTGGTTTTTCCTCAAGTTATTTTCCCAAATTCATTCTTCTTTGTCTCAGAGTCTTTAGTTTAGTAGTTAATTAATTTATATTAAACACACAAATTCCCTTTATTTTAGGCTAGATAATAAAAAGAAAGTTAGTATTAGTACTTTTAGTTCCTTTGGGTTCGACATTCCGGTCTTGCCACTAAACTATACTACTGTTCGATCTTGCCTCAAATCGTTGTCATAGTTAGTTTCCAGGTTCGATCATTCTTTTTATAAATTTTAAGACTTTGACATCGCGAAAAAAACGATCAAGTTTTTGGCGCCGTTGCCGGGGAACTAAAATATTAAGAAAGCTTATTTTTTATTACTTTAGCCATTTTTTTTATTTTTTGCAATTTAATTTTATTTTTTTTATTTTAATTTTTAACTTAGCTAATTTTTCTTCTGTTATTGTTTCCTCCTTTCAGGTACCTCTAGTTTATGACTAGAAGGAACCCGACAGGACCCCTACTTTACGACAGTTATATTGAAGGAACAGTTCGCAGAAATCGTAGAGAGATAAGGCGAAGCTTAAACTACACAGAAAAAGAGCAAGAAGACGAAACCAATTTTACTGAAGTGATGGCTGAGAATCATCCGCCACCTCCAGAGATGGCCGAAAATAATGCTCTACGTACTATGTATGATTATGCTAAACCTAGTTTAACAGGAACTGAATCTAGTATTGTTAGGCCCACTATTGCTGAAAATAATTTTGAACTGAAACCTAACACTATACAGATGATACAACAGTTTGTTTAGTTTGATGGTTTGCAGGATGAAGATCCTAACACACACTTAGCAAATTTTCTAGAATTCTGTGATACCTTCAAGATAGATGGCGTTTTTGATGATGCCATCCGTCTTCGGTTATTTCCATTTTCTTTGAGGAATAAAGCCAAACAGTGGTTACGTTCTCTTCCACGAGGGTCAATCACTACATGGGATCAGATGACCGAAAAATTTTTACTAAAATATTTTCCACCGGCCAAAACGGCCAAATTGAGGAATGATATCTCTTCTTTTGTGCAGATGGATTTAGAGACACTTTACGACGCATGGGAGAGATACAAAGATTTGCTGAGAAGGTGCCCACACCACGGATTACCTTTGTGGCTACAGGTCCAAACTTTTTACAATGGTGTGAACCCTTCAACAAGGCAACTAATTGATTCAGCTACTGGCGGAACCCTAAACAACAAAACTCCTGTAGTGGCCTACGAGTTTATAGAAGAGATGTAGCTGAATAACTATCAGTGGCAAGTTACAAGGACAAGGCCAGCCAAAGCAGCCGGAGTTTTCAACATCGATGCAGTGACCGCGTTTTCAAACCAGGTAGAATTACTACATAAAAAAATTGATGGTTTATATGGTTCTTCGCAGGCACATCCAATTATGCAGTGCGACGCAAGTGAAGGAGTGGTGAATCTTGAGTACCCACCCTACAGACAGGGCATGGAGAGCGAACAAATGAACTATATGGGTAACAATTTTAGATCTAACAATAACCCTTATAGTAATACTTATAATCCAGGTTGGAAGAACCACCCCAATTTCTCATGGGGTGGTCAAAGAAATCAAAGGCAACAACCATCCCAAAACTTCCAACAACAGCCCTACCCACAAGAAAAGAAGCCAAACCTTGAAGAGATGCTGACAAACTTCATAGCAGCCTCAGAAATACGTTCACAAAATAAAAAAACACGTTTCCAAAAGATAGAAACAAAACTTGAGGCATTGACACAAGAGTTCAAGGATCAAATCGGGCAACTCGCTAAGCAAATCTCGAGAGACCACATGGAAGACTACCGAGCAACAGAGACTAACCCAGGGAGTAAGTTCAAGCCATAATGACTCAAGATAGTGAAGGGTTAGACGAGCCCAATTCGAGGCAAGAGAACGTGGTCAAAGAAGGTAAGGTTGAGGTAAGTAATAATAAGCCAAAACCGGTAATCATAGTGTACCAACCTCGCATACCATATCCCGAAGCATTAAGGAGAGACGACACAGAGGAACAGTTCGGTAAGTTTCTTAAACTTTTAAAGAAATTACATATTAACTTACCGTTACTTGAAGCTCTTATGCGGATGCGGTGTAGAAAATTCCTAAAAGATTTGTTGACGAAAAAGCGAAGGATAGACGAAGCATCACATGTGGAACTAAGCGCAATGTGCTCGGCGATGTGCAAAATAGACTACCATGGAAATTAAAAGATCCAGGGAGTTTTACAATTCCATGCTTAATTGGTAGTTTATCTATTGATAATGCATTAGCTGATTTAGGGGCAAGCATAAATGTCATGCCTTATAAATTGTTTAAACAATTAGGTCTAGGGAGGCCCAAACAAACTAGGATGAGCATTCAATTAGCTGATAAAACTGTTAGAATTCCTAGAGGCATAGTTGAAGATGCACTCGTAAAAATTGACAAATTTGTATTCCCAGTAGACTTTGTCATTTTAGACATGGATGAGGACAACACAATCCCCCTAATTTTAGGAAGACCATTCTTAGTAACTGCTAGAACTAAAATCGATGTTGATGCAGGCGAATTTATATTCTGTGTAGGTGACGAGACAGTCACTCTTCAAGCCCTCGATTCAACTAGAACATCGAATAATCAAGGTGAGAAAATAAATTCGAATGATAACCATTCGGTTAACCCTTCTTTTCAGGAAGCACCACAAAAGAATACAACTGAACCCGATCCTATACTGTGTGCCAACAAAGAAATAACTCATGAGGAACGAGGGATTTAGATCGATGATCTAGACGAGTGGAAGACACATTTTAAGGAAAAATTAGGGATACACAAAGCAGAACCAGAGCTGTAACATCCCGAAATTGGGCCTAGTAGGATTGGGCCCAATGGGCCTTGTTTTTAAAATTTTTAGAGAACAAGAGATCGGCTTAAATGCAAGTTGGACCTATTGGATAAGTGATTTTGGAAGGTTAGAAGGCTTCTATGAAATCCCGGGATCGAACTTTGGCTTTAGAGAAATTTTGGTTTTAGGTGAAAAAAAAAACCCTGGAAGTTGGCGGTGTAGGCCTTAAGAATAAAATGTGGGAAAAATGACACAAGTGGAGTGTGTGGTGTAGTGGCAAAGTGACGCCACATAAGAGGCAAGGGGATGACGCCACAAGGAAGGAAGGAGGTCCAAGGTTCAAGTCTTGGCTTTTGCATTTTAGTTTTCTTTTTACTTGGACCTCGAATTTGGCTATAGATTTATATTTAGTTGCGCATGGTTTAAGACACAAGAGGAGCTTGTGGCCAAGTGGCTAGCAGTGTGGATTATGTTGCAAGGGAGCACAGGTTGAATCTCATGAGAAGCAAGGGAGTATTTATTTTATGATGCACGGACGGGAAGAGTTTCAGATTGAATTTAAACTCTCTTGTGAAGGATCCCACATCGGAAAGATACAAAGAAGGAAGGTGAAGTGCTAGCTATATAAAGAGCATTCCGGGAGGAGGTTGACACACCTTGGAAGGCGTTTGGGCACAAGAGTGGTCGGTGCGGATTAACACGAGTCCTATCGGTGTGTAACTCTCTCTCTACTCTAGGCGTAGGCGGCAATGCCGAAGTGCCGATCACGGCAATAGTAGTTACACGAGCGTCGCGGCGCTGCGTGTGGGGCTTCGACAGCGATAGTTGAGGCCATCGGTAGTATTCTTGTGGGTTGAAATTTTGCTTGGGCGCGATGGGCGAAAAGGGGCCCAATGGGCGTGGGCCCAATATAGTAAAATGTATGATGGTGTAGTATATAGTGAACTAGACTAGGTGAATCTCATAAGCGTGGCTAGATTTGTGTTAGGTGGACCACACGGCGTGTGGGCGAATGGGCCGAAATTGGGCTTTAGGCCCAATAGTCCATTCGACGAGAAATGGTAGTTGGGTCATTTCGGGCGACACTGGGCCTTTGGAAAGGCCATTCCGGTACAAAATTACTTGAAATACCCTTAGTGGGTAAATTACCAAAATATCCTAAAGGGTAAATTACCGATATACCCTTAGTGGGTAAATTCTTTGAAATACCAGCGATGTGTAAATTACGAAAATGCCCTTAGTGGGTAAATTACCGATATACCCTTGGTGGGTAAATTACGAAAATGCCCTTGGTAGGTAAAATTACGGTTATACCCTTAGAGGTTGATTAGGGTGATTATGTTGTTTTATGTCTATCTCGATTATGATGGTAATTCATGTTATACTTATATTTGATATATGTCTAGCATACATGACATCTGCATACACGAATTATTATGTCATATTGCATGGGTATGATGAGAGGGGAAGATTGATATTCGTGTCTTCGGACACGGAGGTTTGGCACCTCGGTGATTTGGTATCACATTCGTGTCTCCGGACACGGAGGTTTGGCACCTCATAGCGACTCGTCCACGTGGTTAACACCACCGTGGGTTGGCCCCACTTTTGAGATATGGGATCGTCGCCCGGTGATTTGGTATCACACGTGGGTTGGCCCCACGAGATGGATTATTAGTGACTTTGAGTCACCGGTGATTTGGTATCACATTCGTGTCTCCGGACACGGAGGTTTGGCACCTCATAGCGTCTCGCCCCAGTGGTTTGGTACCACGATGGGTTGGCCCCATAGATAATACAAGCGGGATTGACGCCCGGTGATTTGGTATCACATGATGGGTTGGCCCCATCACTATTATTTGTGACTTCGAGTCACCAATGGTTTGGCACCACAATATTGATGAATATCGTGTCCTTGGACACAGTGGTTTGGCACCACCGGTGGTTTGGTACCACACGGGGTAGAAAAAAGAGTTGCGGATGGCTAGGTTTGGGTGCATGATATGCATATTTTCATATGAAATTGTGTAAGGGCACTGTTGGATGGGGATTTACACATTGAGTCTCGATGACTCACCCCCTTAGTTAAATTTTGCGGGTAGTCATTAGATCGCGGATTTGGGAGGCGAGGTGGACTCGTGGAGGCTATACATATGTTTACTAAGTAAATTCATTTCTTTTATTTGGACTTATTTTTATTTGAGTTTTTGTTATGTAATAAGGCCTTGGGTATTTTATTTGGTTTGACTTCCAATTTGCTTATTGCTTATTATTAAATGATCAATATGGGATTTTCCTAAAATAATAATAAACCATTTCTTATTCAAAATTACTTAAACTCGATTTCTCACCACAACTATAAAGAATATGAGCTTTTAACGAATGCACAGTTTTTAGACATTCCTTTCACGTGACATGCAGTTCGGTCGTAACGTTTAGGCCGGGTTTGGGGTGTTACAATTATAATATCGAGCCAAGTTCAAAAACTTCATTTGTGGGTTTGGGTTCAAAAATGTTTTCAAAAGATGGTTTGGAAAATGGTTTAGAAAAATATATATCTGTTCTTTTTGTTGAAATATGGCACCCGAGTCTCGGCACCAATCCGCACTTTGTAAGTTTCACGATACTTTGCTTTGTTATATCTTTGTATTTTGAATATCTATTACTGTGTGTTTGGGTTGGATGTGATGTTCGGATATAGAGTTGATTGCGTCTGAAATATTTATGCCTTTAATGGTTAGTTTTTTTAGTATGTGTAGGATTTCTAAATTCTAGTTAAAAGTACATTAGGGTTATTGGAATCGAGTGCGCGGCGTGAGCACAGCGTTGTAGGTTAGGTGGTACGAATGTTCCTGTAGTTGGAAATTTTGAGGACGAAATTTCTTTAAGGAGGGTAGATTTGTAACATCCCGAAATTGGGCCTAGTAGGATTGGGCCCAATGGGCCTTGTTTTTAAAATTTTTAGAGAACAAGAGATCGGCTTAAATGCAAGTTGGACCTATTGGATAAGTGATTTTGGAAGGTTAGAAGGCTTCTATGAAATCCCGGGATCGAACTTTGGCTTTAGAGAAATTTTGGTTTTAGGTGAAAAAAAAAACCCTGGAAGTTGGCAGGTAGGCCTTAAGAATAAAATGTGGGGAAAAATGACACAAGTGGAGTGTGTGGTGTAGTGGCAAAGTGACGCCACATAAGAGGCAAGGGGGATGACGCCACAAGGAAGGAAGGAGGTCCAAGGTTCAAGTCTTGGCTTTTGCATTTTGGTTTTCTTTTTACTTGGACCTCAGAATTTGGCTATAGATTTATATTTAGTTGCGCATGGTTTAAGACACAAGAGGAGCTTGTGGCCAAGTGGCTAGCAGTGTGGATTATGTTGCAAGGGAGCCTGGGTTCGAATCTCATGAGAAGCAAGGGAGTATTTATTTTTGCAGTGCGGACGGGAAGAGTTTGATTGAATTTAAACTCTACATGAAGGGATCCCACATCGGAAAGATACAAAGAAGGAAGGTGAAGTGCTAGCTATATAAAGAGCATTCCAGAGGAGGAGGTTGACACACCTTGGAAGGCGTTTGGGCACAGGAGTGGTCGGAGTGCGGATTAACACGAGTCCTATCGGGTGTGTAACTCTCTACTCTAGTCTGTAGAGCGGCAATGCAGAAGTGCCGATCACGGCAATAGTAGCCACACGAGCGTCGCGGCGCGCGTGTGGGGCTTCGACGCGATAGTTGAGGCCATCGGTAGTATTCTTGTGGGTTGGGGAAATTTTGCTTGGGCGCGATGGGCGAAGGGGCCCAATGGGTAAATGGGCCCAATATAGTAAAATGTATGATGGTGTAGTATATAGTGAACTAGACTAGGTGAATCTCATAAGCGTGGCTAGATTTGTGTTAGGTGGGCCACACGAAGCGTGTGGGCCCGAATGGGCCTAAATTGGGCTTTAGGCCCAATAGTCCATTCGACTAGAAATGGTAGTTGGGTCGCTCGGGCGACACTGGGCCTTTGGAAAGGCCATTCAGTCTGAAATTCTTGAAATACCCTTAGTGGGTAAATTGCAAAATATCCCTAAAGGGTAATTACCGATATACCCTTAGTGGGTAAATTCTTTGAAATACCAGCGATGTGTAAATTACGAAAATGCCCTTAGTGGGTAAATTACCAGATATACCCTTGGTGGGTAAATTACGAAAATGCCCTTGGTAGGTAAAATTACAGTTATACCCTTAGAGGTTGATTAGGGTGATTATGTTGTTTTATGTCTATCTGATTATGATGGTAATTCATGTTATACTTATATTTGATATATGTCTAGCATACATGACATCTGCATACACGCAATTATTATGTCATATTGCATGGGTATGATGAGAGGAGGGAAGATTGATATTCGTGTCTTGGACACCGAGAGGTTTGGTACCTCATAGCGACTCGTCCCACGTGGTTAACACCACCGTGGGTTGGCCCCACTTTTGAGATATGGGATAAATCGCCGGTGATTTGGTATCACACGTGGGTTGGCCCCACAGATGGATTATTAGTGACTTTGAGTCACCGGTGATTTGGTATCACATTCGTGTCTCCGGACACCGAGGTTTGGCACCTTATAGCGTCTCGTCCCGGTGGTTTGGTACCACGAGTGGGTTGGCCCCTGAGATAATACAACGGGATTGGCGCGGTGATTTGGTATCACACGATGGGTTGGCCCCATCTCTATTATTTGTGACTTCGAGTCACGGTGGTTTGGCACCACAATATTGATGAATATCGTGTCCTTGGACACCGGTGGTTTGGCACCACCCCGGTGGTTTGGTACCACACGGGGGTAGAAAAAGGAGTTGCGGATGGCTAGGTTTGGGTGCATGATATGCATATTTTCATATGAAATTGTGTAAGGGCTGTTGGATGGGGATTTACACTTTGAGTCTCGATGACTCACCCCTTAGTTAAATTTTCACGGGTAATCATTAGATCGCGGATTTGGGAGTGAGAGGTGGACTCGTGGAGGCTATACATATGTTTACTCGTAAATTCATTTCTTTTATTTGGACTTATTTTTATTTGAGTTTTTGTTATGTAATAAGGCCTTGGGTATTTTATTTGGTTTCAGCTTCCAATTTGCTTATTGCTTATTATTAAATGATCAATATGGGATTTTCCTAAAATGATAATAAACCATTTCTTATTCAAAATTACTTAAACTCGATTTCTCACCACAACTATAAAGAATATGAGCTTTTTAACGAATGCACAGTTTTTAGACATTCCTTTCACGTGACATGCCAGATTCGGTCGTAACGTTTAGGCCGGGTTTGGGGTGTTACAAGAGCCACTCTACGCGGCAAACAAGTTCAAAATCGGAGATCAAGTATTGATTGATAAAGCAGACCCTCGAATACCTTCTTCTGACCCTAACACTAACAAAGAAATCCCTTTTAGGGTAATCAGTGTTTTTCCATATGGAACAGTCGAGGTAAGTAATCCTATCTTTGGCACTTTCAATATAAGCGCATCTCGACTTAAATTCTATCATGATAATGGAGCTGCCAGCATGAGGAAAGAATTTCAACTCCTCAAACCACCATGAATATACAAATGAGAGGAGAGTCTTGCTTAAGACTATAAACGAGCACTTCTCGGGAGGCAACCCGAGCACTAACCCCATTAACTTTTACATTTTTATTTTGTCCTATTTATTCTATTTTATCCTTTCTTTATAGTACCTAATTATAAACTAACCAAAAGTACAGAATTCCAGGCCACACGGCCTTGCACACGGTCGTGGCCGTGGCCGTGTGGATGTATCGGATCTCCATACTGACATGGCAGAGATGGTACGAGTCAGAGCGAATCAATTTTCAAATCACGGACTCCAACCACCACACCACGGGCACCGACAAAACCCCACGGCCGTGCAATACGGCTGTGGTTGACACTGGTAGTTTACACACGGACGTGGCACCCTGAACATGGGCGTGGGAGAAATGAGACGATGCTAAACACGGTCGTACGAGGCTGCCGTGTGACTTAGCACGCCCACGGTACACGGTTGTGGGGTTGTACCAGGCTTAAAAATCTATTTAAACCCCCTCCGTTTTCTCTTCCCTTACTCACTTTCCTACTCCCCATCCCCTTTATTCTATCCCATTATTCAGACCTCTCCCTACTTTTCTTCTCCACTACATTCCCAAAACCCTTGAGCTACACCAAATGCCTAAGAAGTGAAAGGAATCAAGCATAGTCTCCCAGAGGGAGACCGATCTATATAAGTTCATGCCGGCCGCTTCAATTATTCGACAAGCCAAGGGTCTTTGAGACCATTCTATTTTTCTTTTTCCTTTCTCTTCTCCTTTATTTTCCATTTCTTTATTTCTCTTATGTTTAATTTAGTTTATTTTATCTTATTTTCTTGGTTTTAGGTTCTAAAGGCTTGTAACACCCCAAACCCGGTCAATACACCACGACCGAATCTGGCATGTTACGGGGAAAATCGCATTTGAAGGGTTAGGTTTCTGGTTAAAGATTCGATGAGAAACTCCTTGTCATATTTTATACTTTTCGAAATCTTGGCATGATTGCTTTGTCGTATTTTAATGTTTTAGAGTGATACCCGATGGTAAAGTTTAAAACACATTGCGTTATAGTTTTGAAATCGTTGACCTTCCAAGTTTTTAGCAATTTTAACTCAATTAATTTGTTAAAGCATATTTGAAAGCTACTTTAAGCATAAACGTAGTAAAACCTAATTTAAAGGCCATTTACAACCCAAAATAAAACCAAATAGTAATAAATAAGCTAAAGTACCAAATTTTGTAAAGTCGAGCAAATCTTTATTAAAGCGTGGCATGAGCACCTCGAGTCCATCCCGGCTCCATGTCGCGTCTAAGGGTCACTGAAATGTCAAAGGAGAGGGTGAGTCGCAAGACTCGATGCATAAATCCCACTCCGATAAAACAACATACTAACACACATCATATCATAGCAACATTATCAATGCACCCCGATCCTAACCATCCATATCACCTTTCTACTACCGTGTGGTACCAAACCCTTTGGTGGTGCCAAACCACTAGTGACCCAAAGTCACGATATCCATAATTGTGGTGCCAAACCCTTTGGTGACCCAAAGTCACGAATAATCCAATGATGGGGCCAACCCATCGTGTGATACCAAATCACTAGTGACGATCCCATATCTCAAAGTGGGGCCAACCCACGGTGGTGTTAACCATAGGGGCGAGTCGCAATGAGGTGCCAAACCTCTGCGGTGTCCCAAAGACATAGTGTGATACCAAATCTTTGGTGACCACGATCACAAATCCGATGATGGGGCCAACCCATCGTGTGATACCAAATCACTAGCGACGATCCCATATCTCAAAGTGGGGCCAACCCACGGTGGTGTTAACCACGAGGACGCGAGTCGCAATGAGGTGCCAAACCTCTGGTGTCCCAAAGACACAAATGTGATACCAAATCACTTTGGTGACCAGAAGTCACAAAATCAAGCGTGGTACCAAACCCTTTGGAGGTGCCAAACCTCACGGTGTCCCAAAGACACAGTGTCCCAAAGACACGGATATCATATTCCCCCTCCTCTCATATCACCCACACATGTCATACTAATGCAAATGATATAAAACATGTAATCATGCTAACATGCTCAACATGGCATCTCATAATATTTACATCATAACATGATATCACATATAGCAATACAAATCTCATAATGAAACGGACTTACGTGTATCCGTGCTTATACCCCATCGGGTACCAAATCCATCAATCATATTGTTTCACTTTAATAAGTAATTAGGTTATCAATCATATTACCAAGCGAAGTGTGTTAGTTTACACACTGTTAAAACGCGATCTTTAGTACCAAAAAATCGATCTAAGGCCCCTTGATTACTTGCTCCTAATATTTGATTTGGTTTCCTACCAAATCTCGAACCAAGCGATGGCCAACTCCTATAACAACAACGGTCACACCTTTAATAACTTGGCTTAATAGAACTAAGCGAATAAACCATGAACAACCTCTCACCATCACTTACCAATCAATCGAGTTCGGATAACGGCCTTGTTGATCGCTTGAATCCAGAAGGCCCTAAAAGAAATTGGTTACACAAGAGATTAGTTCTCTTCTAACAGTGAGCCGAAAATCATCCTTTTGCCTTACCAAAATCGTTAGAGAAGTAGGGGAGAAGAGATAGCCTTTCGGCCAAATACTCACCTTCACTAACCGATTGCTCAACACACAGGATGAACACAAACACTACAACAATATTCGGCCCTAGGTGTTTAACACTCCTACCTTCGGCTTTGAATGTAAAAGGAAAGAAGAAATAGAGGTGGAAAGAAATGGAGGAATCGGCAATTGGGTTTAGGGAAAGAAGGGAATAAAGATGGAAAAGGTGTTTTGGAGAGGTGGAGTTTGACACACAAGGTTTCAAAGAGAAAAGAAATGGAAGTGGGGTGCTAGGTTAGGCTTAACAAGGGATTTTGAGAGAAAACACAAAGCCAAAATCGGCAAGGATGAAGTTGCTTAAAGCTTTCGGTTTGAAAAGGAAAAGAGAGACTTACTTGGAGGAAATTCGGCTTAGGCTCTTGACAAAGAAAGAACTTTGTTTTGAAACAAAGTGACCGAATAAAAATGCCCAAAAATACCAAGATGAATTTCTGCTAACACCTTCTCAAAAGGCAACACAGGTTCGGCAATTGAGAGCTTACACTTTCGGTTTGGTATGGCAAAAGAGAAAATTTGCTTCTAAAGATTTTGACCAGAAAAACACCAAAACTCAAAATGGATTTGGCACTACCCCACACCCACACTACCAAGCCGCCCACTCCCCACTCCAAACTCCCTCAAATTCGGCCATAATCCCCCAATAGCTCCCAACCACACATTTCAAATGTGTTTACCAAGTCTTCCTCCTAAAATCCCTCTCCACCCACCATTCAAATGGGTAGACCAAGTCCAAGCGAGTTTGAAGCGCCTACAAACTCTTCCTTCCATGCCGTCAAAATGGAAGCCAAAATGTGAGGTCTTTGCGGCTTGAACACAAGACCTCCACCTCATCTGATTGACGCCACACCTAGCTCCCAAGTAGCGCATGCCTTGCCACTTTTGACTCCTCACTTGTGCAACAAGCACCAAATAAAATACATATCCCTCAGCTCCATGGCTCCCTACACCTAAAGCTCAAAAACTAAATTTTTCCCATTCCCTCAGGCATACTCCTAGCCTACAACTAAGCCCCTAAAACATAGAAATAGCAACATAGCACACCAACACATGCAATATCATGCAACAACAAAATAGCCCCCAACCGGGATATTACGATTCTACCCCCTTAAAATAATTTCGGCCTCGAAATTACGATCAAAAGAGTTCACGAATGCTGCTTTGTCTCATCATATCCTCGGGTTCCCACGTGGCTTCTTCCACGCCATGATTCGCAAAGAACCTTAACCAAAGGCACGGACTTTCACGAGAACCTTCACATCCCGATCGAGAATCGCACGAGTTCTTCTTCCAAAGTCAAATCTGGATTTACCTCGATCTCTTCCCACTTTGCTACCACATGCGACGGATCCGAGCGATAACGTCGAAGCATTGAAAGCGTGAAATACGTCGTGAATCGACTAAGCTCTGCTGGCAACTCCGGTTGATACGCCACTGGTCCCACTCGTCTCAAAACCTTATACGGCCCAATAAACCTCGGACTTAGCTTGCCTTTCTTTCCGAACCTCAAAACCTTCTTCCATGGCGAGACCTTGAAGAAAAACTTGATCCCCACGAAAAACCCTATGTCTCTCCGCTTAAGATCGGCATAAGACTTGCCAGGTCGAAGCTTCCTTCAACCGAGCACGAATCAACAACCTTGTCTTGGTCTCGGCAACCAACTCGGGTCCCAACAAGCTGGCGTTCACCTAATTCCGTCCAACACGTAGGTGATCGACACTTCCTACCATACAACGCCTCATATGGTGCCATCTTGATGCTCGCTTAGTAGCTTGTTGTTGTAGGCAAACTCGCCTAATGGTAGAAACTCCTCCCAACTACCTCGAAATCCGAACACAACCCCTCGGCATATCCTCCAAGATCTGAATAACCCTTTCCGATTGTCCGTCGATTTGCGGGTGAAAAGCCGTCTTTGAAATCCAACCGCGTACCAGAGCACGATGCAAGCGCTTTCGAACCTTGGCGTAAATCGGGATCCCTATCCGTGATGATCGATCACCGCACACCGTGCAACCTCACTATCTACGGAACATACGGACCGCCAACCTCTCGAAGTGAGTAGTCAACCCTCACCGGAATGAAATGAGCGGATTTAGTCGATCGATCCACAATTACCCAAATGAATCCTTCTTGCTTGGCGTAGCGGTAACCCACCGGCGAAATCCATGGTTATCCTTTCCCACTTCCATTGAGGAATCTTCACGGTGAAGCAACCACGACGGCAAGCGATGTTCAGCCTTGACCTGCTGACATGTCAGACACTTTCCTACAAACTCTGTCACTTCCTTCTTCCGACCAGGCCACCAAAACTGCTCTCTAAGATCCCTATACATCTTACTACCTCCAGGATGCATAGCATAAGGGCTGCTATGTGCGTCTGAAGAATCCTCCGCCTCGACTCAACATCCTTGGGCATACAAGCTTTACCTTGAAAACACTGGCACCCATCACTAGACAAGTTGTAACCTTCAGAACCACCACTCTGTCCCTGCAACCTCCGCGCTTTTCGAACCTCATCCTCTAGCTTTGTTTCTCTCGATCTGCTCAACCCAAGTAGGCTTAATGCGCAACTCTGCGAGAATACTCCGTCGTCATACAAACTCAAATGGGCAAACATCGCTCTTAAGTCCGAAACAACCTTGCGGCTCAACGCGTGCGCCACCACGTTAGCCTTGCCCGGATGATACTCAATCGAGCGATCGTAATCCTTAAGCAACTCAACCTATCTCTGTTGCCTCAAATTCAAATCCTTCGAGTCAAGAGATACTTGGACTCTTATGATCGGTGTAGACTATTGATCTCTCTCCGTACAAGTAGTGCCTCCAAATCTTCAGCGCAAAGACTACGGACCGCTAACTCCGGATCGTGCGTTGGATAGTTGACCTCATGTGGCCTCATTTGCCGAGATCGTAAGCCACAACCTTACCTTCTGCATCGACACACAACCCAACCCGTATGTGATGCATCGCGATGAGACCAGTGAATTCCTTACGACCTCAAGGTTGAATCAAAGCGGAGCTTGTTAGAATCTTCTTAAGCTTGTTGAAACTCTCTGCTTGTTTCTCGGTCGGATAAACGGAACCTCTTTCCTTAACAACTTGGTCATTGGTCTGCGCAATCAACGAGAAACCCTCTACAAACCTTCGGTAGTATCTGCCAAACCCAGAAAACTCGAATCTCACCAGCGACTTAGGCGGTTTCCAATCCAAAAGCGCCTCAATTTTCCGAGGATCCACTCTAATCCCCTCGGTGACACTACATGTCCCAAGAATGTCACTTCTCTAAGCGAACTCGCACTTCCCGAACTTAGCATAAAGGCGCTTCTCCCTCAAAATCTGCATTACCACACGCAAATCGCATCATGCTCTTCTTACGTTCTTGAATACACCGGGATGTCGTCAATAAAAACTACCACGGCTGGTCGAGATCTGCTGAAACACCCTATTCATCATATCCATGAATGCTGCGGTAGCGTTAGTCAACCCGACGGCATTACGAGAAATTCGTAGTGCCCATACCAAGTCCGCTTATTTGTCTTGTGAATATCCGCTTCTTTCACCTTTAGCGGTGATACCGGACCTCGAGTCAATCCTAGAAAATACCATTTTGCACCCTTGGTGATCAAACAAGTCATCTATCCGTGGCAGCGGATACTTGTTTTTGATCGTCGACTTATTCGGTGGCGGTAATCTATGCACATTCGCATTGTACCATCTTTCTTCTTAACAAAGTACCGGCGCACTTACGGTGAAACACTTGGCACGATAAAACCTCGGTCCAACAACTCTTGGATCACGAGCCTTAAGCTCCACCAATTCCTTTGGCGCCATCCTATACGGAGCAATAGACCGGCGTGATTAAGATGCAATGAGATCTATCCCAAACTCTACCTCACGATCCGCGGCAAACCCGGAAGTTCTTCCTGAAACACATCAGCAAATTCCTTAAGCGTTTCGGACTTTTTCACAATGAGACTCTTTAGCCTCCAAGGCATACACATGAACCACATACGCTTCACGGCCCTTTCTCACCATCTTCTACGCCTTTAGAGCGGACACCACATTAGATAAGTAATCTCTCCTATTACCTATCATAGTCACTTCATCACCCTCGATCGTCCTTAGAACCATGCGCGCTTAGCGCGCAATCCAACTTCGCCTGGTACTTAACCAACCGGTCCATCCCAAGAATCAAATCGAACTCCCCAAATGGCGGTTCCATCGGATCATCGACAAACACTACCCCTTGGAGTTCTAGGGTACATCTCTAACTGTGACTTATCTACTACCACAGAGTGACCTAAAGGGCTAATTACGGTCATACGCCTAGAAGATATCTCGAGTCTAAGTCCATGGTCTCTACTATACTATCGGCCATGTAAGAATGCGTCGAACCCACATCAATCAAAGCGGTAAAAGGAGAACAAAAGATCAGAAACGCACGGTTATGGCGTCCGGTGCGTCGCCCTCTCTCGGCGCCTTGCCGCATACACTAACCGGGCCATGCGGCGTCGAACTACCCGCACCTGTTCGGTGCTCCACGGCCCGACCGATCCATTACTACCTCTCGCCACTACCACGGCCCCTGCGGTGGTGGTACATTATTCCTAAAGCGAGTACGGCCACGACTCTCGGGGTGAATCTGGCCAACTTACGCGGGCGGTCCCTCACGCGATGATCGAGAGAACCACACTCAAAACAACCTTTTCCACCGGTCCAGCGGCCTCCCAATGATATCTCCCACAATGGTTACCACTGCGGCGGTCCACGACTAGCGGCAACAACCTTACGGGCCCGATTCGCCCACTCTGTCTAGCCTTTTACGAGGATTACCCGGCGATCGAGAAGACCCAAAGCTCCTCTTATGCTGCTCCTGTCCATGCCCTCGCCTCACGGACTCCTTAACACCCTCGGCTACCTTAGCCTTCTCAACCGGGACGACAAACTCACGCTCGTTGAGGAGCAATCAGCAGCCTCAACTCGTCTCTCGGACCATCCTCGAAACGAACACACCTCTCGTGTTCGGTAGCCACAATACCCTAGCATACCGGCTCGGCTTCAAGAACTCGACCTCATACTCGGAAAGCGGACTTACTCCCTTGGACTAGCCTCAAAAATGCTTTTACATTGCTGGCGTCGATGTAGCTAGCTCCAATGTACTTTTTACGAAATCAAATGCACGAAATAATCCCATGTCGAGATCCTCTCACGCCCACGTCCCGAACCGTGAGCCACCTGCGGTATGACTCGTCCCGAAGAAGCGATACTATGCCCTTCGACTTCTCCTCGGAGTCAAGTCGGATCATCCATGATCCGCTCTGTTGCCTCCGGCCAATACTCGGCGATCTTTGGGAGCAACACCGAAACACCTCGAAAAGATTCAGCCCCATTTGCCCGAAGTCGCTCAGCACGATTTCCTAGCTCTGCACCACCACCTACTCCAACTACCCTTTCCAACACTCGCGGCATCGCTCGTGACGCTGCGTCATCCCGATCCCGATCTTGAAACTCACCACCTCCGGTGGTGGCGATGCCGTGTCTCATTTTACGACCCACGACCGGACCTACGGGTTCGAAACCGTCATCATCCTACCACGACCTCGCCCACGACCACGTCCACCTCTAGCGCTCATGACTAAATTCTCTACGATATCGATTTAGGAGTTTTATGCATCGATATTTATTCCACTGTTTTAAAGCAAAGTCTTATGAATAGTAAAGAAGCTTTGTTTTCGCGAGTTCACGAGAATCCTATCGATTTGATTTCTAAAGTAATCCACTCACGCAATCATCCAATCACATCAATAAATCACAAGAAATAGTAAGGGGGTACTTACAGGCGGTAGTGCCGGAGACTCGGTGTCATGCCTTTCAAACCATTTATTTCAACAAAACACTTAAAAGCAGACTTTTGAAAACATTTTGGGCCTCGGGCCACACAAAGAAACTTTGAACTTGGCTCGATACCACAATTGTAACACCCCAAGCCCGGTCAATACACCACGGCCGAATCGGCATGTTACGGGAAAATCGCATTTGAAGGGTTAGGTTTACGGTTAAAGATTCGATGAGAAACTCCTTGTCATATTTTATACTTTTGAAATCTTGGCATGATTGCTTTATCGTATTTTAATGTTTTAGAGTGATACAGATGGTAAAGTTTAAAACACATTGCGTTATAGTTTTGAAATCGTTGACCTTCCAAGTTTTTAGCAATTTTAACTCAATTAATTTGTTAAAGCATATTTGAAAGCTACTTTAAGCATAAACGTAGTAAAACCTAATTTAAAGGCCATTTACAACCCAAAATAAAACCAAATAGTAATAAATAAGCTAAAGTACCAAATTTTGTAAAGTCTGAGCAAATCTTTATTAAAGCGTGGCATGAGCACCTCGAGTCCATCTCGGCTCCATGTCCGCGTCTAAGGGTCACCTGAAATGTCAAAGGAGAGGGTGAGTCGCAAGACTCAGTGCATAAATCCCACTCCCGATAAAACAACATACTAACACACATCATATCATAGCAACATTATCAATGCACCCCGATCCTAACCATCCATATCACCTTTCTCTACCCCGTGTGGTACCAAACCACTGGTGGTGCCAAACCACTGGTGACCCAAAGTCACGATATCCATAATTGTGGTGCCAAACCACTTTGGTGACCCAAAGTCACGAATAATCCAATGATGGGGCCAACCCATCGTGTGATACCAAATCACTAGCGAGCGATCCCATACCTCAAAGTGGGGCCAACCCACGGTGGTGTTAACCACGAGGACGAGTCGCAATGAGGTGCCAAACCCCGGTGTCCCAAAGACACAAAGTGTGATACCAAATCACTTTGGACCGCATGATCACAAATCCGATGATGGGGCCAACCCATCGTGTGATACCAAATCACTAGAGGCGATCCCATATCTCAAAGTGGGGCCAACCCACGGTGGTGTTAACCACCTGGGGACGAGTCGCAATGAGGTGCCAAACCTCACGGTGTCCCAAAGACACAAATGTGATACCAAATCTTTGGTGACCAGAAGTCACAAAATCAAGCGTGGTACCAAACCACTTTGGAGGTGCCAAACCTCTGGTGTCCCAAAGACACAAGTGTCCCAAAGACACGGATATCATATTCCCCTCTCTCTCATATCACCCACACATGTCATACTAATGCAAATGATATAAAACATGTAATCATGCTAACATGCTCAACATGGCATCTCATAATATTTACATCATAACATGATATCACATATAGCAATACAAATCTCATAATGAAACGGACTTACCGTATCCGTGCTTATACCCCATCGGGTACCAAATCCATCAATCATATTGTTTCACTTTAATAAGTAATTAGGTTATCAATCATATTACCAAGCAGAAGTGTGTTAGTTTACACACTGTTAAAAGCAGCGATCTTTAGTACCAAAAGAATCGATCTAAGGCCCTTGATTACTTGCTCTAATATTTGATTTGGTTTCCTACCAAATCTCGAACCAAGCGATGGCCAACTCCTATAACAACAACGGTCACACCTTTAATAACTTGGCTTAATAGAACTAAGCGAATAAACCATGAACAACCTCTCACCATCACTTACCAATCAATCGAGTTCGGATAACGGCCTTGTTGATCGCTTGAATCCGAAGGCCCTAAAAAGAAATTGGTTACACAAGAGATTAGTTCTCTTCTAACAGAGCCGAAAATCATCCTTTTGCCTTACCAAAATCGTTAGAGAAGTAGGGGGAGAAGAGATAGCCTTTCAGCCAAATACTCACCTTCACTAACCGATTGCTCAACACAGGATGAACACAAACACTACACCAATATTTGGCCCTAGGTGTTTAACACTCCTACCTTCGGCTTTGAATGTAAAAGGAAAGAAGAAATAGAGGTGGAAAGAAATGGAGGAATCGGCAATTGGGTTTAGGGAAAAGAAGGGGAATAAAGATGGAAAAGGTGTTTTGGAGAGGTGGAGTTTAAACACAAGGTTTCAAAGAGAAAAGAAATGGAAGTGGGGTGCTAGGTTCGAACTTAACAAGGGATTTTGAGAGAAAACACAAAGCCAAAATCGGCAAGGATGAAGTTGCTTAAAGCTTTCGGGTTTGAAAAGGGAAAAGAGAGACTTACTTGGAGGAAATTCGGCTTAGGCTCTTGACAAAAGAAAGAACTTTGTTTTGAAACAAAGTGACCGAATAAAAATGCCCAAAATACCAAGATGAATTTTGGCTAACACCTTCTCAAAAGGCAACACAGGTTCGGCAATTGAGAGCTTACACTTTCGGTTTTGGTATGGCAAAAGAGAAAATTTGCTTCTAAAGATTTTGACCGAAAAACACCAAAACTCAAAATGGATTTGGCACTACCCCACACCCACACTACCAAGCCGTCCACTCCCCACTCCAAACTCCCTCAAATTCGGCCATAATCCCCAATAGCTCCCAACCACACATTTCAAATGTGTTTACCAAGTCTTCCTCCTAAAATCCTCTCCACCCACCATTCAAATGGGTAGACCAAGTCCAAGCGAGTTTGAAGCGCCTACAAACTCTTCCTTCCATCTTAGTCAAAATGGAAGCCAAAATGTGAGGTCTTTGCGGCTTGAACACAAGACCTTCACCTCATCTGATTGACGCCACACCTAGCTCCCAAGTAGCGCATGCCTTGCCACTTTGCCGACTCCTCACTTGTGCAACAAGCACCAAATAAAATACATATCCCTCAGCTCCATCAGCTCCCTACACCTAAAGCTCAAAAACTAAATTTTTCCCATTCCCTCAGGCATACTCCTAGCCTACAACTAAGCCCCTAAAACATAGAAATAGCAACATAGCACACCAACACATGCAATATCATGCAACAACAAAATAGCCCCCCAACCCGGGATATTACAAGGCTGCTAGGGAATCACACCTCGACCACGACCACCACTCCACCACAGCCTTAGAAATCACACCCACCTCGTACACCATCCAACAATAAGGACTCTTCGGTCCATTAATCTTTTCTTTTAATTTGATTTCACTTTTTATTTTCCTTCACTTTAGCTTGATTTTATTTAAATATATACTTAGTATAGTTTGAATTATTATTAATATTTCCTGGCTAATTCTGCACAAGCTACCCAATTTCTTCATCTAGCGCAGAGACTGTGGACGGCCACCATACCACCACAAGAGACGCCTTCTCCAACTTATCTTTCACCTCCAACGCAAGGAATCCATCCAAATTCAGGGAGTTTCACTTCTCTCCATATCTTTTAATTTTCTACTTGATTGTTTATATATATATCTTTGTACATTGAGGGAAATGTACATCTTAAGTGTGGGGGGGTGAACAACCTAAAAAGGCACCTATTTTTTTTCATTATTCGCAAATTCCTGAAATTAGGTGCCAAACTTTTTGCATTATTCTCAAATCTTGAATTATGTCTTATTTCTTAAGTAAGTTTCTCATATTATGATTAGAATGAAATTCCCTGAGATTCATGATTTTTATTGATATATTTTAGATTAAGTCATTGATAATTGTGCATTGATAATTAAATTCTAAGATACTAGAGAATCAAGCATTATAAGTCTATTTTTCAGAAATTAAAAATTTTTTCTAGGTTGTCTACCTGAATTTGAATATTACCTTGAAATTTGAAATTTACGAGGTTGACATGAAAATACCCATAATTTTTGTGAGATTTTGAGCCTTATAGAGCATCAATTCTTTTTCTTGCTTAGTTTATTGATTATGAGTGTGTCAACATTGATTTTTTATTCTAGAACTTGCATTGATTATACATGTCGAGACCACACTTTTTGATTTGATATACAGAGATGATAAAGGCACTTAGGTTTTAACCCACTTACTCCACTAAAAGCCTACCTTCATAATTAACCCCTAGTGAACCCCTTTGAATCCTAACAAACTTTTTTTTGACTTACCCGCTAATATTAACCCAAAACCCTTTTTATTTGTTATCACTATCCTTTTTAACTACCCTTATGTCGAGATTTGATTTGATCAGTTACCTAACTATGATCTTTATTTCAGTAATTTATTCCTTATTATGACTTGTTCTTAAAAAAAATCGAAGTATATTCATTGTTAGATTTGCAATGAGCTTATACGTTTGAATTCCAAATATTGAAGAAGAAGCTCGTAGTATTAGTATTATTAATTTTCAATTGATTACTTTTATTTAGTTCATTGTTTCTGGTTAGGTAAATTGTCAGTCCAATCTCGATTCTAACCCTCTAATTCAGCCTTTATCCACACCTTTAACCCAAGCCCCATTACAACCCTGTTAAAGACCTTTTGATTTGTGTATCATTTCATATCATAGTGGTGGAGATTTGATTTTCATGCAAGCCTATGGGATTAACTTTTCATGTTTGACTTTTGAGTGCTTAATTCTGAACCTTAAACACTTTGAGTGATTTGAGTGAATCTTTAGTGAGGATGTCAATCCCTGTCAATTTTGAATCAGAGGTAATTATTTAGATAAAGGGAAACACCTATGTTTTATGCTACAAATGTATGACTTAGATTGTTTGAATCTTTAGGACTCTTTGAGTTGAATTATCCATGTATAAATTATCTTTGAATTATAATGAAACATTATCAATGACTATCATGAATTGAGAGAAGTTTGTTTTAATTATGAGTTGAGAATTTTGCTTGAGGACAAGTAAAAGCTTAAGTGTGGGGGTATTTGATAAACCAAAAAAGTAACATATTTTAATCCCACATTTAGCATGCTTTTGGATGAATTATCCCTTATTTTATGTAATTTGGTGCTCTTAATCCTTTATTTTCATGTTTTATACTCAGGGAAGCACCGGAGGATGAAAAGAACAAGAAACGAGCTTAAAACGGGCCAAATGGGCCAAATCACGAAATCAGCACGACCTGGACCCAAGACCACACGGCCGTGCCTCATTAATGAAGTCCAACACGGCATGGCCACGATTTACACGGGCGTGTACCATGGTCGTGCCCCTATCGTGGAAAAGAAAAGTTTCGTTCGGATTGGGATACTTAGGGGCAAAGAAACACATTCCAAAAGCCTATATATACACCCTAAGTATGACCTAAAAGGGGGAGCCCAAGGCTATCGTCTAGGGGTGTCTTGCTAGGCCAAATAAGGCAGATTTGTGGGGATTCACTCGAGGATAGCCAGTTGATTCATCTCTAGAAGCCAGAATTATACTCAAGACGGAGGGACTCTCCTTCAATTCTTTCGGGGAGTTTTAGGGATTTCTTATGTTTTTTTATCTTTTCTTACGAGATGTTTTCTTTTATTGTTATGAACTAAACCCTCGGATACTGAGGGGATGAAACTTAGATGAATCTTGTTATCGTTCTTGAACTATATGATAAATATTTGACTTGTTCTTAATTATGTGTTCTTAATTCTTGTGTTGATATTTCCAGGATATTGATCCAAGTTTGGTGTGCTTAGGTGGAGGAGCAAAGTCCCCGCCTAAGAGTAGATCTAGCATAGTTAAGCGGAGTTGATCGCGCGCTAGAGATAGGGTGGCGAGATTTTGCCGATTAGGGTGAAACCTAATATGGGATTCCATAGATCGAGTTAATGCAATTCTAGGGGTTTTAATTAGAAAGAGATTTCAATTAATCAACCTAGGGTTAGGCGTTATTCGCTCGAGAGAGGGTTTAATACACATTAGGGAATCTTACGGATCAAGTCAAATGAATAAATAAATGCAGTTTGAGTTAGATAACAAGTGAAGTCTAGGTGGATTCTTCCTTGGGTGTTGTCTTAATCAATTGGCTTTTCCTCAAGTTATTTTCCCAAATTCATTCTTCTTTGTCTTAGAGTCTTTAGTTTAGTAGTTAATTAAGTTAGATTAAACACACAAATTCCCTTTATTTTAGGCTAGATAATAAAAATAAAGTTAGTGTTAGTACTTTTAGTTCCTTTGGGTTTGACATTCCGGTCTTGCCACTAAACTATACTACTGTTCGATAGGTGCGCTTGCCTCAAATCGTTGTCATAGTTAGTTTCAAGGTTCGATCATTCTTTTTATAAATTTTAAGACTTTGACATAGCGAAAATAGCGATCAGCCCCCACCAATACAGTGCATAAGGCAATGCCAAGCCAGCCTTGGCTGCTTCATTAATCAGTTGTGATAGAGTTCAAATATTCTAGCTCAAACAGTTAGTTAGTTAGCAACTGAAGTTGTTGATACAGCTAGCAAATTGTTGAAGAGCAATTATGCAAGCTCTCTATATATACAATGTGTACAATGAAGAAAGTCAAGAATTGATTCATGATACAGAAATAGAGTAATTCCAGATTTTCAACTTCATCTTCATTTTCAGAATAGTGTTTTAGCATAGTTATCAAGTCATTGCAACCGTACCTCTCAACATGGTATCAGTCGCTAGTTGATCCTCGACCATGACCACCATGCATTTCACTGACTCCAAATCCGTTGAGCCTCATGGCTCTCCTTTCACCGGTGATCGACTCGTGAACTCATTCCCTCGGCATGGGGTGGTTAAACTTGACGAGGGTACCTTCGTACAGTGATAGAAACAAGTGCGATTTATCGTTGCTAGTTATGACTTGATCAGCTTCTTAGATGGCTCAATAATAGCACCGCGTGATTCGTTCAAGCACCAGACGGTGCTTTTGTGGCCAATTCAGCCTCCTCAGTGTTCAATCAACAAGACAATCTCCTTACATCGTGGTTACTTTCCATG
The DNA here is from genome assembly GCA_025698515.1 of Gossypium sturtianum. Classification (NCBI taxonomy): domain Eukaryota; kingdom Viridiplantae; phylum Streptophyta; class Magnoliopsida; order Malvales; family Malvaceae; genus Gossypium; species Gossypium sturtianum. The sequence continues at coordinate 36,010,557 of CM046954.1, forward strand.
ATTAGCCCCCCTTTCTTTTCATCCTTCATGAACGTGCAAATAGCCTCTGATGTGTAGACGATGGCGAGTACGCTCTTTGCGACCGATACTGGTGCGAAATAGTCCCGATTGCAGCATGAGTTACATTCCCTCAAAAAAGGTACTCTCTCGATTAAGAGCTATGTTGCGAAAGTGAAAGGGTTGTGTGCCCTTTTGGAAGCGTCCGGATCTCCAATCTTCGAGGCTGAGCGAACGGAGATATTACTTGCGGGTCTGCCCTCTGACTTTGATGCTGTAGTATCTTCGGCATCTCTCTCCCCGACTCCCTTGCCCCTTCAACGTATCGTCGACGCTATTCTCGAGTGTGAATGCCGTCAAGCATGGGCAGTCCAAGAAGTTGTCTTTGCGGCGAATCTAGTGGAAAGTTCTCCATCGCAAACGACGGAGGACTCTGCTCGTGGTGGCCACTCGTATTCTCGTGGCCGTGGGAGGAGTTTTTAGTCGCGCCTCCAATGCCAGATTTTTGCACGGTTCAGCCATGTCGCTCAACGGTGCTATTACTGGTATCATCGCGATGATTCCGCATCGGTGGTGGTTCCGGCGTCGCATCTCGAAGGCTCGATTGCAGAGCTGACTTTTGGTTCGCGACCTGTTGTTGTGGGAGAAAATTGGTTCTCTCAATCGAATAGAAGACCTAGGTTTACCAACAACCTTTGTCAAAATTATTTTGATGCTGGTCAACATCAATTCGTGGGGAAAAGGGAATTTTTAGCCCCAAATTATGCCAGGCCAAATTTTAGGGTGCCAAATTGCCTAGCACGTGGGCCGCATTAGGCCTTTTCCATATTTTCCACATGCACCTAGGCCTCCCATTAGTGGGCCGCATGGTTTTGGGCCTTTTCATGGGACTATAAGGCCAAATGCCCCACCTTTACCTCCTGGGCCTACTTTTAATAATATTCAACTTGATTCCTCTCTTGGTGTAGGGCCGCATGATGGACAATCGGGTGGTGTTGCAGTCCCGTGGCATACTAAACCACGTGCTTGTGTCTACTCCGGGTCTGATCCGTGCATTAGACTTCCTCGAGTAGATAATCTTCACCCGTCTGATTACTCCGACTCTTTCGAGTCCATATCAATACCGTGCAAATTGGATCTAATGGTGATGGTACGAACTCATATATTCCCATGCCGGTTGGCACCACGTCATGGTATCCTGACTCTGGAGCTAGTAATCATGTGTGTCAGGATCCATCGACTCTGCATGACGCTACCCCGTATTTAGGTACGTCTTCTCTCTTAATGGGTGATGGAACACCTGCCACGATTGTGTCTGTTGGTCATGGTTTTTTACCCACTCAGTCTAAATTGCTGCGCTTATCTAATGTTTTATGTGTTCCGAGCACAAGGAAGAATCTTTTATCGATATCATAATTTGCCAATGATAATGATTTGTTTTTTGAATTTCATCCGACCTATTGTGTTATTAAGGACATTATGACCCGAAAAACTTTGCTGAAGGGCCACATTCGTGATAGACTATACCATTTTTCGGTGCCCGTGATGTCTACTCAGTCGGTCGAAGCTCCAGTTGCTGGTTCCTCTGTGCTCCAGAATACATCCAAGGATTGTAATGTTTTTTCTTTATGGAATAAATGTTTGGGTCACCCATCTGCTAGTGTTGTTAAAACTGTGTTAGATAAATGTAGTATTGCCTCGAATAAATACTATCTTGATGCTATATGTACTGTATGTCAAAAAGGGAAGTCACATAAACTGCCATTTCCTGTTTCCACTACAGAATATAGTGATCCTCCTTTTACCTTGGTTGTCTCTGATCTCTGGGGTCCTGCGTCTATTACATGTGGAAATAATTGGTATTATGTATCGTTTATTGATGTATGCACTCGATTTACGTGGATCTATCTGCTTTGCCAAAAATCTCAAGCTGTGCAATGTTTTGTTCAGTTTCAGCAACTTGTTAAGACTCAGTTTGGAAAGACTATTAAACAGTTTCAGAGTGATTGGGGCGAAGAGTATCGAGCCTTCACGTCTGTCCTTGCTTCGCAAGGGATAGTTCATCGACTGACGTGTCCACATACTTCCGAACAAAATAGAGTGGCTGAGCGCAAGCATCGCCACATTGTTGACATGGGCATCACCCTTTTGGCTTAAGCGAATCTATATATGGAATACTGGGGCTATGTGTTTTGCTGTGCTGTTCACCTCATCAATCGACTTCCCACTTCAGTTCTAAAAGGACAAACTCTGTTTAAGGCTCTTTATGGATGCGAACCTACTTACGATCATCTGAGAGTGTTCGGGTGTTGTTGCTTTCCTTATTTACGTCTGTTTATGGCACATAAGTTGGAGTTTCATTCTCAACCGTCTACCTTCTTGGGTTATAGTGCCCGACACAAGGGGTACCAGTGTCTTCTACCGACTGGTAAGATTGTTGTGTCACGGCATGTTGTGTTTGATGAGAATCGATTTCTCTCAACTGAGTCTGCTCTTGAAGGGAGTCTACCGGGTCATAGTCAGTCTATCTCAACGTTCGTTCCGCTAGTTCGACCCATTTCTTCTCGGCCTGTCGAGACCCCATCTGCTCAACTGTCTCCATCACTTTCTCAATCAGTTGTTTGCCCAGTAACTTCTACTCTTGCCGCAGCTCAGCCTGGGGTTGGGTCTGACCGTGAGCCACGTAGTTCTCCTCTACCTAGTGATGTTGGGACCAGGTCTAATGAAGGTCGTGAGTCTTCTTCTGATGGTCAGACGCGTGCTATGCCCGTAACTAATACTCACCTGATGGTGACTTGATCGAAGGCTGGTATTTTTAAACCTAAAGCCATGACTGTTGAAGTTGTGGAACCCTCTACAATTGAGGGAGCGTTCTCTACTTTCGAGTGGCATGCAGCAGCTTAGGCTGAATATGATGCCCTGGTTCGTAATTCTACATGGGATCTTGTTTCACGACCACCTAATTTTATGGTCATAGGGTGTAAGTGGCTTTTCAAGATCAAGAGAAATCCTGATGGTACTATTGCCCGACGAAAGGCTCGGCTAGTTGCAAAAGGATGCTCTCAAGTCCCTGGGTGTGATTTCAAGGAAACCTTTAGTCCAGTAGTAAAACCTACTACTATTCGGGTTATTTTCTCAATTATCGTCTCCAAAGGGTGGCCACTGAGGCTGGTTGATGTGAACAATGCCTTTTTAAATGGCGATCTTGATACTGAGGTTTTCATGCATCAACCTCTAGGATATGAACAGTGTGATTCAGATGGTAAACCCTTTGTATACCGTCTGAAGAAAGCTTTGTATGGTCTCCGTCAGGCTCCTCGTGCCTGGTTTGAGAAACTAAAATAGTTTCTTGTCTCAGTTGGCTTCATTGTCTCAAAATCTGATGCATCTCTATTTGTTCGGGTAATATCTGGCTCTACGCTTTATGTTCTTATGTATGTAGATGATATTATAATCATTGGCAATTTGTCTACCGCTATAGATTGGTTTATTCAGTTGTTAAATAGTGAGTTCTCGCTTAAGGATATGGGTGATCTTCACTATTTTCTCAGGATAGAGGTTACTCGATCCTCCGGTTGTCTCCATCTTTGTCAAAGGAAGTATATCCATGACATTCTTGATCGCTTTTCCATGACCACGAAAAAGAGTGTTCATACACCTATGATCAGCTCGTCTACCATGTCTAAGGATGATGGAGAGCGTTTGGAGGATCCCACTGAGTACAGAAGCCTTGCGGGTGCCCTCCAATATGTTGTTCCGACTAGGCCCGATATTGCCTATGCAGTAAATCGAGTCTGTCAATTCATGCATAACCCTACTACTGCACATATGGTGGCACTAAAACGCATTTTGCGGTATCTGTGTGGCACTCTTGACTTTGGGATAGTTTTTCGTCCGTCTGCTCGATTATCCTTGGTTGGGTATGCTGATGCTAACTGGGGATTAGATTTTGACGATCGGTGTTCCACATTCGGATACTATGTGTACTTTGGTCAAACTCCTGTGTCATAGTGCTCTAAAAAGCAGCAAGTGGTGTCTCGGTCCACGGTTGAGGCAGAATACAGGGGTCTTGCTGCAGCCACAAGTGAGGTTACCTGGTTGCTTTCGTTGCTTCAAGAACTACAAATTATGTCTGATGATACTCCAAATGTTTGGTGCGATAGCTCTAGTGTAGTTGCCGTTGCAACCAATCCTGTCTTACACTCTAAGTTCAAGCATGTAGAGCTAGATTTGTTTTTTGTACGTGAGAAAGTTACGGGTGGATCTCTTCTGGTTGGTGAGGTTTCCGCCTATGATCAAGTGGCTGATGTTTTCACCAAGCTGCTGTCAGTGATGTTTTTTACTCGGTTTTGACATCTTCTTCGAGTCTTACCTGTCGGGAAGATGGGTGCATGATAGAGTTCAAATATTTTAGCTCAATCAGTTAGTTAGTTAGCAACTGAAGTTGTTGATACAACTAGCAAATTGTTGAAGAGCAGTTATGCAAGCTCTCTATATATACAATGTGTATAATGAACAAAGTCAAGAATTGATTCATGATACAGAAATAGAGTAATTCCAGATTTTCAACTTCATCTTCATTATCAGAATAGTGTTTTAGCATAGTTATTAAGTCATTGCAACCGTACCTCTCAACAAGTTGTCTCAACGTGACACCGCTCTCCACAGTCATCGTCATTGCCGCCAGGTTGATTTTCACCACACAGTTAAGGTTTTTTGTGCTAATAAGCAACCCGTCTTGGCCGTCCAGCCAGACTAACTTGGGAATGCTGTGAGAGAAATGTGTCATCTCTTTCATTTTCCTTTGGACTTTAGTTGCCGCCGATACGATGGAAACCAGCTCTTGTTCTGATATCGGGTAAACCACATTCCCTGCTTGACAAACGGTTCAGTCGGGGAATGCGCCGTAAGAGTTCGTGACGGTGCAATTCGAATCTTTCGTGGAACATTTGACAGGCTCCCCTGGAGGACTGCAACCCACCAAAACAACTGATAGAAAGAGGCATTTCAACAGGACAAGCTCATTGAACTTGTTTGAATACAACACTGGTATAATTGGCATGGTTGATGGAAACTTGTTGGCTATACAATTGCTTGATCCATTTATTTTCAAATACACACCTTTATATATAGTTGTGTGGCGTAGAAAGTTGCTTTTCACAAGTATGTTTTCATTATTTAGTAGTATTTATTAATTCTTTACTATATGTTTGTCTAAGTTAATGGTAAGGGGTCATTAGTTGGTCTTTTTAAAGGAATACACTCAAATACACACCTTTATATATAGTTTTGTAGCGTAGAAAGTTGCGTCTCATAAGTATGTTTCCATTATTTAGTAGTATTTATTTATTAATTCTTTACTATATGTTTGTTTCAGTTAATGTTAAGGGGTCATCAGTTGGTCTTTTTAAAGGAATTGCATTCCTGAATTTGTTGCCTTTCATTTTCTAAATCGCGTGTTTTGTCAAGTAATTCACTTGTGAATCGTGGGATTACAAGTAAACTATTTTGGTTGTAAAAACAAATTCATTATGTCTGCACATGGTTGAACTCCAACCTCATAGTTGGGGAAATAAGATTACTCCATGAAATTAAAATCATGGGGTTTCGTTGTTGTGGACACATGCAGCTTTGAACCCTAAATTGACTCATTAATTTCCCAATGCAGATGAGTGGGGGTAGCAAGTGGTGGACGATGGAGCCAACTCACTCTTCAACAAAAAAAATAAAAAATAAAAACATAGATTTTTACAAGTGGCAATTGTAAATGCCACTTCAAAAGAATTTCAAGTTAGTGAAGTGATTATGGGGTTGTTGTGGCTAATTAGTTTAAAACAAAATCCTCTGTGGTGTTGGTGGGTTGCACCAACATTCATCTTCAATATTTTAGGTTCACAGTGTTGTTTCTATTGTTTTGATGAGGGTTAATCCAACTTTTAGGCATGAATTTTGTAATAGTTTTATATTAGGATTTAATTTTTTTTTCAAGTTAATTCTTAAATTTAGCAAATGTTTTCACATTAAAATTTGAATTTCTTATTTGTCTAAGTTAGTATTTGAACTTGATAATTATACTCACATTAGAGTTGAACTTTTTTTTTGTTCAACTTTTTTTTTAAAAAAAATATCAATGACTAATTTTGAACAAAAGAAAAAGAGTTCAAGCCCCAACATAAGAACAACCATCAAGTTTACAGAATAACTTGAATAAAAAAAATTTAGACTCCAATATTAGAACAATTGACAAGTTCAAAGATTAATTTAAAAAAATTACCCTCCTAGAAGAAAACTTGCTTAGGGTCCATTTGGATCCCCATTTGATATCAATGTGGTGCGTTTAACCCTTTTTTTCTCATTTGTTGTGAAAGTTCATGTTTGGATAAGCTGAAACCAATGTGTTTTTGCCATTGAAGCTTCAAATTCTCATAGAAGGTAAGAGGGTACAATTAGTTCATTGGACCCTCATTTCGTCAAATATATCCTTTTCTTTATTCATTTATATTTAAATGACTTATGCATATAACTTTGTTGAGTGTTTTTGTGAGCCTATCTCTCATGAAGGTCAATTTTCCTATTTATATGACACGGTTCCTAGATGTGACATACTAGGTAGCCCCCATGCATGCCAACAGGCACCCTATTCTAGGGTCAACATGTGCCCCATAAGTATGGGTTCGTTTGCATGATAATGTGAACCTATCACGTGCGAACTCATATGGGTGAACTGTGCAACGTACGAACTCATATAAGCAAACTGTACAGGCTACCACTACTAAAGTAAAGAGGATCAGGTCGGTCCTAGTCGGGTAGCAGGTCGATAATGGAGAACACCCATAACAATTTATCCCTTACCTAGTTCGAAGAAGAGTTATAAAGTGGCTCTTCTGAAAACTTGCCTAAAAGAAGTGGGGAGATTTTTTGAGAATGAAACTTACTGTATACGCCTCTCGTTTGAAATTGTTGTATACTCTTTACCGCGTGTTAAAAGGAGGTACAATTGTATGAAGTTGATTGCCTGGACATACGAATTGTCGTGCTTTGAATTTCTTTAAAAAGACATGGTTTCAACCCTAAGTACTCAACTGTTTATATTTGAAATTTTTGAGGAGGAGATGCCGTTGAGAAGCAAAATCGTGATTCAGAGGTAGATTTCTTAAAATTCCAAATATTCCTTCTAGTCATTTTAGGTTTAGTTGGTCACGATGGTCATGGTAATTACGGTGGTTCAGGGAGTGAGCACTCGCAACATCGTGAAGCCAATGTTCCCGTGGAGGTAAAAGCCTATACTTGTACCACTAAGTATGAAGAAATGAGTTGTCATTTGGTCGTTCGACGAATTCAACTACCCAATTTTGCCTATGACTTCTCAATTTCTGAAGGCTCGAGATGATTGGACGATATCGAAAGAGGTTTCCTGCTTCCTTTCATGTGTTAGAAGCTAGTTTTCACCTTCCTCTTCACCCCTTTTTCTGTCATCTTCTTGATAAATATAGGATAGCTCTAGGGCAACTATCCAGTTTTTCTTGGTGGGTCGCGGTCGCCTATTTTATAGACTGCTGTTGCTGAGAAGAAGCACCGTTGATATTTGTTTTCTAGCATCTGTATCAACTCAAAGCCTATAATTGATGAGGTTCTTTAGGTTTATTTTATTGGTCCATGTAACAGCCCGATTTTGGGGCTAGTCGGAACAGTGGTTTCGGGACCACAAATCTGACATAGAAAAATTTATTTTATTACATTTTTATGGTCTACAGTTTCACGGAATGATTTCGTGAAAATTTTGTTCGAAAATTTTGACGTTTGAGCACTCAATTTAGTAAAACGGACTAAATTGTAAAAAGTGCAAAAGTTGAGTTCTACTTGTTAAAGTTGTCCAATTGTTATGAGATTTTAAATTAGAGGTCCTTAGATGGTAATTAGACCATTTTACTGTAAGTTGGACAAAAATAGACATAAAGTAAGAGAATTTTAGTGTTTTGAGAAAAGAGCATTTTGGTCATTTGGTAAATAAAATAATAAAAAGGGAAAATAAAGCTAAAATTTGCTCATCTTTCTTCAACCTTGGCCAAAACTTGGGAGAACACCATAGCTAGGGTTTTGTCATCTTTCAAGCTTGATTATCAAGAGAATCAAGGTTCGAACCTTGATCAGGGAAAAAATAAGGTTATTGACGATTAGGTCCATTTCCGCTATTTTTGTACCGAGGTAAGTTCGTATGTAAATAATGCATTGTTATTTATGCTTTAATTGCTTTATTATTATATGAATTGTGATTTACTCTTGAATGAAACTGACAAAGTTTGACAAACGAGAAATCTCGGTTGAACCTTAGGAATAGGTAGGACACAAATGTCATGACATTAGGGTTATTTAAGATTACGTGTAAGACCATAGCTGGGATATGACATCGATATGAGATTTCGTGTAAGACCATAGCTGGGCTATTGGCATCGATATGAGATCCCATGTAAGACCATATCTGGGATATGGCATTGGTATGGTACTATGTGTGTGAGATTTCCCGAGTATCCTTTAGTATTCCAAGTGGTTCAACGGGAAACGTAACGAAAATGTTAACATTGCGAAAGACCATGGTATGTTGCTAATTGGTACATGTATGTACGTAGAACTTATGCCTAATGAGCTCGATATGTGAAGAATCTCTCGGTAAGGTTATGATTGTGCAAGATATGATATTAAGGTTTCTAATAATATCCATGCCAAGTTGGACTATGATATTTATAATGAAATCTATGTTAATTCATTTCATGTTAGTTGCATGATAAATGTGTGTTTATGATGCTAATTATTTGCATAGGAACTTACTAAGCTTTAAAGCTTACTCCCTTTTTTTTTCCTTTGTCTTATAGTGTCTCCAAGCCAGCTCAGGGATCGGAGACTGTCGGAGATCCATTCACACTATCAAATTATCATTTTAGGTACTTATGACTACAATATTTTGAGTTATGGCATGTATAGGGACTTGGTCTTTTTGTTATGTGTCATAATTGATTTGGCCATATGTGTTGGCTTCAATAGTTGATAATTCATTTTGTAAATGGCCATTTTATATTGGCTAATATTGGTTAAGTATATATATACATATGATGATGTTTTCGTGAATGTGGGAAATTCCATGGTTTGAGATGCTAAGTATGTGATTTTTTGTATGTGATAAATGATAGCATATAAATGATATGTGGATGCCTTGTGTGTGGCTGATTGGGTTGAAAGTATATGCTTGGATTGGTGCTATGTTTTGTTGTGTAGGTTGGTGCATGGAAGGGTGGCAAAAAGGCTTGGTAAATAGCCTTATATTTGTCCACACAGGTAGACACTCGGGCGTGTGTCTAGGCCGTGTGCGACACTCGGCCTGCCCCACGGGCATGTGTTTCAGCCGTGTGTCCCTTGCACCTTAATTGTTGCAAAACAGAATGGTCAGTATTGAGCACACGGCTAGAGACACATGTATGTATCTCAGTCGTGTGGACGGCACGGCCTCGAACACGGGCGTGTGCCCTGGCTGTGTGAAGTCTTTACCTATTTTATGAAAAATTATGAAAATTAAATCGACCACACGGCCTAAGTACACGGGCGTGTGCCTTGGCCGTGTGACTTCAATTTGTTCATGGATGACAAATAGAGAGTTACACGGGTTAGGGACACGGGCGTGTGTGACCACACGGCCTGCCCACATGGGTGTGTCTCTCAATTTAGTCTTGAATCACTCCCAATGCATATTTTGGGCCTCGTAAGCTCATTTTTAGGGACGATATGAATGTTTTTGAAAAGTTTTAAATTTGAGTGGAAATTCATGTCTCAATTTTGAATGTTTGCTTGTGAATAAGTCTGGTAATGCCTCGTACCCTATCCCGGCATCGGATACGGGTAAGGGGTGTTACAGTCCATACCTAGTAAGAGTGCGTGCCTACGACTGCGAGCCATTACAAGTGAAGTAGGCTGGTTTAATTTGCTAGGCTTTACCAAGGTCGCGTACTGGCGCTTGAAGAGGTGTTAACAGTTAGGAATGTGTTTCACCATTGCCTTATAGATTTAAGCCCTAATGGGTGGCGACCGGTAAACGATAAGAATGGTGCGCATACTCGATCAATTTTGCCAGTAGAGTTTGCATGGCTACATGGAGCCACCGACAGATTTGGGCTTATCCTTCTAGGGAAAGTGATAGAGCCTAAGAATTATTTTTATACTTTTTGTAAATTAAAACCTCGTTCGTGGTCCTCCAAGTTTGCAAGGGATCAAGAAGGTAGTGCGAACACCCCTATGACTATTGTTGGAGCTGATATTAGACTTATTGGTGATGCACGCATAGCTCACGTTATCGAGGAATCTTTAGGAGAGTCAATAAGTTTTTCCAAAGAAATCAACGAATACATGGACGTATGGTCTTTTTTCCGAAATGTGAAGAGTGCTCCTTCTGGCACTTCTATTAGGGAAGGAAGTGGCAGTAGTCGAAAGAAACAGAAGACTACTGTTGGAGATACCAACATTGTGTTAAGTAGCGAAGACGAGGGTAGTCCACAGCTAAGGGAACTTTGCCGAAAAAAGGTGAAGGATTACACAACATCATTTGGTATTGTGGCGACCACCATTACAATCCCTTTTGTGATTCCTTCTCCTCCGTTTTCCTTACCTCCTCCAAGACCATCCATCGAGGGTAACTTTAGTCTAATTGCAACTGTTGAACATGGTCCTTTTGGATGTTCTCTAAAGTTTACGTCTGTTGGTGGTGAAGCCCAGACATTGTTTTCGTGGTGTGACCACCTAAGTGTGTAGAACTTTTCTTACTACCCAACTGATGTGGGTAGAAAGTGGAAAGATCCGATGCCCCAAGAATTAAAGGACTACATTTTCCCTTCTGTGTTGTGTAACTGTGTGAAGAAGTCATCATTGAAGTAGCTTGTATTGTCTCTTCAAGTGGCTCTGGCCGAAGCTAAGATGATCAGTGTAGAGCTCGTCGAAGGAATTGAGGGAAGAGGAGGTTAAAAAGATGGAGTCTGAGAATGCTTTCCAGTCCATCAGGGGAGCCCTAGAAAGGCCTCACAAACTACTTAAACAGTTAGAAGAAGATTATGATAAATTGGTGGAGCAAAATAAATGGTTAGAAGATCGTCTCACTCTTTTTGAAAAAGCCAATGAGAAATTATATAAGGAAATTGGAGGCATGCAGGCTGAGAAGGTTACTTTACAAGTGACTATCAAAGCCATGGGCAAGCAACATAAACTTGTTGTGGCTGATTTAGAGAAGCATCACGAAGAAGCCTTGGCAAAGTATAAGGTAGAAACAATGCAAAATTTTCAAGATTATCTGCCAGATTTGGAATCAAATATTTTTCTGCATGCCCAAGTTATTGGGGGACCATTGGATGCTCACAAGATAAATTTCGATGCTTTGAGTTATCTCACAGGCACCCATCTTGATTTTGATATTCGTTTCCTTTTTGGAACTGCTTGGGAGGAGTTCGCTGAAAAATGGAAAAATTCCTGCATACTTTATCTTGCTTATACTCCTGCTGAAACTAGTGCTACCCCCATTACTGGATGTGAAGGAAATGATAATGAAAAGGTGGAAGAAGAAGAGGACACTTCTAACCCCGGTGATACAAGTGCAAACTCTTGATTTCTATGTATTTATTGTACTTGTTACATTCCATTTTGAAATGAAAGGACTATCTTTTATTTACTACATGAACATTTGGCAATTTAATATAACTTTGCTTGAGTAAATTACCTAGTTAAGTTGTCATCTTAAATTAATTAAGCAAGTATGAATCCAATGATGATTGTAAACCATTAAACTACTTAACTTAACTATGATAAATTGTGATCGTAAATAAACAAGGTTCAATAATATCAGTTGTGATCATAAATCAGTGAACTGTTTGAATAGACTTACGATCATAAGTCGGCTAACTTATAATGAATTGTTCATGATCGTAAATCAATGAACTTAAGTTCTGATCGTAAATCAGTGAGCTTTTATAATATCAGTCGTGATCGTAAATAAGCAAACTGTTTGAATGGAGTTGTGACCATAAATTAGCTACTCATAATAAAATTGTTCATGATCGTAAATCAATGAACTTAAGTTGTGATCGTAAATCAACGAGCTTTAATAATATCAATCGTGATCATAAATCAATGAACTGTTTGAATGGAGTTACGATCGTAAATAGGTTAACTCATAATGAATTGTTCAAGATCGTAAACCAATAAACTTAAATTATGATCGTAAATCAATGAGTTTTAATAATATTAGTCGTGATCATAAACCAGTGAGCTGTTTGACTGGAGTTGCAATCGTAAATCAGCTAACTCGTAATGAGTTATTCATGATCGTAAATCAATGAACTTAGTCTGTGATCGTAAATCAATGAGCTTTAATAATATCAGTCGTGATCGTAAATTAGTGAACTGTTTAAATGGATTTACTATCGTAAATCGACTAACTCATAATGAATTGTTCAAGATCGTAAACCAATGAACTTAAGATGTGATTGTAAATAAACGAGCTTTAATAATATTAGTCATGATTGTAAATCAACGAACTGTTTGAATGGAGTTGCGATAAAAAATCGGCTAACTCATAATGAATTGTTCATGATCGTAAATCAATGAACTTAAGTTGTGATCATAAATCGGCGAGCTTTAATAATATCAGTTGTGATCGTAAATCAGCGAACTGTTTGAATGGAGTTGTGATCGTAAATCGACTAACTCGTAATGAATTATTCATGATTGTAAATCAATGAACTTAATCTGTGATCATAAATCAATGAGCTTTAATAATAACAGTCGTGATCGTAAATTAGCGAACTGTTTGAATACAGTTGCGATCGTAAATTGGCTAACTCATAATGAATTTTTCATGATCGTAAATTGACTAACTCATAATGAATTTTTCATGATCGTAAATCAATGAACTTATGATCATAAATCAGCGAGCTTTAATAATATCAGTCGTGATTGTAAATTAGTGAACTGTTTAATATATTTCCTACTTGGCAATATTAAAAAGAATTTCCAAATATCGTAAATACCGCTTAAATCGTAAATTTCCAAAAACAGTGAGCAACATTTGCTTCCATTTTGCTTTGCATGCAAAAACCATGTGAGGGCAATATACAAAGTATTAATGTAGTTCATGAATAATTTTACTAACCAATCTGTTCGAAAATTTACAAGTGTACTTAGACGAAAATAGTACACTTAGGGCACCAGATCCAACAAGTGTAACTTCAATGGAAAGACCTATATAGAAAACAGCACACCAAAAAAAAAAAAAGAACGCAGATAAAATTTATTGAATTTCTCAATAATTGAGGCAATCCGTATCACCACCATAAAAGAACTTCCATGAGGTCCTCGACACTTTGAGTCGGCGTTTGTTCTTTATTATCGAGACAACAACCTCCCCCTTTGATCGAAAACATTGCTTCCATCTTATCTTTGATTGTTGAGACTATCACATCATGAGCCACTTCCCTCCAAAGCCTAACCAACTCCAAAACTCGTTCTGAGGTACTATAGCCTCAGGCATCATAAAATCAATGTTGCAATAAGTCATAGATACTCGGGCTTCACTTCTCGTTTCGAACTAAAAATAGATATGCTCCTTGAGTTCGTCAGTTGGCTCCTTTACAACAATGATTACAAAGTGTGTTGGCTCCTTCACACTTCACTTAATTCCCAGTTTAGCTCTTTCTCTACATCTAATTTTCTCCTACTCCTACTCCTACTCCTATTCTTATGTCAATCAAAGTGAAGACACCATCTTCGCTTCTCACAATCTCGTCACAGTCTCCAACTCTGAACTCCTGTTGAACACCTATGTTCAACTCATCAATCTTAATAACAGTGGATTGGCCTTCATCCTCGACCTCAGGAATATCATGCTTGACCTCTTCCATCAGAGTGTTCATTGTGGCTCAAAATTAGATGACTTTCAATATTTTCTCCAACGTATTGGACATAGAGGACATGGTAGCTTGGCACGAAGACATGCTCTCCTCTTACATTCCATCCCGTGTAACAAGGGACATGTCTTCCATATAATTTTCACTCTCCATATTACTTTCCTGATAGTAATATGGAGAATATAAATCTTGCTTCAGATAACTAGTCGACCACTCGAGGTTTGTAACAGTCCATTTCACTGTACTGTCAGAATAGTGGTTTCGGGGCCACAAATTCGATGTGTGAGTCTGTAAATATTATTATTTAATATTTACGAATAATATATGGTGTATTAATAAATTTTGATTTAATGATTTTTGTCAAATGGAAGAACAATTAGGTTCAAGTGGTAAGACCCTAAAGTCAAGTGGTTTTAGAAAATTAGGTATCGAGACCTCATTTCTATAAACCGAGTTGTAAGTATTTTGTTAAATATTTATGGAGTGTTATTAAGGTCATATTAAAGTTTTATTAAGAAATTTTGACGTTTAAAAATTAAATGAAAAGGACTAAATCGTAAAAAGTGTAAAAGTTAAGTTCTATTAGTTAAAGGGGTCAAATGGCTATAGAAATGAAATTTAATGGACTTGAATGGTAAATTGACCATTTAAAGGTTTATTGGATATGTATGGGTAAGGTATTAATGAAATTATGATGATTTTTAAAGGGTAAAATGGTAAATAGGTAAATTAAACCTAAAACAAACCAATTAAAGGTTATCATCTTTTCCAATTTCTTCTTTGTTGACCGAATGCTCCATTTTTTGAAGGGAGGTAGCTTTGTTTTGGAATTTCTTCTTGCACGGTATAGTTTTGATACCCGTTTCTTGTAATTTTTATGTTTTTGAGATCGTTGCAACTATGTCCAACTAGCCGGTACCTTCATTTTTGAATATATTAAAAAATTTAGAAGTTTTTGTTGATGAATCTTGAACTTTTTTGATGATAAACATGTGTTTAAATCTTTGATTGTGGTATTTGGTTATTTTGTTAAGTAATTTTTGATGATTTTAGTGTTTAAGCACTAAAATGTGAAATTAGTAAAAGTACAAGGACTAGTTGTGAAATAAAAGAAAATATGGGATGTAGTAGGGTTCCAAACAATTTGGATAATCATGTTGAATAAAAATGGTTAATTTGCATATTTTGGGCTTAGGGACTAAATTGCATAAAAGTAAAATATTGGGGGCAATTTTGTAAAAATGTCAAAAATGACTTAATTGCATAAAATGAATTGAATTAATGAATTGAATGAAATTATTAATTTAGATCAAGAACGAGTTGAAAATTGAGGAGAAGAGAAAATTACCAAAGAGCCCCTGTACTTAGTCATTGCTGCAATTTAGCTAGGCAAGTTCGTATGAACATTTATTGTGTTATTGTTATTTAAATTGAATGTCATGCTATGTTAATCTTAATGAAAATGGATCGATATATATAAATAAATGTATCAATGTTACGAAGAATTGATGGTTAATGAGTCCCGGTTGAACCTTAGGAATTCTTAGTATACGAATTACATGTCATTAGGGATTTCATGTTTTGGGTGTTGGTCTTGAATGTCCTACCGTTGGCTAAGGTCCTGCATTTGTTGCGGATACTCCGCAACTCATGTGAGCAACATCGTGTAGCTTACATTCCGACCCACAACTCGTGTGAGTAGACCCATTTCACAGCTTATGTGAGCATTGATGTAAAGGAAAGGTTATGTTTATATGTTTAAGCACACTTCGTGTGAGCTTTCCCAAGTATTCAATGAAATTCTAAATGGTTCAATGGGTAAGAAAAGGGAACGGAAAGGTAAGTATGCAACTGTATTGAATCATGAAATTATGGAGCATTAAAGGTGCAAAGGTTATGTTTATACATGATGAACACATGTTTTATGGATGGTATCATATATATATGAACAAGTTTATTAACTTGTAGGTTGATGATATTGTTTAGGCTTATGCCAAGCTTGTGGTTGTGGTTGATTTTTATGCTTATGCTTTGTACTATGCAAATGAAACGGATAAGAAAAGGAATGGAACGATAAGTGACTTAATGGAAAGGTTCATAATTATATGAAAAGGTTGATGCTTATGTAATGTATCTTATGAAATATATTTATGTTATAAATGAGTTTATATGATTGTCAATGAATCTACTAATGTAACACCCCAAACCCGGCCTAGACGTTACGACCGGATTTGGCATGCCACATGGAAAGGTTGTTAAAAAAACTACGCGATTGTTGAAAATTTTGAGTTTTGTTTTCATTTTGAAAATCAGATTCGTTTTTAAGGTATTCTTGCAAAACGTTATTATTATTACTAACACCGAAAACTAGTTTTATAACAAAAATCAGATTCAGTGGGTTTCAGAAATGCGACGTTTTGAAAACAGTGACTGTATTTTAAGAAAATCCCGTGTTTAATTATCAATTGTTTGTGGACCGTTCATTAATATTTTGGAAAACGGTTATTTACGTTCTTAGGAAAACCCCGTTTGATCAATTCATAATAAATCGTAAATGCATTAAAAACAAAAACCAAATTAAAATCCCAGTGGCTTTATTACAGAACATAATCCCAAATTAAAATAAATTTAAAGTAATGTAAAACAGAGTTTACTAAATAATCAATGCATGGCCACCACAGAGTCCACCTCGGCTCCAAATCCTCAAAGCTAGGAATTACCTGCAAAATTAAGCAGAGGGGTGAGTTACGAGAACTCAGTGTGTAATCCCCTACACGAACATTAACTGGGCCCGAGCCCATTTAGATACCAACTGGCCTTAGCCCTTACGAAATCAAATTGGGCGAAGCCCATACAGAAACAAACTGGGCCTGAGCCCTATTTAACATGGTATAGCAGATAATGAATGCAATGCAACCCAGCCCAACCTAAATATCCATCCGCTACACACCACCCATTCCAGCCAAAGCACACCGGTGGGGATTTCTACAATCAACCCTCATCCGCTACACACCATTGATGGCAGTCACGCTACTCATTGCCGAAATTGTGGTAGAGCCACAGAAATAATGTGACGGAGTCACCGAAATATGTGGCAGAGCCATCGAAATACACTTCCCCGATCAATCAATACCCCTTTCCTATGCAACATGTCATAACGTCATAATGTGATGGATGCACACATATATCAAGGTATGTCAGATAATCAAAACACACATCCAATCATGCTAATTTACCCAAAATGGTATAGTCATAAGTTTACTTACCTGGTATATCTCCAACAATACCCACTAGGATATTTCCACTGCATTCTCGTTACGGGTATTTCGGCTTTTAGCTGACACATAGTATAACACAAACCAAAACGAAATAAAGGTGTGCAATTACACACCTGATTACACGAAGAACTATACACTCCTGATCGCCGTCACTCTCACTAGTGGGAACAACAACGATTTACCTATCCCAAACAGATGTCGGCTCTCTACCACAACCCAGTGGAAAATCTCGAACCACTGACACCTTGCGTCGTTTGAACTTGGGAGCAGAGACTACGAGTCCACTCCCCTCGGGCTCCTTAACGTAACCTCCTTAGGTTGGCTAGCACTCGCCTCCATGAAGAAAATCTTGATCAGTAAAGTATCACAGTGAAAGAATGGTGATTGTCTAACAAGAAGGTTCGGTTATGGCAGAGCGAAACGAAAAGAGAAAAGACGCACTGAAACCAAGGAGAGAACTCCTTACCTTGATTAGTGAAGAATCGAACAACAATAGATTCAGCCTTCAAGGATGCCCACCACCTATTTAAAGGAGAGATTTGCACCGATTTGATAAAGAAAAGAGCATAAGATGGAGGAGTGCTAGGGAAATATAGATTCGGTCAGAGCAAAAGGGTTAGAAGATGATTGTTTCGGTTCATTAGGAGAAGTAGAGGAGATGGAAAATAATAAAAAGAAGAAAACATTACCTTGAACAGAGAGAAGCCGAATGGAACGCAAGAAGATTCAACACTCACAAGCACCCTAAACCTCAGAGAAACCAAATTCGGCTAAATGAGAAAAAGGATTCAAATGGAACAAAAGGAAATATGCGGCTTAAGGAGAAGAGTAGTAGAAGAATAGTGGAGGAAAGGAAATGTTTCGGCTGTAATGAGAACAAAAGAGGAAAAAAAGACGAAAGTGTGAAGAGAACAGATGGAGAGGAAAACACGAGTGGTCAATTTCTATAGGTTCGGCTATCACACTAATGAAAAGAAAAGATGGAGAAGAAGGGTTGAGAGGTTCGGCACAAGCAAAAATGAATAAGGAAACCCGAAATGCCACAATAAGAAACGTCACACTACTCACAAAAACCACGAAAAAGAACTTAGCAAATTCGGCACCCCACACATCCCACATGACCGAATATACTCTCACAACAGACCCTTTCTTGACCGAAATTCTCCCCTCATAGACCCCCACATTCGGCCAACACCTCCATCAACTTGAATCCCACGATCCTCTCCTTATTTTCCTCCACAATCCACTCCCCATCATCCATTCAAACGGTTTGACCACTTCAAACCTTCACCAAGCAGAATCCCATTCCAACTCCACCTCCTCTTCTCCCTTAGCATAAAAATAAAAGCCACCAGATGCTACCTATGGGACTCGAACTCTCCTCCTCCATGTTTCCTTTGTGATGCCACCCCATTGAGCCACTTACTCACTTTGTGTCACAAAACACATCCAATTATACTTAAGTCCTGCTTCCAACTGCCTTCTCCACTAAAGGCCCAAAACTCAAAATTTTTCCAGGGTTCAAACTCGACCCCAGACCTCCCTAGGGCCCCTAAACGCCCTTAAACCACACACAAAAACAGCATAACATGCAATAACACAAATTTTTCAGACCGCTAGATTTTAGGATGTTACAGTTCTACCCCCTTAAAGAAATTTCGGCCTCGAAATTTACCTGGTTAGAATAGATGAGGGTATTGCTGTCGAATTGCATCCTCCAGTTCCCACGTGGCTTCCTCTGAACCGTGATTATGCCACAGCACTTTAACTAATGGAACCGGTTTCCTCCTCAATACCCTAACATCTCGATCTAAAATCTGCACTGGTTCTTCTTCAAAAGACAGATCAGGTCTTACCTCAACTTCTTCCACCGACATTATGTGAGATGGATCTGAACAATAGCGTCTCAGCATCGAAACATGGAATACATTATGTATCTGACTCAGCTCCAGGGGTAACTCAAGCTGATAAGTAACTGGTCCCACGCGTTTCAACATTCAATAAGGCCCGATGAACCTGGGGCTCAACTTGCCCTTCCGTCCAAACCTTAAAACCTTCTTCCAAGGTGAGACTTTTAAGAAGACATGATCCCCCACTGAAAATTCTATCTCCTACTCTTGGATCCATACGATTTACGTCTATCGAAGCTTCTTTCAACCGACCCGAATCAACTCAACCTTTTCTTCGGTCTCTGAAATCAATTTCGGACCCAACAACCATCGCTCACCCAATTCTGTCCAACAAGTAGGGGTACGACACCTACGACCATACAACGCCTCATAGGGTGCCATTTGAATGCTGGATTGATAGCTGTTATTGTACGCGAATTCAGCCAACGGCAAGTAATCTTCCAAACTACCACTGAAGTCAATCACACTGACCCCTTAACATGTCTTCCAAGATCTGAATTACCTCTCCAGTGACCATCGATCACCGTGGGTGGAACATGTCTTTGAAATTTAGCCTTGTACCCAAAGCTTCATGTAGCGCCTTCCGAACTGCGTGATGTAAATCTAGGGTCTGCATGCGATATGATAGACACTGGTACCCCATGCGACCTCACGATTTTACGCCACGTATAGCTTTGCCAACTTCTGCAACGAATAGTCGGTACGAACCAGTATGAAGTGTGCGGACTTAGTCAACCGGTCAACGATTACCCACACTGAATCTTTCTTAGTAGGCGTTAGGGGTAGCCCACTAACAAAATCCATCGTTATTATCTCCCACTTCCAAAGTGGAATCTTCACCGGTTGCAGCAACCCTGAAGGCAACTGATGCTCCGCCTTCACTTACTGACATGTCAAGCACTTACTCACAAAGTCGGTAACTTCCCATTTCAGACCAGGCCACCAATACTATTTCCGTAGGTCTCGGTACATCTTACTTCCACCAGGATGCATAGCGTATGGACTACTATGCACTTCCCGTAGAATCATCTACCTTAATTCAGAGTCCTTCGGCATACAAATTCTTCCACGGAAACATAATACCCCTTCACCGTTCAGACCAAAATCCCCTGTCTCTCCACCTTCCACTTGCTGAAGTCGAGAACTTAACAATTCGTCTAACAATTGCTTCTCTTTAATCTGACTTACCCATGTCGGTTTCACTTGAAGTTCGGCTAGCAAGCTACCATATTCATACAAACTGAGATGAGCAAACATTGCCCTCAAATCCGTTATCACTTTACGACTTAATGCATCTACCACTATGTTAGCTTTACCCGGGTGATATTCGATCGAGCAATCATAATCTTTCAGCAACTCAATCCACCTCCGCTGCCTTAAATTCAACTCCTTCTGGGTAAGGAGATATTTCAGGCTCTTATGGTCGGTGTAGATAGTCGACTTTTCCCCGTACAGGTAGTGTCTCCAAATCTTCAGGGCAAACACCACAGCAGCTAGCTCCAAGTCATGAGTAGGATAATTCACTTCATGTGGTCTTAGTTACCGAGACGCATATGCCACTACCTTCCCTTCTTGCATCAACACACAACCCAACCCTGTATGTGACGCATCACAATAAATAACGAACTCTTTCCCAGCCTCAGGTTGAATCAACACTGGTGCCTCAGTTAGAATCTTCTTTAGCTTTTCAAAGCTTTCCTGTTGTTTATCAGCCCACACAAACGACACTCCTTTACGCAGTAACTTAGTTAGGGGTGCAGCAATCAACGAAAACCCCTCCACGAACCTTCTACAATACCCAGCCAAACCCAGAAAACTTCGAATTTCAGCCACTGACTTCGATTGCTTCCAAACCAACACGGCTTCAAACTTTCGAGGATCGACTCTAATCCCTTCAGCAGACACAACATGACCAAAGAACGTCACTTCCTTCAGCCAAAACTCGTACTTACTGAATTTAGCGTAAAGTTGTTTTTCTCTTAATATCTGCAGAACTGTCCGAAGATGTGAATCATGCTCTTCCTCCGTTCTCGAGTACACCAGAATGTCGTCTATGAATACTACCACAAACCGGTCTAGATAGGGTTGGAAGACCCGGTTCATCATGTCTTTAAAAGCAGGTGGTGCATTAGTCAATCTGAATGGCATCACTAGAAACTCGTAATGCCCATATCGAGTTTGGAAAGCAGTCTTGTGAATATCCGCCTCCTTGACCCTTAACTGATGGTACCCCGATCTCAAATCTATCTTCGAGAAAACTGAAGCTCCTCGCAACTGATCGAACAAATCATCAATCCTTGGTAGCGGGTATTTGTTCTTAACAGTCAACTTGTTCAGCTGACGATAGTCAATGCACATACGCATCGGCCCATCCTTTTTCCTCACGAATAAAATCGGCGCTCCCCACGGAGATACACTTGGTCGGATAAATCCACGATCCAACAGCTCTTGGATCTGAGCTTGAAGTTCTGCCAGCTCTTTCGGCGCCATCCTATAAGGGGCGATGGACACCGGAGCTATTCCCGAAAGTAGCTCAATGCCAAATTCAACCTCACGATCCAGAGGCAACCCTAGAAGCTCTTCATGAAAGATGTCCAAGAACTCCTTCACAGTTCTGACATCCCCTACAGACAATTCCTTGGCATCCGATGTGCTGACGAAAGCTAGATATGCCTTACACCCTTTTCGCACCATCTTCTCTGCCTTTAATGCCGAAATCACATGAGGTAGATAATCTCTCCTTTCACCTATCACCATCATTTCTTCATCCTCTGGAGTTCTTATAACCATACGCTTAGCAGCACAATCCAAGTTCGCACGATGCTTAACTAACCAATCCATGCCCAAGATAAGGTCAAACTCGCCGAACGGCAGTTCCATCTAGTCTGCCGGGAAAACATTCCCTTGCACTTCTAAAGGCACATCCCTAAACCACTTGTTTACTAACACAGATTGTCCTAAAAGGCTTACTACAGTCATTTCTCTAGTAGCAATATCAGATTCTATACCCAGAGTCTCAGATACAGTACATGCAACATATTAATGTGTAGACCCAATATCTATCAAAGTAGTAAATGGCACATCAAATATAAGAAACGTACCGGTTATGACGTCCGGTGCGTCGCCATCCTCTCGACGTCTAGCCGTATAAACCAACCCCGGCTGTCTTGCCTCTGTATTACCAGCACCTCTGCCCGGTGCTCCACGACCTCGGCCAAATCCATCTCCTCCTCTGGCTGGACCATGACCCCTCGGCGGCTGCTGACCACCTCTCATTGATTGTGCAAATCCCTGACCTATCGTCTGCACCCTAGCCACCTCTTGTGGATAGTCTTTTATCAGATGATCCCTAGACCCATACTTGAAATATCCTCCAGTTCTTCTCCAACACTCCCTCGAATGCATTTTCCCACACTGAGCATACGGTCGCAACTGACCAACACCAACAGGCATCACAGCTCCAGCTGGCCCATCTAACCTAGGCCTCTTTTGGAAACCCCCAGAAGAACTTGATGGTCGCTGTGATTTCAGATTTTTAAAATTATAATGATCGAACCTGGAACTAACTATAACAACGATTGAGGCAAGTGCACCTATCGAACAGTAGTGTAGCTTAGGCAAGACCAGATTGTCGAACCCAAAGGAACCAAAAGTACTAATACTAACTTTCTTTTTATTATTTAGCCTAAAATAAGTGAAGTTGTTATTTAATCTAAATTTAACTAACTACTAAGTTAAAGACGCAAAGACAAAAAGAATGAATTGCGGAAGTACTGTTGGAAAAACTTAGTTGATTAAGATGATACCTTTAGGAAGAATCCACCTAGACTTCACTTGTTATCTAACTCTGAACCAGGCGATTTATTCACTTGACTTGATCCGTAAGACTCCCTAATGTATATTAAACCCTCTCTCGGCGAATAACGTCTAACCCTAGGTTGATTAATTGAAATCTCTTTCTAATTAAAACCCCTAGAATTGCATTAACTCGATCTATGGACTCCCATATTAGGTTTCACCTAATGCGGCAAAATCTCGTCACCCTATCTCTAGGCGCGCGATTAACTTCAAGCTTAATTATGCTAGATCTACTCTTAGCGAGGACTTTTGCTCCTCCACCTAAGCACATCAAACTTGAATCAATATCCCGAAAATATTAACACAAGAATTAAGAACACATAATTAAGAACAAATCAAGTATTTATCATACGAGTCAAAGAAGCGATAACAAGATTCATCTAAGTTTCATCCCCTTGTGTATCGAAGGGTTTAGTTCATAACAATAAAAGAAAACATCTCGAGAAGAAAAGATAAAACAAAACATAAGAAATCCCTAAAACCCCTGAAGGAATTGAAGGAGAGATCGCCGTCTTGAGTAGAATTAGAAGCTCCGAGATGGATCAACTGGCTATCTTTGAGTGTTTCCCACAAATCGACCCTTTCGGCTCGGCTCCTTGGCCTAGCTCATCGCCCTCTTCTAGGTTATACTTAGGGTGTTTATTCTTTGCCCCTAAGTATCCTTTTCGAGTGAAATTGCCCCTAAGTATCCTTTTTTGAGTGAAATTGCTCTTCTCCACGACAGGGACACGGCCATGGCACACGCCCGTGTGAATCATTTTTAGGCCTAGTTCAGACTTTTAATGAGGTGACACGCCCGTGTAAATCGTGATCAAGCCGTGTTCTAGTCTATCAAGGAGACACGGTCATGTTAGCTCAAGTCCAGGCCGTGTCAATTTTCACTATGGCCTAATTTGATCCGTTTTGAGCCCGTTTCTCGTTCTTTCCATCCTCCGGTGCTTTCCTGAGTATAAAACATGAAAAGAAAGGTTTGAGAGCATCTTTTTACATAAATCAGGGGGTAAATCATCCAAAAGTATACTAAATGTGAGATTAAAATATGTTACTTTTACGGTTTATCACATACCCCCACACTTAAGCTTTTACTTGTCCTCAAGCAAAATTCTCAACTTACAATTAAAACGAACTTTCCATGATTCAATATTCCTATCAACAATGTCTCATCATAATTCATAGATAATTTATACATGGATAATTTAACTCAAAGAGTCCTAAAGATTCAAACAATATAAGTCATACATTTGTAGCACAAAACATAGGTGTTTCCCCTCATCTAAATAATTACCTCTGATCCAAAACCTACAAGGATTGACATCCTCACAAAAGATTCACTCAAATCACTCGAAGTGTTTAAGGTTCAGCACTAAGCACTCAAATGTCAAACCTGAAAAGTTAATCCCATAGGCTTGCACGAAAATCAAATCTCCACCACTGTAATATGAGATGATGCACAAATCAAAAGGTCTTTGAAAGGGTTGTAACGGGGCATGGGTTAAGGTGTAGATAAAGGCTGAATTAGAGGGTTAGAATCGAGATTGACCTGAAAAATTACCTAACTAGAAACAACGAACTGAAAAATAAATAATTACATGAATTGAAACTTTGAAACTAATAATACGAGCTTCTTCTTCAATAAATAGACTTTAACTGTACAAGCTCGCTTTTCATCATCCTAATACAGAATATACTTCGATTTTTTTTTAGAACAAGTCAAGTAATAATAAAGAACTTTAACAACTGAAATAAAGAACATAGTTAGGCAACTGGTCAAATCAAATCTCGACAAAAAGGGTAGTAAAAAAGAATGGTGATAACAAATACAAAGGGTTTTGGGTTAATATTAGTGGGTGAGTCAATAAAAAAATGGTTGTTAGGATCAAAGGGGTTCACTAGGGGTTAATTATGAAGGTAGGCTCTTTATGGAGTAAGTGGGTTAAATCCTAGGTGCCTTTATCATTTCTGTATATCAAATCAAAGATGTGGTCTCAACATGTATAATCGAGGCAAGTTCTAGAATAACAGTTCAATGTTGACACACTCATAATAAAAAAGTGAGCATGAAAAAGGATATATGCTCTTATAAGGTTCAAAATCTCACAAAAATTATGGGTTTTTGATGTCAGCCTCGTAAATTTCAAACTTCAAAGTAATATTCAAATTCAGGTAGACAACCTAGAAAAATTTTTAATTTCTGAAAAATAGACTTATCATGCTTGATTCTCTAGTATCTTAGAATTCAATTATCAATGACTTAATCTAAAACATATCAATAAAGATCATAAATCATGGAAATTTCATTCTAATAATAATATGAGAAATTTACTTTAAAAACAAGGAATAATTCAGGGATTTGAGAATAATGCAAAAAGTTTGGCATCTAATTTCAGGAATTTGAGAATAATGAAAAAAAAGTTAGGCACCTTTTTAGGTTGTTCACCCCCTACACTTAAGATGTTCATTGCCCTCAATGTACAAGGATATATATAGACAATTAAGTATAAATTCAAAACATATGGAGAGAAGTGAAACTCCCTGAATTATGGATGAAATCCTTGCGTTGGAGGTGAAAGATAAGTTGGAGGGGTTGTTCTTTATGACGATCCTGCGCTAGATGAAGAAATTGGGTAGCTCATGGAGGATTAGCCAGGATATAATAATTAAAACTATACTAATTAAATAATTAAAGAAAAGCAAGCTAAAGTGAAAAAAAATAAAAAGTGAACTAAAATTAAAAGAAAAGATAAATGGACCGTAGATTCCTTATTGTTGGGTGTGATTTCTAAGGCTGTGGATATGGTAGTGGTCGTGGTGTGATTCCCAAGCAGCCTGAAGAACCTAAAACCAAGAAACTAAATTAAAATAAGTTAAATTAAGCAGAAGAGAAGTAAAGATAAGGAAATTGAAGCAAAAGAGAAAAACAAAATAAAAACTAAATAGCCTCAAATATCCTTGGCTCGTCGAATGATTGAAGCGGCCGGCATGAACTTATATAGATCGGTTTCCCTCTGGGAGACTATGCTTAATTCCTTCCGCTTCTTCGGTATTTGGTGTAGCTCAAGGGTTTTGGGAATGTATTGGAGAAGAAAAGTAGGGAGAGGGTTGAGAAAGAAAAGAAAAACTAAATGGGCTGAATGGGTGAGAAGAGGGAGGGGTGGGTGGTTTAAATAGAATTCTCAAGTCAGGTACATTCCCACGCCCGTGTACCATGGGCGTGTTGATTCACACGACGCCGCTTGCTGGCACTGTGTTATGCATCGTATCATTTCTCCCACGCCCATGTTCTGGTTACCACGCCCGTGTGTAACTAACAGTGTCGACCACGGCCGCATCGCACGGCCGTGTTGAGCGTCGTTCATGTTTCCCACGCCCATTTTATAGATTGCCACGCCCGTTGGTGATAAGTCAGTGTCGTCCACGGCCGCACAACACTACCGCGTCACACGACCGTGGCGTTTTGTCGGTGCCCGTTGGGTGGTGGTTGGAGTCCGTGACTTGAAGATTTGATTCTTTCTGACTTGTACCTCTTCTGCCATTGTCAGTACGGAGATTCTGTACCTCCACACGGCCATGGCCACGATTGTGTGCAAGGCCGTGTGGGCTGGAAATCTGTACTTTTGGTTAGTTTAAAACTAGGTGTTTAAGAATAAGAGAAGAGAAGAAAATAAAATGAAAACAAATACGAAAGTAATTAGGGTTAGTGCTCGGGTTGCCTCTCGAGAAGCGCTCGTTTAAAGTCTTAAGCTAGAATTTCCTCGTATTCGCAAAAAATCAGGGTGGTTTAAAAACTTGAATATCTTCCCTCATACTATCAGTTCTATTTCCTTGAAAAAAATTTAAGTCGAGAAGCGTTTATATTGAAAGTACCAAAAATAGGATTACTTACCTCGACTGTTCTGTATGGGAAAATATTGTGTACCTCAAGAGGAATTTCTTCGTTTGTGTTTAGGTCTGATGTAATGAGGCGAGGATCTGCTTTATCTAATAGTACATGGTCTCCTATTTTGAAGTGGTTTGTTGTTCCTATGAGCTCTTATGGGGGCTCCTTCGGTTTTACTTCGTGTGGTTCTGGTTCTTCTTTGAATTGTGTTTTCCACTCTTCTAATTTGTCGACCCTAAGGCTTCCTTCCTTATGTACTTCTTCTTTGTTGTCATGGGGTCCATGATTCGGCTCATGTTTGTAACCTTGTGGTGTTTCCTGCGGTGAAAGTTGAACAACTTGGTTATCCACTAAATTTACTTTCTCACCTTCTTCAATTGTTGTCCTGGCCGAGTCAAGAGCTTGTAAACTGATCGATTCGTCACCTACACAAAGTATGAGTTCTCCCGTACCAACATCAATTTTTGTTCTAGCAGTTGCTAAAAAGGGTCTTCCTAAAATTAAGGGAATCAAATTATCCTCATCCATGTCTAAGACAACAAAATCTACTGGGAAAACGAATTTATCAATTTTTACAAGAACATATTCGATAATACCCCTAAGAATTCTAACAGTTTTATCAGCTAGTTGGATGCTCATCCTAGCTTGTTTGGGTTTCCCTAGACCTAGTTGTTTAAACAATTTATAAGGCATGACATTTATGCTTGCCCCTAAATCAGCTAACGCATTATCAATAGGTAAACTACCAATTAAACATGGAATCGTAAAACTCCCTGGATCTTTTAATTTCTGTGGTAGTTTATTTTGCAAGATTGCCGAGCACATTGCGTTTAGTTCCACGTGTGATGCCTCGTCTATCCTTCGCTTGTTCGTCAAAAGCTCTTTTAAAAATTTTCTAGAATCTGTCATCTACGAAAGAGCTTCAAGTAACGGTAAGTTAATATGTAATTTCTTTAAAAGTTTAAGAAACTTACCGAACTGTTCCTCTGTATCGTCTCTCTTCATCGCTTCGGGGTAAAGGATGCGAGGTTGGTACTTTTTGATTACCAGTTTTGGCTTTTCTTGTGTTACCTCAACTTTACCTTTCTCTACCTCGTTTTCTTGTATTGGATTGGGTTCATCTAACCCTATACTATCATGAGCTGTGATAGCTTGGATTTGCTCCTTTGGGTTAATCTCAGTGTTGCTTGGTAGACGCCCTTGCGGTCGTTCAAAAATTATCTTTGCAAGTTGTCCAACTTTCTTAGTAAGTTCCCCAACTTGACTTTCGATCCTCTTAATTGATGCCTGTTGATTCTTAAGGGTGGTTTCAGTGTCTTGGAGACGGTTATCTGTGGCTACCATGAATTTTGTCAGCATCTCTTCAAGGCTCGGTCTCTTTTCCTGTGGATAGGGCTGATTTTGGAAATTTTTAGGAGGTTGTTGCCTTTGAATTTCTTGATTTCCTTGACCTCCCCATGAAAAATTTGGGTGGTTCCTCCAACCTAGATTATAAGTATTACTATAAGAGTTATTATTAGATCTAAAATTATTACCTATATAGTTCATCTATTCGCTTTCTGTGCCCGGTTGGTAGGGTGGGTACTCAGGATTCGCCACGTTCCACTTTGCGTCGACTTTGCATTCTTTGGATGTACCTGCGAAGAACACAAACTATCAAGCTTTTTATTCATCATCTCTACCTGTGTTGATAGCATGGTTACTGCGTCGAGGTTGAAAACTCCGGCTAATTTTGTTGGTTTTGTCCTTGTAACCTACCACTAATAGCTATTCAGTGACATCTCTTCAATAACTCGTAGGCTGCTTCAGGAGTTCTGTTGTTCAGGGTTCCACCGACGACTGAATCAATTAATTGGCTCGTTGAGGGGTTTACACCGTTATAGAAAGTTTGGACTTGGAGCCACAAGGGTAAACCATGGCGCGGACACCTTCTCAAGAGATCCTTGTATCTCTCCCATGCGTCGTATAATGTCTCTAAATCCATCTGCACAAAAGAAGAGATATCATTCCTTAATTTGGCCGTTTTGGCCGGTGGGAAATATTTTAATAAAAAATTTTCGGTCATTTGATCCCATGTAGTGATTGACCCTCGTGGTAACGAGTTTAACCACTGTTGGCTTTATTCCTTAATGAAAAGGGAAATAACCGAAGACGGATGGCATAATCAGAAACGCCATTTATTTTGAAGGTATCACAGAACTCTAAAAAATTAGCTATATGAGTATTTGGGTCTTCGTCCTGTAAACCGTCAAATTGAACAAATTGTTTAATCATTTGAATAGTGTTAAGCTTTAATTCAAAATTATTAGCAGCTATAGCAGGCCTAACAATACTTGATTCTGCTCCTGTTAAATGAGGTTTAGCATAATCATACATAGTACGCGGAGCATTATTTTCTGCCACATCTTGTGGTGGTGGATTATTCTCGTCTATCCCTTCAGTAGGATTGGATCTGCCTTTTCGCTCTTTTTCTGTGTAATTTATGGCTCACCTAATTTCTCTATGATTCTTACGAGCGGTAGCTTCAATATCACTGTCGTATACTAGTGGTCCTCTCGGGTTCCTTCTAGTCATAAACTAGAGGTACCTGCTAGGAAAAGAAAGAAAGAAAATTTAGCAAAGTTAAAAACAAAACAAAAATAAAAAATAAAAGTAAAAGTAAATTGTAGAAAATAATGGCTAAAGTAACAAAAATAGAGCTTTCTTAATATTTTAGTTCCCCGGCAACGGCGCCAAAAAAAACTTGATCTCTGTGATTTTAGAGTTTTAAATTTATAATGATCGAACCTGAAACTAACTATAACAACGATTGAGGCAAGTGCACCTATCAAATAGTAGTATAACTTAGGCAAGACCGGATTGTCGAACCCAAAGGAACCAAAAGTACTAATACTAACTTTCTTTTTATTATTTAGCCTAAAATAAGTGAAGTTGTTATTTAATCTAAATTTAACTAACTACTAAGCTAAAGACGCAAAGACAAAAAGAATGAATTGGGGAAGTGTTGTTGGAAAAACTCAGTTGACTAAGACAATACCTTTAGGAAGAATCCACCTAGACTTCACTTGTTATCTAACTCTGAACCAGGCGATTTATTCACTTGACTTGATCCGTAAGACTCCCTAATGTATATTAAACCCTCTCTCGAAGCGAATAACGTCTAACCCTAGGTTGATTAATTGAAATCTCTTTTGAATTAAAACCCCTAGAATTGCATTAACTCGATCTATGGACTCCCATATTAGGTTTCACCCTAATCTGGCAAAATCTCGTCACCCTACCTCTAGGCGCGCGATCAACTCCGCTTAATTATGCTAGATCTACTCTTAAGCAGGGACTTTTTCTCCTCCACCTAAGCACATCAAACTTGAATCAATATCTCGGAAATATTAACACAAGAACTAAGAACACATAATTAAGAACAAATCAAGTATTTATCATATAGTTCAGCAAATGATAACAAGATTCATCTAAGTTTCATCCCCTCCAGGTATCTGAAGGGTTTAGTTCATAACAATAAAAGAAAACATCTTAGAAGAAAAGATAAAACAAAACATAAGAAATCCCTAAAACCCCCTGAAGGAATTGAAGGAGAGATCCGCCGTCTTGAGTAGAATTTCAGCTTCTTGAGATGGATCAACTGGCTATCTTCGAGTGTTTCCCACAAATCTGACCTTTTCGGCTCGGCTCCTTGGCCTAGCTCACCGCCCTCTTCTAGGTTATACTTAGGGTGTTTATATAGGCTTTTCAAATAGGTTTCTTTGCCCCTAAGTATCCTTTTCCGAGTGAAATTGCTCTTCTCCACGACAGGGACACGGCCATGGCACACGCTCGTGTGAATCGTTTTTAGGCCGTGTTTAGACTTTTAATGAGGTGACACGCCCGTGTAAATTGTGATCAGGCCGTGTTCTAGTCTATCAAGGAGACACGGCCGTGTTGGCTCAAGTCCAGGCCGTTTCAATTTTCACTTTGGCCCAATTTGGTCCGTTTTGAGCCTGTTTCTCTTTCTTTCCATCCTCTGGTGCTTTCCTGAGTATAAAACATGAAAAGAAAGGATTAAGAGCACTTTTTTTACATAAATCAGGGGATAAATCATCCAAAAGTATGCTAAATGTGGGATTAAAATATGTTACTTTTACGGTTTATCACCTGACGTCCCAAAACCTCTCTTACTCTTACCCCTATCCTTATCCCCATTTTGCCTCTCAGAACGTTTCACTTCCTCGGCAATTTTTGCTTTCTCGATCAAAATGGCAAAATCTCTTTCCCGCTACGGAGCTATCAGTACTCACAGCTCGTCCCGCAGACTATCCTCGAATATACACAACGCTCATAATCAGTTGCGACTATACCCTGAGCATAACGACTTAAACACAGAAACTCCGCCTCATATTCTGCCACGGATTTATTCCCCTGGACCAAGTTCAAAAATG
The DNA here is from genome assembly GCA_025698515.1 of Gossypium sturtianum. Lineage (NCBI taxonomy): Eukaryota > Viridiplantae > Streptophyta > Magnoliopsida > Malvales > Malvaceae > Gossypium > Gossypium sturtianum. The sequence goes on from CM046954.1 coordinate 36,041,844, forward strand.
CTTTCCTCTGGGCATCCACATAACTCGCCCCAACATATTTTCCCTGGAACGCTGTCTTAAAGAAGTCCCAGGTGATACGGTCCGCTGGAGTACCTTCCATTACTGTGAGCCACCACTGGTATGCCTTATCTCGTAGGAGGGACACTGCTCCTTTCAATTTTTCCTCTGCTGTGCAGTCCAGATCGTCCATAATTCGTTCAACTGCTTCTAGCCAGTATTCAGCTACGTTTGGGGCTACACCAGAAATGCCCCTAAATATCTCAGCTCTGTTTGCCCGGAGTCGCTCAGGAATAGATTTCAGGCCATCGACCCGAGACTTGCTCCAGCAACTCGTTCCAGAACTCGCAGCATAGCTTGGGACAAAGCATCATCCCCTCCAGCTCGATCATGGGACCCTGTCTCGGTCACCGGTGATGCAGGTGCTTCCATTTCAGGCATGTGCCCAGATGCTTCAAACCCAACCCCAGCACTTCGGCCTCTACCTCGGCCACGTCTACCGCGTCCACGTCCTCTAGTGCTCATGTTTGCTAGATTGAATTAATCTGATTACAAATTTTATGAATTAGTATATCGTTCCACTGTTTATTAACGAATATTTTATGAAGACAGATTTAAAAGTGGTTTCCGCGAATCGAATTTCTAATGTCTCAATCTCTACAGTCTTAACTCTTATAGCTAATAGTCATAAAACACTAACTCTAATAGCTTCTTCCTAAAATCATTTCGTAATATCCAACAAAGTCAGAAGACTTACGGATTTGGTGCCAGAGACTTAGGTGCCATACTTCCAGAAAAACGTACATTTCTTAAATCATATTTCAAACCAATTTTTGGAAAACGTTTTTGAACCCATTCCACAGCCGTAGTTTTGCAACCTGGCTCTGATACCACAAAATGTAACACCCCAAACCCGGCCTAGACGTTACGACCGGATTTGGCATGCCACATGGAAAGGTTGTTAAAGAAACTACGCGATTGTTGAAAATTTCGAGTTTTTTTTTCATTTTGAAAATCAGATTCGTTTTTAAGGTATTCTTGCAAAACATTATTATTATTACTAACACCGAAAACTTGTTTTATAACAAAAATCAGATTCAGTGGGTTTTGGAAATGCGACGTTTTGAAAACAGTGATTGTATTTTAAGAAAATCCCGCGTTTAATTATCAATTGTTTTTGGACCGTTCATTAATATTTTGGAAAACGGTTATTTACGTTCTTAGGAAAACCCCGTTTGATCAATTCATAATAAATCATAAATGCGTTAAAAAAAACCAAATTAAAATAAATTTAAAGTAATGTAAAACAGAGTTTACTAAAGAATCAATGCATGGCCACCACTGAGTCCACCTCGGCTCCAAATCCTCAAAGCTAGGAATTACCTGCAAAATTAAGCAGAGGGGTGAGTCACGAGAACTCAATGTGTAATCCCCTACACGAACATTAACTGGGCCCGAGCCCATTCAGATACCAACTGGCCTTAGTCCTTACGAAATCAAATTGGGCGAAGCCCATACAGAAACGAATTGGGCCTGAGCCCTATTTAGCATGGTATAACAGATAATGAATGTAATACAACCCAGCCCAACCTAAATATCCATCCGCTACACACCACCCATTCCAGCCAAAACACACCGGTGGGGATTTCTATAATCAACCCTCATCCGCTACGCACCATTGATGGCAGTCACGCTGCTTATTGCCAAATTTGTGGTAGAGCCGCCGAAATAATTGGACAGAGTCACCGAAATATGTGGCAGAGCCACCGAAATACACTTCCCCAATCAATCAATACCCTTTTCCCATGCAACATGTCATAACGTCATAATGTGATGGATGCACACATATATCAAGGTATGTCAGATAATCAGAACACACATCCAATCATGCTAATTTACCCAAAATGGTATAGTCATAAGTTTACTTACCTGGTATATCTCCAACAATACCCACTAGGATATTTCCACTCCATTCTCGTTACGGGTATTCCGGCTTTTAGCCGACACATAGTATAACACAAACCAAAACGAAATAAAGGTGTGCGATTACACACCTGATTACGCGAAGAACTATACACTCCTGATCGCCGTCACTCTCAGTAGCGGGAACAACAATAATTTGCCTATCCCAAATAGATGTCGGCTCTCTACCACAACCCAGTGGAAAATCTCGAACCACTGACACCTTGCATTGTTTGAACTTGGGAGCAGAGACTATGAGTCCACTCCCCTCAGGCTCCCTTAACGTAACCTCCTTAGGTTGGCTAGCACTCGCCTCCATAAAGAAAATCTTGATCAGTAAAGTATCACAGTGAAAGAATGGTGATTGTCTAACAAGAAGGTTCGGTTATGGCAGAGCGAAACGGAAAGAGAAAAGACGCAATGAAACCAAGGAGGGAACTCCTTACCTTGATTAGTGAAGAATCGAATAACAACAGATTCAGCCTTCAAGGATGCCCACCACCTATTTAAAGGAGAGATTTGCACCGATTTGATAAAGAAAAGAGCACAAGGTTGAGGAGTGCTAGGGAAATATAGATTCGGTCAGAGCAAAAGGGTTAGAAGGTGATTGTTTCGATTCGTTAGGAGAAGTAGAGGAGATGGAAAAGAATAAAAAGAAGAAAATATTACCTTGAACAGAGAGAAGCCGAATGGAACGCAAGAAGATTCAACACTCACAAGCACCCTTAACCTCAGAGAAACCAAATTCGGCTAAATGAGAAAAAGGATTCAAATGGAACAAAAGGAAATATGCGGCTTAAGGAGAAGAGTAGTAGAAGAATAGTGGGGGAGAGGAAATGAAACACCCCACATCCGGCCCACAAGCCTGGACCGGATCTGGTATGTTCCTTAAGTAAACTGGTTACAAAATTCTTTTATTACCAGAGGAAAACTTGTGCGATTTTTAAAAACTATTGTTTTGGGTTGGGCTTGAGTTAAAAACCCATTTATCTTATTTTAAAATCCAATTAATTAGGATGAAAAAAAAACAATTAGGGTTTATTTTTAAAGAAATAAATTTTACTTAACTTTAATTGAAAATAATTCGTAACATAGTAATTAAAAATAAAAGTAAAGAAGTGTAACTTATGGCCTTATTACATCAAGTAGAATCCCAAAATAAAATTCTAAAATACTTAAATAAATTTAAATATCCATATTGAATAAAACTTGTTTGAGCATGGCCATCCCTAAGCTTCCAGTCGAACCCGGTCCATTATTGATCGTCACTGAAAAATAGTCCCACAACACAGGTGAGTCAATGGACTCAATGTGTACACAACACTAAAATTCAATAGATCAGGCATACATTTTCATATCAAATGCTTATTCATATAACAGAGAAAAATGATGGTGCAACCCAAACCCAAACCTAGGTGCCATCCGCTACACATCCCTGTACCAACCTGCACACCGTGGGGACTACTAAGTCAACCCTCCATCCACTACACACCATCGAAGGCAGTCGCTGCAGTCGACGTGCTCATCGCCCATATAAAATTTGTGGCATAGCCACCAGATAATTGTGTCATGAGACACCACATTCAGATAATGTAACCGAAGTTACCACATTCAGATAATGTGACCGAAGTCACCACATTCAGATAGTGAGACCGTAGTCATCACATTCATTTCCCCTTTTTCATATATCCCGAATGACCCATATTATTCATATCATGCATATCCTACTTAAATTCACATTCTTATAAATTTTCACATGTTATAAATAACATATTTCATAATCCTAGTGGAAGTAGGAAACGTACCTGAGTACTTTGTACCATAACACGGTACCTTATCCATATGCACATTTTACATATTACCATAATCATATTAAAAGTTAGTGTGGGGTACACACCTGATTCGTTTAATGAAGTCCTTGAAATCCCAAAGAACCGATCTACTGATTTAGATCCTTAACTCCTATATTCGGCCAATCATTTAAACACATTAATAAACCTTTTTGGCTTTAAAACCAAATCCTGGTAGGATTTGTATACTGAAAACCTACCTTGTTGCCGATTGACTTAAGAATCAAGTCCCAAAACTTTGTTGTATTCCTTCTTGCATTCGGCCAATCATTAAAACACATCATAGGTTAGTTTCGGCTTTTGGGAATAAATCCAAATACTTAAAATAGGCTTTGGCCGAATGTCTTAAACACATACCTTTGTGATCTCAAATCCCGAAAAGTATCCTTGCTTTCCTAGGGATGTCGAAATTCCTATAACCATATGTTAGATTTAATCTAACCTTAACACATAAAATATGGCCTTTGGCCGAATATACATGTGTCTTACCTTAAATCCTTGAATCCGAAACTCTCTTAGCCGAAATTCCTTAGATCTGAAATCCCAGAATTCCTCCTTTAATATTCGGTCAAGAGACAACAAAAGGGTCAGTTCCTAGATCTCGATTTAAAGAATTTGAAGAACAAAATCCATTGTTCTTACCTTAATACCTCGATCGATTGCACCCTTGCTTGGAGTCACAAAGATTCGGCTTGACAAAAGAAAAAGAGAAGAGAAGAGAGGAAAAAGAAGGATTTTGGAGAGGAAAAGAATTGATGAAAGAGAGGCTACTTGGCCAAAGAAAATTCGGCAGAGAAGGAGAGTTTGGCTAGAGGATTTTAAGCAAACACTTAGAAAAGATGGAAGAATAGCCTTAATCTTCCTTCTTTAGCCGAAATTACTAGGCTAGAGTCCCCTACTTGGCCACCACTCTTCCTTTGTGATAACTTTATCACCTTAATTTAAAATAATTAAAAGAATAATCCTTTAATTATCTCTCCAAATTAAATCCCTGTTTATCCCCCTAATTAGCTGTATTTTAAAGAGAATAAAATTCCTCCTTTCTAGAAAGCTTGTGCCGTCCACCTCTGGCTTCTGGAAGCAAAAATAAAACTTCTTTTATTTGCTTCCCTTGTGACTCGAACTTAGGCCCAACACCTTGGATGTGGCGCCATTTCCGTAGGCCCTAAGTGGCATCTTCAGACCACTTTTCCAAGCCTGTTTGTGTGTCAAATTTCACAAACTTTTTCTTTTAAGGCCACCTTGCCTTAATTTCCCCTTTTAAACCTTAAAACTTCTCATTTCTAGGTCATTTTTAAGTTTCCAAAAATTTTCGTTCGGCTCTGTAACTTGACATTTTCTTACATTTCCAAGTTTCCAGAAATGTGCACTTTCCTATTTTGAATCATTTCCAAATCATTTCCATCCATTTCCATACATTTTCAGGTTTCCAAAAATGTTCAAAATTTATTCTTAGTACATAAAACATGTTACTTCGTACAATTAAACCGAAAATGCATAGGCCCTTTCCAGGATGTTACAGTTCTACCCCCCTTAAAATAATTTCGCCCTTGAAATTTTCTAACTAAAATAACTGAGGGTATTGTTGTCGCATTGCCTCTTCTGGTTCCCACGAAGCTTCTTCCGATCCATGATTGCACCATAATACTTTGACTAGAGGAACTGACTTCCTACGTAACACTTTCACATCATGTTCCAATATTTGAATTGGCTCTTCCTCATACGATAAGTCTGGCCTTAGCTCTACTTCTTCGACAGGTACCACATGAGACGGATCCGATCGGTAACGACGTAGCATAGATACATGGAATACGTCGTGCATCTGCCGCAACTCTGGTGGCAACTCCAATTGGTATGCCACTGGCCCAACTCGCTTCAGTATTCTATAGGGCCCTATAAACCTTGTGCTTAACTTCCCTTTGCGACCAAACCTCATCACCTTCTTCCAAGGCGAGACCTTCAGAAACACTTGGTCTCCCACTTCAAACTCTATTTCCTTCCGCTTAAGGTCTGCGTACGACTTCTGCCTATCAGAGGCTTCCTTTAACCGTGCTCGGATCATCTCAACCTTCTCTTCAGTTTCGGCCACTAACTCTGGACCCAAAACTCGACGTTCTCCTAACTCAGTCCAACGAGTAGGAGTTCGACACTTTCGACCATACAATGCTTCATATGGTGCCATCCGAATGCTAGCCCGATAGCTGTTGTTGTAGGCGAACTCAGCTAAAGGCAAGTAGTCTTCCAAACTTCCTCGGAAATCTATCACACAGCCTCTCAACATATCTTCCAACACTTGTATAACTCGTTTAGACTGCCCGTCTGATTGTGGATGAAAAGCCGTAGTGAAGTCCAGCTTAGTGCCTAAAGCTTGATGAAGTGCCCCCCAAAACCGAGACGTGAACCTTGGGTCTCTATCGGAGATGATTGATACCGGTACTCCATGTAACCTCACAATTTCCGCCACATATAACTTGGCCAACTTCTGAAGAGAATAGTCTACTCTTACCGGAATGAAATGCGCGGACTTGGTCAAACGGTCCACTATTACCCATACCGAGTCCTTCTTAGTAGGCGTAAGGGGAAGCCCACTAACGAAGTCCATGGTAATTCTCTCCCACTTCCATTGGGGAATCTCGATTGGTTGAAGCAATCCCGATGGAACTTGGTGTTCAGCCTTAACTTGCTGACACGTCAGACATTTTCCCACGAATTTAGTAACTTCCCGTTTAAGATCAGACCACCAAAATTGTTCCCTTAGATCTCTCATACAGACTACATCGCCTCCGGATGCATAGCATAAGGGCTACTATGCGCCCCGAAGAATCCTTTGTCTTAACTCCTCGTCTCTCGGCATAAGAGACGACTTTACCCTTTAGCACAATACTCCTTCATCATTGACGCCATAGTCCTTTAATTCTCCGTTCTGTACTTGCTGAAACTTAGCACTTAGGTCCTTATCAGCCAACTGTCCCCTTTTCACCTCATTCAGCCATGTGGGCTTGATTTGTAATTCTGCCAACAAAGCTTCCATCATCATATAAACTCAAGTGAGCGAACATAGCCCTTAGATCCGACACAACCTTCCGACTTAGGGCATCGGCTACCACATTCGCCTTGCCGGGTGGTACTCTATCGAGCGATCATAATCCTTTAATAGTTCCACCCACCTTCATTTGCCTCAAGTTCAACTCCTTTCGAGTAAACAAATACTTAAGGCTCTTGTGGTGTGTAGATTATCGACCTTTCTCCATAAAGGTAGTGCCTCCAAACCTTAAGGGTGAAAACCACTGCACGCCAACTCTAAGTCATGAGTTGGGTAGTTAACCTCATGAGGCCTTAGTTGTCGAGACGCATAAGCGACTACTTTTCCTTCTTGTATTAGCACACATCCTAATCCCGTATGCAAGCGTCACAAGACACCACAAAATCCTTCCCAGCCTCCATTTGAATTAACACTGGAGCCTCCGTCAACACCTTCTTAAGGTTGTCAAAGCTCTTCTGTTGCTTATCAGACCATTCAAAGGGTACTTCCTTCCTTAGCAACTTTGTCAAAGGCACGGCTATTGACGAGAACCCTTCCACAAACCTTCTGTAATAGCCTGCCAAACCTAAGAAACTTCAGATCTCAGCCACGGACCTAGGTGGTTTCCAATCCAACACTGCCTCGATCTTCCTAGGGTCCACTCTTATTCCTTCTGTGGATACCACATGTCCTAGGAATGCCACCTCCTTAAGCCAAAATTCACACTTCTTTGAATTTGGCATGAGAGCTTCTTCTCCTTAATACTTGCAAAGACAATTCGGAGGTGTTCATCATGCTCTTCTTCGGACTTGGAGTACACCAAAATATCGTCGATGAACACAACGGCGAACCTATCCAAGTATGGTTGGAAAACCCGGTTCATCATATCCATGAACGCGGGCCGAGCGTTCGTCAATCTAAACGGCATCACCACAAACTCAAAATGGCCGTATCTTGTCCTAAAAGCGGTCTTATGGATATCCGCCTCCTTCACCTTCAAGTGGTGATATCCCGACCTTAAGTCTATCTTTGAGAATCTGCGGCCCCTTTTGGTTTGATCGAACAAGTCATCGATCCTTGGCAAAGGATACTTGTTCTTGATGGTCGACTTATTCAATCGACGGTAATCTATGTACATACGCATAGTTCCGCCGTCCTTCTTCTTTACAAATGTAATCGGTGCTCCCCATGGAGACACCTTTGGGTCGTATGAACCCACGATCCAACAACTCTTGGATTTGAGCCTTGAGCTCAACTAACTCCTTTGGCGCCATTCGGTATGGAGCGATTGACACGGAGCTGTTCTCGGCAGCAAGTCTATTCCAAACTCCACCTCCCTATCCGGGGTATTCCTGGTAATTCCTCCGAAAATACATCTTCAAAGTCTTTCACCGTTCTAACTCCACTGACACCTTCCTCCTTTCCACCTAACGCACTTACGAAGGCTAAGAACGCCTTGCACCCTTTCTTAACCATTTTCTCAGCCTTCAACGCCGAAACTACGTTGGACAGGTAGTTTCTTCTCTCTCCGATCATTACTACTACTTCATCCTTTGGGGTCCTTAGTTCCATTCATTTAGCCGTACAATCCAACACGGCTCGGTGCTATACTAGCCAGTCCATTCCAAGTATAAGTTCAAACTCCCCGAAAGGTAGTTCCATTAAGTCAGCCCGAAAGTTCACTCCCTGAATCTCTAGGGGTACATTCCGAAAGATCTTATCCACCACTACAGTTAGGCCTAATGAGCTTACTACAGTTATCTCCCTATCAGAAAGTTCAGAGTCTAGGCCTAGTGTTTCCACTACACTACATGCAACATATGAATGGGTCGAGCCCACATCAATTAAGGCATAATAAGCCTTGCCATAAATAAGGAACGTACCGGTTATAACATCCGGTGCGTCTCCGTCCTCCCTACGGTGAACCGCATAAACCAACCCCGGTTGCCTTGCCTCAGCATTAGCAGCACCTCTGCCCTGTGCTCCACGTCCTCTACCAGCACCTTTACCTCGATTACTCGAACCACAACTTCGTTGAGGTTGCTATCCTCCTCTACCAACCTAACTAACACTCTGAGCGGCTGGTCGACTTTCATCTGGTTTCTTAGGACAATCCTTGAGCATATGGTCCTTGGACCCACAACGAAAACATCCTCCCGTCTTTTTCCAGCACTCCCCTAAGTGATTCTTCCCACAATGTTCACAAGGATGATACTGCCATCCTACACCAGCTTGCTGGTTTTGCGGCCCATCAACTCTAGTCCTCTTTTGAACCTTCCCAGACGATCCAAAACCTCTTTTGGGCCTATTTCAATCCACAGTCTGCTTTGTAGAATCCTTGATTCCTTCAGCCACTTTAGCCTTCTCCACTAAAGCAGGAAACTCCCGTTCCTGATACGGTGCTATCAACAATCTCAGATCATCTCTTAGTCCATCCTCAAAGCGGACACAACACTCATGCTCAGTTGCCACTACTTCTCGAGCGTAGCGGCTCAACCTCAGGAATTCAGCTTCATATTCTGCAACGGACTTGTTCCCTTGAACCAGCCCCAGAAAAGCCTTCCTTTGCTCATCTGTATACCTGGTTCCCACATATTTCTTCTGAAATGCTTCCTTAACATATTCCCAGGTCAGATCCTCAGTCGTGGCACCATCCCGAACAGTTAACCACCACTGATACGCTTCATCGCGTAACAGTGCCACCATCCCTTTCAACTTTTCCTCAGGGGTCAGATCAAGCTCATCCATGATGCGCTCAGTTGCTTCCAACTAGTACTCAGCTGTACTGGGTGCCACACCCGATCCTCCACGAAACATTTCGGCTCCATTAGCTCGAAGCCCCTCAGGCACAGACTTACGGGTTCCCGAATTTCCTCCTGCACCAGCCACCAACTCCAAAACTCGTAGCACAGCCTGTGACACAGCATCTTCTCCCGTCTAAGCTTGCTGCTCAACACCCACAGCTGGGGGTGGTGGTGGCGGTGGTATCTCGTTGTCAGACCCTTGACCCGATCTAACGGGTTCTGACACCGTCATCCTTCCTCTACCTCGTCCACGTCGACCACATCCTCTAGAGCTCATTTCTAACGTCGTAATCTGATTAAGAAGTTTTATGAATTAGTCTTTCTTTCACTTGTTTACCCGTGAAGAAGTTTTATGAAAAAGAATTTAGGAGTGGTTCTTTCGTATTCATACATGCACACAGTCTTTCCATTCATTCGCACATCCATCAAACAATTATGAACTTTCGTTCATTCAGAGAAACGTTGTAGTTTTCATTGTTATTGTTTCTCTACTACCCAGGGGTATTTTCGTAATTTTGTCCTACAGGGGTATTTTCAAAATTTTTTTTCCAAAAGAAAGAGTTCTTTGGTGATTTCGTCACAAATTATTTTGGTATTTTTAAATTCCCAGGGTATTTTGGAAAAATTTTGAAATCCGGGGGTATTTCGGAAACTTTTGACCTCGGGGGTATTTCGGTAATTTTTCACAAATCAGAAAAATTTTCGAAAAATTTTGTAAAGATGGTTTTCACAAATTTAAAAGAATGTTTTTTTAAGAGTTTTAAAACTAGGGTTTTGTTGTTTTTATAGAAACACGGCTAGTTCCCTTTCGGGTTTTAGTCATTGTGTTTAGCCTATGACCGAGCCCTCTTGGTCAGGGTGAACCAAAGCTACGCACCAGGCAGGATTCGAGTGGAAAGGAGGTGAGTCACGTGGACTGCTTAAATACCAAGCTCCCACCAAAACCATTCCTAGACATGCGCACAGAGGTTGCCACACCTACTGAGCCCTCTGGGTTAGGGTGAACCGAAGCTACGCACCAGGTAGGATTCCTGCGAAGAGGAGGTGAGTCACTAGGACTGCTTAAATACCAGGCTCTTCCGGATCCAATCCTAGACATGCGCACAGGGGTTACCACACCCTAACTCAGTGACTTAGCCATAGGTTTGTTTAACGTTCCTTAAGTCTTATGTGTTTGTGTTTGAGTAGACTAGTCCTAGGGTTCAAGTTCCTATCATGCTTTTCTACGTTCCATTCCTTTTTCTACCCTTCCATATTTCATAACACATAATCACACAAATAGTTAGGGGTACTTACCTGGTGGACTGCGGGTCGGAGACTTAGGAGCCATGCCAGAAAACCTGTTTATTTCATAAAATTCTTTCAAAAAGCTTACTTGGCTCGATTTGAAAATGTTTTGGGCCTTAGCCCACAGGCCGAGAGTTTAAAACTGGGATCTGATACCAAACTGAAACACCCCACACCCAGCCCACGAGCCTGGACCGGATCTGGTATGTTCCTTAAGTAAATCGGTTACAAAATTCTTTTATTACAGAGGAAAACTTGTGCGATTTTTAAAAACTATTGTTTTGGGTTGGGCTTGAGTTAAAAACCCATTTATCTTATTTTAAAATCCAATTAATTAGGAGGAAAAAAAACAATTAGGGTTTATTTTTAAAGAAATAAATTTTACTTAACTTTAATTGAAAATAATTCGTAACATAGTAATTAAAAATAAAAGTAAAGAAGTGTAACTTATGGCCTTATTACATCAAGTAGAATCCCAAAATAAAATTCTAAAATACTTAAATAAATTTAAATATCCATATTGAATAAAACTTCAAAGTGAGCATGGCCATCCCTAAGCTTCCATGAACCCGGTCCATTATTGATCGTCACCAAAAATAGTCCCACAACAGGGTGAGTCAACAGACTCAATGTGTACACAACACTAAAATTCAATAGATCGCATACATTTTCATATCAAATGCTTATTCATATAACAGAGAAAAATGATGGTGCAACCCAAACCCAAACCTAGGTGCCATCCGCTACACATCCCCGCACTCAACTCGCACACCGTGGGGACTACTAAGTCAACCCTCCATCCGCTACACACCATCGAAGGCGTCGCGGTCGACGTGCTCATCGCCCATATAAAATTTGTGGCATAGCCACAGATAATTGTGTCATGAGACACCACATTCGAGATAATGTAACGAAGTTACCACATTCGGATAATGTGTGACCGAAGTCACCACATTCGGATAGTGAGACCGTAGTCATCACATTCACTCCCCTTTTCATATATCCCGAATGACCCATATTATTCATATCATGCATATCCTACTTAAATTCACATTCTTATAAATTTTCACATGTTATAAATAACATATTTCATAATCCTAGTGGAAGTAGGAAACGTACCTGAGTACTTTGTACCATAACACGGTACCTTATCTATATGCACATTTTACATATTACCATAGTCATATTAAAAGTTAGTGTGGGGTACACACTGATTCGCTTAACGAAGTCCTTGAAATCGAAGAACCGATCTACTGATTTAGATCCTTAACTCCTATATTCGGCCAATCATTTAAACACATTAATAAACCTTTTTGGCTTTAAAACCAAATCCTAGTAGGATTTGTATACTGAAAACCTACCTTGTTGCCGATTGACTTAAGAATCAAGTCCCAAAACTTTGTTGTATTCCTTCTTGCATTCGGCCAATCATTAAAACACATCATAGGTTAGTTTCGGCTTTTGGGAATAAATCCAAATACTTAAAATAGGCTTTGGCCGAATGTCTTAAACACATACCTTTGTGATCTCAAATCCCGAAAAGTATCCTTGCTTTCCTAGGGATGTCGAAATTCCTATAACCATATGTTAGATTTAATCTAACCTTAACACATAAAATATGGCCTTTGGCCGAATATACATGTGTCTTACCTTAAATCCTTGAATCCGAAACTCTCTATTTGAAATTCCTTAGATCTGAAATCCCAGAATTCCTCCTTTAATATTCGGTCAAGAGACAACAAAAGGGTCAGTTCCTAGATCTCGATTTAAAGAATTTGAAGAACAAAAATCCATTGTTCTTACCTTAATACCTCAGTCGATTGCACCCTTGCTTGGAGTCACAAAGATTCGGCTTGACAAAAGAAAAAGAGAAGAGAAGAGAGGAAAAAAGAAGGATTTTGGAGAGGAAAAGAATTGATGAAAGAGAGGCTACTTGGCCAAAGAAAATTCGGCAGAGAAGGAGAGTTTGGCTAGAGGATTTTCGGCAAACACTTAGAAAAGATGGAAGAATAGCCTTAATCTTCCTTCTTTAGCCGAAATTACTAGGCTAGAGTCCCCTACTTGGCCACCACTCTTCCTTTGTGATAACTTTATCACCTTAATTTAAAATAATTAAAAGAATAATCCTTTAATTATCTCTCCAAATTAGATCCTTATTTATCCCCTAATTAGTGTATTTTAAAGAGAATAAAACTCCTCCTTTCTAGAAAGCTTGTACCGTCCACCTCAAGCCTCGGAAGCAAAAATAAAACTTCTTTTATTTGCTTCCCTTGTGACTCAAACTCGGGCCCAACACCTTGCATGTGGCGCCATTTCCATAGGCCCTAAGTGGCATCTTGGACCACTTTTCCAAGCCTGTTTGTGTGTCAAATTTCACAAACTTTTTCTTTTAAGGCCACCTTGCCTTAATTTCCCCTTTTAAACCTTAAAACTCGTCATTTCTAGGTCATTTCTAAGTTTCCAAAATATTCGTTCGCTCTCAGAACTTGACATTTTCTTACATTTCCAAGTTTCAGAAATGTGCACTTTCCTATTTTGAATCATTTCCAAATCATTTCCATCCATTTCCATACATTTTCAGGTTTCCAAAAATGTTCAAAATTTATTCTTAGTACATAAAACATGTTACTTGCATACAATTAAACCGAAAATGCATAGGCCCTTTCCAGGATGTTACAGGAAATGTTTCGGCTATAATGAGAACAAAAGAGGAAAAGAAGATGAAAGTTTGAAGAGAACAGATGGAGAGGAAAACACGAGTGGTCAATTTCTAAAGGTTCGGCTATCACACAAATGAAAAGAAAAGATGGAGAAGAAGGATTGAGAGGTTCGGCACAAGCAAAAATGAATAAGGAAACCCGAAATGGCACACTAAGAAATGTCACACTACTCACAAAAACCCAAAAAAAGAACTTAGTAACTTCAGCACCCCACACATCCCACATGACCGAATATACTCTCACAACAGACCCTTTCTTGACCGAAATTCTCCCCTCATTGTAACACCCCAAACCCGGCCGAAACACCACGACCGGATCTGGTATGTCACTTGGGAAGAATTTGTAAAACTAGAACTTCAGAAAAACTTTTAAATTCCTTTTTTTAAAAACTCCGGATCAGTAGTTCGTTTGAAAGCCCAATAATCATTTAAGGAAAATTTTTCGTTAGCCCAATTCTTGTGTTTAGGTGACGCTTGAAAATGCATGTTGTAACACTAGATTAAGCTAGAAGTTTGTCGTAAAAATCCGTCTGTGAAATCGTTAATTAAGTTGTGAGAGAAACTTCAAATTTTCATTTTGAAAAAAACGTCTTATCGTTTATTTGTATTCAAAATGTATAGAGTTTAGATCGAAATTAAACCAAATTAAAGTGGCCTTATTACATAACAAAATCCCAAAATTAAAAGTAAATAAGTCTAAGAGGAGAAAAGCAAAATTTTACTAAACATAAAGTGCATGGCCACCTCAGAGTCGATCCCAGCCCATGTCCGGTGAACTAAGAATTACCTGCAACATTTAAGCAGAGGGGGTGAGTCAAGAAGACTCAGCGTGCAATTACTCATCAATCACCATAGTTGGGCCTCGGCCCTTACAAATCACTTTGGGCGAAGCCCACACAGAATCAGACTGAGCCTTGGCCCATTTAGCAGAGAATAGCAGATAATCAAAAATTAATGCATTACGATGAAAATCCCAACCCAACCTAGTTATCCATTCGCTACACACCACCCTTACCTACAAATCACACCAATGGGGATTTCTACAATCGACCCTCACCGCTACACACCATCGATGGTAGTCATGCTGCAGTTAGCTGCTCATCATCAAATTGTGACAGAGTCACCAGACTGAAATGGCATGGCCACTGTAGCGAGTGTGGCGAGCCACTGCAGCGAGTGTGGCAAAAGCCACCAGATTAATGTGACATAGTCACCAGATACACTTCCCCCAGATTAATGTGACATAGTCACCAGATACACTTCCCCTTCATTTCATAGCATATACCCATCCACTATGCGAACATGACATCATGGTGTATGAATGCATCAGATATCGACATATATATCATATAATCAGAGTGTACGTATAATCAAGTCAGCATAATTGCATATATAACATAATCAGAAATCACTAACCTGATGTCTTGATTTCACCCTCCATGGGTAAAAGCAGCAAATGCCAAAGTTTCGGCATTTAATAAAGCATATATATATATATATGTTTGAATAAAACGACAGAAGAAGGTGTGAGAACTACACACTTGTAAACACAGAGAACTAAGCTATCAATCTCGCTAACACCCTCACTCGCAGGGATCACAGCGATCTGCCTATCCCACTCCGAAACTGGTCCAAAACCTAGTGGAAAGTCTCGTACTGCCGATACCGCATGTTTTTTGAACTTAGGGGTAGGGACTACGAGTCCAACCCCCTCCTTTACTTGGCTGGTATTCGAATCCATGAAAAAGATCTTGGTCAGAAGACCGGGTTAAGGCACTGAAGAAGATAAAAGTAAGAGCACACGCTCAAACGAAGAGGTTTCTTACCTAGATGGATTGAAACTGAAAGCTTCAGGCTTGGATTACGAAATCGGCTAAGTTCCAAGAATCTTCCAACCGTAGGCTAGATGCAGAAAAGAATACGAACACAAAGCCCCTCCTACATTCGGCCAAAGCATCCAAAGTACCAAGTTAACCCCTCCGGTTTAACAACCAGCAAGGGAAAATAAAGAATCAAAAGAGAAGAAGTACACTTACCACCAAACAAGAAGAAGCCGATTTGAGAAGTTTAGGAGTATGAGTGACGGCAATCCAAGGAACAAGAACGAGCGAAGAGGAACAAACACACAAGGAAGATTCGGCTATGAAGAAACAAATGGAAGAAAAACAAATGAAATGGAAAAGGCACCAAACACCACTCTTATGTTCGACTAGAAAAGAAAATGGTAGAGGGGAGGGAGAATTTCGGCTTGACAAAGGAGAAGGTGATAGGAGGGTTCGGCTAAGGGGAAGTGAAGTGTAGAATGAGTATGAAACAAAAGAAAAAGAGGGTTGTAAATGTAGGAAACTGAAATAGTATGAAGGAATTCGGTTAGCCACCAAAAGATGTTTCAATTTGAGAAAAAATAGAATAAAAAGTGATGCTTGCTAAGAAAAGAATGCTCTGCCGAAAATGAGAAGGGTTAAGGACATTTAGCACCTTCAAGGTTTAAGCTACCCAAAGTGCACCCAAAAAGGGCACACCTACCCCCACAAACCGAAAATGTCAAAAGCAACTAGGCAAGGTTTCGGCACACCCCTAGCTATCACTAACCCGAATCCAACTCCCCCTAATAAGCTTCCACAACCGGCCAACATCCTCACCAAGCCTCAAATCCCACACTTTTCTCCTACATTCACTCTCCTCACATCATTCAAATCGGTTTGAATAATTCAAACTCCACCTTTCACTCATGGCCACACTTTCAAATCATTTGACTCATTCAACCCCCATCCATGAAGAGACCTTGCCAAAACCACCACTCAAGCTCCCCAGGTGCGAAAATAAAGTTTCCAATTGCTAACGACGTGACTCGAACCCCTTCTCCCCACAGCTCCCATGTGACGCCACTTCCATGTACTCAAGGTGGCGTCTCATTGCCACTTTACCACCTCATTTCTTGTGTCAATAAACCCAAATATTTATTCTTAAGACATGCCTCTGCTAGCTCTCCCCCCCTAAAGAGCCTAAAAAGAAAATTTTCACCAAGGCTCAGGCTTAACCCCGAGCCTTTCCGGGACCCCCAAACACACCAAACACACAGAAACATAGCAAATACAAAGCCCCTAATTCCCGGATGTTACAGTTCTACCCCTTTAAAGAAATTTCGGCCTCGAAATTTACCTGGTCAAAAGAGATGAGGGTGCTGCTGACGCATAACATCCTCTGGCTCCCATGTGGCCTCCTCTGAACCGTGGTTCTGCCACAAAACTTTGACTAAAGGGACTGATTTTCTTCTTAGCACCTTAACATCTCGGTCCAAGATCTGCACTGGTTCTTCTTCGAAAGACAGGTCTGGTCTTACCTCAATTCCTCCACCAGCACAATGTGAGATGGATCCGAACGATAGCACCTCAACATCGAGACATGGAACACATCATGTATCTATTTCAATTCTGAAGGCAACTCAAGCTGATACGCCACTGGTCCCACACGTTTTAATACCCGATAAGGCCCGATAAACCTGGGACTTAGCTTGCCCTTCCGTCCAAACCTCAAAACTTTCTTCCAAGGCAAAATTTTCAGGAAGACCTGATCACCCACTGCAAATTATATTTCCTTACGCTTCAGATCGGCGTAGGATTTCTGCCTGTCAGAAGCCTCCTTCAATCGAGTTCGAATTAATTTAACTTTCTTCTTCGTCTCCAAACCGATTCGGACCCAACATCTAACGTTCACCCAATTCCGTCCAGCAGGTAGGAGTACGACACCTCCGTCCATACCACGCTTCATAGGGCGCCATCTGGATACTGGACTGGTAGCTGTTGTTATAAGCGAATTCTGCCAACGGTAGAAACTCCTCCCAACTACCCCTGAAGTCAAAAACACAGCCTCTCAACATATCTTCCAAGATTTGAATTACCCTCTCAGACTGACCATCAGACTGTGGATGAAATGCTATGCTGAAGTCTAGTCTTGTACCCAATGCTTGATATAGCACCTTCCAAAAACGCGACGTAAACCTGGGGTCTCTATCCGATATGATCGACACTGGTACCCCATGCAACCTCACAATCTCCGCCACATACAGCTTAGCCAACTTCTGCAGAGAATAGTCGACACGAACAGGTATGAAATGGGCGGACTTTGTCAACCGATCAACAATCACCCATACCGAATCTTTCTTAGTAGGCGTAAGAGGTAGCCCACTAACAAAGTCCATCGTGATTCTCTCCCATTTCCACTTTGGAATCTTCACCGGCTGCAATAACCCTGAAGGCAACTGATGTTCCACTTTCACCTGCTGACACGTCAAGCATTTACCCACAAACTCGGTAATCTCCCGCTTCAAACCAGGCCACCAAAACTGCTCATGCAGATCCTGAAACATTTTATTCCCACCAGGATGCATAGCATAAGGGCTACTATGCGCCTCCTGAAGAATCATATGTCTTAACCCAACATCCTTCGGCATGCAAACCCTCTCACGGAAACACAGAACCCCATCACTGTTCAAACCAAAATCCTCTACCCCACCATAATTGTACCTGCAGAAGTCGAGCACTCAAGACATCATCCAATAACTGCTTCTCTTTGATCTGACTAACCCACGTCAGCTTTACTTGAAGTTCAGCTAGAATACTCCCATCATCATACAAGCTGAGATGGACAAACATCGCCCTCAAATCCGATATCACTTTCCGACTTAACGCATCTGCCACTACATTAGCTTTACCCAGATGGTATTCGATCGAGCAGTCGTAATCCTTCAACAGTTCAAACCACCTCCGCTGCCTCAAATTCAACTCCTTCTGAGTGAGGAGATATTTTAAACTCTTGTGGTCGGTGTAGATAATAGACTTCTCCCCGTACAGGTAATGTCTCCAGATCTTCAAAGTGAACACTACCGCAGCCAACTCCAAATCATGCGTGGGATAGTTCAACTCATGTAGTCTTAACTACCGAGACTCATACGAACTACCTTCCCGTCTTGCATTAAAACAAACACTAATCCGGTGTGTGAAGCATCACAATAGACCACAAACTCTTTCTCAGCCTCAGGCTGAATCAAAACCGGAGCCTCTGTTAAGATCCTCTTCAGCTTCTCAAAGCTTTCCTGTTGCTTGTCAGTCCAAACAAATGATACCCCTTTCCGCAACAACTTAGTTAAGGGTGCCGCAATTAAGGAGAATCCCTCAACGAACCTTCTGTAGTATCCGACCAAACCCAAGAAACTTCGAATCTCCACCACAGACCTAGGCGGTTTCCAGTCCAACACAGCTTCAATTTTCTGGGGATCAACCTTAATTCCCTCTGCCGATACAACATGACCCAAAAAGGTAACTTCTTTTAACCAAAATTCACACTTACTGAATTTGGTGTACAACTGCTTCTCCCTCAAAATCTGCAGAACCACCCGAAGATGCGAATCATGCTCTTCTTCCGTCTTGGAGTATACCAGAATGTCGTCTATGAACACCACAACAAACCGGTCTAGATAGGGTTGGAACACTCGGTTCATCATGTCCATAAACGTAGCTGGTGCATTCGTCAATCCAAACGGCATCACTAAAAACTCATAGTGACCATAGTGAGTCTGAAACGCCGTTTTATGAATATCCGCTTCCTTGACCTTAAGCTGATGATAACCTAACCTCAAATCTATCTTCGAGAAGACTGAAGCCCCCTTAAGTTGATCGAACAAATCGTCAATCCTCGGCAGTGGGTAGTTGTTCTTGATGGTCAACTTATTCAACTAACGGTAGTCAATGCACATACGCATCGACCCATCCTTCTTCTTCACGAACAACACCGGTGCTCCCCACAGAGATACACTTGGTCGGATAAAACCCCGATCCAACAATTCCTGAATCTATGCTTTCAATTCCACTAACTCCTTCGGTGCCATTCTATATGGGGTAATAGACACTAGCGCTGTTCCCAGAAAAAGATCAATACCAAATTCCACCTTGCGATCTGGAGGTAACCCTCGAAGCTCCTCTGGAAAAACATCGAAAAACTCCTTCACTGTTCTGACATCCTTCATAGTCAACTCCTTGGCCTCAAGAGCACGAACGAAAGTTAAGAAAGCCTTACATCCTTTTCTCACCATTCTTTTTCGCCTTTAAAGCGCATAATTACATTGGACAAGTAGTTTCTCTTTTCGCCTATCACTACAACTTCATTATCCTCAGGAGTCCTTAACACCATGCGTTTAGCAGCACAATCCAAGTTTGCTCGATATTTTACCACCCAATCCATACCTAAGATTAAATCAAACTCCCCGAACGGTAGTTCTGTCAAATCAGCCGAGAAAAACAACCCTTGTACTTCTAGAGGCACATTTCTAAAGAGTTTGTTTACCACTGCAGATTGTCCTAAAGGACTAAGTACAGTCATCTCCCTAGAAGCAATCTCAGAGTTCATGTTTAAAGTTCCAGACACCACATTAGCCACATAGGAATGCGTTGACCCAATATCAATCAATGCAGTAAAGGGCAAACTGAAAATGAGAAACGTACCAGTTATGACGTCTGGTGCATCACCCTCCTCTCAGCGTCTAGCTGCATAGACTAACCCAGGCTGTCTTGCCTCTGTATTCCCAGCACCTCTGCTCGGTGCTCAACGTCCCCGACCGATACCATTCCCTCTTCCAAACAAATCACGACCTCTCTGTGGTTGCTGCTCACCTCTCCTGAACTGATCAAAACCCTGTCCAACAGACCGCACCTGATCTACTTGTGGACAATCTTTAACCATATGATCCATAGATCCGCACCTGAAACATCCACTGGTTCTCTTCCTACACTCACCAGAATGCCTTTTCCCACAAGAGCACATGATCGAATCTGGCCCATTGCCGCAGGCCTCGCAACTCGAGCTGGCCCATCAAACCTAAGCCTCTTATGAAAACCTCCAGACGACCCCGGTGACCCAAAACTCCTCTTATTCTTACTCTTATCCTTCTCCTTGTTTTGAGTCTCAGTCCGCTTAACCTCTTCAGCTATTTTAGCTTTGTCAACCAGAGTGGCAAAATCTCTTTCCCGCTGCGGAGCTATCAACACCCGCAGCTCGTCTCGTAACCCATCCTCAAACCTCACGCAATGTTCATAGTCAGTC
Organism: Gossypium sturtianum; assembly: GCA_025698515.1. Classification (NCBI taxonomy): domain Eukaryota; kingdom Viridiplantae; phylum Streptophyta; class Magnoliopsida; order Malvales; family Malvaceae; genus Gossypium; species Gossypium sturtianum. The sequence goes on from CM046954.1 coordinate 36,062,583, forward strand.
GCAACTATTCCTCGGGCATAACGGCTCAATCGTAGAAATTCTGCCTCATACGCAGCCACAGATTTGCCCCCTTGAACCAAATTCAGGAATGCTTTCCTCTGAGCATCTACATAACTTGCCCCAACGAATTTCCCTTGAAATGTCGTCTTAAAGAAATTCCAGTCAATTCGATCCGCTGGAGTACCCTCTCTTACGGTGAGCCACCACTGATATGCCTCATCCTAAAGAAGAGACACCGCTACTTTTAATTTCTCTTCAACTGCGCAATCCAGATCATCCATAATCCGCTCGACTGCCTCCAGCCAGTACTCGGCTATATTTGGGGCCACACCAGAAATACCCCTGAATAACTCTGCCCCATTTGCTCGAAGTCGCTCAGGAATAGACTTTCGAGATACTACCCCAGAGCTCGCTCCAGCAACTCACTCCAAAACCCTCAACATTGCTTGAGACAAGGCATCATCTCCACCAGTCCTATCTTGAGATCCTGCTTCTGCAACAGGTGATGCTGGCGCTTCACCTTCAGGCTCCTGCCTTGCTTCCGAGAATTCAATCTCAACACCTCGGCCTCTACCACGGCCGCGTGCAACACATCCACGTCCTCTCGCACTCATGTTTACCAATTCATTTTAATCTGGTTTAAAAATTTTATGAATTAGCTTTTCTTTTCACTGTTGATTAATGAGTAGTTTTATGAGAATGGAGTTTTGAGTAGTTTCCGCAAAACACACATATACCTAAAGGTTTCCATTTCTAAAGCAGAGTTTCTTGATTCTAAATTTCATAACACATCATATCTAATTTATGTAATTCGCATAACTTAGTTAGAAGAACTTACCATACGGACTTGGTGCCGGAGACTCGGGTGCCATGCTTCTAGAAAACTTGCATATATATATATTTTTCCAATCATTTTTAGACCAACTTTGAAAAACATTTTGAACCCAAAACCCATGGCCGAGTTTTTGAAACCAGGCTCTGATACCAAATTGTAACACCCCAAACCGGCCCAAACACTACGACTGGATCTGGTATGTCACTTGGAAAGAATTTGTAAAACTACGCGAACTTAAGAAAAACTTTTAAAATCCTTTTTTTGAAAACTCCAGATCAATAGTTCGTTTGAAAGCCCAATAATCATTTAAGGAAAATTTTTCGTTAGCCCAATTCTTTTATTTAGGTGACGTTTGAAAATACATGTTGTTACACTAGATTAAGCTAGAAGTTTGTCGTAAAAATTCGTCTGTGAAATCGTTAATTAAGTTGTGAGAGAAACATCAAATTTTCATTTTGAAAAAAACCTCTTATCGATTATTTGTATTCAAAACGTCCAGAGTTTAGATCGAAATTAAACCAAATTAAAGTGGCCTTATTACATAACAAAATCCCAGAATTAAAAGTAAATAAGTCTAAGAGGAGAAAAGCAAAATTTTACCAAACATAAAGTGCATGGCCACCTCAGAGTCGATCCCAACCCATGTCCGCTGAACTAAGAATTACCTGTAACATTTAAGCAGAGGGGGTGAGTCAAGAAGACTCAGTGTGCAATTACTCATCAATCACCATAGTTGGGCCTCGGCCCTTACAAATCACTTTGGGCAAAGCCCACACAGAATAAGACTGAGCCTTGGCCCATTTAGCAGAGAATAGCAGATAATCAGAAATTAATGCATTATGATGCAAATCCCAACCCAACCTAGTTATCCATCCGCTACACACCACCCTTACCTGCCAATCACACCAATGGGGATTTCTACAATCGACCCTCACCGTTACACACCATCGATGGCAGTCATGCTACAGTTAGCTACTCATCATCAAATTGTGACAGAGTCACTAGACTGAAATGGCATGGCCACCAGAACAGAGTGTGGCAGAGCCACGTAATGCAGTGTGGCAAAAGCCACAGATTAATGTGACATAGTCACCAGATACACTTCCCTTTCATTTCATATCATATACCCATCCACTATGCGAACATGACATCATGGTGTATGAATGCATCAGATATCGACATATATATCATATGATCAGAGTGTACGTATAATCATGTCAGCATTATCGCATATATAACATAATCAGAAATCACTAACCTGTTGTCCTGATTTCACCCTCCATGGGTAAAAGTAGCATATGCCAAAGTTTCGGCATTTAATAAAGCATATATATATGTTTGAATAAAATGACAGAAGAAGGTGTGAGAACTACACACCTGTAAACACAGAGACCTAAGCTATCAATCTTGCTAACACCCTCACTCGCAGGGATCACAGCGATCTGCCTATCCCGCTCCGAAACTGGTCCAAAACCTGGTGGAAAGTCTCGTACTGCCGATACCGCATGTTTTTTGAACTTAGGGGTAGGGACTACGAGTCCAACCCCCTCCTTTACTTGGCTAGTATTCGAATCCATGAAAAAGATCTTGGTCAGAAGACCGGGTTAAGGCACTGAAGAAGATAAAAGTAAGAGCACACGCTCAAACGAAGAGGTTTCTTACCTAGATTGACAGAAACCGAAAGCTTCAGGCTTGGATTACAAAATCGACTAAGTCCCAAGAATCTTCCAACCGTAGGCTAGATGCAGAAAAGAATACGAACATAAAGACCCTCCTACATTCGGCCAAAGCATCCAAAGTACCAAGTTAACCCCTCCAGTTTAACAACCAGCAAGGGAAAAGAAAGAATCAAAAGAGAAGAAGCACACTTACCACCAAACAAGAAGAAGCCGATTTGAGAAGGTTAGGAGTATGAGTGACGGCAATCCAAGGAACAAGAACGAGCGAAGAGGAACAAACACACAAGGAAGATTCAGCTATGATGAAACGAATGGAAGAAAAACAAATGAAATGGAGAATGCACCAAACACCACTCTTATGTTCTCCTAGAAAAGAAAATGGTAGAGGGGAGGGAGAATTTCGGCTTGACGAAGGAGAAGGTGATAGGAGGGTTCGGCTAAGGGGATGTGAAGTGTAGAATGAGTATGAAATAAAAGAAAAAGAGGGTTTTAAAAGCAGGAAACTGAAATAGTATGAAGGAATTCGGCTAGCCACCAAAAGATGTTTCAATTTGAGAGAAAATAGAATAAAAAGTGATGCTTGCTAAGAAAAGAATGCTCTGCCGAAAATGAGAAGGGTTAAGGACATTCGGCACCTTCAAGGTTTAAGCTACCCAAAATGCACCCAAAAACGGCACACCTACCCCCTCAAACCGAAAATGTCAAAAGCAACTAGGCAAGGTTTCGGCACACCCCTAGCTATCACTAACCCGAATCCAACTCCCCCTAACAAGCTTCCACAACCGGCCAACATCCTCACCAAGCCTCAAATCCCACACTTTTCTCCTACATTCACTCTCCTCACATCATTCAAATCGATTTGAATAATTCAAACTCCACCTTTCACTCATGGCCACACTTTCAAATCATTTGACTCATTCAACCCCCATCCATGAAGAGCCCTTGCCGAAACCACCACTCAAGCTCCCCAGGCACAAAAATAAAGTTTCCAATTGCTGACGACGCGACTCGAACCCCTTCTCCCTACAGCTCCCATGTGACGCCACTTCCATGTACTCAAGGTGGCGTCTCCTTGCCACTTTACCACCTCTTTTCTTATGTCAACAAACCCAAATATTTATTCTTAAGACATGCCTCTGCTAGCTCTCCCCCCTAAAGAGCCTAAAAAGAAAATTTTCACCAAGGCTCAGGCTTAACCCCGAGCCTTCCCGGGACCTCTAAACACACAAAAACATAGCAAATGCAAAGCCCCTAATTCCCGAATGTTACACTCATAGACCCCCACATTCGGCCAACACCTCCATCAACTTGAATCCCACGATCCTCTCCTTATTTTCCTCCACAATCCACTCCCCATCATCCATTCAAATGATTTGACCACTTCAAACCTTCACCAAGCAGAATCCCATTCCAAGTCCACCTCCTCTTCTCCCTTAGCATAAAAATAAAAGCCACCAGATGCTACCTGTGGGACTCGAACTCTCCTCCTCCATGATTCCCTTGTGACGCCACCCCACTGAGCCACTTACTCACTTTGTGTCACAAAACACATCCAATTATACTTAAGTCTTGCTTCCAACTGCCCTATCCACTAAAGGCCCAAAACTCAAAATTTTTCCAGGGTTCAAACTCGACCCCAGACCTCCCTAGGGCCCTAAACGCCCTTAAACCACACACAAAAACAGCATAACATGCAATAACACAAATTTTTTAGACCCCTAGATTTTAGGATGTTACAACTAACATGTGAGCTTGGTGATACTTGAATAAGCTTATATTAAACTCATAGTATTGGAAACGGTAAGTAAGCAAATTGAATGAAACATGATCATATGGTAACGATGATGAATTAAATGTTATATATATATGGTTGATTTCATATGTATCATGAACAAGTATGCTAACTTGTGAGTTTGATGGTGTTATATAGACTTTATTAGTCTTATGGCATTGGTAAAGGTTTATGCGATTTTGTAAAGTTCATTATCAAAATGGTATATTATGCTTAAAGTTTATACGAGCTTACTAAGCATTCATTGCTTACGTAGTTCTTTTCTTTTATTTTATAGATTATCAGAAGCTTGATTGGTTGGAAGTTCGTCTGTAACACCCCTAACCCGTATCCATCACCGGAACAGGGTTACGGAGCATTACCAAAATTTATAGATTAATTAACAGACATTTCATATCATCTAACATACATATCATAAACCAATCAAAATACACATTGGAAATAAGTCGGGACTAAATTGATTACTCAAAGAATTTTTCAGAAAACATCAAAATTTTTCAAAGGTGCAGGGGACATACGCTCATGTGGCCAGGCCGTGTGTTTCACACGGTCAAGAGACACGCCAGTGTCTCAAGTGATAAACCATAATATATACATATTTTAATCCCATATTAAGCATACTTTTGGATGATTTAATCCCTTGAATTGTGGAATTTGATGCTCCTAATCCTTTAATTTCATGTTTTATACTTACGAGAGCATCAGAGGATGAAAAGAACGAGAAACAGGCCGAAAACGGAGAAAATGGGCCAAAGTAAGAAATCAACACGGCCTAGAGTTCACCACACGGCCGTGCCACTTTAGCAGACTCGAACACGACTTCGAGCTCGATTCACCAGAACCTAAAGAGTATAACCCACCGATCCCATATCCAGTAAAGTTGAAGAAATACCGTATGGACGCACAATTCGGTAAGTTTCTCGAACTCTTTAAACAATTACATATTAACGTACCTTTTGTTGAAGCTATTTCGCAGATGCCTACGTACGCAAAATTCTTAAAAGAGCTTTTAACAAATAAAAGGAAGTTTGAAGAGCTATCAACAGTGGAACTTAACGAGGAATGCTCAGCTATTCTCCAAAATAAACTACCAACAAAATTGAAAGATCCAGGGAGTTTTACTATTCCTTGTTTAATTGGTAGTTTAAATGTTAACCATGCTTCGGCTGATTTAGGGGCAAGTATTAATGTCATGCCCTGTAATATGCTCCTCAAACAACCATTATGCAAATAACATGTAACTCTAGCTCAAGACTTTAAACGAGCGCTTCTCGGGAGGCAACCCGAGCACTAACCCCATTAATTTTCATATTTTCGATTTTTAGCACCTAACTGAAAACTAACCAAATTTTAAAGCGCAGGTTTCCCTACCCACACGGCCTTGCACACGGGCGTGGTCGTGGCCGTGTGGAAACATGGCAAAAATTTTCCCAAAAAAATTGGCTGCGATAAAACACCACGGCTGTGCGATTCGGCCGTGGTCGAAACAGAGAAATCTACACGGGCGTGCGACACGCCCGTGGGACCTTTGAGTCTATTTATTTTTTTCTTTTTCTCTTATTTTCACTTTAAATTTCTTTTCTTTTATCTTTCTCGTCTTTAATTTATATTATTATATTTTGATTTTCTTAATTTAGGTTTCAATGGAATCTAATGACGACCACACCACCACCGGAGTATCCTCCCCACCTTCACCTCTCTCCAACTTTACCGTTTCTTTTCATCGAATCCATCCAAAATTTAGGAAGTTTTACTCCTCTCCCTATCTTATGATTTTCTTACTATATTGTCACTATTTATTTTTTTACATTGAGAACAATGTACATCTTAAGTGTGGGGGGGAACTATTAATATTATTTGAAAATCCCTGAATTATATCTTGTTCTTAAGTAAATGTTCTCATATTACTGTTAGAATGAAATTTCCTTTGATTTATGATTTTCATTGATATGTTTTGGATTAAGTCATAGTTAATTGTGCAGTGATGATTTAAACTTTAGGAGACTAGAGAATCAAACATGATGAGTTTATTTTTAGACTTAAAAATTTGTTAAGTTGTCTACCTGAATATAATTATTACCATGAAGTTTGAAATTTACAAGGTTGACATCAAAAACCATAATTTTTGTGAGATTGTGAGCCTTTTAGAGCATATTCTTTTCTTGCTCACTTTATTGATTATGAGTGTGTCAACATTGATTTGTTATTCTAGAACTTGCTTCGATCATACATGTCGAGACCACACCTATGATTTGATATACTGAGATGATAAAGGCACCTAGGTTTTAACCCACTTACTCCATAAAAAGCCTACCTTCATAATTAACCCATAGTGAACCCCTTTGAGACTAACAAACCATTTCTTAACTCACCCACTAATATTAACCCAAAACCCACTTTGTATTTGTTATCACCATATCTCTTGACTACCCTTATATCGAGATATGATTTGATCAGTTGCTTAACTATTTTCTTTATTTCAGTTGTTAAATTCTATCTTATTATTATTGTATGTACTTATTCTTAAAAAAAAAACAAAGTATATTCATTATTAGTTCTATGTTATTTGAGCTTACATTTAATTTTACATTTTGAGAAGAAGCTCGTGTCATTAGTGATGAATTCTTAATTGATGTAATTATTCAAGCTTTAGTTATTTTTTTAGTTAGGTAATTTATCAATTCAGTCTCGATACTAACCCTCTAATTCAGCCTTTATCCACACCTTTAACCCAAGGCCCGTTACAACCCATAAAAGACTTTTTGATTTGTGTATCATATCATTTTACAGTGGTGGAGATTTGATTTTCATGCAAGCCTATGGGATTAACTTTTCATGTTTGACTCTTGAGTACTTATTTTTGAACCTTAAACACCTTGAGTGATTTGAGTGAACTCTTGGTGAGGATGTCAATTTTTGTTGATTTTGAATTAAAGGTGATTATTTAGGTAAGGGGAAACACCTATTTTTCGTACTATAAAAAAATGACTTTGATTGTTTGAATCTTTAGGAACCTTCTGGTTAAATTATCAATGTTTGAATTACCTATGAATTATGATGAAACATTATTGATTAAGGTTATGAATTGAGGAAATTCGATTTTAATTGTGAGTTGAGAATTTTGCTTGAGGACAAGCAAATGCTTAAGTGTGGGGGTATTTGATAAACCGTAATATATACATATTTTAATCCCACATTTAGCATACTTTTGGATGCTTTAATCCCTTGAATTGTGAAATTTGATGCTCCTAATCCTTTAATTTCATGATTTATACTTAGGAGAGCATCGGAGGATGAAAAGAATGAGAAACGGGCCAAAAAAGGAGAAAATGGGCCAAAAAAAAAATCAACACGGCCTGGAGTTCACCACACGGTCGTGTCACTTTAGCAGACTCAAACACGGCCTCGGGCTCGATTCACACGAGCGTGTCCCTACTGTGACCCGTTTTAATTCCACTCGGAATAGGATACTTGTGGGCCAAGTAAGGCATCCCGAAAGCCTATATAATCACCCTAGAGGGTAGCCTAAAGGGGGAGTTCGACAGAAGCCTTCTGTCAGGGCTTTTGACAGGGGACGAAGCTAGAGAGGGCAGAACATAGGGAATTACTCCAAGAAAGCCAGTTGATCCATCTCAGAAGCTGGAATCACACTAAAGACGAAAGATCTTCCCTTCAATTTCCTTTAGGGGGTTTTAGGGTTTTTCTTATGTTTTGTTATTTACATTCTTCTGAGATGTATTCTTATTTAAACATGAACTAAACCCCTCAAATACCTGAGGGGGATGAAACCTAAGATGGATCTTGTTATTGTTTTCTGAACTGTATGATAAATACTTGATTTGTTCTTAATTATGTGTTCTTAATTCTTGTTTTAATATTTCAGGAGATTGATTCAAGTATTGATGTGCTTAGGCAGTGGAGCAAAATTCCCAGTTTAAGAGTAGATCTAGCATAGTTAAGCGGAGTTGATCACAACCCTAGAGATAGGATGACGAAAATCTGCCGGATTATGGTCAAACCTAATATGAGAGTCCATAGATCGAGTTAATGCAACACTAGGGGTTTTAATTAGAAAGTGATTTCAATTAATCAACCTAGGGTTAGACGTTAGTAGCCTCGAAAGAGGTATTAATATAAATTAGGGAATCCTACGGATCAAGTCAAGTGAATAAATCGCCTGGTTCAGAGTTAAGTAACAAGTGAAGTCTAGGTGGATTCTTCCTCGTGTATTGTCTTAATCAACTGGTTTTCCAAAAAGTATTTTCCCAATTCATTCTCTGTGTCTTAGCATCTTTAGTTTAGTAATTAGATAATTAAACATCGATTCCTTTAATACTTAGGCTAGATAATAAAAAGATAATAACTACTAGTACTCTTGGTCCTTAAGGATACGATATTTCCGGTCTTGCCATAGCTATACTACCGAACGATAGGTGCGCTTGCCTTATTCGTTGTCATAGTTAGTTTGGACACGATCAAGTTTTTGGCGCCGTTGCCGGGGACTAAGATATTAGGAACGCTAAATTTTTATTACTTTAGCCATTTTTATATTTTTATGTTTAACTTTGCTAATTTTTCTCTTATTTGTTTCTGATAGGTATCTCTAGTTTATGACTAGAAGAAACCCGTCACGACCCTTGATTTTTGACAGTGAAATAGAACATACCGCTCAAACCGAAGAGATGTCATTGAATAATTATCAGTGGCAAGTCATGAGGACAAAGCCTAATAAAGCAGTCGGTGTTTTCAACCTAGACGCGGTCACCATGCTATCTAAACAGGTAGAGCTTTTAAATAAAAAAAAATTGATGGTTTGTATGGTTGTATGCAGGTACACCCAATAATGCAATGTCACTCAAATGTAGGAGGGATGAGCAATACAAAATATCCACTTTACAACCCGAGCGCTGAAAATGAACAAGTTCACTATATGGGTAATAATCCTCGACCTTAAAATAATCCTTATAGTAACACTTACAATGCAGGTTGGAGGAATCATCCCAATTTATCATGGGGAGGTCAAGGAAATCCAGGAAATCAAAGACCACCACCCCCTTCGGGATTTCAGCAACCACCTTACCAACAGGAAAAGAAACCAAACCTTGAGGAGATATTGGAAAAATTCATCTCGGTGTCAGAGACTCATTCCCAAAATACCAAAATGGCGTTGAAAACTCAACAAGAATCGATTCAAAGGATTGAAAATCAAATTGGACAATTAGTCAAGATAGTTTCCGAAAGGCAACCAGGTAACTCACATAGTAACACCAACCCAAAAGAACATGTGAAGGCAGTTACACTAAGGAGTGGAAAGGGGTTGGTTGAAACTGAAAAGAAGATGCCACGAGAAATTAATAAGGAAAAAGGTGAGGAAGTAAACGAGAATGTAATACTGGAACCACCGATCCCATATCCAGCAAAGTTGAAGAAAGACCGTATGGACGCACAATTCGGTAAGTTTCACGAACTCTTTAAACAATTACATATTAATGTACCTTTTGTTGAAGCTATTTCGCAGATGCCTACGTACGCAAAATTCTTAAAAGAGCTTATAACAAATAAAAGGAAGTTTGAAGACCTATCAACAGTGGAACTTAACGAGAAATGCTCAGCTATTCTCCAAAATAAACTACCAACAAAATTGAAAGATCCAGGGAGTTTTACTATTCCTCGTTTAATTGGTTTTTTAAATGTTAACCATGCTTTGGGTGATTTAGGGGCAAGTATTAATGTCATGCCCTGTAATATGATCCTCAAACAACCATTATGCAAATAACAGGTAAGTCTAGCTCAAGACTTTAAACGAGCGCTTCTCGAGAGGCAACCCGAGCACTAACCCCATTAGTTTTCATATTTTCGATTTTTAGCACCTAACTAAAAACTAACTGATCGTTGTGAAGTCAGAGTTTTAAATTTATAAAGATAATGATCGAACCTGGAAACTAACTATGACAACGATTGAGGCAAGTGCACCTATCGAACAGTAGTATAGCTTAGGCAAGATCGGATTGTCGAACCCAAAGGAACTAAAAGTACTAATACTAACTTTCTTTCTATTATTTAGCCTAAGAATTAAGCAAATGGTTGTTTAATCTAAATTAATTAACTACTAGACTAAAGTCTCTAAGAAAAAGAAGAATGAATTTGGGAAAATAACTTGAGGAAAAACCAATTGATTAAGACGACACCCAAGGAAGAATCCATCTAAACTTCACTTGTTATCTAACTTTGAACCAAACGATTTATTCATTTGACTTGATCCGTAGGATTCCCTAATTTATATTAAACCCTCTCTCGAGGTGAATAACATCTAACCCTAGGTTGATTAATTGAAATCTCTTTCTAATTAAAACCCCTAGAATTGCATTAACTCGATCTATGGACTCCCATATTAGGTTTCACCCTAATCCGGCAATGCCTCGTCACACTATCTCTAGGCGCGCGATCAACTCCGCTTAACTATGCTAGATCTACTCTTAGGCAGGGACTTTTGCTCCTCCAACTAAGCACATCCAACTTGAATTAATATCCGTGAAATATCAACACAAGAATTAAGAACACATAATTAAGAACAAATCAAATATTTATCATATAGTTCAGTAAACGATAACAAGATTTATCTAAGTTTCATCCCCCTCAGGTACTTGAGGGTTTAGTTTATAACAATAAAAGAAAACATCTCAGAAGAAAAGATGAAACAAAACATAAGAAATCCCTAAAACCCTCTGAAGGAATTGAAGAGGAGATCCTCCGTCTTGAGTATAATTCCGGCTTCTTGAGATGGAACAACTGGCTATCCCTGAGCGAATCCCCACAAATCTGCCTTCTCTGGCCTAGCAAGACGCCCCTAAACGGTAGCTTTAGGCTCCCGTCGACTCCCCCATTTAGGTCATACTTAGGGTGTATTTATAGGCTTTTGGAATGTGTTTCTTTGCCCCTAAGTATCCAAATCCGATTGAAATTGCTCTTTTCCGCGGCAGGGACACGGCCATGGCACACGCCCATATGAATCGTCTTTAGGCCGTGTTCGGACTTCATTAATGAGGCACGGCCATGTATCTCGTGGCTAGACCGTGTTCGAGATTATTGAGGAGGCACGGACGTGTGGTCTTGGGCCCAGGCCGTGTTGATTTTGTGCTTTGGCCCATTTGGCTCGTTTTAAGCCCGTTTCTTTTTTTTTCATTCTCCGGTGCTTCCCTGAGTATAAAACATGAAAAGAAAGGATTAAGAGCACCTTTTCACATAAATCAAAGGATAAATCATCCAAAAGTATGCTAAATGTAGGATTAAAATATGTTACTTCTACGGTTTATCACTTACCCCCACACTTAAGCTTTTGCTTGCCCTCAAGCAAAATTCTCAACTTACAATTAAAACCAAATTTCCATGATTTAATATTCCTATCAACAATGTCTCATCATAATTCATAGATAATTTATACATGGATAATTTAACTCAAAGAGTCCTAAAGATTCAAACAATCTAAGTCATACATTTGTAGCACAAAACATAGGTGTTTCCCCTCATCTAAATAATTACATCTGATTCAAGATCTACAAGGGTTGACGTCCTCACTAAGATTCACTCAAATCACTCGAAGTGTTTATGGTTCAGAATTAAGCACTCAAATGTCAAACCTGAAAATTTAATCCCATAGGCTTGCATGAAAATCAAATCTGTAATATCCTAAATTGGGGGTTATGCGTTTGGAGCATAACTCAAGTGTTAGTAGGCTTTAAGTGTGGTTGAGCATGTTTTAAGGGTTTTGAGAATCCAAGGATGTAGGAGGAAGTCTTGGAAAAATATTGGAATTTTATTTTCAAAGGAGAAGTTAGGTGAAGGAGGCCTTAAGGAAAATTTTTAGGAGTTTATGGACATGAAAGTGGGCTTGGTAAAGTGGCTTGGGACGCTACCTTAGGTGCTTGAGAGGTTGCGTCAAAAGGGAGTTCAGGAGGGAAAAGGTTCGAGCATCATGGGAAGCATTAAAGACTTTTATTTTTGCGTCAAAAAGGGGAACTGGGCTAAGGAGGCTTTAAAGAAATTTTTAGGGAATTAATGACACAAGGAATCATGTGGTAAAGTGGCAATGGACGCCATGTGCAAAGTGGGGTTAAGGGCCTTGGTTGAGTTGCGAAGGAAGCGGGGAAGGAGTGTTTATTTTTTTGCGTCAAGAAGGCGCTGGCGAAAGAGAGGTTTTAAAAGAAATTGCAGGTGAATCATGTCACAAAAACGCCTTGGCAAAGTGGCACAGGGCGTTATCTGCAGCTTGCGTCCAAGGGCTCCAGCAGGTCTTAGGTTCGAGGCTGGTGAGCAGCAAGGGGAGTGTTTTATTTTGCTTTTGCGTCAAGGTAGAGTTGGAAGAAAGTGGGCGACACAGGGGACTTTTAATTGGATGAGGATTCACTTATTCTCCTATTAATTTAGGCTAAGGTAGGATAATTGATGATTATTTTATTTTATTTTAAGTTGGTAGATAATAGATAATTGTTGTTTTATTTATTCAAGTAGGATAATTGTTGATTTAATTATTTTGTGCAAGATGAAGAAGAGATAAATAAGGATTTATTTTATTTATTTTGGTTTAAATAGGTGATAAGAGATAATATAGGAGTTTGATAAAGGATTAATGTTGGATTAATTTATTTTATTTGTTAAGGAGATAATAGAGGAGATTATCAAAGAGTTTGATAATAGCAAGGATATAGTAGCCGAATTTCTTCCCACTCACAACTCTCATTCTTTTCTTTCATCCAACACCAAATCTATTTCTATTTCTTTGAAGCCATAACCAAAGCTTAAAGTGCCTATTCTCTTTGTTTTGCCGCAAGTCACAAAAGCTAAAACCCCTCTGTCGTTGTTCTTTGTTGCCGAAATCTCGAGGCATAAAACCCTCTCCATTGTTGCGTTTTCTCTTCACCATTAAGTCGAAACCATCATTGTTGTGCTCTAAGCCGAATCTTTAAAGGAGGGTGTCATCGACTACTTACTTTAGGCTCTTCAAAGCAAGCGTGTAATAGTGGTAAGTGAATTCTCCTTTGGTAATCAGTTTTTGATTCTTCAAGGTAGGCAATAAGGCATTCGGCCAAGGGCCATCTTTAGGGTTTAAATGTGACCGATTGGTATTATGGTTAATTAGGGGGCAAGTCGACAGAAGTAGGACAAGCTTCGGGATTCAAGATTTATTTTGGTAAGGATATTTAGTAAATGTAGATTTGATTTGATATATTAAAGTTAACCGGTTGATCTGATTAAGTATCGTTATGGAGGCGAATGCTAGTCAAGGAGGACAAGGGATAGCCCCTATCCCGAAGTTTAAGAGAAGATCCGTTTCTGTGGTCTGGGATTGGCCACCGGGGTGTGGGCCAGCGTCAGAACAAGAAAGTAGGCAAATAGCCGTAGTATCGCCTAGTGATAGCATCAGTATCGAAAGCATAGTTTTCCAAGTGATCGGTGTGTGATTAACCCACCGTTTCGGGTTTATGCTATATTTGTATGTGTTATGTTTATGGGTTAACTAGTGCGTGGTGGTGATGTGATATAGATACCCTAGAGGGTATATCGAATACCGAGTTAGTGTTGATTATTGAAAGAATGTGAATGTGCCTATATGAATGAGATTGTATGTCTCGAACAACTTTGTACATGCATTATTATCATGACATTATTATATGTTGCATGTACATGGGTGGGATATGATATGAAAAAGATGCGGGTGTACTTGAGTACGTGGTTTGATGTTAGCCTTGAGCTACATCATGGATTGGCGTTGGACCGAGGTCACGTTGTGGATTAATTACGATTTAGTTGGCGTGGCTTGATGAGTAGCTACGTGCCTCATCGTGGTTGATATAAGCTATGTGCTATATCGTGGTTGATGAGTGACTATGTGTCCCATCGTGGTTTTGGTGTTAGCTACGGCTACATCGTGGATTGGCGCCGATCGAGGTCCCGTTGTGGATTATTGTGCTTAATTGCACGTGGGCGACATTGATTGCCTTTGGAGTAAAAAGGAGAGGGTGATTTGTTAATCCCTGGTGTGTGGTAGGCTGGATACGGGGGTGTGTAGAGGATGGACCCTAGGTTGGGTTGGGTGCACTTTGCATTTCAATTGATATGTGGATTAATGTGGAAATGGGCCAAGCCCAGTATATGAATGTGGATCAGTGCGGAAATGGGCTAAGCCCGATATGTGGAAATTATGCGGTTAATTACCCTGTTACCTGATAAGTGACATGAATATGGGCCAAGCCCAGAATATGTTATTATGTGAATATGTTATCTTGTTATCTGATATATGGGTTAATATGTGGTTAAAATGTGGGTGAAAATAAGTTGATTAATTACACACTGAGTCTGTATGACTCACCCAAATTTTTATCAACATCACAGGTGATGGATGATGATCGGACCGGGTTGGAGTGGATACGAGGTAGGCCATGCAGAAGAAGTTTTTTCATTATATAATAGAATTTATTAACTTCAGTATTTTAAGTATTTTTGAATAGTTATTTGTTGTAATAAGGGCCTTAAAGTATTTGAATTTTGCTATGTTTAAGTTGGATTTGTAATTAAGTTAATATTTTGGTAGTTTAATTTTAAAAGCTATTTATATCTCAAAAGTCATATTAAAGTTTTGAATCCGATATTTTTATCACCACTTAATTTTATTTAGAATGTTTTAAATGTTTTATCAAGGGCAACAAATTTTTAACGGTTTTTACTGTTAAGTAAGAATATTTTCAAACGTTTTCCATGATGGCATTTCAAATTTGATTCGTGTCGAATGGGCCGGGTTTGGGGTGTTCTGATTTAGTATCGAGCCCGGTTCAAAACTCGGCTTTGAGGTTTTGGGCGCGAAAATAGTTTTCAAAAAAAAACATGGGCTTTTCAAAATATGGGCTTTTATTTCAGGTTTATTCTAGCATGGCACTTGTATCTCCGGCCCGAGGTCCACCAGGTAAGTACTTCTGACTATTGAAGTGATTTGAATATGTGAACTATATGGGCATTAAGGGATCGTAGATTAGTAGATTAGGGCTATTGGACCCCAGGACTAGTCTACTCCAACACAGAATGCATAAGACTTAAGAATCATTAGACAAACCTGTGACTAAGTCGCCGAGCTAGGGTGTGGCAACAGTTGTGCGCATGTCTAGGAGTGGATTCAGTAAGAGCTTGGTACTTAAGCAGTCCTAGTGACTCACCTCCTCTTTACTCGAATCCTACCAGTGCGTAGCTACGGTTCACCCTAACCAAGAGGACTTAGTCACCACCAAACCAATGATTAAAACCCGAAAGGGACTAGCCTTACTATTTACAAAAACTTAGTTTCTAAATCTCCAAATTACCCTTTCTGATTTGAAAACACTAAATTAGACTTTGGAAAATATTTTTTTGAGTTATTCCCGGTTGGCAAAATTACCTAAATACCCCTAGTGGTGAAATTGCTAAAATGCCCCTAGTTTGAAATTTTTTTTTGAAATTTCCATACTACCACAACTTTTACTGAAATATTCCTACTTTGCAAAAATAATAAATCTCTATTTTGCGAAATTTGATTTTAAAAAAAAATTACGAAAATGCCCCTGACTTACAAAAATTACCAAAATGACCCCGATTTCTGAAATTTCTGCAACACCGCTGATTTGGAAAACAAATTTTCAAGATAACCTCGAGTTTTTGTAAATTTTGAAATATCGTTGATTTGTAAGGATTTTCAAATTTACCACAGTTTATTACCAAAATACCCTTATAGAATGAATGACGAAATTACCCACAGGTTGGGAAAGGATTTGAAATGACCATAGAAGTGTAGTGAATGAATGTGTCTCTGTTTATGAATGTGAATGTGACCCTCTGAATTAGAGTAGTGAACTTGGCTGAACCTTTGTGTAATCGAAAGAACTACTTCTAAATACTTTACTTCATAAAATTGTTCGCGGTTAATAAGTGGAACAAAATTCTGATGCATAAAAATTTTTAATCAGATAAAATCACGACGTTAAAAATGAGTTCTAGGAGACGTGGTCGAATGACAGTATCGGAACCAATAGGGTCTGGCCATGGGTCAGAAAGTGACGTGCCGCCATCGCCATCAGTGGGCGTGGAGGATCAAGATCCGACAGGAGGAGATGACGCTGTATTGCAAGCTATGCTACGTGTGCTACTGACAAGTAGCAAGAGTTGGAATGAGAAGTGGAGCTCGGAAGTCGGTTTCGGAGAGACTTAGGTCCAACGGAGTGAAGTTTTTAGAGGAGTATCGGAGTGGCTCGAATGTAGCGGAGTATTGGTGAAGCGATCGGAAGAATCATGGATGATCTAGACTATCTTTGTTGAGGAAAAAGTTGAAAGCGCGGTCTCGTTGCTACGAGATGAAGCTTATCGATGGTGGCTCAGCTGTCAAACAAGGTGTCCGGCAGATCGATTGGATTGGGATTTCTTTAAGGCTAAGTTTGAAGGAAGTATATGGGAGCCGATTACTTAGACTCGCAAAGGAAAGCGTTTCTAAACTTGGTTCAAGGAAGTAAGTCGAGAGAGCAGTATGAAGCGGAATTTGTGCGGCTAAGTCGGTATGCCAAGGGATCGTGGCTACTGATTATGAAAGGTGTGTCCGATTCGAAGACGGGTAGCGGGATGAGCTACGAGTGTTGATTGCTCCGCAAGGAGAAAGGGATTTTGCGATTCTAGTGGAAAAAGCTCGGATAGCTGAAAAAGTTAAGAAAACCGCGGGGCAGAACCGAGAGAAGAATAAGAATTCGAACAAAAGGAGTTTTAGACCATCAGTGCCATCTGAGGATGTTCAGAAAAGACCAAGGATCGAGAATTCTGTACGTGCACCTGTGCCAGTTTCTGAGAATTGGAGTCGTTCATGTGCTCAGTGTGGAAGAGCTCATGGAGGAGAATGTTGGGGAAATAGTAAGCAATGTTTTCGGTGTGGGTCTAAGGCTCATTTGGTTAAGAAATGTCCGCAAGTGATGGATAGGGCTCGAGGCCAAAATCGTGGAACACCCGGCAGAGGAGCTGAAGGTTCGGATGTGAGACAACCAAGGATGTGATAGCGGGTAAGTTCCTTGTTTTTGGAGTATTACTTGTTGCTTTAGAGATAGTTTATTGTTGTATTGCTAGTGAAGTGTATGAAACCTTGGATGTGAACTTTAAAACTGAAGGTAAGATAGTTTTATTAAGATCAGAGTGCGCAGCAGTAGAGTAGTGTGGTGAGTTAAGAATGCACGATTGAACGATAGTAAGTAATTTCGAGGACGAAATTATTTTTAAGGAGGGTAGAACTGTAATATCCTAAATTGGGGGTTATGCGTTTGGAGCATAACTCAAGTGTTAGTAGGCTTTAAGTATGGTTGAGCATGTTTTAAGGGTTTTGAGAATCCAAGGATGTAGGAGGAAGTCTTGGAAAAATATTGGAATTTTATTTTTAAAGGAGAAGTTAGGTGAAGGATGCCTTAAGGAAAATTTTTAGGAGTTTATGGACATGAAAGTGGGCTTGGTAAAGTGGCTTGGGACGCTACCTTAGGTGCTTGGGAGGTTGCGTCAAAAGGGAGTTCAGGAGGGAAAAGGTTCGAGCATCGTGGGAAGCATTAAAGACTTTTATTTTTGCGTCAAAAAGGGGAGGCTGGGCTAAGGAGGCTTTAAAGAAATTTTTAGGGAATTAATGACACAAGGAATCATGTGGTAAAGTGGCAATGGACACCATGTGCAGTGGGGTTAAGGGCCTTGGTTCGAGTTGTGAAGGAAGCAGGAAGGAGTGTTTATTTCTGCGTCAAGAAGGCGCCTGGCGAAAGAGGTTTTAAAAGAAATTCTGGGTGAATCATGTCACAAAAAAATGCCTTGGCAAAGTGGCCTGGGGCGTTATCTGCAGCTTGCGTCCAAGGGCTCCAGTAGGTCTTGGGTTCGAGGCTGGTGAGCAGCAAGGGGAGTGTTTTATTTTGCTTTTGCGTCAAGGTAGAGTTGGATGAAATTGGACGACACAGGAGACTTTTAATTGGATGAGGATTCAGCTTATTCTCCTATTAATTTCGGCTAAGGTAGGACAATTGATGATTATTTTATTTTATTTTAAGTTGGTAGATAATAGATAATTGTTGTTTTATTTATTCAAGTAGGATAATTGTTGATTTAATTATTTTGTACAAGATGAAGAAGAGATAAATAAGGATTTATTTTATTTATTTTTGTTTAAATAGGTGATAAGAGATAATATAGGAGTTTGATAAGGGATTAATGTTGGATTAATTTATTTTATTTGTTAAGGAGATAATAGAGGAGATTATCAAAGAGTTTGATAATAGCAAGGATATAGTAGCCGAATTTCTTCCCACTCACACCTCTCATTCTTTTCTTTCATCCAACACCAAATCTATTTCTATTTCTTTGAAGCCATAACCGAAGCTTAAAGTGCCTATTCTCTTTGTTTTGCCGCAAGTCACAAAAGCTAAAACCCCTCTGTCATTGTTCTTTGTTGCCGAAATCTCCAGGCATAAAACCCTCTCCATTGTTGCGTTTTCTC
This sequence comes from Gossypium sturtianum, assembly GCA_025698515.1. Classification (NCBI taxonomy): domain Eukaryota; kingdom Viridiplantae; phylum Streptophyta; class Magnoliopsida; order Malvales; family Malvaceae; genus Gossypium; species Gossypium sturtianum. Next base: position 36,081,410 of record CM046954.1, read on the forward strand.
TTCACTATTAAGTGCCGAAACCATCATTGTTGTGCTCTAAGCCGAATCTTTAAAGGAGGGTGTCATCGACTACTTACTTTAGGCTCTTCAAAGCAAGCGTGTAATAGTGGTAAGTGAATTCTCCTTTGGTAATCGGTTTTGATTCTTCAAGGTAGGCCAATAAGGCATTCGGCCAAGGGCCATCTTTAGGGTTTAAATGTGACCGATTGGTATTATGGTTAATTAGGGGGCAAGTCGACAGAAGTAGGACAAGCTTCGGGATTTAAGATTTCGGTAAGGATATTTAGTAAATGTAGATTTGATTTGATATATTAAAGTTAACCGGTTGATCTGATTAAGTATCGTTATGGAGGCGAATGCTAGTCAAGGAGGACAAGGGATAGCCTCTATCCCGAAGTTTAAGAGAAGATCTGTTTCTGCGGTCAGGGATTGGCCACCAGGGTGTGGACCAGCGTCAGAACAAGAATGTAGGCAAATAGTCGTAGTATCGCCTAGTGATAGCATCAGTATCGAAAGCGTAGTTCTCCAAGTGATCAGGTGTGTGATTAACCCACCGTTTCCGGGTTTATGCTATATTTGTATGTTTTATGTTTATGGGTTAACTAGTGCATTGTGATGATGTGATATGGATACCCTAGAGGGTATATCGAATACCCAGTTAGTGTTGATTATTGAAAGAATGTGAATGTGCCTATATGAATGAGATTGTATGTCCGAACAACTTTGTACATGCATTATTATCATGACATTATTATATGTTGCATGTGCATGGGTGGGATATGATATGAAAAGAAGGTGCGGGTGTACTTCGAGCACGTGGTTTGATGTTAGCCTTGAGCTACATCGTGGATTGACGTTGGATCGAGGTCACGTTGTGGATTAATTACGATTTAGTTCACGTGGCTTGATGAGTAGCCTGTGCCTCATCGTGGTTGATATAAGCTATGTGCTATATCGTGGTTGATGAGTGACTATGTGTCCCATCGTGGTTTTGGTGTTAGCTACGGCTACATCGTGGATTGGCGCCGATCGAGGTCGCGTTGTGGATTATTGTGCTTAATTGCACGTGGGCGGCATTGATTGCCTTTGGAGTAAAAAGGAGAGGGTGATTTGTTAATCCCCTAGTGTGTGGTAGGTGGATATGGGGTGTGTAGAGGATGGACCCTAGGTTGGGTTGGGTGCACTTTGCATTTCAATTGATATGTGGATTAATGTGAAAATGGGCCATGCCCGATATATGAATGTGGATCAGTGCGAGAAATGGGCTAAGCCCGATATGTGGAAATTATACGATTAATTACCCCATTGCACGATAAGTGACATGAATATGGGCCAAGCCCGAATGTGTTATTATGTGAATATGTTATCTTGTTATCGATATATGGGTTAATATGTGGTTAACATGTGGGTGGAATTCAGTGGATTAATTACACACTGAGTGCAGTATGACTCACCCAAATTTTTATCAACATCGCAGTGATGGATGATGATCGGACGGGTTGGAGTGGATACGAGGTGGCCCATGCTGAGAAGAAGTTGTTTTCATTATATAATAGAATTTATTAACTTCAGTATTTTAAGTATTTTGAATAGTTATTTGTTGTAATAAGGGCCTTAAAGTATTTGAATTTTGCTATGTTTGATTGGATTTGTAATTAAGTTAATATTTTGGTAGTTTAATTTTAAAAGCTATTTATATCTCAAAAGTCATATTAAAGTTTTGAATCGGTATTTTTATCACCACTTAATTTTATTTAGAATGTTTTAAATGTTTTATCAAGGGCAACAAATTTTTAACGGTTTTTCTTGTTAAGTAAGAATATTTTTAAGCGTTTTCGCATGATGGCATTTCAAATTGATTCCGATCGAATAGGCCGGGTTTGGGGTGTTCTGATTTAGTATCGAGCCGGTTCAAAACTCGGCTTTGAGGTTTTGGGCCCGAAAATAGTTTTCAAAAAAAAAAAAAAAAAACATGGGCTTTTCAAAATATGGGCTTTTATTTCAGGTTTATTCTAGCATGGCACATGTATCTCCGGCCCGAGGTCCACCAGGTAAGTACTTCTGACTATTGAATTGATTTGAATATGTGAACTATATGGGCATTAAGGGATCGTAGATTAGTAGATTAGGGCTATTGGACCCTAGGACTAGTCTACTCCAACACAGAATGCATACGACTTAAGAATCATTAAACAAACCTGTGACTAAGTCGCCGAGCTAGGGTGTGGCAACAGTTGTGCGCATGTCTAGGAGTGGATTCAGTAAGAGCTTGGTACTTAAGCAGTCCTAGTGACTCACCTCCTCTTTACTCGAATCCTACCTGGTGCGTAGCTACGGTTCACCCTAACCAAGAGGACTTAGTCACCGGCCAAACCAATGATTAAAACCCGAAAGGGACTAGCCTTACTATTTACAAAAAACTTAGTTTCTAAATCTCCAAATTACCATTTCTGATTTGAAAACACTAAATTAGACTTTGGAAAAATATTTTTTTCGAGTTATTCCCGGTTGGCAAAATTACCTAAATACCCCTAGTGGTGAAATTGCTAAAATGCCCCTGGTTTGAAATTTTATTTTTTTTGACATTTCCATACTACCACAACTTTTACTGAAATATTCCTACTTTGCAAAAATAATAAATCTCTATTTTGCGAAATTTGATTTAAAAAAATTACGAAAATGCCCCTGACTTACAAAAATTACCAAGATGACCCCGATTTCTGAAATTTCTACAACACCGCTGATTTGGAAAACAAATTTTCAAGATAACCTCAAGTTTTTGTAAATTTTGAAATATCGTTGATTTGTAAGGATTTTCAAATTTACCCTGGTTTATTACCAAAATACCCTTATAGGACGAATGACGAAATTACCCATGGGTTGGGAAAGGACTGAAATGACCATAGAAGTGTAGTGAATGAATGTGTCTCTGTTTATGAATGTGAATGTGACCCTCTAAATTAGAGTAGTGAACTTGAACTGAACCTTTGTGTAATCGAAAGAACTACTTCTAAATACTTTACTTCATAAAATTGTTCGCGGTTAATAAGTGGAACAAAATTCTGATGCATAAAACTTTTTAATTAGATAAAATCACGACGTTAGAAATGAGCTCTAGGAGACGTGGTCGAATGACAGTATCGGAACCAGTAGGGTCTGGCCATGGGTTAGAAAGTGACGTGCCGCCATCGCCATCAGTGGGAGCGGAGGATCAAGATCCGACAGGAGGAGATGACACCGTATCGCAAGCTATGCTACGTGTGCTACAACAAGTAGCAAGAGTTGGAATGAGAAGTGGAGCTCGTAAGTCAGTTTCGGAGAGACTTAGGTCCAACGGCGCTGAAGTTTTTAGAGGAGTATCCGGAGTGGCTCCGAATGTAGCGGAGTATTGGTGGAAGCGATCGAAAGAATCATGGATGATCTAGACATGCATCATCTTGAGGAAAAGTGAAAAGCGCGGTCTCATTGCTACGAGATGAAGGTTATCGATGGTGGCTCTTTGTCAAACAAGGTGTCCCGCAGATCGATTGGATTGGGATTTCTTTAAGGCTAAGTTTGAAGGGAAGTATGTGGGAGCGATTACTTAGACTCGCAAAGGAAAGCGTTTCTAAACTTGGTTCAAGGAAGCAAGTCGAGAGTGAGTATGAAGCGAATTTGTGCGGTTAAGTCGACGCGCCAAGGGGATCGTGGCTCACGATTATGAAAGGTGTGTCCGATTCGAAGGCGGGTTGCGGGATGAGCTACGAGTGTTGATTGCTCCGCAAAGAGAAAGGGACTTTGCGATTCTAGTGGAAAAAGCTCGGATAGCTGAAGAAGTTAAGAAAACCGCGAGGCAGAACCGAGAGAAGAATAAGAATTCAAACAAAAGGAGTTTTAGACCATCAGTGCCATCTGAGGATGTTCAGAAAAGACCAAGGATCGAGAATTCTGTACGTGCACCTGTGCCAGTTTCTGAGAATCGGAGTTGTTCATGTGCTCAGTGTGGAAGAGCTCACGGAGGAGAATGTTGGGGAAATAGTATGGAATGTTTCCGGTCTGGGTCTAAGGCTCATTTGGTTAAGAAATGTCCGCAAGTGATGGATAGGGCTAGAGGCCAAGGTCGTGGAACACCCGGTAGAGGAGCTGAAGGTTCGGATGTGAGACAACCAAGGATGTGATAGCGGGTAAGTTCCTTCTTTTTGGAGTATTATTTGTTGCTTTAGAGATAGTTTATTGTTGTATTGCTAGTGAAGTGTATGAAACCTTGGATGTGAACTTTAAAAGCTGAAGGTAAGATAGTTTTATTAAGATCGAGTCTTGCATTGTGTAGAGTAGTGTGGTGAGTTAAGAATGCACGATTGAGCGATAGTAAGTAATTTCGAGGACGAAATTATTTTTAAGGAGGGTAGAACTGTAATATCCTAAATTGGGGTTATGCGTTTGGAGCATAACTCAAGTGTTAGTAGGCTTTAAGTGTGGTTGAGCATGTTTTAAGGGTTTTGAGAATCCAAGGATGTAGGAGGAAGTCTTGGAAAAATATTGGAATTTTATTTTTAAAGGAGAAGTTAGGTGAAGGAGGCCTTAAGGAAAATTTTTAGGAGTTTATGGACATGAAAGTGGGCTTGGTAAAGTGGCTTGGGACGCTACCTTAGGTGCTTGGAAGGTTGCGTCAAAAGGGAGTTCGGGGAGGGAAAAGGTTCGAGCATTGTGGGAAGCATTAAAGACTTTTATTTTTGCGTCAAAAAGAGGAACTGGGCTAAGGAGGCTTTAAAGAAATTTTTAGGGAATTAATGACACAAGGAATCATGTGGTAAAGTGGCAATGGACGCCATGTGCAGTGGGGTTAAGGGCTTTGGTTGAGTTGCGAAGAAGCGGGAAGGAGTGTTTAGTTTTGCGTCAAGAAGGCGCTGGCGAAAGAGGTTTTAAAAGAAATTCGGGTGAATCATGTCACAAAAAATGCCTTGGCAAAGTGGCACTGGTCGTATCTCTGCGACTTGCGTCCAAGGGCTCCAGAGGTCTTGGGTTCGAGGTGGTGAGCAGACAAGGGAGTGTTTTATTTTGCTTTTGCGTCAAGGTAGAGTTGGAAGAAAGTGGGCGACACGGGGACTTTTAATTGGATGAGGATTCAGACTTATTCTCCTATTAATTTCGGCTAAGGTAGGATAATTGATGATTATTTTATTTTATTTTAATTTGGTAGATAATAGATAATTGTTGTTTTATTTATTCAAGTAGGATAATTGTTGATTTAATTATTTTGTGCAAGATGAAGAAGAGATAAATAAGGATTTATTTTATTTATTTTGGTTTAAATAGGTGATAAGAGATAATATAGGAGTTTGATAAGGGATTAATGTTGGATTAATTTATTTTATTTGTTAAGGAGATAATAGAGGAGATTATCAAAGAGTTTGATAATAGCAAGGATATAGTAGCCGAATTTCTTCCCACTCACACCTCTCATTCTTTTCTTTCATCCAACACCAAATCTATTTCTATTTCTTTGAAGCCATAACCGAAGCTTAAAGTGCCTATTCTCTTTGTTTTGCCGCAAGTCACAAAAGCTAAAACCCCTCTGTCGTTGTTCTTTGTTGCCGAAATCTCTAGGCATAAAACCCTCTCCATTGTTGCGTTTTCTCTTCACCATTAAGTGCCGAAACCATCATTGTTGTGCTCTAAGCCGAATCTTTAAAGGAGGGTGCTGTCGACTACTTACTTTAGGCTCTTCAAACCAAACGTGTAATAGTGGTTAGTGAATTCTCCTTTGGTAATCAGTTTTTGAGTCTTCAAGGTAGGCCAATAAGGCATTCGGCCAAGGGCCATCTTTAGGGTTTAAATGTGACCGATTGGTATTATGGTTAGTTAGGGGCAAGTCGTATGAAGTAGGACAAGCTTCGGGATTCAAGATTTATTTCGGTAAGGATATTTAGTAAATGTAGATTTGATTTGATATATTAAAGTTAACCGGTTGATCTCGATTAAGTATCGTTATGGAGGCGAATGCTAGTCAAGGAGGACAAGGGATAGCCCCTATCCAGAAGTTTAAGAGAAGATCTGCTTGCGGTCGGGATTGGCCACGGGGTGTGGACCAGCGTCGAGAACAAGAAAGTAGGCAAACAGCCGTAGTATCGCCTAGTGATAGCATCGATCGAAAGCGTAGTTCTCCAAGTGATCGGTGTGTGATTAACCCACCGTTTAGGGTTTATGCTATATTTGTATGTGTTATGTTTATGGGTTAACTAGCAAAGTGACGGTGATGTGATATGGATACCCTAGAGGGGTATATCGAATACCGAGTTAGTGTTGATTATTGAAAGAATGTGAATGTGCCTATATGAATGAGATTGTATGTCCGAACAACTTTGTACATGCATTATTATCATGACATCATTATATGTTGCATGTGCATGGGTGGGATATGATATGAAAGAAGGTGCGGGTGTACTTCGAGTGCACGTGGTTTGATGTTAGCCTTGAGTTATATCGTGGATTGACGTTGGTCGAGGTCACGTTGTGGATTAATTGCGATTTAGTTGGCGTGGCTTGATGAGTAGCTCTGTGCCTCATCGTGGTTGATATAAGCTATGTGCTATATCGTGGTTGATGAGTGACTATGTGTCCCATCGTGGTTTTGGTGTTAGCTACGGCTACATCGTGGATTGGCGCCGATCGAGGTCGCGTTGTGGATTATTGTGCTTAATTGCACGAGCGGCATTGATTGCCTTTGGAGTAAAAAGGAGAGGGTGATTTGTTAATCCCCGGTGTGTGGTAGGTGGATCTGGGGGTGTGTAGAGGATGGACACTAGGTTGGGTTGGGTGCACTTTGCATTTCAATTGATATGTGGATTAATGTGAAAATGGGCCAAGCCCAATATATGAATGTGGATCAGTGTGGAAATGGGCTAAGCCCGATATGTGGAAATTATGCGGTTAATTACCCTGTTACCTGATAAGTGACATGAATATGGGCCAAGCCCAGAATGTGTTATTATGTGAATATGTTATGGGTTAATATGTGGTTAACATGTGGGTGGAATTCAGTGGATTAATTACACACTGAGTCTGTATGACTCACCCAAATTTTTATCAACATCGCAGGTGATGGATGATGATCGGACCGGGTTGGAGTGGATACGAGGTGGCCCATGCAGAAGAAGTTGTTTTCATTATATAATAGAATTTATTAACTTCAGTATTTTAAGTATTTTTGAATAGTTATTTGTTGTAATAAGGGCCTTAAAGTATTTGAATTTTGCTATGTTTCAGTTGGATTTGTAATTAAGTTAATATTTTGGTAGTTTAATTTTAAAAGCTATTTATATCTCAAAAGTCATATTAAAGTTTTGAATCCGGTATTTTTATCACCACTTAATTTTATTTAGAATGTTTTAAATGTTTTATCAAGGGCAACAAATTTTTAACGGTTTTTACTGTTAAGTAAGAATATTTTTAAACGTTTTCCGCAGTGGCATTTCAAATTCGGTCGTATCGAATGGGCCGGGTTTGGGGTGTTACAAAATCCCCACCACTGTAATATGAGATGATGCACAAATCAAAAGGTCTTTAATAGGGTTGTAACGGGTCTTGGGTTAAAGGTGTTGTTAAAGGCTGAATTAGAGGGTTAGAATCGAGATCGACCTGAAAAATTACCTAACCATAAACAATGAACTAAATAAAAGTAATTACATCAACTGAAAGCTAATAATACTAATAATACGAGCTACTTCTTCAATATTTGGAATTCAAACGTATATGCTCATTTAATCACAAAACTAGTAATGAATAATGAATATACTTTTTTTTTAAGAACAAATCATAAATACATAACAAAGGATAAATTACTGAAATAAAAAACATAGTTAGGCTATTAATCAAATCAAATCTCGATATAAGGGTAGTCAAAAGGAATGGTGATAACAAAAATAAAGGGTTTCTGGGTTAAAATTAGTGGGTGAGTCAATAAAAAGGGTTGTTAGGATCAAAGGAGTTCACTAGGGGTTAATTATGAAGGTAGGTTTTTAGTGGAGTAAGTGGGTTAAATCCTAGGTGCCTTTATAATTTCTGTATATCAAATCAAAGGTGTGGTCTCGACATGTATAATCGATGCAAGTTCTAGAATAACAAATCAATGTTGACACACTCATAATCAATGAAGTGAGCAAGAAAAAGAATTTATGCTCTATAAGGCTCAAAATCTCACAAAAAATTATGGGTGTTTTGATATCAACCTTGTAAATTTCAAACTTCAAAGTAACATTCAAATTCAGGTAGACAACCTAGAAAATTTTTAATTTCTGAAAAATAGACTTATCATGCTTGATTCTCTAGTATTCTTAGAATTTAATTATCAATGCACAATTATCAATGACTTGATTTAAAACACATCAGTAAAGATCATGAATCATAGGGATTTCATTCTAATGATAATATGAGAAACTTACTTTAAGAAACAAGACATAATTCAGGATTTGAGAATAATGCAAAAGTTTGGCACCTAAATTCAGGAATTTGAGAATAATGAAAAAAAAATTAGACACCTTTTTAGGTTGTTCACCCCCCCACACTTAAGATGTACATTGCCCTCAATGTACAAAGTTATATATATAGACAATTAAGTAGAAATTCAAAAGATATGGAGAGAAGTGAAACTTCCTGAATTATGGATGAAATCCTTGAATTGGAGGTGAAAGATAAGTTGGAGGGGCGTTCTTGATGACGATCCTGCGCTAGATGAAGAAATTAGGTAGCTCATGGAAGATTAGCCAGGATATAATAATAATAATTAAAACTATACTAATTAAATAATTAAAGAAAAGCAAGCTAAAGTGAAGAAAAATAAAATATGAAATAAAATTAAAAGAAAAGATGGATGGACCGTAGAGTCTTTATTGTTGGGTGTGATTTCTATGGCTGGGGATATAGTGGTGGTCGTGGTGTGATTCCCTAGCAGCCTTTAGAACCTAAAATCAAGAAAATAAAGTAAAATAAGTTAAATTAAGCAGAAGAGAAGTAAAGATAAGAAAATTAAAGGAAAAGAGAAAAACGAAATAAAAACTAAATGACCTCAAATATCCTTGGCTCGTCGAATGATTGAAGCGGCCGGCATGAACTTATATGGATCGGTCTCCCTCAAGGAGACTATGCTTATTTCCTTCCGCTTCTTCGGCATTTGGTGTAGCTCAAGGGTTTTGGGAATGTATTGGAGAAAAGGAGTAGGGGAAAGATGCAAAGGGGTGGGAAAAAAATAGGGAGAGGGTTGAGAAAGAAAAGGAAAACTGAATGGGCTGAATGGGTGAGAAGAGGGAGGGGTGGGTGGTTTAAATAGAATTCTCAAATCAGGTGCAACCCCACGCCCGTGTATCGTGGGCGTGGCATCTCACACAGCCACATCGAACGGCCGTGGTGGGCTTTGTTCGTTTCTCCCACGCCCATGCTCAGGTCGCCACGCCCGTTGGTGCTAAGTCAGTGTCGTCCACGGTCGCGTCACACGGCCATGGTGTTTTTTCGGTGTCTGTGGGTTGGTGGTTGAAGTCCGTGACTCAAAAATTTGATTCTTTTCGACTTGTACCCCTCCTGCCAGTGTCGATCGGCGATTTTATACTTCCACACGCCACGGCCACGGCGTGTGTAAGGCCGTGTGGCACGGAAATCTGCACTTTTGGTTAGTTTAAATTTAGATACTATAAAGAAAAGATAAAATAGACAAAATAAAAATGTAAAAGTTAATGGGGTTAGTATTGGGTTGCCTCCCTAGAAGCGCTCGCTTATAGTCTTAAGCTAGACTCTCCTCTCATTTGTATATTCATGGTGGTTTGAGGAGTTGAAAGTCCTTCCTCATGCTATCGGTATTATCATGATAGAATTTAAGTCGAGATGCGTTTATATTGAAAGTGCCAAAGATAGGGTTACTTACCTCGATTGTTCCATATGGAAAAACACCGATTACCCTAAACGGTATTTCTTTGTTTGTGTTAGGGAATTAGGGGAGATGTTAGAAGTCCATTTTTCTATCAATACGATCTCGATTTTGAACTTGTTTGATTCGTGAGGTGGTTCAGTTACGCCGTGTATTCCTAATTTCTCCTTGAAATCGTCTTCCACTCGTCTAGATCATCGAATTGAATCCCTCGTTCCTCATGAGTTATTTCTTTGTTAACCCCAGGACTAGGATCGGGTTGATTGTATTCTTTTGCGGTGCTTCCAGAAAAGAAGGGTTAATCGAGTGGTTATCAATAGAGTTTGCTTTCTCACAGAGTTTGTTTTCTCACCTTGATTACTCGATGTTCTAGTCGAATCAAGAGCTTTGAGAGTGACTGTCTCGTTACCTACACGAAGTATGAGTTCTCCTACATCAATATCAATTTTAGTCCTGGCAGTTGCTAAAAATGGTCTTCCTAAGATAAAGGGGATCGAATTACCCTCATCCATGTCTAAATCGACAAAGTCTACTGGGAATACAAATTTTACAATTTTTACGAGTACATCTTCGATTATACCCCTAAGAACTCTAACAGTTTTATCAGCTAGTTGAATGCTCATCCTAGTTTGTTTGGGTTTCCCTGGACCTAGTTGTTTAAACAATTTATAAGGCATGACATTTATGCTTGCCCCTAGATCAGCTAACACATTATCAACAGTTAGTCTACCAATTAAACATGGAATTGTAAAAATCCTTGGATCTTTTAACTTCTGTGGTAGTTTTTTTTGCAAGATTACTGAGCACATTGCATTTAGTTCCATGTGTGATGCCTCGTCTATCCTTCACTTGTTCGTCAAAAGTTCTTTTAAAAATTTTCTAGAATCTGGCATCTGTGAAAGAGCTTCAAGGAACAGTAAGTTAATATGTAATTTCTTTAAAAGTTTAAGAAACTTACCGAACTGTTCCTCTGTATCGTCTCTCCTTAATGCTTCAGGGTATGGTATGCGAGGTTGGTATTCTTTGATTACCGGTTTTGGCTTTTCTTGTGTTTCCTCAACCTTACCTTCTTTGACCTTATCCTCTTGCCTTGAATTGGGCTCGTCTAACCCTTCACTTTTTTGAGCTGTTATGGCTTGGATTTGCTCCTTTGGGTTAATCTTAGTGTTGCTTGGTAGACGCCCTTGCAGTTGTTCGAAAATTATCTTTGCAAGCTGTCCAACCGTGTTAGTAAGTTGTCCAACTGTCTTAGTGAGTTCCCCGACTTGGCTCTCTATCCCTTTAATTGATACCGTTGATTCTTAAGGGTGGTCTCGGTGTCTTGGAGATGGTTATCTCAGAGTTGCCATGAATTTTGTCGACATCTCTTCAAGGTTGGCTTCTTCTCATGTGGATAGGGCTGATTTTGGAAATTTTGAGGAGGTTGTTTTTCTTTGATTTCCTTGATTTCCTTATCCTTCCCACGAAAAATTTGGGTGGTTCCTCCAACCTGGATTATAATTATTACTATAAGGGTTATTATTAGATCTGAAGTTGTTACCTATATAGTTCATCTGTTCGCTTTCTGTGCCCGGTTGGTAGGGTGGGTACTCGGGATTCGCTCTGATTCCACTTACGTTACCTTTGCATCACTTTGGATGTACCGCGAAGAACACAAACTATCAAGCTTTTTATTCATCATCTCTACCTATGTTGATAGCATGGTTCTTTGCGATCGATGTTGAAAACTCCGGCTGATTTTGTTGGTTTTGTCCTTGTAACCGCTTGCGATAGTTATTCGGTGACATTTCTTCAATAAAGCGGTGGTAGGTGTCAGAGTTCTATTGTTCGGGGTTCCACCGACAATTTGAATTAATTAGTTGCCTTGTTGAGGGTTTACACCGTTATAGAAAGTTTGGACTTGGAGCCACAAGGGTAAACCATGGTGCGGACACCTTCTCAAGAGATCCTTGTATCTCTCCCATGCGTCGTATAATGTCTCTAAATCCATCTGTACAAAAGAAGAGATATCATTCCGTAATTTGGCCATTTTGGCCGGTGGGAAATATTTTAATAAAAAATTTTCGGTCATTTGATCCCATGTAGTGATTGACCCTCTTGGTAACGAGTTTAACCACTGTTGGCTTTATTCCTTAATGAAAAGGGAAATAACCGAAGACGGATGGCATAATCAGAAACGCCATTTATTTTGAAGGTATCACAGAACTCTAAAAAATTAGCTATATGAGTGTTTGGATCTTCGTCCTACAAACCATCCAATTGAACAAATTGTTGAATCATTTGTATAGTGTTAGGCTTTAATTCAAAATTATTAGCAGCTATAGCAGGCCTAACAATACTTGATTCGGCTCCAATTAAATGAGGTTTAGCATAATCATACATAGTACGTGGAGCATTATTTTCTACCTCATCTTGGGGTGGTGGATTATTCTCGTCCATCCCTTCAGTAGGATTGGATCTGCCTTCTCGCTCTTTTTCTGTGTAATTTAGGGCTCGCCTAATTTCTCTGCGATTCCTTCGAGCGGTAGCTTCAATATCACTGTCGTATACTAGTGGTCCTCTCGGGTTCCTTTTAGTCATAAACTAGAGGTACCTGGAAGGAAGAAGTAATAAAAGAAGAAAAATTAGCAAATAAAATAAGAAATAAGATTAAATTGCAAAAAATAAAAATGGCTAAAGTAATAAAAATAGAGTGTTCTTAATATTTTAGTTCCCCAACAACGGCATAAAAACTTGATCATTTGTGAAGTCAGAGTTTTAAATTTATAAAGATAATGATCGAACCTGGAAACTAACTATGACAACGATTGAGGCAAGTGCACCTATCGAACAGTAGTATAGCTTAGGCAAGACCGGATTGTCGAACCCAAAGGAACTAAAAGTACTAATACTAACTTTCTTTCTATTATTTAGCCTAAGAATTAAGCGAATGGTTGTTTAATCTAAATTAATTAACTACTAGACTAAATACTCTAAGACAAAGAAGAATGAATTTGGGAAAATAACTTGAGGAAAAACCAATTGATTAAGACGACACCCAAGGAAGAATCCACCTAAACTTCACTTGTTATCTAACTCTGAACCAGACGATTTATTCATTTGACTTGATTCGTAGGATTCCCTAATTTATATTAAACCCTCTCTCGAGGCGAATAACGTCTAACCCTACGTTGATTAATTGAAATATCTTTCTAATTAAAACGCCTAGAATTGCATTAACTCGATCTATGGACTCCCATATTAGGTTTCACCCTAATCCAGCAACGCCTCGTCACCCTATCTCTAGCCGCGCGATCAACTCCGCTTAACTATGCTAGATCTACTCTTAGGCAGGGACTTTTGCTCCTCCACCTAAGCACATCCAACTTGAATTAATATCCGCGAAATACCAACACAAGAATTAAGAACACATAATTAAGAACAAATCAAATATTTATCATATAGTTTAGTAAACGATAACAAGATTCATCTAAGTTTCATCCCCCTCAGGTATCTGAGGGTTTAGTTCATAACAATAAAAGAAAACATCTCAGAAGAAAAGATAAAACAAAAGATAAGAAATCCCTAAAACCCCCTGAAGGAATTGAAGATGAGATCCTCCGTCTTGAGTATAATTCCGGCTTCTTGAGATGGAACAACTGGCTATCCCTAAGCGAATCCCCACAAATCTACCTTCTCTGGCCTAGCAAGACGCCCCTAAATGGTAGCTTTAGGCTCTCGTCGACTCCCCCCATTTAGGTCATACTTAGGGTGTATTTATAGGCTTTTGGAATGTGTTTCTTTGCCCCTAAGTATCCAAATCTGATTGAAATTGCTCTTTTCTGCGGCAGGGACACGGCCATGGCACACGCCCGTGTGAATCGTCTTTAGGCCGTGTTTGGACTTCATTAATGAGGCACGGCCGTGTATCTCGTGGCTAGACCGTGTTTGAGATTATTGAGGAGGCACGGCCCTGTGGTCTTGGGCCCAGGCCGTGTTGATTTCGTGCTTTGGCCCATTTGGCTCGTTTTAAGCCCGTTTCTTATTCTTTTCATCCTCCGGTGCTTCTCTGAGTGTAAAACATGAAAAGAAAGGATTAAGATCACCTTTTCACATAAATCAAAGGATAAATCATCCAAAAGTATGCTAAATGTGGGATTAAAATATGTTACTTCTACGGTTTATCACTAACCAAATTTTTAAGCGCAGGTTTCCCTACCCACACGGCCTTGCACACGGGCGTGGGCGTGGTCGTGGCCGTGTGGAAACAGGGAAAAACTTTTCCCAAAAACATAGGCTGCGATAAAACACCACGGCTGTGCGATTCGGCCGTGGTCGAAACAGAGAAATCTACACGGGCGTGCGACACGCCCGTGGGACCTTTGAGTCCATTTTTTTTCTTTTTCTCTTATTTTCACTTTAAATTTCTTTTCTTTTATCTTTCTCGTCTTTAATTTATATTATTATATTTTGATTTTCTTAATTTAGGTTGAAGGGGCTGTTAATGAACGACGACACCACCACCGGAGTATCCTCCCCACCTTCACCTCTCTCCAACTTTACCGTTTCTTTTCATCGACACCATCCAAAATTCAGGAAGTTTTACTCCTCTCCCTATCTTATAATTTTCTTACTATATTGTCACTATTTATTTTTGTACATTAAGGACAATGTACATCTTAAGTGTGGGGGGAACTATTAATATTATTTGAAAATCCCTGAATTATATCTTGTTCTTAAGTAAATGTTCTCATATTACTGTTAGAATGAAATTTCCTTTGATTTATGATTTTCATTGATATGTTTTGGATTAAGTCATAGTTAATTGTGTGGTGATGATTTAAACTTTAGGAAACTAGAGAATCAAGCATGATGAGTTTATTTTCAGAATTAAAAATTTGTTAGGTTGTCTACCTGAATCTAATTATTACCTTGAAGTTTGAAATTTACAAGGTTGACATCAAAAACCATAATTTTTGTGAGATTTTGAGCCTTTTAGAGAATATTCTTTTCTTGCTCACTTTATTGATTATGAGTCTGTCAACATTGATTTGTTATTCTAGAACTTGCTTCGATCATACATGTCGAGACCACACCTATGATTTGATATACTGAGATGATGAAGGCACCTAGGCTTTAACCCACTTACTCCATAAAAAGCATACCTTCATAATTAACCCCTAGTGAACCCCTTTGAGACTAACAAACCATTTCTTGACTCACCCATTAATATTAACACAAAACCCACTTTGTATTTGTTATCACCATTTCTCTTGACTACCCTTATATTGAGATTTGATTTGATCGGTTGCTTAACTATTTTCATTATTTCAGTTGTTAAATTCTATCTTATTATTATTGTATGTACTTATTCTTAAAAAAAAACGAAGTATATTCATTATTAGTTCTATGTTATTTGAGCTTACGTTTAATTTTACATTTTGAGAAGAAGCTCGTGTTATTAGTGATGAATTCTTAATTGATGTAATTATTCAAGCTTTAGTTATTTTTTTAGTTAGGTAATTTATCAATTCAGTCTCGATACTAACCCTCTAATTCAACCTTTATCCACACCTTTAACCCAAGCCCTGTTACTACCCATAAAAGACCTTTTGATTTGTGTATCATATCATTTTACAGTGGTGGAGATTTAATTTTCATGCAAGCCTATGGGATTAACTTTTCATGTTTGACTCTTGAGTGCTTATTTTTGAACCTTAAACACCTTGAGTGATTTGAGTCAACCCTTGGTGAGGATGTAATTTTTTGTTGATTTTGAATTAAAGGTGATTATTTAGGTAAGGGGAAACATCTATTTTTCATACTATAAAAACTATGACTTTGATTGTTTGAATCTTTTGGAACCTTCTGGTTAAATTATCAATTTTTGAATTACCTATGAATTATGATGAAACATTATTGATGAAGGTTATGAATTGAGGAAACTCGATTTTAATTGTGAGTTGAGAATCTTGCTTGAGGACAAGCAAATGCTTAAGTGTGGGGATATTTGATAAACCGTAATATATACATATTTTAATCCCACATTTAGCATACTTTTGGATGATTTAATCCCTTGAATTGTGGAATTTGATGCTCCTAATCCTTTAATTTCATGTTTTATACTTAGGAGAGCATCGGAGGATGAAAAAAACGATAAACGGGCCGAAAATGGAGAAAATGGGCAAAAGTAAGAAATCAACACGGCCTGGAGTTCACCACACGGCCTTGCCACTTTAGCAGACTCGAACAGGCCTCGGGCTCGATTCACACGGGCGTCTCCCTGCCATTACCCATTTTAATTCCACTCGAAATAGGATACTTGCGGGCCAAGTAAGGCATCCCAAAAGCCTATATAAACACCCTAGAGGGCAACCTAAAGGCGGAGTTCGACAGAAGCCTTCTGTCAGGGCTTTTGACGGGGGGCGAAGCTAGAGAGGGCAGAACACAGGGAATTACTCCAAGAAAGCCAGTTGATCCATCTTAGAAGCCAGAATCACACTCAAGACGGAAGATCTTCCCTTCAATTTCCTTCAGGGGGTTTTAGGGTTTTTCTTATGTTTTGTTATTTACTTTCTTCTGAGATGTATTCTTATTTAAACATGAACTAAACCCCTCAAATACTTGAGGGGGATGAAACCTAAGACGGATCTTGTTATTGTTTTCTGAACTGTATGATAAATACTTGATTTGTTCTTAATTATGTGTTCTTAATTCTTGTTTTAATATTTTAGGATATTGATTCAAGTATTGATGTGCTTAGGTAGTGGAGCAAAAGTCCCTGTTTAAGAGTAGATCTAGCATAGTTAAGCGGAGTTGATCGCAACCCTAGAGATAGGATGACGATAATCTACCGGATTAGGGTCAAACTTAATATGGGAGTCCATAGATCGAGTTAATGCAACACTAGGGGTTTTAATTAGAAAGAGATTTCAATTAATCAACCTAGGGTTAGACGTTAGTAGCCTCGAAAGAGGTATTAATATAAATTAGGGAATCCTACGGATCAAGTCAAGTAAATAAATCATCTGGTTCAGAGTTAAGTAACAAGTGAAGTCTAGGTGGATTCTTCCTCGGGTATTGTCCTAATCAACTGGTTTTCCCAAAAGTATTTTCCCAATTCATTCTCTGTGTCTTAGCATCCTTAGTTTAGTAATTAGATAATTAAACATCGATTCCTTTAATACTTAGGCTAGATAATAAAAAGATAGTAACTACTAGTACTCTTGGTCCTTGAGGATACGATATTTCCGGTCTTGCCATAGCTATACTACCGAACGATTGGTGCGATTGCCTTATTCATTGTCATAGTTAGTTTGGACACGATCATCAGGCCATGTGGGCATTCGAAACTGGGACACACGGTTGTGTCCCAAACCGTGTCCAAACTTGTGAGCTCTCTGACTTGGGTCACACAGCCAAGCCACACGCCCGTGTGCTAGGCCGTGTGAGCATTCTGTTTTGTGCAAATTTAAGTTACAGGGGACACAAGACCATGTCACCTGGCCATGTGTCACACACAGTTGAGACACACGCCCGTGTGGGCAAAAATAGGCCATTTTCCTAGCCATATTTCTCACCCAATTTGTCATCAATCTAAATCAACATTTTTGGACATCAACAAACCATAACAAGGCATTCAAATCAAGCCAAAATCAATACTTAAACATGTAATACTATCACATACCAACAATATGCCCTTAGGCTCTTTAAATGACAACATAACTCATATCAATCAAATAACCAATTTCACCTACATGACCTAATACATTTATGCATAATTTACCAATTATACCAATTCAACCCAACTATCAATATACCTATAAGATTTTCATCATTCAACTATTTCAAACACACATCAAACATGATAAGGCCACTTATATACACATCAAAATTTATCCATCAAAAGCCATTCAAATGGCTAGGTCCATCAAAACATTTATACGCCATCAATGGCCAAGTTAACCTATACATGCCATTATAACCAAAATTAATTTTCTAATTATACCGAAAAGGCCGATGGATAGTGTGAAGTTACTCCGACCAGCTTCCAACCAAAACGAGCTTCCAAATTACTATAAACATGGAAAATAATACAGAGTAAGCATTTAAGCTTAGTAAGTTCGTATAACAAGGAAATTAACTTACCATTTAATCACATTTAAGGTGAGCATGTTAAAATAACATGTAAAACCCCAAACCCGGCCCAAACACTCCGACCGGATCTAGCATGTCACTAAAAAGAATTTATAAACATATCGCGTACTCAAGGGAGAATTCAGTTCACTTCTTCTGTTGTGTTTTCGAGTTTAATGTTTATTTAGAAAACTTAGTAGTTTTGTGTTAACCTAGTTGGGTTTGCCAAGTTTCAAAATCAAGTGACTTGTTAAACCCATGTTATCTGTTTACGTTATGAAGGTTTTGTCGCAAAAGATAATAATTTACTTAATAATTTCATTGTATGAAAACTTCATTTCCTTTGTGTTTTCTTTTTAAAACACCTTGTTACTTCAATTGATAGTATAACTTGAGTGTCTAAAACGTAAAAAAAAAACTCGAAATTTAAAACCCATGTAACAGGGGCCTTATTACAGCGTGAAAACCAAACCAGTTATTAAGAATAAGAAAAGTTATTTACTGAAATGAGATAAAATCATGCATGGCCACCTCGTGCTCCTCTCCAGCCCGGTCTGCTGCACTATGTGCTACCTGAGAAGATGTTAAACAACGGGGTGAGTCACAAGACTCAGTGTGCAACACTCATGCACCATCAAACTGGGCCTTAGCCCTACAGAACAGGATAAGAGAATGTCTCATACACAGGAAATGATGCAGAACCCATCCCAACCTAGGTTTCCATCCGCTACACACCTCTCGTACCTGCCAGTCACACCAATGGGGATTTCTATAATCAACCCTCACCGCTACACACCATCGATGGCAGTCATGCTGCAGTTAGCTGCTCATCATCAGAATCGTGACATAGTCACCAGAACAGATCGTGGTAGAGCCACTACAACAGATCGTGGCAGAGCCACCAGAATGCTTCCCCTTTAGTAACATATTCCCAACCCCAAGCAAGCATAAAATATCGATGTATGGATGCAACAGGTTTCAGCATGCATGCACAGAATACTCATACCATAGGTACTCTATCAGAACAGAAATCGCTAACCTGATGTTTCGCATACACCTTCCATGGGTAACCCCAAAACCAATCCCGAGATGTCGGCATTTAACAATATACATCCTACCTATGTACAAATCAAAAAATAAAGCTATGGTATGAGCAGTTACACACCTGATTACACACAACACTATACAATCAAAGTTAATGCTCTCCCTAGCTGGAATCACGACTATCTGACCACTATTCAGCTCAGACGCTGGCCCACAACCTGGTGGCCAATCACGAACAGCAGACACCGCTCTCTTCTTGAACTTAGGGGTCGAACCCGAAGGTTTGTTCCCCCCCAATCTGCGTATTTCTTGCATCCATCAAAAGCCTCGGTCAAAAACTCACTACGAGAGATATGATTTGAGTATCCATCCAACCAGGTTAAACGAAAGATAGAAGATAAATCGAATAATAGAATGACTCGGATGAATCTTTTTACCTAAGTCGATTGAATCCCGAGGTTAGCAGACTTGGATTAAAATGTTTATTGCACGCCTATACAAAAACCAAATGAGATTCAGCTAAAAGAGAATGGGTTAAAGGAGGTGGCCTTTCGGCCAAACAGGGAATATGAGCCCTCATTTCACCATTCGGCCAAAATACCAACATCATCTACTCACCTCCGATTATCCCCAAATTTTGGCACAGGCAGTCAAAGCAGAGAAGATTCAGTTACAAGGGAAGAAGAATGAAAAACAAGCCCAAAGAGAGATTTAGAAAACGATTCGGCCTAGAAGGAAAAGAAAAAGAAGAGAGAAAAGAAAAAAATAACGAAGAACTTACCAGACTCTGAGATGAGAATTCAGCTATGGTCAATAATTCAGGGGAAGAACACAAAAGAAGTGTTGCTGAGACTTAGGAGTTTCGGCTAAGAGGGAAAAAATGAAGGTATGGTTTCAGCTTTTAGTGAGTGGAAGAAGAATCAAGAACAAGATGATGAAAATCAAAAGAATTCGGCAAGAGGGGAGTTCATGAAAGGAAAAAGTGGAAGTAGAAAGGGAAGAGAAGAACAAGGTTTCGGTTTTTGAGAATGAATGGAAAAGAGGATGAAAGAATTATGCCCAAAATGGTCTTCTTAATTTCGGCTAAAGGTCATAAAAGAAGAAAAAGAATGGAAATTGACTAGGTGATTTTCGGAAAAAGAGAGCATAAGAATAGCTAATACCAAATTTCGGCAACCCTCTCCCTTGCCTAAAACCGAATGCTCCCCCCTCTCATACTCCTCAAAATTTCGGCTAGCACTTCCCCACTATGCCATCCCTTCCATCCCTCCTTATTTTCCTCTCCTCCACTCCTTCAAACGAGTTTGAATAGTTCAAACTCCTTAAGTTTCTCTCCACCATTCGTTTGAAATACTTGACCAAATCTTACCTCTCTCCTCCAGAGTTTGATTGCCATCCAACCATCTTCTTAGCCTGAGCCCAAAGAGAAGAAAAAAAATAATATTATTCCCTTGCTGCTTGAGTGATTCGAACCTCCCCCCTCTCAACTCCTTGTGACGCCATTCCTTACATGCTAAGTGGCGTTCCCTTGCCACTCTTCCACTGCATTTCCTTGTGACACAAAACGCAACTAAAACCCCTAATGTCCTACCCTTGTTTGGCTATCCCCTAAAAGTGCCAAAACTAAAATTCCACCAAGGCTTCGGCATAGCCCGGGCCTTCCCGAGGCCCCTCAACCACAACCAAACAACAAGCATAATACAACGATACGCAAAAAACATAAACGATGTAAAGCCCCTAAATCCCAGATGTTACAGTTCTACCCCCTTAAAGAAATTTCGGCCGCGAAATTTACCTGATCAAAAGAGATATCGGAGATCTTTGCCGTATAACATCCTCTGGCTCCCATGTTGCCTCCTCTGCACTGTGGTTTCGCCACAAAACTTTGACCAAAGGAACTGACTTCCTTCTTAGCACCTTTACGTCTCAATCCAAGATTTGCACTGGCTCCTCCTCGAAGGACAAGTCCGATCTCACCTCAATCTCTTCCACTGGCACAATGTGCGATGGATCAGAACGATAATGTCTTAGCATTGAAACATGGAACACATCATGTATCTGCTTCAACTCAGGAGGTAATTCTAGTTGATACGCCACCGGTCCAACTCGTCTCAAAACTTGATAAGGCCCGATAAACCTAGGACTTAACTTGCCCTTACGTCCAAATCTCATCACCTTCTTCCACGGTGACACCTTCAAGAAAACTCGATCACCTACTGCAAACTCCAATTCATTTCGCCTCAGATCCGCATAAGACTTCTGCCTGTCGGATGCTTCCTTTAACCGAGCCCGAATTAACTTAACTTTCTCTTCTGTCTCTGAAACCAGTTCTGGACCCAACATCTAACGCTCACCCAACTCTGTCCAACAAGTAGGAGTACGACACCTTCGTCCATACAGTGCTTCATAGGGCGCCATCTGAATACTAGATTGGTAGCTGTTGTTGTATGCAAATTCTGCCAAAGGTAAATACTCTTCCCAACTACCCCTGAAATCAATGACACAACCCCTTAACATATCCTCCAAGATCTGGATTACTCTCTCAGACTGACCATCAGTCTGCGGATGAAAAACGGTGCTGAAGTATAGCCTTGTCCCCAATGCTTGATGCAATGCCCTTCAAAAATGTGACGTAAACCTAGGGTCTCTATCCGATATGATCGACACTGGTACCCCATGCAGTCTCACAACCTCCGCCACATACAGCTTAGCCAACCTTTGCAGAGAATAGTCGACACGAACATGTATGAAGTGGGCGGACTTCGTCAGTCGATCAAGAATCACCCAAATCGAATCTTTCTTAGTGGGCGTAAGAGGTAGCCCATTAATAAAATCCATCGTGATTCTTTCCCACTTCCACTGTGGAATCTTCACCGGCTGCAACAAGCCCGAAGGCAACTGATGTTCTGCTTTTACCTGCTGACACGTCAAACATTTACTCACGAATTCAGTTACCTCTCGCTTCAAACCTGGCCACCAAAACTATTCTCGTAAATCCCGATACATTTTATTCCCTCCAGAATGCATAGCGTATGGGCTATTATGCGCCTCCTGAAGAATTAGCTTTCTCAACTCCACATCCTTTGGTACACGAACCCTCTTCCGGTAACACAACACCCCATCACTGTTCACACTATACTCTTCTACTTCACCATTCTGCACTTGTCGGAGTCGAGCACTCAAGACATCGTCCAACAACTGCTTCTCTTTAATCCGGCTTGTCCACATTGGTTTCACTTGAAGTTTAGCTAACAAACTGCCATCCTCATACAGGTTGAGATGAGCAAACATTGCCCTTAAATCCGCTATTACCTTCCGACTTAGCGCATCTGACACCACATTAGCCTTACCCGGATGATATTCAATCGAACAGTCATAGTCCTTCAATAGTTCAATCCACCTACGTTGCCTTAGATTCAACTCCATTCGGGTAAGGAGGTACTTGAACTCTTATGATCGGTGAAAATAACAGACTTCTCTCCATACAGGTAGTGTCTCCAGATCTTCAGAACGAATACTACCGCAGCCAATTCCAGATTATGCGTGGGATAGTTCAACTCATGTGGTCTTAACTGTTGGGATGCATACGCAACAACCTTTCCGTCTTGCATCAACACACACCCTAAACCCGTATGTGACGCATCACAGTAGACGGTAAACTCTTTCCTCGCCTCTGGCTGAATTAACACCGGTGCTTCTGTCAAAACCCTCTTCAACTTCTCAAAACTTTCTTGCTGTTCAACTGCCCAAACGAAAGGTACCCCTTTCCGTAATAACTTGGTTAATGGTGCCGCAATCAAAGAGAATCATTCTACAAACCTTCTGTAATACCCGACTAATCCCAAGAAACTTCGAATTTCTGCCACCGACTTGGTGATTTCGACCCAAAGATGACTTCTATCTTCCGGGATCAACCCTAATTCCTTCTGCAGAGACCACATGCCCTAAGAAAGTTACTTCCCTTAACCAAAACTCACACTTGCTGAATTTGGCATACAACTGTCTTTCACTCAAAATCTGCAAGACCACTCGAAGATGCACATCATGCTCCTCTTCTGATTTAAAATAAACTAGGATGTCGTATATGAACACCACAACAAACCGATCTAGGTAAGGTTGAAACACTCGGTTCATCATGTCCATAAACGCCGCTGGTGCATTCGTCAACCCGAATGGCATCACTAAGAACTCATAGTGACCGTAGCGAGTTCGAAACGCTGTTTTATGAATGTCCTCTTCCTTGACCTTTAACTGATGATACCCAGATCTTAAATCTATCTTTGAAAAGACTGTAGCCCCTTTGAGTTGATCGAACAGATTGTCGATTCTCGGTAGCGGGTACTTGTTCTTTATTGTCAACTTATTTAGCTAGCGGTAGTCAATGCACATCCGCATGGACCCGTCCTTCTTCTTCACAAACAGGACCGGCGCTCCCCACGGAGACACACTTGGTCAGATGAAACCACGGTCCAACAATTCCTGGATCTGAGCTTTGAGTTCTACCAGCTCCTTCGGCGCCATTCTATAAGGGGCGATGGACACCGGAGCCGTTCCTGGAAGTAGCTCAATTCCAAACTCCACTTCACGATCCGGAGGTAACCCTGGCAGCTCCTCAGAAAAGACGTCCACGAAATCCTTTACTGTTCTAACCTCATTAACAGTCACTTCCTTTGCGTCCAATGCACTAATAAAAGTTAGGAATGCATTGCATCCTTTCCGAATCATCTTAACAGCCTTCAACGCAGAAACCACGTTGGACAAATAATTCCTTCTTTCCCCTATCACAACCACTTCTTCGCTTCCCGGGGTACTCAACAACACGCGCTTAGTCTCACAATCCAACTTAGCACGATGTTTAACCAACCAATCCATTCCCAGGATGAGATCAAACTCTCCAAATGGTAATTCCATTAAGTCTGCCGGAAACACTACTCCTTGAGTCTCTAGAGGCACATTCCTAAATAGTTTGTCCACTATCATGGATTGTCCTAGCGGGCTAACCACAGTCATCTTCCTAGTAGTTATTTCAGATTCTATACATAAAGTCTCAGATACCGAGCATGCAACATAAGAGTGGGTTGATCCAATATCAATCAAAGCAAGAAATGGATTATCGATAAGAAACGTCACTGGGTTATAACGTCTCGGTGCATCACTATCCTTCCACCGACGAAAGTGCATAAACTAGGCTCGCCGTCTTGCGTCTACATTACCAGCACCCCTACCAGGTGCTCCACGACCCCGACCGAACCCATTTCCTCCTCTGACTGGGCCACGACCCCTCGGTAATGACTGACCACCCCTCCTAAACTGGTCAGAACCCCGTCCAGCTGGCTATACCTGATCCACTTGTGGACAGTCTTTCACCATATGATCTATAGATCCACACCTGAAACATCCACCAGTTCTCCTTCTGCACTCCCCAAAATGCACCTTCCCACATAAAGGACATGATCGATTCTGACCCCCTATAGTATATGTCAGAATATGAGCTGGCCCATCAAACCTAGGCCTTTTTTGAAAACCCCTAGATGATCCCGACGGCCCAAAACTTCGCTTATTCTTACTCCAATCCTTATCTTTATTCTGCCTCTTCGTTCACTTTACCTCTTTGGCTATTTTAACTTTATCAACCAGAATGGCAAAGTCCCTTTCTCGTTGCGGTGCTATCAATACTCTTAACTCATCCCGCAGTCCATCTTCGAACCGTACGCAGTGCTCATAGTCAGTTGCCACAATACCTCGAGCGTAACGGCTCAAGCGCAAAAATTCTGCCTCATACTCGGACACAGATTTGCTCCCCTGAACCAAATTCAAAAATGCCTTCCTCTGGGCATCCACATAGCTGGCCCCAACGTACTTTCCTTGAAATGCCACCTTAAAGAAATCCCAGTCAATCCGGTCTTCCGGAGTACCCTCTTTTACCGCAAGCCACCACTGATAGGCCTCGTCTCGAAGAAGAGACACCACCCCTTTCAACTTCTCCTCTACCGTGAAGTCAAGATCATCCATTATGCGCTCACTTGCATCTAACCAATACTTAGCTGTATTAGGGGCTACGCCAGAAACGCCCCTAAACATTTTCGCTCCATTGGCTAGAAGTCGTTCAGACACAGATTTTTGAGCTCCTGTGCCAGTGCCTGCCCCAGCAACTCTCTCTAGAACCCGCAACATTGCCTGAGACACTGCATCGTCTCCACCCGTTTGGCCCTGAAACTCTGCTTCTGCAACTGGCGGCAATGGTACCTCATTTCCTAACCCATGACCAGACCCTGCTAGTTCCGATACAGTAATCCTGCCTCTACCATGACCATGCACATTACGCCCACGTCCCCTACTACTCATCTCTATAATATCGTCTTAATCTGATTTAAAGGAATTTTATACATTAGCACTTCTTTTCACTGTTTATTAATGAGTAGTTTTATGAAGATATAATCACAAGTAGTTTTCCGCGAATCACATGCATACCGAAAGGTTTTTACTTCTAGAGTATAGTTTCTTATTTCTAACATCTACTGCAACCTATTCACATAACACATGCAACTTATACGAATCCCTTACTAATCAAGGAACTTACCTTGCGGACTTGGGCTGGAGACGCATAAGCCATGCTAAAAAAAAATACATGTGTTATCTATTATTTTTAAGACCATCCTTAGAAAATGTTTTAAACCCAAAACCCCAAAGCCGAGCTTTTGAACCTAGCTCTGATACCAATTTGTAACACCCCAAACCCGGCCCAAACACTCCGACCAGATCTGGCATGTCACTAAAAAGAATTTATAAACATATCGCGTACTCAAGGGAGAATTCAGTTCACTTCTTCTGTTGTGTTTTCGAGTTTAATGTTTATTTAGAAAACTTAGTAGTTTTGTGTTAACCTAGTTGGGTTTGCCAAGTTTCAAAATCAAGTGACTTGTTAAACCCATGTTATCCGTTTACGTTATGAAGGTTTTGTCGCAAAAGATAATAATTTACTTAATAATTTCGTTGTATGAAAACTTCATTTCATTTGTGTTTTCTTTTTAAAACACCTTGTTACTTCAATTGATAGTATAACTTGAGTGTCTAAAACGTAAAAAAAAAACCCGAAATTTAAAACCCATGTAACAGTGGCCTTATTACAGCGTGAAAACTAAACAAGTTATTAAGAATAAGAAAAGTTCTTTACTGAAACGAGATAAAATCATGCATGGCCACCTCGTGCTCCTCTCCAGCCTAGTCCGCTGCACTATGTGCTACCTGAGAAGATGTCAAACAACGGGGTGAGTCACAAGACTCAGTGTGCAACACTCATGCACCATCAAACCGGGCCTTAGCCCTACAGAACAGAATAACAGAATGTCTCATACACAGGAAATGATGCAGAACCCATCCCAACCTAGGTTTCCATCCGCTACACACCTCCCGTACCTGCCAGTCACACCAATGGGGATTTCTACAATCAACCCTCACCGCTACACACCATCGATGGTAGTCATGCTGCAGTTAGCTGCTCATCGTTAGAATCGTGACATAGTCACCAGAACAGATCGTGGCAGAGCCACTACAATAGATCGTGGCAGAGCCACCAGAACGCTTCCCCTTTAGTAACATATTCCCAACCCCATGCAAGCATAAAATATCGATGTATGGATGCAACAGGTTTTAGCATGCATGCATAGAATACTCATACCATAGGTACTCTATCAGAACAGAAATCGCTCACCTGATGTTTCACATACACCTTCCATGGGTAACCCCAAAACTAATCCCGAGATGTCGGTATTTAACAATATACATCCTACCTATGTACAAATCAAAAAATAAAGCTATGGTATGAGCAGTTACACACCTGATTACGCACAACACTATACAACCGAAGTCAACACTCTCCCTAGCTGGAATCACGACTATCTGACCACTATTCAGCTTAGACGCTGGCCCACAACCTAGTGGCCAATCACGAACAGCAGACACCGCTCTCTTCTTGAACTTAGGGGTTGAACCCGAAGGTTTGTTCCCCCCCAATCTGCGTATTTCTTGCATCCATCAAAAGCCTCGGTCAAAAACTCACTACGAGAGATATAATTTGAGTATCCACCCAACCAAGTTAAACGACAGATAGAAGATAAATCAAATAATAGAACGACTCGGATGAATCTTCTTACATAAGTCGATTGAATCCCGAGGTTAGTAGACTTGGATTAAAACATTGATTGCACACCTATACAAACACCAAATGAGATTCAGGTAAAAGAGAATGGGTTAAAGGAGGTGGCCTTTCGGCCAAACAGGGAATATGAGCTCTCATTTCACCATTCGGCCAAAATACCAACATCATCTACTCACCTCCGATTATCCCCAAATTTCAGCACAGGCAGTCAAAGTAGAGAAGATTCGGCTACAAGGGAAGAAGAATGAAAAACAAGCCCAAAGAGAGATTTAGAAAACGATTTGGCCTAGAAGGAAAAGAAAAAGAAGAGAGAAAAGAAAAAAAATAACGAAGAACTTACCAGACTCTGAGATGAGAATTCGGCTATGGTCAATAATTCAGGGGAAGAACACAAAAGAAGTGTTGCTGAGACTTAGGAGTTTCGGCTAAGAGGGAAAAAATAAAGGTGTGGTTTCAGCTTTTAGTGAGTGGAAGAAGAATCAAGAACAAGATGATGAAAATCAAAAAAATTCGGCAAGAGGGAAGTTCATGAAAGGAAAAAGAGGAAGTAGAAAGGGAAGAGAAGAACAAGGTTTCGATTTTTGAGAATGAATGGAAAAGAGGATGAAAGAATTATGCCCAAAATGGTCTTCTTAATTTCGGATAAAGGTCATAAAAGAAGAAAAAGAATGGAAATTGACTAGGTGATTTTCAGAAAAAGAGAGCATAAGAATAGCTAATACCAAATTTCGACAACCCTTTCCCTTGCCTAAAACCGAATGCTCCCCCCTCTCACACTTTTCAAAATTTCAGCTAGCACTTCCCCACTATGCCATCCCTTCCATCCCTCCTTATTTTCCTCTCCTCCACTCCTTCAAACGAGTTTGAATAGTTCAAACTCCTTAAGTTTCTCTCCACCATTCATTTGAAATACTTGACCAAATCTTACCTCTCTCCTCCAGAGTTTGATTGCCATCCAACCACCTCCCTAGCCTGAGCCCAAAGAGAAGAAAAAAACTAATATTATTCCCTTGCTGCTTGAGTGATTCGAACCTCCCCCCTCTCAACTCCTTGTGACGCCATTCCTTGCATGCTAAGTGGCGTTCCCTTGCCACTCTTCCACTGCATTTCCTTGTGACACAAAACACAACTAAAACCCCTAATGTCCTACCCCTGTTTGGCTATCCCCTAAAAGTGCTAAAACTAAAATTCCACCAAGGCTTCAGCTTAGCCCGAGCCTTCCCGAGGCCCCCCAACCACAACCAAACAACAAGCATAATACAACGATACGCAGAAAACATAAACGATACAAAGCCCCTAAATCCCGGATGTAACATAACCAAACCAATTTGGCCAAAAGCCTAAACACATATCTTCAACATGTTAGCCATGTAACACTTTCCATAACCAATAAACATGAATGTACATAATCACTAGGTAAGATTCACATACATGTATCATCCATCTCATATTTCAATATATCATGTAATATCATTTCCATGTAATTCAAGTATATACCCATTATTGTTTATTTCAAACTCATATTGTTTCATATCAGAACTTTGCCCGTTGAACCATTTAAAATATCATTGGATACACGGATAGTACACACGAAGTGTAAAAATCTGCAATCTGTCAATTCATGTACTTGTATGCTTATACAAGCATGTAAATGGGAAGCTCTTCCAAGCCATATAACGGGAAGTTCATGTGAGCTAAGTAACGGGAAGCTCATACGAGCTGTATATCAGGAAGCTCTTGTAAGCCAAATATTAGGAAGCTCATGAGAGCCAAGTATCGGGAAGCTCAAGAGAGCTAAGTATCGGGAGGCTCAAGAGAACTGTGGTGTATCTACAACACATGCAAGATTACAACCATATCGAAAACCCTAATTGTAACACCCCAAACCCGGCCTAGACGTTATGACCGGATCTAACGTGCCACATCAAGTGTTGTTTGAAAACTATATGTTCATTGGAAAACCCTTCTACAAATCAAAACTTTCTACCCTTTAAAAATCCTGATTTCCATTGCTTATTAACCAAACAAAATTTGCTCAAGGTCATTCCCTTGAGAAAATATTATTTTTTTAAAGCCTTGTTTGTTGCGAAAGTTTGATTTAAAGCAGAAAGTAAAACGTGATATTTTGAAGCTTGATGAGTTATTGTTTTAAAAACCCGTGTTTAATAGACTAGCAGTTTGTAACTAAAAGAAATACCAAATCAAAGTTAAAAAGAAAAACCCAATGGCCTTATTACAAAATTATTAACCCAATAATTTAAAATAAAACAAATTAAACTAAAATCGCCAAGTTTAACTTTAAAGCATATCTGACGTGTGGCCACCTCCGAGTCCCTCGCAGCTCCAAATCCTCTAAGGCTGGGGATTACCTGCACAGTTAAAAGATAGGGTGAGTTACGAGAATTCAGTGTGTAATCCCCTATTACGGTCACAGTTTGGGCCTTAGCCCATACAACATCAGTCTGGGCCTAAGCCTTATTCAGTAATAGTCTAGGCCTAAGCCCTACATCATATCAATGCAAAACAGGCATGTACCCCAACCCTGTCAAGCCAACTCTCCACCCGTACCAACCATCTCTCCATGTGGGGACCAAGTCAACCCACCCAGCAAACTCTCCAATGATGCAGCCTAGCTGCTAACAACGATATACGTGGCTGAGCCACTAGGATCAAAATACGTGGCGATGCCACTATAACGATACTTCCTCCGAAATCCATAGCCCAACCCAATGCAGTATGTCATGCCATAATTAATTCATGTATGCAATGCATCACAATCAAAATCAGTCATACAATTACTACTCATACATCCATGATTCTACCACTAAGGGTATAACGGTCATTTGGTCAGTTGAGGTTAAAACAGTAATTTACCCCTCAGGGTTATTTCGGTAATTTACCCATCAAGGGTATTTCAGGAATTTATCCATCAAATGTATTTCGGTAGTTTACCCATCAAGGGTATTTCGGTAATTTACCCATCAAGGGTATTTCGGTGCAATTGGGCCTAAAGCCCAATTTCAGCCCAAGCAGGCCCACACGCTCGTGTGGCCCATTCAGCCCATTTTCGGTCACAGTTCTGCAGACTCTGCAGCCACATCTATCACCCGGCACTTACCACGGATTTTGCCCATGTGGGCCTGTTAGCCCATAGGGCCCTCTTAGCCCACTTCGGCTCAACAAGGCCCATTACAGCCTCAGTCCCACGAGAGAGTTCGTGACACTCCCAACAGTCTATTGCCAACACTTGTGGCTCGATTTATCTCTACGAGCGCTCGTACGCTCGAGTGATCTCAAATGCCGGTATTCTAGCTTTTCGGTACTTCGACTTTTAGCCGATTCACAGAACATCGCATTAACAGAACAAACATGGGTGTGAGATTACACACCTGTTATGAGTTATGGCTTGAGACACTTTTCGAGGCAATAACAATTGAGTCAATAGTTAGTCTCAACCTTTGATAATCCATAACATTGAATCACTCCACTCAACTAACTTCACTTACCACGAGACACGATCTCCTACAGTGCAACGGTAATCGGCCCTATCCCTTGGCTAAGGAAGACAAGTCCCTAGCAATAATTGATGAACAAAAGAGTGTTAGTAAACATCCAACATTCGCCCCCCACTGAGAAAAGAGAGAGACCAAAGTTTACCCAAGCAGTCACAATAATTATCACTAGCAACGAATTAAGAAAGTATAAGCATTACTCCACCCTTACCAACACCAAAGAACGATGACAAACGTCAGTTGTCTGACAACAGGATTCATCCCCCACCACTGAGAACAAAAGATTCAGAAGGAAGGGAATATGTAGATTCGGCTTACAAGGTTCGACCAGCAAAAGGAGAACCAAAACTTCAAGAAGAAATGTATTCAGCTTAAAGAGAAATCAATAAGGGAAGAGTGTAACTACAGCTTAGAGGTAAAGAAAAGAAACGAACGATTAGGAAGAAGAGTAATGAGAAGAAAGAAGAAAAGAAGGTGAGAGTAAAGGCTTACCAATTCGGCACTTAGCAGGAAAAATGAAGGAGAAAGAAAAATAAGAACAAGGTGAATTTGGCAGAGGTCAAAAATGAAAAGAAAGGCCTAAAATGTCCAAAGGTACCAAAATGAAAACACTCCCACAAAACAATCCAAAGAAAGTTCGGCA
Source organism: Gossypium sturtianum (assembly GCA_025698515.1). Classification (NCBI taxonomy): domain Eukaryota; kingdom Viridiplantae; phylum Streptophyta; class Magnoliopsida; order Malvales; family Malvaceae; genus Gossypium; species Gossypium sturtianum. The sequence goes on from CM046954.1 coordinate 36,112,777, forward strand.
CTCTCCCCCCTAACACAAAACTGAATATGCACTCTCCAATAATGCCAACCCTTGGCTGAAATTCCCTATTCAACTTCCCTACATTCGGCCAACACTCCCTCACACATCCATCCCCTTGATTTCCTCCACTGAATCCTCCTTGAAACACTCTCAGCCTCCTATTCAAAATTCTTGACCAAGTCTTCAACTTCCCTTGCAGAGTTTGATCCAAACTCTACCTCTTGCTCCCTCAAGACATAAAATAAAGGTCCCCTTTTGTTAGTCATGGGATTCGAACCCCTTCCCCCCTTGCCTTCCTCAAGACGCCACAGCCATCTTGCCACCAGCTCACTTGTGACACTTAAACGCACACAAATATACTTAAGTCCTACTGCAAACAACCCTCTCCCCTTTAGGTCCAAAAACTAAAATTTTTCTAAAGCTCAGACTCGAACCCAGGCCTCCTTAGGACCCCCAAACACACCCAAATAGCTAGCCGTTCAAGCACAACATGAATTTGAGAAAAATTACAAACCCCTAACTTTTGGGGCGTTACAACTCTACCCCCCTTAAAGAAATTTCGGCCTCAAAATTTACCTGATCAGAAGAGATGAGGGTATTGCTGTCGTATCGCCTACTCAGGCTCCCACGTGGCTTCCTCTAAACCGTGATTACGCCACAGTACCTTGACTAATGGAATAGATTTTCTCCTCAGCACCTTAACATCATGATCCAGTATCTGCACCGGTTCTTCCTCAAAAGTCAGATCAGGTCTTACCTTGATGTCCTCCACCAGCACTATATGCAAGGGATCAAAACGGTATCGCCTCAGCATAGAGACGTGAAACACGTTATGTATACGATTTAACTCAGAAGGCAGCTCCAACTGATAGGCGACCAGTCCCACACGTTTTAATATCTGGTAAGGTCCGATGAATCTAGGGCTCAACTTGCCTTTCTGCCCAAATCTTAAAATCTTCTTCCATGGTGAGACTTTCAAGAAGACAAAATCTCTCGCCGAGTACTCAATCTCTTTACGCTTCAAATCAGCATACGACTTCTACCTATCAGATGCTTCTTTTAACTGATTACGAATCAATTTCACTTTTTCCTCGGTTTCAGAAACTAGTTCTCGCGCCAATATTCGCCGCTCACCCGATTACGTCCAACAAGTAGGGTATGACACCACGACCATATAACGCCTCGCATAAATTGCCATCTAAATCTTTGGATTGATAGTCGTTGTTGTGCGAATTACGCCAGCGGTAAATAGTCTTCCCAACTACCTTTGAAATCAATCACCTGACTTCTTAGCATGTCTTCAAAATCTGAATTACCCTCTCTGACTGACCATCAGTCTGAGGATGAAATGCCGTGCTGAAATCCAACCTTGTACCCAAAGCTTCTTGTAACACTCTCCAGAATCGTGATGTGAATCTAGGGTCCCTGTCCGAAATGATAGACACCGGTACCCCATGTACCCTCACAATCTCAGCCACGTATAACTTGGCCAGCTTTTGCAACGAATAATCAGTGCAGACTGGTATTAAGTGGGCAGATTTAGTCAATCGATCAACAATTACCCATACCGAATCTTTCTTAGCAGGCGTTAGGGGTAGCCCACTAAAAAATCCATGGTTACCCTCATCCATTTCCAGAGTGGAATTTTAACAGGTTGCAGCAATCTAAAAGGCAGTTGATGCTCAGCCTTTACCTGCTGGCAAGTCAAACACTTACTTACAAAATCGGTAACCTCACGCTTAAGTCTTGGCCACCAGTACAGTTCACGTAGATCTCGGTATAACTTGTTTCCACCCGGATGCATAGCGTATGGGCTACTATGCGCCTCCCACAGAATAGACTGCCTTAACTCAGAATCCATTGGTACACAGACTCTCCCACGGAAGCATAATACTCCTTCACTATTCAGCCCAAAATCCACAGTCTCTCCATACTTCACCAGTTGGAAACGAAGAACCAACGACTCATCCAGCAACTGCTTCTCTTTAATTTGATCAATCCAAGTCAGTTTCACCTGAAGCTCATCTAACTGACTACCATCCTCAAACAGGCTGAGACGAGCAAACATTGCTCTTAGATCAGATACAACCTTACGGCTCAGTGTATCCGCTACCACGTTAGCTTTTCCCGGATGGTACTCAATCGAGCAATCATAATCCTTAAGCAACTCTATCCATCTTTGTTGCCTAAGGTTCAACTCCTTCTAGGTAAGGAGGTACTTGAGACTTTTATGGTTGGTATAAACGATCGACTTCTCCCCGTACAAGTAATGTCTCCAAATATTTAGTGCGAATACCACCGCAACTAATTCCAAGTCATGAGTGGGGTAATTCACCTCGTGCAGCCTAAGCTGATGAGACGCATAAGCTACTACCTTACTGCCTTGCATCAACACACAACCCAAACTCGTGTGCGACGCATCACAGTAAACAATGAATTCCTTTCCAGCCTCTGGCTGTATTAATACCAGGGCTTCAGTCAGAATCTTCTTCAGTTTCTCAAAACTCTCCAGCTGTTTATCAGTCCAAACAAATAGTACTCCTTTACGCAGTAACTTAGTTAGAGGTGCAGCAATCAGTGAAAACCCCTCAACGAACCGTTTGTAATACCCGGCCAGACCCAGAAAACTTTGAATCTCAGATACTGACTTCAATGGCCTCCAGTCTAATACGGCCTCGACTTTCCGAGGATCAACCCTAATCCCCTCAGCAGACACGACATGTCCTAAAAATGTCACCTCTTGCAGCCAAAACTCGCACTTACTGAACTTGGCATAAAGCTGGTTTTCTCTAAGTATTTGCAGGACAATTCGGAGATGTGAATCATTCTCCTCCTCGGTTCTTGAATACACCAGGATATCATCTATAAACACCACCACGAACCGGTCTAAGTAGGGTTGAAAGACCCGGTTCATCATATCCATGAAAGCAGCTGGTACATTCGTTAACCCAAACGGCATGACCAGAAACTCGTAATGTCCATAACGAGTCCAGAATGCAGTCTTGTACACATCTGCCTCCTTAACCCTTAGCTGATGATACACCGATCTGAGATCTATCTTGGAGAAAATTAAAGCTCCTCGTAACTAGTCAAACAGATCGTCTATTCTTGGCAGAGGGTACTTGTTCTTAATCGTCAGTTTATTCAATTGACGATAATCAATACACATGCGCATGGAGCCATCCTTCTTCTTCACGAACAATACCGGTGCTCCCCATGGAGACACACTCGGTCGGATGAATCATCGATCCAGTAGCTCTTGGACCTGAGCCTTTAATTCCACCAGCTCCTTCGGCGCCATCCTATAAGGGGCGATGGACACCGGAGCCATTCCCGATAGGAGCTCAATACCAAATTCGACCTCACGACTTGGAGGCAACCCTGAAAGCTCTTCAGAAAATACATCTGAAAACTCCTTTACTGTCCTGACATCCCCAACAGGCAAACCCTTAGCATCAGATGTGCTGACATAAGCTAGGAACGCCTCGCAATCTTTGCGAACCAGCTTCTCGGCCCTTAATGTTGAGATTACATTAGATAAATAATCCCTTCGCTCCCCTATCACGACCACCTCTTCAACCTCCAAAGACTTTAATACCATACGCTTAGCAGCGCAATCCAAATTCGCACGGTGTTTCACTAACTAATCCATGCCCACAATGAGATCGAACTCGCCAAACGACAGTTCCATCAAATCCGCCGGAAAGACAACCCCTTAGACCTCTAGAGGCACGTCTCTAAATAGTTATTCACTCTAACCAACTGTCCCAGTGGACTAATCACTGACATTTCCCTATCAGTAATTTCGAACTGTATGCCCAATATTCTAGACACAGTACATGCAACATACGAGTGCGTAGCCCAATATCAATTAAAACGGTATATAGTACATTATGAATAAGAAACGTACTAGTTATGACATCAGGAGCGTCGCCATCCTCTTGGCACCGAGCAGCATAAACCAATGCTGGCTGTCTCGCCTCTGTGTTACCAGCACCTCTGCCCGGTGCTCCACGAACTCGTCCTAACCCATTTCCCCTTCTAGGTGGACCACGGCCTCTCGGTGGCTGCTGACCACCTCTCCCTGGCTGCACATAGCCCTGACCTGCAGCTTGCATCTGAACGGGCCTCTAAGGACAATATCTAAATTGATGATCCTCGGACCCACATTTGAAACACCCCCAATTCTTTTCCAACACTCTCCCAAATGAGGTCTCCCACACTCAATGCAAGGCTGCGGTCGACCAGCAACAACTAAAACCCCAGCTCGGGCTGGCCCATCGAACCTAGGCCTCTTCTTAGGCCCATCAGAAGAACTTGAGGGCCTAAAATCCCTCTTATTTCTGCCCCTCTCCTTCTCACAGTTCTAACGCTCAGAGCGTTTCACATTGATAAACCGTAATATATACAGATTTTAATCCCATATTTAGCATACTTTTGGATGATTTAATCCATTGAATTGTGGAATTTGATGCTCCTAATCCTTTAATTTCATGTTTTATACTTAGGAGAGCATCGGAGGATGAAAAAAATGAGAAACGGGCTGAAAATAGAGAAAATGGGCTAAAGTAGGAAATCAACACGGCCTGGAGTTCACCACACGGCCGTCCCACTTTAGCAGACTCGAACACGGCCTTGGGCTCGATTCACACGGGTGTGTCCCTACCGTGGCCAAAATGAGTTTCATTTGGAATAGGATACTTGTGGGCCAAGTAAGGCATCCCGAAAGCCTATATAAACACCCAAGAGGGAAACCTAAATGGGGAGTTCGACAGACGCCTTCTGTCAGGGCTTTTGACCGAGGGCGAAGCCAGAGAGGGATGAACACAGGAAATTACTCAAAGACAGCTAGTTGATTCATCCCAGAAGCCAAAATCACACTCAAGACGGAAGATCTTCCCTTCAATTTCCTTCAGGGGGTTTTAGGGTTTTTCTTATGTTTTGTTATTTACTTTCTTCTGAGATGTATTCTTTATTAAACATGAACTAAACCCTCAAATACCTGAGGGGGATGAAACCTAAGGCAGATCTTGCTATTGTTTTCTGAACTGTATGATAAATACTTCATTTGTTCTTAATTATGTGTTCTTAGTTCTTGCTTTAATATTTCAGGATATTGATTCAAGTATTGATGTGCTTAGGCAGTGGAGCAAAAGTCCCTGTTTAAGAGTAGATCTAGCATAGTTAAGCGGAGTTGATCGCAACCCTAGAGATAGGATGACGATAATCTACCGGATTAGGGTAAAACCTAATATAGGAGTCCATAGATCGAGTTAATGCAACACTAGGGGTTTTAATTAGAAAAAGATTTCAATTAATATTAGTCTCGAAAGGGATAATAATATAAATTAGGGAATCCTACGGATCAAGTCAAGTGAATAAATCGTCTGGTTCAGAGTTAAGTAACAAGTGAAGTCTTGGTGCATTCTTCCTCATGTATTGTCTTAATCAACTGGTTTTCCCAAACATATTTTCCCAATTCACTCTTTGTGTCTTAGCATCCTTAGTTTAGTAATTAGTTAATTAAACATCGATTCCCTTAATACTTAGGCTAGATAATAAAAAGATAGTAACTACTGGTACTCTTGGTCCTTGAGGATACAATATTTCAAGTCTTGCCATAGCTATACTACCGAACGATAGGTGCGCTTGCCTTATTCGTTGTCATTGTTAGTCTGGACACGATCAAGTTTTTGGCGCCGTTGCCGGGGACTAAGATATTAGGAAAACTAAATTTTTATCACTTTATCCATTTTATTTATTTGCAATTTATTTTTATTTTTATTTTATTTTAACTTTGCTAATTTTTCTTTTATTTGCTTCTGGCAGGTAATTCTAGTTTATGACTCGAAGGAGCCCATCATGACCATTACTCTTTGACAGTGATATTGAAGGTACCGTTCGCAGAAATCAAGGAGAAATTAGGCGAAGCCTACAGTACATACAAGAAGAGCAAGAGGACAACACCAACACTACCGAAGAGATGGCTGACAATAATTCACTACCTCCTATAGTTGTCGCAAATCCGGTGAATCAAAACCCTGCTCCTCGAACTATGTATGATTATGCTAAACCTAATTTAACAGGAACTGAATCAAGTATTGTTAGACCTGCTGTTGCTGCAAATAATTTTGAACTGAAACCTAACACTATACAGATGATTCAACAATTTATTCAGTTTGATGGTTTGCAGGATAAGGATCCAAATAATCACTTAGCAAATTTTCTTGAGTTTTGCGACATTTTCAAAATCAATGGCGTTTTTGATGATGCCATTCGCCTTCAGCTGTTTCCCTTTTCGTTGAGAAACAAAGCTAAACAATGGTTGAACTCGTTACCACGAGGATCAATCATTACATGGGAACAAATGACTGAAAATTTTTTGTTAAAATATTTTTCGCCGGCTAAAATGGCCAAGTTGAGGAATGATATCTCTTTTTTTGTGCAGATGGATTTAGAGACACTTTACGATACATGGGAGAGATACAAGGATTTACTAAGAAGGTGCCCTCATCATGGGTTACCATTATGGCTACAGGTTCAAACCTTCTATAACGGTGTGAACCCCTCGACTAGGCAGTTGATTGATTCAGCCGCCGGCGGAACCCTGAATAACAAAACACCTGAAGTGGCTTATGAGTTTATAGAGGATATGTCATTGAATAACTATCAGTGGCAAGTTACAAGGACAAGGCCAACAAAAGCCGCTAGTGTTTTCAACCTCGACGCAGTAACCATGCCATCAAATCAGGTAGAACTTTTAAATAAGAAAATTGATGGTTTATATGGTTCTTCGCAGGTACACCCAGTAATGCAGTGCGATGTAAATGGAAGAGGGATGAGCAATACAGAATACCGGCCTTACAACCCAAGCATTGAAAACGAGCAAGTTCACTATACGGGTAATAATCCTCGACCTCAAAATAATCCTTATAGTAACTCTTACAATCCAGGATGGAGGAACCATCCAAATTTTTCATGGGGAGGTCAAGGAAATCAGAGACAACAACCCCCTCCAGGCTTTCAACAGTAACCCTACCCACAGGAGAAGAAGCCGAACCTTGAGGAGATGCTGAAAAAATTTATCGCGGTGTCAGAAACACGCTTTCAAAACACCGAAACAACACTCAAAAATTAGCAAGCATCGATTCAAGGGCTCGAAAATCAATTAGGACAACTTGCTAAGATGATCTCAGAACGACCACAAGGTAGCTTGTCAAGCAACACTGAAACTAACCCAAATGAGCAACTTTATGCCATAACTACTCACAAAAGTGAAGGGTTAGATGAACCAACCTTGAGGCAAGAGATCGTGGTGGATGAAGGTAAGGTTGAGGTAAGCCATGATAAACCAAAATCGGTAATTACAGAGTACCAACCTCATGTGCCATACCCCAATGCGACAAAAAAAGACCTCACAGATGAACAATTCGGGAAATTTCTTAAACTCTTAAAAAATTACATATTAACTTATCGTTTCTTGAAGCTCTTTTACAGATGCCCAATTCAAGGAAATTTTTAAAAGAGCTTTTGACAAACAAACGAAAGCTAGACGAGGCGTTGCATGTGGACCTAAACGCAGTGTGCTCAGCAATTCTAAATAAACTACCACGAAAGTTAAAAGATCCTGGGAGTTTTACAATTCCATGCTTAATTAGTAGTTTAGATATTAATAATGCTTTGGCTGATTTAGGGGCGAGTATCAATATTATGCCTTATAAAATGTTTAAACAGCTAGGTCTAGGGAAACCCAAACAAACTAGGATGAGTATTCAACTCGCAGATAAAACTATTAGAGTTCCTAAGGGTATAATCGAAGTTGTACTAGTGAAAATTAATAAATTCATATTCCCAGTAGACTTTGTTGTTTTAGACATGGATGAGGACAATAATGTTCCTTTAATATTAGGACGGCTCTTTTTAGCAACTTCTAGGACCATTATCGATGTTGATACAAGGGAAGTAACACTTCATGTAGGTGATGACATGATTAAACTCAAAGCACGTGATTCTGACAGAATACCTATCGATCAAGAGAATACAAGTCCTGTTAATTTAAATAAACTTAACGTTCAATCTTCTTTACAGGAAATCTCTCAGGAAAAGATAACAGAGCCAGGATCTCGTGTTCATACTGAGAATACAACTGTTCATGAGGAACGAAGGTTACAAATCGATGAACTAGATGAATGGCGGACACACGTCAAGGAAAAACCAAAAAAACACGAAGAACCAAAGCAAAACCATGTCAAACTTAAAGATGAGACATACCAATTTCATATCGGGGATCAGGTACTGTTAGATACAACCGACCCTCGAATAGCCACTTCAGAGCTTAATACAAATGGTGCGACTCCTTTTACGGTACTTAAGGTCTTTCCATACGGGACGGTCGAGGTAACTCATTCTAATTTCGGCACTTTTAAGGTAAATATTACCCGACTCAAACCATATGTTGATAGAATTGATAGTAAGAAGAAGGAGTTTCGACTCCTCAAACCACCATGGTTATGTGAATGACAGGTAAGTCTAACTCAAGACTTTAAACGAGCGCTTCTCAGGAGGCAACCCGAGCACTAACCCCACTAATGTCCATATTTTTGAATTTTAGCATCTAACTAAAAACTAACCAAATTTTTTAAGCGCAGGTTTCCCTACCCACACGGCCTTACACACGGGCGTGGCCGTGGCCGTGTGAAAACAGGGCAAAACTTTTCCAAAAAACACGGGCTGCGATAAAACACCACGGCCGTGCGATGCGACCGTGGTCGACACTGCCTAAAGAACACGGGCGTGTGATCCTCTACCCGCCCGTGGGACCTTTGAGTCCATTTATTTTTCCTTTTTCTCTTGTTTTCATTTTGAATTTCTTTTCTTTTATCTTTCTCGTCTTTAATTTATATTATTATATTTTTATTTCTTTAATTTAGGTTCAAGGGGCTGTTAACGAACGACCACACCACCATCGGAGTATCCTCCCCACCTTCACCTCTCTCTAACTTCACCGTTTCTTTTCATTGACTCCATCCAAAATTCAGGAAGTTTCACTTCTCTCCCTATCTTATGATTTTATTACTATATTGCTATTATCTATCTTTGTATATTGAGGACAATGTACATCTTAAGTGTGGGGGGGTTAACTACAGTATTATTTGAAAATCCCTGAATTATGTCTTATTCTTAAGTAATTTTCTCATATTACTGTTAGAATGAAATTTCTTTTTATTTATGATTTTCATTGATATGTTTCGGATTAAGTCATAGTTAATTGTGCAGTGATGATTTAAACTTTAGGAGACTAGAGAATCAAGCATGATGAGTCTATTTTCAGAATTAAAAATTGATAGGATGTCTACCTGAATCTAATTATTACCTTGAAATTTGAAATTCACAAAATTTACATAAAAAACCAATAATTTTTGTGAGATCTTGAGCCATTCAGAGCATACATTCTTTTCTTGCTCACTGTATTGATTATGAGTGTGTCAACATTAATTCGTTATTCTAGAACTTTCTTCGATCATACATGTCGAGACCACACCTATGATTTGATATACTGAGATGATAAAGGCACCTAGGTTTTAACCCACTTATTCCACTAAAAAGCCTACCCGTTTAATTAACCCTTAGTGAACCCTTTGAATCCTAACAAACCATTTCTTGACTCACCCATTAATATTAACCCAAAATCCACTTTGTATTTGTTATCACCAATTCTCTTGACTACCCTTATATCGAGATTTGATTTGATCGGTTACTTAACTATTTTCTTTATTTCAGTTGTTAAATTCTATCTTATTATTATTGTATGTGATTTGTTCTTAAAAAAAATATTCTGGGAATCTATTCATTAGTACTTCTTTGTTATTGGAGCTTAAGCAGTTAATTTTACATTTTGAGAAGAAGCTCATGTTATTAGTGATGAATTCTTAATTGATGTAATTATTTAAGTTTAAGTTTTAGTTATTTTTCTAGTTAGGTAATTTATCAATTCAGTTTCGATACTAACCCTCTAATTCAGCCTTTATCCACACCTTTAACCCAAGCCCCGTTACAACCCATAAAAGACCTTTTGATTTGTGTATCATATCATTTTACAGTGGTGGAGATTTGATTTTCATGCAAGCCTATGGGATTAACCTTTCATGTTTGACTCTTGAGTGCTTATTTTTGAACCTTAAACACCTTGAGTAATTTGAGTGAACCCTTAGTGAGGATGTCAATTCTTGTTGATTTTGAATTAAAGGTGATTATTTAGGTAAGGGGAAACACCTATTTTTCGTACCATAAAAAAAAACTATGACTTCGATTGTTTGAATCTTTAGGAAACTTCTGGTTAAATTCTCAATGTATAAATTACCTATGAATTATGATGAAACATTATTGATGAAGATTATGAATTGAGGAAATTCGATTTTAATTGTGAGTTCAGAATTTTGCTTGAGGACAAGCAAATGCTTAAGTGTGGGGGTATTTGATAAACCGTAATATATACATATTTTAATCCCACATTTAGCATACTTTTCGATGATTTAATCCCTTGAATTGTGGAATTTGATGCTCCTAATCCTTTAATTTCATATTTTATACTTAGGAGAGCATCTGAGGATGAAAAGAACGAGAAACGGGCCGAAAACGAAGAAAATGGGCCAAAGTAGGAAATCAACATGGCCTGGAGTTCACCACACGGCCGTGCCACTTTAGCAGACTCGAACACGGCCTTGGGCTCGATTCACACGGGTGTTTCACAAGGGCGTGTCCCTACCGTGGCCAAGATAAATTTCATTCGAAATAGGATACTTGTGGGCCAAGTAAGGCATCCCGAAAGCCTATATAAACACCCTAGAGGGAAACCTAAAGGGGGAGTTCAATAGAAGCCTTCTGTCATGGCTTTTGACAGGGGGCAAAGCCAGAGAGGGCTGAACACAGAAAATTACTCAAAGACAGCCAGTTGATTCATCCCAGAAGCTAAAATCACACTCAAGACGGAAGATCTTCCTTTCAATTTCCCTCAGGGGGTTTTAGGGTTTTTCTTATGTTTTGTTACTTACTTTCTTCTGAGATGTATTCTTTATTAAACATGAACTAAACTATCAAATACCTGAGGGGGATGAAACCTAAGACGGATCTTGTTATTGTTTTCTGAACTGTATGATAAATACTTGATTTGTTCTTAATTATGTGTTCTTAATTCTTGCTTTAATATTTCAGGATATTGATTCAAGTATTGATGTGCTTAGGCAGTGGAGCAAAAGTCCCTGCTTAAGAGTAGATCTAGCATAGTTAAGCGGAGTTGATCGCAACCCCAAAGATAGGATGATGAAAATCTACCGAATTAGGAACAAACCTAATATGGGAGTCCATAGATCGAGTTAATGCAACACTAGGGGTTTTAATTAGAAAGAGATTTCAATTAATCAACCTAGGATTAGACGTTATTAGTCTCAAAAGGGTTAATAATATAAATTAGGGAATCCTACGGATCAAGTCAAGTGAATAAATCATCTGGTTCAGAGTTAAGTAACAAGTGAAGTCTTGGTGGATTCTTCCACGGGTATTGTCTTAATCAACTGGTTTTCCCAAAAGTATTTTCCCAATTCACTCTCTGTGTCTTAGCATCCTTAGTTTAGTAATTAGTTAATTAAACATCGATTCCCTTAATACATAGGCTAGATAATAAAATACTAGTAGTTTTGGTCCTTGAGGATACGATATTTCTGGTCTTGCCATAGCTATACTACCGAACGATAGGTGCGCTTGCCTTATTCGTTGTTATAGTTAGGTTGGACACGATCACACATCCTTGGCAATCTTTGCCTTCTCAATTAGGGAAGCAAAGTCCCTTTCCTTCTGCGGGGCTATCAGTACCCACAACTCATCCCGGATACCATCCTCGAACCGCACGCTGCGCTCATACTAAGTCGCGACTATGCCCCGAGCATACCGGCTCAACCGCAGAAACTCTGCCTCATACTCTGCTACAGACTTATTCCCCTGGACCAGACTCAAGAATTCCTTCCTCCGGGCATCCACATAACTCGCCCCAACATATTTTCCTTGGAAGGTCGTTTTAAAGAAGTCCCATGTCAAACGGTCGGCCTGCGTGCCTTCTTTCACGGTAAGCCACCATTGATATGCCTCATCCCGCAGTAAAGACACTGCTCCCTTTAGTTTTTGCTCCACCGTGCAGTCAAGATCATCCATGATTATTGTATCTGACCTCCAACCAATATTACGCTACATTCGGGGCTACACCGAGAGATGCCTCTGAAGATTTCTGCCCTGTTCAACCGGAGTCGCTCAGAAATTGACCCTCGGCCCACTGACCCAGTACTTACTCCAGAAACCTTTTAAGAACTCGCAACATCGCTTGGGACAGAGCATCATTCCCACTAGATCAGTCATGAGACCCCGTTTTAGTCACTGGTGAGGCTGGCGCTTCCCTATCCGGCATGTGCCCTGATGCTGACGATCCAGCCCTAGCACCTCGGCCTCTACCACGGCCACGTGTACCCCTTCCGCGACCTCTTGTGCTCATATCGATGTAGCGTAGTTATCTGATTTAAGAGTTTTATGCATCAGCTTATAATTCTCATAATTATTAATAAATATCTTATGAAAACAGTAATTAGAGTTGTTTTCGCAGATCGAATCCTTTCTACAGTTTTCAATCTCCTATAGTCTCAGTTTTCCCTAACTAAGAGGTTTCAATATACTACCACTATCCCTAGTAGTTTCGTAGTATAGTCATTTCAGTACATAACAGAGTACAATGTCAGAGAACTTACGGGTTTGGTGCAGGAGACTTGATGAACCACACTTTCAGTAACATCATTTCTTCCCAAACCAAATTTAAACAAACTAAGAAATTTTTTCAAAACCCATTCCACAGCCGAGTTTTGCAACCTGGCTCTGATGCCACTAAATGTAACACCCCAAATCGGGCCTAGACGTTATGACCGGATCTAACGTGCCACATCAAGTGTTGTTTCAAAACTATATGTTCATTGGAAAACTCTTCTACAAATCAAAACTTTCTACCCTCTAAAAATCCCGATTTCCATTGCTTATTAACCAAACAAACTTTGCTTAAGGTCATTCCATTGAGAAAATATTATTATTTTTAAAGCCTTGTTTGTTGCGAAAGTTTGATTTAAACAGTGCGGAAACGTGATATTTTGAAAACAGTAGTTATTGTTTTAAAAACCCGTGTTTAATAGACCAGCAGTTTGTAACTAAAAGAAATACCAAATCAAAGTTAAAAAGAAAAACCCAATGGCCTTATTACAAAATTATTAACCCAATAATTTAAAATAAAACAAATTAAACTAAAATCGCCAAGTTTAACTTTAAAGCATATCTGACGTGTGGCCACCTCCGAGTCCCTCGCAGCTCCAAATCCTCTAAGTCCGGGATTACCGCGCGCTTAAAGACAGGTGAGTTACGAGAACTCAGTGTGTAATCCCCTATTACGGTCACAGTCTGGGCCTTAGCCCATACAGCATCAGTCTGGGCCTAAGCCTTATTCAGTAATAGTCTGGGCCTAAGCCCTACATCATATCAATGCAAAACAGGCATGTACCCCAACCCTGTCCAGCCAACTCTGAACCCGTACCAACCATCTCTCCATGTGGGGACCAAGTCAACCCACCCAGCCAACTCTCCAATGATGCAGCCTAGCTGCTAACATCGATATACGTGGCTGAGCCACTAGGATTAAAATACGTGGCGATGCCACTAGGATCAAAATACGTGGCGATGCCACTATAACGATACTTCCTCCAAAATCCATAGCCCAACCAACTGCAGTATGTCATGTCATAATTAATTCATGTATGCAGTGCATTACAATCAAAATCAGTCATACAATTACTACTCATACATCTATGATTCTACCACTAAGGGTATAACAGTCATTTGGTTAGTTAGGGTTAAAACAGTAATTCACCCCTTAGGGTTATTTCAGTAATTTACCCATTAAGGGTATTTCGGTAATTTATCCATCAAGGGTATTTTGGTAATTTACCCATTAAGGGTATTTCGATAATTTACCCATCAAGGGTATTTTGGTGCAATTGGGCCTAAAGCCCAATTTTAGCCCAAGCAGGCCCACACGCTCGTGTGGCCCATTCAGCCCATTGTCGGTCACAGTTTGCGGACTTCGCAGCCGCATCTATCATCCGGTACTTACCATGGATTTTGCCCCTGTGGGCCCGTTAGCCCATTGGGCCCACTTAGCCTACTTCGGCTCAACAAGGCCCATTACAGCCTCAGTCCCACGAGAGAGTTTGTGACACTCCCAACAGTCTATTGCCAACACTTATGGCTCGATTTATCTCTACAAGCGCTTGCACGCTCGAGTGATCTCAGATGTCAGTATTTCAGCTTTTCGGTACTTCGGCTTTTAGCAAATTCACAGAACATCGCATTAACAGAACAAACAGGGTTGTGAGATTACACACCTGTTATGAGTTATGGCTTGAGACACTTTTCGAGGCACCTATGATAACAATTGAGCCAATAGTTAGTATCAACCTTTGATAATCCATAACATTGAATCACTCCACTCAACTAACTTCACTTACCACGAGACGCGATCTCCTACAGTGCAACGGTAATCAGCCCTATCCCTTGGCTAAGGAAGACAAGTCCCTAGCAATAATTGATGAACAAAAGAGTGTTAGTAAACATCCAACATTTGGCCCCCCACAGAGAAAAGAGAGAGACCGAAGTTTACCCAAGCAGTTACAAGAATTCTCACTAGCAACGAATTAAGAAAGTATAAGCATTACTCCACCCTTACCAACACCAAAGAATGACGAAAAACGTCAGTTGTCTGACAACAGGATTCGACCCCCACCACCGAGAACAAAAGATTCAGAAGGAAGGGAATATGTAGATTCGGCTTACAAGGTTCAGCCAGCAAAAGGAGAACCAAAACTTCAAGAAGAAATGTATTCGGCTTAAGGCAAAATCAAAAATGGAAAAGTGTAACTACGGCTTAGAGGTAAAGAAAAGAAACAAATGATTAGGAAGAAGAGTAATGAGAAGAAAGAAGAAAAGAAGGTGAGAGTAAAGGCTTACCAATTCGGCACTTACCAGGAAAAATGAAGGAGAAAGAAAAATAAGAACAAGGTGTCAAAAATGAAAAGAAAGGCCTAAAATGTCCAAAGGTACCAAAATGAAAACACTCCCACAAAACAATCCAAAGAAAATTCGACACTCTCCCCCTAACACAAAACCGAATATGCACTCTCCAATTGATAAATCGTAATATATACATATTTTAATCCCATATTTAGCATACTTTTGGATGATTTAATCCCTTGAATTATGGAATTTGATGCTCCTAATCCTTTAATTTCATGTTTTATACTTAGGAGAGCATCAGAGGATGAAAAGAATGAGAAACGGGCCGAAAATGGAGAAAATGGGCCAAAGTGAGAAATCAACACGGCCTGGAAGTTCACCACACGGCTGTGCCACCTTAGCAGGCCCGAACACAGCCTGGGCTCTATTCACACGGGCTTGCTCCACGGGCGTGTCTCTGCCATGACCCGTTGTAATTCTACTCGGAAAAGGATACTTAGGGACGAAGAAAGACATTCCGAAGTCTATATAAACACCCTAAGTATGACCTAAAAGGGGGGCAAAGCCAGAGAGGGCTAAACACAGGGGATTACTCCAAGAAAGCCAGTTGATCCATCTCAAAAGCCGGAATCACGCTCAAGACGAAAGATCTTCCCTTCAATTTCCTTCAGGGGGTTTTAGCGTTTTTCTTATGTTTTGTTATTTACTTTCTTTTGAGATGTATTCTTCATTAAACATGAACTAAACCCCTCAAATACCTGAGGAGGATGAAACCTAAGACAGATCTTATTATTATTTTCTGAACTATATGATAAATACTTGATTTGTTCTTAATTATGTGTTCTTAATTCTTGTTTTAATATTTCAGGATATTGATTCAAGTATTGGTGTGCTTAGGCAGTGGAGCAAAAGTCCCTGTTTAAGAGTAGATCTAGCATAGTTAAGCGGAGTTGATCGCAACCCTAGAGATAGGATGGTGAAAATCTGCCGGATTAGGGTCAAACCTAATATGGGAGTCCATAGATCGAGTTAATGCAACACTAGGGGTTTTAATTAGAAAGAGATTTCAATTAATCAACCTAGGGTTAGACGTTAGTAGCCTCGAAAGAGGTATTAATATAAATTAGGGAATCCTACAGATCAAGTCAAGTGAATAAATTGTCTGGTTCAGTGTTAGATAACAAGTGAAGTTTAGGTGGATTCTTCCTCGGGTATTGTCTTAATAAACTGGTTTTTCCCCAAAAGTATTTTCCCAATTCACTCTCTGTGTCTTAGCATTCTTATCATAGTAATTAGTTAATTAAACATCAATTCCCTTAATACTTAGGCTAAATAATAAAAGGATAGTAACTACTAGTACTCTTGGTCCTTGAGGATACGATATTTCCGGTCTTACCATAGCTATACTACCGAACGATAGGTGCGCTTGCCTTA
This sequence comes from Gossypium sturtianum, assembly GCA_025698515.1. NCBI lineage: Eukaryota > Viridiplantae > Streptophyta > Magnoliopsida > Malvales > Malvaceae > Gossypium > Gossypium sturtianum. The sequence continues at coordinate 36,129,301 of CM046954.1, forward strand.
TTCGAAATAAGAGTTAGTTTCGAGCTCGACCAAGTTTTTGGCGTCGTTGCCGGGGACTAAGATATTAGGAACACTTGAGTTTTATTACTTTAGCCATTTTATTTTTGCAATTAATTTTTAGTTTGCTAATTTTTTCTTTCTCCTTGCTTCTGGCAGGTATTCTAGTTTATGACTAGAAGAAACCCGTCAGGACCTCTACTTTACGATAATGATATAGAAGGAACCGTTTGCAAAAACCGAAGAGAAATTAGGTGAAGCCTACAGTACATACAAGAAGAGCAAGAGAACGATACCAATACTACCGAAGAGATGGCTGATAATAATCCGCTACCTCCTGTAGTTGCCGCAAACCCGGTTAATCAAAATCCTGTTCCTCGAACTATATATGATTATGCTAAACCTAATTTAACAGGAACTGAATCAAGTATTGTTAGACCTGCGGTCGCTGCAAATAATTTTGAACTGAAATCTAACACTATATAGATGATTCAACAATTTGTTCAGTTTGATGGTTTACAGGATGAGGATCCTAACACACACTTAGCGAACTTTTTGGAATTATGCGATACGTTTAAAATTAATGGCGTTTCTGATTATGCCATTCGCCTTCGGTTATTTCCCTTTTCTTTAAGGAATAAAGCCAAATAGTGGTTGAATTCTCTTCCTCGAGGATCAATACTACATGGGAGCAAATGACCGAAAAATTTTTGTTAAAATATTTTTCGCCGGCTAAAACGGCTAAGTTGAGGAATGATATCTCTTCTTTTGTGCAAATGGATTTAGAGACACTTCATGATGCATGGGAGAGATATAAGGATTTATTGAGAAGGTGCCATCATCATGGGTTACCATTATGGCTACAGATTCAAACCTTTTACAACGGTGTGAACCTTTCGACTAGGCAGTTAATTGATGCATCCATCGGCGGTACACTAAACAATAAAACACACGAAATTTGCTTATGAATTCATTGAAGAGATGTCATGAATAATTATCGATTGGCAAGTTATGAGAACAAAGCCAACAAAAGCGCCGGTGTTTTCAACCTCGACGCGATAACCATGCTATCAAATCGGGTAGAACTCTTAAGTAAGAAAATTGATGGTTTGTGTGGTTCCTCGCGGTACATCCCGGTGATGCGATCGCGATACAAATGGAGGAGGGTCGAACAATACAGAATACCCACCCTACAACCCCCACGGCATAGAAAGCGAGCAGATGAACTATATGGGTAACAATTCTAGACTTTAAAATAACCCTTATAGTAACACTTATAATCCAGGTGGAGGAACCATCCAAATTTCTCATGGGGAAGTCAAGGAAATCAAAGACAACAACCCTCTCCAGGCTTTCAACAACAACCCATCCCACAAGAGAAAAAGCCGAACCTTGAGGAGATGCTAACAAAATTTATCGCGGTGTCAGAAACCCGCTTTCAAAACAATGAGACAATGCTCAAAAATCAGCAGGCATCGATTCAAGGGATCGAAAACCAGTTAGGTCAGCTAGCTAAGCTAATCTTAGAACAACCAAAAGGTTGCTTGCCAAGCAACACAGAAACTAACCCAAAGGAGCAAATTCATGCCATTACTGATCACAATAGTGAAGGGTTAGTAGAATCCGAATTTGAGCCAAGGCAAGAACCCGTGGTAAATAAAGGTAAGGTTGAGGTAAGCCACGATACACAGAAACCTGTCATTAAAGAGTATACACCTCGAGTGCTATATCCCAATGCGATGAAGAAAGACCACAAAGAGGAACAATTTGGTAAATTTCTTAAACTTTTAAAGAAATTACATATTAACTTACCGTTTCTTGAAGCTCTCTCGCAGATGCCAGATTCAAGGAAATTTTTAAAAGAGCTTCTGACAAACAAACGGAGGTTACACGAGGCGTCGCATGTGGAGCTAAACGCGGTGTGCTCAGCAATTCTACAAAACAAACTACCACGGAAATTAAAAGATCCAGGGAGTTTTACGATTCCTTGTTTAATTGGTAGTTTATCTATTGATAATGCTTTAGTAGATCTAGGGGCAAGCATCAACGTTATGCCTTATAAGCTGTTTAAATAACTAGGTCTAGGGAAACCCAAACAAACTAGGATGAGCATTCAATTAGCTGATAAAACCATTAGAGTTCCTATGGGTATAATTGAAGATGTGCTAGTAAAAGTTGATAAATTTATATTCTCAGTAGACTTTGTCATTTTAGACATGGATAAGGACAACAATGTTCCTTTAATTTTAGGAAGACCCTTTTTAGCAACTGCCAGAACTAAAATTGATGTTGGTACAGGAGAACTTATACTTTGTGTAGGTGACGAGACGATCACTCTTCAGGCTCTTGACTCGGCTAGGACATCAAGTGAAAAAGGTGAGAACATAAATTCTATTACTGACCATTCGGTTCAACCTCCCTTTCAGGAAGCACCTCGGAAGTACACATTTGAGCCAGATCCTAGATCTCATGCAAACAAGGAAGTAATTCATGAGGAACGAAGGCTTCAGTTCGAGGAACTAGACGAGTGGAAGACACATTTCAAGGAGAAACTAGGAACACACGAAGCAAAACCGAGGGAATCCCCAAATGAGCTTATAGGAACAACAAATCACTTCAAAATAGGAGATCAGGTATTTTTGGATGAGAAAGACCCTCGAATCACCACTTCAGACCTTGAAACGAATAAAGAAATCCCTTTTAAGGTACTCAATGTCTTCCCGTACGGAACAGTTAAGGTGACTCACTCTGAATTCGGCACTTTTAAGGTAAACACCACTTGACTTAAACTATATATCAATAACCGAATTGATAGCAAGAATGAAAAGCTTCAACTCTTCAAACCACCATGATTATGAAAGGAAAGTCTAGCTTAAGACTTTAAACGAGCGCTTCTCGGGAGGCAACCCGAGCACTAACCCCTTTAATTTTCATATCTTTGATTTTTAGCACCTAACTAAAGACTAACCAAGTTAAATAAAGCATAGGTTTCTGTACCACACGGCCTTGCACACGGGTGTGGCCGTGGCCGTGTGGGCATCACGGATTTACATACTGGCATGGCAGAGGTCGTACGAACCAAGGACAAAAAATCCCCAAATCACACACAGCTATAAAATGCCACGGCCGTGTGATACGGTCGTGGTAGACACTGAGAAAGTCACACGGGTATAAGCCACGCCCTTGCTTTGAGGCCGTGGTCGACACTGAGAAAGAGGCATGGGCGTGGAAACCTCTACACAGGCGTGGGAGAAATGAACGAGCCACCACACGGCCGTGCGATACGGCCGTGTGACCGGACAAGCCCACAGCACACGGGCGTGGGCAGCAATCAGGTCCTTGATTCTTATTTAAGACCCCCCTTCTTCTCATTTTTCTCCCCGAATTCTTCTTCTCCCAACCCCCAGCCACTACACCCCTTTCTCTTCTCACTATCTTTTCCATCCATTTTTCGTTCCCCTTCCCCTTCCCCTCATTCCTTTTCTTTCACCATCCTCACCACCATCCCCATGCCGAAGAAGCGAAAGGATCCTAGCACAGTCTCTCCGTACGAGACCGATCCACATAAGTTCATGCCAGCCGCTTCATTTGCTCGACAAACCAAGGACATTTGAGTCCATTTATTCAACCTATGTCTTTTCTCTTCTCTTTATTTTCCTTCTCTTTATTTTTCTTATCTTTAAATACATATTTAGTATATTTTAAAATTTTCTTATTATTTCCTGGCTATTTCTTCACGGGTTACCCAATTTCTTCATCTAGTGCAGTGATTGTTGGCAGCCACCATACCACCACTAGAGATGCCTCCTCCAACTTATCTTTCACCTCCGAATCAAGTTTCCACACTTCCAACTCAAGAAATCCATCCAAAATCCAGGAAGTTTCACCTCTCTCCCTCTCTTATGATCTATTACTACATGGTTATTATCTTTCTTTATACATTGAGGGCAATGTACATCTTAAGTGTGGGGGGTGAAATTTATTTAGAAAAGTGCCTAACTTTTTGCATTATTCTCAAATCCCTAAATTATATCTTGTTCTTAAGTAAATGTTCTCATATTACTGTTAGAATGAAATTTCCTTTGATTTATGATTTTCATTGATATGTTTTAGATTAAGTCATAGTTAATTGTGCAGTGATGATTTAAACTTTAGGAGACTAGAGAATCAAGCATGATGAGTTTATTTTCAGAATTAAAAATTTGTTAGGTTGTCTACCTGAATCTAATTATTACCTTGAAGTTTGAAATTTACAAGGTTGACATCAAAAGCCCATAATTTTTGTGAGATTTTGAGCCTTATAGAGCATACATTTTTCATGCTCACTTTATTAATTATGAGTATGTTAACATTGATTTGTTATTCTAGAACTTGCTTCGATTATACATGTCGAGACCACATTTTTGATTTGATATACCGAGATGATAAAGGCACCTAGGTTTTAACCTACTTACTCCATAAAAAGCCTACCTTCATAATTAACCCCTAGTGAACCCCTTTGAGACTAACAAACCATTTCTTGACTCACCCATTAATATTAACCCAAAACCCACTTTGTATTTGTTATCACCATTTCTCTTGACTACCCCTATATCGAGATTTGATTTGATCGGTTACTTAACTATTTTCTTTATTTCAGTTATTAAATTCTATATTATTATTGTACTTGATTTGTTCTTAAAAATATATATATATAAATTCGGGGAATCTATTCATTATTACTTCCTTGTTATTGGAGCTTAAGAAGTTAATTGTACATTTTGAGAAGAAGCTCGTATTATTAGTAATGAATTCTTAATTGATGTAATTATTTATGTTTTAGTTATTTTTCTAGTTAGGTAATTTATCAATTCAGTCTCGATACTAACCCTCTAATTCATCTTTTATCCACACCTTTAACCTAAGCCCCGTTACAACCCATAAAAGACCTTTTGATTTGTGTATCATATCATTTTACAATGGTGGAGATTTGATTTTCATGCAAGCTTATGGGATTAACTTTTCATGTTTGACTCTTGAGTGCTTATTTTTGAACCTTAAACACTTTGAGTGATTTGAGTGAACCTTTAGTGAGGATGTCATTTTTTGTCGATTTTGAATTAAAGGTAATTATGTAGGTAAGGGGAAACACCTATTTTTCGTACTATAAAAACTAAGACTTTGATTGTTTGAATCTTTAGGAACCTTCTGGGTAAATTATCAATGTATGAATTACCCATGAATTATGATGAAACGTTATTGATGAAGGTTATGAATTGAGGAAATTCGATTTTAATTGTGAGTTGAGAATTTTGCTTGAGGACAAGCAAATGCTTAAGTGTGGGGGTATTTGATAAACTGTAATATATACATATTTCAATCCCACATTTAGCATACTTTTGGATGTTTTAATCCCTTGAATTGTGGAATTTGATGCTCCTAATCCTTTAATTTCATGTTTTATACTTAGGAGGGGATCGGAGGATGAAAAGAACGAGAAACGGGCCGAAAACGGAGAAAATGGGCCAAAGTGAGAAATCAACACGGCCTGGAAGTTCACCATACGGCCGTGCCATCTTAGCAGGCCCGAACACAGCCTGGGCTCGATTCACACGGGCGTGCTCCACGGGCGTGTCTCTGTCATGACCCGTTGTAATTCTACTCAGAAAAGGATACTTAGGGGCGAAGAAAGACATTCCGAAGTCTATATAAACACCCTAAGTATGACCTAAAAGGGGGGGCGAAGCCATAGAGGCCTGAACACAGGGGATTACTCCAAGAAAGCCAGTTGATCCATCTCAGAAGCTGGAATCACGCTCAAGACGAAAGATCTTCCCTTCAATTTCCTTCAGGGGGTTTTAGGGTTTTTCTTAAGTTTTGTTATTTACTTTCTTACGAGATGTATTCTTTATTAAACATGAACTAAACCCTCAAATACACGAGGGGATGAAACCTAAGAGCGGATCTTGTTATTATTTTCTAAACTATATGATAAATACTTGATTTGTTCTTAATTATGTGTTCTTAATTCTTGTTTTAATATTTCAGGATATTGATTCAAGTATTGATGTGATTAGGCGGTGGAGCAAAAGTCCTGTTTAAGAGTAGATCTAGCATAGTTAAGCGGAGTTGATCGCAACCCTAGAGATAGGATGACGAAAAATCGCTAGGATTAGGGTCAAACCTAATATGGGAGTCCATAGATTGAGTTAATGCAACACTAGGGGTTTTAATTAGAAAGAGATTTCAATTAATCAACCTAGGGTTAGAAGTTAGTAGCCTCGAAAGAGGTATTAATATAAATTAGGGAATCCTACGGATCAAGTCAAGTGAATAAATCGTGCAGTTCGAGTTAAATAACAAGTGAAGTCTAGGTGGATTCTTCATCGGGTATTGTCTTAATCAACTGGTTTTTCCCCAAAAGTATTTTCCCAATTCACTCTCTGTGTCTTAGCATCCTTAGCTTAGTAATTAGTTAATTAAACATCGGTTCCCTTAATACTTAGGCTAAATAATAAAAGGATAGTAACTACTAGTACTCTTGGTCCTTGAGGACACGATATTTTCGGTCTTGCCATAGCTATACTAGCGAACGATAGGTGCGCTTGCCTTATTCGAAATAATAGTTAGTTTCGAGCTCGACCACCAATAATGCCAACCCTTGGCCGAAATTCCCTATTCAACTTCCCCACAGTCAGCCAACACTCCCTCACACATCTATCCCCTTGATTTCCTCCACCGAATCCTCCTTGAAACACTCTCAGCCTCCTATTCGAAATTCTTGACCAAGTCTTCAACTTCCCTTGCAAAGTTTGATCCAAACTCTACCTCTTGCTCCCTCAAGACATAAAATAAAAGTCCATTTTTGTTAGTCATGGGATTCGAACCCCCTCCCTCCTTGCCTTCCTAAAGACGCCACAGCCATCTTGCCACCAACTGACTTGTGACACTTAAACGCACACAGATATACTTAAGTCCTACTGCAAACAACCCTCTCCCCTTAAGGGCCAAAAACTAAAATTTTTCTAAAGCTCAGACTCGAACCCAGGCCTCCTTAGGACCCCCAAACACACCCAAATAGCTAGCCGTTCAAGCACAACATGAATTTGAGCAAAATTACAAAACCCTAACTTTTGGGGCGTTACACTAATGACATGTGATTTGTATATTTCGAATTTCTAAGGTTCAAACGGGACTCGATAATTATTGGATATGTGATCATAATTACACATGGCAATTTATACAAATCACACACAACAATATTCAATTTAAAACATTTAAATATACAATTTAGTTACATGAACTTACCTCGATAAGTATATGTAGATACGAAGGCTACTAATCCGATACTTTTTCTTTGCCGCGATCTAACTCCGTATTAGGTCTATCCGAATCTATACGAATGAATTTAACTCAATTTAATATAATTCGTATTCAATTTAATTCAACACACATCTTTGACAAAATTACTATTTTGCCCCTATACTTTTAATTAATTACAATTTAGTCCCTAGGCTCGAAAAATGAAATTCATACAATTTAATCCTTCTTCAAGCCTAGTTGATTTTCATACATATCAATAGCAGCCCATGTATTTCACAAAATTCATAATTTTTCCATAAATTTTTCATCTTTTCAATTTAGTCCCTAATTGACAATTTCATCAAAATTCTCTTTACAAAAGTTGTTTATCTAACAACAACATTTCATTTTCTATCATAAAAATTCAAAATTCAACTACACTCATCCATGGCAAAACCCTATTACTTTAACGATTTTACAAATTAATCCCCGAGATAGCTAGATTAGGCTATTACGATCTCGGAAACATAAAAATCATTAAAAACGGGACAAGAATACTTACCCAAATGAGAAAAATAAGCTTGCTAAAAAATCAGCTTCCATGGCTAGGGTTTCCATATTTTTTTATGAAAGATTATGAGAATAGATGATAATAATAATTATTTTATTTATTTATCATCATTTTATCATTTACTTTCCAAAATTAACCTTAATATTTTCTTCAATTTCCAATGATGAATAATCATACTTATCCACTAACTCCTCTAAATGGTCTATTTGCTATATAAGGACCTCCAATTTTAAATTCCATATCTATTTGATACTTTTAACTACTAGAATTCAATTTTCACACTTTATGCAATTTAGTCATTTTTATCAAGTTAGGCATGTAAACAGTAAAATTTTTTGACGAAATTTTTATACGATATTTCTATCATACTATAGACCATAAAATAATATTAAAATAAATTTTCTTCTGACCTCGAATTTGTGGTCTCGAAACTACTGTTTCGATTTCACTGAAAACGGGTTGTTACATCGTCGGAGATCTATCTCACTATCCAATGGACAATTTGGTAGATTTTGAGTAATTTTACTAAGGTTTATAATGACATGTATAGGGTGATTTGTAATGGTATTATGATGCATGTGTTAATGGTGTTTTGTATGTATAGGCTTTGGAAAGCTATGTTGGTTTAGTACACCTTGATGCCTTACCAAATTATGTGATTTTGGTTACTTTAAAGTACTTGTTGATATGGATATCTTGGCGTGATGATGATGGTTTGAAAATGGATACTTGGGACATGTTTTAGTTTATATTTGAGCTAGGTTAGTATATATGGAAAATGGCAATATTAACATGTATAAGTGGACTTATAAGGATGTTTAGTTGAATGTTTAATGATTGTTTTAGCATGTATAAATTGTGCAAGTTATCTTGGTTGGTACCATTTGATATTTTAATGGTTTTTGTCATTTAGCTATCATATGTTGTATGTTTTGAATGGCTCAAATGACATGTTTTATGATGGAATATTAATGGTCATGTTAAGGCATGTTTAGTAAGTTTTTGGAGCTAATATTTGATGAATGATAAGTGATAAAATATGCATGTTTAGGTAAGTCTTGATATTGCATTTGAGGTGCCTTGAATGGCATATTGGTTAGTGGATTTAGGACTCTTGAATTGGTCATTATATGTATGCTTTAATAGGGTTTTGATGCCTTGATTATGTGCATAAAAGGCCTAAAGGTTTATGCATGATTTGGTATTGGAAATGGCTTGATTTTGGGAAAATTTATGTCTACACGGCCAGAGACACGGGCGTGTGACTCAGCCGTGTATGACACACTGCCGTGTGTCTCCTGTAGATTCTTTTGCATGCAAGTCAGTAAGTTACACGGCCTGGCACACGGGCATGTGGAGTAATTTTGAGAGTTACACGGCTTGGCACACGAGCATGTGACACAACCGTGTGACCCTACTGAGAGAGTTACATAGGTTAGGACACGGACTGGGACACGGCCGTGTGTCCCTAGTTCGAATGTTACACGGCCTGAGACACGGGCATGTGTCTCACCCGTGTGAGGCACACGGCCGTGTGACCCATTTAGTTAATTTTTTGTAACTTTTTCTTAGACTTTCCAAATGTTTCCAATTTAGTCCCGAATCATTTCTAAGGTATTTCTAGGGCCTCGAGGGCTCGATTTAGGGACAATATGTATGTGAATGATTGTTTTATAATATGTTTATGATAATGTATGTTTAAATGTACCATTTGTACAGTAACTGATGTGTGTTTTCCGCACTAACTAAAATTACGATTAAGGCAAGCGCACCTATCGAATAATAGTATAGCTACGGTGAGTAAAGATATTGTATCCACGAGGACTAAAAGTATTAGTAATTACCCCATTTTCTTATTATTTAGCCGACTGTTTGGAGTGATGGGTTTTAATTTAAAATTACTAAACTAATTTAACTAAGAACGTAACAGAGAACTAATCAGGAAAATAATCGAACGATAACCAATGGGAGAGACCATACCTAGGAAAGAATCCACCTAGACTTCTTCTATTATTATTAATCTGAATTAAATGAATTATTGACTTGGTGTCTTGATCCGTAGAAATCCCTAAATTATGTTAATATCGCTTTCTAATTAAAATCTCTTTCTAATTGAAATCTAGGTTGATTAATTGAAATTACTTTCTAATTAAAACCCCTATCATCGCATTAACTCGATCTATGGATTCCCCTATTATATTTGACTCTAATCCAGTAGATTTATGTCGTCATATTTCTAGGATTGCAAGCAACTCCACTCAATTATGAAAGATCTACTCTTAAACATGGACTTTTCCTGTAACACCCCTAAGCCGTGTCTGTCGCCGGTTTGGGGTTACGAGGCATTACCAGACTTAATACCATTTTTTTAATAAAAAAAAACTTATAGAAAACGAGATAAACCCAAGTATACCAAATTTGCATGCTTAATATTTAAACCAAATACATATACCAACAATTTACTATTAATTTATATACTTAAGAAATTTACTTCCAATTAACATTATAAAACTAGTTATAATCTAAAACCAAATAAATAAGATCGAGAATAACATACTCACATCAAAGCACAAATCATACCTTAATAAATTTATTCGAATCCATTTTTAAGAATATAGTCATAACATTCAGACAATTATACAAGCCTTAAAGTTATACAGTATATATATATATATATATATATACATACATGTTTAAACATGGTTCGATATTCTTAGATGAATGCGTCATTAACCATTTCATATTACAAACAAACTTAATTCATAAAATAAATGATACAATTTACTATACTTATTAAAAATGATCCGTCCACATTCAGTTATAATATAGACATATATTTAATGATTCCATTTGTAAAATAAAACGAATATAAATATGCTTATAATAAAATTAGATGACCAAACCAATTTATCCTACTTATAACCGAATGCCCACCCAAGCATAGCTAAATTTAATCTACTAAATAATCGAATCAATGTGGTCCAACTATTACCAATTCCAATTGCATTATAAGCTTAAAATAAAACCAACCTTACTAACCAAATTATCTATCAAATTCCAATGCTTATACAACTTATCATGAACCTGTTTAAAAACTTATAATTGAATTGACCATTTTTATGCATGCACATACATACTCATAATTAAATCACTTTCAAGTTCATATTTCATTTCATTACCATACAAACTATGCATTTCATGTTCAGTTTATGTATATAAATCACTTAATACATACCATGAAATTATATGCTATACACAAATATCAAATTTATATCCATCGGCAAACTCATTAATTTAACAACATATTCATATAAATTTCCATTTATTATTCATATTATATATTCACTTTACTACTAATCCAACATGTCACATATAACTTTCACACATATGTACTATTATCCATATAATGCCAAATCCGAATCAAAATATGCATAAACCATCATTCACCCAAAACCGAACACAACAGGCTAATTAAGCCATTTTCGCATGGCTTAAATATATACACGTTCGAATTTAAGTAAACTTCAAAGCTAGTCTATACATGCCATAATCCCAAAATAAATTTCCACTTATAAGATACCGTAGTTATTTGATAGTGTGATGAGCTTTACTGACGAATCCCCGAGCTCGTAACAACCCCAAAAATCTATAAAACAAAGATAGATAAAAATACAAAGTAAGCTAACTTAGCTTAGTAAGTTTTTAGCATAACATAAAAAAATATATGTGAATCATATAATTCCTTTGATAATTTTACCAAAGCCGAATGAACATTATACAACAACTACCAAACATTCATTAATCTCAAGACATTTTAGTTATAATTATTTAATAATCTTTCAAACTTATACATATCAATAGCATAAGGCCGAATTTACTTATTATATACTTACACACACATAAATGTCTTTTATTTTATATAATTAATCAATGTATTTACCTAGTCATCGAATAAGATATGATATAACACATACCTGGTCATTATAACTTTACAATTCTATTTGATATCACATTGCCATAGAATTCACCAAACACATATCTTGAAATGATACACCGGCACAAAGCCTGCTAGGCTTAAAGCCTGATTTAATACACCGGCATGAAGCCTGCTAGACATAAAGTCTGAAATATTTCACCGGCATTAAGCCTGCTAGGCACACAGAGCCTGAATATCTTGGATACGAAGTTGATCTTTCACATAATACATTATAAAAAAATTTCTAAATGTTCTTTAAGTTTCGTATAAAACTTCTCAATTATCGTATCTCAACAAAATCGAATTCATACACAAATCTCCTTAGCAAACATACTTTCGGCTAACATAAATATATATAATTTACATAATTACATTCAGCATATAAATCTCAAACATATATTCCGCTTAAGAATATATATATATAGTTTATATAATTCATTTCAACTTATAGTACTCAAAACATACCTTGGCTAACACGCGCACATATATATATATATATATATATAACTCATACTTTTAGTTTTAACTTATAGAATTCAAATACATATATATTCGGCTATCATATACCTACAATTCATTCAATTATATTCAGCTTATAAAACTTATATGTAAATACTATTTTTTATTATAAAGTTTAATTGCTAATAGACTTACCTCGGACGGTGATAAACCGGAACAAAACGATTAATCGACGACTTTAGTTTTCCCCCGATCCAAGTCCGATTTCTTTAATTCTTGATCTAAACATATTCAAAGTGAACCCATTCAAACATAATTTCATTCAATTTAATCCAAAAACACATAAATGGGCAATTTACCATTTTGCCCCTGATATTTTACACTTTTTGCAAATTAGTCCCTATTACATAAAACACAAAATACACAAAATTTGCATACACCATAGCTAGGCCGAATCTTTCTAGAGTCCTTCTAAATCCACACATTCTATTTATTTTGCATTTCAGTCCCTAAAATTATTATTTTTGCAATTTAGCCCTAAATACTCAATTTCATCAAAAATTCCAATACAAAACATATTAATCTTTCACATATCTTTAATATTTCATCATCAAACATCAAAAATCACAAGCTATCATCAATGGCAAAACACAAAATCATCATAAATTTCAAAAATTCAAGCATGGGTCTTGTAGTACTCGAAGCAACGATCTCAAAAACGTAAAAATTATCAAAAACCGAAGTAAAACATACCTTGAATTAAGCTAGATGAGGACCGAATGTTTCAAAGCTTTTAAACCCTTCTTGTTTTCTAACTTTCGGCAATGAAAGATGAAGAAAATTTAAAAATGGTTTTTAATTTCATATAATATAACATATATTAACATTATTATTAGTTTACTATTTTAACCTTTAATAATTAATAAATATAACTTATATAATAAAGTTACGTTAGTCCTTTGTCTCCCACTAACTTACATAGTGGGTTATTTGCATCTTTAAACCTCCTAATTATAAAGACAACCACTATTCGTCCCTTTTAGAAATAACCACCTAATTTTTATTTTACGCGATTTAATCCTTTTATTTAATCAGACACTCAAACGACGAAATTAAATTACGAAATTTTCACACAAATAAATTCACACATAATAAACACAGAAAACAATTTTAAAATATTTTTTTCTAACTTGGATTTGTGGTCTCGAAACCACTGTGTCCGATTAGGGTCAAAATCAGACTGTTACATTTCCTCCACTGAATTAAGCACATTAAACATGAATTAATATCCCGAAAATATTAAAATAAGAAATAAGCATACATAATTGAGAACAAGAATCAAGTATTTATCATGTAAATCAGAAATCAAATAATATAATTCATCATAGGTTTCATCCTCCCTAGGTATCTAGGGAACTAGTTTATAATTCTAAATAAAAACATTCCAAAGTTAGAACAACCACAAGACATACGAAAACTCATAAAAACTTCAACAGAAATTAAAAGAAGATCTTCGATCTTGATGAAAATATGCTTCGGAAGTGGCTCTAATGGCATTCTTTGAGTCCTTTTCTTGATATTCTCTAATGCCCCCTTCTCTCTTCTTCTAATTGGTATTTATAGACTTTAGAATGCCCAGAAAACCTAAAAATTGCATTTTTCCGCGCATTTGGGAAGCAAGGTGCAAAATCAAAACGAGCTGGCACATGGGTGTCTGTCCAGCCCGTGTGCCTCACATGGGCGTGTGTCCAGCCCGTGTGTCTCACATGGGCGTGTGTTCGACCCGTGTTGAAAGGCCCAGGCTGTGTGGCTCATAAAAACAACTCTATTTGTCCAATTTTGGCTTGTTTTTCGCTCATTTCACTCCCAAATGCTCTCCTAAGCATAGATACATGAATTTAAAGGATTAGGAGCATCAAATTCACTAATTTACATCATTAATCATCAAAAAACACATTAAGAATGGGATTAAAATATGTTACTTTTATAGCTTATTAGTAACGCTTTGTAACTCTCATCCGGCGACAGATACGGGTTAGGGATGTTACAAGGTTGTAGCTGTCCATACCATCTGCATACCCATACGATCCATGAAGATGCTCGTATGAATATTCATGCCATCTATGATCATCATAATAACTTAAAAGGCTCGTCGAATCTCTATTCGCCGAACTCAACTGCGCTTTATAGTTGTATTGATCATCCAACCACCTATGTTCATTGTTATTAAACATGATTAAGCTTAATATTCAACAAGACAAATTAAAATAAAAACACAAAAATAAAACACTATACAACGAAATAAAAAGCACTATCTAGTTTCCATGTCTTTCGACTAATATTGCCTCAAAAACAACTAAATTGACTACGCATTTACACTGCTACAATCCCCAACAAGAGTGCCAACAACTTGCCATGCCTCGGTGTACGTCCATCGGGGCTGAGAATCAACACTATTATACTTAAATATCTACCGGCTTTACTGAAAGTGTGAAAGGCCAGTTGTAATATTTATAGTGTTATAATGGAACAACTAAGTATTCCGATGATCAAACCTAAGGGATTGGCAAATTGGTAAATGTGTTTATCAAGTTAATTACTAGTTAAACAATTACTAATCTAGTCGAGTCAGAAATTTTTAGTGCAAATCCCAAAATAAATTGTTTATAACTAAATTTAAATTGTCAATTAAACAAACTAATCTAATTTTCTTCCTAGTTGCTTTAAACAATGAAAATGATAAAACGATAGCCGATTGATTCGTTAATTGCTAACTAAGCTAATAAATCTATACCGATTACATTCGTTGTCACTCTTAGCTAAGATTCTTCTCTCTGTCTCATCCTACACTAAAATATATTACCTAGGTTCTCTTCTCGGTCTCTGATGAATGCCAAAAGTAACATGTTTTAGTCTCATTCTTAATGCGTTTTTGGATGACTATTCAATTTAAAATGGTGAATTTTATGTTCCTAATCCTTTAAATTCATGCTTCTATACTTAGGACAGCATTTGGGAGCAAAAGGAGTGAAAATCAAAAAAATCAGAGCAAGTTTCAAGATCCACACGGGTTGGACACACGGTCGTGTAAGCCACATGGTATGGCACATACACGGGCTACCACATGGCCATGTGGCAGACCATGTGGAAATCACGAATCGCACTCCAAACCTGCAAGAAAACACATTTTTTTAGATTTTTTGGGCATTTTACGACCTACATATGACAAAGATTAAAAGGGAGGAGAGAGCCATCGGAGAATACTCAAGAAAATAACTCAAAAAACACCATTGAAGCCGAATCTAAAGAAGATTTCCATCAAAATTGAACATCTCCTTTTGATTTCTTTGAAGTTTATTATGAGTTTCTTGGTTTCTTGTGGTTATATTGTATTTGGGATGTTTTTACTTGCTATTGTGAACTAATTTTCTAAATACCTAGGCAGATGAACCATAGAATGAATCATGTTATTTGATTTCTATTTTTATGCAATAAATACTTAGATCTTGTTCTCAATTATGTGTGCTTAATTCTTGGTTTGATCTTTCTAGAATATTAATCCATGTTTAATGTGCTTAAATCAGAGGAGGAATAGACCCTGTTAAGAGTAGATCTAGCATAATTGAGTGGAGTTGCATGTAATCCTAGAAATAGGATGACATAAATCTACCGGAATGGAGTCAAATCTAATAGAGGGATCCATAGATCGAGTTAATGCAATAATAGGGGGTTTTAATTAGAAAGAAATTTCAATTAATTAACCTAGAGTCAGTTGCTCTTAGTTTTGAAGAGAGAGATTAACATAATTTAGGGATTTCTACGGATCAAGATACTAAGTGAAGAAATTGCGTAATTTAGATTGATAATGACAGATGAAGTCTAAGTGTATTCTTTCTTACGTATTGTTTCGCTTCTTAGTTGTTTTCTTGACTATTTTCTTGATTTGTTCTTTTTCGTGTTCTTAGTTAATTGTAGTTTTAATCAATCACTCCGATTTATGAGTTAAATAATTGAAACATGGTAATTACTAGTACTTTTAGTCTTCATGGGAATGATAACGGTGCTCACCGTAGCTATACTATTAATTGATAGGTGCACTTGCCTTTGTCAATTTTTTAGTTGGTTTACGACTGCAATCAAGTTTTTGTCGTCGTTGCTGGGGACTAAAATATTAGGAAAATTTTATTTCTATTAATTTAGTCTTTTTTATTTTTATTTTAATATTTTTGTTTTTAATTTAATTTTTATATTCCAATATATTTTTTCATTTGTTTGCTTCTGGCAGGTTGTTTTGGTTTATGACTAGAGGAAACCCGTTGGATCCATTACATTTTGACAGTGAGATTGAAAAAACTACTCGCAGAAATAGTAGAGAGGTTAGAGAAGCAAGGCAAAGTTAACAGAATATAGTAGACCATCAAGAGGAAAAGGATATTACTGTGGAAATGGGTGATAATAAAAATAATCAGCATCTTCTTACATGTAACACCCCTAACCCATATCCGTCGCCAGAACAGGGTTACAGAGTATTACCAAAGCATACAGAACAAATACAATTAAATTATATCATTCACTATTCATATCCGTAACAAATCATATTCAATCGTATTGTCCCTTAATTGGACCCTCGAGACCCAATTTATACATTAAAAACAAGTCGGGACTAAATCAGAAACTCAGAGAATTTTTTGCAAAATTTAAAAAATTTTCCTAAATGCAGGGGACACACACCCATGTGGGTAGCCACACGGCCAAATGACACACCCGTGTCTCAGGCTGTGTGGGTATTCAATGTGAGGCACACGGCTGTGTCCCAGCCCATGTCCATACCCGTGTTACTCTCTGACTTGAATCACACGGCCAACCACATGTCCGTGTGCCAGGCCGTGTATACAATTTAATTTTCAAAAATTAGGTGCAGGATTCACACGGCCAAGACACACGCTCGTGTGCTGGGCCGTGTGTCACACACGGCTGAGACACACGCCCGTGTGACCAATTTTGAGCATTCTGTTTCTAAATTTTAAAGATGCAAGGGACACACGGCCAAACCACACGCCCGTGCGCATGGTCGTGTGTCACACACAGTTAAGACACATGCCCGTGTGGACAAAACTTTTCACCCAAATTTTGCCTTGTACCTACATTAACATTTTAACAAATTTCCAAACCAATTCAAGAAATTTAAATCAAGCCAACATTAACATTATACATGATATATCATCACATGTATTCAAACTTACCTTTTGAAAGACATATATGTTTACCATAATTCAATATAACCATACCAAGCACACATGTATTAACCATATTATAACCTCAAGTATATTGTATTCACTAAAAATACCATCACTAGCCATTCCAATGGCTAGATTACAATCAACCATTTACATGCCAACATTTGCTAAATTAGCCTATACATGCCATTATACCAAAATAAGTTTGCTATTTATACCAAAACGAGCTGAAGGATAGTGTGATGATGCTCCGACCGATTCTAACCTTTACGAGCTTCCGAGCACTATAAAATAGAGAAAAGAAAACAAAGTAAGCATTTACTGCTTAGTAAGTTCGCATAATAGGAATTTAACTTACCATGCATTTACATTGAAGGTAAGCATATAAAGATACATCCAAGTAATTTGGCTAATAGCCTAAAACACACAACTTCACCAAACATGTTAGTCATTATTCCATATAAATTTCAAGTATCAAAGATGAGCTCATCATAATAAAATTTTCATAACCATGTTCTTGTCATATCATGTTTCCATATAACATGTGCATTTCTATAAATAATCATCTTAAGTTCATGTAACAGCCCGATTTGGGGGCTAGTCAGAACAGTAATCTCGGGATCACTAATTCGAGGTTGGAGAAAATTATTTTGATATTATTTTATGTGTTATAATATGTTTATAAAGAAGCATGAGAATTTTGGTGCTTTAATTTTAGGGATTGAGGGCTTAATCGCAAAAAAAAGGACTAAATCGCATAAAGTGTGAAAGTTCTATTTGAATTACTAGAGGTACCAAATAGCTATAGAATATTAATTGGAGGTCCCAAATGTGCAATTTGGCCTTGTTTAAATGAGTTGGTCGGCCATAGCATGCATAGGGGTCAAGAGCATTTATTTTGGTCAATAGTTGGTGAGATAAGTTGACAATATGAATAAAATAAGAGGAAATAAGCCAAGGCTATCATCTTTTCATTTTGTTTTCTTCTCCAACCGAAAATATCAGCAAGCTTAAGGGTTTGAAAGCTTGAAAATTTCAGCTACATCCCATCCTTACAAGTAAGTCCTTTTAATGATAATTTTTGATGATTTTTGTGTTTTTGGAGTCTCCAAAGCTTAAGCTAGCTAATGAGGGGACTAATTTGCAATATGGTTGAAAGTTTAGGGACTTTACATGAGAGATTTTATGTTGGTTGCTGTGTTTTTATGGAAGAAAATGAATGTTAGGAAGATGAGAAACAACTTTTATGAAAGGTGTTGTCATGAAAACACCTAATTAGGACTAAGATGCAAATTGGTAATAAGTGCATAAAATAGTTGAAATTTTGAGTTGCTATAGAAGGGGATATGAATTGGCTAGGCTTGATTAGTAAATAAGATGGATGAAAATTTATTAACGAGCCTAGGGGAAAAATCGTAATTTTGCCAAAGTATAGGGGCAAAATGGTCATTTTTGCCTAAGTAGAGATTATGTTGTAATATGATCATTAAGTGATTAAATGAGTAAAATTTATTGTTCTAGATCGAAGAAAACGAGATTCAGACCTAGAACGGGAGAAAAGAGAAATGTGGGCAAATAGACTCCCTTTTTACCCTTTTCGGTATCGAGGTAAGTTCGTATGCGAATAATGAAATCTTACGTTTGATATTTAATATTCGATGTTGTATAAATTGTATGTTGCCTTCATGTATACATTAAATACGTTTTGACGAGATGTCAATAAATGAAATTATTAGATATAATCTAAGAATAGTAAGAAATGCAAATAGTATGAAATGATGATAGTTAGGTTCCGTGTAAGACCATATTGGAATATGGCCTCGGTGTGAGATATTGAATAAGACCATGTCAGGGACATGGCATCGAGATGATATTTCATAGAAGACCATGTCGGGGACATGGCATCGATATGTTAATTCATGTATGACCCTATCGGGGGTATGATGTCAATGTGACATTATATGTATAAGACTCAAGGGAGTTACTTAATAATTTTAGTGACTCAACAAGTATTTTGAAATTGAGAATGAATGTGTTGTACCATGAGAAGGACGGGTATGTGTTAGAACTGAATTGAGATGAATTCGGTATATGATGAACCCATAGTGGGTTATGTGTAAATGATGCACTTTGGTTGCATAAGTTATGATTATTAATGCATTGTGTGAATACGAACGATTATAGTAGAAAGCTAAGTAAGAATAGTAGTGTGTGAGGATGTTCCCCGGTGAACATTTGAAATAGATAAATGCATATGGATAACTATCCATGAATGTACAATAATTGTGGTGGGCTAAGTGCGATACCACCCTAAATGCTTAACTACGATGGGCTGTGTGCGATGCTATCGTTAAGCATATTATCTAGTGGGCTATGTGCGAAACCACTATATAATTATCCTATTTGGTAGGCTTTGTGCGATACTACCTTACTATTGGATTGTGGTGGG
Organism: Gossypium sturtianum; assembly: GCA_025698515.1. Classification (NCBI taxonomy): domain Eukaryota; kingdom Viridiplantae; phylum Streptophyta; class Magnoliopsida; order Malvales; family Malvaceae; genus Gossypium; species Gossypium sturtianum. Next base: position 36,149,271 of record CM046954.1, read on the forward strand.
CTAAGTGCGAAACCGCCGAGTGATTTAGCTGTGTGGTTAATCTATTGAGAAATAGTGACGTGTTGTATCATGTGAATGGTGGTGTTGAGTGCAGGTATGAAAATGAATGAATGTAATCATTTGGCTCGTGGCATGGTTAGAAAGTGGTAAGAGATAGAATGAGTAAGCTTCAAAGGTGATTGTGTAGGTAACTATGAGTTTGAGATGAAATAAAGAAACTCATTATAATACCTTACGGTTAAGTATAATCAATGATTATCAATATCTTATTATTATATGCATATGAACTTACTAAGTATTATTGCTTACTCCTCTTCCTTTCTCATCTCTTATAGGTTAATTTAGCTAGCTCGGGTTGGAAATCGCCGGAGATGTTTTCACACTATCGAGCAGACACTTGGTATGAGGTTTCAAGTCCTTATGAGTCATGGCATGTGATAAACCGTAAAAGTAACATATTCTAAGCCCACATTTAGTATGCTTTTGGATGATTTAAGCCCCAATTCATGTAAAAAGGTGCTCTTAATCCTTTCTTTTCATGTCTTATATTCAGGATAGCACCTGATGACGAAAAGAACGAGAAACGGGCTTAAAACAAACCAGGTTGGGCCAAGCCACGAAATCAACATGGCCTGGACTTCAAGCCACACGACTGTGCCACCGTTCCTACTAGAACACGGCCTTACCACGACTTACAAGGTCGTGCCTCATTCAACAGTGTCGAACACGGCCTGGCCACGATTTACACGGGCGTGTGCCATGGCCATGCCTCTGCCGTGGAGAAGAGGAATTTCATTCAGGAAAGGATACTTAGGGAGAAAGAAACGTGTTTCAAAAGCCTATAAATACACCCTATGTGCCAGCTGAAAGGGGGGCGGCAAGCTAGGCTAAAAAGCCAAGCCAGAAAGGTCAGATTTGTGGGAATCACTCGAAGATAGCCAGTTGATCCATCTCAAGAAGCCAGAATTCTACTCAAGACGGAGGATCTCCTCTTCAATTCCTTCAGGGGTTTTAGGGATTTCTTATGTTTTGTTTTATCTTTTCTCTTGAGATGTTGTCTTTTATTATTATGAACTAAACCTTCTGACACCCGAAGGGGATGAAACCTAGGATGAATCTTTTTATTTGATTTTTGAATTACATGATAATAACTTAGTTTGTTCTTAATTGTGTGAACTTAATCCAAATCTAATGTGCTTAGGTGGAGGAGGAATAGACCCTGCCTAAGAGTAGATCCAACATAATTAAGCAGAGTTGATCGCACGCCTAGAGATAGGGTGACGAGATTTTGCCGGATTAGGGTGAAACCTAATATGGGAGTCCACAGATCGATTTACTGTTATTCTATGGGGTTATTATAAGTGAACGAGAGTTCCACTAATTAACCTAGGGTTAGACGTTATTCGCTTCGAGAGAGGGTTTAATATACGTTAAGGAGTCTCACGGATCAAACTAAGTAAATAAATCATATGGTTCAAGGTTAAATAACAAGTGAAGTCTAGGTGGATTTTTCCTAAGGGTATCGCTTGAGTCAACTGAGTTTTCCCAAAAGTTATTTCCCGAATTCATTCTTTTTGTCTTTGTGTCTTAAGTAGATTAGTCTTAGTTTAAACAATCATCACTTTATATTAAGGCTAAATAATAAAAAGACGGTGAGTATTAGTACTTTTAGTTCCTTTGGGTTCGATAATCCGGTCTTGCCTAAGCTATACTATCTGTTCGATAGGTGCACTTGCCTCAATCGGTGTCGAGTTAGTTTCGTGTTCGATCATTCTTTTATAAATTTTAAAGCTACGATTCACAAATGATCAAGTTTTTTAAGCGCCATGTCTGGGAACTAAAATATTAAGAAAACTCTATTTTTATTACTTTAGCCATTATTTTTATTTTTTGCAATTTATTTTTTATTTTTAGTTTTAATTTTAAATTTGCTAAATTTTCTTTCTTTCTTTTCCTAGCAGGTATCTCTAGTTTATGACTAGAAGGAACCCGAGAGGACCTTTAGAATACGACAGTGATATTGAAGCTACCGCTCGAAGAAATCGCAGAGAAATTAGGCGAGCCCTAAATTACCAAGGAGAGCGAGAAGACAGATCTAATCCTACTGAAGGGATGGACGAGAATAATCCACCACCACAAAACGATGTGGCGGATCAGAATGCTCCTTGTACTATGTTTGATTATGCTAAACCGCATTTAACAGGAGCATAATCTAGTATTGTTAGGCCTGCTATAGCTGCTAATAATTTTGAATTAAAGCCTAACACTATACAAATGATTCAACAATTTGTTCAATTTGATGGTTTGCAGGATGAAGATCCAAACACTCATATAGCTAACTTTTAGAATTCTGCGATACCTTCAAAATAAATGGCGTTTCTGATGATGCCATACGTCTTCGATTATTTCCCTTTCCACTAAGAAATAAAGCTAAACAATGGTTAAACTCGTTACCACGAGGGTCAATCACTACATGGGAACAAATGACCGAAAAATTTCTATTAAAATATTTCCCACCGGCCAAAATGGCCAAGTTACGTAATAATATATCTTCCTTTGTGCAGATGGATTTAGAGACATTATACGACGCATGGGAGAGATACAAAGATCTCTCGAGGAGATGCCCACACCACGGATTACCATTGTGGCTCCAAGTCCAAACTTTTTACAACAGTGTGAATCCTTCAACGAGGCAATTAATTGATTCATCCGTCGGTGGAACCCTGAATAATAAAACTCCTGAGGTAGCCTACGAGTTTATTGAAGAGATGTCGCTGAACAACTATCAGTGGCAAGTTACAAGAACAAGGCCAACAAAAACGAACCGAGTTTACAACCTCGACGCAAATAACCATGCTATCAAATCAGGTAGAGTTGATGAATAAGAAGATTGATAGTTTGTGTTCTTTGCGGTACATCCAATCATGCCAAGGCGACGCAAGTGGAACTGTGGCGAATCCTGAGTACCCACCCTACCAACCGGGCATAGAGAGCGAACAGATTTACTATATAGGTAACAATTTCAGATCCAATAATAACCCATATAGTAATAATTATAATCCAGGTTGGAGGAACCACCCAAATTTTTCGTGGGGAGGACAAGGAAATCAAGGAAATCAAAGACAACAACCTCCTCAAAATTTCCAAAATTAGCCCTATCCATAGGAAAGGAAGCCGAGTCTTGAAGAGACGTTGAACAAATTCATAGCATCCACAGAAGCCCGTCTCCAAAAAAATGAGGTAACACTCAACACCCAAAAAACATCGATCAAAACGATCGAGAACCAAGTTGGAGGACTTACAAAGGCAATCGGGGAAATTACCCAGTTAGTCGGAGAAATTGCAAAGCTATTATCCGAACGACCGCAAGGGTGTCTACCAAGTAACACTGAAATTAATCCTAAAGAGCAGATCCAAGCCATAACAGCTCAGGAGAATACAAGGGTAGATGAATCCATCTCAACACAAGGAAACGAGGTAGAAAAAGGTAAAGTTGAGGTAACACAAGACAAGCCAAAACCGGTAATCAAGGAGTACCAACCTCGCATACCTTACCCTGAAGCATTAAAAAGAGATGACACAGAGGAACAGTTCGGTAAGTTTCTTAAACTTTTAAAGAAATTACACATTAACTTACCACTCCTCGAAGCTCTTTCGCAGATGCCTGATTCCAGGAAATTCTTAAAGAAGCTTCTGACAAACAAGCGAAAACTAGATGAAGATTCGCATGTGGAACTCAACGCAAAGTGCTCAGCAATATTGCAAAATAAGCTACCACAGAAACTAAGAGATCCAGGGAGTTTTACAATTCCATGTTTAATTGGTAGACTAACTGTTGATAATGCGTTAGCTGATTTAGGGGCAAGCATAAATGTCATGCCTTATAAATTGTTTAAACAATTAGGTCTAGGGAAACCCAAACAAACTAGGATGAGCATTCAATTAGCTGATAAAACTGTTTGAATTCCTAGGGGTATTATCGAAGATGTTCTTGTAAAAATTGACAAATTTGTTTTTCCAGTAGATTTCGTTGTTTTAGAAATGGATGAGGATAATTCGATCCCCCTAATTTTAGGAAGACTTTTTTAGCAACTGCCAGGACTAAAATTGATATTGATGCAGGAGAACTCATACTTTGCGTAGGTAATGAGACAGTCACCATCAAGGCTCTCGATTCGGCTAGAACATTGAGTAATCAAGGTGAGAACGTAAATTCTACTGATAACCATTCGGTTAACTCTTATTTTCAGGAAGCACCACCAAAGAATACAACTGAACCCGATCCTAAACCCCAAACAAACAAAGAAATAACTCATGAAGATCGAGGGATTCAGTTCGATGATCTAGACGAGTGGAAGACACACTTCAAGGAGAAATTAGGGATACACGACGAAGAACCAGAACCACATGAGTAAAAATCGAAAGAGCCCCCAAAAGAGCTAATAGGAACAACAAATCACTTCAAAATAGGGGACCAAGTACTACTAGATTAGGTAAATCCTCGAATATCTCCTCCGGACCCTAGCACAAACAAAGAAATATCTTTTAGGGTAACCAGTGTTTTTCCACACGGAGTAGTCGAGGTAAGTAACCCTATTTTTGGTACTTTTACTATAAACACATCTCGACTTAAATTTTTTCACGAAGACACAAATGATAGCATGAGGAAAGACTTCCAACTCCTCAAACCACCCTGACAAAGCAAATGGGAGGAGAGTTTAGCTTAAGACTATAAACGAGCGCTTCTCGGGAGGCAACCCGAGCACTAACATAATTTATTCTCATATTTTTCTTTAAATCTATTTTTCTTTTCTTCTCTTCTTTCTGAACACGTAGTTATAAACTAACAAGGTGAAACACCCCAAACCCAGCCCACAAGCCTCGACCGGATCTGACATGTTCCTTCAGAAAAAAACTTAACTTAATTTCGTTTCCTGTTCTAGTAAAATAAGTCGATTATTAAAACAAGTTTGAAATTTTAACGAGTTAAAAACCAAGTTGTCATTCAAGTTTGTATTTCATTAAAACGTTTCTTTCATATTTCGTAAATTAAAAGAATTGCCGAATTTTAGGGCTTATTAAGTTAAAAACCGTAAGTTGATTAGGTGATAAAACATTTGAAGTTGTTTTAAGAAAATATTTGATTACTCAATTGTTTACCGTCGCATAGACATGAAGTTTAAACACAAAATTTAAAACAGTTAAATAGTGGCCTTATTACAAAGTAAATACCCAAAATAAATCCCGAAAGAAAAGTATGCTAAAGAAAACGCAAAGTTAAACCATACGGAAACCCGAAAACGCTGAGCATGGCCACCCCGTAGTCCTCGCTGACCCGATCCATAATACTAGGCATCACCTGCAAAAAGTTAGCCCACGAAGGGTGAGTCAATAGACTCAATGTATAACGGCTACACCAAAAACCCAACCGATCATAGCCTTAACCATAACATATCAAATCACATTTAAATAAGATGAAAAATGCAATCCCGAGCCCACCTAGATATCCATCCTCTACACACCACCCGTACCTGCCAATCACACCGTGGGGATTACTAAATCGACCCTCCATCCGCTACACACTCGAAGGCGCGCTGCACAACTACACATCGCCCTTATAATGTGGCATAGCCACCAGATAATGTGACAGAGTCACCGGATTCATAATATGTGACATAAGTCACCGGATAATGTGGTAAAACCACCGGAACACTTCCCCTTTATCATTATCACCCATATGCCCATGCATCATACAAAATATACAGATATCATGCAATATACCTTACCCCAAAGCCATAACGAAATTACACATATTTTCATGTCAATGTTTATAAACATTATTTACTGAGTGTTAAGGGTAACGTGCACAACGCACTATACCATTGAATGGTACCCTTAGCCATGTTATTCTTATTTTTATTAACACATATTTAACGTAATACTATTAATCTATCGGGAATTAGTGTAGGGTTACACACCTGATAATACTGAGAACGACACTCTCGATCTCATCGACACTTTCACTTGCAGGGATCACAGCGATTTGCTTGTCCCTTTCCGACGCTGGCCCACACCCCGGTGGCCAATCTCGTACCGCAGAAACTGAGCGTTTCTTAAATCTAGGGGTAGGGACTACCCCTTTCCCTCCTCCACTGGTATTCGCATCCATCGAATATCACTTAATCAGAAACCCGATTAATCGATATGTAAGATCTAAATGAAACACAATCTATAACTTAAATACTCTTACCAAGTAGATCTCGAATCCTGAGAGACCTCCTTTATCTCTGTCGAACTCTTTCTAAAACACCACAGTTAGAATCGGCCATCCCTTAAAACAATATGGCCTTTGGCCGAATACTACAACTCCCTTACCTTCCTCGATTAAATCCCAAAAATTGTCACCTGGCCTTGGAAGTTGTCGAATCCCTACATAACCTATGTTAGATTCAATTCTAACATTAATGGACAAAAGTAAGTGGCCTTCGGCCTAAGGTCATACTTTGCTTACCTTGAATATCAAAATCCCAAAAGATCTCCCCTGCTCCTAACGTTTGCTTCCAAGAAGGGTTACGAATCCAAAACCTTGCATAGATTCGGCCATAACATCATTATAGGATTAGGCCTCTGATCTCAACAGGCTAGAATAATATAGAGAGATTCAGACCGAAAGAGATCTCTTACCGAAAAAGAGTGACCAAACGCAATGATCAACTGGCTTCTAAGAAATCGACAAGAGGAAACCCAAAGTAGAGAAGTCGATTCAGAGGAGAAAGATGATCGGCTTTTAGTTCTTAAGAACAATCGGTTTCAAAGGGGTAGAGATGCAATGAGACGTTTGGCTATGAAGAGTAATGGCAAAAGATGTGGGATTCGGCTTCAACGTTTAATGCTTGGTGATCGGCTATGGTCAAAATGTGCTTTCGACTTTTGAAGACAGAAGAAAGTGACCTTAATGGTCTTCCCAAATTCGGCTAAAGCAAAGAAAATAGAAAGGGCTTTGAAAGTTTTTTGACTATCACTTTCGGCACAAGTCTAAGGAAGGAAAAGAAAACTAGAATGCACCTTAACCCTTAAGCAAATTCCGCACCTAGCTCCCCCTTGCATGACCGAATAAGCCCCCCTCCAAAGTCCTACATTCGGCCAACTCTCACCCTCTTCTCATCCCCTCTTTTCTCTCCACTTTTTCCTCCTATTTCTTCTCTTCTCCTCTCATTCAAAAGAGTTTGAATGAGTCAACACCTATCCTCCTCTCTTAGCCGAAATTTCAATTGCATTTGACTTTGTCTCTCACTCATCCATTCAGAGTCCTTGTGCCGTCCACCACTGCACTCCCTTAACGCAAAAAGGCAACTCCAAAACGCTTCCCTTACTGCTCGAACCTAGGCCCCCTCACACTCCCTGAGGCGTCACCCTCCTGTGTTCTAAGTGGCACCTCCCTTGCCACTTTACTAGCTGGGTTTCTTGTGTCATAATCCACACACTAAACTCCTTAAGGCCTAGCTCCCTTAGCTCTCCTTTAAGACTTAAAAATCCAATATTTTTCTAAGGCATCTACCTACTCCCCCGGGTTCCCGAAGCCCCCAAAACACATACAGACCACACACAAGCATGCTACTACATATATTCAAGTTAAAACGCATAACCCCTAAATCCCGAATATTACACAAGGGATGCAAAATTCCAGGACACACGGCCTTGCACACGGCCGTGGCCGTGGCCGTGTGTACCTCAAGAATCTTAGTACTAACATGGCAGGACGATACAAGTCAGAATGAACTAATTTCTGGTAATCACGAACTCAACCACTCTCCCACGGGCACCGACAAAGTGACACGGCCATGCTTTACGGCCGTGTGAAGCTACTGACTTACAAACCACGGGCTGCACACGCCCGTGCCGGATAACCGTGCCAATATACTGACTTGTCAAACACAGGCTAGACACGAGCGTGGGGAACCAACACGCCCTAGAGCATGACCGTGCGAGGTGGCCGTGGGAATCGACACACCCTCAACCCACGGGCGTGGGAAACCTCCAGACCTGAAATTTTATTTAAACACCTTACCCCTCTCATTCCTTGTCTTAACTTATTTTCTTTCTTTCTTCTCTGTTTTCTTTCTTTCTTTCTTTCTTTCTTTTCTCCCTTTTGTTTTTCCTCTTTCCTAACAAATCCTCAAACTCTTGAGCTACAACAAAATCATATCCATGGAAAAGAAGCGTAAAAGGCCAATCTCCTCAAAGGAGACCGATTCACCTGAGTTCATGCCGGCAGCTTCATCCAAACAACAAGCCAAGGGTCTTTGAGACCAATTATCTGTTCTTTTATTTTTATCTTCTCCTTTATTTTCTTTATCTTTACTTCTCTACTACTTAATTTAGTTTATTTTGTTTTAGTTTCTTGTTTTTAGGTTCTTAAGGCTGCTTGGGAATCACGCCACCACCACCACCATAACCTCAGCCTTAGAAATCACACCCAAAAATAAGGACTCTACGGTCCATCCATCTTTTCTTTTAATTTTAGTTTTCTTCTTAGTCTCCTTCTCTTTATCTTCCTTGTCCTTAATTTCATATTTAGTTTACTTTAATTATGTATTAAGGATCCTCAGCTAATTTTCTACGAAAGCGTCCCAATTTCTTCATCTAGCGCAGTTCGTCATCCAGTATGGCCCATCACCACCACCAAAGGCACAATCTCCTCTCAAGGAATCATCCAAAATTCAGGAAGTTTTCACTTACCCCCATATCTGATGATTTTATTACAAGGTTATTATATATCTTTGTACATTGAGGGCAATGTACATCTTAAGTGTGGGGGGGTGAACAACCTAAGAAGACACCTAACTTAAAGCCTGAATTTAGTCGTGTTTGAAAGTAATCTACTCATATTACTAATTAGGATGAAATTTCTGATGATTTATGATTTTTATTGATATATTTCAGATTAAGTCATTGATAATTGTGCATTGATTATTAAATTCTAAGAATACTAGAGAATCAAGCATGATAAGTCTATTTTTCAGAAATTAAAAATTTTCTAGGTCGTCAAACTGAGTTTAAATATTACTTTGAAGTTTGAAATTTACAAGGTTGACATCAAAATACCCATAATTTTTGTGAGATTTTGAGCCTTATAGAGCATATATCCTTTTCTTGCTCACTTTATTGATTATGATTATGTCAACACTGATTTGTTATTCTAGAACTTGCATCGATTATACATGTCGAGACCATATTTTTTTGATTTGATACACAGAGATGATGAAGGCACCTAGGTTTTAACCCACTAATTCCATAAAAAGCCTACCTTCATAACTAACCCCTAGTGAACCCCTTTTAATCCTAACAACCCTATTTATTGACTCACCCATTAACCCAGAACCCCTTTGTTTTTGTTATCACCATTCCTTTTGACTACCCTTATATCGATATTTGATTTGATTAATAGCCTAACTAGTTTTTTATTTCAGTTATGTATTTATAATTTGTTCTTAAAAAAAATTCAAAGGTATAATCATTATTCATTATTAGTTGTGATTAAATGAGCTTATACGCTTGAATTCCAGATATCGAAGAAGAAGCTCGTAGTGTTAGCATTATTAGTTTTCAATTGATGTAATTATTATTATTAGTTCATTAGTTCTTAGTTAGGTAATTTGTCGATTCAATCTCGATTTTAACCCTCTAATTCACCTTACTCCACACCTTAACCCTAGCCAGTTACAAACCCTAACAAAGACCTTTTGATTTGTGTTTCATCTCATATTTCGGTGGTGGGGATTTGATTTTCATGCAAGCCTATGGGATTAACTCTTCATGTTTGACTTTTGAGTGCCTAAATTCTGAACCTTAAACACTTTGAGTGATTTGAGCGAATCTTTTGTGAGGATGTCAATCCTTGTCGATTTCGAATCAGAGGTAATTATTTAGATGAAGGGAAACGCCTATGTTTTGTGCTACAGAATCTATGACTTATACTATTTGAATTTTTAGGACACTTTGAATTGAATTATCCATGTATAAATTATCTATGAATTATGATGAGACACTATCAAGAGGAATTTTGAATTACAGGAAGTTCATTTTAATTGTAGGTTGAGAATTTTGCTTGAGGACAAGCAAAAGCTTAAGTGTGGGGGTATTTGATAAACCGTAAAAGTAACATATTCTAAGCCCACATTTAGTATGCTTTTGGATGATTTAAGCCCCAATTCATGTAAAAAGGTGCTCTTAATCCTTTCTTTTCATGTCTTATACTCGGGAAAGCACCCGATGACGAAAAGAACGAGAAACGAGCTTAAAACGAACGAAGTTGGGCCAAGCCACAAAATCAACACGGCTTGGACTTCAAGCCACACGGCCGTGCCACCATTACTACTAAAACACGGCCTTACCACGACTTACACGGTCGTGCCTCATTCAACAGTGTCGAACACGGCCTGGCCACGATTTACACGGGCGTGTGCCATGGCCGTGCCTCTACCGTGGAGAAGAGGAATTTCATTCGGGAAAGGATACTTAGGGAGAAAGAAACGTGTTTCAAAAGCCTATAAATACAGCCTAGGTACCAGCTGAAAGGGGGGCGGCAAGCTAGGCTAAAAAGCCAAGCCGGAAAGGTCAGATTTGTGGGAATCACTCGAAGATAACCAGTTGATCCATCTCAAGAAGCTGAAATTCTACTCAAGACGGAAGATCTCCTCTTCAATTCCTTCAGGGGGTTTTAGGGATTTCTTATGTTTTGTTTTATCTTTTCTCTTGAGATGTTGTCTTTTATTATTATGAACTAAACCTTCGGATACCCGAAGGGGATGAAACCTAGGATGAATCTTGTTATTTGATTTTTGAATTACATGATAATAACTTAGTTTGTTCTTAATTGGGTGAACTTAATCCAAATATAATGTGCTTAGGTGGAGGAGGAATAGACCCTGCCTAAGAGTAGATCCAACATAATTAAGCGGAGTTGATCGCACGCCTAGAGATAGGGTGACGAGATTTTGCCAGATTAAGGTGAAACCTAATATGGGAGTCCACAGATCAATTTACTGCTATTCTAGGGGTTATTATAAGCGAACGAGAGTTCCACTAATTAACCTAGGGTTAGACGTTATTCGCCTCGAGAGAGGGTTTAATATACGTTAGGGAGTCTTACGGATCAAACTAAGTAAATAAATCATATGGTTCAAGCTTAAATAACAAGTGAAGTCTAGGTGGATTTTTCCTAAGGGTATCGCTTGAGTCAACTGATTTTTCCCAAAAGTTATTTCCCGAATTCATTCTTTTTTTCTTGGTGGCTTAGCTTAGTAAGTAGATTAGTCTTAGTTTAAACAATCATCACTTTATATTAAGGCTAAATAATAAAAAGACGGTGAGTATTAGTACTTTTAGTTCCTTTGGGTTCGATAATCCGGTCTTGCCTAAGCTATACTACTGTTCGATAGGTGCACTTGCCTCAATCGTTGTCAGAGTTAGTTTCCAGGTTCGATCATTCTTTTTATAAATTTTAAAGCCCTGATTCACAGTGATCAGCATGTATAGGGCTAGTACTTAAGGTTGATTAAGTCATCGTTAATGTGCCAAATGTGTTGGCCTAGACGAGTTATGAAACGATTGTATATAGGCATAGATGATGGCTAAAGTCGACTGAAATTGTACTAGAAATAGTTCTACCCCATGTATGGGAGGAAGACTTCATTTTCATGAATCAAATGTGTTAATTCAGGTGTTTTAATTGATGATTTGTGAATGTTTTTGAAATAGTGTACGAATGTATGCAATGTAGGATGGTAAAGGGCTTGGTAGATAGCCTGACAATTGTCCACATGGGTAGACACACTGGCGTGTGTCTAGACCATGTGAGAGGCACGGCTAGCGCATGGGCGTGTACCCAGGCCGTGTGAGGTCTGCACTTTGCACTTTTAATTTAATTCGCCCAACATCTGAAGTACACGGGCGTGTGTATATGCCGTGCGGATAAGTCAGAATCCTAAGTTATAGTACATGGGCCATGGCCACGGGCGTGTCAAGGCCGTGTGAAATTAGTCAGTGTCAACCACGGGCGGAAGACACGGGCATGTCTTAGGGGAACACGGGCGTGTCCCTAGACCTATACGAGTGTGTGACCCCTGTTTTGTTAAAAAAGTTTCTCGAACTCGTAAAAGTTCCCAGAATAGTTTCAATACTTCTCGGAAGTATGTTTAGGGCCTCTTAGGCCGAGTTTGTTAAAATGAAGGGTTTAAACAAAATTTTTATAACCCTATTTGAGATGTTAAAGTAATATTAGTTAGGTAATGCCTCAAACCCTATTCAGGCTCGAATACGGGTAAGGGGTGTTACATTTAGTGGTATCAGAGCATGGTTTAGTCAGTTCTCGGACTAACCTAGCGTGAGTAAGAGTCTAGCTATACATGCCATAGGTGGACCGTGATAGTGTGATATCTCTCGGCTCTAACGAAATTGTTTTGTTAAGATAAGGATGATTCCCAACCGAGCTAAATCCAATAATGTTGTAAGTGATAATGGGGAAATTGAAATGCGCTTATGCATTGTTGAAAATTCAGAGAGGTATGAATAGAAGTTTATGACCTGTGTGGGATAAGGTGTGAAATGAGATAATGCTAAGTCGAGGATCGAAATGAGAGTTATAAAGTGATAAGCTTATCTGTATTGGCTTGATATGCATACGGTGTTAAATACTCAACCTTTTTGGTTAGGGGCATATAGTGAGTAAATTTGTCCAGAGAACGGGATATGTGTGTACGTACGACTGTTTGAATGATGTATGATCAATATGTCCACATAGTTGAATCTCATGTGCGACTGCTAAAGTAGAGGATGTATAATGTTTTGTTTTATGACTCTGTTATGAAGCCACACATATTATAATGTGGGAGTTAAACTGAGAAGCTTGACTAAGTAGAATGCAGGAGATGAGTACGATCGTTTAATGATAAATGGGTGAATAAGACCATGGTTGGACCATGGCAATACATGTGATCCCATATAAGACCATGTCCGGGGCATGGCATTGGCAACGATACGTGATCCCGTATAAGACCATATCTGGGATATGGCATCAGCGTCGAATAGTGATTTTGTGTAAGACCACGTCTGGGACCTGGCTTCGGCATGAAATCGTGTAAGACCATATCTGGGATATGGCGTCGATATTGATATAAGATCCCGTGCAAGACCATATCTAGGATATGGCATCGGCATCAAAATGAGTTTTCATGTAAGACCGTATATGGGATATGGCATTGGTATTGGTATGAGAATTAGTGTAAGACCATAGTGAGACTATGGCATCGTGACGACATGTAAAGTAATAGCTGGGCTATGATGTTGTGATACGAGTAAGACCATAGTTGGACTATGGCAATCAGGTAAACGACGTACTCAAACCCGTAAGACATTCTTTAATCTGATAAGTGATGGTAAGAGAAATTGGAGTTAAATGTTGAGTACTCGAGTAGACATTAATGTGGAACTTGAGTACGTGAAGTCACTGTTTGAGATTATGAGTGATAGAAACAATTGTGGCACGAGTAAGCGTGAAAACTCGCCTAGAGTGAGTTGTATGACTACAATGATATTTCATTTATGATGAATGTAAAATCATATATATGTAGTCATGAGAGTCAAGTTAAGGGCTCTATGATCTCACCCCCCTTACCACTGTTGAATTATGATGAAATGCTTATGAGAGTCGAGTTGAGTAAGCTCATGGGTATGGAGTAAAAGAGTTCAGTGACGAGACAATTATTATTGTATATAGAGATAAATGTGATTAGAGAATGAGAAATAGTTTTGATAAGTATGTTTGAATACCTTAACGATTGTATTGATTATGCAATGTTAAGAGCAAAGAGAAAGTTAGCCTAGCCTATTTGACTCAAGTGAGTAGGAAGCCTGAGGTGTATGTTATTGAGACCTTCTTAAATTGATGTTCATTAATGAAAGGAATAGTTAAGGAGTTTCGAGGACGGAAATGGTTAGAGAGACAATATTTGAACTGCGAGAGTGTTCGATCATGACAACCATAGTTATATGGATCATGATGATCTCTTTGAGTATTACGTGTTATTATCTGTTGCCTTTCAGGGGTGATGCAGTTGTTCTTCTCATGAATCGTGATAGTGTGAGAATGTAAGCTGATTGTAAAATCAGATTAAACTGTTGTTGATTTAGTTAATTGGAATCGACATTCCTTTAACTTTTTGTAACCTTGTTTGGGTATTTTGAGGAGGAAGTTGGTAATAATTCTAATATAAGAAGTGAAATCAGAAGTTTCGCGTTGTGCGATGGGTTTTTGGGAAAGCCAAATAGAGTTAAGGCACTTGATTGAGATGTCCATGCTATCTTGGGATATAGCGATAGTAAAGGTTTTAGATTAGCATACCAAGAGAAACTCAAACGAGAGTGTGTTTGAAATACATTCTCCGTGATGAGAAAAGAGTAGATTGATGTATTGAGATATAATTTCAATTATGTGTATACTTACGCATGAATCAGTAAGGAGAATGAAATTCTATGTGTACATGAGTAAGAAGCATGATACAGCGGTATGCTCATTGAAACATTTTAACCGTGATGGTTAAGTTGAAAGTCATTAAAGGTACTATTAACTGAAAGTTTTAGTATTGAGTTCAGTATGAATCGAGAAAAAGAGTTTGTAAGTTGCATGTGATTAATGCAACATTCATGTTGGCATAATTGAGAATGCTTGGTGTCATATTGATGCATGATACTCTACTAAATTGAGTAGTTAATGTCGAACGAAATGTTGAAGTCCTAGTGGACCATATTGAATATGAAAATGCTATCATCAAGATATGAAATAGATGAGATCCCGTATAAGACCATATTCGGGATATGGCTTCAGTAATGAAAATGAGAATCGTATAAGACCATATTCGGGATATGGCATCGATACTTGATGTGAAAGTCCATATAAGACCTTATCCGGGGTATGGCATTGGCATTTAGTAGTGATTCCATGTAAGACCACCTCAGAGATGTGGCATTGACTTCGTATCTGTCTTAATGACAAGGTATATGCTTCTTTGACTATCCCTAGTGATTAATGGGATAAATAGAGGAGTTAGAAGTACACATGAGAATTGTACTAAATTCATGTGAATGAGTGAATACAAGTACTCATGAATGAGTCACGAAGAAGCGATTACGAGGTGTAGCACGGTATGTGCTAAATAAGGGCAATTATAAGTAAGTATGGCAAGAAGCCTATGACTTGTGTATGGTTAGTTAATGCCATGGATGGTATTTTAAATAAGCTCTGAGTGAGTTTGACCAAGACGTTAAAATTCGGGTCGAATAAGATTTCATTTGTTAATGTTACTTGAGGTAGAATTTGTATGTTGATGAATTTAGAACTTATACAGAAGGTTGGTATGAGACTTAGTAATAGCATGTCTACGCATGCAAGACTAAGAAAAAGCGCAGTTATATGCATAAATGTTTTGACGAATGAGTACATCTCACGATATGATTGAGTTGATGGTCAAAAGAAGTCGACCACTAAAAGCTAAATTTTCAAAGCATGCAAGTCAGGACTATTACAGTTGGTGAATATCCTAGAGATAAAGTGAGATAAAATACAATAGATTTCAAATTTGAAGTGGCTTGATTTCCAAGGAGGGGGTGTCATCTGAATTTTAGTGAAGTATGCGATAAGGGACCGAATGATTATTTTGGCATGTGCCGAGTTCACAGTTGTAAGATTACTGAGTATTTATGCCCGAGAGGAAGAGAAATTTAGGTCTCAAGTTGTGCTTCGACCTTGTGTACTATAACTTAAAGGTTGTGGGTGAGAAAACTTGAGGATAAGTCGATGTGTGATTTTAAAGAGTTGGTGGGAACGTTTCAGGAATGTTAAGAGCAACTTCCACTGGTAAGATTTTCGGGGACGAAAATCCCTAAGGGGGGAGAATTGTAACAGCCCGATTTAGGGGCTAGTCGGAACAGTGATCTCGGGATCACTAATTTGAGGTTGGAGAAAATTATTTTGATATTATTTTATGTGTTATAGTATGTTTATAAAGAATCATGAGAATTTTGGTGCTTTAATTTTAGGGATTGAGGGCTTAATCGCAAAAAAAAAAGACTAAATCGCATAAAGTGCGAAAGTTCTATTTGAATTACTAGAGGTGCCAAATAGCTATAGAATATTAATTGGAGGTCCCAAATGTGCAATTTGGCCTTGTTTAAATGAGTTGGCTAGCCATAGCATGCATAGGGCACAAGAGCATTTATTTTGGTCAATAGTTGGTGAGATAAGTTGACAAAATGAATAAAATAAGCCAAGGCTATCATCTTTTCATTTTGTTTTCTTCTCCAACCAAAAATATCAGCAAGCTTAAGGGTTTGAAAGCTTGAAAATTTCAGCTACATCCCATCCTTACAAGTAAGTCCTTTTAATGATAATTTTTGATGATTTTTGTGTTTTTGGAGTCTCCAAAGCTTAAGCTAGCTAATAAGGGGACTAATTTGAAATATGGTTGAAAGTCTAGGGACTTTACATGAGAGAGTTTATGTTGGTTGTTGTGTTTTTATGGAAGAAAATGAATGTTAGGAAGACGAGAAACAACTTTTATGAAAGGTGCTGTCATGAAAACACCAAATTAGGACTAAGATGCAAATGTTGCAAATTGGTAATAAGTGCATAAAATAGTTGAAATTTTAAGTTGCTATAGAAAGGAATATGAATCGGCTAGGCTTGATTAGTAAAGAAGATGGATGAAAATTTATTAACGAGCCTAGGGGAAAAATCGTAATTTTGCCAAAGTATAGGGGCAAAATGGTCAGTTTTGCCTAAGTAGAGATTATGTTGTAATATGATCATTAAGTGATTAAATGAGTAAATTTTATTATTCTAGATCGAAGAAAATGAGATTCGGACCTAGAATGGGAGAAAAGAGAAATGTGGGCAAATAAACTCCCTTTTTACCCTTTTCGGTATCGAGGTAAGTCCATTTGCGAATAATGAAATCTTACGTGTGATATTTAATATTCGATGTTGTATAAATTGTATGTTGCCTTCATGTATACATTAAATACATTTTGACGAGATGTCAATAAATGAAATTATTAGATATAATCTAAGAATAGTAAGAAATGCAAATAATATGAAATTATGATAGTTATGTTAAAAGTGTAAGACCATATTGGAATATGGCCTCGGTGTGAGATATTGAATAAGACCATGTCAGGGACATGGCATCGAGATGATATTTCGTATAAGACCATGTCGGGGACATGGCATCGATATGTTAATTCATGTATGACCCTATCGGGGGTATGATGTCAATGTGACATTATGTGTATAAGACTCAAGGGAGTTACTTAACAATTTTAGTGACTCAACAAGTATTTTGAAATTGAGAATGAATGTGTTGTACCATGAGAAGGACGGGTATGTGTTAGAACTGAATTGAGATGAATTCGATATATGATGAACCCATAGTGGGTTATGTGTAAATGATGCACTTTGGTTGCATAAGTTATGATTATTACTGCATTGTGTGAATGCGAACGATTATAGTAGAAAGCTAAGTAAGAATGGTAGTGTGTGCGGATGTTCCCGGGTGAACATTTGAAATAGATAAATGCATATGGATAGCTATCCATGAATGTACAGTAATTGTGGTGGGCTAAGTGTGATACCAGCCTAAATGCTTAACTACGACGGGTTGTGTGCGATGCTATCGTTAAGCATATTATCTAGTGGGCTATGTGCGAAACCACTATATAATTATCCTATTTGGTAGGCTTTGTGTGATACTACCTTACTATTGGATTGTGGTGGGCTAAGTGCGAAACCTCGAGTGATTTAGCTGTGTGGTTAATCTATTGAGAAATAGTGACGTGTTGTATCATGTGAATGGTGGTGTTGAGTGCAGGTATGCAAATGAATGAATGTAAGCATTTGGCTCGTGGCATGGTTAGAAAGTGGTAAGAGATAGAATGAGTAAGCTTCAAAGGTGATTGTGTGGGTAACTATGAGTTTGAGATGAAATAAAGAAACTCATTATAATACCTTACAGTTAAGTATAATCAATGATTATCAATATCTGATTATTATATGCATATGAACTTACTAAGCATTATTGCTTACTCCTTTTCCTTTCTCATCTCTTATAGGTTAATTTAGCTAGCTCGGGTTGGAGATCGCCGGAGATGTTTCCACACTATCGAGTAGACACTTGGTATGAGGTTTCAAGTCCTTATGAGTCATGGCATGTATAGGGCTAGTACTTAAGGTTGATTAAGTCATCGTTAATGTGCCAAATGTGTTGGCCTAGACGAGTTATGAGACGATTGTATATAGACATAGATGATGGCTAAAGTCGACTGAAATTGTACTAGAAATAGTTTTACCCCATGTATGGGAGGAAGACTTCATTTTCATGAATCAAATGTGTTAATTCAGGTGTTTTAATTGATGATTTGAGAATGTTTTGAAATAGTGTACGAATGTATGCAATGTAGGATGGTAAAGGGCTTGGTAGATAGCCTGACAATTGTCCACATGGGTAGACACACGGGCGTGTGTCTAGACCATGTGGGAGGCACGGCTAGCGCATGGGCGTGTACCCAGGCCGTGTGAAGTCTGCACTTTGCACTTGTAATTTAATTTGCCCCACGGGTGAAGCACACGGGCGTGTGTATATGCCGTGCGGATAAGTCAGAATGCTAAGTTATAGCACACGGGCCATGGCCATGGGCGTGTCAAGGCCGTGTGAAATTAGTCAGTGTCAACCACGGGCGGAAGACACGGGCATGTCTTAGGGGAACACGGGCGTGTCCCTAGACCTACACGGGCGTGTGGCCCCTATTTTGTTAAAAAGTTTCTCGAATTCGTAAAAGTTCCCGGAATAGTTTCAATACTTCTCGGAAGTATGTTTAGGGCCTCTTGGGCCGAGTTTGTGCAAATGAAGGGTTTAAACGAAATTTTTATAACCCTATTTGAGATGTTAAAGTAAGATTAGCTAGGTAATGCCTCAAACCCTGTTCAGGCTCGAATACGGGCAAGAGGTGTTACAGTTCATTTTAACCTTGTCAGAACTTTTCCCGTTGAATTTATTTGGAATATCGATGAATACACATGTAGTACACTTGTAGTGTACAAATTTGTAAACCATCAACTCATAATCAGGGGTACCCAATTAGGGCACATAATTAGGAAGCACTCTCTCGATCCATATAGCAAGATGCTCATGTGAGCCATGTAACAGGAAGCTTATTCGGGCTAACTCAAGAAGCTCATAAGAGTTTAAAACAGGAAGCTCATTGAGGTTAACAGGTAACTCCGAAGAGTTATTGTCAGGGAGCTCTGGATAGCCATATAACAGGTAGTTCAAGTGAGTCATATCAGGAAGCTCACAAAGAGCCTGTATCAGGACGCTCATAAAGAGTTGCGCTTGTGTCTGCAATATATGCAGGATCACAACTGATCATATAACAGGATGCTCACAAAGAGCTGCGTTAGCCCGCAACACATGCAGGATCACTACCGATTAGGATGATCGCAGGAACCATGTAACAGGAAGCTCAAGAGGACTTATAATAGGATGCTCATAAGAGCTGTGGTGTAACCGCAACATATGCAAGACAACAACCAATTTAGGAAATCCTGTATCCATCGAATTCCATTATTCAAATGGGACTTATCATGCATCGGGCTTTGTTGGATATAAGATTAATTTCATATTCATGACAATGATACAATTTACATACATATCATTCAATTTAAAACATATAAATACACAATTTAGTTACACGAACTTACCTCGATAAACGTTCGTATACAAGGATCTAATAATTCGATACTTTTTGTTTTCCTCAATCCAACTCCGTATTGGGTCTATCTGGGTCTATATAAATGAATTTAACATCAATTTAATCCATTTCATATTTAATTCAATCCAAATCACATCTTAGGCAAAAGTACCATTTTGCCCCTATACTTTCCATAAATGACGATTTCGTCCCTAGGCTCGGAAAATGAAATTCATGCAATTTAATCCTTATTCCAAGACTAACCAAAATTTTCATATAACATTTACAGCACATATATTTCATAAAAATCAAAAAATTTTCCATGAATTTTACATCTTTACAATTTAGTCCCTAAATCACAATTTCATGAGAATTCACTTTACAAAAGTTGTTTATCTATCAACAACCTTTCAAATTCTACCACAAATTTTAGAATTTCAGCATATTCATCCATGGAAAATTTTAAAACTTTGATAACTTTGCAATTTAATCCCAAAATAGATAGATTAGGTTATTCCGATATCAAAAATATAAAAATTACTAAAAATGGGACATGATTACTTACCTAATTAAGCTTGCTTGAAGTTCTTTCCCTTTCCTAGGGTTTCCATAGAAAATATTTGGGGAAGATGATGAAATAAGATGATATTAAGTTATTATCATCTTTATTTTTTTTCTTATTCCAATTTAGTCCATTTTTTTTCTAATTTTTCATGGATGAATCATCAAAAATATCTACTAACTTTTCTTAATGGTCTAATTTCCATATAAGGACCTCAAATTTTGAATTCCATAGCTATTTAATCCTTTTAGCTACTAGAATTCAACTTTTGCACTTTATGTAATTTGGTCTTTTTCTCCTAATTAAACACAAAATCGGTAAAACTTTCATACGTTTTCCCTATCATGATGTAGACCATGCAATAATATTAAAATAAAATTTTCTTTTTAACTCAAATTTGTGGTCCCGAAACCACTGTTCTGATTTCACTGAAAACGGGTTGTTACACTATAGCTCCTGCTCCTCAAACTATGTATGATTATGCTAAGCCCACTCTAATTGGGGCTGGAACGAGTATTGTGAGACCAACTATTGCTGCAAATAATTTAAAGCTGAAGCTGAACATAATTCAGATGGTACAATAGTGTGTTCAATTTGATGGTTTACAAGATAGAGATCCGAATACTCATTTGGCTAACTTTCTAGAGATTTACGACACTTTCAAGATTTGTAACGCCTCAAAAAATGGGCCTAGAATAAATGGGTTTCCTGTGTCGAGAGAATGGATTTTGTCGTTCAGAAAAAAAAAGAAGGGAACAATGAATTAAGTGTGTATAAAAAAAATTTATGATTGCATGTTTAGTTTAATTTTTAGGTGATTTAGGAAGGGTTGGTAGTGTTGGAAAAGTCCTAGGCTCGATCTAGGGCTTTAGCAAAAATTTTGTTTTTACCCTTAAGTGAGGTTGGTGGTAGTCAGAAGGCTTTTAAAATATTGTTGGGTTAAAAGATAGCACAAGGAAGTAGGTGGTCAGTGGCACGGGGCGCTCAGATAATTTGGTGGTCAAAGGTTCAAGTCTTGCACTTGGCAAAAAATTTTTATTGCGCATATGTTAGTATGAAGGCCAGAGTTTAGGCCTTATAATTAGTTGGGGCTGATTCACGACACAAAGAAATGCCTGGCTCATTGGTAGAGGCGTTAGGATCAGGAGGGGGAGTAGGGTTCTAGTCGCGGCGTGCGCTAAATGTTTAATTTTTTTTAAGTAAACTTAGAGCGCGGAAGAAAGGTTTATAATTAATTGGGGAGGAATTATGACTCAAATTAAGCGGGCGGCGCAGTGGCAATGGGCGTGTATCATAGTGAAGAGGTTGGAGGTTCGACGCTGGGTGTTGGCAAATATTTTTAGATTTCTTTGGATGATTCGGTCGCTGGGAAATAGGCCTTAAAAGAAGTTGGGAATGGAATATGTCACAAGAAGAGTTGTGGTGCATTGGCTGGTAGTGTGTGGTGGTGCCTAGAGGTCTTGGTTTCGAGTTGCCTTATGCTCAATAACCTGCTATTTTGCTGCTGGCGTGGGGGAAGGTGTTTGAGGTGGATCGAAACACCAAATGGCTGCTGTTCGGGGAAAGCAATTTGAATGTAATTCAAATTGAATTTTTGGCTAAGTAAAGGAATTTTTGGATGAGGATGAAGATAAAATTTGGAGAAAATAAAGGAATTTAGTTGGTGATAAGTTTGAGTCGACTAAGGAGTGTAGGTTTATTTTATTTATTTATTTTTTTAGTATATATATAGGTGCCGAATTAAGTTCCTAGAGTAATGCTGAAATTTTGTTTTCCCTCTGGCTGAATTTATTCACTTGTGAGATGCCTAAACACCCTTTTTCTCTCTAAGTGTTCAGAAGCCGAATCCTCCATACTCTCCCTTCTCAAATTCCCTTTTTGGTTCACCGTTTGGTTCTAGCCGAATCACCTATTTTCTTATTCTCCCTAGTATTGCCGAATTGCCTCTGTCACCTTACAAGTCTAAAAGCCGGACTTAGGCCGCAGGATCAAAGGAAGATTTCGGTAAGAGCTTAGTTGAATTTTTAGTATGTTTTATTAAAAGCCGAAGGGCTATCTAACCCCTCTTTTCCGTTACCATGTATTAGCAAGGGTGAGGCACAGCAATCGCAAGCGTGGTAGGTAAGGATTATTGTTAAGGCAGTAAGCATTCTCGGTTCAGTTAGAGTTTTAATAAGTGACCGAATTTATTGTGGCTCATAGGGGTGACTTATGATCAATATGGGTCACTTGGTTTTGACGATATAGGTGTTTGGGTGCAGATCTAGAGGATAATCGCCAATAGTAGCAAAGGAAGGGCTACTAGAACGTGGGGTACACGGTAAGGGTATGGTGAGGTTTCGGTTTTAGTCAGTGTATGTTAAAACTTTGGTTAATCGCTAGTAATGTCAATTGTAGGTTCATGAATAAGGAGTTCGTAGCACGCAAGGTACCAGGTGTGTACAAACACTACACATACGATATCGGCAATGCCGAAAAGTCAAAAAGCCGAAAGTGGCTAAATGGGCCCGGTAGGCCCTGAGGCTAAGTTTGATAAAATGGTTTGGTTGATTATACGAATTAAGTTAGCTATGCTTGATACATGATCATGATATGTTTTGGGCCTAATAGGCCATATGATGAGATTTGGGCCTAACGGGCCGTAAGGACATGAGATGGGCTTATGGGGGCGTAGACAAGTATGTTAGGGTTAATGGACTTTAGGCCTAGCTTGAACAACTTTGTAATTTCATAAGACTTAAGCTAATTAAACATGTCTGTGGACAAGTCGATTAGTTAGAGTGTGGTAACCGACATATGCATGTCTAGGATTGGATCTAGTGAGAGCTTGGTACTTAAGCGGTCCGAGTGACCCACCTCCTCTTTTCTGAGATCCTACATGGTGCATAGTATTTGTTCACTTTAACCGCGGGGACTTGTTTATGGGCCAAAGTTCATAACTAAAACCCGAGAGGGACCAAATACCCTTATATTTGTAACATTACTAAAATACCTTTTATGTGTAAAATTACTAAAATACCCCTAGATTTGTAAATTACCAGAATACCCCTGTTTTCAAAATTACCAAAATACCCCTGTTAGCAAAATTACCAAGATACCCCTATTTAGCCAAATTACCAAAATACCCCTGTAGGGTAGAATTACGAAAATACCCCTGGATAGTGAAATGACGAAAATACCCCTATGTGACGGATATGAGTTTATGGATGTTACTTGTGTGTTTGATGCATTCATATAATATTCTGCTTAGGATGCATATGGGTAGGAATTATGGTACGGAGGAAGAATTTGAGGATCGCATAGTCGCTTGACGACCGTGGATCCACCGTTGGCTTTAAGCCCAATATATGATTAGCGACTTTCTTTGCAACATTGATAGTATCATAACCGGGCTACCCATGGTGTGTAGCGGAGGGATGGGTCGAGCTAGAATTCCCCACAGGAGCCATAAGGTTGGAAGGGAAATGGTGTGTGTAGCGGATGGATTTTTGGGGTGGGTTTTGCATTATCTTGTTGTATATGATGCGATATGATGTGATATGCGGTCATGGTGGGCTAAGGCCT
This sequence comes from Gossypium sturtianum, assembly GCA_025698515.1. Taxonomy (NCBI): domain Eukaryota; kingdom Viridiplantae; phylum Streptophyta; class Magnoliopsida; order Malvales; family Malvaceae; genus Gossypium; species Gossypium sturtianum. The sequence goes on from CM046954.1 coordinate 36,173,197, forward strand.
AAGACCACCGATTTGATAGGGCTTAGGCCCAATGTGAATGTTTGTATGTGAATTGATTGCCAAGGGTTGTACACACTGAGTTTCGAAACTCACACCCTTAATTTTAAATGTTTCAGGTAATCCTGAATAGGCGGCTCGACGTGGGAGAGGACTCAGAGATGGCCACACTACAAGTTGTTTAAATGTTTTAATTTGGTCAAAGGACATTGCCTTAAATACTTTGTTTTTTTTTTTGAATTGTAATAAGGCCATGTAACTCCTAATTGACTTTAGACTTTGGATTTATTATTATTGCTTCAACTATTTGCTTAATAAATTTCATCAAATTTCCAAAGATGACATGGTTTTCGAAATAACTTAATACATGAACGTTTTCCTAAAATGTGGGCTTTTCCCTCTTAACTTAACAAGATATATTGGATTTTGGGCTTTTGGGCCTTAAAATGTTAAATTTAAAAATCCTTTTGGAGTGTTCCTTTAATGTGAAATTTTGAACTCAGGCCTAACTTCTAGGCCGGGTTTGGGGTGTTACAAGATTAGTGACGCTACTGATGATGCCATACGCTTATGGTTGTTCCCATTCTCTATGAGGAGCAAGGCAAAATAGTGGTTGAGTTCATTGCCAAGAGGTTCTATCACGACTTGGGATCAGATGACCGAGAAGTTTCTATTGAAGTACTTCCCACCGGCTAAAATTGCTAAGTTAAGGAATGACATCTATGCTTTTGCTCAAATTGATTTGGAGACATTATATGATGCATGAGAGAGATTTAAGGATCTATTGAGAATGTGCCATCATCATTGGTTACCTTTGTGGTTGCAAGTTCAAACCTTCTACAACGGTTTGAATCCTTTGACTAGGCAACTAATTGATGTAGCAGCTAGTGGAACACTGAATAATAAAAACCCGAGGTAGCTCAAGAGTTTATTAAGGAGATGACACTGAATAACTATCAATGGCAAGTCATGAGAATGAAACCGATTAAAGCAGTCGATGTTTTAAATATTGATGCAGTTTCAATGTTAGCAAATCAGGTTGAAGCTCTTGGTAAAAAAATTGATGGTTTACAATTTTTCTAAGCAGGTGAATCCGGTAGTGCAATGTGATGTGAGTGGAGTGGAGATGATCAATCTAGAATTTTTACCCTTCGGTTCTAACATGGAGCATGAGCAAGTCAGCTTTATGGGTAACAATTCTAGACCTCAAAATAACCTCTATAGCAATAACTATTTTGCAGGTTGGAAGAACCATCCAAATTTCTCTTGGGGAGGTCAAGGAAATCAAAGTTCACAACACCCTCTGGGTTTTTAGCAATCTTATCAGCAAGAGAAAAAACCAAACCTAGAGGAGATGTTGGCTAAATTTATTTCGGTGTCAGAAACTCGATTTCAAAACATCGAGACAGCTTTGAAAAATCAGTGATGTGCGATGTCAGAGTCTTAATATTTATATAATGAATGATCGAGCCTAGAAACTAACTGTGACAACGATTAAGGTAAGTGCACCTATCCAACAGTAGTATAGCTTAGTGGCAAGACCGGATTGTCGAACCCAAAGGAACCAGAAGTACTAATACTAACTTTATTTTTATTATTTAGCCTAAGAAACAAGGGAATTTGTTGTTTAAACTAAAATTAACTAACTACTAAACTAAAGACGCTAAGACAAAGAGAACGAATTTGGGAAAATACTCGTGAGAAAAACCAATTGACTAAGACAATACCCGAGGAAGAATCCACCTAGACTTCACTTGTTATCTAACTATGAACCAGACGATTTATTCACTTGACTTGATCCGTAGGACTCCCTAATGTATAGTAATCCCTTTCTCGAGGCGACTAACGTCTAACTCTAGGTTGATTAATTGAAATCTCTTTCTAATTAAAACCCCTAGAATTGCATTAACTCGATCTATGGGCACCCATATTAGGTTTGACCCTAATCCGGCAGATTTTTGTCACCCTATCTCTAGGCGCGCGAGCAACTCCGCTTAACTATGCTAGATCTACTCTTAGGCAGGGACTTTTGCTCCACCACCTAAGCACATCAGTACTTGAATCAATATCCTGGAATATCAAAGAAAGAATTAAGAACACATAATTAAGAACAAATCAAGTATTTATCATATAGTTCAACAAACGATGACAAGATTCATCTTAGGTTTCATCCCCCTCAGGTATCTGAGGGTTTAGTTCATAATTATAAAAGAATACATCTCAGAAGAAAAGATAAAACAAAACATAAGAAAAACCCTAAACCCCCTGAAGGAATTAAAGAGAAGATCCTCCGTCTTGAGTATGACTCCGGCTTCTTGAGATGAATCAACTGGCTGTCTTCGAGTAAATTCCACAATTCTGACCTCTCTGGCTCGGTTCTTTGGCCTAGCTGGATGCCCCGACAGAGGGCTTCTGTCGAACTCCCTTTTAGGTCGTACTTAGGGTGTTTATATAGACTTTGGAATGTGTTTCTTCGCCTCTAAGTATCCTAATTTGAGTGAAATTCCTCTTTGTCACGACAGGGACACGCCCTTGGCACACGCCCGTGTGAATCGTGGCCAGACCGTGTTCGAGTCTATCAATGAGGCAGGACCGTGTGGATTTGGCCCAGGCCGTGTCGATTTCTTTCTTTGGCCCATTTGGTCCGTTTTAAGCCCGTTTTCCGTTCTTTTCATCCTCCTATGCTCTCCTGAGTATAAAACATGAAATCAAATTATTAAGAGCACCAAATTACATAATTCAAGGTATAAATCATCCAAAAGTATGCTAAAAGTGGGCTTTAAAATATGTTACTATTACGGTTTATCAATCTGCAAACATCGATTCAAGGGCTTGAAAATCATAGTGGACAACTTGCAAAACTTGTTTCGGAAAGACCACAAGGTAGCTTACCTAGCAACAGTAAAACTAAACCAAAGGAGAAAATCCATGCAATCATTGTTCAAAACATGGAAGGGTTAGTCGAGTGTGTAACACCCCAAACCCGGCCTAGACATTATGGTCGTATCTGGCAATGTCACACGATAGTGTTTTTGAAACCTCGTTGTTACAATGAAAACATTCCATGTTATTATCTTCAGTAAACCTTTGTTTGAACTTCGGAAGTCGCCTTTATTCATTTAAAACATTTGTTTTGAAACATCCCTCGTTGTGGAAGCTTTAACAAATCAATCTAGGTGATCATGCGTTTAGAAAATACTTTAACTTTTTTTTTGAAAACTGAATTTCCTACGACCAGTAGGTATAAATCCATAAAGTAAAATAAATAAATAAAACCTAAATTTAAAACCAAAGTCCCAGAGGGTCCTTAAATTACAACCCAAATAATCAATAATAAACAAATCATAACTCGTAAGTTGAAAACCATGAAGTCCAAAAATTACTATGGTCACCGCTGAGTCCTCCGTCGCACCGATCCGTCTAAGTCTGGGGATTACCTGTGCACATTAAACAAAAAGGGTGAGTTTACGTAAACTCAGTGTGTAATCCCGCGGAAACAAACAAATAATCAGTATTCACAGAGCACAGTTGAACAGTCTTGGGCCTAAGCCCTTTTCAGTATCAGTGATAGTTTGGGCCTTAGCCCATCTCAGTACAGTGTCAAAAATGCAGTAGGGCCTTAGCCCATCATAGTATCAGTAGCAGTAACAGTTATGCAGTAGCAAAATCCTACCCAACCAGCCTCTACACACCTTCTTCGTCCAACCCTACACTCCATGTGGGGATATAATCAACCCACCCATCCCTACACTCCAAGTAGTACCGAATGCGGCACAAAATAGTAGTTTGCAGCTGAGTTGCCAGTAAATTAGGCTTAAAGCCTTTCAGTAAACTTCCTCCGAATAACAACCCCCAACCCAATGCAATGCAACATACAATGCATGATATGCTAATATACAATTTAAGTACATATATTAAGTTCAAATATTAATATGCTCAGTACAGATATCATTCAGTCAATTTCACACATTTAGGGGTCTAAGTAGCGCTTACCGACCCTACAGTAGGTTCACAGTCAACTTGGGCAACCTGTGCAACCTTAAAAACATTTGTGTAAAAATAGGCCCACATGCCCATGTGATCTGCCCGTGTGGGCCCACACGTCCGTGTGGCCCGCTCGGCCCAAATTGGCCTTGGCCATGTGATCCAATTTTAAAGTAACCCATGCTAGCTCAATACTCATATATAATTTCACTATTTACTTATATGTTCATTCAAAGCTGTCTACTTGAGTCATTATTACTAAATTATTTATATCTTGAGATATAGAATTCCAAATTAAGATCCACTTAATGTTTTTGAAAATAGACTCAAATACCTTTCTACCATAAAATTTTCAGAATTTATAGTTTATCAAATAAGTACAGTAAAATCTTTAAAGTTATCCCTATTCTACTTTTTAACAGCTTCATCCTTTCCTTACTAAAAATTATTTATCTCTTAGTACGGAATTTAGATAATGTTTCTGTTTGTTTCTCTTGAAAATAGACTCAGTAAGGATTTAAACATATAAATTTAAGCCCCTAATTATTTTTTTACAGTTTTTGATGATTTTCCTGAGTCAGAACAGGGGAACCCAAACTTATTCTGACCTTGTCTCACAAAATTTATTATATCTCATGATTTACAATTTCATTTCTTACACTATTTCTTCCATGAAAAACTAGACTCAATAAAATTTAATTTCATATTTTATTCAACCTCTAACTCAATTCCCACTATTTTTGATGATTTTTCAAAGTTAGACTACTGCTTCTGTCCAAAACTATTTTAGTGCAAAATGTTGATTTCCAAGTTTATAACACCCTTATTTCCTTTCTCCACAATTTTTCGCATCATTTTCTCTTATTTCTCTTATTTCTCGAAAGCGAGCAATTTTAGCTTTCTGCCGAATCCCATTTTCTATGTTTCGGGTACACACCTGGTATCGATTCGCCGTGCAAAGTAACCCGAGCCTTCAAAAACCTATATTTGACCAATATATCCCTTAATTAATCACTTGATTCGTCAATCAAACCAAATATCCCCAACATAAAACTCGAGAAACTAAACCAACGACGATTCAAAAACTTACCGCGACGAATCTGATAACCAGTCGTCTCCACACACTGGAATATTCACTTACAACCTTTTAACAACACCTAAACGAGAGTAAAACGAACCCTTTGTTAATTGCCTACTCGAAATATAATAACTAAGGGGGAAAAATTCCACTTACCGAAACAGATGAAGTAAAAAGTTGCACCCAAAGAGATGACTCACAAAAAATACAGAAACGAAAAGAGAAGAGACAAGATTCAGCCAAACGGGAACAAAAACCAAAAGTGAACAAGAAGGGAGAAGAAACAACAGAGAAACAAAAGTCTAACGTCAGAAAATTTGTTGGGAAAAAAGAAAATAGAAAACTGATAAGAAGAAAATCTTATTTTGATAACTTCTCCCCAATTATCTCCTAAAAACACTCCCTATTAACCCACTAAAACACAACTACTCAGCAGTCTAGTTTAATTTGAACTCCAACACGCCATACGCTTCAAACAAAAATTAGTTCCCCTGCTTGCGCAGGGACTCGAACACAGGACCTCCTACACACTAACACTCCGCTTAACCACTAGACCAGCAGGCCCATTCTGATATATTTTTCCCAACAATCAAATAAAAGCCTACTAAACAAGAGTAAGGCCTAATTCATTCAAAATACCAAAATTTTCCCAAGCGAAGGCTTGAACTTACGACCTCCCAAACACTCCCAGAACACATAACCACTAAAGCTGACAGATATTTGTGTCATATTTTTGCAATAAAAATATTAGAAATTTTGGGGCGTTACAACTCTACGCCCCTAAAAGAAAATTTCATTCTCGAAATTTACCTGAACAGAATAGATGAGGATACCGCTGACGCATCACATCCTCAGGCTCCCATGTGGCCTCCTCAGTGCTGTGATTACACCATAGAACCTTCACCAAAGGGATAGACTTCCTCCTCAGGACCTTTACGTTATGATCTAGAATCTGGACAGGCTTCTCCTCAAAGGTCAACTCTTGCCTAACCTCAATCTACTCAACAGGGATAATATGAGTAGGATCAGAGCGGTAGCATCTCAACATAGAGACGTGAAACACATCATGAATCCGATCCAACTCTGGAGGCAGCTCCAACTGATAAGTGACCGGTCCCACTCGTTTCAGAATCCTGTACGGTCCAATAAACCTAGGGCTCAACTTGCCCTTACAACCAAACCTCAGAACCTTCTTCCATGGCGAGACTTTGAGAAATTCGAAGTCCCCCATGGAATACTCAATCTCACGTCGCTTGATTCTGCGCAGATAGGATTTACATGCATCGGATGTCGCTTCGGAGCGATCACGAATCGATCTAACTTTATCCTCAGTCTCAACAACTAACTCAGGACCCTGAACACATCGTTCACCCAACTCAGTCCAATACAAGGGAGTGCGACACTTACGACCATACAGTGCCTCGTTAGGTGCCCTCTGGATGCTAGACTGGTAGCTATTATTATAGGAAAACTCCGCTAATGGCAAATACTCCTCCCAACTACCACGAAAATCAAAACTCGCACTTGCTAAACTTAGCATAGAGCTGCATTTCCCTCAAAGTCTGAAGGACAACTCTAAGGTGCTCATCATGCTCATCCTCAATTTTCGAATAAACCAGTATGTCGTCGATGAACACCACCAGAAACCGATCCAAATAGGGCTGGAATACTCAGTTCATCAGGTCCATGAAAGCTGTCGATGCATTTGTTAGTCCAAAGGGCATCCCTAAGAACTCGTTGTATCCATAACGAGTCCTAAATGCCGTCTTAAATACATCAGCCTCCTTAACCCTCAACTGATGATATCCAGAATGCAGATCAATCTTGGAGAACACATAAGCCCCTTAGAACTGGATAAACAAATCATCAATCCTCAAAAGTGGGTACTTATTCTTAATTGTTAGCTTATTCAGCTGCTGATAGTCTATACATATCCTCATCGTCCCACCCTTCTTTTTCACAACCATACAGGTGCTCCCCATAGAGACACACCGGGACGAATGAACCCACAATCCAACAGCTCCTGAATCTGAGCCTTAAGCTCCGTAAGCTCCTTCGGTGCCATTCGGTAGCGGCGATAGACACCGGAGCTGTACCAAGAAGAAACTTAATCCCAAACTCCACTTCACGATTCGGAGGTAAACCCGATAGATCTTTAGGAAAAATGTTCGAAAAATACTTTACCGTTCTGATATCCTTAACTGTAGAATCCCTAGAATCCGAAACACTTACGTAGGGCAAGAATGCCTCACATCCCTTAGGAACCATCATCTCTGCCACCAGTGCAGAGATCACATTAGGTAAGTAATTCCGACGTTCTCCAATCATAACTACCTCATTATCCTCCTCAGTCCTTAGTAAGACCCTCTTAGTCGCACAGTCCAAGCTAACATGATGCTTGACCAACCAGTCCATCCCCAGAATTTGGTCGAACTCCCCAAAAGGAAGTTCCATCAAATCAGCCAGGAAGATTTCCCCTTGTACCTCTAAAGGCTCAGTCTCAATACAGGTTGCTAACTCTAATAGATTGCCCTAACGGTACATCAAGAATAAAGAATGTACCCGTGATGGCGTCCGGAGCATCTCTATCCTCTCGACGATGAGCAGTATAAACTAGGGCCGGCTGCCTCGCCTCAGCTTGTCCAGCACCTTTGCCCGGTGCTCTCTGCCCATGACCCATACCATTACCACCTCTGGCCTGTCCACGGCCCCTCGGTGGCTATTGCACTACCCTCTGTGGCTATGCCGTACCAGTATTTGGAGCTTGCATTTGATCAGCCCTCAGCGGACACTTCCTAATATGATGCTCCAAGAACCCACACCGTAAGCACGCCCCAGTCCTTCTCCAACACTCGCCCTGATGGCGACTACCACAATCAGTACATGGCTGCAGTCCAGTAACAATAACAGGGGGCCCAGCTCTAACCTGCCCATCAGCTCTGGCCTTTTTCTTAGGCCTCTGTGCAGAACTCGAGGGCTCCGAATCCCTCTTGTTCTTACCCCTCTCACGATTTCAGTTCTGGCGCTTAGCGCGCTTAACCTCCTCGGCGATCATCACCTTCTCCACCAGTGCAGTAAAATCACGCTCCCTCTGTGGAGCTATCAGGACTCTCAAATTATCTCTGAGCCCATCCTCAAAACGAATACATCATTCATACTCAGAGGCCACCATACCTCGCGCATAGCGGCTCAGTCACAGGAACTCGGCCTCATACTCGGCCAAATTAGGGGCAACTCTAGTGACACCCCTGATGAGCTCAGCTCCATTGGACTGGAGTTGTTCTGTATCCGACCCTCGGCCCCCAGATCCAGTATTGGCCCAGCGACCCTCTCCAAAATCCTTAGCATTGCCCGGGACAATGCGTCGTCCTCAGCCATGCAATCTTGAGACCCAGTCTCAGTAGCAGGCGACACTGGCGTCTCACTCGTATCCAAATTTGGTATGCTACCTAGTGAAGAGGACTCAGCTCGAGCTCCTCTGCGGCCTCTACATCGACCTCTAGTACCCCGTCTGCGGATACCACGTGCGCTCATTATCTAATCACGTTTATCTGTATTAGTAGTTTTATGAATCAGTTACAATTCCAGTGTTTATTAACAAATGTTTTATGTAAAACAGTATCGGTTATTCAGAGTTCGTTTTCGTAAATCACAGTCTCACTATAGTTTTCAGTTTCTCTACAATTTTTAGTATACACTAACTAGAGTGTTTTTAGTACAATTTACTACCTATAGTAGTTTCAGAATATACTATCAATAACAGTTTCAGTTTAAAAAAATGACAGTTCAGAATACTTACAGGATCGGCGCCGAAGACTCGGTGTACCACTTACTCAGTAAAAACATTTCAAATCATTTGGAAATCAATCAATTTTTTGAAAGCCCATTTTTTTATAAAACCCATAATCCACAGTCGAGTTCTGTAACCTGGCTCTGATACCACTAAATGTAACACCCCAAACCCGGCCTAGAAGTTATGGCCGTATCTGGCAATGTCACACGATAGTGTTTTTGAAACCTCGTTGTTACGATGAAAACATCCCATGTTATTATCTTTAGTAAGCCTTTGTTTGAACTTAGGAAGTCATCTTTATTCATTTAAAACATTTGTTTTGAAACATCCCTCGTTGCGAAAGCTTTAATAAATCAATCTAGGTGATCATGCGTTTACAAAATACTTTAACTTTTTTTTTTTGAAAAACGAATTTCCTATGACCAGCAAGTATAAATCCATAAAGTAAAATAAATAAATAAAACCTAAATTTAAAACCAAAGTCCCAGAGGGTCCTTAAATTACAACCCAAATAATCAATAATAAACAAATCATAACTCGTAAGTTGAAAACCATGAAGTCCAAAAATTACTGTGGTCACCGCTGAGTCCTCCGTCGCACTGATCCGTCTAAGTGGGGATTACCTGCATGACGATTAAACAAAAAGGGTGAGTTTACGTAAACTCGAGTGTGTAATCCCACGAAACAAACAAACAATCGTATTCACAAAGTACGATTGAGCAGTCTTGGGCCTAAGCCTTTTCGATGATCGGTGATAGTTTGGGCCTCAACCCATCTCAAGATAAAGATGTCAAAAATGCGATGAGGGCATTAGCCCATCACGATGCTCGATGAGCAGAATAGATTATTGAGTAGCAAAATCCTACCCAACCAGCCTCTACACACCATCTCCGTCCAACCCTACACTCCATGTGGGGGTATAATCAACCCACCCATCCCTACACTCCAAGTAGTACCGAATGCGATACAAAACAGTAGTTTGAAGCAGAGCTGCCAGTAAATTAGGCTTAAAGCCTTTCAGTACACTTCCTCAGAATAACAACCCCCAACCCAATGCAATGCAACATACAATGGATGATATGCTACTATACAATTTTAGTACATATATTCAGTTCATATATTAACATGCTCAGTACAGATATCATTCAGTCAATTTCACACATTTAGGGGTCTAAGTAGCGCTTACCGACCCTACAGTAGGTTCACGGTCAACTTGGGCGACCCGTGCAACCTTAAAAACATTTCGATAAAAATGGGCCCACATGCGCATGTGATCTGCCCGTGTGGCCCACTCGGCCCAAATTGGCCTTGGCCGTGTGATCCATTTTTAAAGTAACCCATGCTAGCTCAATACTCATATATGTTTTCACTATTTACTTATATGTTCATTCAAAGCTGTCTACTTGAGTCATTATCACTAAATTATTTATATCTTGAGATATAGAATTCCAAATTAAGATCCGTTTGATGTTTTTGAAACTAGACTCAAATACCTTTCTACCATAAAATTTTCAGAATTTATAGATTATCAAATAAGTACAGTAAAATCTTTAAATTTATCCCTATTCTGTTGTTTGACAGCTTCATCATTTCCTTACTCAAAATTATTTATCTCTTAGTACGGAATTTAGATGATGTTTCCATTTATTTCTCTTGAAAATAGACTCATTAAATATTTAAAAATATAAAATTAAGCCCCTGATTATTTTTTTTACAATTTTTGATGATTTTCCTAAGTCAGAACAGGGGAACCCGAATTCATTCTGACTTTGTCTCACAAAATTTATTATATCTCTTGATTTCAAATTCCATTGCTTACATTGTTTCTTCAATGAAAAACTAGACTAAGTTAAATTTAATTTCATATTTTATTCAACCTCTAACTCAATTCCCACTATTTTTGATGATTTTTAAAAGTTAGACAACTGTTGTTGTCCAAAACTATTTTAGTGCAAAATGTCGATTTCGAAGTTTATAACATCCTTATTTCCTTTCTCTACAATTTTTCGCATCATTTTCTCTTATTTCTCTTATTTCTCGACAGCAAGCAATTTTGACTTTTTGCCGAATCCCGTTTTCTGCGTTTCGGGTACACACCTGGTATCAATTCGCTGTGCAAAGTAACCCGAGCCTTCAAAAACCTATATTTGACCAATATATCCCTTAATTAATCACTTGATTCGTCAATCAAACCAAATATCCCCAACATAAAACTCGAGAAACTAAACCAACAACGATTCGAAAACTTACCGCGACGAATCCAATAACCAGTCGTCTCCACACACTGGAATATACGCTTATGAACAGCACCTAAATGAGAGTAAAACGAACCCTTTGTTAATTTCCTACTCGAAATACAATAACTAAGGGGGAAAAATACCACTTACTGAAACAGATGAAGTCAAAAGCTGCACCCAAAGAGATGACTCACAAAAAATACAGAAACGAAAAGAGAGGGGAAAGAGAAAAAACACGGCCAAAGGGGAACAAAAACCAAAAGTGAACAAGAAGGGAGAAGGAACGGTAGAGAAACAAAAGTCTAACGTCAGAAAATTTGTTGGGAAAAAAAGATAATAAAAACTTTAAAGTTTATCAAATAAGTACAATAAAATATTTAAAGTTATCCCTATTCTGCTGTTTAATAGCTTCATCCTTTCCTTACTAAAAATTATTTATCTCTTAGTACGAAATTTAGATGATGTTTCCGTTTGTTTCTCTTGAAAATAGACCCAGTAAGGATTTAAACATACAAATTTAAGCCCCTAATTATTTTTTTACAGTTTTTGATGATTTTCCTAAGTCAGAACAGGGGAACCCAAAATCATTCTGACCTTGTCTCAAAAAATTTATTATATCTCATGATTTACAATTTCATTTCTTACACTGTTTCTTCCATGAAAAACTAGACTCAATAAAATTTAATTTCATATTTTATTCAACCTCTAACTCAATTCCCACTATTTTTGATGATTTTTCAAAGTTAGACTACTACTCATTGTCCAAAACTATTTTAGTGCAAAATGTTGATTTCAAGTTTATAACACCCTTATTTCCTTTCTCTACAATTTTTCACATCATTTTCTCTTATTTCTCTTATTTCTCGATAGCGAGCAATTTCAGGTTTTCACCGAATCCCATTTTCTGTGTTTCAGGTACACACCTGGTATCGATTCGCTGTGCAAAGTAACCCGAGCCTTCAAAAACCTATATTTGACCAATATATCCCTTAATTAATCACTTGATTCGTCAATCAAACCAAATATCCCCAACATAAAACTCGAGAAACTAAACCAACGATGATTCGAAAACTTACCGCGACGAATTTCATTTCTTACACTGTTTCTTACACTGTTTCTAACGTCAGAATTTATAGTTTATCAAATAAGTACAGTAAAATCTTTAAAGTACAGAGAAACAAAAGTCTAACATCAGAAAATTTGTTGGGAAAAAAAGGAAATAGAAACTGATAAGAAGAAATTCTTATTTTGATAACTTCTCCCCAATTATCTCCTAAAAACACTCCCTATTAACTCACTAAAATACAACTACTCAGCAGTCCAGTTTAATTTGAACTCCAACACGCCACACGCCTCAAACAAAAATTAGTTCCCTTGCTTGCGTAGGGACTTGAACACAGGACCTCCTACACACTAACACTCCGCTTAATCACCAGACCAGCAGGCCCATTCTGATATATTTTTGCCAACAATCAAATATTTTTGCCAGCAGGCCCACTGAACAAGAGTAAGGCCTAATTCATTCAAAATACCAAAATTTTCCCAAGCGAAGGCTTGAACTTGCGACCTCCCAAACACTCCCAGAACACATAACCACTAAAGCTGACAGATATTTGTGTCATATTTTCACAATAATGAAATGAGAAATTTAGGGCGTTACAGAGTGTGAAAAGAAGTCGAAGCTAGAAGTTGTTGTGAAAAGTGATAATGTTGAGGAAGGTAAGAAAGAGCATAAGCCGGTAATTGAAGACTACAAAACACGAGTTCCATATCCTGCAACATTGAAGATAGACCACATTAAAGAACAATATGGTTAATTTCTTGAACTCTTAAAAAATTGCACATAAACTTACCGTTTGTTGAAGCCTTTTCGCAGATGTCGAAGTATGTAAAATTCTTAAATGAGCTGTTAACAAATAAAAGGAAGTTAGACGACTTGTCTACTATGGATCTTAATGTAGTTTGCTCGGCCATTCTCCAAAAAAAACTACCCAACAAACTTAAAGATCTAGGGAGTTTTACTATTCCTTGTCTCATTGATAGTTTAAATGTTGGAAAAGCTTTGGCTGATTTGGGGGCTAGTATAAATGTCATGCCTTATAAGATGTTCAAACAACTTGGTCTTGGGGAACCCAAATCCTCTAGGATGAGTATTCAATTAGTGGATAGATTAATTAGATATCGTAGGGGTATTATTGAGGATGTACTTGTGAAAGTCGATAAATTTATATTCCCTATTGATTGTTCTGTATTGGACATGGATGAAGATATTAAGGTACCTATGATCTTAGGTCGACCCTTTTTAGCCACTACTAAAACTGTTATTGATGTGGGTACTTATGAACTTGTGCTTCGTGTAGGTGATGAAAACAGTACTCTTCAAGCACGTGATTTTGTAATAGTCCCTAGTGAGCGAAATACACTAATTGTTCTGTTAATGTTAGTAATCATGTGGCTTAAGGTTCTTTGCAGGAAATTCCTCATGAAAACGTGTTTCAGCCATATTTTATTCAAAGTGATAGAACTCGAGGGATGAGTGAAGAGCGGATGGTGCAGCTTAACGAACTAGATGAATGGCGACCGAAGGTTGATGAGAAACTAAGAAAATATAAGGAAGAAACAAAGCAACACCATGATGTGCATATGAAGAGAATGAACCAATCCACAGTTGGTGACAAATTACTGTTAGATAAATCGGATCCATAAATTTTTCCTCCAGAATTTAAGTCAAGAGGCTCCAACCCATGTGTGGTAAAAACCATTTTCCCATACAGTACAATTAAGGTAACACATTCTGAATTCGGCACGTTTAAGGTAAAAAGTACTCGTCTCAAACCTTCTTTTGGTTGTGAAACTGATAATGCGATAAAGGAGCTTCGGCTCCAATATTTGCCTTAACCATGAGCTTAAAAAGACAACTCAAGCCTAAACTCTAAATAAGCGCTTCTTGGGAGACAACCCGAGTGTTTTTGTGTTATTTATTTATTTTACTTTCTTAAAATAATTGAGAATGAAAAAAAAAACACTTTCATTCATTACCATTTTTTTAAAAATTGAAAAAAAAATTGAAAAAGAAATTCAAGAAAAGGGGTCACACGGCCTAGGTGATCCACACGGCCTCGCACACAAGTGAGGGAGAAGCGAAGGGTTATCGCACATGGCCTGGCACACGGGCGTGTGCCAGGCCATGTGAAAATTGAGCTTAATTTTTTTTTTTATTTTTCAATTGCCACACGAGATGAGAGCATTTACACGGTCTCCAGACACAGTTGTGTGGCCTTACACGGGCCAACTACATGACCGTCTCATCTATAAGCTAAGGTTTTGAATTTTTTTTACTTTTGTCTTCTTCTTCAACTAACCTTCGTCGCCGTTACCCCTTCCCCGTCCTTTCCTCTTTATTGTTGGTTTTACCTTGCTGTTTTGACCACCAGCCATTAAGCACCTCACCATCGTTTTTCTAGCCTCTCGCTAGTCATCACCCTCATTCCAAGCGCTATCGCCACCTCTATTCACCAGCCCTCCTAAATCATTACCCCCTAGTCCAATCTATTTCATCCGCTCGTCTCCATACCAAAATCCCTCATACAGCCATTTCACGTATAACCCAAGTCGTCGTTAACTCCTCTTCCCACTCCATTCTCGTTCTTTTCTCCCCCAATCTACTCCTTCTTCACCTTGTCTCTTCTATACCCTTTCCACCGTCATTCGAAACCCCAGATCTCCCGTCGCTATTTATTCCCATTGATGACTACTGCGACTCCATCGCCGTGCGTGCCTCCCTTACGCCATCGTCATTTACCCCACTGTTTGGCTCCACCCTTTACTTTTTATTTTATTATATTATTATTGGTTTTATTATTATTATGTTTGTTTTTACTCATTATTCTTATTATTATTATTAGGTATGTTTTATTTTTATTCTTACTATAGTATTACTATTGTTCTCTTGGTAGGTATCATTATTAATAGTATTATTATTAGATTTTTTGTTAGTCTTTTGAATGAATTAGGTTTTAGTTTGGATTTGGTGTTTGTTGTGCGGTTTATTGGACTATGACCATTGTGTTAATTCATACATTTACTTTATTTTATGCTGATTTTTGTTATTATATTGTATTTCAGGTACAAAATGCAAAACACACGAGGAAAGAGTAAGGTCTCCACTCATTCAAAGAAAAGAAAAGCCCCTGGGACTTCATATTCCTCATCTCCGACCGACTGCCACCGGTACCTTACTTTCAACCATCCACCTCATGAAGAAAGGTATCAGCATCTGAAGGATAGAGCACTGGGTTTAGGTTGGTGTATCGATTAGGATACCCTTCAAACTGTGGTTTTATTTGCACTAGTTCATAATCTACTGGCCGCGACCCCATGGGAGCACTTCTTTGCAGTTGTGGAGCTGACATATGTTGAGCTTACATTCGATTTTTTCTCCACAGTTTTCCTATCGACCGTGCTTTCGTCAGGGGACAAGCCTCGAGCTATATCATTTCTTCTTGGGGTATCACTTGACATTTTAGTATTGTGGCATTTGGTCTCACACTTGACCTATATTTTAATACTTTCTTGGCCATGATCGACCTATCGGCTAGTTGAAAATCTCTAAGGTTGTCATTCTGTACAACCCGAGTCAGTCTAAGGCTCGGTGCCTCCCTCTAACCTTGCAATACATTTACACCATTTTAGGTCATACTTTGACTAGTCAGAAGGAGAGTACGAGCATGGTGGGCACTTTAGAAGCATATTTCTTATGGAGCATGCACGGGCAACATCCGATTGATCTAGCCCACTTTGTAACCCAGTGTTTTCAAAATCAGAATGAGTAATCACATAGAGGACCTCTTTGTATGGGTCCATATGTCACACGCTTGGCTCATTACTTCGGTCTCCTCGAGAACCCAGAGTAGATTGGTACTCTTACTTTTGTTGGGGACATGACACCACAAGGTTTAAATATTATGACACATATGAGGATGGTCGCTTGTCAGCCTAGGCCTTTTGGTGATTCAATATGTGTAGCTACAACCTACTCAGTAGCACGAGGATGATGAGCACCTAGAAAATGACACCCTACCCCCACTGCGACCTCATTACCCTCCGCCCCCAAGTCACCCTATGGCCACTCCCACTGTTACACTTGAGGGTCTCTCCGAGCGGTTTGGCCGCTTTGAGTAGCAATGCTTTGATTGGTTCGATAGCATTGAGGCGTATTTGCATCAGATTTGCCAGCATCTCCATATATATGATCCTAATCATAAGCCTCGTGATCCCGACACCTCGCACAATGCCAATCCATGACATGATTTCTTTTTCTGTTCATTTATCTTATTTATTTATTTTTGTTTGTACTTTTCTTTTTCTTTTTAGTTTTTTTTTTGTTATTTGTGAGACTTGTTTATTCTTATTTTTATTTTGAACCTTGCTGTTATTTTTATTATTTTGATGTTTATTTTTGTTCGAGTTTGTAATCTCTTTATCTTCTTATTTATTCTTGTTTATCTTCTTATTAGTTTGCTCGAAAACATGCACATAATTTATGTAACATCCTATACCCGGCCTGATCGCCGAGTGATAAACTGTAAAAGTAACATATTTTAAGCCCACATTTAATATGCTTTTGGATGATTTAAGCCCCAATTTATGTAAAAAGATGCTCTTAATCCTTTCTTTTCATGTTTTATACTCAGGAAAGCACCCAGTGATGAAAAGAAAGAGAAACGGGCTTAAAACAGACTAAATTGGGCCAAGCCACAAAATCAGCACGGCCTGGACTTCAAGCTACACGGCCGTGCCTCCTTAATTATCTAGAACATGGCCTAGCCACGATTTACATGGCCGTGCCTCATCAACGGAGTCCAACACGGCCTGGCCACGATTCACACGGGCGTGTGCCATGGGCGTGTCCCTGTCGCAGCCAAGAGAAGTTTTACTCGGATTTGGATACTTGGAGGCAAAGAAACATATTCCAAAGCCTATTCAAACACCCTAGTAGGAACTCTCCTTGAATTAGGATACTTTGGGGCCAAGTAAGGCATCTCGAAGTCTATATAAACACCCAATGGGGCAACTTGTCAGGGGAGTTCGACAGAAACCCTCTGTCGAGGGGGAGCCCAAAGCCATCATCTAGGGGCGTCGTGCTAAGCCAGAGGAGGCAGATTTTTGTGGATTCACTCAGGGATAGCCAGTTGATTCATCTCGAGAAGTCGGAATTCTACTCAAGACGGAGGATCTCCTCTTCAATTCCTTCAGGGAGTTTTAGGGATTTCTTATGTTTTGCTTTATCTTTTCTCTTGAGATGTTTTTTCTTTATTGTTATGAACTAAACCCTTCGGATACCCGAAGGGGATGAAACTTATTATGAATCTTGTTATTTGATTATTTGAGTTATATGATAAATACTTAGTTTGTTCTTAATTGTGTGAGCTTAATCCAAATTTAATGTGCTTAGGTGGAGGAAGAATAGACCCTGCCTAAGAGTAGATCCAACATAATTAAACGGAGTTGATCGCACGCCTAGAGATAGGGTGACGAGATTTTTCCGGATTAGGGTGAAACCTAATATGGGAGTCCACAGATCGATTCATCGCTATTCTAGGGGTTATTATAAGTTTAACGAGAGTTCCACTAATTAACCTAGGGTTAGACGTTATTCACCTCGAGAGAGGGTTTAATATACGTTAGGGAGTCTTACGAATCAAACTAAGTAAATAAAATCATATGGTTCAGTGATAGATAACAAGTGAAGTCTAGGTGGATTCTTCCTAGGGTATCGTCGAAATCAACTGAGTTTTTCCCAAGTTATTTTTCAAATTCATTCTTCTTTGTCTTAGAGTCTTTAGTTTAGTAGTTAATTAATTTAGATTAATAAACAAACTTCACTTATTTTAGGCTAAATAATAAAAAGAAAGTTAGTATTAGTACTTTTAGTTCCTTTGGGTTCGATAATCTGGTCTTGCCTAAACTATACTACTGTTCGATAGGTGCACTTGCCTTTAATCGTTGTCAGAGTTAGTTTCCAGGTTCGATCATTCTTTTATAAATTTTAAAACTCTAATTTACAGAAATCATCAAGCCCGAATATTAGGATGTCAGACCATCGTCACACATCATACGCAGTACAAATGATCTCATTATTAAGCAAACATCTTCCATTTTAGCTTTCGTAATAATTACAAGTCATACGTATTCCAGATATCATTAAAACATACTCAACATTCATCAAACGAACTTAAAACAAGAATTAAACATGATTTTAGACCACCAAAGAATTATTCACGTATGTATCGATACTGAATCAAAGGTATTTCCTTAGATGGTATCGATACAACTTGGAAAATTGGTACCAAAACAGCATTTTGTTTCTCACTTAAAATCAAAACACAAGAAAATATTGGTACATTTCATAAAGTATCGGTTTAATTACCTTGAGTACCGATACTTGTGATATGGTATCGATACCAAATTATAATACTGACTTCCTGCACATTGAAATATCATGGAGGTATCATTTTTAAAACCCGGATATTAATACCTTTGGTCCAGACCATAAAAATACAACATATTTAGGCATTTAGATCATTCCAACAAATATCTAGGCAACATGCATCATATACATCTTTAAACCAATGTCAAAACGATCAAAATAACAGTTCAATCATCAAAAACATGTCCAAGTAATCATATGATATAGCAAGAACAATAGTCGTTAATCCTAAGAACAAATAAGCTATGAGAATAACCACAACATTATGGAAAAGTTCATGCAACAATCCTACCACATTATTCAGTATCCATTGACCATACATACGGTTCATGGCACTTCAACATAGCAAATATTCAAACCAAAGCAATACCAATGAAATAATTATGACATCCATCAAAAGTGCTAGAAAACTAAACCCATAAAATATCAAGAGAACAACAATAATAATCAATCAAATTCTAACCACATTGCCTTATCCCCACAGTTCAAAAAAATGATACTAATACCACCGATGTGTAACGCCCCAAAATTTATAATTTTGTTATTGTGAAAATATGACACAAATATCTGTCAGCTTTAGTGGTTAAGTGTTCTGGGAGTGTTTGGGAGGTCCCAAGTTCAAGCCTTCGCTTGGGAAAATTTTGGTATTTTGAATGAATTATTCCTTACTCTTGTTCAGTAGGCTTTTATTTGATTATTGGTAAAAATATATCAGAATGGGTCTGCTGGTCTGGTGGTTAAGCGGAGTGTTAGTGTGTAGGAGGTCTCAGAGTCCGAGTCTGCGCAAGCAGTGTGGAACTAATTTTTGTTTGAGGCGTGTGGCGTGGTGGAGTTCAAATTAAACTGGACTGCTGAGTAGTTGTGTTTTAGTGGGTTAATAGGGAGTGTTTTTAGGAGATAATTGGGGAGAAGTTATCAAAAAAATATTTTCTTCTGATCAGTTTTCTTTTTTATTTTTTCCCAACAAATTTTCTGACGTTAGATTTTTGTTTCTCTGTCGTTTCTTCTCCCTTCTAGTTCACTTTTGGTTTTTGTTCCCCTTTGGCCGAATCTTGTTTCTTCTCTTTCCCCTCTCTTTTTGTTTCTGTATTTTTTGCGAGTCATCTCTTTGGGTGCAACTTTTGACTTCATCTGTTTCGGTAAGTAGAATTTTTTCCCCTTAGTTATTGTATTTTGAGTAGGCAATTAACAAAGGGTTCGTTTTACTCCCGTTTAGGTGTTGTTCAAAGGTTTTAAGTGGATATTCCAGTGTGTGGAGACGGCTGGTTATTGGATTCATCGTGGTAAGTTTTCGAATCGTTGTTGGTTTAGTTTTTCGAGTTTTATGTTGAGGATATTTGGTTTGATTGACGAATCAAGTGATTAATTAAGGGATATATTGGTCAAATATAGGTTTTTGAAGGCTCGGGTTACTTTGCACAGCGAATTGATACCAGGTGTGTACCCGAAACGCAGAAAACGGGATTCGGCAAAAAGCCAAAATTGCTTGATGTCGAGAAATAAGAGAAATAAGAGAAAATTATGCGAAAAATTGTAGAGAAAGGAAATAAGGGTGTTATAAGCTTGGAAATCAACATTTTGCACTAAAATAGTTTTGGACAGCAGCAGTAGTCTAACTTTTAAAAATCATCAAAAATAGTGGGAATTGAGTTAGAGGTTTAATAAAATATGAAATTAAATTTTACTGAGTCTAGTTTTTCATTGAAGAAACAGTGTAAGCAATGGAATTTTAAATCATGAGATATAATTATGGGCTTAAATTTATATGTTTAAATCCTTAATGAGTCTATTTTGAAGAAAAACAAACGGAAACATCATCTAAATTCCTTACTAAGAGATGAATATTTTTTAGTAAGGAAAGGATGAAGTTGTCAAACAGCAGAATAGGGAAACTTTAAAGATTTTACTGTACTTATTTGATAAACTATAAATTCTAAAAATTTTATGGTAGAAAGGTATTTGAGTCTAGTTTCAAAAACATCAAGCGGATATTAATTTGGAATTCTATAGCTCAAGATGTAAATAATTTAGTGATAATGACTCAAGTAGACAGCTTTGAATGAACATATAAGTAAATAGTGAAAACATATATGAGTATTGAGCTAGCATGGGTTACTTTTAAAATGGATCACACGGCCAAGGCCAATTTGGGCCGAGTGGGCCACACGGGCTTGTGGGCCCACACGGGCAGATCGCATGGGCATGTGGGCCCATTTTTATCGAAATGTTTTTAAGGTTGCACGGGTCGCCCAAGTCGACTGCGAACCTACTGTAGGGTCGGTAAGCGCTACTTAGACCCCTAAATGTGTGAAATTGACTGAATGATATCTGTACTGGGCATGTTAATATCTGAAATTAATATATGTACTGAAATTGCATAATAGCATGACATCCATTGTATGTTGCATTCATTGGGTTGGGGGTTGTTATTCGGAGGAACTGTACTGAAAGGCTTTAAGCCTAATATACTGGTATCTTAGCTGCAAACTACTGTTTTGTGCCACATTCGGTACTACTTGGAGTGTAGGGATGGGTGGGTTGATTATATCCCCAAATGGAGTGTAGGGTTGGACGGAGATGGTGTGTAGAGGCTGGTTGGGTAGGATTTTGCTCTTTGCATAATCAAGTATCGCTCATCGTCATCGTGATGGGCTAAGGCCCCACTGCATTTTTGACATTTGTAGTGAGATGGGCTAAGTCCCAAACCGTCGAGACATCAAAAGGGCTTAGGCCCAAGACTGCTCAAGCTGCATCGTGAATGAATCGATCGTTTGTTTATTTCTGCGGGATTACACACTGAGTTTACGTAAACTCACCCTTTTTATTTAATGTGCACAGGTAATCCCCAGACTTAGAAGGATCGGTGTGACAGAGGACTCAGCGGTGACCATAGTAATTTTTGGACTTCATGGTTTTCAATTTACGATTTATGATTTGATTATTATTGATTATTTGGGTTGTAATTTAAGGACCCTCTGGGACTTTGGTTTTAAATTTGGGTTTTTATTTATTTATTTTACTTTATAGATTTATACCTGCTGGTCATAAGAAATTCAGTTTTCAAAAAGTTAAAGTAATTTCTAAACGAATGATCACCTAGACTGTTTTATTAAAGCTTACGCAACGAGGGATGTTTCAAAACAAATGTTTTAAATGAATAAAGACGACTTCCTAAGTTCTAAAAAAAGTTTACAAAAGATAATAACATGGAATGTTTTCATCGTAACAACAAGGTTTCAAAAACACTATCGTGTGACATTGCCAGATACGGCCATAACGTCAAGGCCGGGTTTGGGGTGTTACACTATGCAAATGCTAAATCCTAACTTGGATCACTTCCTTGGTATCCCCGCACCGCTCACATTGCAAATGCTAAATATCTGCAATGGTTAGAGAGAGTGAGTGAGCTTATACAAGCTCAGTGGATGTCGGAGTAACCATAATGTATACAAGAGCATGCTATAACACATTCACAACCATATTCTAACCAAGTCACAATAACATATTTACGCTTCATTAAATCATAAAACTAGTATAATCTCTTACATATAACTACACTCAAGTTTTATACAAATAATTCATTTTACAATAATTCGTCAGGACTAACAATGTATACATGCTTTAATAACTCACAAGTCTAGCTGATATATTCACATACATTCATAAGTTAAATGAAAATGACCCAAACCACAATTACATACATAATTTACCATGAGAACATACTAACATTTTCATGAAACTTAAATAAACTCATTTAAAATACTATTCACATGTTTATGCATCCATCTCACATCGTATTATTACAATATATAATATCACATTTAAACGATAATTTGGCACTTGAGGCTATGAAACATAAAAGTAGGCTCTATCACCACACATTGGATACACGGATCTCCAACACACCAATTGACTCATAGAGTCGAATATATCCCAAAAAGTGAAGCATAAAGCTAACATTCTCCAACACACCAAACATGTCCCGTTGAATGGATCTTAGCTCACATTCCCTTATCTCTCCAACCTTTCCCAAGGCCTCAATGCCCAAAAACACAATACATACAGGTGAGTACTTACAATCCTATGGCATGCCAACTATATCCAACGGTTTCAAGAGATCACAAGGCCAAAATATCTACAATTACACATTTTTAATTACTGATTTAGTGCACATAATCTCTGACCATATTCATCAATTTACATCACAACTTGTACACAATGCATGCTTATCAGATTCACATTTAACTGCACTTTAACTGCCACAATAATGCTCAATGAGTCATCACATATCCGACCACATATGTGTGCATTAAAATCAGTACATCATATATCACATACAAGTATTCTCACATATTACCTATCATAATAATATCACATTCCACAATTCAACACATATATACTTACCAAAATTCCGCTCGCTTTCGCTACATATTTTCATTATTAGTGTCGAAACCATTTTTATTTATTTATGTTTTAAAAAAAATGGGGATCGACTTTAAAATGACAAATAGAGTCGCCACCGATCCTTTATTCAAGGTGTGATCGGGTCACCTTAAGATGGATTATTTTAATAAAACATTTTAGATTTATTAAAATAATAATTTTGGTGTACGAAATCTAAGAAAACAGGTTCGGAAGTCGGTTACGTGCGGGGAAAGATTAGCACCCTCGCAACGCCCAAAATTGGTACCAAATTGATTAATTGATGTCCTAATGTCAAAAATTTGAAACAATTTTAGAATACAATTCCGTTTTAAAAAATTTTAAATAACTCGAATCGGATATTGAGATTCTCTTGTTCCGAAGGAATAAAACATCACATCCAGCACGATAGGATATGACGTTTCAAACCATCGATGCCAAGATCCTCTCATGATTTCTAAAGTTCATGCATTGAGATTTTTATAAGGATATTCAATTATTTGGACAAACGAAAAAACCGAAGCCCAGCAGGTAGGGTACGATTTCTCGGATTTCCAAACACGAAACATTGCCTTGTTTTTAGAAAACATGGACAAAATTTTAAAAGGATATTTGGTTATTTGGTCAAACGGAAAACTGAAACCCAGCATGATAGGGCACGATTCCTCGAATTTCCAAACACAAAATATTGCCTTATTTTGAGAAGTTTTTAAATAAGCAATTATGAAATGGACTCAAAAATATATTTGTTTATCTTGTTTGAGGATAAAGGATAATCAATATCGGCCAAAAGTGGGAATTTAAATCATGATGCAATAACAAAAAACGTAGTTACAAGCATGAATAGTAATACATGACAATAATATTATACGAATGAATAATCAACATATATAAATACCGAGAAACCAAATTAGGGTATATATAATGATAATACATTATACAACATACAAATACCAACATTAACATTCAAAACCAATGATTTAAAAGACAATTTTAAAAGTGATACTAAACAAATCAACACAAATTAAATGTAACAAATTTTAAACAATGAATAACATGAGGGAAAGACAGTTTTAAACCAATAAACAAATAATTATTATGTACAATAGTTTAAAGATAATAAAATAATAATAATAGTAACAAAAAATACAATAATAATAAATTATAATGAAAATATGTTAATAGCGAAAATAATAAATAAAAATAATAACAATAATCATAAGAATAATAATAAAAGTAGTGAAAATAATAATATCACTAATAACAGTAGCAAGAATACAAATAATATTAGTAATAATAAAAAATAATAATAATAATATGGTGATAATAATAACAAACGAATAACAATGGTAAAAAGTAATAGTAATAATAAACACAATAATAATATAAATAATAATAATAATAATGAGAAAAGTAACAATAATAAAAAATATAATAATAACAGTAATAATATTGAATGTAATAGTAATAAAAAACTTAGAAATAATAGTATTACTAATAATAAAAGTAATAGTAATAATAATAATATTGATAACAATAATAATGAAGTAAAAAAAATACAATAAATGGAACAATTTAATTTAAAGTACTAAAAAGTAGAGAGAAATAAATAAATAAATGGAAAATAAATAAAATAATATACAAAAAATAAAATAAAATAAATGAATCCATAAATGAACGCTGTATTAAATTGTAATTAAAATAAAAATGGGAGCCCCAAATTATAAATAAAACAATAAAAGGGACTAAATTAGAAGAGAAATAAAATTAAGGACCCGAATTTAAAAAAGAAAAAAATGAATTAGGACCCATTGAGATACGCATAAAAAGGGGAGGGACCAGGTGAGGAAATACCCCCTTTTTCGAAACGTTGCGTTCTAAGCTGGGTCAAAATGAAATCGATGTAAATTACAGGGTCAATTTTAAAGAATAAAAGGACTTGATTGTGAAATGGTAAAAAAGCGGAAGGACTAAGGGCGCAAATAGACCCTTAGTCCAAAACACGCGGACTCTGAGGCCTGCGGGTCGGGTCGCGCGGGTCGACCTGGGAAAACGACGCCGTTTTAGCGCCTAAATGAACGGCCTAAAACGACACCGTTTCGTGTATGTATATAAATTAAATAATCCCCAAAAAAATCATTTTAGTCTGTTGTTTAAAAAAAAAATTTCTTTTCCCTTTCATTTCCTCTGCAGGCCCTCTAGGTCCGGTGGGATTTCAATGGGCCAACGCCGTGCGCCGCCACCGGCGCCGCCTTATACGGCGGCCGAAAGTCATAAAGGTAATTTTTTTTTTATTTTTTGCTATATTCATACATATGTATACTGTTTTTTTAAAAGAAATATAAAAAAATGTAAATATGTATGTATGTTTGAAGTGCGAAAATGAAAAAAAAGAAAAGTAAAACGAAATAAAAAAAAAAAGTAAAAGAATCGATCTCTTACAGATCCGATTTTTTGAATCTCTTTTTTGTATTCAAGGTTTCTCCCTTTTCTTATTTTAAAAAATCCCCCCTTTTACACTGATATTTTCACGGTTTTATAGCCGAATGAAAAGAAAAAATACAATATTATTTGCTATTTCTTCTCTGCTACTGTCTCTGTTGCTGCTGTCTATTTCTTGCTCTGTTTGCAGGTTCGTGAGGAGTCAACAGAGCAAAAGTTGCCTCTTTGGTGAAGGGTCAGCGGAGGAACCGCCCCTCGGGCGATGTGCGCGCTGAAGGTGCACATGGGGCAAAGTGCAAGTGAGAGAGGAGGAACCCTAGGGTTCTACGATTTTGCTTAGTTTTTGGGCCATATTGGGCCGTTAGGGTTTTGGGCCATGATTGGGCCTTCCGATTTTGTGTTTATTTTTTTGTTTTATTTTGATTTGTAGTGGGCCCGGGCAAATTGGGCCTGTTACAGCTGCCCCTCTTTGCTCATTGTCGTGTAACGAGAATGGAGCAAAGACTTTGAAAAGGACCAATTTTGCCCAGTCTTGCTGAGCCTCAGTGCTTCTTTTCTTCTTCTTCAAGTAGCCTCGCTCTAACCCACTGCAACTTTAGAAGTACAAGAATTGGTGCTTCGATCCGCTCGAATGTAGTTTCAGGGAGAAGAGATTTGTAACCTCAATCTTCTCTGCTGAAACTTCAAAGAAATAAGGATTGATCCTCAATGTAAACTCAGGGAGAAGGGATTTGTAGCCTCAACCTACTCCACTGGAACTTCGAGGAGATAAGAAATTAGGGAGAAGAGATTCGTAACCTCAATCTTTTCATCTGAAACTTCAAAGAAATAAGGATTGATCCTCAATGTAAACTCAGGGAGAAGGGATTTGTAGCCCCAACCTACTCACTGGAACTTCGAGGAGATAAGAATTTAGGGAGAAGAGATTCGTAACCTCAATCTTCTCTGCTGAAACTTCAAAGAAATAAGGATTGATCCTCAATGTAAACTCAGGGAGAAGGGATTTGTAGCCCCAACCTACTCCACTGGAACTTCGAGGAGATAAGAATTCAGGGAGAAGAGATTCGTAACCTCAATCTTCTCTGCTGAAACTTCAAAGAAATAAGGATTGATCCTCAATACAAACTCAGTGAGAAGGGATTTATAGCCTCAACCTACTCCACTGGAACTTCGAGGATATAAGAATTCTGGCTTTCGATCTATTTCACTACTGCTTAGTGAGATAAGATCTGCAATCTTTAACTGATCTGCTCCACTACTATTTAGGGAGACGAGATCTGCAATCTTCAGCCCACTCCACTGCTGCTCAGGGAGATAGAATTGGTTATCCTTGATCTGCTCCACTACTGTTATCTCGAGGGAACAAAATCTGAAATCTTCAGTTTGCTTCCTTGCTATCTTAGGAAGATAAGACTACAGTCTTCAATCTGCCCCACTACTATCTCTAGGGGACAAAATCTGAAATCTTTGATATTGCTACACCGTTCTCTAGGGAACCTATCCTATAGAATTAGTTTTATGTGCTTATGCTTATACAAATGATTAGAATGCTATGATCAGAATGAATCAAATGCTCCTAACTGAGTGTGTTATGGATGATGAATGCAAAATTTCATGAGAATGATCCTTTTTAAGGCGTCACTGCTCGTTGTTCATCTTTATCACTGACGTATTACACTGTCTTCTTACTTGGGTGGTATTTCGACCGAAAACCCGAAGAAACAATCGTATTTTGCTCATCTGATTTGCCCCAATGTAACCTCAAAGTCCATTCCATGGTACCTCTGGGACTTTAAGGCTTATACTATCTTTAGACCCTCTTACTGTAATTCAGAGGGGATAGGATCTGGGTCATCTTCCATCCATCTCACTGCTACTCAAGGGTATAGAATTTGTATCATCTTCAATCCATCCCACTGCGACTCAGGGGTAACCAATTTGGTCTGCTACACCTTCCATTCCCTGGGTGTCATGACCGAATGTATGAATGTCGAATTTCTTTGAGAATAATCCCATTTAAATGCTTGGGTTACTCATTATTTGTCGAGGTTGTATCACCAATGCAATACATTGCCTTTTTATTCAACTGATACTTTTGACAAAAATCTTAACAGGTAGTCTCAAATTAGACTCTTTTCCAACCCTTAGTTCTGGTGAGTTCTGAACAACAGTCTTGTTTCAGGTTCTTGTATTATTTAGAAGCTTCCAAAGTAATATGCGAAACTCCTTTTATGAAAGTATTATTAGCCCACTAATCGTTATTTCAATGCAAAATGCTTGAAAAAGATCATAACAATGGACCGAAAGAAAATTAATTGAGAGAAAAGCTCGAAATGAATAAATTAATCAAGATATCAAATTTTGAAAAAAACACAAAATGAGAATTAATCAAGATAACAAATGGAATTTATTGGGAGCGTATCTTGAAAAGAATAAAGTAATAAAAAATAGTAAATTCAATATGGGTAGGATGAAAACTGGGTGCCTCAGATATCGCAGCCTGAGCTTCTCTGTACGAACCTCTTGAGGACCTTTTTGAGCTCAATATGTGTTGAGGGGATCTAGAGTACTCTGTTGATGCCCCAAGACGTAACATCTTTCCTTCTTGTTAATTTGGAGAAAGCGAGACTACCGTATGCCCCATTTTCGATCAAAATTTGAGCTGCCCTTTTCGGGTTTTCAACTCAAATCCCCTTTGGTCTCAAAGCACCCTTTGCGGGTTTTCGCCTTGGCCTCTCCTTTTTCTTTTTTCCTTTTCTTTTCTTTTCTTTTTATCTTCTTCTTTTTCTTTTTCCTTTTTTACTGAAATATTTCCTGATTTGAACTCAGAGGATTAGGCAAGTCCTTGTTATCCCTCTCGGTCAAAATCAACGCTCTTCCAAAGAAGGTCTTCTTTATCACATAAGGTCCTTCCAGTTTGGCATCCACTTTTCTCAGAAGTCTTTCTGTATGAGAAAGATCCTTTTCAAAACTAGGTCTCATTCCTGAAATTCTCTAGGGTGAACCTTTTCGTCATAATCTTGGATAGCTTTCCACCTTTTTTCTTCAATCAGGTTTATTTGATCATATCGAAATTAGATCCAACTTCATCTCTGACAAGACTTGAAGAGAAGGAACCTCAACTTTGATGAGAAAGGCGTTGCCCCGGTGGGGGTCCTAGAAAATGTTCAACAAGTACAGATGCCAATCTTCATGAGCCTCAATCATTTTTCCCGCAATCTTTATTTTTTTTACCGTTCATTTTAGGGCGATACTGTGTTTAATCTTGAGCAGACTGCAAACTTCTGATGTCGCGTTGTTGTTCAAATTTAATACATTGTCAGATATGATCCCTTTTTGGGATTCCATATCGACATAGAAATTTCTGACTGACGCCTTTGTGACATTGGCATATGAAGTAGCTTCCGCCCACTTGGTGAAGTAATCGACGACCACAGAGGTGAATCAATACCTGAAGCTTTTGGCATGATTGGCCCACTGCGATCCATGCCCCACATAGAGAAAGTCATAGATTCTACTCATTCTTGGTAAGGTGGGATCTATTTCTCATCTTATTCTACCATCCTTAACAAATTAGAAAATGATCTACAGTCTCGGTCGTCTTCAAAATCCTGAGATCCCTCTAGACACATATCTTATTCAAAAGTAGACTCTGAGCCAGTAACAGCGTGGCTCATGTCGTTGATATCTAGGGACCTGATAAACCGTAAAAGTAACATATTTTAAGCCCACATTTAATATACTTTTGGATGATTTAAGCCCCAATTTATGTAAAAAGGTGCTCTTAATCCTTTCTTTTCATGTCTTATACTCAAGAAAGCACCCGATGACGAAAAGAATGAGAAACGGGCTTAAAACAGACCAAATTGGGCCAATCCACGAAATCAGAACGGCCTGGACTTCAAGCCACACGGCCGTGCCACCATTCCTACTAGAACACGGCCTTACCACGACTTACACGGCCGTGCCTCATTCAACAGTGTCAAACACGGCCGTGCCTCATTCAACAGTGTCGAACACGGCCTGAAGACGATTCACACGGGCGTGTGCCATGGCCGTGTCCCTACCGCAGGAAAGAGGAATTTTACTCGGATTTGGATGCTTGGAGGCAAAGAAACACATTCCTAAGTCTAATTAAACCCCTAATTAAGAATTGCACTCAAATTAGGATACTTGGAGGCCAAGTAACACATCTCAAAGCCTATATAAACACCCTAGGGGGCAATTTAATCAGGGAGTTGGACAGAAACCTTCTGTCGAGGGGGGCCCAAATCTATCGTCTAGGGGCGTCGTGCTAAGCCAGAGGAGGCAGATTTGTGGGGATTCACTCAGGGATAGCCAGTTGATTCATCTCGAGAAGCCGGAATTCTACTCAAGACGAAGGATCTCCTCTTCAATTCCTTCAGGGGGTTTTAGGGATTTCTTATGTTTTGTTTTATCTTTCCACTTGAGATGTTTTTCTTTATTGTTATGAACTAAACCCTTCGGATACCCGAAGGGGATGAATCCGATGATGAATCTTGTTATTTGATTATTTGAATTATATGATAAATACTTAGTTTGTTCTTAATTATGTGAGCTTAATCCAAATTTAATGTGCTTAGGTGGAGGAGGAATAGACCTTGCCTAAGAGTAGATCCAACATAATTAAGCGGAGTTGATCCCACACCTAGAGATAGGGTGACGAGATTTTGCCGGATTAGGGTGAAACCTAATATGGGAATCCACAGATCGATTTACTGTTATTCTAGGGGGTTATTATAAGCAAACGAGAGTTTCACTAATTAACCTAGGGTTAGACGTTATTCGCCTCGAGAGAGGGTTTAATATACGTTAGGGAGTCTTACGGATCAAACTAAGTAAATAAATCATATGGTTCAAGGTTAGATAACAAGTGAAGTCTAGGTGGATTCTTCCTAGAGTATCGTCTAAATCAACTGAGTTTTTACCAAGTTATTTTCCAAGTTCATTCTTCTTTGTCTTAGAGTCTTTAGTTTAGTAGTTAATTAATTTATATTAATAAACAAACTTCACTTATTATAGGCTAAATAATAAAAAGAAAGTTAGTATTAGTACTTTTAGTTCCTTTGGGTTCGATAATCCGGTCTTGCCTAAACTATACTATTGTTCGATAAGTGCACTTGCCTTTAATCGTTGTCAAAGTTAGTTTCCAGGTTCGATCATTCTTTTATAAATTTTAAAACTCTGATTTACAGCGATCAAGTTTTTGGCGCCATTGCCGGGGAACTAAAATATTAAGAAAGCTCTATTTTTATTACTTTAGCCATTTTTTTATTTTTTTCAATTTATTTTTATTTTTTTTTACTTTGCTAAATTTTCTTTTATTTGCTTTTTTCAGGAAAATTTTAGTTTATAGAGGAGATGGCACTGAATAACTATCAGTGGCAAGTTATGAGGACAAAGCCAACAAAAGCAGCCGATATCTACAACCTCGACCCAGCACATCCAGTTATGCAGTGTGAAACAAGCAGAGGCGTGGTGAATCCTGGGTACCCACCCTACAGACATGGCATGGAAAGCGAATAAGTCAACTATATGGGTAACAATGCTAGACCTCAAAATAATTTTTATAATAACACTTATAATGCAGGTTGGAGGTACCATCCAAATTTCTCGTGGGATGATCAAAATATTCAACAACCACCTCACCAACAAGAAGAGGAGTCGAACCTTGAAGAGATGCTGACAAAATTCATGGCAGCTACAGATAACCGTCTCCAAAAAAATGAGACAACACTTAATGACCAACAAGCATCGATCAAAGGGATCGAGAGCCAAGTTGGGGAACTTCTTGAGTCGGTTGGGGAACTTACTAAGTCGGTTATACAACTTGCTAAGTCGATCTCGAGAACTACCACAAGGAAGCTTGCCAAGCAATCACTGAAACTAACTTTGAGTGAGCAAAATCAAGCCATTTACGATAGTGAAGGGTTAGGCGAACCAAACTCAAGGGAAGAACCTGTGGTAAGTGAAGGTAAGGTTGAAGTGTGCCATGATATACCAAAATCGGCAATTACAGAGTACCAACCTCGTGTGCCATATCCCGATACAACAAAGAAAGACCTCACAGAGGAAGAAGTTAGTGAACTCACACTTCGTGTAGATGATGAAACAATCACTCTTCAAGCTCTTGACTCAGCTAGGACATCGAGTAATAAAGGTACGAACGTTAATTTTATTGATAACCATTTGGTTCAACCTTCTTTATAGGAAGCATCACGAAATCACCTAGCTGTGTAATATCCGGGATTTATAGCTTATGCATTAATGCTAAATTGTATGAAGTAGTATGCCTATGTGTGTTCTGATTGTGTTGTATGAATTGTGTGAACCGTAGAGTGTAGGTGAATACCTTAGAAATTATTCGATTTTAAGTTTAAAAGAGGAAGCTAGGCAGAGGAGGCCTTAAGAAAATTAGTAGGGAAATATGACACAAAAATGGGCTTGTTTAAGTGGCTTGGAGGCGCCACTTAAAGCCTCTGTAAGTGACGCATACAAGGAGTGTCGAGAGAGGCCTAGGTTCGAGCTGCAAGGGAAGCAAATAGGAGAGTTTTATTTTTTGCTGCAAGATTGAGCGATAGTGGAATGCAATGGGGCACTAGGGGATGAGTTTAAAATGTGGTCTAATCCTTTTAAATTTTGGCTAAAGTAAGGGATAATTGATGATTTATTTTAAATTATTTTGATTGTGCAAGGAAGAGGAAAAATAGGAGAATAACAAGGGATTTGATAGTGAGAGGAGGAGTTGGCGAATAGGGGACTCTAGGTGGAGTAATTTTGGCAAAAGGGGAAGTGAGGCCATTCTTAATTCTTTTCTTTTCTCTTTTGTTCCTCTGCCGAGAATTCTCTAGTAAATATCCTCTCTTCTCTTTTATTTTGTCAAACCCGAATATACCAATAACCCCTAGCCGATTGGTTCATTAAAACCCCAAATGCCGAAACTTGTGTGATCATCATCTAGCCATAACCGAATATTCTTTGTGGATTCAAGCAAGGGAGCAATCGATTTCGATACTAAGGGTAAGATCGATCGTTATTCGATTTTCAATCCTTTCTCCTATTAGCCGGAAGTTGAATCTAATCCCAGTGATGCTCTTTGGCCGAATCATTGAAGGAGAATCCCGGGATTTCTTCTAAGTCGACAATAATAGAAGATCATTCAGGTTTTGGTTAGCTAAGGTAAGAAATGCATGATCTTAGGCCAAAGGCTATTTATTAAAGTTCATTGAAGTGATTAGAAATTGGATCTAACCCATGTCTATAGGGATTTCGACAACTTCATAGCCAGAGACCACTTTCGGGATTTAAGATTCGCAAGGTAAGGAGGTGTAATATTCGGCCATATTGGTTATTATGCTACCCGAATCTGACCATGGTTATTTAGGGGCAGTCGACAGTGGTATACAAGGATTTCGGGATTCAAAATCGCAAGGTAAGGGCATATACACATTCGGCCAAGGCCTATTTAGTGACTTAGATTTAATTCTCATTTACTTAGAAGCCGAAAACTAATCCGTGAAGTGATTTAGTGCTAGCAGATTGCAAGAGGGACTATCTCGGAGTTTCGAGATTTGATTAGTGATCAAATCGGCAACAAGGGGACTAAGATGTAGAACATTAAATCGGGATTCTTCGGGATCTCAGTGGAAGCGATAAGTATATCAGGTGTGTACCCCACACTAAACCTTATTAGATCACAGCTTAAATTAGTTATGTGTATTTATAATAATATGAATGTGGCCAAAGGTACCATGCAATGGTACAAAGTACTCAGGTACGTTTACCCACTCCTACTATGAGTGTAATATGATCTGTTATGGCACACATGTGAAACTATAAGAATGTGAATAAAGAATATGGCATGATATTGCATGTTTTGTATGGCATGGGCATATGGGTTATATGGAAAGGGGAAGTGATTGGTGGTTATATACCCCAATATATGAATGTGGTGGCTTCGGTCACAATATCTGAATGTGGTGACTTCGGTCACGTTATCTGAATGTGGTGTCCCATGACACAAAATAATTATCTGGTGGCTATGCCACGAATATTATAAGAGGCGATGAGCACGCCGATCGCAATGATCGCCTTCGATGATGTGTAGCGGATGGAGGGTTGACTTAGTAGTCCCCACGGTGTGCGAGTTAGTACGGGTGATGTGTAGTGGATGGCAACTAGGTTTGGGTTGGGTTTGCATTATTTTATTATTTAATTATATGCATATGTATGAACTGATATGCCTAAACTATTGGGATTTAGTGTTGGTTACACATTGAGTCTGTTTGACTCACCCCGTTGGGAATATTTTTCAGTGTGACACTCGGTGATGGACCGGTCACAGGAGCTTAGTGGTGGCCATGCTCAGCACAAAGATTATTTTCAATTTGGACTCTTCATTTTCTTATAAGTATCTTGGATTTATTTGGGTTTTGCTTCGATGTAATAAGGCCACTAGTATGGCTGTTTATGCATGCATTTTAATTATTCTATTATGATACAATTTTTATCAATCTAAAGTTTAAGCAACTCTTCTTAAAAATAAATGTAAATGTTTAGACACCTAAACACAAACGATTTTCGAATTAAAGATTAACCCCAAAATAACTCGGTATTTTTATAAAACCACCCCAAATTTTCCAAGTAATAAACATGAAATTAAAACGTTTTACTCGAGGAACATACGAGATCCGGTGCAGGCTCGTGAAAATTTGGGTTTGGGGGTGTTTCAAATTAGTATCGAGCCGGTTCAAAACTCGGCTCTGGGGTTTTTTGGGCTCCAAAATGTTTTCTAAAAATGGGCTTTTTAAAGGATAACAGGTCTGTTAGCTCGGCATGGCACCTGCGTCTCCGGCCCAAGTCCGCCAGGTAAGTACCCTAAACCATTGTGTGATATACATGTGGGCTTTATGGGCTTTATGGGACGTAGACTAGTTTAAATAGACTCGATGGGCTATAGGCTTAGTTTAAACCACTTCTTAAACTTTCATAAGACTTAATTTCACTAAACAAACCCGTTAACGAGCCACAAGACTAGGGTGTGGTAACCATCGACGCATGTCTAAGATTGGATCAGGAAGAGCTTAGTATTTAAGCGATCCTAGTGACTCACCTCCTCTTCGGCTGGAATCCTGCAGTGCGTAGTATTTGTTCACCTTAGTCGAGTTAGGGTGTGGCAATAGGAGCGACGCATGCCTAGGAGTGGATTCAGGAGAGCTTGGTATTTAAGCGATCCTAGCGACTCACCTCCTCTTCGCTGGAATCCTACTGCAGTGCGTGGTGACTATTCACCCTAGTTATGAGGACTCGTTGATGGGCTAAACCCTATAATTAAAACTCGAAAGGACCGACCACCCTAGTTTGGAAAAAATTACCGAAATCCCCTTATTTCATAAAATCACCAAGGAACCCTGAATTGGAAAATTTACGAAATTACCCCACGATTTACAAATTTTTAAATTAACCCGATTTATTACCAAAATACCCTGTAGGTGAAATGACGAAAATACCCCTGGGATAGGAATAGGACGAAAATGTTTGAATGATGAATGTGTGTTGAATGAATGTGCTCCTTTAAATTAGGATAGAAGACTTGAAACTTTGATCGATCGAAAGAACTACTTCTAAACTTCTTTCATAAAATTTCTTCGCGGATAAACAGTGGAACAAAATACTAATGCATAAAAATTTCTTAATCAGTTAAAGCGCGATCAGAGACATGAGTTCTAGGGGACGTGGTCGTAATGTGCGAGGACGTGGTAGAGGCAGAATGACCGTGTCGGAACCCGTTAGGTCTGGACAAGGGTCCGAAAATGAGGTACCACCACCCCCACCACCAGCTGTTGGTGTTGAGCAGCAAGATCGGGACGGGGATGATGCGATGCTCGCGAGCAATGCTGCGAGTTCTTGAGATGGTGGTTGGAGCGGTGGAGGTATGGGAGCTCGAAAATGCACCGGCGACTCCGAGCCAATGGGGTGAGGTGTTTCGTGGTGTATCGGTGTGGCACCCGATGCGGTGAGTATTGGTTGGAAGCGGCGTAAGCGAATTATGGATGAACTAGATCGATCATTTGAAAGAAACCGAAAGGAATAGTGTCGCTACTTTGCGATGAGGCATATCAATGGTGGCTCACAGTTCGGGATGGTGCCACAGTTGAGGATCTCACTTGGGAGTATGTTAAAGTGGCGTACTGGAAGAAGTATGTTGGAATTAGTTATCGATGCACAGAGGAAGGCATTTCCGGGTGGTTCAAGGGAACAAGTCCGTAGCAGATCACGCAGGTGAATTCTTAAGGTTGAGCCACTATGCTCGAGGATAGTGGCTACTGAGCATGAAGCGGTGTGTCCGGTTTGAGGATGGACTTAGGGATGACCTAAGGTTGTTGATAGCTCCATGGCCAGAGCGGGAATTTGCCGTATTAGTGGAGAAGGCTAAAGTGGCCGAAGGAGTTAAGGACTCGTGTAAGGCGTAACTACGATCGGAATAGGCAAAAGAGAGGATTCGGATCGTGCGGGTCATCGGGAATGCTTGAGAAGAGGCCTAGAGTTGATGGGCGCGAGGTCGCAAGTTGTGACAGAGGGCGTGTCTCGTACTTGTGAGCGGTGTGGGAAGAGGCACCTAGGAGAGTGTTGGAAGAAGACAGGGGATGTTTCAAGTGTGGGTCCAAGGACCACATGATTAAGGAGCGTCCTATAAAAATAGAGCGGGGCCGACCAACGAGTCAAGGTTCTAATCAGTGGAAGAGGGGACAACACCTCGGCCGGGTCGAGGTCCGAATAATAGAGGTAATGGTCTTTGGAAGAGGACGTGGGACCCCGGGCCGAGGTGTTGGCAATGCCGAGGTAAGGCAATGGGTCTAGTGTATGCGGTTCACGGAGGGAGGACGAAGATGTGCTTGGGACGTCATGCAGGAGTGCGTTCCTTATAGCGAACAAGCCATATTTTACTTTGATTGATGTGGGCTCGACCCATTCCTATGTTGCATGTAGTGTAGTTGAAACACTAGGCATAGACTCTGAATTATTTGATAGGGAGATGACTGTAGTCAGCCCATTAGGTCAAACCATAGCGGTGAACAAGATCTTTCGGAGCGTACCCTTAGAAATTTAGGGAGTGATATTTTCTGCCGACTTAATAGAACTTCCCTTTAGAGAATTCGATCTCATACTTGGCATGGACTGGCTAGTAGAACACCGAGCTATATTAGATTGTGCAGCTAAACGAATGGAGTTAAAGACGCCGGAGGATGAGGCGATAACTATGATAGGAGAAAGAAGAAACTACTTGTCTAACGTAGTCTTTGCCTTAAAGGCTGATAAAATGGTTCGGAAAGGGTGCAAGGCATTTCTGACTTTTGTTAGGGCGTTGGATGCCAAAGAAGGGGGAGTTAGTGGAGTTAGAACAGTAAAGGAGTTTGTGGATGTCATTAGGAGGAGTTACAGAATACCCCGGATTGGGAGGTGGAGTTTGGAATTGACTTGCTTTGCTGGAAGCGACACGGTATCTATCGCTCCGTATAGAATGGCACCGAAGGAGTTGGTTGAGCTCAAGGCTCAAATCCAAGAGTTGCTTGATCGTGGGTTCATTCGACCCGGTGTGTCTCCATGGGGAGCACCGGTCTTGTTTGTGAAGAAGAAAGATGGGACTATGCGTATGTGCATAGATTATCGTCGATTGAATAAAGTGACCATCAAGAACAAGTACCCTTTTCCAAGGATAGACGACTTGTTCGATCACCTTAAGAAGGCAGCGGTATTCTCAAAGATAGACCTAAGGTGCGGATATCATCGACTTAAGGTGAAGGAAGCGGATATCCATAAGACGACTTTTCGGACAAGGTACAGGCATTATGAGTTCGTAGTAATGCCGTTTGGATTGACGAACGCCCCGGTACGCGTTCATGGATATGATGAACCGGGTTTTCAACCCTACTTGGATCGGTTCGTCGTTGTGTTCATCGGCGATATCCTAGTATACTCCAAGTCCGAGGAAGAACATGACGAGCATCTCGGAAAGTGTTGTAAGTGTTAAGGAGAAGAAGCTATATGCCAAATTCAGCAAGTGCGAGTTTTGGCTTAAGGAGGTTGCATTCTTAGGGCATGTGGTGTCTGCGAGAAGGAATAAGGGTGGACCCTAAGAAGATTGAGGCAGTACTAGATTGGAAACCACCTAAGTCTATGGCTGAGATTCGAAGTTTCTTGGGATTGGCAGGCTACTACAGAAGGTTTGTGGAAGTATTTTCTTCAATAGCCGCACCGTTGACAAAGTTGTTGAGAAAGGAGGTACCTTTCGTTTGGACAGATAGGCAACAGGAGAGTTTTGAGAAGCTTAAGAGAGTTTTCACCAAGAAGCTCTGGTTTTGATTCAATGGAGGCGAGGAAGGACTTTGTGGTGTCTTGTGATGCTTCTCACACAGGATTAGGATGTGTTCTAATGCGGGGACGGGAAGCTTGTAGCTTATGCATCTCGACAACTGAGGCCATATGAGGTTAACTACCCGACGCATGACTTGGGGCTGGCGGCGGTGGTCTTTGCTCTTGAGGTGTGGAGGCACTACCTTTATGGAGAAAAGTCGGTGATCTACACGGACCACAAGAGTCTTAAGTATCTGTTGACTCGTGAAGGAGCTGAACTTGAGGCAATGAAGGTGGGTGGAATTATGAAGGATTATGATTGTTCCATAGAGTATCATCAGGGCAAGGCGAATGTAGTGACAGATGCCCTAAGTCGGAAAGTGGTGTCGGATCTCGAGGGCAATGTTTGCACATCCGAGCTTGTATGGCGATGGAAGTCTGGCCGCGAGTTGCAAGTTAAGCCGTCATGGTTGAATGAGGTAAAGGAAAGTCGGTTAGTGGATGAGGACTTAAGTGCTAAGGCTGCAGCAAGTGCGAGTGGAGAGTTGGAAGATTATGGTATTAATAACGAAAGAGTGTTGTGTTTTAAGGGTAAGGTCCGTATGCCGAGGAACAAGGAGTTAAGGCGAGAGGATTCTTAGGAATCGCATGGTAGCCCCTATGCTATGCATCCCGGAGGTACTAAATTGTACAGGATCTAAGGGAACGAGTTTTGGTGGCACAGTGCGAAGAAGGAAGTTACTGAGAATTTTTCGGCAAGTGCTTAACGTGTCGGCAAGTTAAGGTGAACACCAAGTTCCGTTAGGATTGCTTCAGCCGATAAAGATTCCGCAGTGGAAGTGGGAGAGAATCACCATGGACTTCGTTAGTGGGCTTCCCCTTACGCCTACTAAGAAGGACTCGGTATGGGTGATAGTGGATCGATTGACAAAGTCCGCGCATTTCATTCCAGTGCGGGTTGATTATTCTTTGCAGAAGTTGGCGAAGTTGTATGTGTCGGAGATTGTAAGGTTGCATGGAGTGCCACTATCAATTATTTCAGGTAGGGATCCAAGGTTTACGTCTTGGTTTTGGAAGGCTCTACATCAGGCTTTGGGCACTAAATTGGATTTCACTATGGCTTTTCATCCCACGATCGGACGGGCGATCGAACGAGTAATCCAAGTGTTGGAAGATATGCTGAGAGGCTGTGTGATAGACTTCAGAGGAAGTCGGGAAGAATATTTGCCGTTAGCGGAATTTGCATACAACAACAGCTATCAAGCCAGTATTCGGATGGCACCGTATGAAGCGCTGTATGGACGGAAGTGTCGCACTCCTACGTGTTGGACGGAATTAGAGGAACGATGAGTTTTGGATCCAGAGATTGTGGCAGAATCTGAAGAGAAAGTTGAGATAATTCGCGCATGGTTGAAGGAAGCATCTGACAGGCAGAGGTCGTACGCAGATCTTAAGAGGAAGGAAATAGAATTTGATGTGGGAGATCAAGTGTTTCTTAAGGTATCGCCTTGGAAGAAGGTGATGAGATTTGGTCGCAAAGGGAAGTTAAGTCCAAGGTTTATAGGACCATATCAGGTATTGAAGCGAGTTGGACCAGTGGCATACCAGTTAGAGTTGCCTTCGGAATTGAAGCAGATACACGACGTATTCCATGTGTCCATGCTACATCGTTATCGTTCGGATCCATCTCATGTAGTTCCGGTTGAAGAGGTGGAATTAAGGCCAGATTTGTCTTATGAGGAAGAGCCGATTCAGATCTTGGAACGAGATGTGAAAGTGTTGCGAAGGAAGTCAGTTCCTTTAGTCAAAGTGTTATGGCGCAATCATGGATCAGAAGAAGCTTCGTGGGAGCCGGAAGAAACAATGCGACAGCAATACCCTCACATATTTTAGCCAGGTAATTTTGAGGTCAAAATTATTTTTAAGGGGGGTAGAACTGTAATATCCGGGATTTATAGCTTATGCATTAATGCTAAATTGTATGAAGTAGTATGCCTATGTGTGTTCTGATTATGTTGTATGAATTGTGTGAACCTTAGAGTGTAGGTGAATACCTTAGAAATTATTCGATTTTAAGTTTAAAAGAGGAAGCTAGGCAGAGGAGGCCTTAAGAAAATTAGTAGGGGAATTAGAAACAAAAATGGGCTTGTTTAAGTTGCTTGGAGGCGCCACTTAAAGCCTCTTGTAAGTGACGCCACAAGGAGTGTCAGAGAGGCCTAGGTTCGAGCTGCAAGGGAAGCAAATATGAGAGTTTTATTTCTTTGCAAGATTGAGCGAAGAGTGGACGGCAATGGGGCACTAGGGGATGAGTTTAAAATGTGGTCTAATCCTTTTAAAATTTCGGCTAAAGTAAGGGATAATTGATGATTTATTTTAAATTATTTTGATTGTGCAAGGAAGAGGAAAAATAGGAGAATAACAAGGGATTTGATAGTGAGAGGAGGAGTTGGCCGAATAGGGGACTCTAGGTGGAGTAATTTCGGCAAAAAGGGGGAAGTGAGGCCATTCTTAATTCTTTTCTTTTCTCTTTTGTTCCTCTGCCGAATTCTCTAGTAAATATCCTCTCTTCTCTTTTATTTTGTCAAAGCCGAATATACCAATAACCCCTAGCCGATTGGTTCATTAAAACCCCAAATGCCGAAACTTGTGTGATCATCATCTAGCCATAACCGAATATTGCTGTGGATTCAAGCAAGGGAGCAATCGATTTCAGTACTAAGGGTAAGATCAGTCGTTATTCGATTTTCAATCCTTTCTCCTATTAGCCGGAAGTTGAATCTAATCCCAGTGATGCTCTTTGGCCGAATCATTAAAGGAGAATCTCGGGATTTCTTCTAAGTCGACAACAATAAAAGATCATTCGGGTTTTGGTTAGCTAAGGTAAGAAACGCATGATCTTAGGCCAAAGGCTATTTATTAAAGTTCATTGAAGTGATTGGAAATTGGATCTAACCCATGTCTATAGGGATTTCGACAACTTTATAGCCAGAGACCACTTTCGGGATTTAAGATTCGCAAGGTAAGGAGGTGTAATATTCGGCCATATTGGTTATTATGCTAGCCAAATCTGACCATGGTTATTTAGGGGCAGTCGACAGTGGTATACAAGGATTTCGGGATTCAAAATCGCAAGGTAAGGGCATATACACATTCGGCCAAGGCCTATTTAGTGACTTAGATTTAATTCTCATTTACTTAGAAGCCGAAAACTAATCTGTGAAGTGATTTAGTGCTAGCCGATTGCAAGAGGGACTATCTCGGAGTTTCGGGATTTGATTAGTGATCAAATCGGCAGCAAGGGGACTAAGATCTAGAACATTAAATCGGGATTCTTCGGGATCTCAGTGGAAGCGATAAGTATATCAGGTGTGTACCCTACACTAAACCTTATTAGATCACGGCTTAAATTAGTTATGTGTATTTATAATAATATGAATGTGGCCAATGGTACCATGCAATGGTACAAAGTACTCAGGTACGTTTACCCACTCCTACTATGAGTGCAATATGATCTGTTATGGCACACATGTGAAACTATAAGAATGTGAATAAAGAATATGGCATGATATTGCATGTTTTGTATGGCATGGGCATATGGGTTATATGGAAAGGGGAAGTGATTGGTGGTTATAT
Source organism: Gossypium sturtianum (assembly GCA_025698515.1). NCBI lineage: Eukaryota > Viridiplantae > Streptophyta > Magnoliopsida > Malvales > Malvaceae > Gossypium > Gossypium sturtianum. The sequence goes on from CM046954.1 coordinate 36,214,647, forward strand.
ACCCCAATATATGAATGTGGTGGCCGGTCACAATATCTCGAATGTGGTGACTTCGGTCACGTTATTCGAATGTGGTGTCCCATGACACAAAATAATTATCGGTGGCTATGCCCACGAATATTATAAGGCGATGAGAACATCGATCGCAACAGAATCGCTTCGATGATGTGTAGCGGATGGAGGGTTGACTTAGTAGTCCCCACGGTGTGCAAAGTTGAGTACGGGTGATGTGTAGCGGATGGTAACTAGGTTTGGGTTCGGGTTTGCATCATTTTATTATTTAATTATATGCATATGTATGAACTGATATGCCTAAACTATTGGGATTTAGTGTTGGTTACACATTGAGTCTGTTTGACTCACCTCGTTGGGGAATATTTTTCAGGTGACACTCGGTGATGGACCAGGGTCGGCAGGAGGCGAGTGGTGGCCATGCTCAACACAAAGATTATTTTCAATTTGGACTCTTCATTTTCTTATAAGTATCTTGGATTTATTTGGGTTTTGCTTGATGTAATAAGGCCACTAGTATGAAACTGTTTATGCATGCATTTTAATTATTCTATTATGATACAATTTTTATCAATCTAAAGTTTAAGCAACTCTTCTTAAAAATAAATGTAAATGTTTAGACACCTAAACACAAACGATTTCTGAATTAAAGATTAACCCCAAAACAACTCGGTATTTTTATAAAACCACCCCAAATTTTCCAAGTAATAAACATGAAATTAAAATGTTTTACTCGAGGAACATACCATATCCGGTCTGGGCTCGTGGGCCGGGTTTGGGGGTGTTTCAAGCTGAGCTAGATTTTAGACCTCGTACCCATAAAGAAATAATTCATGAAGAGCTAAGGCTTCAGGTTGATGAATTAGACAAGTGGAAAACACACTTTAAAGAGAAACTAGGAATACACGAAGTGAAACCAAAGGAAACCCCAGACGAGCTGACAGGAACAACACATCACTTCAAAATAGGGGATCAGGTATGGTTGAATAAGGAAGACCCTCGAATCACCAATTCAGATCTCAAGACAAATGAAGAAATCACTTTTGAGGTACTTAATGTCTTCCTATACGGCACAATCGAGGTAAGCAATCCTAAATTCAACACTTTTGAGGTAAACATTACTCGACTTAAACTTTATATCCACAACCGAATTGATCGCATGATAAAGGATTTTCACCTCCTCAAACCACCTTGACCATACGAATGAGAGGTAAAGTTTAGCTTAAGACTATAAACGAGCGCTTCTCGGGAGGCAACCCGAGCACTAACCCCATTAATTTTTTACATATTTTCTTCTTTTACTTTTATTTTTCATTTTAGCACCTAACCATAAACTAACCAAAGTACAGATTTCCATGCTCACACGGCCTTGCACACGGCCGTGGCCGTGGCCGTGTGGAAGCCAGAAGGACAAACCATGGACGTGCTAGTAACCATGCATGACAAAGAATGATTTCTTTTCCCAACACGGGCTGCAATAAAAAGCCACGCCCGTGCCGACTTCCCGTGTGAGGTTACTGACTTGACGAGCACAGGTTGAACACGCCCATTCTAAAGGAACGTGTGAAGAATACACGGGCGTGCTACGAGACCCACGGCCGTGGTAAAACACCTAAACGTGCCCAAAATTCAAAATCACGAAAAACACGGACTGATTAAACTCGAACAAGGGCGTGGACCGTATCACTATTTAAATATTTACTTTTATCTCTATTTTTATTTTTATTTTTATTTTCATTTTTATTTTCATTTTCATTTTTATTTTTATTTCCTTTCTTTTATTTTCTTTATTATTTTCTTTTTGTAATTCATTCCATTTAGATTTAGCTTAGGATACAAAAGAAATTAGGATAGCTGCTTCGAGGACTCAACCAGTTCAAGGCGCTTCCCCACATTCACCTCCAATCCGATCCGGTTTTTTTTATTAACTTCATCCAAAATTCAGGAAGTTTCACTTCTCTCCCTATATTTTGATTTTCTCACTATATTGCCATTTTATCTATCTTTGTACATTGAGGGCAATGTACATCTTAAGTGTGGGGGGTGAATCTTAGATATTTCAAACTTTTTGCATTATTCTCAAATCCCTGAATTTAGTCTTGTTTGAAAGTAATTACTCATATTACTAATTAGCATGAAATTTTTAATGATTTATGATCTTTATTGATATGTTTTAGATTAAGTCATTGATAATTGTGCATTGATAATTAAATTTGAAGAATACTAGAGAATCAAGCATGATAAGTCTATTTTTCAGAAATTAAAAATTTGCTAGGTTGTCAAACTGAGTTTAAATATTATCTTGAAGTTTGAATTTTACGAGGTTGACATCAAAATACCCATAATTTTTGTGAGATTTTGAGCCTTATAGAGCATACATTCTTTTTCTTGCTCACTTTATTGATTATGAGTATGTCAACATTGATTTGTTATTCTAGAACTTGCATCGATTATACATGTCGAGACCACATTTTTTTTGATTTGATACACAGAGATGATAAAGGCACTTAGGATTTAACCCACTTACTCCATTAAAAAGCCTAACTTCATAATTAACCCTTAGTGAACCCCGTTTAATCCGAACAACCCTATTTATTGACATAACCGCTAATATTAACCCAGAACCCCTTTGTTTTTGTTATCACCATTCCTTTTGACTACCCTTATATCGATACTTGATCTGATTAGTTACCTAATTATGAATTTTAGTAGTTTATCCTTTATTATGTATTTAGTTTGTTCTAAAAAAAATGAAGTATATTCATTATTAGTTATGTGATTAAACGAGCTTATACATTTAAATTGCAAATATCGAAGAAGAAGCTCGTATTATTAGTATTACTAGTTTTCAATTGATGTAACTATTATTATTAGTTCATTAGTTCTTAGTTAGGTAATTTTTCAATTCAATCTCGATTCTAACCCTCTAATTTAGCCTTACTCCACACCTTAACCCTAGCCCCGTTACAACCCTGTTAAAGACATCTTGATTTGTGTTTCATCTCATATTTCAGTGGTGGAGATTTGATTTTCATGCAAGCCTATGGGATTAACTCTTCATGTTTGACTTTTGAGTGCCTAAATTCTGAACCTTAAACACTTTGAGTGATTTGAGTGAATCTTTTGTGAGGATGTCAATCCTTGTCGATTTCAAATTAAAGGTAATTATCTAGATAAGGGGAGACGCCTATGCTTTCGAGCTACAAAATCTATGACTTATACTATTTGAATTTTTAGGACACTTTGAGTTGAATTATCCATGTATAAATTATCCCTGAATTAGGATGAAACACAATCAATGACTATTATGAATTATAGGAAGTTCGTTTTAATTGTAAGTTGAAAATTTTGCTTGAGGACAAGCAAAAGCTTAAGTGTGGGGGTATTTGATAAACCGTAAAAGTAACATATTTTAAGCCCACATTTAATATGCTTTTGGATGATTTAAGCCCCAATTTCTATAAAAAGGTGCTCTTAATACTTTCTTTTCTTGTCTTATACTCAGGAAAGCACCCGATAACGAAAAGAACGAGAAATGGGCTTAAAACGGACCAAATTGGGCCAAGCCACGAAATCAGCATGGCCTGGACTTCAAGCCACACGACCGTGCCACCATTCCTACTAGAACACGGCCTTACCACGACTTACACGGCCGTGCCTCATTCAACAGTGTCGAACACGGCCGTGCCTCATTCAACAGTGTCGAACACGGCCTGAAGACGATTCACACGGGCGTATGCCATGGCCGTGTCCCTGCCACGGGAAAGAGGAATTTTACTCGGATTTGGATGCTTGGAGGCAAAGAAACACATTCCTAAGTCTAATTAAACCCCCAATTACGAATTGCACTCAGATTAGGATACTTGGAGGCCAAGTAACACATTTCAAAGCCTATGTTTGATTTGCACTCAGATTTGTGGGGATTCACTCAGGGATAGCCAGTTGATCCATCTCAAGAAGCTAGAATTATACTCAAGACGGAGGATCTCTCCTTCAATTCCTTCAGGGGGTTTTAGGGATTTCTTATGTTTTGTTTTATCTTTTCTCTTGAGATGTTTTTCTTTATTGTTATGAACTAAACCCTTCGGATACCCGAAGGGGATGAAACCTATGATGAATCTTGTTATTTGATTATTTGAATTATATGATAAATACTTAGTTTGTTCTTAATTATGTGAGCTTAATCCAAATTTAATGTGCTTAGGTGGAGGAGGAATAGACCCTGCCTAAGAGTAGATCCAACATAATTAAGCGGAGTTGATCGCACGCCTAGAGATAGGTGTGGCGAGATTTTGCAGATTAGGGTGAAACCTAATATGGGAATCCACAGATCGATTTACTGCTATTCTAGGGGGTTATTATAAGCGAACGAGAGTTCCACTAATTAACCTAGGGTTAGACGTTATTCTCCTCGAGAGAGGGTTTAATATACGTTAGGGAGTCTTACGGATCAAACTAAGTAAATAAATCATATGGTTCAAGATTAGATAACAAGTGAAGTCTAGGTGGATTCTTCCTAGAGTATCGTCTAAATCAACTGAGTTTTTCCCAAGTTATTTTCCAAATTCATTCTTCTTTGTCTTAGAGTCTTTAGTTTAGTAGTTAATTAATTTAGATTAATAAACAAACTTCACTTATTATAGGCTAAATAATAAAAAGAAAGTAAGTATTAGTACTTTTAGTTCCTTTGGGTTCGATAATCCGGTCTTGCCTAAACTATACTACTGTTCGATAGGTGCACTTGCCTTTACTCGTTGTCAGAGTTAGTTTCCAGGTTCGATCATTCTTTTATAAATTTTAAAACTCTGATTTACAGCGATCAGGACCTGTTGTAGGTACGAAAGAATATTCAAAGGACAAATGAATTTAAGAATAATTATTTATGTGGTATGAACATGAATGAAATAAATGAATAAAAGAATATTTTCTCAAAATGAGATACAAAAATGCATTTTCATTGAAAATATAGATATTGAACATAAGCCTATTTCACAAAAAGATTCTTATTGCTCCTAGGCTTAGAGCAATAAGCATGTTTTGGGCACTACTCCGAATTAGCTCTAAAAATACAGGGATTTCTTCCGCAGTCCCATTGTCCAAAACGCTCCCAGGTTCATATTTCTGCATTTGGCGCGTCATCTATCTTCACAATACCCATGTTGATGAATTTTTCCACCAATTTCTTCAAAGCAAGGCAATTTTCTATCAAATGCCCTGTGATCCCCGCGTGGTACTCACACTGGGAATTTGGGTCATACCATTTTGGGTATGGAGGTTGCATCGGTTCCGGGTAGTGGGGGGACACAACGTGCGCATCAAATAAACTTCGATAAAACTCCTTATACGTCATTGGAATCGGCTTAAATTGGAGTTTTTGCCTTGTGCCAGATTCTTTTCTTGATGAACCCTGATACCCAGTAGTCACTATTTTTGGTTGGTTAACGGTAATCGATTTTGAGTACCCCCCTGCTTGTATTATTCACTTTATTTTCTTTTTTCATATAAATGGGGCCTTCAGTGTATTAATAAAGAGCATGGTCGTCTTTTTCTCTAAGAGTGGTGGTTGGACTTGCGTTGCCATTTCCCTTCATCGTTGGGCATACTGCCTAAAGCTCTCACTCGATTTCTTTTCCATATTCTGTAGCATGATTCTATCGGGTCCCACGTCCGTTACGTGGCCATATTGTTTCATGAAAGCTTGAGCCAAGTCCTTCCATGAACCAATTTGAGCACGACTCAACTGGTTATACCACTTGGCCGCAGATCCGACTAGGCTGTCTTGAAAACAGCGGATTAACAGCTGGTCATTGTTGACGTATCCTGTCATCGTCCGATAGAACATCGTAATACGAGCTTCAGGGCAACTAGTCCTATTATACTTCTCGAACTCCGTAGTCTTGAACTTTGGCGGGAGTACCAAGTCAGGGACTAGGCTTAAGTCTTTTGCATCGATTCCGCAATGATAATCGACGTTCTCCATAGCCCTAAACTTCTCTTCCAACCATTGGCACTGGTCATCAAGTTGTTTTGGAAAATCCCTCCCCATTTTCTCCATCTCTGCCACATCGTCAAGATCCGGGACAACGGGATTAGTTGGATTATCCCCTGGGTTAGAACCCGAGCCCATTGGAAAGCTCATCGGTGCCGATGCACCGGTGTAACACCCCAAACCCGGCCCAAACGCTACGACCAGATCTGGTATGCTATGGGGTTTATTGTTAAAAACTTTACTTAAATTGATTTTAGAAAAACTCAGTTTCTTTACTTAGGCATGTGGTAAAAATAAGATATTTGTTGGAAACCTTTGTTTTTACGTTGAACATGTCTGGAAAACCCATTTTATTACTTTTTAAGACTTAAGTCCTTGAACATAAATTTTAAACTATAAACATCAGCAAATAAAATAAAGAAAACGATAACCTAAGCCCTGGGCCTTATTACATAATTAATCCCAAAAATTATAACTTAAATAAAAAAACCGAAATAGTCTATGAAATTAAATAACTTGATGGCCCCTCGAGTCCGTTTCGGCTCCCAAGTCCACGATCTACTGCTCATCTGAGAGAGTAGGAAAAATAAAAGGGTGAGTCACCAAGACTCAGTGTATAAATCCCGAAACACACAACGACCTGAGGCCCACAAACACATTATGAGCCCTGGCCCATACATAAAGGCAACAATCATATTTACATGATAAATAATAAATGATGAATAGCCCAACCCAACCTAGAATTCCATCCTCTACACACCAACCCGTACCAACCATCACACCTCTCGGGATTTCTACAATCAACCCTCTATCCGCTACACACCATAATGACAAATGATCGCCTATTCCTATTTAATCAGAATCATTAAACGTGGCATAGCCACCGATCACTATGTGACCTAACATTTGAATTTGTGGTTTAACCACCGATCACCATGTGACCTATTATGCACTTCCCCTTCATTATCATAATCCCATCCCATGCATACACACATGAAAAATTAAAAACATCATACCATCTTTAAGAGAACAGGATTTCATATATACATTTATCGATACACATAGAGATTTCTATGATTACGTACCTGGCATCCATTGCCTACCCTTTTTGGGTAACACCACTATTCATACAGCCTACTTTTCCGGCTTTTAGCCCATAACACATGTATATAAACAGGTTAAGTAGTGTGATAGAGATCTACACACCTGATTACCGATAAAACGATACTTCCTATGTCGACGCTATCCGTAGTCGACACAACTGCTATCTGCCTAAGGTGTTGTTCAGAAGCCGGTCCACAACCCGGTGGCCAATCTCGAACCGCTGACACCGTACGTTTCTTAAACTTAGGGATTGGGTTTACAGACCCAATCCTCTCTTTTGCCTGATCCATATTCGATTCCATCAAAAGTCCTTGTCAGAACTACTATAACGAAATAGGGTTGTTAAACCATAGCATATGGTTACGATCTCAAATGTGATAGCAAATCTAACGAAAATCTAAAGAGAACCCCCTTACCTTAAAATCCTGAAATTAGAGACTCGCGATTTTCGGCTTTTAGATCTAGACGATCAAGTTTCCTTCAAATCCTGGAATGCCGCCCAAAACGCAAAAAGAGAGAAAGTATTAGCCTCAATCGACAGCCTTAACAAACCAAGTGTCCATTCAGCCTTGACTCCTAAAAATCGAAAGAGATCTTAAGAAATAACAAGAGTCGACACCTACCTTAATAGAGGAGATTCGGCTACTCTTAGGAGATTTCGGCTTTTTGCAAAAGTCAGGAAGTGAAGATGATTCAAAGAAGTCTATGATGATTCGGCTTTTAATAAAGAAATTGACAGGAAGAGGAAAAGAGAATTTCGGTGGACTAGGGGTGGTTTCGGCCTTAGCAAGGATCAAAAGAATATAGAGGAAGGATTATGAGGTTTCGGCTTTTAAAAGAAAGAAGAGAAAAGAACAATGGAGTTTTCGGCTTTTACTCAGAGAAGAAGAGAAAGAAAAGATAGAAACCCTAAATGCCAAAAATAAAGAAAAGAACCTTCCCCCGACTATTTAAAGTTTCGCACTCCTACCAAACCAAAAGCCGTAATTGCCTCTTTTGACAACTAAAACCAGTTAATTAGTAAGGGAAATTTCGGCACCCCTTAGCCATATCAGAAACCGATTCCTCCTCCCCCTCAGAGTTTGAAATTCGGCCACCACTGTGACCAACAGATCAGATCCTAAATTTCCTCCCTTACCTTCCATGTTATCAACTATAATATCAGCATTATCCCCTTCACCTAAATCCTCCTATTTTTAAGCGTTGTTGCCGTCCAACTCCACTTAATTAATTTCAAAAAATTAGCTAACTTAAATTAGAAGAGTTGGGCTCCAAGAAACTTGAATTTGGGCCCCTTACTCCCTTGTGTGGCGTCACCCCCTTGCTCTCTAAGTGGCGCTACTGACCACTGGGCCACAAGCCCATTTGTGTTTTAAAACATAGCTAATATTTGTTATGCCCTAACTTATCAAGATTTCCACTAAAGTGTTCAAACAAGAATTTTAACTACAGCCTCGCCCCAAACCTGAGCCCAATTTGGACCCCTAATACTTAAATTAACACATTAAACATATCCACCCATTAAACGTACAGGCCCAAAAATTCAGGATGTTACAGTTCTACCCCCTTAAAAGAAATTTTGTCCTCGAAATTTCCAACTAACTATTAATCATACTACCCAAGTCTCACCACTATGCTTTCGCTGCGCACTCTAATTCTAAAGCCAAAAGAAACACTTAGTATACTATGGTAGAGTACGCACCGGTATTCGCATCTAGAGCGTCATCATCCCCTTGGCGACGTGCTGCATAGACCAAAGTTGGCTGCCTCGCCTCAGCATAACCTACACCTCCATGACCATGTCCTGTGCCATTGCCACCATTGACTTGACCACGGCCCCTTGGTGGTTGTTGACCACCTCTTCCTGGCTGTGCATTCCCTTGGCCCGTGGGCCCTTCACTGCCCCGTTGCTGCAGATAGTTTCTAACTTGGTGGTCCGTAGATCCACACCAAAAGAACTTCCCACTGCCTGCCCAACACTCGCCTACATGGAACTTACCACATCGAACACACTTCTGTGTCTGACCAACAGCAGCAGGTCTCCCTTCCCGTCTCGGCCCGTCTGACCTGGGCCTTTTTTGAGTACGCCCAGCTGCCCCTGACGATCCAAAATTCCTCTTACTTCCATCCCTATCTCTATCCCGATTTAGTTTCTTTGTCCGCTTCACCTCCTCTCGCCTATCTTAGCTTTTTCCACAAGCACACATGCTAATTTCTCTCCCATTTGTGGAGCTATCAATACACGCAAATCATCCCTCGGACCATCTTCAAATCGAACACAACGTTCATGGTGCGTGGCCACCATTCCTCGAGCATAACGGCTAAGGCGTAAGAATTCCGCCGACGCGCGACCACCGACCTACTTCCTTGCACCAGATTCAGAAATGCTCTACGCTGCGCATCCACATAGCTCGTCCCGATGTACTTACTTTGAAACGCCGTCTTGAAGAAATCCCAGGTGATACGGTCAGCCACCGCACCATCCTTAACCGTAAGCCACCATTGATACGCTTGGTCCCACAGGAGAGATACAACCCCTTTCAACTTCTCCTCCTCCGTGAAATCAAAATCATCCATTATGCGTTCAACTGCCTCCAACCAATACTCAGCTGAACTCGGGGCTATACCAGAAATTCCCCTAAACACTTCCGCCCCATTAGCTCTAAGTCGCTCCGGCACAGATTTCCAGGCTCCTGTGCCCATGCCTGCCCCAGCAACCCTCTCTAAAACCCTTAACATCGCTTGAGATACCGCATCATCTCCGGCCGTCTGGTCCTGAAATTCCTCCTCCGCAGCTGGTGGTACCGGCATCTCGTTTCCAGATCCATGGCCAGACCTACTGGTTCTGACACCGTCATCTTACCCCTACCACGACCACGCGGCGGACGTCCACGACCTCTTGTACTCATTCTACCGATTCGCGTTTATCTGACTAGAAATTTTATGAATTATTAGTTTCTTCCACTGATTAACCACGAACAATCTTATGGACAGTAGTTTTAAAAGTAGTTCTTTCGATTTCGAAATTATATCTACGGGTTTCAGTCTTAAGTTTATATCTCATAGTTCCACATACATTCAACCATCATACATCAACATACAAGTAGCATCCATGAACCCACATTCATCACATAAGGGTATTTTCATCATTTCACTACCCAGGGGTATTTTCATAGTTCTTTCCTACGGGATATTTTTCGTAATTTCACAAAATAGGGTATCTTGATGATTTTTCGAAATAGAGATATTTTGGTATTTTTTTATTTTTTTAAAGCAGGGGTATTTTGGATTTTTTTTTAAAACGAGAATATTATGGTAATTTCTCAAATTTTGATGATTTCGTAAATCGGGTACTTTTGTAAATCTAGAGTTATTCGGGTAAATTTAAAAAACATGAGTATTTTGGTAATTTTGCCAACTGGGGGTGTTTCGGTGATTTCACAAATTTTGGTAGTTTTACAAATCTGGGAAATTTTCACAAATCAAGGGTATTTCGGAAATTTTACAAAACTAGGGGATATTTTTAGTAATTTTGCGAAATAGGGTGGCTGGTCCCTTCCGGGTTTTAATTATAAATTTTGGCCCGTCAACAAGTCCTCGTGGCTAAAGTGAACAGTCACTACGCACCAGGTAGGATTCCAGCGAAGAGGAGGTGAGTCACTAGGACCGCTTAAGTACCAGGCTCTCCCTGAATCCAATCCTAGACATGCGCATGCCTGTTGCCACACCCTGACCCAGCGACTTGTTCACGGTTTTGTTTGGTTGGATTAAATCTTATGAAATTGAAGAGTTGTTTATTCTAGGCCTAAGGTCCATCAATGCCTAACATACTAGTCTACGTCCATCAAGCCCATCAAGCCCAATCATGCATATCATATCAGAAATTAGAATACTTACCTGCGTGGATCGGGTGCCGGTAGACTCGAAGGCCATATCTTCATCCAAGACATTTTCTCAAATTCTCATCAAATTTTCAAAACACTACTAGACCCATTCACAGCCCGAGTTTTGAACTGGGCTCCGATACCAAAATGTAACACCCCAAACCCGGCCCAAATGCTACGACCAGATCTGGTATGCTACGGGGTTTATTGTTAAAAACTTTACTTAAATTGATTTTAGAAAAACTCAGTTTCTTTACTTAGGCATGTGGTAAAAATAAGATATTTGTTGGAAACCTTTGTTTTTACGTTGAACATGTCTGGAAAACCCATTTTATTACTTTTTGAGACTTAAGTCCTTGAACATAAATTTTAAACTATAAACATCAGCAAATAAAATAAAGAAAATGATAACCTAAGCCCTGGGCCTTATTACATAATTAATCCCAAAAATTATAACTTAAATAAAAAAAACCGAAATAGTCTATGAAATTAAATAACTTGATGGCCCCTCGAGTCCGTTTCGGCTCCCATGTCCACGATCTACTGCTCATCTGAAAGAGTAGGAAAAATAAAAGGGTGAGTCACCAAGACTCAGTGTATAAATCCTGAAACACACAACGACCTGAGGCCCACAAACACATTATGAGCCCTGGCCCATACATAAAGGCAACAATCATATTTACATGATAAATAATAAATGATGAATAGCCCAGCCCAACCTAGAATTCCATCCTCTACACACCAACCCGTACCAACCATCACACCTCGGGGATTTCTACAATCAACCCTCCATCCGCTACACACCATAACGACAACCGTACTGCCCATTCCTATTAATCAGGAATCATTAAATGCAGCATAGCCACCGATCACTATGTGACCTAACATTTGAATTTGTGGTTTAACCACCGATCACCATGTGACCTATTATGCACTTCCCCTTCATTATCATAATCCCACCCCATGCATACACACATGAAAAATTGAAAACATCATACCATCTTTAAGAGAATAGGCTTTCATATATACATTTATCGATACACATAGAGATTTCTATGATTACGTACCTGGCATCCATTGCCTACCCTTTTTGGGTAACACGACTGTTCATACAGCCTACTTTTTCGGCTTTTAGCCCATAACACATGTATATAAACAGGTTAAGTAGTGTGATAGAGATCTACACACCTGATTACCGATAAAACGATATTTCCTATGTCGACGCTATCCGTAGTCGACACAACTGCTATCTGCCTAAGGTGTTGTTCAGAAGCCGGTCCACAACCCGGTGGCCAATCTCGAACCGCTGACACTGCACGTTTCTTAAACTTAGGGATTGGATTTACAGACCCAATCCACTCCTTTGCCTGATCCATATTCGATTCCATCAAAAGTCCTTGTTAGAACTACTATAACGAAATAGGGTTGTTAAACCATAACATATGGTTACGATCTCAAATGTGATAGCAAATCTAACGGAAATCTAAAGAGAACCCCCTTACCTTAAAATCCTGAAATTAGAGACTCGCGATTTCCGGCTTTTAGATCTAGACGATCAGGTTTCCTTCAAATCCCAGAATGCCGCCCAAAACGTAAAAAGAGAGAAAGTATTAGCCTCAATCGATAGCCTTAACAAACCAAGTGGCCATTTGGCCTTGACTCCTAAAAATCGAAAGAGATCTTAAGAAATAACAAGAGTCGACACCTACCTTAATAGTGGAGATTCGGCTACTCTTAGGAGATTTCAGCTTTTTGCGAAAGTCAGGAAGTGAAGATGATTCAAAGAAGTCTATGATGATTCAGCTTTTAATAAAGAAATCGGCAGGAAGAGGAAAAGAGAATTTCGCCAGACTAGGGGTGGTTTCGGCCTTAGCAAGGATCAAAAGAATATAGAGGAATGATTATGAGGTTTCGACTTTTAGAAGAAAGAAGAGAAAAGAACAATGGAGTTTTCGGCTTTTACTCAGAGAAGAAGAGAAAGAAAAGATAGAAACCCTAAATGCCAAAAATAAAGAAAAGAACCCTCCCCCGACTATTTAAAGTTTCGGCACTCCTACTAACCAAAAGCCGGAATTGCCCTCTTTTGACAATTAAAACCAGTTAATTAGTAAGGGAAATTTTGGCACCCCTTAGCCATATCAGAAACCGATTCCTCCTCCCCCTCAGAGTTTGAAATTCGGCCACCACTGTGACCAACAGATCAGATCCTAAATTTCCTCCCTTATCTTCCATGTTATCAACTATAATATCAGCATTATCCCCTTCACCTAAATCCTCCTATTTTTAAGCCTTGTTGCCGTCCAACTCCACTTAATTAATTGCCGAAAATTAGCTAACTTAAATTAGAAGATTTGGGCTCTAAGAAACTTGAATTTGGGCCCCTTACTCCCTTGTGTGGCGTCACCTCCTTGCTCTCTAAGTGGCGCTACTGACCACCGGGCCACAAGCCCATTTGTGTTTTAAAACATAGCTAATATCTGTTATGCCCTAACTTATCAAGCTTTCCACTAAAGTGTTCAAACAAGAATTTTAACTACAGCCTCACCCCAAACCTGAGCCCAATTTGGACCCCGAATACTTAAATTAACACATTAAACATATCCACCCATTAAACGCACAGGCCCAAAAATTTAGGATGTTACAACCGGCTTGGTACTGGGACCTGATGGTGATAGGTACCCTTTGTGGGTATGCATCCGGTTGCATTTGGGTGTTCGTTGGGGTAAAACCCGGAGGATAGTGAGGTTCTTCATTGTCATCACCAGGATTGGTCACAGGGCTCTTTCCTTTGTCGGGACCTCCGGCCAATAGCTGGGCCAGTTGGTTCATCATATTTCTTTGAGATTCCAGCATCTGATCCCTCATGTCTTGTTGTATTTTGACTAATTGCTCTTGCATCTGTGCTTGCAATTGATCTTGCATATCCCTTTGCATTTGTTCTAGTCTTTCCATTCTTTGATCCATTACTTTCGTCTTGCGACGGGTATTGTAGCGATATGTAGTTGGTGGATTTTGGTTGGTTTCCAGGGTAACTGTCATAATTTTAATTAATCAGGGTCTTTTTATGAAAATCTAATGCAAATGATGCAATGCAGTGTAGATGTAACATCCCAAAATTGGGCCTAGTAGAATTGGACCTATTGGGCCCATTAGACCTTGAGCGTAGAAGCGTTTTAAAATTTATGGGAATTTGAGAGCGGCATTATTTCAAGTTGGACTTATTAAGAAGGTGATTTTGGAAAGTTACGGGGTTCTAGGAAGTTCCGGGTTCAAATTGGGCCTTAGCAAAAAATTTATGTTTTAGCACTTTAAGGAGATATAGTAAGTGACCTCAATGTTTATGGAATTAAATGAGTAATGTGCTAGCATAATTGAGCATATGGCAAAGATGTTATGGCATTAAGTGAAGAGTATGGAGAGAAGAGGTTCGAATCCCCTTGATGCAAATTTTGACTATTATTTTTGTATTCTTTCCTTAAGTGTCGGCTAAGCTAGTAAATAAGGCAAGTTGGACTTTTTAATTATGATATGGTGGCTAAGGAAAAAGGAAAGGATGAAGGTAAGGAAAGGAATCAAAAGAAAAAGGCAAGATAAGGGAGCATGTTGGCCTTTTTCATGGGTGATGTTTTGGAAAGATTTTTGTTGGTCAACATCCACCCTTTTTGGCTAGAGTTCACACGGTTTTGTTAGGGGGAAAGGAAGAGTCGAATTTCTCTTTTCTCTTTAGATCATTTTGTTAGTTTTTGGGTGCATGAGAGGTACACTTTTCTCTTTGAACATTTGTGTCTTCTTTTCAAATCCATCTTCCTCTTAGCTTTGGCCGAAATCTCTCAACACATTTGTGCATTCTTTTGTTTGGCCGAAACACTCACCTTGCTCATCTCCCCTTTGACAGCCGAAATTACCAAAGCACTTTTGTCCATTCATTTTTCTCTTTTGACCATTTCATCAACCTTTTCTTCTTCTTTAATCGACAACACTTTGTGATCACATTTCCTGTTCGATTTTCTCTATAGCCGAACCCCTTATCATCCTATTCCTTCATCATTTCATTCCCCATCGTGTAGGAAAATTTCTTCTTAATCGAATCGGTAAGTGATCTTATATCCCTCTTTCTATTTTTATGTTCTTTTTCTTCCTAATCGAATATGAATGTTCATCGTTATTCGGTTAGTCAACTTTGTTTCTTATCAAAACGTTACTCTCTCCATCATTCTCATGTTGTGATCAATACTCTTTCGTAGTGATCTTAGTGGGTGGCCGAATATCATTCTAGCCATAAGTCAAGTGGTGGAAATCGCAACAAGGTAAGGAGTTCTTTATGGATTATTTGATATCGTTCATTATTCGATTGGTTGCTAAATGGATTAATAGTTTGGACTAATCGGTCACTATAGGAACCAAATCACCCGATCACCTATCCCTCGTAATAAGAGACTCGGATTGTTGGTAAGTGATATAGATTTTTAATCAATCACAATACTTGGTTGAAGTTGAAAATTTGGGCTATGGACTAACTGTTAATCGATTGTACCTTTAGGTGCCGCAGAGAGTATCGTGTTACGGATTCCGAATAAGGTGTGTAATCCCGTACCCTTCCGAATACCTGTTTCAAATGGTGTGTAATCTCATGCCTCTCTGAAAGTTTGTATGAAATGTTCTGTGATTCGGTCGAAATACCGAAGGAAAACTGGAAACCGGCATCCGTGACCCCTCGGGCGTGCGTATATTCGTAGTGGTAACCATATTTTTGCAATGAAACAGTTTGGTCAGCAGCAGTGATGTGATTTTGAAAAATCACGAAAAATAGGATAAAGGGAGTTAGAAAGTGAAAAAGATATCGAAATAAAGCTTACTGTGTCTATTTTCATATGAAAGAAACAGAGGTGGAAGAGAAATTTTATATTCTGTGATATTTTAATTTTAGTGAGACTAGTTCTGATTGACTTCGTGGTTCCCTGTTCTGTATTGGAAAAATAGTTTAAAATTGTAAAAAGTGAATTATGAGTTATAAGTTATATGTATAGATTCCTTAGTGAGCCTATTTTCAATAGAAACAAGTGGGAGCAACATATGAAAACCGTACAGTGAGATATTTGAATTTTGGGTAAGAGAGGTCAGAACAGTTGGACAGTGTAACAAGGGAATATTTAATGAATAAACTGTACTAAACTGCTAAGCCAAAAATACTGGAAAAATTGTAGTAAGAATATATATGAGTCTAGTTTCAAGGAAAATTTACGGATCTAAATTTTGAGTTTCCTAACTCGAGTTATAGTCAATTTAGTCAGTATGATGCAGATGGACAGTTTCAATTTTTATGCCTCACATTAGTAGTTAAGTCTAGGTTGCCGAATTACCAAAATACCCTTGGAGGGTAAATTACCGAAATATCCCTGGGTTGCGAGATTACTGAATTACCCTTAGTGGGTAAAATTATCGATTTATCGAAATGCCCTTATGGGCCGAATTGATAGAATGCCTTAGTGAAATTTGAATTACAAAGCTCAATAATGGGCCGATTCATCGTATTAAATTACTAGACTAATGGTTGTTATACATGTGGATATTTTATGTTTTTATGTATATTGCATCATCACATATTGCATGGGATGGGAAACTTGAATGAAGAGAAGTATAGACCGGTGGCATTGCCACAAATTCGATATGGGCTATGTGCCAATTTAAATATGGCTTTGTGCCATCGTGATTAAGTGTGTGCCGATTATATTACCAGATATGATACTCTGGTGGTTAAGCCACAAAATTATTATAAATGACAGCTTGTCCGCAAATTGGAGAGCGGCGGGGTGGGTTGACTTGATCCCCGGGAGAGACCGGTTGGTACTGGGAGAGGCGGTTTGATGGGTTGGGTTGCATACATTTGCTTCATATATATATGTATATATATATATATGTTCTGTTACGATAGTGGGCTCCGGCCCAAGATGTTGCTATATGGGTTCAGGCCCAGTGGATGACGGTAAGGGATTTCACACTGAGTTCTTGTAACTCACCCCCCTTTTTCTTAACCTTTGTAGGTAATGCTCCGTAATGAGGACTTGGGCCCATGGATGACTCAGTGGAGGCCATACTTCAGAAATAGTGTTATTGAACTTTAAATTTCTATTTCGGTTTATTTTATTATTTTTCTATTTTGGTTTAAGTTGTAATAAGGCATCTGGGATCTGTTTTAAATTGCTTTATGTTTAGTCGTACTTATAATATTGCTTGAATTGTTTTAACGGGGATTTTCTAAAATCATAAATAATGGTTTTCCAAAATTGATTAATAAATGGATTTTATAACAAACTTTTACAAATATTTTAACTCGGAAATTTTCTCTCGAATTATCAACAATATTTTCAAAAGCCACAGTTTTAAAGCTCACTACCTCGATTTTCGACTCATCAAACGATCTCTCAAAAATACTTGTATTTTATCTACGTTTCCGCAACGATTTCAAAATACTTCTGCAGCTCTATTTCTAAACATCACATTTTTGTAAATTGTTTATTTCAAATATGCTTTCGCCACCAAAAAGGTTTTTAAAGATAATTACGTTTTCAAGTACTTAACAATTGCTTAAGTGTTTTGGGTTTTAACAAAGAGGCTGTAATTCTCAAACAAGTTTTTCCATGTGACACGCCAGATTTGGGCCTAACTTCTAGGCCGGGTTTGGGGTGTTACAGTAGATGCATGAAATGAATGCAAAAGAAAGAAAGGCGTTGATTCTGAATTCATTTCCATTAGAAAAACTTTTCTAGAAAACAAATTTCTTTACATAAAACGGATTACATATGCAGCCTTGCCCTCGTACTCCCGGTGAAGCCATTGATCTTCATTCATATCCGGACGCTATGGTCGAATCTTGCTAATTTTCCCAAATATGTCTCTATTGTCTCCTTTTTTGCTTGATCTGTGCCACGCCTCATTGCTCACTTATCCTCGTGATGCTCATTAACTCCTTTTAAAAGAGTTGAGACGTGACAGCTCTCGAATAATCCTTGTTGGCTTGAATCCTTGGGCAATGAAGCAAAGTCTTGTTTTCCTCCATGGACTATCAGTCTTCTTTCGTTGTGTTCACTTGGACCCTGTTCGGACGGCCGTACTATATTCCACTATATCAATAAGTTCGTTTTCCTATGACAAGCTCTTCTATTTAGCAATCGAATATGAATCAACACCTCATTTCTATGATGATGCGATGCAATGCAATGTAATGCAATGCAATCATAAACAAAACAAAACACGTTAGCACAAGAAAAATAAACGACAAAATAGATTACCTAAATGGGTAACCACTAGGGTTTGGCATGGCTCTACTTAAGGTGGGCTCCTAAGGTTTTCTACATGTGCTTTAGCTCTAAAGTTGAGGTACCCAAACCAGCAGATTCCTCAATCCTCACCCATTATAGGCTCATATGGACCGAGTTCAGTTCAGGGGAATACATTTCCCTATGGCCATGCGGAAGTGAAAACCTCACGAAGACATAGGTATAGATGTATCCCGGAAACAATCCACTAGCCCATGCGGAGGTGAAAACCTCACGAAGGCATAGTTTCTCACTCCCACTTAAAGGTGCGACCACAACGGTCATGCAATGCAATGTGCGTAAGAAAGTAACAATCATATGCAATGACACAAACAAATGCAACAAAAGGATCGTAATTTCCAAATCAAATTTTTAAATTTTCAAATCGAATTTTCAAATTTTTGACAAAGGACAAAAAATAATCAATTTACGGCCTGACTCTCTTTATGTCCCCAGCGGAGTCGCCAAGCTGTCGAAACCATTTTTATTTATTTATGTTTTAAAAAAGAACGGGGATCGACTTTAAAATGACAAATGGAGTCGCCACCGATCCTTTATTCAAGGTTTGATCGGGTCACCTTGAGATGGATTATTT
The DNA here is from genome assembly GCA_025698515.1 of Gossypium sturtianum. Classification (NCBI taxonomy): domain Eukaryota; kingdom Viridiplantae; phylum Streptophyta; class Magnoliopsida; order Malvales; family Malvaceae; genus Gossypium; species Gossypium sturtianum. The sequence continues at coordinate 36,233,547 of CM046954.1, forward strand.
TAATAAAACATTTTAGATTTATTAAAACAATAATTTTGGTCTACGAAATCTAAGAAAATAGGTTCGGAAGTCGATTACGTGCAAGGAAAGATTAGCACCCTCGCAATGCCCAAAATTGGTACCAAATTGATTAATTGATGTCCTAATGTCAAAAATTCAAAACGATTTTAGAATACAATTCCGTTTTAAAAATTTTTAAATAACTCGAATCGGATATTGAGATTCTCTTGTTCCAAAGGAATAAAGCATCACATCTAGCACGATAGGATATGACGTTTCAAACCATCGATGCCAAGATCCTCTCATGATTTCCAAAGTTCATGCATTGAGATTTTTATAAGGATATTCAATTATTTGGACAAACGAAAAAAACCGAAGCCCAGCACGATAGGGTACGATTTCTCGAATTTCCAAACACGAAACATTGCCTTGTTTTTAGAAAACATGGACAAAATTTTAAAAGGATATTTGGTTATTTGGTCAAACGGAAAACCGAAACCCAGCACGATAGAGCACGATTTCTCGAATTTCTAAACACGAAATATTGCCTTATTTTGAGAAGTTTTTAAATAAGCAATTTTGAAATGGACTCAAAAATATATTTGTTTATCTTGTTTGAGGATAAAAGATAATCAATATCGGGCAAAAGTGGGAATTTAAATCATGATGCAATAACAAAAAACGTAGTTACAAGCATGGATAGTAATACATGACAATAATATTATACGAATGAATAATTAACATATATAAATACCGAGAAACCAAATTAGGGTATATATAATGATAATACACTATACAACATACAAATACCAACATTAACATTCAAAACCAATGATTTAAAAGACAATTTTAAAAGTGATACTAAACAAATCAACACAAATTAAATGTAACAAATTTTAAACAATGAATAACATGAGGGAAAGACAGTTTTAAACCAATAAACAAATAATTATTATGTACAATAGTTTAAAGATAATAAAATAATAATAATAGTAACAAAAAATACAATAATAATAAATTATAAAGAAAATATTTTAATAGCGAAAATAATAAATAAAAATAATAACAATAATCATAAGAATAATAATAAAAGTAGTGAAAATAATAATAACACTAATAACAGTAGCAAGAATAAAAAGAATATTAGTAATAATAATAAATAATAATAATAATATGGTGATAATAATAACAAACGAATAACAATGGTAAAAAGTAATAGTAATAATAAACACAATAATAATATAAATAATAATAATAATAATAATGAGAAAAGTAACAATAATAACAAATATAATAATAACAGTAATAATATTGAATGTAATAGTAATAAAAAACTTAGAAATAATAGTACTACTAATAATAAAAGTAATAGTAATAATAATAATATTGATAACAATAATAATGAAGTAAAAAAAATACAATAAAGGGAACAATTTAATTTAAAGTACTAAAAAGTAGAGAGCAATAAATAAATAAATGGAAAATAAATAAAATAATATACAAAAAATAAAATAAAATAAAATAAATGAATCCATAAATGAATGATGTATTAAATTGCAATTAAAATAAAAATGGGAGCCCCAAATTATAAATAAAACAATAAAAGGGACTAAATTAGAAGAGAAATAAAATTAAGGACCCGAATTTAAAAAAGAAAAAAATGAATTAGGATCCATTGAGATACGCATAAAAAGGGGAGGGACCAGGTGAGGAAATACCCCCTTTTTCGAAACGCTGCATTCTAAGCTGGGTCAAAATGAAATCGATGTAAATTACAGGGTCAATTTTAAAGAATAAAATGACTTGATTGTGAAATGGTAAAAAAAGCGGAAGGACTAAGGGCGCAAATAGACCCTTAGTCCAAAACACGCAGACTCTGAGGCCTGCGGGTCGGGTCGCGGGGGTCGGCCTGGGGAAACGACGCTGTTTCAGCGCCTAAATGAACGGCCTAAAACGACGTCGTTTCGTGTATGTATATAAATTAAATAATCCCCCCAAAAAATCATTTGAATCTGTTGTTTAAAAAAAAATTCCTTTTCCTTTTCATTTCCTCTGCAGGCCCTCTAGGTCCGGTGGGATTCCGATGGGCCAACGCCGTGCACCGCCACCGGCACCGCCACCGGGGCCGCCGTATACGGCAGCCGGAAAGTCATAAAGGTAATTTTTTTTATTTTTTGCTATATTCATACATATGTATACTGTTTTTTTAAAAGAAAAATAAAAAAATGTAAATATGTATGTATGTTTGAAGTGCGAAAATGAAAAAAAAGAAAGTAAAACGAAATAAAAAAAATAAGTAAAAGAATCGATCTCTTACATATCCGATTTTTGAATCTCTTTTTTGTATTCAAGGTTTCTCCCTTTTTTTATTTCAAAAAATCCCCCCTTTTACACTGATATTTTCACGGTTTTATAGCCGTATGAAAAGAAAAATACAATATTATTTGGTATTTCTTCTTCTGCTCATCGTCTCTCATTCTTGCTTTGTCTATTTCTTGTTACATTTTGCGAGGTTCGTGAGGAGTCAACGGAGCAAAAGTTGCCTCTTTGGTGAAGGGTCAGCAGAGGAACCGCCCATCGGGCGATGTGCGTATTTGAAGGTGCATATATGGGGCAGTGCGCGCGACGAGAGAGGGAGGGAACCCTAGGGTTCTCTGATTTTGCTTAGTTTTTGGGCCATATTGGGCCGTTAGGGTTTTGGGCCATGATTGGGCCTTCCGATTTTGTGTTTGTTTTTTTTGTTTTATTTTGATTTGTAGTGGGCCCGGGCAAATTGGGCCTGTTACAATTAGCATACCATTATCACTGTCATTTGGCATGTATATCATGCCCACAACACAATACAATTCAGAATAGTCATCACACATGTCTCATATCACAATATCGTATCATAATAATCAATCCACAATTATTCACATAATTTGCCAAAATAAGGCAAGGGAAACAGAAAGCTTACACTCAAAACTTAGGATAGGGGTTTAGGCTAATCCTAAGCTCTCAATTAACACTGTGAATCATGTCTACAAGTAGCGATTCCAAACACTCACTATTTGTGTTTTCGCCTAATCGCCGAAAGTTTAAACTAGATTTTCCTTGCCTTTATCTTTACTCATTGAAGGTCCTAACGACTTTGAAGCTTCAACAAGATAAATCATACAACAGCACAATCAACAATTAGCCAAAGACCCACTTCAAACAATCAAAACACAAGCCTAAGCTAAATTCTCATGTAATCCAAACCTTCGACATAGCAAACTTGAATTTCAATTATCTTGGTCTATACTTAATATTTTTGCCTAAAAATGATTCCGTTCATCTAATTATTCACTTACAACTAATTCTCAACCTTTTAACTACTCAAAACACCCAATTCATGGTATCAAAATTTTCGACATGTTTATGGCAATTTTCGCGAAAATTCATTAAAACATTGGAAATATTCAACGAAACTTTAAAGTAAGTTTAGGAACCTTCTATTCATGTCAAAACTAATTGAAAAATACTTTGAAACCACACTTTTATTCAAAATCCCAAAATCCACTATTAACGACCCAATTTTCGATTTTTATTTGAAACTTGCAATTTGATGTCTAAAACTCTATTTAGAAAAACTAGATAACATTAAAAACAAATAGAAAAATGATTTGTTACCTTCGATGGAAGAAAAATAAGATTTTGTTCGAAATCCCGGAAAACCTACAACCTTGGGAGATGACAAAGTCTATGGTGTTTTGGGTGTTTTTCTTAAAGTTTTATGGAGTTTTAATGATTGGGTGATGATAGAAATCAAAGGAATAAAGTTGGGGAATCAAAATTGAATGAGAGGAGCTTTTGAAGAGTAAGGGATGGTAACACAAAACAAAGAAGAAGATGTTAACGTAACTTTAATATAAATGAAAGGGGAAAATATGGTATTTTAAAACTTTGGTATAATTGCTTTATAACTACTCCTAATTTGAACTCTTTTATAAAATAGTCCTTATTTTAAAATTGAAAGTCTTTTCAACCTTAATTTCAAAAATTGACTTGATTTTCCAAAAGTTATAATCGAAAACATTTTCAGTTACCATGCTTACAAAATTCACGAGCACACTAAAGTTAAAATTCCTAAATTACCCTTGAAACTTCTAGGCCCAATTTTTGGGTGTTACAATTTAGATTTGCCCATGATTCTGATTTTTACTATTTTGGCTATTTGAAATTCCAAATTCAGGGCAGTTTCAGTTCTCTCTATCTCTTTTGATATTGTGCTTATTCTGTGATTATATCTATTTGTACATTGAGGACAATGTACATCTTAAGTGTGGGGAGGTTGTTTGTATATTTGTGATAAAATCTCTGAATTATTTGTTGTGTTTAAGTAATTTTCTCATACCCTCCATTAGAGTGAATTTTTTATTTGGAATTTTTATTGATGTTGTTTCAGACTAATTTGTGGATTTTTATGGATTGGTTGATTTATACTTTAAGACATGAGAGAGTCACGTATGATAAGTTATTTTTTAGAAATTATTACTTTAGGTTGTCTCCCTAAATTGAAGTATTATCTTGAAATTTTAAATTTGCAAGTTTGACATCAAAACCATTATTTTTTGTGAGCTTTTGAGCCTATAGAGCATATATTTTTCGTGCTCATTTTATTTTTGGTTGTAAGTGTAACACCCCGAATTTGGGCCTTGGGCATGGGAGCGTTTAAAAATTTTGAGAACAAGAGAACAACATTTATACAAGTTGGATATATTAGGTGAGTGATTTTGGAAGGTTAGGGGGCTTATATGAAGTCCTGGGTTCAAGCCATGTCATTTGGAAAATTTTTATTTTTAGCTTTAGGGGACCTTGACTCCTGGTATTAAGCCTTATTAGTAATTGTGGTTAAAAAGGAAACACAAGAGAGCCTATGGTGGAGTGGTTGTGGCGTCACAAGGTATGGCAAGCAAGGCAGAGGTTCAAGTCTCACTGCATGCAAATGGGATTATTTATTTTACTCATGTGTGGGCAAGAGTTTGTGTTGGATTTGAACTCTGTGTTAGAGAGTTTGAATGGGTCAAATGAGTGAATTAAGGAGGGGATCATGGAGAGATAAGGGGAGGAAATCAAGGAGATTTTTGGTTGGAAAAGAGTTTTTGCCGAATGGGATTTGTGGCACTCAAGAAATTCGGCCAAATGGGGGAATTTGGGCATATTTCGGTTTTTTTTTTAGTGTTGTTTCTCTTTTCTTTTAGCTACTTTTCTCTTTTCTGGATGCTGCCAATACTGCACTAAAAGTGACCTCTCGTGCATTCTTTTTGCTCTATTTCACTTCATTTTCTTCATAGCCGAATTCTCTCCTTCCTCTCTCTCTCAATTCTTTTGACTCTACCAATCCTTCTCTTCTGCATCTTGCGCTTGGCCAATTATCCCCTATTCATTCTATTTCAATTTTCCTTTTTCTTTCAGTGATAGCCAAATTTTCTATTCTCTCCTCTTCTGAGTCGAACTACCTTTTTCCCCAACGCTTGTTTCTTTTTGTCGTAGGGAGTGCAGAAGCCGAATACCTCTACTCTCTCGCTATCAACTTTTTTCGAATCTGTTCTCATTTCTTTCTCCCTTCATAAAGTTGCGGTATTTTTTCTTCTCTATTTATCGAGATCGAGAGTAAGTGATAGTGATTCTTTTTATTTAGTTTCGTTACTGGTATTATTCCCTTCCTTTCTGCCGAATCTTCCCTCTTTTCTCTTAGTCTGATGGTGGTTGGTACCTAGGGTTGCTCGAGGTTTGATAGAGGGGACCAAAGTAAGTGTTCTTGCCTTGTATTGGTTAGAGGCCGAATATTCCTGATGGCTCTGTTAACTGCCAAGTGTGGTTTTAACTATTTAGTTATAATCTCTTTTAATAAGGTTCATTTAACGCAGAATTCGACAATAGGTTTAATAGTCGCTAACGGTTGGGGAGGACTTAGTAAAGCTAGTTTGGTTGAGGTGCGGCGTTAGGGATTCATAGTGCGCTTCGTAGCAGGTGTGTACACACACCACTCAAACAGTAGATCGACAAATACCGAAAAAGCCAAAGTAGCGGCAAATGATGCCACACAAGCGTGCGATCACACGTGTGGTGGACCGAGCCCACGAATAAGGGCATAAGATGGTTGAGGCCACCATGAGCGTTCTTATGGGCTTAGGCCATTTTTGGGGCCAAATGGACCGGAATGAGCCGAGTGGGCCCAATGGGCCATGGGCCCTACGTGAGTAAATTGTATGGATAGATAGTAAATAATGAGTCGGTCATGACGATCACATGGCCAAAGGCATTTCTAGGCTAAATGGGCCACACGAGTGTGTGGGCCCACTTGGGCCGAGTAATGGGCCTTAGGCCCATTTACACTGTTATGACCATATATGCTATTCGTGTCGCTCGAGGCGACCGTAGACCTTCGGGAAGGTTGTAAAATTACCGAAATACTCTTGTAGGGTAAAATTACTGAAATATCCCTGGAGGGTAAAATTATCGAAATACCCTTAGAGGGTAAAATGACCGTGATGCCCCTGAAGGGCAAAATGACTAAAACGCCCCTGCATGTTGTATGATTGTTATTGTATGTTATTTATAGTATGTTTGCATTCATGTGATGTTATACTACATAGGGGATGGGATTATTTATACGGAGGAAGTTCTGTTAGGGTCGCATAGTCGCTTGACAACTGTGGATCCACCGATGGCTTTAAGCCGATTATGTGATTGGCAGCTCTGTTGCTACATTAGTTAGTGTCGTAACCGGTGCTACATAAGGAGTGTAGGGATGGGTGGGTCGATTAAATCCCCACAGGAGTGCAGGGTTGGACAGGAGACGGAGTGCAGGGTTGGTATGGGCATTAATGCATTGCATACACTTGTTGTAACGCCTTGAAAATTGGGCCTAGAATAAATGGGTTTCGTGTGTCGAGAGAATGGATTTTGTCGATTGGGAAAAAAAAAGAAAGGGAATAATGAATTAAGTGTGTTTAAAAAAAATTATGATTGCATGATTAGTTTAATTTTTAGGTGATTTAGGAAGGGTTGGTAGTATTGGAAAAGTCCTGGACTTGGCAAAAAAAAAATTTTATTGTGCATATGTTAGTATAAAGGCCAGAGTTTAGGCCTTATAATTAGTTGGGTCTAATTCACAACACAAAGAAACACCTAGCCCAGTGGCAAAGGCGTTAGGAGCAGGAGGGGGAGCAGGGTTCTAGTCGCGGCGTGCGCTAAACATTGGTTTTTTTTGGTAAACCTGGAGCGCGGTAGAAAGGTTTATAATTAATTAGGGAGGAGATATGACTCAAATAACGCGGGCAGCGCAGTGGCAAGGGGCGTGTATCATAGTGAAGAGGTTGGAGGTTCGAAGCTGGGTGTGGCGAATATTTTAGAATTCTTTGGATGATTCGGTCACTGGAAAATAGGCCTTAAAAGAAGTTGAGAATGGAACATATCACAAGAAGAGTTGTGGTGCAGTGGCGAGAAGCATGCTATGGATCCGAGTGGTCACAGGTTCGAGTCCCAGTGGCTGGTAGCGTGTGGTGGTACCTGGAGGTCTTGGTTTTGAGTTGCCTTGTGCGCAATAACCTGCTATTTTGCTGCTGGCGTGGGGAAGGTGTTTGAAGTGGACCGAAACACCAAAGGATGGCTACTGTTCGGGGAAAGCAATTTGAATGTAATTCAAATTGAATTTTTGGCTAAATAAAAGAATTTTTGGATGGGGATGAAGATAAAATTTGGAGAAAATAAAGGAATTTAATTGGTGATAAGTTTGAGTTGACTGGGGAGTGTAGGTTTATTTATTTATTTATTTATTTATTTATTTTAGTATATATATGTGTGCCGTATGGGTAAGTAGGGCATTTGTTGCTTTTGTGTGCCTTAGTTGATTAATTAGGGAAAAATTCCTTCCAATCTCCCAATTCTTTTTAGTTTCTTTCCCTTTGGCAAATACCCGAGTAATCATAATTTCTTTCTTTTTCCAAACAAAAGCGCCTAGACCGAATTTTCCTTCCCTCCCACAGTATTTCTTCTATTTCCGAATTAGAAAAGAAATTCTCTCATTGGGGTTTCATTCTTTGTCAAACCAATTTCTTCTTCTCCATTTGTAAAATTGAATCTCACTTCTAAAAATCACACTCTATAATCTAAAATCTTGTGGGCAAGTAATCTTATGGCGGTGAGAAAGCAAATCTTTCTTTATTCAACAAAAGGGGTAAGATTTAATCGCTTTATTATCTTATTCTTAGCTGAAACCCCTCATTGTGTCTTTCACTCATTCACTTAACTAGGCCGAACCCTTGTGTTTCTCTACCGAATCGTTGTTGTTTCTTTGACGCGGTACTCTCCTCGTGCTTTGGGTTTTGGTGTGGTAAAGTCCCTAGTCAATTGGTAAGTGTACTCATCTATAATTCTTGGATTAATGGTTGGCCGAATATGGTTAGGATTGGTGAAGAGTGACTTTTGATGGATGTAAATCACTTGGTTGTGCAGCCTTTGATAGTCAAGGTTCTTTAACGTAGATCTTGGAGTCAATTGTGGTTAGCGAATAAGTGAAGGGTTGATAGGCTTAATCGTTCAAGGTAAGGGATTGGTATGTTTTCGGCTTTTGATAAAAAAGGAGAAACGATACTAAGCATATGATTAACTGTTAGTTTTTATTGATCATAGGTTCGTGGCTAAGGAATCGTAGCGTGCTTCGCAATTAAAGGTGTGTACAAACACTACACACACACGATGGCGGCAACACCAAAAAGCTGAAAAGTCGAAAGTGGCTAAATGGGCCTACCGAGCTCGTAGGCCCAAATTGGCAAAGATTGATATGTGTATTTGAATATTGAATTGACATGAAAGAGGTGTATGGTTTGATTATGTCGGGCCTAATAGGCTACACAAACATGAGCGGGTCTAATGGGCTATATGAACATGAGTGGGCTTTGTGGGATTTTGGAAATGTATGCTAGGGTTTTGATGGACTCTAGGCCTAGTTCTGATAAATTCTTAAAATTGCATAAGACTTAATTTATTAATCAAACATGTCTATGGACAAGTCGATTAGTTAGAGTGTGGTAACCGACATATGCATGTCTAGGATTAGGTCGAGGGAGAGCTTGGCACTTAAGCGGTCCTAGTGACCCACCTCCTCTTTTCTGAGATCCTACATGGTGCATAGTGTTTGTTCACTTTAACCGCGAGGACTTGTTGATGGGCCAAAGTTCATAACTAAAACCCGAGATGATAGAGATTACGGAAATACCCCTGTAGGGTAGAAATTTTAGAAACACCCCTGTAAGGTAGAATTACGAAAACACCCCTGTAGGGTAGATTTACTAAAATACCCTTGGGTAGTGAAATGACTAAAATACCCCTGGGTGCTTAATGTGTGAAAATGTGTATGCTGCATTCATGAGATATATGTTGCACTTCGGTGGGTTTGATGATACGGAGGAAGATATGTGAGGATCGCATAGTCGCTTCACGACCGTGGATCCACCGGTGGCTTTAAGCCCATTATATGCTTACCAGCTTTGCTACAACATTTGAGTAGTGCCGCTGTTGGTGCTACCTTTGGAGTGTAGGGCTGGGTGGGTTGATATTTATATCCCCACAGGAGTGTAGGGTTGGTACGGGTGGAGTGCAGGGTTGGATTTGGGATGGGTGCATTGTATTCATGTGATACTGATGTGATATGAGGTCATTATGGGCTAAGGCCCAAGACCACCAATTTTGATAGGGCTTAGGCCCAACGTGAATATTGTGATAATTGCATGTTGATTGGATTACCAAGGGTCGTACACACTGAGTTTTGAAAGTCACACTCTTTTAATTAATGTTTCAGGTGACGCTCAGTAAGCGGCTCGACTTGGCAGAGGACTCGGAGATGGCCACACTACAAGCTATTTAGATGTTTTAATTTGTTCAAATGAATTTATTTTAAATACTTTGTTTTCCATTGGATTGTAATAAGGCCTTGTATCTCCAAGTTGACCTTAGATTTTGGGTTTTTTTTATTATTATGTCTACCGCCTATTTATGAGACTGAAATAAATTTCTAAAGTTTAAACGTGGTTTTCGATATAACTCAACATATGAACGTTTTCTTAAAATATGGGCTTTTCATCCTAACTTAACAAGATTCATAGATTTTGGGCTTCTAAACCTTAAACTTAAGTTTTTAACTAAACAAAGTCGTTTTGGAATTTTCCCTTCAATGTGACACGCCAGATTCGGGCCTAACTCCTAGGCCGAGTTTGGGGTGTTTCATTTAGTGGTATCAGAGCCAAGTTGCAAAGCTCGGCTGTGAAATGGGCCTTAGATTTTGGGTTTTTTAAAAACAAGTAGATTAAAAAAATTTTGTAGGATTCTTGAAGTGTGGTTCACAGAGCCCTCGACGTCGAGCCAAGTAAGTTTTTATGTTATTACACTTGTTTAAATTACTGAACTGTATTAAGATATTGGGCTACTTTAAACAATAGGTTCTTAGAGACTAAAGCCCGTAGGAAACTTAAGCCTGTAGTGGATCTACGACGGTGAAACAACTTTTAAATTGTTACTTGCATAAGACATGTGCTTTAAACAGTGGAACTATGAACTAATTTCATAAAAAATTCTAATCTAGAAATACGCACGCAATGATGAGCGCTAGAAGAGGAGGAAGAGGCCGCGGCCGAGGCCGTGGAAGTGTTGGGGCTTTGTAAACATTTGAATCAGAATTTGGTACTTATTCTGCGTATGTTTGAGAATGTTTGCGATAGGTGGATGTTTTGGGTATGTATTAAAATTATTCGGGTTAGACTGCGCCGCGGCAGCGTGGTGGGGTAGTTGATACACGACCACCCTGTTAGTTGGAAATTTCGAGGACGAAATTTCTTTTATGAGGGGTGAGTTGTAACGCCCCAAAAATTGGGACTAGAATAAATGGGTTTCGTGTGTCGAGAGAATGGATTTTTCGATCGGGAAAAAAAAAGAAAGGGAATAATGAATTAAGTGTGTTTAAAAAAAAATTATGATTGCATGTTTAGTTTAATTTTTAGGTGATTTAGGAAGGGTTGGTAGTGTTGGAAAAGTCCTGGACTTGGCAAAAAAAAAATTTATTGTGCATATGTTAGTATGAAGGCTAGATTTTAGGCCTTATAATTAGTTGGGTCTGATTCACGACACAAAGAAACGCCTAGACCAGTGGCAAAGGCGTTAGGAGCAGGAGGGGGAGTAGGGTTCTAGTCGCGGCGTGCGCTAAATGTTGGTTTTTTTTGGTAAACCTCGAGCGCGGCAGAAAGGTTTATAATTAATTAGCGAGGAGATATGACTCAAATAAAGCGGGTGGCGCAGTGGCTAGGGGCGTGTATCATAGTGAAGAGGTTGGAGGTTCAAAGCTGGGTGTGGCAAATATTTTTAGAATTCTTTGGATGATTCGGTCGCTGGGAAATAGGCCTTAAAAGAAGTTGAGAATGGAACATACCACAAGAAGAGTTGTGGTGCAGTGGCGAGAAGCGTGCTATGGATCCGAGTGGTTGCAGGTTCGAGTCCTAGTGGCTGGTAGTGTGTGGTGGTGCCTGGAGGTCTTGGTTTTGAGTTGCCTTGTGCGCAATAACCTGCTATTTTGCCGCTAGCGTGGGGAAGGTGTTTGAAGTGGACCGAAACACCAAAGGATGGCTGCTGGTCGGGGAAAGCAATTTGAATGTAATTGAAATTGGATTTTTGGCTAAATAAAGGATTTTTTTGATGGGGATGAAGATAAAATTTGGAGAAAATAAAGGAATTTAATTGGTGATAAGTTTGAGTCGACTGGGGAGTGTAGGTTTATTTTATTTATTTATTTATTTATTTTAGTATATATATGTGTGACGTATGGGTAAGTAGGGCATTTGGTGCTTTTGTGTGCTTTAGTTGATTAATTAGGGGAAAATTCCTTCCAATCTCCCAATTCTTTTTAGTTTCTTTCCCTTTGGCAAATACCCGGGTAATCATAATTTCTTTCTGTTTCCAAACAAAAGCGCCTAGACCGAATTCTCCTTCCCTCCCACAGTATTTCTTCTATTTCCGAATTAGAAAAGAAATTCTCTCATTGGGGTTTCATTCTTTGTCAACCCAATTTCTTATTCTCCATTTGTAAAACCGAATCTCACTTCTAAAAATCACACTCTATAATCTAAAATCTTGTGGGCAAGTAATCTTATGGCGGTAAGAGAGCAAATCTTTCTTTATTCAACAAAAGAGGTAAGTTTTAATTGCTTTATTATCTTATTCTTAGCCGAAACCCCTCATTATGTCTCTCACTTATTCTCTTAACTAGGCCAAACCCTTGTGTTTCTCTACCGAATCGTTGTTGTTTCTTTGACGAGGTACTCTCCTCGCGCTTTGGGTTTTGGTGTGGTAAAGTCCCTAGTCAATCGGTAAGTGTACTCATCTATAATTCTTGGATTAATGGTTGGCCGAATATGGTTAGGATTGGTTAAGAGTGACTTTTGATGGATTTAAATCACTTGGTTGTGCAGCCTTTGATAGTTAAGGTTCTTTAACGCAGATCTTGGAGTCAATTGGTGTTAGCGAATAAGTGAAGGGTTGATAGGCTTAATCGTTCAAGGTAAGGGATTAGTATGTTTCGGCTTTTGATAAAAAGGGAGAAATGATACTAAGCGTATGATTAACTGTTAGTTTTGATTGGTCATAGGTTCATGGCTAAGGAATCGTAGTGTGCTTCACAATTAAAGGTGTATACAAACACTACACACACACGATGGTGGCAACGCCGAAAAGTTGAAAAGCCGAAAGTGGCTGAATAGGCCTGCCTTGCTCGTGGGCCCAAATCGGCAAAGATTGATATGTGTTTTTGAATATTGAATTTACATGAAAGGGGTGTATGGTTTGATTATGATCGGGCCTAATGGGCTACACAAACATGAGCAGGTCTAATGGGCTATATGAACATGAGTGGGCTTTGTGGGATTTTGGAAATGTATGCTAGGGTTTAATGGACTCTAGGCCTAGTTCTGATAAATTCTTAAAATTGCATAAGACTTAATTTATTAATCAAACATGTCTGTGGACAAGTCGATTAGTTAGAGTGTGGTAACCGACATATGCATGTCTAGGATTGGATCGAGGGAGAGCTTGGTACTTAAGCGGTCCTAGTGACCCACCTCCTCTTTTCTTATATCCTACCTGGTGCATAGTATTTGTTCACTTTAACCGCGAGGACTTGTTGATGGGCCAAAGTTCATAACTAAAACCCGAGATGATAGATATTAGGGAAATACCCTGTAGGGTAGAAATTTCGGAAATACCCCTGTAAGGTAGAATTACGAAAATACCCCTGTAGGGTAGATTTACTAAAATACCCTTGGGTAGTGAAATGACTAAAATACCCCTAGGTGCTTAATGTGTGAAAATGTGTATGTTGTATTCATGAGATATATATTGCACTTGGGTGGGTTTGATGATACGGAGGAAGATATGTGAGGATCGCATAGTCGCTTCACGACCGTAGATCCACCGGTGGCTTTAAGCCCATTATATGCTTACCGACTTTCTTTACGCAACGTTTGAGTAGTCTTTGCTTTGTTGGTGCTACCTTTAGAGTGTAGGGCTGGGTGGGTTGATATTTATATCCCCATAAGAGTGTAGGGTTGGTACGGGTGGAGTGCAGGGTTGGATTTGGAATGGGTGCATTGCATTCATGTGATACTGATGTGATATGAGGTCATTATGGGCTAAGGCCCAAGTCCACCGATTTTGATAGGGCTTAGGCCCAATGTGATAATTGTGATAATTGCATGTTGATTGGATTACCAAGGGTCGTACACACTGAGTTTCGAAACTCACACCCTTTTAATTAATGTTTCAGGTGATGCTCAGTAAGCGGCTCGACTTGGCAGAGGACTCGGAGATGGCCACACTACTAGCTATTTAGATGTTTTAATTTGTTCAAATGAATTTATTTTAAATACTTTGTTTTCCATTGGATTGTAATAAGGCCTTGTATCTCCAAGTTGACCTTAGATTTTGGGTTTTATTATTATTATGTCTACCGCCTATTTATGAGACTGAAATAAATTTCTAAAGTTTAAACGTGGTTTTCGATATAACTCAACATATGAACGTTTTCTTAAAATATGGGCTTTTCATCCTAACTTAACAAGATTCATAGATTTTGGGCTTCTAAACCTTAAACTTAAGTTTTTAACTAAACAAAGTTGTTTTGGAATTTTCCCTTCAATGTGACACGCCGGATTCGGGCCTAACTCCTAGGCCGGGTTCGGGGTGTTACACTTGTTCTATTACTGAGATGGGCTTAGGCCCAGATAGATGTGATCTGTGTGATTTTATATGGGCTAAGGCCCAACTGAGGCTATTATGGGCTAAGGCCCAATTGCCACCGGTACTGTGTTGGGCTTAGGCCTACATTGATTATTGTAATGGGCTTAGGCCCAGATTGATGGGATGCATGCTTTATGACCGATGAGGGTTGTACACACTGAGTTTTCGTCAACTCACCCCCTCTTTTTAATTTTTTTCTGGTAATCCTCAGTAGGCGGTTCGACGTACTTGAGGACTTGGAGGTTGCCACACTACGATCAGCTTTAAACTTTAGTGTTCTATTTTACCTTAATTAAACCGTTTTCTTATTGGGTTATAATAAGGCCTCTTTTAAATTTCTGGTTTTAATTTGGGATTTGCAGTTTATTACGTTTCTATTTGTTAAAAATAGATTGCGATTTTCCAAAACAATACCTTTTTTCAAAACATTACGCTTCCACGACTTAATCTTTAAACATCACGTTTTCGCAAATCATCTACTTTAAAGTAAGCTTCCGCAACAAATAACGTTTTAAAAGGGATTGACTTTTTAATAAACCACGATTAAAAATAAACTGACGTAGTTGGGATTTTTACTCAAGCTTTTCTTTAAGAAGGGTTTTCAATGAAAACATGGTTTTCGAAAAACACTTCAATGTGGCACGCTGGATTCGGGCCTAACTTTTAGGCCAGGTTTGGGGTGTTACATTTAGTGGTATCAGAGCCAAGTTGCAAAACTTGGGCTGTTAAATGGTCTTTAGTTTTTATTTTAAAGATGTTTACCAATGATTTTGAAGTAGTTTTGAAAGATTTTTGTGTGGCACACCGAGTCTTCGACGATGAACCAAGTAAGTTCTCCTGATTCTGAATTTTTTTGTAAATTAATATACTGCAGGTAGTTACTGGACTTACTTTAGATGATAGACTATATAGAGACTCTTAGCTAGAGTAAAACTGAAGCCCGTAGGAGACTAAAACTGTAGTGAGCTTACGATTGCGAAAACAACTCTTAACTACTACTTCCATAAAACATTTGTTTAATTATTGGAACTATGAGCTAAATTCATAAAATTTCTAATTCAGATAATATGTGAAGTGATAATGAGCACTGGAAGAAGTGTAAGAGGCCGCGGCAGAGGCCGTAGAAGTGCTAGGGCTGGATCTTCGGCATCAGGCCATATGCCCAACGTTGAAGCAAGAGAGGCTTCGGCTTCACCGCTAACCGAGACAGGGTCATATGACCGAGCTGCTGGGGATGACACACTATCCCAGGAGATGCTTCGTATTTTGGAAAGTGTAACACCCCAAACTCGACCTAGAAGTTAGGCCCGAATCTGGCGTGTCACATTGAGGTGTTTTTCGAAAACCGTTGTTTCGTCGAAAACCCTTCTTGATATTTAAAAACTAAAGTCTCAGTTTGCGTTTGTTTATATTTAATCAATGTTTATTAAAAGTTATAAATTTCAAAACCTCGGATTTCATTTGCTTATTTTCAAAACGGGGGTTTATTAACAATCACTCTCTTATAAAACATTATTATCTCTAAAACCTTGTTATTGCAGAAGCTTAATTTAAAACAACGATTTACGAAGACGTGTTATCCAAAAAGATTGAGTTGTGGAAACGTAGTGTTTTGAAAAGAGTTATCGTTTTGGGAAAACCGTGTTCAACTTATAGCAGATTTAAAACATAATAACCTGAAAATCCCAAATTAAAAACCAGAATTTAAGAGAGGCCTTATTACAACCCAATAAGAAAACGGTTTAAGTAAGTAAAATAGAATACTAAGATTCAAGCTGCTCGAAATGTGGCCACCTCCGAGTACTCCCGTACTTCGAACTACTTACTGAAGATTACTTGAAAAATTAAAAACAAAGGGGGTGAGTTTACGAAAACTCAGTGTGTACACCCCTCATCGGTAAAAACATGTATCACAACAATTCGGGCCTAAGCCCATTACAGTCATCAATGTGGGCCCAAGCCCAACACAGTAGCGGTGGCATTTGGGCCTTAGCCCATAATAGCCTCAGTTGGGCCTTAACCCATATCAAATGTCACATATCATATTTATCTGGGCTTAAGCCCATCTTAATATTAAAATCCATATATACAGTGCATTAATGCCCATACCAACCCTACACTCTATCTCCTGTCCAACCCTACACTCTTGTAGGGATTTAATCGACCCACCCATCCCTACACTCCTTCTGTAGCACCGGTTGCAGCACTAACCAATATTGCAGCAGAGCTGCCAGTCATATAATCGGCTTAAAGCCATCAGTGGATCCACAGTCGTCAAGCGACCATGCGATCCTATCAGAACTTCCTCCATATATAAACATAACCCAACCCAATGCAACATGTCATGGCATAATAATTCAGTGTATGCAATAATGTATCATCATAGCAATTAAATTAATTTCACATAAACATGCTAAATTTCCTCCTAAGGGTATAACAGTAATTTTTGCCCAACGAGGGCGTTTCAGAAATTTTACCCACCGAGGGTATTTCAATAATTTACCCTCCAAGGGTATTTCAGTAATTTACCCTCCAGAGGTATTTCGGTAATTTACCCTCCAGGGGTATTTTGGTAATTTTGCATTTAACGGCCTTTTCGAAGGCCTACTGTCGCCTCGAGCGACCCGGGACCCTTTTTGGGTCTCTACGGTACCATTGGGCCTAAAATTCATTTTAGGCCCAAACGGGATTACACGCTCGTGTGGCCCATTACACGTGGTTTCGCTCTCAGTTTTGTAGTTTTCGCAACCGCATCAATCATTCGGTCATTTTCTATCAACTTTGCCCATATGGGCCCGTTAGCCCATTGGGCCCATTTAGCCCGTTTCGGCTCGATCAGGCCCGTTACAACCTCAATTTCACGTGAGTGCTCGTGATACTCTCCACGACCTATTGCCATCATTCGTGTCTTAGTTTAACACATCGAGCTTTCACATGCTCGAGTGGTCACGGTTGCTGGTTTTCTGGCTTTTCGGCTTTTGGCCGTTTCACAAAACATCACATGCATTCATCAAGGTGGGTGTGAGATTACACACCTGTTACGAGCGTAGATTGAACTCCCAAAATTTCGTACCTATGGAACCAACACATTCCAATCAATTAGTATCCACCCTGATAAAACATCTCCAAAGTTTGAATCCGAATAGTCACTAACACCACTTACCACAAGATGACCTCCTTCAATAGAGTGACAATATTCGGCTTTGCTTCTTTCTTGGCTAGAGCAACCCAAACTCCTAAACTGATTGATGCACAAGGGGGGTTAGCATCCTCCAATATTTGGCAATAGGGAGAAATCTAGCAATGTATAGCACTACTTACCCTTAGATTCGGCAAAGACAGGTCCCTTGAACAAGAGAAGTTTAAGCACCCACCGCCCTCAGAGATGACGATTAACTAAGGGGAAAAGAAAATGTTATAAACGCACAAGAAACCAAAAGAAATAGGTTCAGCCTAGGAAAAAAGATAAGATTTTCGGCTTTAGTAAAGAGAAAAGTGAGAGAGAAGAAGAAAAAGAAATAAAGGGAAAAGAAACATTACCTTGTGATCACAGAAGAACCGAATAGATAAGGTAGATTCAGCAGACCAAAAGAACACCAAGCTTCAGGCTACTAGGTGTTCCGCTATTAGCAAACAAATATAAAAAAAAAGGAACCGATTCAAATTGGAGAAGAGAGGAGATTCGGTTGGTGGAGAAAAGAGTAGGAAAGAAATGGAGAGGAAGAGAGAAAGTGAGATTAAGATTTTGGCAAGAAAGAAAATGCAAAAGAAATGACCCGAAATGTTCAAGGAAAAAATGCCCAAAATGCTAAAACACCAAAGAGAGCTAGAGAAATTCGGCACTTCCCTTTGACACAACCGAAAATGCACTTTACCAAATGCCAAGTCTCTTGGCCGAATTTTCCTATCCACTTCCCCATATTCGGCCAACTCTTCCCCCCACTTAAATCCCATGATTTTCTCCCCTTTTTCCTCCTAAATTCACTCTCTATCTCCCATTCAAACTCACCCAACAGCCTTGACCAATTCAAACACTTCTCCATCAATATTTGATTCCCACACAACCTCTTGTCTTCTCCTGAGCAAAATAAAAGCCTTCAATTTGCCATCTGTGGGAATCGAACCCCTTCTCCCCTACTCTGCCAATGACGCCACAGCCGCCACACCACACACTCCACTTGTGTCTCCTAAACACACACAATTTTACTTAAGTCCTACTTTCAGTAGCCCTCTCCACAAAAGAGCCAGAAAGAAAAATTTTTCCAAGGCTCAACCTTGAACCCAAGCCTCTATAGGACCCCCAAACTCACTTAAATAACAAGCCAAATAAGAACAACATAAAATTATGCAGAGAAATACAACCCATAATTTTTGGGAT
This sequence comes from Gossypium sturtianum, assembly GCA_025698515.1. Lineage (NCBI taxonomy): Eukaryota > Viridiplantae > Streptophyta > Magnoliopsida > Malvales > Malvaceae > Gossypium > Gossypium sturtianum. The sequence goes on from CM046954.1 coordinate 36,252,229, forward strand.
GTTACAGAAAGAGTTGCTGGGTCTGTTGGGCCTAATACCGTTATTGGGGGCTGTGGGTCGGTTACGGAACGACTCCAGTCAAATAGAGCAGATATCTTCAGGGGAGTTTTTGGGGTGGCCCCAAGTGTGGCGGAGTAGTGGTTGGAGGCCACCGAAAGAATTATGGACGACCTCGACTGCACGCCGGAACAAAAGTTGAAGGGTGTCGTGTCCTTGCTGAGGGATGAAGCCTACCAGTGGTGGCTTATAGTAAAAGAGGGTACGCCATCTAATCGATTGACCTGGGAATTCTTCAAGTCCATATTTTAGGGAAAGTATGTGGGCACTAGCTATGTCGATGCTCGTAGGAAAGAATTTCTGAATCTGGTTCAGGGTGACAAGTCTGTGGCTGAGTACGAGGCAGAATTTTTGTGACTTAGCCGGTATGCTCAAGAAATTGTGGCAACGGAGTACGAATGTTGTGTTCAATTTGAGGACGACCTCAGAGACAGTCTCCGAGTGTTGATAGCTCCACAGAGGTAGCGAGACTTTGCTGCGTTAGTAGAGAAAGCTAAGATCGTTGAAGAGGTGAAGCGCTCTGAGCGCCTAAACCAAGAAAGAGAAAGGGGCAGAAACAAGAGGGATTCTGAGCACTCCAATTCTGATCAGAGACCTAAGAGAAGGGCCAGAGTGGATGGGCCAGTCAGATCTGGGCCCCCTGTTACTGCTACTAGGTTACCACCTTGTGCTATTTGTGGGAAAGGTCATGTGGGCGAGTGCTGGAGGAGGACGGGAGCTTGTCTGAGTTGTGGTTCTATGGAATATCGTCTCAGAGAGTGTCCGATAAGATCGGATCAGAGGCAGGCCTTCGGTAGGGGTAATGTAAAGCCACCTAGGGGTGTACAGTAGCCGCCTAGAGGCCATAGACAGGCCAGGGGTGGAAACGGTTTGGGCCATGGAGCTCCAGGTAGAGGTGCTGGTCATACGGAGGTAAGGCAGCCAACTTTGTTTTATGCAGCACGTCGCCGAAAAGACGGAGACGCTTCAGATGTGAATACTGGTACGTACTTTACCCATAGTTTACTATTTACCTAATTTGCAATTAGGACTAGAGTGCGCAGCAAAAGCATAGTGGTGTAACCGGTGTTGTGCGGCTATTAGATAGTTGGAAATTTTGAGGATGAAATTTCTTTAAGAAAGGTAGAATTGTAACACCCCGAATTTGGGCCTTGGGCGTGGGAGCGTTTAAAACTTTTGAGAACAAGAGAACGGCATTAATGCAAGTTGGATCTATTAGGTGAGTGATTTTGGAAGGTTAGGGGGCTTATATGAAGTCCTGGGTTCAAGCCATGTCATTTGGAAAATTTTTATTTTTAGCTTTAAGGGACCCTGACTCCTGGTATTAAGCCTTATTAGTAATTGTGGTTAAAAAGGAGACACAAGAGAGCTTGTGGTGGAGTGGTTGTGGCATCATAAGGTATGGCAAGGAGGGCAGAGGTTCAAGTCTCACTGCATGCAAATGGGATTATTTATTTTACTCATGTGTGGGCAAGAGTTTGTGTTGGATTTGAACTCTGTGTTGGAGAGTTTGAATGGGTCAAATGAGTGAATTAAGGAGGGGATCATGGAGAGATAAGGGGAGGAAATCAAAGAGATTTGTGGTTGGAGAAGAGTTGGTGCCGAATGGGATTTGTGGCACTCAAGAAATTCGGCCAAATTGGGGAATTTGGGCAAATTTCAGTTTTTTTAGTGTCGTTTCTCTTTTCTTTTAGCTACTTTTCTCTTTTCGGATCTGCTAATCTTGCACTAAAAGTGACCTCTCGTGCATTCTTTTTGCTCTATTTCACTTCATTTTCTTCATAGCCGAATTCTCTCATTCCTCTCTCTCTCAGTTCTTTTGACTCTACCAATCCTTCTCTTCTGCATCTTGTGCTTGGCCGATTATCCCCTATTGCGTTCTCCTTCAATTTTCCTTTTTCTTTCAGTGATAGCTGAATTTTCTATTCTATCCTCTTCTGAGTCAAACTACCTTTTTCCCCAACGCTTGTTTCTTTTGGTCGTAGGGAGTGCAGAAGCTGAATACCTCTACTCTCTCGCTATCAACTTTTGACGAATCTGTTCTCATTTCTTTCTCCCTTCATAAAGTTGTGGTTTTTTTCTTCTCTATTTGCCGAGATCGAGAGTAAGTGATAGTGATTCTTTTTATTTAGCTTCGTTACTGGTATTATTCCCTTCCTTTCTTCCGAATCTTCCCCCTTTTTTCTTAGTCTTATGGTGGTTGGTACCTAGGGTTGCTCGAGGTTTGATAGAGGGGCAAGTGACTTGAAGCAATTGACATACTACTCTTGGGTTCTTGACCAAAGTAAGTGTTCTTGCCTTGTTTTGGTTAGAGGACGAATATTCCTAATGACTCTGTTAACTGCCAAGTGTGGTTTTAACTATTTAGTTATAATCTCTTTTAATAAGGTTCATTTAACGCAGAATTCGACAAGAGGTTTAATAGTCGCTAACGGTTGGGGAGGACTTAGCAAAGCTAGTTCGATTGAGGTGTGGCGCTAGGGATTCGTAGTGCGCTTCGTAGCAGGAGTGTACACACACCACTCAAACAGTAGATCGACAAATGTCGAAAAAGCTGAAGTACCGGCAAATGATGCCACACGAGCGTGCGATTGCACGTGTGGTGGATCGAGCCCACGAATAAGGGCGTAAGATGGTTGAGGCCACCATGAGCATTCTCATGGGCTTAGGCCATTTTTGGGGCCAAATGGACCGGAATGGGTCGAGTGGGCCCAATGGGCCGTGGGCCTTACACGAGTAAATTGTGTGGATAGATAGGAAATAATGAGCTGGCCATGACGATCACATGGTCAAAGGCAGTTCTGGGCTAAATGGGCCACACGAGTGTGTGTGGGCCCACTTGGGTCGAGTAATGGGCCTTAGGCCCATTTACATCGTTATGACCATATATGCTATCCGTGTCGTTCGAAGCGACCGTAGACCTTCGAGAAGGTCGTAAAATTACCGAAATACCTTTGAAGGGTAAAATTATTGAAATACCCTTGAAGGGTAAAATTACTAAAATACCCTCGAAGGGAAAAATTACCGAAATACCCTTGTAGGGCAAAATTACCAAAATACCCCTAGATGGTAAAATTACCAAAATACCCCTGGATGGTAAAATTACCAAAATACCCCTGGAGGGTTGATCATTGTTTTCGCGATGTCAAAGTCTTAAAATTTATAAAAAGAATGATCGAACCTGGAAACTAACTATGATAATGATTTGAGGCAAGCGCACCTATCGAACAGTAGTATAGCTTAGGCAAGACCAGATTGTCGAACCCAAAGGAACCAAAAGTACTAATACTAACTTTCTTTTTATTATCTAGCCTGAAATAAGTGAAGTTGTTATTTAATCTAAATTTAACTAACTACTAAGCTAAAGACGCAAAGACAAAAAAGAATGAATTGGGAAAATACTATTGGAAAAACTCAGTTGATTAAGACGATACCCTTAGGAAGAATCCACCTAGACTTCACTTGTTATCGAACTCTAAACCAGACAATTTATTCACTTGACTTGATCCGTAAGACTCCCTAATGTATATTAAACCCTCTCTCGAAGCGAATAACGTCTAACCCTAGGTTGATTAATTGAAATCTCTTTCTAATTAAAACCCCTAGAATTGCATTAACTCGATCTATGGACTCCCATATTAGGTTTCACCCTAATTCGGCAAAATCTCGTCACCCTATCTCTAGGCGCGCGATCAACTCTGCTTAATTATGCTAGATCTGCTCTTAAGCAGGGACTTTTGCTCCTCCATCTAAGCACATCAAACTTGAATCAATATCCCGGAAATATCAACACAAGAATTAAGAACACATAATTAAGAACAAATCAAGTATTTATCATATAGTTCAAGAACGATAACAAGATTCATCTAAGTTTCATCCCCTTGTGTATCTCAAGGGTTTAGTTCATAACAATAAAAGAAAACATCTCGAGAAGAAAAGATAAAATAAAACATAAGAAATCCCTAAAACCCCCTGAAGGAATTGAAGGACAGATCCACCGTCTTGAGTAGAATTCCGGCTTCTTGAGATGGATCAACTGGCTATCTTCGAGTGTTTCCCACAAATCTAACCTTTTCGCCTTGGCTCCTTGACCTAGCTCACCGCCCCCTTCTAGGTTATACTTAGGGTGTTTATATAGGCTTTTGAAATAGGTTTCTTTGCCCCTAAGTATCCTTTTTCGAGTGAAATTGCTCTTCTCCACAGCGGCAGGACACGGCCATGGCACGCGCGCGTGTGAATCGTCTTTAGGTCGTGTTCGGACTTTTAATGAGGTGACACGCCCGTGTAAATCGTGATCGTGCCGTGTTCTAGTCACATCAGAGAGACACGCCGTGTTGGCTCAAGTCCAGCCGTGTTGATTTTCACTTTGGCCCAATTTGGTCCATTTTGAGCCGCGTTTCTCGTTCTTTCCATCCTCCGGTGCTTTCCTGAGTATAAAACATGAAAAGAAAGGATTAAGAGCACCTTTTTACATAAATCAAGGGATAAATCATCCAAAAGTATGCTAAATGTGGGATTAAAATATGTTACTTTTATGGTTTATCAAGGGTAAAATGACCGTGATGCCCTTGAAGGGCAAAATGACTAAAACGCCCCTGCATGTTGTATGATTGTTATTGTATGTTATTTATAGTATGTCTGCATTCATGTGATGTTATACTACATAGGGGATGGGATTATTTATACGGAGGAAGTTCTGTTAGGGTCGCATAGTCGCTTGACGACTGTGGATCCACCGATGGCTTTAAGCCGATTATGTGATTGGCAGCTCTGCTGCAACATTGGTTAGTGCCGCAACCGGTGCTACATAAGGAGTGTAGGGATGGGTGGGTCGATTAAATCCCCACAGGAGAGCAGGGTTGGAATGCGCATTAATGCATTGCATACACTTGTTATGTTATTGAGATGGGCTTAGGCCCAGATAGATGTGATATGTGTCATTTGATATGGGCTAAGGCCCAATTGAGGCTATTATGGGCTAAGGCCCAATTGCCACCGTTACTGTGTTGGGCTTAGGCCCATATTGATTACTGTAATAGGCTTAGGCCCGGATTGATGGGATGCATGCTTTATGACCGATGAGGGTTGTAAACACTGAGTTTTCGTAAACTCACCCCCTCTTTTTATTTTTTTCTGGTAATCCTCAGTAGGCGGTTCGACGTACTGGAGGACTCGAAGGTGGCCACACTACGATCAGCTTTAAACTTTAGTGTTCTATTTTACCTTAATTAAACCGTTGGGTTTTAATAAGGCCTGTTTTAATTTCTGGTTTTAATTTGGGATTTGCAGTTTATTACGTTTCTATTTGATAAAAGTAGATTGCGGTTTTCCAAAACAATACCTGTTTTCAAAACATTACGCTTCCACGACTTAATCTTTAAACATCACGTTTTCGCAAATCATCTGCTTTAAAGTAAGCTTCCACAACAAATAACGTTTTAAAAGGGATTGACTTTTTAATAAACCACAATTCAAAATAAACTGACGTAACTGGGATTTTTACTCAAGCTTTTCTTTGAGAAGGGTTTTCAATGAAAACATGGTTTTCGAAAAACACTTCAATGTGGCACGCCGGATTCAGGCCTAACTTCTAGGCCGGGTTTGGGTGTTACGGTAAGTGTGTCAACTTGATTTGTTGTTCTAGAACTTGCTTCGATTATACATGTCGAGATCACATTATTGGTTTGATATACTGAGATGATAGAGGCACTTAGGATTTAACCCATTTAACCTTTAACCACCTTATTTGTTGAGTTAACCTTAGTAAACCCCATTGATCCTAATAGTTTTTTTTTTAATTAAGCCGTTAATGTTAACCCATAACCCATATCTATGTTCTAAAATTATCCTTTTTATTAACTCCATTTTTGTCGAGATTTGATTTGGTTAGTTGTCTAACTATGTTTCATTATTTGAATTGATGAATTTTATTTTGTTTAAAAAACTCAATAAAAAAAGAAAAAAGAAAAAAAAATATATCAAAAGAAAAATATTTGAATGAGCTGGAATAATCAGTTTTATATTTTGTTGAAAAGCTCAGTTCCATTTGTGATTATTCTTATTGATGTAATTTCTTTTAATTCAGCAACTGATTTTTTTTTCTAGTTTGGTAACTTATCAACTCGACTCTCAATTATAACCAACTTTTCTGACATTTTCCATACCCTTAACCTAAGCCCCATTACAACCTTGTAAAGGCCACTTGATTGGTCACTACAGCAAAACAGATTTTTAGAGGCATTTTTTTAGCCCTATAACGGCGCTTATAAGCGCCGCTAAAACAATTTGCACCGTTTTGATAAGTGCCGCAAAAAAGCCTCTATAAATTTAGCGGCGCTTATGTGGAAAAAAGCTGCTATGCCGCTATAGAACATGTTCTTTAACGGCGTTTCTCATAAAAGCGCAGCTAAAGATCATGATCTTTAGCAGCGCTTTTCTTACAAACGCTGCTAAAAATCATGTTCTATAGTGGCATTTTTAGTAAAAGCGCCGCTAAAGATCATGTTCTTTAGACCAGTATCTATAATTCTTTCTTGCAAAAGATCTGAAAACATCAGAATATAGAAATGTTTCGGAAAAGCATGGACATTACTGTGGGGTTAATAGGAACAAAAAGTTTTAAGATAGCATGGAGTTCTAAAAAGTTAAAATAACATGCTTTAGTTTTTTATAAGCATGGGCAAGATTAACCATAGTAGGTTCCCACATTTCACTTAATGGGTTTGGAATAAGAGCCAATGTTTTCTCAAACCACCAAACAACTTGATTATACCTGCAGGGTTTCCAAGGAAGGAAAATGTTGTTATAATAATTAAAACTAGATATAGAACTTCAAAAGAACTTAACCTTCTGAAAGGAATATAAACACATGATATATTTACATATACATGAAATGGAATCTTTTCCAAAAAATGGCATACAATGAAATGACAATTTAAAACATGGTGCATAAGATAACTGCATACCAGGTAAACAAGTAATAGAAAATTATGTTTGGAAGAAAAACAAAAACTTACTAGTTAGTGTTAATATGTTGACCAAGTTCAATGGAATAATAGTAATAATAAATTTTAGATTGTTCCCTGGTTCTCATTTTCAAACATAGAAGTATCAACCTACTAAACTTAAAAACAAGCTCCAACAAGTTTAAAAATCCAACTTTAAAATAAGGTGCATTATCCTTACTCTTTCATATGATATGCAACAACTCCAAGCTCATTATATACAAGTGGATCTGCAGGAAAGATTGCATTTGGCTGCATGATAAATTGAAAAGCAATGCCCTTGTTAAAATTTTTAATCATGCCAGAAAATAATGATTTCTAAAGATACTAGGAAAAGATAATTGAAATGAAAAAAAAAAGACAAAATAGATGATTATAAGCGAAGAAAACTTAGCAAAACAGCACAATCCACAACAAAAAGTAAAAAACACAATGATCAATAATTTATAAAGAACTTTTTCTTTAACCTTGACATTCATTATACTGATCTCTTTTGCAGACAAACAATTGGCCACCGATTTTGCTTGATTTAAGAAATAAAGGAGAGATTATCATTCATATAGAGTTTGCTTCAATTTCCAAACTTATTCATGAAAATCAAAGTTTTGATGTTTAGATATTTTATAGTTCTACAGAATAAGTTATAACAGCAATCTCTCCTAATCTTAAGGAATATGGCACAATGCATGCTACCAAGGCAATTTTCAAGTAATAGAAAATAATATCAATATTGATACTAGTTGCTATATATGTACTTGCTTCACTATATAACATTATAGTCCTCCCGACCACAAGACTATATTTGTAACACCCATCACCCGTATTCAATGCCGGAATAGGGTTTTGGAGCATTACCGGACTGATAACACAATTACACATACATTTTCTCATACATTTCTAAATTTCATTCAAATATCTTTCAACACATTCATGTTGTCCCTAATACGAGCCTACGAGGCCCTAAACATGCATTAGGAGTGGTTCGGGACTAAACCAATAACTTTGAAAACTTTTTGAACATTTATAAAATTTTCTCAAAAACAGGGGACACGCGCCCGTGTGGCCCGACCCTGTGTTTCACACGGCCAAAGGCACGACCGTGTCACAAGCTGTGTGGACATTCGAAATGGGAGCACATGGCTGTGTCCCAGCCCGTGGCCGACCCTGTATAACCCTCTGACTTGGGTCGCACGGCCAACACACACGCAGGTGTGGCTAGCCCGTATGCCCTAAAAATGGCCATACACGCCCGTGTCCCAGGCCGTGTGCTAGGCCGTGCTAAACCTGTAGGGCCACACGGCCAAGTCACACGCCCGTGTGTGAGGCCATGTGGAGCATACTGACTTGATTTTAATTTAAACACCAGAGGACACACAGCCGTGTACATAATCGTGTGTCACACACGACTGAGACACACTCCCGTGTCTCTACCCGTGTGGACAAAAATAGGCTATTTACCAAGCCAATTTTCCACCCAAACTTGTGCATACCTACATCAAATTCAAAAGCACCAGTACATAGCATCAATAGGCATATAACAACAATTCCAACCAAGCTAAATTCACTACTTCAATACCAACAATTTACATGTTCATATTACCATGTATTGCTAATTCTAATCATAACAATTCCAAATTCACAAAACATCTATATGCATTATTTCAACCAAACTTTTTACCTTGCCTAAAATCACAAACATACAATAACCATTTCCAACCATTAGCTACCTTAAATGCTAAACTATCACAAACCATTTCCAAGCAATTATGAACCACATCATAAGCCATTTTCACATATATACATATACATCCAAAACAACCAAATTAAGCCAACTCTCATGGCTATATATACAAACCAAAACATATACATTTACAAGCCAATTTATATGGCTAAAATCATTATCAACACATAATCAAAATGATCAAAGTCCCTATACATGCCATATACTCAAAACATAAGTTCAAAAGTACCAAATTGATAGATGGATAGTGTGACGAAGCCTTCGATAATCCCCGAATCCGAGCTAACTTTGGGATCACTATAAAACATAGTAAATTAAACAAAGTAAGCTTTATAGCTTAGTAAGCTCGTATGAAATAGACTCAAACTAATCATAAATACACAAATCATCAATTTGAGCATATCAACATGTAATTCATGCTAACTAACAAACCTTTCACATGTTTAATCATATGCTTATATGTGCACTTCACAATTTCTTCGATTTAGAGCTTATACGGTTCATGTACATACTTGTACCATCTCGTATCAATATCATACTCAACCACATCTTTCATTTACCCGTTGAACCATTCAGAATATTTTTAGATACTCGGAAACCTCGCACACTTAGTGCCAAATAAATAGCCAAAGTTGTATCAATCTCGCACACTAAGTGCCAATATATATATAGCTGAAGCTATCTCGATCATGCACACTAAGTGCAAATATATATATAGACGAAGCTATCTCGATTTCGCACACTAAGTGCCCATAATTAACCGAATCATCGTCGAACACAACCATAGCCTCGTATACACAATTTATACAATATCAAAACATTTAAAGCACAATTATAACAATGCTTATTACATATGAACTTACCTCGGACGCAAAAACGACGAAACGAGTCGATTAGTCTAGAACTTTGTTTTTCCCTCGATCTAGATCCGAGTTTCGCTTTTCTTGATCTATATGTAATATTAACTTATTTAATCATCTCTCTATTCAATTTAATCCAAAATTCACTTTAAGGTATTTTTACACATTTGCCCCTAATGTTTCACATCTTTTACAATTTAGTCCTTATTTCATATAAACACAAATTCATGCAATTCAACAACAACCCATGCTAGCCAAATTTCAATTAGGTCCCTAGAAGCCCATATTTTCCATTTATTTCACATTTTAACCACAGTTTCCACATTTCTCAATTTAATCCCTAATTTGCATTTTCACTAAAAATCACTTAATAAAACTTGTATAACTATCATCAAACATCCATAATATATCATCAAACATCAAAAAACATGCTTATTCATCAATGAAAACATTCTAAATCTTTAACAATTTTGCAAATTAGTCCCTGGGCTAGCTAGACCTAGTTGCAACGATATCAAAAACATAGAAATTATTAAAAACGAGACAAAAACCATACCTATTTGAGCACAAATATTTTGGCCGAATTTAAAGCTTCTCCCATGGCTATTTAGGTTGTGTTTTTCGGTTATAAAAGATGAATGAAAAAAAAAATATTAATTTATTTACTTTAATTAACATCAATTACCAAATTACAATTTTAACCTTAATGAAAAATCATTAAAATTCATCTAATTAATGGCCATATTTGTCCAATCAAATTAAAAATGGTATAATTACCACTTAAGGACCTCCACTTTAATGTTCCATAGCTATTAGACACCTTTAGCTAATGAAACTCAACTTTTACACATTACGCGATTTAGTCCTTTTTATCAAATTACGCATTCAAATGATAAAATTTCTAAACGAAATTTTCACACAATCATACTATCATGCTGTAGACATTAAAATAATAATAAAATAATTATTTCAACTTTGGATTTGTGGTCTCGAAATCATTGTTCCTATTTGACAAAAAAACGGGCTGTTACAACTCTTCCCCCCTTAGGGATTTTCATCCCCAAAAATCTTACCAGAAAAGTGGTTAGGGTATTGTTTTCTCATAGCTTCCTTGGGTTCCCATGTAGCTTCTTCGACCCCGTGACATTTCCACAAGACTTTCACTAAAGCTATGCGTTTATTTCTCAACTCTTTAACCTCTCGAGCTAAGTGATAAGCCGAAATAGTAACATATTTTAATCCAACATTTAGTATACTTTTGGATGAATTATCCCTTGATTTATGTAAAAAGGTGCTCTTAATCCTTTCTTTTCATGTCTTATACTCAGGAAAGCACCCAAGGATAAAAAGAACGAGAAACAGGCTCAAAACGAACCAAAACGGGCCAAAGAGGAAATCGACACGGCCTGGACTTGGACCCACACGGCCGTGCCAAGTCAATCATCTAGAACATGGTCTAACCCCGACTCACACGGTCGTGTCTCATTAAAGAAATCCGAACACGGCCTGGCCACGATTCACACAGGCGTGCGCCATGGTCGTGCCTCTACCGTGGAGAAGAGTAATTTCATTCGAGAAAGGATACATAGGGAGAAAGAAACGTATTTCAAAAGCCTATAAATACACCCTAAGTATGACCTATAAATACAAACGGTCTAGGGGTGTCATGCTAGGCCAGAGAAGGCAGATTTGTGGGGATTCACTCAGGGATAGCCAGTTGATCCATCTCAAGAAGCTAGAATTATACTCAAGACGGAGGATCTCTCCTTCAATTCCTTCAGGGAGTTTTAGGGATTTCTTATGTTTTGTTTTATCTTTTCTCTTGAGATGTTTTCCTTTATTTTTATGAACTAAACCCTTCGGATACCCGAAGGGGATGAAACATATGATGAATCTTGTTATTGTTTTCTGAATTATATGATAAATACTTAGTTTGTTCTTAATTATGTGAGCTTAATCCAAATTTAATGTGCTTAGGTGGAGGAGGAATAGACCCTGCCTAAGAGTAGATCCAACATAATTAAGCGGAGTTGATCGCACGCCTAGAGATAGGGTGACGAGATTTTGTCAGATTAGGGTGAAATCAAATATGGGAATCCATAGATCGATTTACTGCTATTCTAGGGGGTTATTATAAGAGAACGAGAGTTCCACTAATTAACCTAGGGTTAGACGTTATTCGCCTCGAGAGAGGGTTTAATATACGTTAAGGAGTCTTACGGATCAAACTAAGTGAATAAATCGTATGGTTCAGTGTTAGATAACAAGTGAAGTCTAGGTGGATTCTTCCTAGGGTATCATCTAAATCAACTGAGTTTTTCCCAAGTTATTTTCCAAATTCATTCTTCGTTGTCTTAGAGTCTTTAGTTTAGTAGTTAATTAATTTAGATTAGATAAACAATCTCTCTTTATTTTTAGGCTAGATAATAAAAAAAAAGTTAGTATTAGTACTTTTAGTTCCTTTGGGTTCGATAATCCGGTCTTGCCTAAGCTATACTACTATTCGATAGGTGCACTTGCCTCAACCATTGTCAGAGTTAGTTTTCAGGTTCGATCATTCTTTTTATAAATTTTAAAGCTCTAATTCACAGCGATCAAGTTTTTGGCGCCGTTGCCGAGGAACTAAAATATTAAGAAAGCTCTATTTTTTATTACTTTAGCCATTATTTTTTATTTTCCGCAATTTATTTTTTTTATTGTTTTTTTAAAATTTTGCTAAATTTTCTTTCTTTCTTTTCCTAGCAGGTACCTCTAGTTTATGACTAGAAGGAACCCGAGAGGACCTTTAGTATACGACAGTGATATTGACGCTACCATTCGCAGGAATCGCAGAGAAATTAGGCGAGCCCTAAATTACACGGAAGAAGAGCGAGAAGGGATGGACGAAAATAACCCACCACCACAAGATATGGCAGAAAATAATGCTCCGCGTACTATGTATGATTATGCTAAACCTCATTTAACAGGAGCCGAATCTAGTATTGTTAGGCCTACTATAGCTGCTAATAATTTTGAATTAAAGCCTAACACTATACAAATGATTCAACAGTTTGTTCAATTTGATGGTTTGCAGGACGAAGATCCAAACACTCATATAGCTAATTTTTTAGAGTTCTGTGATACCTTCAAAATAAATGGCGTTTCTGATGATGCCATACGACTTCGATTATTTCCCTTTTCATTAAGGAATAAAGCTAAACAGTGGTTAAACTCGCTACCACGAGGGTCAATCACTACATGGGATCAAATGACCGAAATTTTTTTATTAAAATATTTCCCACCGGCCAAAATGGCCAAATTACGTAATGATATCTCTTCTTTTGTGCAGATGGATTTAGAGACATTATACGATGCATGGGAGAGATATAAGGATCTCTTGAGAAGGTGTACACACCATGGTTTACCTTTGTGGCTCCAAGTCCAGACTTTATATAACGGTGTAAACCCCTCAACGAGACAACTAATTGATTCAGCCACCGGTGGAACCTTGAATAATAGAACTCCTGAGGCAGCCTACGAGTTTATTGAAGAGATGTCACTGAATAACTATCAGTGGAAGGTTACAAGGACCAAACCAACAAAATCGGCCGGAGTTTTCAACATAGATTCTGTAACCATGCTATCAACACAGGTAGAGATGATGAATAAAAAGCTTGATAGTTTGTGTTCTTCGCAGGCACATCCAAGAATGCAATCGATGACAAGTGGAACTGTATAATCCCGAGTACCCACCCTAACAACCATGCACAGAGAGCGAATAGATGAACTATATAGGTAACAATTTCAGATCTAATAATAACCCATATAGTAATAATTATAATCCAGGTTGGAGGAACCACCCAAATTTTTCATGGGGAGGTCAAGGAAATCAAAGACAACAACCTCCTCAAAATTTTCGAAATCAGCCCTATCCACAGGAAAAGAGCCGAATCCTGAAGAGACGCTGAACAAATTCATAGCTTCTACAGAGACCCATTTCCGAAAGGCTGAGACAACACTTGATGACCAACAAACATCGATCAAAGTGATAGAGAAACAAGTTGGAGAACTTACTAAGTCAGTTGGACAACTTATCAAATAGTTTCCAAATTCGATCGTTGATTTTCTCTAAAGCAACGTATCAGTAAAGACAGTTATAATCGAGAAGTGGAAAGGAGTTAGTTGAACCAAAGAAAAAAAATACTACATGAAGATGACAAAGCAAAGGATAGGAGAGTTGGGGATGTAACTCCAATACGCAAAGAAAGTAAACCACCAATCCCATATCCAAAGTAGCTTAAAGAAAGAACGATTAGACGCCCAATACGGTAAGTTTCTTGAACTGCTTAATGTGATACATATTAACTTACCTTTTGTTGAAGCCATTTCACAGATGCCGACGTACGCAACATTCTTAAAGGAACTCCTAACGAATAAAAGGAAGCTTGAAGAAGTATCCATGGTGGAGCTTAATGAAGAATGTTCAGCCATCCTCCAAAACAAGCTACCAACCAAATTAAAAGACCCGGTGAAGTTTTACTATTCCTTGTTTAATTGGTAGTTTAAATATTAAGAAAGCATTAGCTGATTTAGGGGCAAGCATTAATGTCATGCCTTATAAATTATTTAAACAACTAAGTCTAGGGAAACCCAAGCAAACTAGGATGAGCATTCAATTAGTGATAAAATCGTTAGAATTCCTAGGGGTATTATCGAAGATGTTCTTGTAAAAATTGATGATTCGTTTTCCCAAAGAGATTTTGTTGTCTTAGACATGGATGAGGATAATTTGATTCCCTAATTTTAGGAAGACCCTTTTTAGCGATCGCCAAGACTAAAATTGATGTTGATACAGAGAACTCATACTTTGTGTAGGTAATGAGACGGTCACCCTCAGGCTCTCTCGACGGCTAGAACATCGAGTAATCAAGGTGAGAACATAAATTCTCTCGATAACCATTCGGTTAACCCTTATTTTTAGGAAGCACCACCAAAGAATACAACTAAACCTGATCCTAAACCCCATGCCGACAAAGAAATAACTCATGAGGAACGAGGGATTCAGATCGATGATCTAGACGAGTGGAAGACACACTTCAAGGAGAAATTAGGGATACACGATGTAGAACCGGAACCACACAAGATAAAACCGAAGGAGCCCCCAAAAGAGCTAATAGGAACAACAAAACACTTCAAAATAGGGGACCAGGTACTGTTAGATCAAGCAGATCCTCAAATATCTCCTTCGGACCCTAACACAAACAAAGAAATACCTTTTAGGGTAACCAGTGTTTTTCCATACGGAACAGTCGAGGTAAGTAATCCAATTTTTGGTACTTTTACTATAAACACATCTCGACTTAAATCTTTTCACGAGGATACAAATGATGGCATGAGGAAGGACTTCCAACTCCTCAAACCACCCTGACAATGCAAATGAGAGGAGAGTCTAGCTTAAGACTATAAACTAGCGCTTCTCGGGAGGCAACCCGAGCACTAACACAATTTATTTTTACATCTTGCTTTAAATTTATTTTTCTTTTTCTTCTTTTCTTTACACTTAGTTATAAACTAACCAGAAGTGCAGATTTCTAAGTCACACGGCCTTGCACACGGACGTGGTCGTGGACGTGTGGACCATAAGAATCCCCATACTAACATAGCAGAGGCTGTGCGAATCAGTTCCAACCACTTTTCGACATCACGGATCCAACCACTACACCACGGCGCACGACAAAGGGCACGGCCGCGCCCCATGACCGTGTGAAGCTACCGACTTTCCAACCACGGGCGAACACGCCGTGCCTTAAAACCGTGCCAACATACTGACTTGTCGAACACAGGCTAGACACGAGCGTGGGGAACCAACACGCCCTAGAACACGGCCGTGCGAGACGTGTGAATCGACACACCCTCAACCCACAGGCGTGGGAAACTGCCAGACTTGAAATTTTATTTAAACACCATACCCATCTCCTTTCTCTTCTTAACCCACTTTCCTTCTTTCTTCTCTCCTCCTTTATTTCTTCCTTTCTTTTCTCCCTTTTTCTTTTTCCTTTTTCCTAATAAATCCTTAGACTCTTGAGCCACAACAACATCATATCCATGGCAAAGAAGCGTAAAAGGCCAATCACAGTCTCCTCAAAGGAGACCAATTCACATGAGTTCATGCCGGCAGCTTCATCCAAACGACAAGCCAAGGATATTTGAGGCTATCTAGTTTTTATTTCATTTTTCTCTTTTTCTTCAATTTCCTTCCCTTTAACAATCTTATGCTTAATATAGTTTATTTCATCTTAGTTTCTTAATTTTAGGTTCTAAAGGCTGTTAGGGAATCACGCCACGACCACCACCATATCCTCAGCCTTAGAAATCACATCCAACAATAAGGACTCTACGGTCCATCCATCTTTTCTTTTTATTTTAGTTTCATCTTTATTTTTCTACACTTTAGCTTGCTTTTCCTTAAGTAGTTAATTAATATAGTTTTAATTATTATTAGTATATCCTGGCTAATCCTGCATGAGCTTCCCAATTTCTTCATCTAGCGCAGGATCGTCACCTGCATCGCCCTCCAACGTATTTTCCACATCCTCCAAGGAGCTCATCCATAATTCAGGGAGTTATTCTTATCCCCATATCTTCTGATCTGAACATTACATTTATGTTATATATCTTTGTACATTGAGGGCAATGTACATCTTAAGTGTGGGGGGTGAACAACCTAAAAAAGTGGCCTAACTTTTTTCATTATTCTTAAATTTCTGAAATTAGGTGCCAAACTTTTTGCATTATTCTCAAATCCCTGAATTTAGTCTTGTTCTTAAGTAAATTCCTCATATTTTTAATTAGGATGAAATTTCTAATGATTTATGATTTTTATTGATATGTTTTAGATTAAGTCATTGATAATTGTGCATTGATAATTAAATTCTAAGAATACTAGAGAATCAAGCATGATAAGTCTATTTTTCAGAAATTACAAATTTTCTAGGTTGTCGAACTGAGTTTAAATATTACTTTGAAGTTTGAAATTTACGAGGTTGACATCAAAATACCCATAATTTTTGTGAGATTTTGAGCCTTATAGAGCATAAATTCTTTTTCTTGCTCACTTTATTGATTATGAGTATGTCAACACTGATTTGTTATTCTAGAACTTGCATCGATTATACATGTCGAGACCACACTTTTGATTTGATATACAGAGATGATAAAGGCACCTAGGTTTTAACCCACTAACTTTATTAAAAGCCTACCTTCACAAATTAACCCCTAGTGAACCCCTTTTAATCCTAACAACCCTATTTATTGACTCACCCACTAATATTAACCCAAAACCCTTTGTAATTGTTATCACCATTCTTTCTAACTACCCCTATATCGAGATTTGATCTGATTAGTTGCCTAATTATGAATTTTAGTAATTTATCATTTATTATGTATTTATTATGTACTTAAAAAAAATGACGAAGTATATTCATTATTAGTTATGTGATTAAACGAGCTTATACATTTATTTAAATTCCAAATATCAAAGAAGAAGCTCGTATTATTAGTATTATTAGTTTTCAATTGATGTAATTATTATTATTAGTTCATTAGTTCTTAGTTAGGTAATTTTTCAATTCAATCTCGATTCTAACCCTCTAATTCAGCCTTATTCCACACCTTAACCCTAGCCCCGTTACAACCCTAACAAAGACCTTTTGATTTGTGTTTCATCTCATATTTCAGTGGTGGAGATTTGATTTTCATGCAAGCATATGGGATTAACTCTTCATGTTTGACTTTTGAGTGCCTAAATTTTGAACCTTAAACACTTTGAGTGATTTGGGTGAATCTTTAGTGAGGATGTCAATCCTTGACAATTCAAATCAGAGCTAATTATTTAGATGAAGGGAAACACCTATGTTTTGTGCTACAAAATATAAGGCTTATAGTGTTTGAATTTTTAGGACACTTTGAGTTGAATTATCCATGTATAAATTATCCTGAATTATGATGAGACACTATCAATGACTATTATGAATTATAGGAAGTTTGTTTTAATTGTAAGTTGAGAATTTTGCTTGAGGACAAGCAAAAGCTTAAGTGTGGGGTATTTGATAAGTTTAAATAGTAACATATTTTAATCCCACATTTAGTATGCTTTTGGATGAATTATCCCTTGATTTATGTAAAAGGTGCTCTTAATCCTTTCTTTTCATGTCTTATACTCGTGAAAGCACCCAAGGATAAAAAGAACAAGAAACGGGCTCAAACGGGCCAAAGAGGAAATCGACACGGCCGGACTTGGACCCACACGGGCGTGCCAAGTCAATCATCTAGAACACGGTCTAACCACGACTCACACGGCCGTGTCTCATTAAAGAAATCCGAACACGGCCTGGCCACGATTCACACGGGCGTGCACCATGGCCGTGCTCTGCTGCAGAGAGAAGAGGAATTTCATTCGGGAAAGGATACTTAGGAGAAAGAAACGATTTCAAAAGCCTTTAAATACACCTTAAGTATGACCTAAGAGGGGAGCCCAAAGCCATCGTCTAGAGGGCGCGTGCTAGGCCGCAGAAGGCGATTTGTGGGGATTCACTCGTGGATAGCCAGTTGATCCATCTCAAGAAGCTGTAATTATACTCAAGACGGAGGATCTCTCCTTCAATTCCTTCAGGAGTTTTAGGGATTTCTTATGTTTTGTTTTATCTTTTCTCTTGAGATGTTTTCCTTTATTGTTATTAACTAAACCCTTCGGATACCCGAAGGGATGAAACCTATGATGAGTCTTGTTATTGTTTTTCGAATTATATGATAAATACTTAGTTTGTTCTTAATTATGTGAGCTTAATCCAAATTTAATGTGCTTAGGTGGAGGAGGAATAGACCTCGCCTAAGAGTAGATCCAACATAATTAAGTTTGAGTTGATCAGACGCCCAGAGATAGGGTGACGAGATTTTGCCGGATTAGGGTGAAACCTAATATGGGAATCCATAGATCGATTCATCGCTATTCTAGGGGTTATTATAAGAGAACGAGAGTTCCACTAATTAACCTAGGGTTAGACGTTATTCGCCTCGAGAGAGGGTTTAATATACGTTAGGAGTCTTACGGATCAAACTAAGTGAATAAATCGTATGGTTCAGTTGTTAGATAACAAGTGAAGTCTAGGTGGATTCTTCCTAGGGTATCATCTAAATCAACCGAGTTTTTCCCAAGTTATTTTCCAAATTCATTCTTCTTTGTCTTAGAGTCTTTAGTTTAGTAGTTAATTAATTTAGATTAGATAAACAATCTCTCTTTATTTTTAGGCTAGATAATAAAAAGAAAGTTAGTATTAGTACTTTTAGTTCCTTTGGGTTCGATAATCAGGTCTTGCCTACTACTGTTCGATAGGTGCACTTGCCTCAATCATTGTCAGAGTTAGTTTTCAGGTTCGATCATTCTTTTTACAAATTTTAAAGCTCTGATTCACAGCGATCACTAAGATTCTGATCGGTTCTTCGTCATACGTCATGTCAAGTTGAATTTCAATACCTGACGAATAAATCACATGTGATGGATCTGATCTATATCGGCGCAACATCAACACATGAAACACGTTGTGGATTTTTTCTAATTCTAATGGTAATGCTAGTCGATATGCTGCTGGACCTATTCTTTCAATGATTTCATACGGCCCAGTAAATTGCGGACTTAGCTTTCCTTTGCGACCTAATCTAAGGATTTTCTTCAACGGAGATACTTTCAAGAATACTCGCCGATCTAAAATTCAATGTCTTTACGTTTCAAATCCGCATACGATTTCTGTCGATCTAAAGTTGCTTTCAGACTGTCATGAATTACTTTCACTTTTTCTTCAGTCTCTCGGATTAAATCAACCCCGTAAATATTTTTCTCACTAAGTTCGGTCCAGTACAGTGGAATTCGCATTTGCGACCATATAAAGCTTCGTACAGTGCCATCTTTATACTCGATTGAAAGCTATTGTTATACGCAAATTGAACCAACGGAAAAAATCTTTCCCAATTACCTTCGAACTCTAAAATACAACAACGAAGCATATCTTCGAGAATCTGCATTACTCTCTCAGACTAACCGTAGGATTGCGGATGAAATGCAGTACTAAAATTCAACTTCGTACTTAAAGCTTCTTGCAGTTTCTTCCAAAATCGCAACGTAAATCTTGGATCTCTATCTGAAATAATCGAAATTGGCACCCCGTGCAATCTAACAATTTCAGATATGTACAATTCAGCCAATTTGTCTAGTGAATAGTCTGTACTTACCGGAATGAAATGTGCTGATTTCGTCAGTCGATCTACGACAACCAAAATAGCATCTTTCTTTTTTGGAGACAGGGGCAATCCTGATACGAAATCCATTGTAACTCTATCCCATTTCCATTCTGGTATCATCACAGGCTATAGTAATCCTGAAGGCACTTGATGTTCAGCTTTGACTTGTTGACAAACTAAACATTTCAATACAAACTCTGAAATGTCTCGTTTCATTCCCGACTACCAATACAATTGTTTCAAGTCAATGTGCATTTTGGTACTTCTCGGGTGAACAAATAAACTACCACTACAAGCTTCATGCAAAATTTTCTAAATGAGTTCAGAATTCTTTGGTACAAAGATTCTGTTTCGGAACATTAAACAATCACCGGATCCGATCTGAAAGTCAGAATCACTAGTCGACTCACATTGCACTCTTTTGACTTGCAATTCATTATCATATTTCTGAGCTTCGCAAATTTGCTGAAGAAATACCGGTTTAGCTTTCAACTCTGCTAGAATCAAACCATCATCAGATAAGGTTAACTGAGTATTCATCGCTCTCAAAGCAAATAGAGGTTTTCTACTCAAAGCATCTGCGACCACATTTGCTTTCCCCGGATGATAATCAATTACTAACTCGTAATCTTTTAATAGCTCGAGCCATCTCCGTTGTCGCAAATTCAAGTCTTTCTAAGTAATAATATACTTTAAGCTTTTGTGATCGGTAAAAATGTGTCATTTCTCACCGTACAAATGATGTCGCCAAATCTTCAATGCAAATACAATAGCGACCAACTCTAGATCATGCATCGGATAATTCTTTTCATGCGGCTTTAACTGTCTAGAGGCATAAGCTATAACTTTTTCTTCTTGCATCAAAACGCAACCCAAACCACTCAATGACGCGTCGCTGTATATCACAAACTCTTTACCCGATTCAGGTTGAACTAAAACTGGTGCCTTAGTTAACAATGCTTTCAACCGATCAAAACTCTGTTGACATTTCTCTGACCACTCGAACTTCACATCTTTCTGTAGCAATCTGGTCATCAGTGTAGCAATCATCGAGAATCCTTTAACAAAACGTCTATAATAACCAGCTAACCCCAGAAAACTTCTAACTTTGGATACATTTCTCGGTGGTTTCCAATCAACAACTGCAGAAATCTTGCTCGGGTCAACTCTAGATCATGCGTACAAATGATGTCCCCAAATCTTCAATGCAAATACAATAGCGACCAACTCTAGATCATGCGTCGGATAATTCTTTTCATGCGGCTTTAACTGTCTAGAGGCATAAGCTATAACTTTTCCTTCTTGCATCAAAACGCAACCCAAACCACTTAATGACGCGTCACTGTATATCAAAAACTCTTTACCCGATTCAGGTTGAACTAAAACTGGTGCCTCAGTTAACAATGCTTTCAACCAATCAAAACTCTGTTGACATTTCTCTGACCACTCGAACTTCACATCTTTCTGTAGCATTCTGGTCATCGGTGTAGCAATCATCGAGAATCCTTTAACAAAACGTCTATAATAACCAGCTAACCCCAGAAAACTTCTAACTTTGGATACATTTCTCGGTGGTTTCCAATCAACAACTGTAGAAATCTTGCTCGAGTCAACTCATATGCCTTCAGCTGAAACAATATGTCCCAAAAATCCGACTTCTCAGAGCCAGAATTTACATTTGCTGAATTTAGCAAACAGTTGCTTATCACTCAAAGTTTGTAACACAATCCTCGAATATTCGGCATGCTCAGACACATCTCGTG
Source organism: Gossypium sturtianum (assembly GCA_025698515.1). Classification (NCBI taxonomy): domain Eukaryota; kingdom Viridiplantae; phylum Streptophyta; class Magnoliopsida; order Malvales; family Malvaceae; genus Gossypium; species Gossypium sturtianum. The sequence goes on from CM046954.1 coordinate 36,273,926, forward strand.
AGTAGATCAGAATGTCGTCAATGAACACAGCAATGAATATGTCTAAATACGATCTAAAAATCCGATTCATCAAATCCATAAAGACTACAGGAGCATTAGTCAATCTGAAAGGCATAACAAGAAATTCATAATGTCTGTACCTCGTTCTGAACGCAGTTTTTGGTACATCTGAATCTTTCACTCGTAACTGATAATAGCCAGATCTCAAATCAATCTTCGAAAACACTGTTGCCCCTTTCAACTAATCAAACAAATCATCTATTCTCGGCAACGGATACTTATTCTTTATTTGTAACCTTGTTGAGCTGTCGATAGTCAATACACATTCTCATCGATCTGTCTTTCTTCTTTACGAACAATACTGGCGCACCCTAGGGCGAAAAACTAGGTCATGGAAAACCTCTATCTGTATACTCTTGCAACTGAGCTTTCAACTCTTTCAATTCTATCGGAGCCATTCTGTACGGAGCTATCAATATAGATGAAGTTCCCGGTACTAACTCAATAGCGAATTTAACCTCTCTTATTGGTGGCAACCCCGGTAATTCTTCAGGAAACACATCCGAATATTCACAGACAACTGGCACTGATTCAATCTTAGATTCAGACACTTTTGTATCTAAAACATAAGCAAGATAAGCTTCACAACCTTTTCTCACACATTTCTAAGCTGACATAGACGAAATCACAACAGGCAATTCACTCGATTCATCTGACTCAATTTGAATGACTTCATTGCTATGACATTTCAATTCAATAGTCTTTCATCTACAATTCACTATAGCATCATGCAACGTCAACCAATCCATACGCAGAATTACATCGAACTCATCAAATGGAAAAAGCATCAAATCAGCCGAAAAATAGTAACCCCGAGTCATTAAAGGACAGTTCTTGCAAACTTTATCAACTAGAACATATTTTCCTAAAGGGTTCGATACTTTAATCACAAACTCAGTAGACTCAATAGGCAAACTCTTATTAGACACCAAATTCATACAATTATACGAATGAGTCGATCCTGTAACACCCATTACCCGTATTCAACTCCGAAACCATGTATGAGGCATTACCAGACTTGACTTGATTGAGCATTTGAATTTAGGCTATAAAATTTGTCCCAATTTAAAACTATTTCAATTACAATCGTAACGTCCCTATCATGGGTCTACAAGACCCTTTTCATATACTCGGGAAACTGAGGGACCAAACCGAAACTTTTACACACTTTAAAAATTTTAACATAAAATTTGACCACACGCCCGTGTGAATAGTGGGACACGCCCGTGTGACATATCACACACACGTGTTCCATGCCCGTGTAGAATTATTTTCTTTTCAAACCTATAGGGGTTTTCACACGGCCGGACACATGCCCGTGTGCTTGGACCATGTGCTCCACACGGCCTAGACACGCCCGTGTGTAAAAACTTGATTATTCTGTTTGTCACGTCAGCAACCCATTTATGGGCACACGGCCTAGACACACGCCCGTGTGTCTAGCCCGTGGTTGACACTGACTTGCAACACTAACATGCAGGGGACACACGGCCAAGTCACATGCCCATAGGACTGTCTGTGTGGACCAATTCAAGGCTATTTTCCAAGCCATTTAGCCACCCTCACTTGCACACATTCACACATCATCACAATACATTTTCAAATCATAAATTATAACTTTTGAATTATCACTTTTGAATCATGAAAATCAAATCTTCATCCCATATACGAGGGAGAACTATTACTGGTACAATTACAACCGACTTGAGCCATCATCTATGGCTATACACAACCGAACCATAAACTCTTTTAGGCCAACACATTTGGCTACTTTAACTAAGACTTAATTAAACCAAAATAAGATCCCTATACATGACATATCTCAAGAAGACTTAAATCTCATACCCAAGTGTCGCTTCGATAGTGTGAAAGCATCTCCAAATGGTTTCCAACCCGAGCTAGTTAAGTTAACCTATAAGAGATAGGAAAGGAAGAGGAGTAAGCAATATTGCTTAGTAAGTTCATATGCAAATAATAATCAACTATCGACATTCATTGATTATACTCAACCATAAAGGCATTATAATGATATTTACTCTTAAACTCATGGTTACCCACTATATCATTCATAAGGCTTACTCATTCCGTCTCTTACCACATTCTAACCATGTGACAATTATAGTACTCTCATTTATTAGCACATAATCCCTGCATCCATCACCACAACAATCCATGACACAAATACTTAAACAATTTCTTAATGATCCATTCAAGATAATACCAACTCTCTGTGGTTCCGCACACAGCCCACCATTTAATAATTTATAAGGTGGTATCGCACATAGCCCACCATTTAATAATTTATAAGGTGGTATGTAACACCCCAAACCCAGCCTAGAAGTAAGGCCCAAATCTGGCGTGTTATATTGAAGAGTTATTTTTGAAAACCATGCTTTCATTAGAAACCCTTCTTACAATTTAAAACTTTCTGCCTTTAAAACCTCAGATTCCGTTTGCTTAGTTTCAAAACGTGGTTTATTAAAAGTCATTCACTTGTAAAACATTATTATCTTTAAAACCTTGCTTGTTGCGGAAACTTAATTTAAAACAGTTGCGGAAGCATGATATTTTGAAAAACAGTAGTTAATTTGGAAAACCATGTTCTACTTCTAGCAATTATAAAACCAAAACAAAGAAACCCACAACTTCACTTACAAGGCCTTATTACAAAAATTAAAACCCAAACTAGATTCTCAAAAAGATAGTCCAAAGTATAAAGAAATTGTAGACGTGTGGTCATCTCCGAGTCCCTCACAGCACTGATCCTCCTAAAGCTGGGGATTACCTGCACAGTTAAAAATGGGATAAGTTTACGAAAACTCAGTATGTAATCCCCTATTACGGTCATGGTCTGGGCCCAAGCCCTATTCGGTAACAATCTGGGCCTAAGCCCTATTCGGTAACAATCTGGGCCTAAGCCCAGAAACATATCAATGCAAAACATGTATGTACCCCAACCCTGTCCAGCCAACTCTCCACCCATACCAACCATCTCTCCATGTGGGGACCACGTCGACCCACCCAGCCAATCTCTCCAATAATACAGCCTAGCTGCTAGTATTTATACGGCTTTGCCTTCAATAACGGTCTCATAATTGGCACATAGCCATCTGTAACTGTAATAAGATCGGCACATAGCCATCAGCTACGGTAATATAACCGGTAGACAGCCACGGGTAAATATGATCGACACAAAGTCATCGGTATATATGTTAGGCACATAGCCACGGGTAAATACGATTGGCACAAAGCCATAATCAAGATGGCACAGAGCCAAATTTAGGTTGGCACGGAGCCACAATCAGATTACGCGGCTTTAAGCCGTCCGTCGGTCCACAGTCGTCTCATGCGACCCGTGCGACCCTATCAGAACTTCCTCCGTATCAATGTCCTAACCCCATGCAGTATGTCATGTATGCGAAATGTTATGCCCATAACCAATCATACATACACAGTCACAACAGTCAATTACCTTTAAATCAGTCCAATCGTACCTCAAGTGAGTCAATTACCCTCGAGGGGCAAAACGGTCATTTTACCCTTACAAGGGTATTACGGTAATCCTACCCTACAGAGGTATTTTAGTAATTTTACCCTACAGGGGTATTTCGGTAATTTTACCCTATAGGGGTATTTCGGTAATTCTACCTTACAGGGGTATTTCGGTAATTCTACCCTACAGGGGTATTTCACAAATCAGGGGTATTTTGGTAATTTTACAAATTAAGGGTATTTCAGTAATTTCACAATCTGAGGGTATTTCAGTAATTTCATTAATTGGGGGTATTTCGGTAATTTTACAAATCGAGGTATTTCAGTAATTTTGCAAATCAGGGGTACTTTGGTAATTTTGCAAACTGAGGGTATTTTGGTAATTTTACAAATCGGGGGTATTTCGGTAATTTTCCAAACTGAAGGTATTTCGGTAATTTTGTAAACTAAGGGTATTTCAGTAATTTTGTAAACCAATGGCATTTCAGTAATTTTGTAAACCAAGGGTATTCTAAATAGAGATAACGATGCAAATGGGCCTAGGGCCCATTCTCGGCCCAAATGGGCCCACACGCTCGTGTGACCCATTTAGCCCAAATCTAGCCACAGATATTAGATTCACATAGTCCAGTCAAATATCTACTACACAGTCATACAATATATTCATATGGGCCCACGGGCCCATTGGGCCCACATGGCCCCTTTCGGCCCATCGTGGCCCAAACAGCCTATACCCGCAAGAACACTCATGGTGGCCTCAACTATCGCGTCGAAGCTCCCACACGTGCGCTCGCACGCTCGTGTGGCTACCATCGTCGTGTGACCGGCATTTCGGCATTTTTCGCTCTACAGCTCCCCTTGCTTCCTTTATGGCGTCACTTCCTTGTCTCCCATGTGGCGCCATTTGCCACTAGACCACAACTCCTTTTGTGTCTTTTTTTCCCACAATTTATTCTTAAAGCCTACTTACTTACCCCCAGGGCTTTATTCACCTAAAATCAAAATTTTCCTAAAGCCCAGGTTTGAACCCGGGACTTCATGGAAGCCCCCTAACCTTCCAAACTCACTCACCTAATAGGTCCAACTTGCATTAGTGCCATTCTCTTGTTCTCAAAAATTTTAAATGCTCCTATTCCCAAGGCCCAATGGGCCCAATTCTACTAGGCCCAAATTCGGGGCGTTACATGGTATCGCACATAGCCCACCATTTAATAATTTATAAGGTGGTATCGCACATAGCCCACCATTTAATAATTTATAAGGTGGTATCGCACATAGCCCACAATTTAATACACATTCACGGATACTTATCCATACACCTTTTTCCTGTTTCCAATGTTCATCCAGGAATATCCTCACACTCTATCATTCCTAAATAAATTTCTAAAATAATCATTTTCATTCATGCAATGCATTAATAAATATAACATATGCAATCAGGATGCATCATTTACACATAACTCACCATGGGTTCATCATATACCGAATTCACCTCAATTGAGTTCTGGCACATACATGTACCTCTCATGGTATAACCACTTACTTTCTCATTTTCAACATACTTGTTGAATTATTCAAAATGCTAAAGAACACTCTTAAATCTCATACATATAGTATCAAATCAACATCATACCCCCAATAGGGTCTTACATGAAATATCATATCGATGCCATGTCCCTGAAATGGTCTTATACGAAATCTCACACTGAGGCCATAATCCAATTATGGTCTTAAACGGGACCTTAATTATCATAGTATCATAATATTTGTATTCCCTCTATTCTTAGATTCAATTGATGACTTTCAATTCATGACATCTCGTCAAAACGTATTTAATATATATTCGTAGAGTCAATATACATTTCATACAATATCGAAATATTAAATACTTCACTTACAGTTGCATTATTAGCACACGAACTTACCTCGATATCGAAAAGGGAAAAAAGGGACCTAATTGTCCATATTTTTCTTTTCTCCCGTTCTAGGTCCGAATCTCATTTTCTTTGATCTAGAACAATAAAATTTACTCATTTAATCATTTTATAATCATATTACATCATAATCTCTACTTAGGCAAAAATGACCATATTGCCCTTGTACTATGGCAAAATTATGATTTTGCCCCTAGGCTTGTAAATCATTTTTCATCACATTCTCTTATTAAACAAGCCTAGCTGAACATTTATTTCTCTTACAACTACTCACAAATCCAACTATTTCATGCATTTATTACCAAATTACAACATTTACAACTTAGTCCCATTTAGGTGTTTTCATGATAACACCTTTCACAAAAGTTGTTTCTCATCTCCCTAACATTCATTTTCTTCCATAAAAACTCAGAAAACAACATAAAATCTCTCATGGCAAGTCCCTAGACTTTCAACCATTTAGCAATTTAGCCCTCTCATTAGCTAGCTTAAGCTTTGGGGGTTCCAAAACTACAAAAATTTTCAAGAAAGGTCACCAAAATCACTTACTTGCAAGGAGGAAAGCTTGGCTGAAATTTTGAGTTCTCAACCCCCATTTTGGCTGCTCATTTTTGGTGGAGAGGATGGAGAGAAAAGATGATATTTTCTTTTCTTTATTTTATGATTAAAAATCAATTTTTTATCACCAAATTTCCACCTAACAAATGACAAAGTCCTTTCTTGTCCCCCCTATGGCCGGCTATGACCTTTAAAAAGGCCTAATTTCACATTAAGGGCCTCTAATTAAAATTCTATGGCTATTGGGTACTTTTAGCAAATAAAATAGAACTTTCACACTTTATGCGATTTAGTCTTTTTTTGCGATTAAGCATGAAATCGCTAAAATTAAAGCACCAAACTTTTCATGCACCCTTATAATCATGCTATAACCCATAAAATAAAATTAAAATAAATTTTCTCTAACCCCGGATTAGTGATCCTGAGACCACTATTCCGACTAGCCCCTAAATCAGGCTGTTACAATTCTCCCCCCTTAAGGATTTTCGTCCCCGAAAATCTTACCAGAAGAAGTTGTTTTCAACTTCCATGAAACGTTTCCACCAACTTTTCAAAATCACAAATCAATTTACCCTCAATCTCTCTTGCCAAAGACCTTTAAGCTGTAGTACACAAGGTTGAAGCACAACTTTAAAATTTAAAATTACTTTGTCTCTAGGACACATATACTCAGTAATCTGAAAAATGTGAACTCTGCACATGCTAAAATGATCATCCAGATCTTTATCGAATAATTCACTACAATCCGGATGACATTCCCCTCTTTGGGAATCATGTCGATCCAAATTCGGAATCTATAGTATTTTATCACACTTTCTCCCTAGAATCTTCACCGACTGAAATAGTCCTGACTTTGAACACTCTGAAAATTCAGCTTTTACCGGTCGACTACTTCTAAGCATAACTCAATCATATCATGATGTGTACTCAATTGTCAAAACATTTTTTTTCTTAAATGAGTAGACATGCCACTACTGAGCCTCATACCAAAACTTCTGCATAAGTTCTGGATTCATCAACCTGCAAATTCCATCTCAAGATAGCAATAATAACAGAAATCTTATCCGACCTAAATTTTAACATCTGAAACAAACTCATTTGGAGCTTATTTAGAATACCATTCACTATCACTCTTTTGAACTTCTCCGTTTCATAGGGAAAACTCGCTTTAGCCATTAACATCGCTAAAACTAGGAGATTATCAACTAAGGTCAATCGAGTAACTAACTCGCATTGATTAAACGGAGATTTTCCATCCAGATATATGTACTATGTCCACTATCCAAGAAGTGTTTCAATAACTATACATACTCTTGTAATAGCTCAAACCATCGTCACTATCTTACATTCAAATTTTTCTGCAACATTAGATACTCTAGCTCATCAGGATTCAGAAAGCAAATGACGTTTTTCCACAAATCATATTATATCACAATTTCACAACACGGGTACAAAAGTGATCGCCTCTGGATCACCAATCTAACAATTCTTTTCGATATAACTCTAACCACCCAAAGATGTAAACTACCTCTTTACACTCTGGTATTAAAACACCTTTCAATTTATTCATTAGCGCATCACTAAATCTCATAAATTCTTTTTCTCGATTCAAACTGAACTCAGTACTAGAACTTCCAGGTAATAGTACCTTCAATAGCTTTTAACTTTATCACCCTGATTAGAAAATTTCAATAAGTATATCTCTATATTATGCTCCCCAGAATCTAATTTCCTCATTCAGACTATCCATCTCCCTACTAGTGAATACACAGAATTTATTCTCTTTGTTGAAGCATGCGTAAGTATACACATAGCTTAAATCATATCTCAATAAGTCAATCTACTCTTTTCTCCATACTGAGAATACAGTTCAAACACACAATCCTTTGGATTTCTCTTGTTATGCTAATCGAAAACCTTTACTATCGCCTTAGTTCAAGATAACAGGGATATCTCAATTGAGTGCATTAACTTTATCTGGCTTACCCAAAAAATTCATCCCACAAATTGAAACTTGTGATTTCACTTCTTATACTTTTGTCGATATTAACATCTTCTACAAAAATTAGAGATATTCATATACTAGAATTATCACCTTTCTATGATCAAACCAAAAGCGTAATCATGGTAGATGTAACTATCACAACCTGAAGAACACACTTTAAAGATAACCATGATCAGCAGAAAAATAAGGGTAATCTCACATAAAGTTTTTATTACCAACTTCATCCTCAAAATACCAAAATAGAATTACGAGGAGATAAAGGAATGTCAATTTCAATCAACCAAATCGACAATCATTTCGTCTGATTTTACAATCAACTAACATTCTCATGCGATCGTACTTTTATAAAAATGAACAACCACATAACCCCTGAAGGGAAATAGATATCTATATAGAATACTCAAAGAGATCATTACAATCTATTCAACCATGATTGTCATAATCAACCAGTTTTACAGCTCGAATATTGCTTCTCTAGCCATTTCCGTCATTATGAACCCATTTTATTATTCCTTTCACTAATGAACATCAGTTCGGAAAGATCTCGTTAAGTACACACCTCATGCTTCCTACTCAATTATGTCAATTAACCAAGGCCAACTTTCTCTTTGCTCGTAACATTGCATAATCAGTACAATCTTTAAAACATTCCAATATTCTTTCCAAAACTGTTCTCACCTTCCAACTACCTTTATCTCTATATACATTACTAACTGTTTCGCCACTGAACTCTTTTATTTCATACTCATGAACTTGTTTAACTTGACTCTCATAAAAATCTCATTATAAATCAACAGTGGTAAGGGGTGAGGTCGTAAAGCATCTAACTTGACTCTCCTGACTACACACATATGATTTAACATTCATCATTAATGAAATATCATCGTAATTGCACAACTCGCTCCAAGCGTGTTTTCACCGTTACTCATGTTACAATTGTTTCTATCACCCATAATTTCGAATGGTGATTTCACTTACTCAAACTCCATATTAATATCTATTCAAGTACTCAACATTTAACAACATTTAACTCCAATTTCTCTTACCATCACTTATCAAATTAAAGAACGTCTTACGGGTTTGAGTACGTTGTTTACTTGATTGCCATAGTCCATGTAACACCCCAAACCCGGTCTATGCGTTTAGACAAGATTTGGTTTGTCACACCAATCATACATTCGTTTATTTTCATATGGTTAAGATAAAATAGTGCTACAAAACTTTTTGAAAATAGAGTTTAATAAAATCAAACTTGAGGATTTGAAGAGTTGAGGCTTTAAAAAAAAAAAATATTTGTTTGAAAACTTATCGTCAAAATATAAATATCAAATTCTTAAGATAGTTTAAAAGAACTTTGAAAGAATTTTATAACATTTAAAGTGTCCAAAATTTTTGTTATAAAACCAATGTTCTTAAGAAAACTTAACATATTTGAGATAAAACCATATTAAGAGTTTAGAAATAAAATTTAAATCATCCACACAATAAAACCATAAAACATAATAAGAGGCCTTATTACATAAAACCCATAATAACAGAAATTTAAATAATAACTTAAATAAAGTCATAGTTTATTAAAAACCCAAGTTTGTAGTATGGCCTCCACCAAGTCATCTCCGGCCCAAGTCCACGTCAATTTCCATTACCTGAAATGGTTAATAAAATTTGGGTGAGTTACAAAGAACTCAGTGTGCAACTCACTTACCACCATTTTTGGGCGGATCGTCAAGACATCAAGTCGGGCTTGAGCCCATTAATGATTTCAACAATATATCACAAAATAACATAATTTAAAGATGAATGCATGTAAAATGAATTTCCCAAACCAACCTAATATCCATCCGCTAACACCCCCGTACCAACCAACACACCTGTGGGGATCAAGTCAACCCACCCCGCCAAACACACCAAATATAGGCTTTAAGCCTTTTTAATAAATTTGTAGTGCACTACCGAACTAGATTGTGACATTGTCACCGAACTAGAGGCATTTAGCCGAATTTGTGGCAGAGCCACCGAACTAGAGGCAATGAGCCAAATTTGTGGCAGAGCCACCGAACTAGAGGCAATGAGCCAAATTTGTGGCAACTGGCCATTCTTCTCTTCATATATCCCACCCCATGCAATCATGCGTGTATAACAAAATATAATCACATAACAGGCTTTTGATTATTCCATAACATCGGTGGGTTTATCAATAAACATTTCATTTGGCCCATAAAATAATTTAGCAATTTGCCCATTTAATAGATTAGTGGGCTTTGGCCCATTTATCGAACTAGAGTATTTTGGCCCAATTATCAAACTAGAGTATTTTGGCCCAATTATCAAACTAGAGTATTTTGGCCCAATTATCAAACTAGAGTATTTTGGCCCAATTATCGAACTAGAGTATTTTGGCCCAATTATCGAACTAGAGTATTTTGGCCCAATTTATCAATTTAACAGTTTTTCGCATATTTCTCGGTTTTAACCGTTTTCATGTATTTTCACAAAAGTATCAATTACTAAATAATTTCCAAATTTACCATTTTCACGTTTTTATCGCAATAATTACGATTAGAAATCTAACGAAAATGAGTGTGAAGTTACACACTGGTTATGGAGAGAACTAAACTTTCCGCTCTTCAACACCTATACGTATCGCGTTAATTAAAACACTAATCTATAATAAAACCGATCTAAATATAACGATCTAGAAATTACCTCGGATTTTCGTAAGACTTCTACTTGCGATTTCTCTCCGATCGATGGTTCGCTAAACGAATCGAATCCACGAACAAATAATGGTTCGAGTACGAACGACTTGAACAATTGATTTTCCTCGGTTGAACGTCCACAACCCGGTGGAAAATCCCGGATTCCCGAAATAGTCCTTTGCTTGTACTTAGGGAATAACAGTAACCTCCCTTCTTAGAAGGCTAAAACCGCCCGTTTCTTCCCTATGTTGAATGTCTTCAAAGGCAAAGAACATTAATCTAATGATATCGAAAAATTTCTAAAGTTTAAAAGATGTGATTTCCTTACCACGAGAATCGATTCCTATGCTTTGTCACCCACCACTTCTTGATTCCAACTTTCCGTTATCGCACTAAAGTTTAACAAAATAAACGTTAATAAAATAAACGTTTATTTTGATCCAAATAATGCCTTCAAGCCAACATTAATATTCGGCACTAACCACTAATAACTAATCGAAACAAAAGAACTCTTACCTATATTCCACGTCGAAAAGAAAGGATTTGAGAATAGTATGGTTTTAAGGAGGATTCGGCTATGAAAGATTAAAGAGAAAGGGAAATAATTTGGCTTATGAACACCTTAGCATTCGGCCATGAGAGAAATATTGAGAGAAATATTGATTGATAATGAATAAAAATAAGAAAATGGAGATGATGATGAATTCGGTTTTCAAAGAAAATAAAAGAGAAAGAAAGAGAGGAGATTAGAATCAAGACACATTCGGCAAAGAAGAAAAGAGAGAAAAGAAAGGAATGGTCATTTGATGTAGGTGATTCGGCACTCAAATGAAATAAGGCACAAAAGAATACCAATTGATGTGCAAAAATGACCAAATGGTCAAAACTTTAGGACTTACCAATGCTCAAATTCGGCAAAAAGGAGAAAAGGTTGAGAGAGTTTTCAAAACTTGCACAAACTAACAAAATGACCAAAACAAGACTAAAATTCCTAGCTAAAACTATCACCAAAATTCGGCTCCCCTATAGCCATATTATTAGTCCAAGTACATGGTCTTTAGGCCAAGATATTGTTTCAAAAATTCTTCCTTGATTCATGCCTCATATCTTCACATTTTCCTTATTCTTTTGATACCCTTCCTTAAGTTCAAAATTTCCTTATTCCCTTGATATTTTAACCAAAAATAACAAGTCAACACCTTCCATAAAAGCTCTTGGCCGACACTTGCTATATTGGTGCATAAAAATTCAAAATAAAATTCACCTAGATGCTAAACATGGGATTCGAACCTTCAACCTCATGCACAAGCTCATGCGCCATCACCACTTGTCCAATAATTCATCTTATGCCTCACTTTGACACTTAAATTAATTTATGTGTCAAAGTCACTTAATCCACTTCCATAAATAATTTCTTAAAATTAATAATATTCCTTCTAAAAAAATTTTAAACCCTTCTTCAGGACTATACTAACCACGAAAATAAATCAGAAAATTTTACTTTCTAGAATAATTACTCAAAGCACACATAGAAAATAAATTACTCAAAATTTCAGGTGTTACAACTCTACCCCTAAAAGAAAAATTTCGTCCTCGAAATTTACTCCGCTGAAAAAGGTGAGGGTATTGTTGCCGAATTGCATCCTCAGCTCCCACGTAGCTTCCTCCACTCCGTGGTTACGCCACAACACTTTGACCAACGGCGCAGTCTTCTTTCTTAGCACCTTCACGTCTCGGTCTAAGATTTCCACCGGTTCCTCCTCAAAAGACAAATCCAAATTCAACTCCACTTCTTCTACAGGGTACTATGTGCGAAGGATCCGATCTATAGCGCCTCAACATGGACACGTGAAAAACATTATGAATTTGGCTCAATTCCGAGGTAACTCAATCGATAGGCCTTTGGACCAACTCGTTTCACCACACGATATGGTCCAATGTATCTAGGACTCAACTTGCCCTTCTTCCCGAACCGAATATCTTCTTCCAAGGTGAGACCTTCAGAAGACTTGATCTCCTACGGCATACTCGATCTCTTTACGCTTCAGATCCGCATACGACTTCGCCTCATCCGAAGCTTCCTTTAACTGCGTCCGAATAACTTTCACTTTTTCTTCCGCTTTGAAATCATCTCGAGTCCTAACAAGCGCCGATCACCCAACTCGGTCCAACAAATAGGGAGAACGACACCTACGACCATACAATGCCTCGTAGGTGCCATCCGAATGCTAGATGGTAGCCGTTGTTGTACGCAAATTCCGCTAACGGTAGAAAATCCTCCCAACTACCTTTGAAGTCGATTACACATCCCCTTAACATGTCTTCGAGACTGAATCACTCTCTCCGATCGACCATCGATCGAGGATGAAAAGCCGTACTAAAATTAAGCTTTGTACCCAAGGCTTCATGCAAAGCTTTCCAAAATCGAGATGTAAACCTAGGATCCCTATCCGATATAATCGATACAGTACCCAATGCAACCTCACGATTTCGGATACATACAACTTCGCCAACTTCTCGCAACGAGTAGTCCGTGACGCGCCTTTGGTAGAAAATGAGCGGTCTTCGATCGACGATCAACAATTACCCAAATGAATTTTTCTTAGTAGGTGTTAAAGGTAACCCACTAACAAAATCCATTGTTATCCGCTCCCATTTCCAAAGAGGAATCTTATCGGTTGCAAAAGACCGACGGCAATTGATGCTCCGCTTTCACTTGGCGACAAGTTAAGCATTTTCCCACAAATTCTCAAATCTCCCGTTTCAATCTGTGCCACCAAAACCGCTCACGAAGATCCCGATACATCTTATTTCCTCCGGTGCATAGCATAAGGGCTACTATGCGCCTCCCTCAAAATCATTTGCCTCAGATCTCGAATCCTTAGGCATATGGACCTTTCACGAAAACACAATACACCTTCTCGAATTTATTCCAAAATCCTCAATTTCACCATTTTCCACTTGCTGTGAAATAAAAGTCTCAACTTCTCATCTAAAATCTGCTTTTTCCTTAATTTGTTCCAACCACATAGGCTTCACTTGAAATTCCGCTATCAAACTACCATCCTCATACAAACTCAAATGGGCAAACATAGCTCTCAAATCGATACCACCTTACGACTTAATGCGTCCGCCACTACATTAGCCTTTCCAGGATGATACTCAATAGAGAAATCATAGTCCTTTAACAGCTCCACCCATCTTCGTTGTCTCAAGTTTAACTCCTTCGAGTAAGAAGATACTTAAGACTCTTGTGATCCCGTATAGATGATAGACTTTTCACCATAGACGTAATGCCTCCAAATCTTTAAGGCAAACACCCGCTCGCCGCTAACTCCAAATCATGAGTAGGGTAGTTCACTTCGTGCGGTCTCAATTGACGAGAAGCGTAAGCTACAACTTTCCCACTTTGCATCAATACGCAGCCTAAACCCGTATGTGACGCATCACAAAAATCGTAAACTCCTTCCCAAACCAAAGTTGAATCAATACCGCGCCTGCGTTAAAACCTTCTTCAATCTCTCGAAACTTTCTTGCTGTTTTTCGGTCCATACAAACGGCACTCCCTTCCGCAAAAGCTTAGTTAGGGGTGTAGCAATCAACGAGAACCCCTCAACAAAGCGTCTATAGTAACCAGCCAAACCCATGAAACTCCGAATCTCAGCTACCGACTTTGGTGGTTTCCAATCCAATACAGCCTCAATCTTCCGAGGATCCACCCTTATTCCTTCGGCTGATACCACATGACCCAAGAAAGTCACTTCTCTTAACCAAAATTCACATTTACTAAATTTGGCATACAACTGATTATCCCGAAGCACTTGCAATACAATTTGCAAATGCGAGTCATGCTCTTCTTCATTCCTTGAATACACCAAAATGTCATCTATGAATACCACCACAAACCGGTCTAAATATGGTTGAAAGACCCGATTCATCATATCCATAAATGCAGCTGGTGCATTGGTCAACCCAAACGGCATCACTAAAAACTCATAGTGTCCGTAACGGGTTCGAAATGCCGTCTTGTGAATATCCGCTTCTTTCACCTTCAGTTGGTGATAACCCGACCTTAAATCAATTTTGGAGAAAACTGAAGCTCCCTTCAATTGATCGAATAGGTCATCAATCCTCGGCAGAGGGTACCGATTCTTGATCGTCAGCTTATTCAATTGTCTGTAATCGATACACATACGCATCGACCCATCCTTCTTCTTAACAAACAAAACCGGTGCTCCCCACGGAGACACACTCGGTCGAATAAAACCCCGATCTAGCAGTTCTTGAATTTGGGCTTTAAGCTCTGACAACTCCTTCGGTGCCATTCTATAAGGAGCAATGGACTTTGGAGCGATTCGTGCAAAAGCTCAATACCAAATTCCACTTCCCGATCTGGAGGTACACCAGGAAGTTCTTCGGGAAAAACATCAGGGAACTCCCTCACAGTTCTCACATCTTCCACTGACAGCTCTTTGGCATCTAAAGCACTAATAAATGCTAAAAATGCTCCGTACCCTTTTCGCACCAACTTCTCCGCCTTTAACGCAGAAATCATATTTGCCAAGTAATTTCTCCGCTCGCCTATCATAACTATCTCCTTATCCTCCACAGTTCTTATTGACATCCGCTTTTCAGCACAATCCAATTGCGCCCGATGCTTAACCAACCAATCCATGCCCAGAATGATATCGAATTCGCCAAATGGCAATTCCATCAAATTTGCCAGGAATGTTTCTCCTTGAATTACTAAAGGCACGTCTCTAAACAGTTTATTAACCAACACCGACTGTCCTAAGGGACTAATCACCCTCATCTCATTATCAGAAATTTCAGAGTCTAATTTTAAGTTTCCAATTATGGTGCTAGCAATGTACGAATGAGTAGAACCAATATCTATCAAGGCAATAACGGGTACATCATAAATGAAGAACGCATCGCTTATCACATCGTGCATTGCCATCCTCACGACGCCCGACCGCATACACCGGCCCCGGGTCGTCTTGCATCGCGTTGCCTCTAGGACCATTACCTCGACCCGCCGCACCTTGACCACGCCCGGCCCCATTACCACCACGACCGGTCCACGACCTCTCGGTGGTTGCTGAGCTCCTCTTGCCGGTGGTGCATCAAGAACACGAGCTTCAAGTCGTATCCATACATCGAGGGCAACTCCTATATTGATGATCCGTCGATCCACATTTATAACAAGCACCCGCCTTCCTCCAACATTCTCCTAATGCCTTTTCCCACACTCGGCCAGACAGCCTCGACTCGATTAATAGCCACCGGTGCTCTTCCTTGAGTGGTTCCTCATTCCGGCCTCTTCAGAATCTTCTCAAGAACCCGAATGCTTGAGATCTTTCTTGCCTCGAATTTGCTCCCGATTTTGACGTTCCGAAGTTCTTAGCCTCTTCGGCTATCTTGGCCTTCTCCACAAGAGCGGCAAAAGTTCTAACTTGTTGTGGGGCTATCGTAACCCGCAACTCGTCTTTCAAACCGCCCTCGAAGCGCACACAACGCTCATGGTCCGTTGCCACTATCGCTCGAGCATAGCGACTCAAACGTAAGAACTCACCTCATATGTCGCCACCGTCTTATTTCCTTGCACTAGGTTCAAGAATTCCTTCCTTCGGGCATCCACATAGCTTGTTCCCACATATTTCCCTTGAAAGGAAGCCTTAAAGAACTCCCAATTAACCAAAGCAAAGATCGGTGCCATCTCGGATAGTAAGCCACCATTGGTAAGCCGTCTCTCAACAAAGATACCGCTCCTCTTAACTTTTGTTCCACGTTGCACTCAAGATCGCCCATAATTCGCTCTCATCGCCTCAAGCCAATATTCAGCGACATTGGGAGCTACACCAGAGACACCTCTCGAAAACCTCGGCTCCACTGGATTTGGGCCGCCCGATATCGAACCACGAGCGGTTGGTCCGATTTCGGATCGGCGACCCTTTCAAGTACTCGCAGCATTGCTCGTGTCACAAAGATTATCCTCTTCCATATGGTCGTGCGATCCCGTCTCACTCTCGAGTGACGCAGTGCATCCATTTCCGACATATGACCCAGCACATCGATTGCGCGCCCTAACACCTCGTCCTCTACCACGGCCACGCCTACCGCGCCCACGACCACGCCCTCTAGTGCTCATGGCGACTAATTTGATTTAACTGATTTAAGAGTTTTATGAATCAGAATAATATTTCAATTGTTTATTAACGATATCTTATGATATGAAAGAGATAGAGTGTTTTCGCATCAATATCCTATTGTCTCAATCTCTACGGTTTTAACACCTAAAACTAGAAGTTCTAGAGTGTTTCTTATAATCATATCACAATCATAACAGACAATCAATATACAGATACTTACTTGACTTGGCGCGGGATGCTCATGGTGCCATACTACCTTTAATTCAAAAATCTAGAACTTTAAATTGTTTTTCAAACAGATTTCATTATCGAACCCAAACCACAGCCGAGTTTTGAAACTGGGCTCTGATACCACTAAATGTAACACCCCAAACCCGGTCTATGCGTTTAGACAAGATTTGGTTTGTCACACCAATCATACATTCGTTTATTTTCATATGGTTAAGATAAAATAGTGCTACAAAACTTTTTGAAAATAGAGTTTAATAAAATCAAACTTGAGGATTTGAAGAGTTGAGGCTTTAAAAAAAAAAAATATTTGTTTGAAAACTTATCGTCAAAATATAAATATCAAATTCTTAAGATAGTTTAAAAGAACTTTGAAAGAATTTTATAACATTTAAAGTGTCCAAAATTTTTGTTATAAAACCAATGTTCTTAAGAAAACTTAACATATTTGAGATAAAACCATATTAAGAGTTTAGAAATAAAATTTAAATCATCCACACAATAAAACCATAAAACATAATAAGAGGCCTTATTACATAAAACCCATAATAACAGAAATTTAAATAATAACTTAAATAAAGTCATAGTTTATTAAAAACCCAAGTTTGTAGTATGGCCTCCACCAAGTCATCTCCGGCCCAAGTCCACGTCAATTTCCATTACCTGAAATGGTTAATAAAATTTGGGTGAGTTACAAAGAACTCAGTGTGCAACTCACTTACCACCATTTTTGGGCCAGATCGTCAAGACATCAAGCTGGGCTTGAGCCCATTAACAGATTTCAACAATATATCACAAAATAACATAATTTAAAGATGAATGCATGTAAAATGAATTTCCCAAACCAACCTAATATCCATCCGCTAACACCCCCGTACCAACCAACACACCTGTGGGGATCAAGTCAACCCACCCCGCCAAACACACCAAATATAGGCTTTAAGCCTTTTTAATAAATTTGTAGTGCACTACCGAACTAGATTGTGACATTGTCACCGAACTAGAGGCATTTAGCCGAATTTGTGGCAGAGCCACCGAACTAGAGGCAATGAGCCAAATTTGTGGCAGAGCCACCGAACTAGAGGCAATGAGCCAAATTTGTGGCAACTGGCCATTCTTCTCTTCATATATCCCACCCCATGCAATCATGCGTGTATAACAAAATATAATCACATAACAGGCTTTTGATTATTCCATAACATCGGTGGGTTTATCAATAAACATTTCATTTGGCCCATAAAATAATTTAGCAATTTGCCCATTTAATAGATTAGTGGGCTTTGGCCCATTTATCGAACTAGAGTATTTTGGCCCAATTATCAAACTAGAGTATTTTGGCCCAATTATCAAACTAGAGTATTTTGGCCCAATTATCAAACTAGAGTATTTTGGCCCAATTATCGAACTAGAGTATTTTGGCCCAATTATCGAACTAGAGTATTTTGGCCCAATTTATCAATTTAACAGTTTTTCGCATATTTCTCGGTTTTAACCGTTTTCATGTATTTTCACAAAAGTATCAATTACTAAATAATTTCCGAATTTACCATTTTCACGTTTTTATCGCAATAATTACGATTAGAAATCTAACCCGAAAATGAGTGTGAAGTTACACACCTGGTTATGGAGAGAACTAAACTTTCCCGCTCTTCAACACCTATACGTATCGCGTTAATTAAAACACTAATCTATAATAAAACCGATCTAAATATAACGATCTAGAAATTACCCTCGGATTTTCGTAAGACTTCTACTTGCGATTTCTCTCCGATCGATGGTTCGCTAACCGAATCGAATCCACGAACAAATAATGGTTCGGGAGTACGAACGACTTCGAACAATTGATTTTCCTCGGTTGAACGTCCACAACCCGGTGGAAAATCCCGGATTCCCGAAATAGTCCTTTGCTTGTACTTAGGGGAATAACA
Source organism: Gossypium sturtianum (assembly GCA_025698515.1). NCBI lineage: Eukaryota > Viridiplantae > Streptophyta > Magnoliopsida > Malvales > Malvaceae > Gossypium > Gossypium sturtianum. The sequence goes on from CM046954.1 coordinate 36,292,982, forward strand.
GAACCTCCCTTCTTCCGAAGGCTAAACACCGCCCGTTTCTTCCCTATGTTGAATGTCTTCAAAGGCAAAGAACATTAATCTAATGATATCGAAAAATTTCTAAAGTTTAAAAGATGTGATTTCCTTACCACGAGAATCGATTCCTATGCTTTGTCACCCACCACTTCTTGATTCCAACTTTCCGTTATCGCACTAAAGTTTAACAAAATAAACGTTAATAAAATAAACGTTTATTTTGATCCAAATAATGCCTTCAAGCCAACATTAATATTCGGCACTAACCACTAATAACTAATCGAAACAAAAGAACTCTTACCTATATTCCACGTCGAAAAGAAAGGATTTGAGAATAGTATGGTTTTAAGGAGGATTCGGCTATGAAAGATTAAAGAGAAAGGGAAATAATTTGGCTTATGAACACCTTAGCATTCGGCCATGAGAGAAATATTGAGAGAAATATTGATTGATAATGAATAAAAATAAGAAAATGGAGATGATGATGAATTCGGTTTTCAAAGAAAATAAAAGAGAAAGAAAGAGAGGAGATTAGAATCAAGACACATTCGGCAAAGAAGAAAAGAGAGAAAAGAAAGGAATGGTCATTTGATGTAGGTGATTTCGGCACTCAAATGAAATAAGGCACAAAAGAATACCAATTGATGTGCAAAAATGACCAAATGGTCAAAAACTTTAGGACTTACCAATGCTCAAATTCGGCAAAAGGGAGAAAAGGTTGAGAGAGTTTTCAAAACTTGCACAAACTAACAAAATGACCAAAACAAGACTAAAATTCCTAGCTAAAACTATCACCAAAATTCGGCTCCCCCCTATAGCCATATTGCCGTCCAAGTACATGGTCTTTAGGCCAAGATATTGTTTCCAAAAATTCTTCCTTGATTCATGCCTCATATCTTCACATTTTCCTTATTCTTTTGATACCCTTCCTTAAGTTCAAAATTTCCTTATTCCCTTGATATTTTAACCAAAAATAACAAGTCAACACCTTCCATAAAAGCTCTTGGCCGACACTTGCTATATTGGTGCATAAAAATTCAAAATAAAATTCACCTAGATGCTAAACATGGGATTCGAACCTTCAACCTCATGCACAAGCTCATGCGCCATCACCACTTGTCCAATAATTCATCTTATGCCTCACTTTGACACTTAAATTAATTTATGTGTCAAAGTCACTTAATCCACTTCCATAAATAATTTCTTAAAATTAATAATATTCCTTCTAAAAAAAAATTTTAAACCCTTCTTCAGGACTATACTAACCACGAAAATAAATCAGAAAATTTTACTTTCTAGAATAATTACTCAAAGCACACATAGAAAATAAATTACTCAAAATTTCAGGGTGTTACAGTCCAACTATGCTCTTACTCGTATCACAATATCATAGCCCAGTTATAATCTTACATGTCGTCACGATGCCATAGCCTCGCTATGGTCTTACACGAAATCTTATATCGATACCAATGCCATATCCCAGATACGGTCTTACATGGAAACACATGTCGATGCCGATGCCATATCCTAGATATGGTCTTACATAATTTCATACCGAAGTCAGGTCCCAAACGTGGTCTTACACGGAATCACATATCGTTGCCAATGCCATGTCCCAGACATGGTCTTATATGGGATCACGTGTACTACCATGGTCCAACCATGGCCTTATTCATCAATTTATCATTGAACGACCGTACTCATCTCCTACGTTCTACTTAATTTAACTTCCCAGTTCAACTCCCACACTATTATAATATTCGCGGGTTCATAACAGAGTCATAAAACAAAACAATACACATCCTCTAATTCAACAGTCACACATGAGATTCAACTATGTCGACATACTGATTATACATCATTCAAACAAATGTACATGTACACATATCTCGTTCATTCATTAACCTAGGATGATCTCATTTCATACCTTACCACACACATGTCATGAACTTCTATTCATACCTTTCTGAATTCATCACATCATAAACACATTTCAATTGTCTCGTTATCAATTTCAACATTATCGAAAATAGCTCGGTTGGAAATCATCTCTGTCTTAACAAAATAATTTCGCTAGAGCCGGGAGATATCACACTATCATGAGTAGTAATATGGCATGTATAACTAAACTCTCGTACGCTAGGTTAGTCCAAGAATCAACTAAACCATAGTTCTGATACCACTAAATGTAACACCCCTTACCCGTATTCAACTCCGAAACCAGGTATGAGGCATTACCGGACTTGGCTTGCTTGAGCATTTGACTTTGGGCTATAAAATTCGTCCCAATTTAAAACTTTTTCATTTACAATCGTAACGTCCCTATCATGGGTCTACAAGACCCTTTTCATATACTCAGGATGCTGAGGGACACAACCAAAACTTTTACACACTTTAAAAATTTTGACATAAAATTTGACCACACGCCCGTGTGACATATCACACACCCGTGTTCCATGCCCATGTAGAATTATTTTCTTTTCAAACCTACAGGGGTTTTCACATGGCCGGACCCACGCCGGTGTGCTGGGACTGTGTGCTCCACACGGCCTAGACACGCCCGTGTCCTCGCCCGTATGTAAAAACATGATTATTCTGTTTGTTACGTCAGCAACCCATTTATGGGCACACGGCCTAGACACACGGGCGTGGTCGACACTGACTTGCAACACTAACATGCAGGGGACACACGGCCAAGTCACATGCCCATGGGACGCCTGGTGTGTCACACACACTGCCTAGACACACGCTGCGTGTGTCTACCCGTATGGACCAATTCAAGGCTATTTTCCAAGCCATTTAGCCACCCTCACTTGCACACATTCACACATCATCACAATACATTTTCAAATCATAAATTATAACTCTTGAATTATCACTTTTGAATCATGAAAATAAAATCTTCATCCCATATACGAGGGAGAACTATTACTAGTACAATTACAACCAGCTTGAGCCATCATCTATGGCTATACACAACCGAACCATAAACTCTTTTAGGCCAACACATTTGGCTACTTTAACTAAGAATTAATTAAACCAAAATAAGATCCCTATACATGCCATATCTCAAGAAGACTTAAATCTCATACCCAAGTGTCTGCTCGATAGTGTGAAAGCATCTCCAGCGGTTTCCAACCCGAGCTAGTTAAGTTAACCTATAAGAGATAGGAAAGGAAGAGGAGTAAGCAATATTGCTTAGTAAGTTCATATGCAAATAATAATCAACTATTGACATTCATTGATTATACTCAACCACAAAGGCATTATAATGAGATTTATTCTTAAACTCATGGCAACCCACTATATCATTCATAAGGCTTACTCATTCCGTCTCTTACCACATTCTAACCATGTGACAATTATAGTACTCTCATTTATTAGCACATAATCCCTGCATCCATCATCACAACAATCCATGACACAAATACTTAAACAATTTCTCAATGATCCATTCAGGATAATACCAACTCTCAGTGGTTCCGCACACAGCCCACCATTTAATAATTTATAAGGTGGTATTGTAACATCTTGAAATTGGGCCTAGGAGAATTGGGCCCAATGGGCCTTGGGCGTAGTAGCGTTTAAAATTTTTGAGAACAAGAGAACGGCTTGTTGGACCTATTAGGTGAGTGATTTTGGAAGGTTAGGGGGCTTCTATAAAGTCCCGGGATTAAACTTGAGCTTTAGGAAAATTTTGGTTTTAGGTGAAAAAAACCCTGGTAGTTGGTAGGTAGGCTTTAAGAATAAAATGTGGAGAAAAATGACACAAGTGGAGTGTGTGGTGTAGTGGCAAAGTGACGCCATATAAGAGACAAGGGGGTGACGCTACAAAGAAGGAATGAGGTCCAAGGTTCAAGTCTTGGCTCTTGCATTTTGGTTTTCTTTTTAAATAGACTTTAGAATTTGGCTATAGATTTATATTTAGTTGCACATGGTTTAAGACACAAGAGGAGCTTGTGGCTTGGTGGCAAGTGGCGTGTTGAACTATTGATGGGAGCCTGGGTTCGAATCTCATGAAAAGCAAGGGAGTATTTATTTTGCGAATTGGACGGCAAGAGTTTGAGTTGGATTTAAACTCTACTGACGGAGGGATCCCACATCGGAAAGATACAAAGAAGGAAGGTGAGAAGCTAGCTATATATAGAGCATTCTATGATAGGAGGAAGGATACCTTGGAGGGCATTTGGGCACAGGAGTGGTCGGAGCGCGGATTAGCACCGATTCCTATCGTGTGTGTAACTCTCTACTCTAGTTGTAGAGCGGCAAATGCCGAAGTGCCTGGCCACGGCAAGCAATAGTAGCCACACGAGCGCGCGAACGCACGCGTGTGGGGCTTTGATGCGATAGTTGAGGCCATCGTGTAGTATTCTTGTGGGTTGAGGCTACTTGGGCCACGATGGGCCGAAGTGGGTCCAATTGAATAAAATGTATGATGGTGTAGTATATAGTGAACTAGACTAGGTGAATCTCATATACGTGGCTAGATTTGTGTTAGGTGGGCCACACGAGCGTGTGGGCCCGAATGGGCTGAAATTGGGTTTTAGGCCCAATAGTCCTAGCAGACGATTGGAAATGGTAGTTGAGTCGCCGAGGCGACATTAGGCCTTTGGAAAGGCCATTGCAGTCTTGAATTACTCGAAATACCTTTGGTTTACAAAATTACTAAAATACCCTTTGTTTACAAAATTATTAAAATACCCCTGGTTTACAAAATTACTGAAATACCCTTGGTTTAAAAAATTACTGAAATACCCCTGGTTTGCAAAATTACTGAAATACCCCTGATTTGTGAGATTACCGTTTTACCCCTACACGACAAAATGATCGTTGTACCCTCGTGGTAGTACTAGCGTTGTATGTGTTAATTGTATGATTGATTATGTTTGAGATACGTTGCTTACATGGATTGGTTATGAGTAGAATTACCAAACTACCCCTGTAGGGTAGAATTATCGAAATACCCTTATAAGGTAAAATGACTGATTTGCCCTTGTAGATAAATGATCGACTTGTGCAATGAGTTGACTAATTTGGCTGTGGTTGTATGACTGATATGCTTTTATTACATGTTTAAATAATTGTTACTGAGCATGTCCATTTTGCATACATGTAATGATTGAGCATGACATACACGCATATATTACATGGGGTTGAGATTATTAATACGGAGGAAGTGCTAATAGGATCGCATGGTCGCTTGACGATCGTGGATCCACCAAGGCTTTATAGCCATCGCAGCTTTTTAGCCACCGAAAAACCATGCCGCACCGATAATGTTATCGAGGGTCGTGTGCCATTAATATGGCTTCGCGTCGTAATTATGGGCTTTGTGCCGCATCAAGGCTCTGTGCCAATATTATGGCTTTGTGCCAATCGTATTTACCGTGGCTATGTGCCTAACTTATATATTGATGACTCTGTGTCGATCATATTTACCCAAGGCTGTGTGCCAATTATATTACCGTCGCTGATGGCTATGTGCCAAATATAATACAGTCACTGATGGCTTTGTGCCAATTGTAATACCGCTACTGAAGGCCCTTTAGCCACCGAGCAGCTATGCTGCACCGATAAGTTAGTGCCGCAATCGGTGCTACCTAAGGAGTGTAGGGATGGGTGGGTCGACTAAATCCCCATAGGAGTGTAGGGTTGGACAGGAGACAGAGTGCAGGGTTGGTATGGGCATTAACGCATTGCATATCTGGATTATATTACTGAGATGGGCTTAGGCCCCGATTTATATGTATGACATGTGACATTTGACTTGGGTTAAGGCCCAACCGAGGCTATTTTGGGCTAATGCCCAATTGTCACCGTTACTTTAATGGGCTTAGGCCCGAATTGTTTTGATGCATGTTCTTACAGATTTTGTTCGTAAGGGGAATTACACACTGAGTTTTCGTAAACTCACCCCCTCTTTTTAATTTTTCTTAGGTAATCCTCAGTAGGCGGTTCGATGTACTGGAGAACTCGGAGGTGGCCACACTACGAGCAGTTTTGGACTTTAGTATTTTACTTATTTTTAACTTGGGTTAATATTTTGTAGTAAGGCCACTTTAACTTTAAATTTGGTATTTTATTTGGTTTAGCTTTTAATATGATACTGCCTATTATTCTTAAATGTTTAATACGGGATTTTCCTAAACCCTTAATAACCGTTTTCCAAAATGTTAACAAAAGGATAACAAGCGAATACATAATTAAACTCGAAATTTTTAACAAACGCGCAATTTTTAAACAACCCTTTTATGTGACATGCCGAATCTGGTCGTAACATTTTGATCGAGTTTGGGGTGTTACAATTATGGTATCAGAGCCTAGGTTGTAAAACTCGGCTGTGGATTGGGTTTTCAAAATTGAATTTCTAAAAGTATTATTTCAAAAAGGCTTGAAAATATTTAAAGTTCTGAAATTGTATTGACCGATTTTTGAAAGTGTGGTACACCGAGTCTCCGGCACCGAATCCGTAAGTTTCCTAAACTTATACTCTGTTATGTGCTGTAACGACTGTATTTTTGGTATCTATTTTGTATGTATTTTGTTTGGATGTGATGTTTGGATATAGAAATTGGTTGTGTATAAGATATCTGTCTGCTTTAATGGTTAGGTGTTTTGAGTATGTGTAGGGAGTTCCAAATTCTAGTTAAAATGTGATATGGATATTAGAATCAGAGTATGCAGCGGTAGCATAGTGGGGTAGTCGTGTAACGACTACCCTGTTAGCTGGAAATTTCGGGGACGAAATTTTTTTAAGGAGGGTAGATTTGTAACATCCTGAAATTGGGCCTAGGAGAATTGGGCCCAATGGGCCTTGGGCGTAGTAGCGTTTAAAATTTTTGAGAACAAGATAACGGCTTGTTGGACCTATTAGGTGAGTGATTTTGGAAGGTTAGGGGGCTTCTATGAAGTCCTGGGATTAAACTTGAGCTTTAGGAAAATTTTGGTTTTAGGTGAAAAAAACCCTGGGAGTTGGTAGGTAGGCTTTAAGAATAAAATGTGGAGAAAAATGACACAAGTGGAGTGTGTGGTGTAGTGGCAAAGTGACGCCACATAAGAGACAAGGGGGTGACACCACAAGGAAGGAAGGAGGTCCAAGGTTCAAGTCTTGGCTCTTGCATTTTGGTTTTCTTTTTAAATGGACTTTAGAATTTGGCTATAGATTTATATTTAGTTGCGCATGGTTTAAGACACAAGAGGAGCTTGTGGCTTGAAGGCAAGTGGCGTGTTGAACTATTGAAGGGAGCCTGGGTTCGAATCTCATAAAAAGCAAGGGAGTATTTATTTTGCGAATTGGACGGCAAGAGTTTGAGTTGGATTTAAACTCTACTGACGGAGGGATCCCACATCGGAAAGATACAAAGAAGGAAGGTGAGAAGCTAGCTATATATAGAGCATTCTATGATAGGAGGAAGGATACCTTGGAGGGCGTTTGGGCACAGGAGTGGTCGGAGCACGGATTAGCACCAGATTCCTATCAGGTGTGTAACTCTCTCTACTCTAGTTGTAGAGCGGCAAATGCCAAAGTGCCGATCACGGCAATAGTAGCCACACGAGCGTGTGAACGCACGTGTGGGGCTTTGACACGATAGTTGAGGCCATCAGTAGTATTCTTGTGGGTAAAGGCTGCTTGGGCCACGATGGGCCGAAGTGGGCCCAATGGGCCCGTGGGCCCAATTGAATAAAATGTATGATGGTGTAGTATATAGTGAACTAGACTAGGTGAATCTCATATACGTGGCTAGATTTGTGTTAGGTGGGCCACACGAGCGTGTGGGCCCGAATGGGTCGAAATTGGGTTTTAGGCCCAATAGTTCGGTACGACCGGAAATGGTAGTTGAGTCGCTCGAGGCAACATTAGGCCTTTGGAAAGGCCATTGCAGGTACGAAATTACTGAAATACCCTTGGTTTACAAAATTACTAAAATACCCTTGGTTTACAAAATTACTTAAATACCCTTGGTTTACAAAATTACCGAAATACCCCTGGTTTACAAAATTACCGAAATACCCCCGGTTTGTGAGATTACCGTTTTACCCCTACACGACAAAATGATCGTTGTACCCTCGTGGTAGTACTAGCGTTGTATGTGTTAATTGTATAATTGATTATGTTTGAGATGCGTTGCTTACATGGATTGGTTATGAGTAGAATTACCAAGCTACCCCTGTAGGGTAGAATTACCGAAATACCCTTATAGGGTAAAATGACTGATTTGCCCTTGTAGATAAATGATCGACTTGTGCAATGAGTTGACTAATTTGGCTGTGGTTGTATGATTGATATGCTTTTATTACATGTTTAAATAATTGTTACTGAGCATGTCCATTTTGCATACACGTGTAATGATTGAGCATGACATACACGACATATTGCATGGGGTTGGGATTATTAATACGGAGGAAGTGCTAATAGGATCGCATGGTCGCTTGACGACTGTGGATCCACCGAAGGCTTTATAGCCACCGCAGGCTTTTTAGCCACTGAGCAGCCATGCTGCACCGATAATGTTACTGAGGGCTGTGTGCCATTAATATGGCTTCGTGCCGTAATTATGGGCTTTGTGCCCATACCGAAGGCTCTGTGCCGATATTGTGGCTTTGTGCCAATCGTATTTACCGTGGCTATGTGCCTAACTTATATATCGATGACTCTGTGTTGATCATATTTACCCAAGGCTGTGTGCCAATTATATTACAAATCATCGATGGCTATGTGCCAAATATAATCTGATCCATCGATGGTTTTGTGCCATTGTAATACCGCTCATCAAGGCTTTTTAGCCACCGAGCAAAACTATGCTACACCGATAAGTTAGTGCCGCAATCGGTGCTACATAAGGAGTGTAGGGATGGGTGGGTCGATTAAATCCCACAGGAGTGTAGGGTTGGACAGAGACGGAGTGCTGTGGTTGGTATGGGCATTAACGTATTGCATATCCGGATTATATTATCGAGATGGGCTTAGGCCCCGATTTATATGTATGACATGTGACATTTGACTCGGGTTAAGGCCCAACCGAGGCTATTTTGGGCTAATGCCCAATTGCCCACCGTTACTTTAATGGGCTTGGGCCCGAATTGTTTTGATGCATGTTCTACTGCATTTTTTTCGTAAGGGGAATTACACACTCGAGTTTTCGTAAACTCACCCCCTCTTTTTAATTTTTCTTAGGTAATCCTCGTGAGCGGTTCGACGATTGGAGAACTTCGGAGGTGGCCACACTACGAAAGCGTTTTGGACTTTAGTATTTTACTTATTTTTAACTTGGGTTAATATTTTGTAATAAGGCCGCTTTAACTTTATATTTGGTATTTTATTTGGTTTAGCTTTTAATATGATACTGCCTATTATTCTTAAATGTTTAATACGGGATTTTCCTAAACCCTTAATAATCGTTTTCCAAAATGTTAACAAAAGGATAACAAGCGAATACATAATTAAACTCAAAATTTTTAACAAATGCGCAATTTTTAAACAACCCTTTTATGTGACATGCCGGATCTGGTCGTAACGTTTTGACCGGGTTTCGGGTGTTACAGGTATCGCACATAGCCCATCATTTAATAATTTGTAAGGTGGTATCGCACATAGCCCACCATTTAATAATATATAAGGTGGTATCGCACATAGCCCACCATTTAAAACACATTCACGGATACTTATCCACACACCTTTTTCTTATTTCGAATGTTCATCCAGGAATATCCTCACACTCTATCATTCCTAAATGAATTTCTAAAATAATCATTTGCATTCATGCAATGCATTAATAAATATAACATATGCAATCAGGATGCATCATTTACACATAACTCACCGTGGGTTCATCATACACCGAATTCACCTCAATTGAGTTCTGGCACATACCTGTACTCTCATGGTATAACCACATACTTTCTCATTTTCAACATACTTGTTGAATTATTCAAAATGCTAAAGAACACTCTTAAATCTTATACATATAGTATCAAATCAACATAATACCCCCAATAGGGTCTTACATGAAATATCATATTGATGCCATGTCCCTGACATGGTCTTATACGAAATCTCACACTGAGGCCATAATCCAATTATGGTCTTACACGGGACCTTAATTATCATAGTATCATAATACCTCGATATCGAAAAGGGAAAAAAGGGACCTAATTGTCCATATTTTTCTTTTCTCACGTTCTAGGTCCGAATCTCGTTTTCTTTGATCTAGAACAATAAAATTTACTCATTTAATCATTTTGTAATCATATTACATCATAATCTCTACTTAGGAAAAAATGACCGTTTTGCCCTTGTACTATGGCAAAATTATGATTTTGCCCCTAGGCTTGTAAATCATTTTTCATCATATTCTCTTATTAAAAAAGCCTAGCTGAACATTTATTTCTCTTACAACTACTCACAAATCCAACTATTTCATGCATTTATTACCAAATTACAAGATTTACAACTTAGTCTCATTTAGGTGTTTTCATGATAACAACTTTAACAAAAGTTGTTTCTCATCTCCCTGACATTCATTTTCTTTCATAAAAACTCAGCAAACAACATAAACTTTCTCATGGCAAGTCCCTAGACTTTCAACCATTTAGCAATTTAGCCCCCTCATTAGCTAGCTTAAGCTTTGGGGGTTCCAAAACTACAAAAAATTTCAAGAAAGGTCACCAAAATCACTTACTTGCAAGGAGGAAAGCTTGGATGAAATTTTGAGTTCTCAACCCCCATTTTGGCCGATCATTTTCGGTGGAGAGTGTACAACCCAATTTTGGCCCGGGTCCAATAAACAATAAAATAGTCCAGTTTTACAAACTAAACAGCCCAATAAACCCAAACACACTTAACCAACAACCCTAGCCCACATCCATTACAAACCCAATTCAGAAGCCCAAACCCAAATAAAAAAAAAACAAAGAATAACCAAACCCTAGGTGCACCGCACCTAGGGCCTTCTGACCAGCAGTCTGACGCTGCCTGCACCACCGCCTCTACTTGCACCGCCACTTGCACCTGCACGGATAAAAGAAGAAAAGACAGCAAATAAATGAAGCTTGTAAAAAACGGCTATAAAAGCCAAGCAAAAATCAATGTTTTTCGGTTAGATTCGAATACAAAAAGAGATTTCTTGCAACAAGACTTCAAATACTGAAAATAGATACAAAAAATTATACAGACAAATTCGGAATACAAAAGATATTGAATAGTTTTTAATAGAAGAGGTGACTTTCGTCCTTTTTATTTATTTTACTATTTAAATTTCTTTGCTTTTATATTTTCATATACAAGAATAAAAGAAAAAAAGAGGAAGAATTTTACCCTGAGCCCCGCCGCGCACGACGGTCGTCGGCGACGGACGGCGGCGGAAGAGCGGCGGCAAACTGCCAGAAATCCCACCGGTCCCTGCCCTGCAGAGAAAACACAAAAGGGGTTAGGGATTTTTTTTAGCAGCTGGAAAAATGAAGTTTTTGGTTTCTTTTAACTTATATAGGCCATGCAAAACGATGTCGCTTTGGGCGGCGTCCCTAATCCCCAAAACGATGTCGTTTTACCCCTAACCGACCCGATCCGACCCGACCCGCCTCAGGATCCGCGTGTTTTTTTTAGCAAGGGGTTTATTGCGCTTTTGGTCCTTCCGCTTTTTTTATGGTTTTGCGATTAAGTTTATGGTATTTTTAATTTGGCCCAACAATTTATTTCGGGTTTCAATCTGGTCCCCCCTGATGCTGTGCGTTTTGGAGGAGAAGGGAAAATTTCCCTTTTAGTCCCTCCATGTTATTCGCGCGTTCAATGGGGTCCTTTTTATTTTTATTTATTTCATATTTGCCCCCAAACTTCTGTTTTAGGTTCAATTTAGTCCCTTTTTTAGTTATTTTCGCTATTTTATTATTAATTAATTTTATATTTATTATTATTATTTACTGTTATTGTTTTTATTAACATATTACCTTTTTATAGTATTATTTTCTATTATTGTTATTAATATATATTATTATTCCTATTAGTGTATTATTATTACTTTCTACCTTATTATTATTATATTATTTTATTATTACTAACGTACTATTTTTTTATTACTATATCATTTTTTTCATTATTATTATTAACATGCACATTATTATTAATGTATTATTATTTTCTACTTTTATTTTTATTATTATTATTAATATATCATTATTTTCATATTATTAAATTACTTAATTTTAATACTATTTTTATTATATTATATATTTTTTCTTTTTGTATTCACTTACATTATTATAATTATTATTTTAATTATAATTAGTATTATTATCATCCTTATTATTATAATTTTCATTTTATTTTATTATTATTTTCAATTATTTTCATTTTTATCATTATTTAAACTTTTATTAGTTTTCATGGATTTACCTTCTTTTTTAGTTTGTTATTTTATTTTATTGATTCTTTTTTGCTCTCGTTATTGTTACTCGTATTATAGCGATTATTACTCTGTTATTCACATTAGCATTGTAATTCATTTCATATTTTACTACCAAAATGTGTTATATTTTACCTCGACACGTAAAAAATAAGTTTTAAATAAATAAAAAAGTTATTTCTCGAGAATTTGAGATGTTGTGTCCTAACGTATTGGATGTGACATTTTGTTGCCTCGGGAAAAGATTTCTTAAAATAAAGGCAATATTCTGTATTTGGAAATTCGAAAAATCGTGCCCTAACTTACTGGGTTTCGATTTTTCTCATTTAACCTAATTAACCGAATATCCCTTTAAAATTAAAAAGCATGAATTTCAAATAAAAGGCAAGCTCGTTCTTAAAGGTTCAAGATGTCATGTCCTAACTTACTGGATGTGACATTTTATTACTTCGAGACGAGAGGGTCTTTAACATTCTTTTCGATTCATCCAAGCATTTTGAAATTAACATTAATACAATGAGGGATCGCATTTTGAATTCTTTCAAGTTTTCAAAATTTTGACACTAAGACACAAATTAATCAACTAGGTACCAATTTTGGGCGCATCGAGGGTGCTAATCCTTCATCGTGCGTAACCGACTCCTGAACCCGTTTTTCTGGATTTTCGTAGACCAAAATTTTTGTTTTGATAAATCAAACTATTTATTTAAAACAACCACTTTCCGAGGTGACCCGATCACACCTTAGCAAAAAGGATTGGTGGCGACTCCTATTTTTCGTTTTCATTTTCAAAACCAAAGTCGACCCCGTTTTAAAAAAATTGTTTACGACAGCTTGGCGACTCCGCTGGGGACTAAATGAGAGTCAAGCCGTGAAATTGATTATTTTCTGTCTTGTTGTCGAAAAATTGAAAATCTGATTTAAAAATTACGATCCTATTATTGCATTTGTTCGTATTATTTCATATGATTGTTGTGGTTTGAGTCTCGTATAATATTTTTGCATCATGTTGCATAATGACCTTTTGGTCTTACCCTTTTAAGTGGGAGTGAAAAGCTACTCCTTCGTGAGGTTTTCACCTCCGTGCAGGATAGTGGATCGCTTTCGGGATACATCCGTACCTATGTCTTCGTTAGATTTCCCTCTCCGTGCAGCCATAGGGAAATGTATTCCCCTGAACTGAACTCAATCTATATGAGCCTATAACGGGTGAAGATTGAGGAATCTGTTGGTTCAAGTACCCTTTCTTTAGAACCAAACCCCATATAGCGAGTCTTAAGAACCCACTCTAGGTAGAGCCGCTCCGAACCCCTAGTAGTCACCCAGATAGGTACTCTATTTTGTTTATTTCTCCTGTGCTAACATGTTTTCTTTTGTTTTGATTGCATTGCATTGCATCATCATAGAAAGGAGGTGTTGATTAATATTCGATTGCTAAATAGAAGAGTTTGTCATAGGAAAATGAATTTCTTGGTAAAGTGGATTATAATACGGTTGACCGGACATGGTCTAAGTAAACACAACGGAAGAAGGTTGATAGTCCGCGGAGGAATGTAAAACCTTGCCCGAAGGATTCAAGCCAACAAGGATTACTCGAGAGTCATCACCTCTCAAGGAACATCGTGGAGGATAAGTGAGTGAAGAATCACGGCCTGGATCAAGCAACAAGGAGCTAGAAGAGGCATCTATTGAGAAAGTTCACGGGACACGACCATAACATCCGAATACAAAGAAAAAGATTGGTGTCTTCACCTGGACTATGAGGGCGAAGCCGCATATGTAATATGTTTTATGTAAAGGAATTTATTTTCTAGAAAAGTTCTTCTAATGGAATTGAATTCAGAATCAACGCCTCTCTTTCTTTTTGCATTCATTCCATGCATTGGCATTGCATTTCCTGCATTTGCATTACATCACATCATATGCATTAAAATTTGTAGAAAGACTCTAATTAGGTAAAATTATTTCAGCTAACTGAGGAACCGACAAAAGTCTACTGAACCAGCATCGTTACGGAACTCGCGCAAGAACAAAAGCCATGGATCAAAGGTTGGAAAGAATAGAGAAAATGCAAATACAGATGCAGGAGCAATTGACCAAAATTCAAAGAGAGATGCGTGAACAAATACTAGAATTCCAAAGGAATATGATGGGCCAGTTAACCCAGTTACTAACCGAAGGATTTGAAAAAAGGAGTGGCCCAATGGTCAACAGTGTGGATGATGACGAAGATATTGTTTATTCCCCAATAAGTGTCCCGACTCAATCAGACAAGCATTTGCATGGGGTACCCATCATTATCGGACCCCAATGTCAGACTGATACCTCGGCCATGTTGAACTTCCCGGTGGGCGATGATCAAGCCAAACCGTTTGTTTTGGCAGAAACAAAGGAAAGAGGAGAGTGGACATTAAAGGCCCTGAAAAAGAAGAAAAATGAAGTGAATAGTACGAGTAGGTATAACAAGGGCCATTCGGAGCCGATTACAGCAAGCCAGCTAAGGACGGTGACTACCAGCCATCAAGGCCCCCTAGGCAGGATTCTAACCCAAACACGGGAAGGCTCCAGTTCACACCCATCCTGATAACATACAGGGAGCTCTATCAAAATTTATTTGATGCGCATGTGGTGTCTCCTTACTACCCAAAACCAATGCAGCCCCCATACCCCAAATGGTATGACGCAAAAGCTCAATGTGAGTATCATGCGGGGATTACGGGGCACTCGATAGAAGACTGCACCGCTTTCAAGAAATTAGTCGAAAGATTCGTCAAAATGGGCATTGTAAAATTCGATGATCCATTTGGTGCAGAAAATCCGTTACCCAACCTTTCTGTTAAAAGGGTAAACATTATGAGTTCCATGATGGATAGGGGCGTGAGATCCAAGAATGCATCGATCTCAGGGCTTTAGTGCAAGGCCTGATGGATAATAAATTGAAGAGATCAAAGACTCGATGGGAACGTTGGGGAATCTAAACATTAGCGACATATTTGAAGAGAGAAAAGGGGAATAAACTTTTCCAAGCTTCTGTCGTTACGTACTTGGGGTGTTTTGAACAATGGGACTGTGGAAGAGATCCATGTGTTTTTAGAATTAATTCAGAGTAATATTCAAAACACGCTTGTTGCCTTAAGCCTAGAGGCAATAAGAGTCCGTTTGTGAAATAGGCTTGTGTCCAAAATCTTTATTTCAATAAGATGCATCTTTTGAGCAAGTACTCTTTTATTTTTTCTTCTTTTTTCCATTTCATACTATGAATTCTTTTATCCTTTGAGCTCTCTATCAAATATTCTTTTATTCCTTTATTTCATTCATGATTCATACCACATAATAATTATTCTTAGATTCATTTTTTCTTTGAATATTCCCTCATACCTACAACAGGTCCCTAGATATCAATGACATGAGTGACGCTGCTACTGACTCAAAGTCTACTTTTGAGTAAGATATGTGTCTAGAGGGATCTCAGGACTTTGGAGACGACAGAGATTGTAACCCATCTCCTGATTTGTTAAGGATGGTAGAGCAAGATGAAAAACAGATCCTACCTTACAAAGAGTCAGTGTGAGCCTAGGAGAAGAGAAATAGGTGAAGATCGGAGCCTGTATCACCACAGAGACAAAGTGAGACGTCATTGAGTTATTCCAAGAATTCAAAGATGTTTTCGCATGATCATATCAAGATATGCCTGGCTACTAAGGCATGTGGATGCTGTTAAGGCTAAGGAAATCTTAGAAGAGGAACACATGCTAATGGCTTTACAATGGCCAGGCAAATCATGAGGTTCGGGTACTGCTGGTCCACCATGGAAGGGGATTGCATCATCTATACCAAGAAATGCCATAAGTGCTAAATTTACGGAGACAAGATTCATGTGCCTTATTCATCTCTTTAGGACATCTCTATGGCCTTTGTGGGGCATGGATGTCAGGGGGCCAATCATGCCAAAAGCTTCTAACGAGTATCGATTCATCTTTGTGGTCGTCAATGACTTCACCAAGTGGGCAGAAGTTGCTTCATATGCCGATGTCACGAAGTCGACAGTCAGCAAAATCTATATCGGTATAGAATCTCAAAAGGGGATCATATCTGACGATGCATTAAATTTGAACAACAGCGCGACATCAAAAGTTCGTAGTTTGTTCAAGATTAAATACTGTATCGACCCAAAATGAACGGTAAAAAAAGATCGCCGGGAAAAAGATTGAGACTCATGAAGATTGGCATTGGTGCTTGTCGAACGTCTGTTAGGACCCTCACCAGGGCAACATTTTTCTTATTGATTTATGAAATAGAGGCGGTTTTGCCCATTGAAGTCAAGATTCCTTCTCTCTGAGTTTTATCAGAGTTGAAGTCAGATGAAGCAGAATGGATCCAATCCCAATATAATTAGCTGAACTTGATCAAAGAAGAGAGGCTAAGGGCCATCCTCATGGTCAATTGTACCGAAAGTGAATGATGTGAGCCTATAACAAGAAGGTTCGCCCTAGAGAATTCCATGAAGGAGGCCTAGTCTTGAAAAGGATCCTTCCCATACAAAAGGACTTCTGAGGAAAGTGGATGCCAAACTGGGAAGGACCTTAGGTGGTAAAGAAGACCTTCTCTGGAAAAGCGTTGATTTTGACCTAGAGGGATAACAAGGACTTGCCTAATTCTATGAGTTCAAATCAAGAAATATTTCATAAGTAAAAAAATAAAAAGAAAATAAAAGAAAAAGAAAAGAAAAGAAAAAGAAAGAAAAGGAAAGGAAAAGGAGAGGCCAAGGTGAAAACCCGCAAATGGCATCTTTAGACCAAATGGGTTTTGAATTGAAAACCCAGAAAAGGGCAATTCAAATTTTGATCAAAGGTGAGGCATGCGGTAGTCTTGCTATGCCTGAATTAGCAAGAAGGAGAGATGTTACGTCTTGGGGCATCGACAAAGTACTCCGGATCCCCTAAACACATATTGAGCTTAAAATGGTCCTCAAGAAGTTTGTGCATGGAAGCTCGTACTGCGATATCTGGGGCACCTACTTTCCTCTCACTTATTTTGTATTTCAGCAATGTTTGCTTTCTTTGATTAATCCATTCTTTTTAGATTTTTGTTCCTGATAAATTTCAGTTTTGTCCATCATTATGATATTTTTCAAGTATTTTGCATTGAAATAACGATTAGTGGACTAAATATACTTTCATAAAAGGAGTTTCGCATATTACTCTGGAAGCTTCTAAATAATACAAGAACCTGAAACAGGACTTTTATTTAAAACTCACCAAGTTTAAGGGATGGAAATATTTGAGAATGAAGAGTCTAAATAGAGACCATTTCTTCGGATTGTTTGTCAAAAAATTAGTGATTGTGTCGATGATACAACCTTGACGGAAAAATGAACAATGTCAACCCGAGTGTAAAAAAGGAATCATTCTCGAGAAAAAAAATGATATTTTGCATCCATGTAAATATCATGCATACACATTTGGTTAGGTCACACGGGGAGTGATCAGTGGAGGGAACAAGTTACAGATTCTATATCTTTGATTTGTAGCCGGTTGGATTGAAGAAGAGGCAGATCCTATACTCCTGATTTACAGCGGGATGGGTTGAAGAAGAAACAAATCCTACATTTTGGGAGTCGCAGTGGGGTGGATTGGAAAAGATTCAGATCCTATACCCCTAATGAACCCTGAAGTTACAGTGGGGCAAAGCTGTTGAGCAAGATATAATTATTTTCTCATGTTCTGTCAAGAATACCAGCCGAACAAGATGGCAGCATAATACGTCAGTGATAAAGCCCTGATAAACAATGAACGATGACACCTTAAACGTTTAAAAAGGGATCATTCTCATGAAATTCTGCATTCATGCAAGACACATTTAGTTAGGAGCATTTGATTTATTCCGATCATTGCATCCTGATCCTTATACATTTAACAAAAGACCATTCTCATGACATTCTGCATTCATGCAAATGTCGTCCATAATACATTTAGTTAGGAGCATTAGATTCATTCTAATCATTGCATCCTAACAATTTTGCATAAGCATAAACACATAAAACCGATTTTACAGGATAGGTCCTTCAGAGGACGGTGTCGCAACATTGGTGAATTCACAGATCTCGTCTTCCTAAGATTGCAGTGAAGTGGATCGAAGATACTAGTCTGGCATCCCTGAGTTTCTGATGGAGCAGATTGAAGATAGCAGATCTTGTCTTCCTGAGATTGCAGTGAAGCGGATCGAAGATACCAGTCTGGCATCCCTGAGTTTGCAGTGGAGCATATTGAAGATAGAAGATCTTGTCTTCCTGAGATTGCAGTGAAGCGGATCGAAGATACCGATCGGCATCCCCGAGTTTGCGATGGGAGCGATTGAAGATAATGAGATCTTGTCTTCCGAGATTGCAATGAAGCGAATCGAAGACACGATCACGGCATCCCGAGTTTGCGTAGAAGCGATTGAAGATAGCAGATCTTGTCTTCTTGAGTTTGCGAGTGAAGCGGATCAAAGATACGATCGGCATCCACGAGTTTGCGAAGTGGAGCAGATTGAAGATAGCGAGATCTTGTCTTCCCGAGTTTGCAAATGAAAGCATCGAAGATACGATCGGCATCCACGAGTTTGCAATAGAGCGATTGAAGATAGCGAGATCTTGTCTTCCGAGTTTGTAGCGAAGCGGATCGAAAATACCGATCGGCATCTACGAGTTTGCGGTGGAGCAGATTGAAGATAGCAGATCTTGTCTTCCACGAGATTGCGGTGAAGCGGATCGAAGATACCGATCCGGCATCTTTGAGTTTTTGCGATGGAAGCATTGAAGATAGCAGATCTTGTCTTCTTGAGTTTGCGCGAGGTGGATCGAAAATACGATCCGCATCCCCGAGTTTGCGGTGGAAGTGGAGATTGAAGATAGCAGATCTTGTCTTCCCGAGAATGCGAGTGAAGCGGATCGAAAACATCAGTCCGGCATCCCTGAGTTTGCAGGAAGCAGACTAAAGATTGTAGATCTTGTCACCCTAAGCGATGAGTGGAACAAGATCGAGCGGCAAATCTGGTCTCCCTAAGCGATGAGTGGAACAGATTTAAGCCACCGATCCTATCTCCCTGACTAGCAGTGGAATAGGTCGAAGATTGTAGATCTTGTCACCCTAAGCAGTAGCGAAACAAGATCGAACGGCAAATCTTGTCTCCCTAAACAGTAGTGAAACATGATTTAAGCCTCCATCCTATCTCCCTGACTAGCAGTGGAATAGGTTGAAGATTGTAGATCTCGTCACCCTAAACAGTAGTGGGACAAGATCGAAGGCAAATCTTGTCTCCCTAAACAGTAGTGGAACATGATTTAAGCCACCATCATATCTCCTGACCAGCAGTGGAATAGGTCAAAGATTATAGGTCTTGTCGCCCTAAACAGTAGTGGGACAAGATCGAAGGCAAATATTGTCTCCCTAAACAGTAGTGGAACATGATTTAAGCCACCATTCTATCTCCCTGACCAGCAGTGGAATAGGTCGAAGATTGTAGGTCTTGTCACCCTAAACAGTAGTGGGACAAGATCGAAGGCAAATCTTGTCTCCCTAAATAGTAGTGGAACATGATTTAAGCCATCATCCTATCTCCCTAACCAGAAGTGGAATAGGTCGAAGATTGTAGATCTTGTCGCCCTAAACAGTAGTGGAACATGATTTATGCCACCATCCTATCTCCCTGACCAGCAGTGGAATAGGTCGAAGATTGTAGATCTTGTCACCCTAAGCAGTAGTGGGACAAGATCGAAAGCAAATCTTGTCTCCCTAAACAGTAGTGGAACATGATTTAAGCCACCATCCTATCTCCCTGACCAGCAGTGGAATAGGTTGAAGATTGTAGATCTTGTCGCCCTAAACAGTAGTGGAACAAGATCGAAGGCAAATCTTGTCTCCCTAAACAGTAGTGGAACATAATTTAAGCCACCATCCTATCTCCCTGATCGCCAGTGGAATAGGTTTAAGATTGTAGATCTTGTCGCCCTAAACGGTAGTGGGACAAGATCGAAGTCAAATCTTATTTCTCTAAACAGTAGTGGAACATAATTTAAAGCCATAATCCTATCTCCCTGACCAGCAGCGGAATAGGCTAAAGATTGCAATTATTGTTTCCCTGAAGATACTGCGGAGTAGGTTGAAATTACCAATTCTCACCTCCTTGAAGTTCCAGCGGAGAAGGTCGAAGCTACAAATCTCTTCTCCCTGAAGTCACAGTGGAGCAAGTAAACAAATCTCATCCCCTCAAAGTCGCAGCAGGAACAAATTGAAGCTACAGGTCCTAGCTCTCTTAGGTAGCGGTGAAGTGGATCAAAACAACAAAATGCGGTAGACTAGAATGAGGCTACCTGAAGAAAAAGAGCACCAAAGAAGTCAAGACTCAGCGAGACCGGGCAAAATTGGTCTTTCTTAAAAGTCTTTGCTCCATTCCCGTTACACGACAATGAGCAAAGAGGGGCAGCTGTACAACCCAATTTTGGCCCGGGTCCAATAAACAATAATACAGTCCAGTTTTACAAACTAAACAGCCCAATAAACCCAAACCCACTTAACCAACAACCCTAGCCCACATCCATTACAAACCCAATTCAGAAGCCCAAACCCAAATCGGAAAAAACAAAGAAAAACCAAACCCTAGGTGCGCTGCACCTAGGGTCTTCTGACCAACAGTCTGACGTCGCCTGCACCACCGCCTCTACTTGCACCGCCACTTGCACCTGCACAGATAAAAGAAGAAAAGACAGCAAATAAATGAAGCTTGTAAAAAACGGCTATAAAAGCCAAGCAAAAATCAATGTTTTTTCGGTTAGATTCGAATACAAAAAGAGATTTCTTGCAATAAGACTTCAAATACTTAAAATAGATACAAAATATATATAGACGAATTCGGAATACAAAAGATATTGAATAGTTTTTAATAGAAAAGGTGACTTTCATCCTTTTTATTTATTTTACTGTTTAAATTTCTTTGCTTTTATATTTTCATATACAAGAATAAAAGAAAAAAAGAGGAAGAATTTTACCCTGAGCGTCGCCGCGCACAGCGGTCGTCGGTGACGGACGGTGGCAGAGGAGGGGCGGTGAACTGCCAAAAATCCCACCGGTCCCTACCCTGCAAAGAAAACACAAAAGGGGTTAGGGGTTTTTTTTTTTTAGCAACTGAAAAAATGAAGTTTTTTGGTTTCTTTTAACTTATATAGGCCATGCAAAACGACGTCGTTTTGGCCGGCGTCCCTAAGCCCCAAAACGACGTCGTTTTACCCCTAACCGACCCGACCCGCCTCAGGATCCGCGTGTTTTTTTAGCAAGGGGTTTATTGCGCTTCTGGTCCTTCCGCTTTTTTTATGGTTTTGCGATTAAGTTTATGATATTTTTAATTTGGCCCAACAATTTATTTCGGGTTTCAATCTGGTCCCCCCTGATGCTGTGCGTTTTGGAGGAGAAGGGAAAATTTCCCTTTTAGTCCCTCCATGTAATTCGTGCGTTCAATAGGGTCCTTTTTCTTTTTATTTATTTCAGATTTGCCCCCAAACTTCTGTTTTAGGTTCAATTTAGTCCCTTTTTTTAGTTATTTTCGCTATTTTATTATTAATTAATTTTATATTTATTATTATTATTTATTGTTATTGTTTTTATTAACATATTGCCTTTTTATAGTATTATTTTCAATTATTGTTATTAATATATATTATTATTCCTATTAGTGTATTATTATTACTTTCTACCTTATTATTATCGTATTATTTTATTATTACTAACGTACTATTTTTTTATTACTATAACATTTTTTTCATTATTATTATTAACATGCACATTATTATTAATGTATTATTATTTTCTACTTTTATTTTTATTATTATTATTAATATATCATTATTTTCATATTATTAAATTACTTAATTTTAATACTATTTTTATTATATTATATATTTTTTCTTTTGTATTCACTTACATTATTATAATTATTATTTTAATTATAATTAGTATTATTATCATCCTTATTATTATAATTTTCATTTTATTTTATTATTATTTTCAATTATTTTCATTTTTATCATTATTTAAACTTTTATTAGTTTTCATGGATTTACCTTCTTTTTTAGTTTGTTATTTTATTTTATTGATTCTTTTTTGCTCTCGTTATTGTTACTCGTATTATAGCAATTATTACTCTGTTATTCACATTAGCATTGTAATTCATTTCATATTTTACTACCAAAATGTGTTACATTTTACCTCGACACGTAAAAAATAAGTTTTAAATAAATAAAAAAGTTATTTCTCGAGAATTTGAGATGTTGTGTCCTAACGTATTGGATGTGACATTTTGTTGCCTCGGGAAAAGATTTCTTAAAATAAAGGCAATATTATGTATTTGGAAATTCGAGAAATCGTGCCCTAACTTACTGGGTTTCGATTTTTCTCGTTTAACCTAAATAACCGAATATCCTTTTAAAATTAAAATGCATGAATTTCAAATAAAAGGCAAGCTCGTTCTTAAAGGTTCAAGATGTCGTGTCCTAACTTACTGGATGTGACATTTTATTACTTCGAGACGAGAGGGTCTTTAACATTCTTTTCGATTCATCCAAGCATTTTGAAATTAACATTAATACAATGAGGGATCGCATTTTGAATTCTTTCAAGTTTTCAAAATTTCGACACTAAGACACAAATTAATGAACTAGGTACTAATTTTGGGAGCATCGAGGGTGCTAATCCTTCCTCGTGCGTAACCGACTCCTGAACCCGTTTTTCTGGATTTTCGTAGACCAAAATTGTTGTTTTGATAAATCAAACTGTTTATTTAAAACAACCACTTTCCGAGGTGACCCGATCACACCTCAGCAAAAAGGATTGATGGCGACTCTCGTTTTTCGTTTTCATTTTCAAAACCAAAGTCGACCCCGTTTTCAAAAAAAATGGTTACGACAGAGAGGATGGAGAGAAAAGATGATATTTTCTTTTCTTTGTTTTATGATTAAAAATCAATTTTTTTCACCAAGTTTCCACCTAACAAATGACAAAGTCCTTTCTTGTCCCCCCCTATGGCCGGCTATGACCTTTAAAAAGGCCTAATTTCACATTAAGGGCCCTTAATTAAAATTCTATGGCTATTGGTCACCTTTAGCAAATAAAATAGAACTTTCGCACTTTATGCGATTTAGTACTTTTTCGCGATTAAGCATGAAATCGCTAAAATTAAAGCACCAAACTTTTCATGCACCCTTATAATCATGCTATAACCCGTAAAATAAAATTAAAATAAATTTTCTCCTACCCCGGATTAGTGATCCCTAGACCACTATTCTGACTAGCCCCTAAATCAGGCTGTTACAGATCCAGGATCAATCAATGCAATAACATTAATGTCGTAAAGAGAAAATGTACCGGTGATAAAATATGGTGATGACGCGTGTTCGCGAGCGCGAATAGCGTAAGCTCTTGCAGGTGCTCTGGCCTCAGGTTCCTTAGCCAAATATTTTGTCACGCCTCTACTACTGGTCACATTTCCCATATTTCTCGGTGGCCTCCCTCTATTAGTTGTGTTACTCGGACTTGCATTCTGAATCTTTTCTTTCTCAACTAACTCTGGGCAATCACGTATGAAATGATCTTGTGAACCACATTTGAAACAAGCCCGGTTATTCATTCTACATTCACCAGGATGTCGTCTTCCGCATTGCTGACATTCAGGTCTATAATTTCTCACACCGCCAAAGACTGATCATCGATGTAGCTTGAGCTTTAGGACTTGAGTATTGTTTTCCACGATCTCTGTTCGAATACCCTATTGAAGCATTTGGTTGAGTGTACGAATCTCTGGATTTCTTTGACGAAGATTGGTACGGTTTACTCATCGATCTTTTTCTCAAATCTCTAGCCTCTGAATCTACTTTTCTCTTTTCTTTGCTAAGCTCCTCAGCTTTGCAAGCTTTATCAACCAGGACAACAAATTCTTTCAGCTCTAGAATTCCAACCAGGAGTTTAATATCCTCGTTTAACCCATCAACGAACCGTTTACACATGATTTCTTCAGTAGAAACATACTCCCGAGCATACTTGCTCAATCTTAGGAATTCTCTTTCGTACTCAATCACAGTCATACGACCCTGTTTCAGTTCTAAAAAATTTTTGTACTTTTGATCGAGGAATCTCTGACTTATATATTTCTTCCGGAACTCCGTCTGAAAGAATTCCCAAGTAACTCTTTCTCTCGGCACCACAGACACTAAAGTATTCCACCATTGATACGCTATATCTCTCAATAATGAAATAGCACACTTTAAACACTCAGATGGCATGCACGAAAGCTCATCGAATACCCGAATAGTATTTTCAAGCCAAAACTCAGCTCTCTCGGGATCATCATCAATGGTAGCTCTGAACTCTTCAGCCCCGTATTTTCAGATTTTATCAACTCGTGTCTTATTTACAAGTAGAAGGTACTACCCCTTGAGCGGGAGCTGGTGCATTACTCTCGACATCATCAGCTACAGCTCAATTGGGATCCATTGTAACACCCCAAACCCAGCCCATGCGTTATGACCAGATCTGACATGTCACATGAGAAAACGTGTAAAATCCATTTTATTCGTACTAAAATAGGTATTATTTTGTTATAATTAAGAAAACAAGTTTGATTTGAAATATTTGATAAAATACAACTAATCTCGAAGGTTGATTGATAAATCGATAATTTGAACTAGTAATCTTATAAAACCGTGACTTTTGAAAATTTCGTTGATAATTCGAAAGAAAATTTCTGAGTTAAAATATTTGAAAAAGTTTGTTATGAAATCCATTTGTTAATCTATTTTGGAAAAAACCTTTATTTAAATTTTTAGAAAAATCCCCATTTAAAACAATTCAAGCAATATAGTAAGTACGTCAAAACATAAAGCAAAAATAAAAAAATATTCCAGAGGCCTTATTACAGCATAAAAACCCAAAATAGTAAAAGTACTAAAGTGAACGGAAATAGAAATCTAAAGTTCAATAAAAACCATTTCTAAAGTATGGCCTCCACCGAGTCATCCATGGCCCAAGTCCACATCACTGAGCATTACCTGCAAGGGTTAAGGAAACGGGGTGAGTTACTAGAACTCAGTGTATAATCCCCTTACCGTTATCCACTGGGCCTGAACCCGTATAGCAACATCTTGGGCCTAAGCCCATTACAAAGTAATAAATAAATGACATGAATGCAACCCATCCCATCCAACCAATCTCTCCCCCTACCAGCCAATCTCTCCTGTGGGGATCAAGTCAACCCACCCTACCATTCTCTCCGATTTGCAGTCAAACTGCTATTTATAATACTTTTGTGGTTGAACCACCAGATTCATAATCAAGCACATTAATAAACAAATTGTGGCAATGCCACCAGGCTACACTTCTCTTCATTCAATTTTCCCATCCCATGCAATATGTAGAGATGCAACATACATAATAACAATCATTAATCTATTGTATACTTTTAATGAATCGCCCTTTTAAAGCAATATAATAATTCGGCCCATAGGGGCATTTCGATAATTCGGCCCATAGGGGCATTTCGGTAATTCAGCCCATAAGGGCATTTCGGTAATTTATACAAATTAACACCGATTTTGATAAATCTTTAGAAATAATGAATTTTAAGCAATTTCTCGATTTATGCCATATTACGATTTTTAGCCTTATAACAATAACAATCAACTATCAAACTTGTTACCGAATCATAATCATTTTAATTGCGGTGTGAGATTACACACCGATTACGGTAAGTATTAAACTCTCTTGATCGATCGGCACCTATGACATCATAACACTCGATTAATCTAATGAACGAGATTTTTATTAATCTAAATCTAAACCAAGCGATCTATTGAAACGCTTACCCTCGATATCGTGAACGACCACGATTTGTCTATTCTCACCGGATGATGGTCCACAACCCGGTGGGAAATCTCGAATCGCCGAAACCGCTCTACGCTTGAACTTAGGAGTAGGAATCATAAATCCACTCCTTTTGTATTCTCCAATAGCTTTTCCTTTCAACTCGGTTCCACTTGCCTCCATTGAAAAAGTCTTAATCAAAACGATATTACAGTATATATTGATTGTCTAAGGAAAAAGGGTTCGGCTTACCACTATTTCCGTAGAATCCACAAGTAGAGAATATCGAGTGATTTCGTCCCTTACAACATAATCGATTAGCCAAACTTTCAATCCGATTAACACAATAACTGAGTAGCGATATCGAATGGATTATGAAGGGACTCCTTACCTTAATCGATGATGATCCCAATTCCCACCGATTGGTTTATGACTAGGGATGAATAGGCAATGATGTGGTATTCGGCCAAACCACTAGAATACTACAAATAGAAGATTATCAAAATGTGAGGGAGTATGGAAGAACACCATTTGGGTTTTAGAAACAAGATGAGATAACCAAATGATGAGGAATACTCATTCGGCTAAAGAGAGAAGAAAATGAAAAGATTTGAATGAAACACTTACCCGGTTTAATCAAGAAAGAAAAGTCCAACTTGTAAGATGGAGAAGATGATCAATTTTCAGCTTTTGAATAGAAAAAGGGTTGATGAAATGATCAAAAGAAAAGAAAAGATGAAGGAGGAGTGCTTTGTTAGTTTCGACTAACAAAATAAAAATGAACAATAGTGGGTTGAGTGTTGCGGCAAAACAAAAAAGTAAGAAGAACAATTAGGCTAGGTGTTTTGGCTATCAAAAAAAGAATGACCAAAATGCATTGAGGTTTCGGTCAAAACAAATAAAAGAAAATGCTCACTTTTGGCTTTGGAGTTTTCGGCAAAGAGGGAAGAAATTGGAAAAAGGAAAAGGTCACCAAAATGCTAAGGAGAAAAATAACCTCTCATGCACCAAAATTTTGTCAAAATGACCAAAGAGAAAAGAGAAATTTGGCTCTCACTATTCCCTAACCAAAACCGTGCATCACTTTGCCTAAAGGAAGAATGTTGACCATAATTCTTTCCAAAACATCTTCCACACTTTAAGCCAACATGTTCCCTATTCTTTCCTTTTCTTTTTTTCTTCTTTCCTTCCACTCATCCTTTCCTTATTTCCTTAGCCATCTTTCCTAAAAGAAAAAGTCTTCCTTTCCATAATTGAAGCCTTGGCCGACACTATGGATGAATAGCACAAAAAAAATAATCAAAATTTTCACCAAGTGGGATACGAACCTCTTCCCCTAAAGCCCTTCATGTGACGCCACATCCTCTTTACCATATGCTCATTTTATGCTAGCAATTTACTCACTTATTTCCATAAGCATTGATGCCACCTACCTTCTCCCCCCTTAAGGGCTTAAACACAAAAATTTTACTAAGGCCCAACTCAACCCCGAGCCTTCTTAGAACCTTAAAAACCAACACAATTAATATTTTAACTAATATATCACAAGATATACTGCACAAACATAAATTCTGAATTTATGGATGTTACAATTCTACCCCCTTATAGAAAATTTTTGGCCTCAAATTTTACCGATTAAAAGAGATGAGGATATTGATGCCGAATCGTGTCCTCGAGCTCCCATGTAGCTTCCTCGGATCCGTGATTACACCATAATACTTTGACTAACTGGCATCGACTTTCTTCTCAAAGACCTTAACGCCCCGCTCTAAAATCAGACTGGCTCCTCTTCAAAAGACAAGTCAGGTCTTAATTCAACTTCCTCCATCGGTACAACATGAGATGGATCCGAAGGATAACGCCTTAACATAGAGACATGGAATACACCATGTATCTGACTTAACTCCGGAGGTAACTCAAGCTGATAAGCTACTGGCCCAACACGCTTCAGTACACGGTATGGTCCGATGAACCTAGGGCTCAACTTGCCTTTCGGCCCAAATCTAAAAATCTTCTTCCAAGGTGAGACCTTCAAAAAGACCTGATCACCCACCGCAAATTCTATATCCTTACGCTTCAGATCTGCATACGATTTTTGTCTCTCCGAAGCTTCTTTTAACCGAGCCCGAATTACCTTAACTTTCTCCTCCGTCTCCGAAATCAACTCAGGACCCAATAGCTGACGCTCACCCAACTCAGTCCAGCAAGTAGGAGTGCGACACCTACGACCATACAACGCCTCGTAGGGTGCCATCTGGATACTGGATTGATAGCTGTTGTTGTATGCAAACTCCGCCAAAGGTAGAAAATCTTCCCAACTACCCTTGAAGTCGATCACATAGCCCCTTAACATGTCTTCTAGAATCTGGATTACTCTCTCCGACTGACCATCTGTCTGCGGATGAAATGCCGTGCTAAAATTTAACCTTGTACCCAAAGCTTCATGTAAAGCCTTCCAAAACCGTGATGTAAACCTAGGGCCCCTGTCCGATATAATAGATATTGGTACCCCATGTAACCTCACGATCTTTGTTACATACAACTTGGCCAACTTCTGCAATGAATAATCAGTACGAACAGGTAGGAAATGAGCAGTCTTCGTTAACCGATCCACTATCACCCATACTGAATCTTTCTTAGCAGGCGTTAAAGGTAACCCACTAACAAAGTCCATCGTTATCCTTTCCCATTTCCATAATGGAATTTTCATCGGTTGAAGCAACCCTGAAGGCAATTGATGTTCCATCTTCACCTGCTGACATGTCAAGCACTTACTCACGAAATCAGTAACCTCCCGTTTCAACCGCCACCACCATCGCATTCACGGAGATCTCGGTACATCTTATTTCCTCCGGGGTGCATAGCATATGGACTACTATGCGCCTCACGCAGAATCATTTGTCTCAATTCCGAAACTTTGGGCATACAAATTCTTCCGCAGAAACACAATACTCCGTCATTATTCAATCCAAAATCCCCTATCTTACCACTTTTCACTTGCTGAAGTAAAGAACCAAACCTTTCATCTAATAACTGCTTTTCCTTAATCTGACTTACCCATGCAGGCTTCACCTAAAGTTCAGCTAGTAGGCTACCATCTTCATAAAGGCTGAGATGAGCGAACATTGCTCTCAAGTCCGATATCACCTTACGACTCAACGCATCTGCCACTACGTTAGCCTTTCCGGGATGATATTTGATTGAGAAGTCATAATCCTTCAATAGTTCTATCCACCTCCGTTGTCTTAAGTTCAACTCTTACGGGTAAGGAGGTACTTGGACTCTTATGATCCGTATAGATAATCGACTTCTCACCGCATGCGAGATAGTGTCTCCAAATCTTCAGAGCAAACACCACTGCAGCTAACTCCAAATCATGAGTGGGATAGTTCACCTCATACGGCCTTAATTGACGAGATGCATAAGCCACCACTTTTCCCCTTACATCAACACACATCCCAAGCCCGTGTGTGACGATCACAATAAACAATAAACTCCTTACCAGCCTCAGGTTGAATCAATATCGGTGCTTCCGTCAAAATCTTCTTCAATTTTTCAAAGCTCTCTTGCTGCTTATCAGACCACACAAACGGTACTCCTTTTCGCAACAACTTAGTTAGTGAGCAAAGCAATCAACGAAAACCCCCTCAACGAAAGCGCTGTAATACCCCACCAAACCTAGAAAACTCGAATTTTTCACCATCGACTTCGGTGGCTTCCAGTCCAACACAGCCTCGACCTTTCGGGGATCAACTCTAATTCCTTCGGCAGACACAACATGCCCTAAAAAGGTCACTTCCTTTAGCCAAAATTCACACTTACTGAATTTGGCATACAGTTGCTTTTCTCTTAATATATGCAATACAACTCGTAGATGCGAATCATGTTCTTCTTCATTCTTCGAGTACACCAAGATATCATCTATGAACACCACCACAAACCGGTCTAAATAGGGTTGGAAAACCCGGTTCATCATGTCCATAAATGCAGCTGGTGCATTAGTCAACCCAAACGGCATCACCAAGAACTCGTAATGCCCATAACGAGTTTGAAACGCAGTCTTATGAATATCCGCCTCCTTGACCTTAAGCTGGTGATAACCCGATCTCAAGTCTATCTTCGAGAAAACCGAAGCTCCTCGCAACTAATCGAACAGATCATCGATCCTCGATAACGGATACTTGTTCTTGATCGTCAACTTATTCAGCTGTCTGTAATCGATGCACATACGCATTGATCTGTCCTTTTTCTTAACGAACAAGGCTGGCGCTCCCCACGGTGACACACTCAGTCGAATAAATCCGCGATCCAAATACTCCTGAATTTGAGCTTTAAGCTCCGCTAGCTCCTTCGGCGCCATTCTATAAGGAGCAATGGACACCGGAGCCGTTCCTGGCAACAGCTCAATGCCAAACTCTACCTCTCGATCCGGAGGTAATCCCGAAAGTTCCTCAGGAAAGACGTCCGAAAACTCTTTCACCAGTCTAACTCTTTCAACCGATAACTCTTTGGCATCCAAGGCACTGATAAAGGCTAAGAACGCTCCACACCCTTTTCGTACCCACTTTTCTGCTTTTAAAGTAGACACCACATTAGACAGATAGTTCCTCCTTTCACCTATCATCATCACTTCCTTATCCTCCGAGGTTTTTAGTACCATCTATTTTGCAGCACAATCCAAGTTCGCACGGTGTTTCACCAACCAGTCCATGCCCAAAATAAGGTCGAACTCACCGAATGGCAGTTCCATCAAGTCCGCCAGAAAAATTTCTCATTGAATTTCTAAGGGTACATCCCTAAATAATTTATTTACTACCACCGATCATGTCTAAAGGGCTAATCACGCTTGTTTCTCTAGCGAAATTTTAGATCTAATATTCGAGTTCGCATACGCAAGACATGCAACATACGAATGGGTGGATCCAATATCTATTAAAGCAAAGAATGTAACAGGTACATTAGCTATGAATAACATACCGGTTATGACGTCAGGTGCATCGCCGTCCTCTCGACGTCCCGACCGCGTGACACAGACACTGGCTGTCTCTGTTCGCGTTACCCCTATTACCGGTACCTCTACCCGGTGCACCTTGACCTCGTCCTACACCATTACCACCTCGACCTAACCCACAGCCTCTCGGCGGCTACTGAACGCCTCTAGCTGGCGGTGCAAATCTATTACGAACTCCCTGAGTTTGAGCAGGCTCTCGAGGGCAATCCCTAAACCGATGGTCTTTAGATCCACATCTGAAATAGCCACCAGTTCTCTTCCAGCATTCACCCGAGTGAAGTCTCCCACAATCCGCACAAGGCTATAACTGATTGGTAGTAGCTGGAGCACCCGCTCGTACTGGTCCCTCATTCCTGGGCCTTTTCTGAAAACCTCTAGCAGGACCTGAGTGCCCAGAGTCTCTCTTGTTTTTGCCCCTATCCTTATCTTGGTTTTTCCGTTCTGAGTGCTTAACCTCCTCAGTTATCTTAGCTTTTTCCACAAGTGTGGCAAAATTTCTCTCCTTCTGTGGGGCTATCAGTACCCGTAACTCATCACGCAACCCGTCCTCAAAATGCACACAGCATTCATAATCAGTCGGCACTATTCCCCGAGCATACCGACTAAGACGCAGAAATTTCACCTCGTATGCTGCCACAGATTTACCTCCTTGGACCAGATTTAGGAATTCCTTCCTTCGAGCATCCACATAGCTAGTCCCGACATATTTTCCTTGAAACGCTACCTTAAAGAATTCCCAAGTAATGCGATCGGCCTGAGTGCTTCCCAACAAATGAGCCACCACCGAGTACGCCTCGTCTCTCAAAGAAAGACACTACTCCTTTCGGTTTACGCTCGGCGGTGCAATCCAGATCGTCCATGATCCACTCCACGACCTCAAGCCGATTCGCTACATTAGGGGCTACACCCGAAATACCTCTAAAAACTTCACCCCATTCGATCCGAGTCGTTCGATATTGACCCACGAGTCGCGATCCGGTTCTTGCCCCGGCAACCCTTTCTAGAACTCGCAACATCGCTTGGGGACAGAGCGTTGTCCTCTCTCATTCGATCATGTGACCCGGCTTGATCCATCGTGACGCAGGGCGTCTATTTCGGCATATGTCCCGATGCCTCGGATACAACTCTAGCACCTCGGCCTCTACTACCACATTGCGTCATCTGGCCCCACGTCTTCTAGAGCTCATATTTGCTAGTTCAATTTAATCGATTGTGTCTTATGAATCAAGATACTATTCCATTTTTATTAAGCAATGTTTTATGGAGTATAAGAGTAGAAGTTGTTTTTGAAAACATATCCTAAAGTCTCAGTCTCTATAGTTTCAGCTCCTAAAGCTAAAAGTTCTAGAGTATTTCTATTTTGTGGAGTTTTCTTACCACAGTCATAACACAATAATCATAATCATAAAATGATAACATATACTTACTTGACTTGGTGCCGGATACTCGGGGTGCCATACTTCCTTTAAAATAACATTTCTAATTTAAAATTCAAACAGCTTTGGAAAACGCTTTTGAACCCAAACCACAGCTGAGTTTTGTAATCGGGCTCTGATACCATAAAATGTAACACCCCAAACCCGGCCCATGCGTTATGACCAGATCTGACGTGTCACTTGAGAAAACGTGTAAAATCCTTTTTATTCGTACTAAAATAGGTATTATTTTGTTATAATCAAGAAAACAAGTTTGATTTGAAATATTTGATAAAATACAACTAATCTCGAAGGTTGATTGATAAATCAATAATTTGAACTAGTAATCTTATAAAACCGTGACTTTTGCAAATTTCGTTGATAATTTGAAAGAAAATTTCCGTGTTAAAATATTTGAAAAATTTTGTTATGAAATCCATTTGTTAATCTATTTTGGAAAAAACCTTTATTTAAATTTTTAGAAAAATCCCCATTTAAAACAATTCAAGCAATATAGTAAGTACGTCAAAACATAAAGCAAAAATAAAAAAAATATTCCAGAGGCCTTATTACAACATAAAAACCCAAAATAGTAAAAGTACTAAAGTGAACGGAAATAGAAATCTAAAGTTCAATAAAAACCATTTCTGAAGTATGGCCTCCACCGAGTCATCCATGGCCCAAGTCCACATCACTGAGCATTACCTACAAGGGTTAAGGAAACGGGGTGAGTTACTAGAACTCAGTGTATAATCCCCTTACCGTTATCCACTGGGCCTAAACCCGTATAGCAACATCTTGGGCCTAAGCCCATTACAAAGTAATAAATAAATGACATGAATGCAACCCATCCCATCCAACCAATCTCTCCCCCGACCAGCCAATCTCTCCTGTGGGGATCAAGTCAACCCACCCCGCCATTCTCTCCAATTTGCAGTCAAACTGCCATTTATAATATTTTTGTGGTTGAACCACGAGAGTCATAATCAAGCACATTAATAAACAAATTGTGGCAATGCCACCAGGCTACACTTCTCTTCATTCAATTTTTCCATCCCATGCAATATGTAGATATGCAACATACATAATAACAATCATTAATCTATTGTATACTTTTAATGAATCGCCCCTTTAAAGTAATATAATAATTCAGTCCATAGGGGCATTTCGGTAATTCGGCCCATAGGGGCATTTCGGTAATTTGGCCCATAGGGGCATTTCGGTAATTTATACAAATTAACACCGATTTTGATAAATCTTTAGAAATAATGAATTTTAAGCAATTTCTCGATTTATGCCATATTACGATTTTTAGCCTTATAACAATAACAATCAACTATCAAACTTGTTACCGAATCATAATCTACGGAATTGCGGTGTGAGATTACACACCTGATTACGGTAAGTATTAAACTCTCTTGATCGACGGCACCTATGACATCATAACACTCGATTAATCTAATGAACGAGATTTTTATTAATCTAAATCTAAACCAAGCGATCTATTGAAACGCTTACCCTCGATATCGTGAACGACCACGATTTGTCTATTCTCACCGGATGATGGTCCACAACCCGGTGGGAAATCTCGAATCGCCGAAACCGCTCTACGCTTGAACTTAGGAGTAGGAATCGTAAATCCACTCCTTTTGTGTTCTCCAATAGCTTTTCCTTTCAACTCGGTTCCACTTGCCTCCATTGAAAAAGTCTTAATCAAAACGATATTACAGTATATATTGATTGCCTAAGGAAAAAGGGTTCGGCTTACCACTATTTCCGTAGAATCCACAAGTAGAGAATATCAAGTGATTTCGTCCCTTACAACATATTCGATTAGCCAAACTTTCAATCCGATTAACACAATAACCGAGTAGCGATATCGAATGGATTATGAAGGGACTCCTTACCTTAATCGATGATGATCCCGATTCCCACCGATTGGTTTATGACTAGGGATGAATAGGCAATGATGTGGTATTCGGCCAAACCACTAGAATACTACAAATAGAAGATTATCAAAATATGAGGGAGTATGGAATAACACCATTTGGGTTTTAGAAACAAGATGAGATAACCAAATGATGAGGAATACTCATTCGGCTAAAGAGAGAAGAAAATGAAAAGATTTGAATGAAACACTTACCCGGTTTAATCAAGAAAGAAAAGTCCAACTTGTAAGATGGAGAAGATGATCAATTTTTGGCTTTTGAATAGAAAAAGGGTTGATGAAATGATCAAAAGAAAAGAAAAGATGAAGGAGGAGTGCTTTGTTAGTTTCGACTAACAAAAGAAAAATGAACAATAGTGGGTTAAGTGTTATGCAAAACAAAGAAGTAAGATGAACAATTAGGCTAGGTGTTTCGGCTATCAAAGAAAGAATGACCAAAATGCATTGAGGTTTCGGTCAAAACAAAGAAAAAAAATGCTCACTTTTGGCTTTGGAGTTTTCGGCAAAGAGGGAAGAAATTGGAAAAAGGAAAAGGTCACCAAAATGCTAAGGAGAAAAATAACCTCTCATGCACCAAAATTTTGTCAAAATGACCAAAGAGAAAAGAGAAATTTGGCTCTCACTATTCCCTAACCAAAACCGTGCATCACTTTGCCTAAAGGAAGAATGTTGACCATAATTCTTTCCAAAACGTCTTCCACACTTTAAGCCAACATGTTCCCTATTCTTTCCTTTTATTTTTTTCTTCTTTCCTTCCACTCATCATTTCCTTATTTCCTTAGCCATCTTTCCTAAAAGAAAAAGTCTTCCTTTCCATAATTGAAGCCTTGGCCGACACTATGGATGAATAGCACAAAAAAATAATCAAAATTTTCACTAAGTGGGATTCGAACCTCTTCCCCTAAAGCCCTTCATGTGATGCCACATCATCTTTACCATATGCTCATTTTATGCTAGCAATTTACTCACTTATTTCCATAAGCATTGATGCCACCTACCTTCTCCCCCCTTAAGGGCTTAAACACAAAAATTTTACTAAGGCCCAACTCAACCCCGAGCCTTCTTAGAACCTTAAAAACCTACACAATTAATATTTTAACTAATCTATCACAAGATATAATGCACAAAAATAAATTTTGAATTTCAGGATGTTACATCCATTTACTATATCAAAGCACAATTTAAATTATCTGGAGTCATCATACTATCACAGGTTATATATGGCATGTATAGCTAGACTCTCACATACGCTACGTTAGTCCGAGAATTGACTAAACCGTAGCTCTGATACCAATAAATGTAACACCCCTCACCCGTATTCAACGCCAAAATAGGGTTTCAGAGCATTACCGGACTGATAACACAATTACACATGCATTTTCTCATACATTTCCAAATTTCATTCAAATATCTTTCGACACATTCATGTTGTCCCTAATACGAGCCTATAAGGCCCTAAACATGCATTAGGAGTGGTTCGGGACTAAACTGATAACTTTGAAAACTTTTTGAACATTTATAAAATTTTCTCAAAACAGAGGACACACGCCCGTGTGGCCAAAGACACGCCCGTGTCACAGGCCGTGTGGACATTCGAAATGGGAGCACATGGCCGTGTCCCAGCCCGTGTCTGACACCGTGTAACTCTCTGACTTGGGTCACACGGCCAACACACACGCCCGTGTGGCTACCCCGTGTGCCCTAAAAATGGCCATAAACGCCCGTGTGCCAGGCCGTGTGCTAGGCCATGCTAAACCTGTAGGGTATACTGACTTATGCCACACAGCCAAGTCACATGCCCGTGTGTGAGGCCATGTGGAGCATACTGACTTGATTTTAATTTCAACACCAGAGGACACACGGCCATGTACATAACCATGTGTCATACACGGCTGAGATATACGCCCGTGTCTTTGCCCGTGTGGACAAAAATAGGCTATTTACCAAGCCAATTTGCCACCCAAACTTGTACATATCTACATCAAATTAAAAAGCACCAATAATAAAATCAATAGGCATTTAACAACAATTCCAACCAAGCTCAATTCACTACTTCAATACCAACAATTTACATGTTCATATTACCATGTATTGCCAATTCTAATCATAATAATTCCAAATTCACAAAACATCTATATGCATTATGTCAACCAAACTTTTTACCTTGCCTAAAATCACAAACATACAATAACCATTTCTAACCATTAGCTACCTTAAATGCTAAACTATCACAAACCATTTGCAAGCAATTATGAACCAAATCATAAGCCATTTTCACATATATACATATACATCCAAAACAACCAAATTAAGCCAACTCTCATGGCTATATATACAAACCAAAACATATACATTTACAAGCCAATTTATATGGCTAAAATCATTATCAACACATAATCAAAATGACCAAAGTCCCTATACATGCCATATACTCAAAAAATAAGTTCAAAAGTACCAAATTGATAGATGGATAGTGTGACGAAGCCTCCGAAAATCCCCGAATCCGAGCTAACTTTGGAATCACTATAAAACATAGTAAATTAAACAAAGTAAGCTTTATAGCTTAGTAAGCTCGTATGAAATAAACTCAAACTAATCATAAATACACAAATCATCAATTTGAACATATCAACATGTAATTCATGCTAACTAACAAACCTTTCACATGTTTAATCATATTCTTATATGTGCACTTCACAATTTCTTCGATTTAGAGCTTATACGGTTCATGTACATACCTGTACCATCTCGTATCAATCTCATACTCAACCACATCTTTCATTTACCTGTTGAACCATTCGAAATATTTTTAGATACTTGGAAAACTCGCACACTTAGTGCCAAATAAATAGCTGAAGCTGTATCAATCTCTCACACTAAGTTCCAATATATATATAGCCGAAGCTATCTCGATCATGCACACTAAATGCAAATATATATATAGCCGAAGCTATCTCGACTTCACACACTAAGTGCCCATAATTAATCGAATCATCGTCGAACACAACCGTAGTCTCGTATACACAATTTATACAATATCAAAGCATTTAAAGCATAATTATAACAATGCTTATTACATACGAACTTACCTCAGATGCAAAAATGACGAAACGAGTCGATTAGTCGAGAACTTTGTTTTTCCCTCAATCTAGATCCGAGTTTCACTTTTCTTGATCTATATGTAATCAAAATTAACTTATTTAATCATCTCTCTATTCAATTTAATCCAAAATTCACTTTAAGGCATTTTTACACATTTGCCCCTAGTGTTTCACATCTTTTACAATTTAGTCCTTATTTCATATAAACACAAATTCATGCAATTCAACCACAACCCATGCTAGAAAAATTTCAATTAGGTCCCTAGCTGCCCATATTTTCCATTTATATCACATTTTAACCACAAAGTTTCCATATTTCTCAATTTAATCCCTAATTTGCATTTTCACTAAAAATCACTTAATAAAACCTGTATAACTATCATCAAACATCCATAATCTATCATCAAATATAAAAAAAAAACATGCTTATTCATCAATGGCAACATTCTAAATCTTTAAAAATTTTGCAAATTAGTCCCTGGGCTAGCTAGACCTAGTTGCAACGATCTCAAAAACATAGAAATTATTAAAAACGACATAAAAACCATACCTATTTGAGCACAAATGCTTTGGCCGAATTTAAAGATTCTCCCATGGCTATTTAGGTTGTGTTTTTCGGTTGTAAAAGATGAATGAAACAAAAATATTAAGTTGTTTACTTTAATTAACATTAATTACCAAATTACAATTTTAACCTTAATGAAAAATCATTAAAATTCATCTAATTAATGGACATATTTGTCCACTCAAATTAAAAATGGTATAATTACCACTTAAGGACCTCCATTTTAATGTTCCATAGTTATTAGACACCTTTAGCTAATGAAACTCAACTTTTACACATTACGCGATTTAGTCTTTTTTATCAAATTAAGCATTCAAATGATAAAATTTCTTAACAAAATTTTCACACAATCATACTATCATGTTGTAGACATTAAAATAATAATAAAATAATTATTTTGACTTTATATTTTTGGTCCCGAAACCACTTTTCTGATTTGACTAAAAACGGGCTATTACAATATTTCCTAGAGTTGTCCTTATGCCCACCTCCTTAGTTTGTTAGAAAATATACCCTAACGTAAAAACCCTGTAATATGCCATTTCTACATATTCTCTTTCCAAAAATATGTTAACAGTAACCACTCTTTAGTGGTTAATTTATTCTGCAAAATAAAATATCTTCAGATGCCTAGAGAGTACCGAAGAGTCCACAAAACAACCCTCATATACCAACTAGGAAGTTTCAAGTCCATAAAACAACTCTCTAGATAATTCGTTAACCCTCACAAGCTCAGTCAAAATCATAATGTGACAAGTTTAATAAATCACAAATCACCTGCTCAGCAAGCTTGAAGTTGTGAGTCTGCATGTACTCCATTCCAATGTATAAAGTTGGATAATGGCAATCTATAAATAATAAGATGACTTTAACTATGCTTACATGCGATACAAAATGGAGGAGATTTTGGATAATGACAACCAAGAATGAACAAGAACTACAAAAAATATATATCCTTTTAGCTTCTCTATAAAGCAACATCTAGATTGAAGAAAGAACATATAATATAAAATTACCCTGGAAACAGGCGAGCACCAGTCCTGTAAGCTGACATTGCTTGATCACCCTCTTAGCGAATAGCATAAGCATTTACAAAACCTATCCATGAA
Organism: Gossypium sturtianum; assembly: GCA_025698515.1. Lineage (NCBI taxonomy): Eukaryota > Viridiplantae > Streptophyta > Magnoliopsida > Malvales > Malvaceae > Gossypium > Gossypium sturtianum. The sequence goes on from CM046954.1 coordinate 36,332,430, forward strand.
AGAGTAAATGTTCCATCTAAACTTGTCGACTTGCTGCAGAGTAGAGCAACATTAGTCAGTTCAATTGATATGGGAGCCTAATAAGATCAAAATTAAAATATTTTTGACAAGCAGTAGAGATAAATCTAAAAAATAAATGTGTAATTCATATTGAAACTGAATTATTGAACCACAAAAAATCTCCGCGGAAAAAAGTGACAGATAACTCATGAAAATTTGAAAGGACAATGGGCAAAGCTAATATTAGCAAACAAAATCCTAAGAAGATCAAAACTAAAATATAATTTACTAGCGGTAAAAACAAATATAGAGATTAAAGGTATAATGCATGCTAAAAAAGGAATTACCAAATAACCTAGCATTAAATCTCCAAGAAAACAAAGCATATCACCAACCAGTAAAATTGGAAAAGGACAGTGAGCAAAGTTAATAGAAATTAACAAACATAATCAATGGCCAACCCATGAGAGTTTTTATCCTAGAATAATTTCCAAATTATCATGCTAGAGATATCTCTAAATTAACTAAACATGGACACAATGTTTAACCCTTCCAAAGCACACATGAATTCAAGATGCAATACCATCATCAAAACATCTTATGAAGTTTATATTGATAGGTGCTTTTCTTTCTATCAAATGCAAGGTTTTGTTAGTATCAAACAAGGTGATGTTTCATAACATAAATATAAAAAGTTACTCACTTAAGCATCTATTACATTGGTAAATTAGTAACGCTTTGAAATATTTACCTGAAATAATAGCGTGATTGATCATATTTCTTGATACAATAGTAGTAACAGCCTACCGCAAACCATGACAAAGCCCTATAATAAAGTACAAATCAGGTGAACAATGTAATACACTATAGAAACTCTTCATAAAGGAGAAGAAAAAGAAATTTATGCTCAACTAAAACTATTTCTCACTTTTGGGGATAATCCTTTACTAAATTGCAAGCCATTAGGTAAAGCTCATTTGAATTCGCAAGCTCTATTGCCGCTGCTAAATGCACCAAAGTACATTTCAGGTGGAACGGATCCTTTTCAAGCTATCTGCAAGGCAAAATGTAAAGCTTACATTATATAAATTACACATCTTTTTCATACAAATTAAAAACATTATCTGAAATTAAAAAAAAATAGATAAAAATAATAATAGAATGAAATGAAAAATTACCAGATGAGGTTGTCGTTTCGGGGTTGCTGTGTCTGGTGAAGCGTTTATACAGAAGAGATGTTTCTGCGTTGCTGTGGGTTAGGATTTCAAAGATGAGAAAATAAATTAACAAACAAACTAAACCCTAAACATAAAAACTTACATGGTGATGCAGTAGAGGACTATCGACGTCGATGCAGCAGAAGACTGTCGATGGCGATGCGGCAGAAGACTGTCGACAGCAATGTAGTAGACGTTTGGGGAAATCTAAGGGATTTGGGGATTTTGATTTTGGGAAAAAACTAAGGGATTTGGGGAAAATTTTTTAGGGAAAAAATAAGGGATTTCGAGAAACTGATTTGGGGATAAAAATAAGGCTAGCAAAAACGACGTCGTTTAGTTAAAAATAGAAGGATATTTTTTGGCGTTTTTCTCATAAACACCACTATTGTTTTACCTTTAGCGGCTTTTATGAAAAAATGTTGCTATTGCTTTACCTTTTGTGGCGTTTATGAGAAAAACGCTGCAGATGCTTTACCTTTTACGATGTTTTTCTCATAAACACCGCTATTACTTTACTTATTATGGCGTTTTTCAATTAGCGCCACTAATGTATAACATTTACGGTGTTTTCGGTCCAAACGTCACTAAAAACGCCGCTAAAAGCTTAATTTCCTGTAACAGGTGTGTCGTCACATTTTATCGTGGTGGACATTTGATTTTCAAGCAAGCTTATGGTAATAGCATTTCTTGTTCGACTGTTGAGTGCACAATATTTGAACCTTAAACACTTTGACTGCTTTGAGTGATCTTGAGTGAGGATGTCAATTCTTGTTGATTTTGGATTTAAGGTAATTATTTAGATAAGGGGATACTTATACGTTTTTGCACTTGAAAAAGTTCGGCTTGAACTACTTGAATCTTTAGTGTCCTTTTGGTTGAATTTCCAATTCGTGATTGTTTACAAATTATCTTGAAACATTATTGATGAAAATGACAAATTGAGAAAAGTTAATTTGAATGCGGGTTGAGGATTTTGCTTAAGGACAACAAATGCTTAAGTGTGGGGATATTTGATAAATGCCAAAAGTAACATGTTTTAGTATCATTCTTAATGCATTTTTAGATGATTATTCGATTTAAAATGGTGAATTTTATGCTCTTAATCTTTTAAATTCATGTTTCTCTACTTAGGAGAGCATTTGGGAGCAAAAGGAGCGAAAAACGAGCAAAAATCAGAAAATCAGAGCAAGTTTCAGGAGCCATACAGGCTGGACACACGACCATATGAGTCACACGGGCTACCACATGGCCATATGCCAGACTATGTGAAAATCATGAATCACACTCCAAACCTACAGGAAAACGCGTTTGTTAGGTTTTTCAAGCATTTTAAGACCTATATATGGCAAAGATAAGAAGAGAGGAGATAGCCGTCACAGAATACTCAAGAAAACAACTCGAAAAGCATCATTGAAGCCGACTCTGAAGTAGATTTCTATCAAGATTGAAAATCTCCTTTTGATTTCTTTGAAGTTAATTATGATTTTCTTGGTTTCTTGTGGTTATATTGTCTTTGGGATGTTTTTACTTGCTATTATGAACTAATTTTCTAAATACCTAGGGAGATGAACCATAGAATGAATTATGTTATTTGATTTCTATTTTTATGCAATAAATACTTGGGTCTTGTTCTCAATTATGTGTGCTTAATTCTTAGTTTGATATTTCTAGACTATTAATCCATGTTTGATGTGTTTGATAGTTTTAGGGTTTGGTTAGCCCTTACCGACCCTACGATATGCCCACAGTCGATCGGAACGACCCGTTCAACCCTAAGAAAAATTTTAAAAAAATAGGCCCACATGCCCGTGTGGCTTGCTCGTGGAGCCCACACGCCCAGATTGGCCTTGCCCGTGTGACCCACAAGGCCTGGCCCAAAACCCACACGCCCGTGTGCCACACCTACACTACCATACGACTGTGTCTTGCGTACGGCCATGCCTTCATCGACCACATGGCCGTGTCTCGCACATGGCCAGGCACACGCCGATGTGGCGTCGATAGAATGGTTTTTCAAATTTTGTCGAAGCTCGATTTTCTATGTTTCGGGAACACACCTGGTTTGTTTTCGCAGCGAAAATAATCCCAAGACCACTCAAACCTAAGACACTGCAACCAAATGCCCAAATTCAGTACACACTTACGAAACTCAAACCAAAAATATTCCACAAACGGAGCCTTACAACATCAAACAATGAACTCGAATACTTACCGCCAACGATAGAAACCCGTAACGCTCAAATCGCTGCCGAAGCACCAACTGATTCTTGCCCTTCCCCTAACCAAGAGCAAACAAAAAAACCCTTTTAAGACACTAACCACGAAACACTAAGATCACATCAATACAAGACTTACCAAACGAATGCAGTCAAAAGTTGCACAAAATGAGGCGAATTTGGAAAAACAGAGAAGGAGAGGAAGAGACGAAAATAGAATAGAGGAGAAAAGGGAACAAAAAACGTTAAAAAGGGAAAAGGAATTTTGGGAAAACAAAACAAAATAAAATAAAATAAAAATCTTTTTAATTACTAAAATCCTGCTAATATCCTAACTCCCCACTAATCCACATCCAACTACTCAAGAATTTTGATTCCTTTCAACTTCTATCAGATACTCGAAGAAAAAATTATCACCTGCGCTCATGCAAGGATTTGAACACAGGACCTCCAACACAACAACCCCCTTACCACTCGAACCAGCAGGCTCATTCTGATATGAATTAACAGACAATTTTCTATAAGTCCACTCAACAAGGGTAAGGCTTGGATAAAAAATAATAAAAATTACCAAAGTGGAAATTGAACCCAAGACCTCTCACACACACCTAAAACACTTAACCACTGAAACAGATACACAATTGTGTCAAATATTTACAGAAACAGAAATAAATTATTCAGGTCATTACAACTCTACCCCTTAAAAGAAATTTCGACCTCGAAATTTACCGATCTGAACAGATAAGGATACTACTGACGCATCGAGTCCTCAGGTTCCCACGTGGCTTCCTCAGTGCCAGGATTCCGCCACAGAACCTTCACTAACGATAAGGACATCCTCCTTAGCACCTTAATATCACGACCCAAAATCTGAACCGGCTCCTCCTCAAAAGATAAATCCGGTCTAATCTCGATCTCCTCAACAGAAACAACGTGAGATGGATCAGACCGATACCGCCTTAACATCGAGACATGAAATACATTGTGGATATGGTCTAACTCTAGAGGTATCTCCAACTGATAAGCGACCGGTCCCACTCGCATCAGAATCCGATACGGCCCAATAAACCTAGGGCTTAACTTGCCCTTACGACCGAACCTTAGAACTTTCTTCCACGGAGAAACCTTAAGAAAGACTTCTGCCTATCAGAAGTCGCCTTTAGATGATCCCGAATCAATCTAACCTTATCTTCGGTCTCAGAAACCAACTCAGGACCCAAAACCCAACGCTCACCCTACTCAGTCCAACATAACGGAGTACGACACTTACGATCATACAAAGCCTCGTAAGGTGCCATCTGAATGCTAGTCTGGAAACTGTTATTGAAGGCGAACTCAGCTAGTGGCAGATAATCCTCCCAACTACTCGAAAATCTATTACACAACTCTGAAGCATATCCTCCAGTATTAATCACCCTCCTAGATTGACCATCGATCAGAGGATGGAATGCAGTACTGAAGTCTAATCTCGAACCTAGAGCTTCGTGCAATTTCTTCCAGAACCGAGAAGTGAAACGAGGATCTCTATTAGAAATTATCGAAACAGAAACCCCGTGCAATCTTACAATCTCGGAGATATAGAGCTTCGCTAACTTCTGCAGAGAGTAGTCTGTCCGAACCAAAATAAAATGAGCAGACTTGGTCAATCAATCCACGATGACCCATACAGAATCCTTCTTAGTTGGTGTCAAGGGCAACCCACTAACGAAGTCCATCGTTACTTGTTCCCACTTCGACAAGGGAATCTTAATGGGTTGTAACAAACCCAAAGGCAACTGGTGCTCAGCCTTAACTTGCTGGCATGTCAAACAATGAGCAACAAAATCTGTAACCTCACGTTTCAAATCCGGCCACCAATAGAGCTCACGAAGATCACGATACATTTTATTACAACTGGGATGCATAGCATGAGGGCTACTATGTGTATCCCTCAGAATCGACTGCCTCAGATCAGAATCATTCGACACACAGATCCAACCTCGAAAACACAAAACTCCATCTTTATTGAGCCCAAAACCTGAAGTACTACCACTCTCAATCTAATGAAACTGCAAACCCAGATACTCATCCCCTATCTGCTTATCCCGAATCTAATCAATCCAAGTCGGCTTAACTTGTAACTCGGCTAAAAGACTCCCATTATCAAACAGACTAAGATGAGCGAACATCGCTCTCAAATTATTCATCGCTGTACGACTGAGAGTATCGGCCACCACATTGGCCTTACCAGGATGATACTCTATCGTGCAGTCATAATCTTTGAGTAGCTCAATACTTCAGCGCTGTCTAAGATTCAACTCCTTCTGAGTAAGGAGGTACTTGAGGCTCTTGTGATTAGTGTAAATGATACACCTTTCACCATACAAATAATGCCTTCAGATTTTCAACGCAAAAACTACCGCAGCCAATTTGAGATCATGCTTCGAATAATTCCTTTCATCTGTCTTAAGCTGACACGACACATAAGCCACAACTTTTCCATCTTGCATCAATACACATCCCAAATCGACGTGCAACACATCACTGTAGACCAAAAATTTCTTACCAAATTTAGGTTGTATCAGTACGGGAGCCTGAGTTAGAACAGACTTGAGATTCTCGAAGCTCGATTGTTGCACATCAGTCCAAACAAAAGGAACACCCTTGCGCAGAAGCTTAGTCAAAAGAGTTGCAATCAAAGAGAACCCCTCGACAAACCGCCGATAGTATCCCGCAAGACCTAGAAAACTACAAATCTCAGATACATTCTTAGGCTGTTTCCAATCCAGCACAGCCTCAATCTTCCTCGGATCAACACGGATCCCTTCAGCAGAAAACACATGCCCCAGAAAAGTTACCTCTCGCAACCAGAACTCACACTTGCTCAACTTAGCGTAGAGCTGTTTCTCTCGGAGTATCTGAAGCACTACTCTAAGATGTTCATCATGTTCATCCTCGATCTTAGAGTAAACCAGAATATCATCGATAAATACCACGATGAACTAATCCAGATATGGCTGGAAGACTCAGTTCATCAAATCCATGAATGCATCCGGAGCATTCGTCAGACCAAAAGGCATAACTAAGAACTCGTAATGCCCGTAACGAGTCCTAAATGTAGTCTTATGAACATCATCTTCCTTAACTCTAAGCTGATAGTACCCAGAACGGCGATCTATTTTCGAGAACACTGAAGCCCCTCGGAACTGATCAAACAGATCGTCGATCCTAGGAAGTGGATACTTGTTCTTCACAGTCAGTTTATTCAACTGCCGATAGTTAGTGCACATCATCATGGTCCCATCCTTTTTCTTAACAAACAAAATCGGTGCCCCCACGGAGACACACTAGGACGGATGAAACCATGATCTAGAAGCTCTTGAAGTTGAGCCTTAAGCTCTGCAAGCTCCTTCGGTGCCATACGGTATGGAGCGATAGACACCGAAGCTGTACTCGGTAGAAGCTCAATACCGAACTCAACTTTGTGATTCAGAGGTAAACCCGGTAACTTTTCAGAAAAGACATCCGAAAAATCCATCACCGCTCTGATATCCTCGATAGAAGAGTCTTCAGAAATAGAAACACTAACTTAAGCCAAATACGCCTCACACTATTTTCGAATCAGTTTCTCAGCCACAATAGCGGAGATCACATTGGATAGATAATCTCGACGCTCGCTGATCACAACCACTTTCTTATCATCCTCAGTCCTCAAAATGACCCTCTTAGTCGCGCAATCTAAACTGACTCGGTGCTCAACCAACCAATCCATACCCAGAATCAAATCGAACTCCCCAAACGGTAACTCTATCAGATTTTCAAGAAATACAACCCCTTGCATCTCTAACGGAAAATCCCTATAAAGTTTACTAACCCAAACAGACTACCCCAACGTGCTTAGCATAGTAACCTCACTAGAAGTGCTCTCAACTGAAATTCCCAAGTTTTCAGAAACATAACTAGCTATATAGGAGTGTGTAGAACCTATGTCTATCAGAGCAGTATAAGGTATATCAAAAATAAAGAATGTACCCGTGATAACATCAGGAGTGTCTCTATCCTCACGGCGTCGTGCAGCATAAACCAGTGCAGGCTGCCTCACCTCAGTCTAACTAGCACCTCTGCCCGGTGCTCTCTGTCCACGGCCCATACCATTACCACCCCTAGTTGGTCTACGGCCCCTAGGTGGCTGCTGAACTGCCCTCTGATACGGTGCTCCAAGGATCCACACCTCCAGCAAGCCCCTAACCTCCTCTAACACTCACCCGAATGGCGCCTAGCACAGTCACTACATGGCTGAATTTCAGTAGGAGCAACAGGAACCTTCACTCTAACAGACCCATCAGGTCTGGCCCATTTCTTAGGCCTTTGAACTGAACTAGAGGGCTCTGAATCCCTTTTATTCTTGCCTCTCTCATGGTACCTATTCTGGCGCTCCACGCGCTTAACCTCTTCGGCGATCTTCGCCTTATCAACCAAAACCGCAAACTCTCGCTCCCTCTGCGGAGCAATCAAAACCCTCAAACTATCCCTCAGACCGTCCTTAAAGCCAACACATTTCTTGTACTCAAACGCCACCATGCCTCGAGCGTAGCGGCTCAATCTCAGAAACTCGGCCTCATACTCGGCCACAGATCTATCACCTTGCGTGGGATTCATGAACTCACACCTACGAGCATCCACATAGCTCGCCCCCACATACTTTCCCTGAAAGGCAGTCTTGAAGAAGTCCCAGTTCAAAAAATCAGGCTGAGTACCATCCTCTACCGATAAGCACCACTGATATGCCTCGTCGCAAAGCAAAGAGACTAGACCCTTAAGTTTCTGCTCGAGAGTACAGTCTATATCATTCACAATCCTCTTGGTGGCCTCCAACCAATACTCGGCCATAGTAGGGGCAACTCCAGTGACACTCCTAAACAGCTCAGCTCCATTGGACCGGGGTCGTTCAGTTACTGACCCACGGCCCCTAGATCCAGAATGGGGTCTAGCGACCCTCTCTAATACCCTCAACATGGCTTGGGACAGTGCGTTGTCCCTAGCCAAACGGCTTCGAGACCCAGTCTCAGTAGAAGGCGAAACTGGTGTCTCACTCGTATCTAAATTTGGCATACTGCCCAGAGAGGAAGACTCAGCTCGAGCTCCCCTACAGCCTCTACTGCAGCCACGAATACCATGTTCGCGAGTTCCACGAGCACTCATCGTAATTCAAATTTGTCTACATTATAAAAATTTATGCATCAATTCCAATGTTTATTAACATATATTTTATGCATAATTTATTAGAAGTTCAGAAATGTTTTCAAAGGTTTCAGTCTCTAACTATTTCAGTACAATTTTAGAAAGTACTATCTACAATGTTTTCAAAATATACTATCTAAGTTAAGAAATACTTACAGGATCGACGCCGGAGACTCAGTGTACCACATACTTTCTCAAAATTACTCAAACTATTTGAAAATCAGTTCTTTTTAAAACAAAATTTTTGGAACCCAAAATTTCACAGCCCGAGTTTTGCAATCTGACTCTGATACCACTAAATGTAACACCCCAAACCCGGCCTAGACATTATGGCCAAATCCAGAGATGTTACAAGGTAAGGTTTTGAAAACAGAGTCGTTTCGTCAAATTATTCAATTTTATAGTTCATATTCGTTTATAACTATTTTCGAAAGTGTTATTTAATTCATTTACTTACTAAAACATAATTTACAGCGGAAGTCTTAAAACCGTAATATTTTAGAAATCCAGTTTGTGTTTTCAGAAAAACTTTTGTTTTCGTAAAACTGTGTTTCCCATCGTGCATCACAACGAAAGAGTCAAAAATCAAATCCAAAACCAAAATAAAAACCAACAGTCCAGAGAGTCCCAAAAATTATAAACTCTCAAATTAAACCAGAATTACAAATAAAAAACGTAATTTACTAAGTAAAACAGTTCTCGATCAAGTGGGCACCGCTGAGCCTCCGTCGCACCGACAGCGTCTAAGTTTATGGATTACCTGAACAGAACAGACAAATAGATGTGAGTTTTCGTAACTCAATGTGTAACCCAACAGAAATAGACATGCAATACCAGTAAACTCATACACAGTCAAATACAGATTCAGGTTCGGACCTAAGCCCTTTACAGATTCAGATAACAGAACAGATATGCAAATCAGAAATACAAAATCTTACCCCCATCCTCTACACACCAACTCAGACCATCCCATCGCACAATGTGGGGTTAAAAACACCCACCCATCCCTACACACCATATCGTGCCATTACGGCACATGTCAGATAAAGTGCAGCCAAGCTGCCAGAATATAGGAAATGATCGCCATACAGAACACTTCCTCCACATATACCAATCCCACCCCAATCAGATATATATAAACAAAGTTATCATGCTCACATGCTCATATTCAGATATCAGATATATAAATACATCAGACTAATCAGACATGCATAACAACATCATATTCAGAATAGAATATGAGACTAACAGATCACATAGTTTTAGGGTTTGGTTAGCCCTTACCAACCCTACGATAGGCCCATAGTCAATCGGAACAACCCGTGCAACCCTAGGGAAAATTTTAGAAAAATGGGCCCACATGCCCGTGTGAGCCCACACGCCTAGATTGGCTTTGCCCGTGTGACCCACACGGCCTGACCCAAAACTCATACACCCGTGTGGCCCACACGCCCAACTTGGCCTAGCCCGTGTGGCCCACACGGCCACACCCACAATACCACACGGCCATGTCTTGCGCAAGGCCATGTCTTCGTCGACCACACAGCCGTGTCTCACACACGGCCAGGCACACGTCCGTATGGCGTCGACAGAATGGTTTTTCAGGTTTTGTTGAAGCTCGATTTTCTACGTTTCAGGTACACCCCTAGTTCGTTTTCGCTGCGAAAATAATCCTAAGACCACCCAAACCTAAGAAACAGCATCCAAATGCCCAAATTCAGTACACATTTATGAAAATCAAACCAAAAATATTCCACAAATGGAGCCTTACAACATCAAAAAATGAACTCGAATACTTATCGCTAACGACAGAAACCCGTAACGCTCAAATCACTGCAGAGCACCAACTGATTCTTGCCCTTCCCCTGACCGAGAGTAAACAAAAAAACCCCATTAAAACACTAACCATGAAACACTAAGATCGTATCAATACAAGACTTACCGAACGAACACTGTCAAAAGTTGCACAAAAGAAGGCGAATTTGGAAAAATCGAGAAGAAGAGGAAGAGACGAAAATAGAACAGAGGAGAAAAGGGAGCAGAAAATGTCAAAAAAGGAAAAGGAATTTTGGGAAAACAAAATAAAATAATTAAAAAAAATAAAATTAAATAAAAATCTTTTTAATTACTAAAATTCTACTAATATCCTAACTCCCCACTAATCCACATCCAACTACTCAAGATTTTTGATTCCTTTCAACTTCTATCAGATACCCGAAGCAAAACTTATCACCTACGCTCGTGCAAGGATTCGAACACAGGACCTCCAACACAGCAACCCCATTACCACTCGAACCAGCAGGCTCATTCTGTTATGAATTAACAGACAATTTTCTATAAGTCCACTCAACAAGGGTAAGGCTTGGATAAAAAATAACAAAAATTGTCAAAGTGGGAATTGAACCCAATACCTCTCACACACACCTAGAACACTTAACCACTGAAGCAAATACACATTGTGTCAAATATTTACAGAAACAGAAATAAATTATTCAGGGCGTTACATTAGTAGTCAAAAGCTTCATCCAAGACGTGAAGAAGCTAGTATCCATGGATCCCAAATCACTGTGCGGGCTAGAACTTTACAACGGTATCCTCATGCGCTACGTTAAAGCTTCCTCCGCTTACTTAGGCAAGCAAGAAGACGCCGTAGATTTCGACATCACCTGTTACAGGAGCAAAGACCCCATGGCTCCTAAGCTTTACCAGGACGTGTTGGAAAATATCGAGCAAATGGCGTTGTCCAAATACGATGCGTTGCCGCATTAGGGGAAGAATCGGAACCTGATGTTCGATGGGGTGATCAAAAGATACAAAAATGGTGGAGAGTTCTTGAAGGTTAAAAATACAAACAGACCATTGAGATTATTTTCAAGTGAGTGGACTGACCAGGTTCTTGGGCTAAGAAATGGGTTCACCATATTGAAAGAAGGGTATACTTTAGAATGACTGTGTATTTGTTCCCAAGATGTTTACTATGCTCCAAACAAAGGCTATCTTGTAGGCCTGGGAAAACTTTTACGGATGCAAGAGTGTGCGCTAAGAATTAGGGGTTTGATTATTTAGTTTATTCCTTTATAGAAGAACGCTATTCATATATGGAAAAAAAAAATATCAACATAAAGAAAATGTGATTATTGTAAGGTGGAAGTGGAAGGTGTAAATCTAAATAGTATTTCAGCTTTGTCATTAACTCAGTATCTTATTAGCAATTTAACTTATTAAAATATTAACCACATAAAAAATTACGTAACCATGTAAATGGATAGTGACTCATATCTACAAGGTGTACTTTAATACCAAGTACAGCAACTAAAAGCACAAGCAAGAGAGTCAAATCTCAATTTTGCCTGCAGGGTCGACTTTTGGGCTATGGCTAGTAAGGGTGTGCAAATTTTGGGTAAAACCGAATTAATACAGTTAACCGATCGAATTCGGTTAATCGGTCGGTTAACCGAATTAATTCGGTCGAGGGTCGGTTAATAATTTTTTGAAAGTTCAGTTAACGGTTAATTCTGTTCGAAATCAGTCGATTAACCGAATTAACCGAATTTAATAAATAATATTACAATATATAAGTATTCAGTCAGTTTGGTTAATTTTTTAGAAATATAAATTAATCGGTCAGTTAAGTCGGTTAATTTTTGATATGTTTTATACTTGTTTTAACCAAAAATAAAAATATATATAAATTTTGATTAATTCGGTTAACCGGCCGAATTAACCGAAAAGGTTAGGTTCGGTTAATTTTTTTTGAAAAAAATTTGGGTTCGGTTAACGGTTAAGGGTTTAAAAGGGTCGGTTAATTCGGTTAATGGTAGTTCGAGTCGGTTAACTGATTGAACACCCCCAATGGCTAGCCATAGCTTCTTAAACAGTTTTTGTTATTTCGTTTTTAATTTCAACTCATATTATCAAAAAAAAAATATCACAGTTTCGTGGTGTTTTATTTTGTTCGCTATATTTGTTTTCTGAAATAATTAGTAGTTTTAGTTTTAGCTTTTAGTTTTTAGTTTTAGTAATTAATGATGTTTTTAGGAGATTTGTGAAATTAAAGGTACCACCACATTTATTGAGAATTACTTTTGGATGGATTTAACATAATATAGCAGGGGGATGTGTCTGTAAAATTGAAATCTAAAATGATGATGAGAAGGAAATACAATTTGAGACTTGATTTTTTGTACATTATTAATACGTAGCAATACTTCTCTTAGGGCTATTAGCAATTATTTATTTGTTGACTAGAATTAACAATCAAGTTGGTTTAATTACGATGAGGCTAGTGTGCAATTTTAAGCGGTTTGATTTATGTGATGCATCTCTAGTTTATTTTTAAATTCTTTTAATATTGTGGTTACTCTTAATTTACCTTTCTTCTCTTTTGAGATTACTCTATAAGCATATTATTTGTGCATCAATTTATACTATTTCATTTATCATTTGTATTATGTATCAAATCTTTGTTTATGGTTGCTATTAATAATAATATTTTATTAAAAATCTTAATAAGAGGGGTAGTGAATGCTTACCCATGAAAATTGAGCATTATAAATCTTGTTATTAACCCAAGCTAGATGTGAACAAAGCGGAGCTAGCTTTGGCAACCTTGGGGTTGCAATTCTATTCCTCAGGCCTATTAAAACCTGTCTTTGTCTTTGCGATGAGTCAGTGAAAAGGGTAGGACCACTTAGGTATCAGTTGTACCCAATTTCCATTTCCCATCAAAGGTAACATCTACATGAATAATAGGTGACCCAAGGCCTCGAAAAGTTGTTTTTTGCTTGTCTCGTAGAATTGATTCGATACAACTGAATCTACCCATCAAGTGACCCACCAACAGTAGAGCCAAAACTGCCAAAACTAAGTCGCACACTCGCAATGGTTAAGGCTTAGACGAGATTATTGTTGAAATGATAAGAAAAGTTTTATCTAAAAATTTCACATGTTCGCAATCCTTTTTTAATTTGATGTCTGTTTCGATTTAGACTTGTCATTTTATTGTTCTTTCATGTTGTTCTTTTCAATTCACCATAATTTTTTATTTGCATGAAATGAAGTGTGAAAAGAATATTTTACTGTTTCAAATTAATGGTTTTACACATCACTTCCATTTCGTATTTATTATTCTGTCCAAGAGCTATAGATCAATTAGTACCCCATATACACTTCTAATTATATCCCATCTAGATTCGTGACCTTAACCTTAAAAATAATGTTAAATTATAAAAATCATTTCATATATTGTCTGTAAAGTTAAAATAAAAATTCTGAGATGTTTTCTTATATTATTATTTTTTATTTTTTACTATACCAAAGAATACATCATACCCTTCATTCTATTTGTAGAACTTTTAAAATTCATTATGTGGTGTATAAAATTAAATTTTTCTGTATAAAAAAATTGTATATATGATTAAAAGGGAAAAATTAATAAAGTGTTTTCCAAGAAATGCAAAGAGCTGTACACTTAAAAAAAATTGTGTTGATGATTGATTGGCACGTGGAAGAATAGGTGGTTGAAATGAATGGTTTACTCTGCTTAAGAAAGGGTGAAGAGTTATCTAGTAGGGTGATCAGAGTTGAGGATGAGAAGGAATAGGTGAGAGAGAGAAACTCGTCCTTTTGGCTACATGCTCCGAGCTTATATACCTTTAGTCCCTTGTCCTAAGGCATCAACGTCACATGTCTAGCTACCATTAGCGGGTCAGAGGCAAGTAGGCAAGTGGTCTGATGGTATAGGTCTAGGTAGAGTGACATATGATGTGTTCTAGGTCACCTTAGATGGGACTTGCTCAATTAGAAGTCTGACATCGCGGTTCATAAGTAGGGTCTACTCAGTTGCTAAATCAGAGGAATTTTGCGAAGGTTCCTCCAAGGGATTTGTTCATACCACTCATGAGGTTAACCTTTTGATACGTCTTGAGGGGGTGCAACAGGTTGTTATGTATGAAACAATTTGCATCTCATTTAACTTTTTTTTTAATCAAGTCAAGTCAAAATTAGTAACATGATAATGAAAATGAAAAAAAAACTATATCAACATTTAGTCTTTGGACTTGGCAATATTTATCATCATGATCGCTAAATTTTATTGTCTACATTAATTTTGAAATGTAGCATTTTTTTTTTCAATTTGATCATTGAACTTGGATTCTATTAAAGGTATGAAGACATGAAATTTTGAGATCGTGTCATGTCATTACTAGATTTTTAAAAATTTATAATTTAGACATGAATGTATACAGACTTATTTTTTTTAGTATAAATACTCATTAAGAACACTTTAAAACTCAAGAGAGAGATATCCAAGCATCAAACATTAGAGAATAAACTTCAAATCTTTACTTTTTCATTTCTTTTATACATATTCTTTAGGGGTTTAATGTTAGATCTTCCATCACTCTCATTTTTGTTTCTTTGATAGCTTAATTTTTGTAAACGCACATATTGTAGAGATCTCTTTGTTTGCTCTCTTTCATATCACCAATTGTATATTGGAAGATTATAATTGAGCCATAAAAACTAAGAAGAGTTCTAGTTTAGCTAGTGGCGAAGCCAATGGGTATAGCAGGGGTCTCATCCCCCTAAAATGAAAAATTTTCCATTTAGGCACCTTTTATAATTTATAAAATTTTAAATTAGTAATGGTAAAATTGCACTTTGGCCTCCCAAAATGATAAAAATTTGATTTAATCTTTTAAAAATTATAAAGATACAGAATATTAAAATGGTGAAATTACATTTTTACTATTGTCAAAATATACAATTTAATTCTGCCCCCACCCCCAAAAACAAGATAGGGGAAAATGTTCTATTGAACTTTAAGAAAAAGATTGTATTGTAAAGGTTATCAATTCTAATGGTAGAAAGTTAAGGTAGTTGAGATAGACAATTGAGTCAAACTATTTGTTAAGCTATTCTTCTTTGATCTTATCATTTAGAATAGTTTGTAAAAAATTTCAAAATATCAATTTACTCCTTAATATTTTTGGACCTAACAAAATGTGTGGCATTGGAAAGATTTTTATAGAAGGTAATAAAATTTAAAAAAAAATACCACAGTGGACCCAAGCTCACAACCACAAAATTGAACGTCTTATTCTTTACTATACCATGAAACTCATTTTTCCATTTACATGAAAATGAATACATGTACTAACTAGTAATCTACCTACAGGTCAAATTAATCTGCTCAAAATCAAAATAAAACATAAATGTAGGCCCACAAACTAAATAGCCCCAAAATCAAAATGAAACATAAAATGGGCCTACAATTGGGCTGAAACAGAATTAAAATTTTAGTTGGAAAGTCCAAAATGAAAGCCATATCAAATATGGGCTTAGCCTATATAAAGACCCAAAATTAAAACACTAGATAAAATGGGCTTGAAAACAACTATTTAACCCAAAATCTAATTCAATCTAATTTAGAGGCTAATTTTATAAGCCTCGAGATCTATCCAAAAATCAGTTCAAATGAAATCCAAAATCTATAATTTTCCTCTTTAATCATTGTTGTGGAATAGTAATAAGGCAAAAATTATGAAGAATTTCGTCCATCTAGGTTTCTGAGAAAAGATCTTAAGGCTCAACTTTTTTTTTGTCCTAACTAGGGTATCTATCGTTGATAACAGTGACTAATCCTCTCACCATGGGTGCTCTCCAAAGAGGTAAATGACTAGTCATGAAATATACTTCATTCCCATGAAATATACTGAGATCTTATTGCCTCTTCTGGTTTTCAGGTTACTTCCTCTACGTTATAATTACGTCATAGGACTTTCACCAATGGTACTCATTTATTCCTCAGCTCTTTCACTTCTCGAGCTAAGATTTCAACCGTTTTTTCCTCATAGGATAAATCAGCCTGAACTTGTATTTCTTCCACCAGAATAACATGAGACGGGTCAGATCTTTATTGTTGCTTTCAATCTGCCCTTGATCAAATTTACCACATTTTCAACTTCCTGAATCAATTCTGACTCAACAACCTTTCTCTCGCTCAATTCTGGCCAACAAATTGGCGTTCTACATCTACGACCATATAAAGCTTTTATATGGAGCCATCTGAATGCTCAATTGGAAATTGTTATTAAACACAAATTCAGCTAATGGTAAATATCATTCCCAACCATCTTCGAGATTAACAATACAGGCTCGCAACATTTCTTCTAGTACTTGAATAACTCACTCTAATTAGCCATCACACTGAGGATGGAATGTCGTGTTGAAATTTAACCTCGTACCTAACGATTCATGCAACTATTTCCAGAATCTCGAGGTAAAGCAAGGATCTCGATATGAGATAATAGACACAGGCACATCGTGCAGTCTAACTATCTCACGGATATAAATTTAGCTAACTTCGAAAGTGACCAATTAGTTCTCACTGCAAGGAAATGGGCAGACTTTTTCAATCGATCCACTATCACCCAAATTGCATTTTTTTTGCTCGAAGTTAACGTTTGACCAACTACAAAATCCATAGTAATTTATTCTCATTTAAATTATGGAACCGAGATGGGTTGAAGCAACCTAGTGGGAACCTGATTCTCGACCTTTATCCCTTGACAGATCAGACATTTAGGGATATGCCCTACAATTTCTCTTTTCATTCCAAGCCACCATTATGATTCTCGCAAGTCACAGTACATTTTCATACTACCGGAGTGCATAGCAAAAGGACCATCGTGAGCCTCGCGTAAAATCATTTATTTCAAGGTAGCATTATCAGGAACAAAAAATTGATTTCGAAACTGGAGGCTAACACTCGTAACAATGTTGAAACTCTCAATATCACCTTACTGAACAAACTTTATTTTCTTTGCTAACTTAGCATTAGCAAAATGTGCCTCATTAATTTGATCAAGCAACACTTGCTTAACTTTCAACTCAACTAATAGACTGCCATTATCACAAATACTAAGCTGGGCAAACATCACTCTCAAATGATTTTCAACTTCAGGCTCAGAGCATCAGCTACGACATTTTATCCTTACACTGATTATCCCATACGAAGGGCACATTTTGTACAAGAGTTTTTTCATTGGTAAAGCTATTTTAGAAAACTCGTTCACGAATCTCCTGTAAAAATTGACAAAGCCAAAGTTTCGAACTTCAGGCTCATTTTCGGTGCTTTCCACTGAAGGATAGTTAGATATTTTTAGGGTCAACCCGAATTCCCTCAACTGAGATAACATGCTTCCAAAAAATGATTTCAGAAAACTAAAATTCACGCTTACTAAGTTTCTCGAATATCTACTTCTCATGCAATACCTGCAGTATGGTTATCAAATGCTTATCATGCTCAGCCTCTGATCTAGAGTATATCAGAATATCATCGATAAACACCACCACGAATTGATCCATGTAGGCCAGGAACATACAGTTCATGAGATCCATGAACGCCCCAAGTGCATTCATCAGCCCGAATGGCATCACAAGAAATTCATAGTGACCTTACTGTGTACAAAATGCCATTTTTGGTACGTCACTATCTTTCACCTTCAACTAATAATATCCTGATCTCAAATCAATCTTAGAGAAGACTGATGGACCTTTCAACTGATCAAAAAAATCATTGATACATGACAACGGATACCAGTTCTTAATTGTCAACTTATTCAATTATCGATAATCAATGTAGAGTCGCATCAACATATCTTTCTTCTTAACAAACAACATTAGAGCTCCTCAGGGCGATATACTAAGACGTATAAAGTCGCGGTCCAAAAGATGTTGCAATTGAATTTTTAGCTCTTTTAACTCTGTTGGTGCCATTCGGTATGGGGCAATTGACATAGAAGTTGTACCTAGGAAACTTCAATTGCAAATTCGACCTCGCATTCAGGAGGCAATTTTGGTAATTCTTAAGGAAATACATCTGGGAACTCGTATACTGTTCAAATCTTGCTTATATGGTTTTCATCCGAGTTTGAGTTAATAATATAGGTAGAAATACTTCACAACCTCGATTCGAGATTTTATTAGCTCGAATAGATGAAATGATACTAGTTAAACCACTTGATCTGATGCCATTCACTTCCACTATCTCACCTCTCTGACTCTGGACGAAAAACATTTTTTTACGGTAGTCCAGAACTACACCATGCTCGGTTAATTAGTCATTTCCAAAATCACATCAAAACCGCCAAATGGCATAATCAACAAATCAATAGGAAATGATATATTATGGATTTCCAATGGACATCGTCTACAAACTTGACCAACGAGCATAGTCTGTCCCAAAGGACTCAAAACAATCATAGCCACTTTCAACAACTTAGATTTTAGATTTCCCGATTTCACAAAACTAGAGTTGATATAAGAATGCAATGAACTAGGATCAATTAAAGAATACACAGGTTTTGAATATAAAAGGAAAACATCTGCTACAACATCGATAGTATCACCCTCTTCACGGGTCTAGACAACGTAGGCTCGTGTTGGGCCTCTAGCCTCAAATTTCTGAACAATCAGAGTAATATATTTCCTCTGACCTCTCCTAGAAACAAAACTACCACGAGGATTTCCCCAACCCCTTATAGTAGGACTGGACCTTTGAGTGGCAACAGGAGAAGCATAATCATTTTTCGAGCATTCTCGACTAAAATGCTCTAGGGATCCTCAATAGAAACACGCATCTGTCTTCTTCCAACACTCGCTACAGTGCCCTCTTCCATAAGAATCACATTTGGCATCTCCTTACCTCTCGCAAGGCCTCATACATTGCCTACCGATACAGACGGTTGTCGATCTTGGCCTCTCTCAGATATGGCAATCCTCAAATTTTACCTCTAAGATCCCCAAGAATCCCTAGCCCGACTAGGTAACGAATGCGAACTAGAAGCCCTTAGTCTTTTCTCGAAGGCTCGGGAGGGTTCAGTCTTTTTTTATCAAGGCCTATGGCCTGCTCAACCCTCTTTGCACATCCAGTCATATCGACAAATTCTTTCAGTTTATGCGATACTAGCTGAACTCTGATCTCAACTCGCAATCCTTAGAGGAATTGCTTACAGCTCTCTTCCTCTGATGGAATCAATTCTAAAGAATACTTGCTAAGCCGTAGAAATTCCCGTTCAAAATAGATCACCAACATATCACCATGTCTCAGCATCATAAATTCTTAACTTTGGTCCCCCAAATACACTGAAAAACAGCCGCCATCGACCATTCATCGGTCGTCGGATCGTCACCATTGCAATCACCGTGCACAATAATGCCATCACCAGCGCAACTCCCCCGGCATCCCGAACTGTCGTTGTTTTGTTCGAATGGGCTTAGCAGGTTAGGTCTGGGCTCTTGACAATCCGACTAGTCTGACCGTCAGCCCAGTTTCATACACTGGGTCTGGTTCAACTAGTTTTTGGGTTTAGGTATTGGGTTTTGGTTATCAAGTTTGTTTTTTGATCTTAGGTCCAATTTTCAAGTTCAATTACCCATTGGACCAATTGTCTATCTTGAATATTAATTTTTGAAAATATCATATTTATTTTAATTAATTTGATTAATTTAATTTTAGTTTATCGGAAATAATTTTCCTAAAAATTACTGAGCTTTTTCAAATTAACTTTTCAAGAAAATTCTTGAATCAAATTCTCTAATTGAATAATTCACCCGACCATCTAATTTAATTCCACATCGAATAAATCAACTCAATTAAATTATTTTCAAAGTTGTATAATTTTCTTTCAATTCAAATACAGTCCGATCGAGCTTTTGTTGAGCTAGCAAAGGTATTAATCGGACATATACAATTAGGCTCAAGTAATTGCAATTATGTCTAGAAGCATCATTTTGATAATTCATTTACTTAATCATGAAGTCAGTCCACAAGAAGTATCATGATTGAAAATTCCTTATTGTATACTCTTTACAAAAGCAATGCATTCAACTGTTTTGTCTAATTACATCGCCATGTGTGTGTTACCCTCATATGATATCCTTGATTCCTTTGAGTTAAATCCGTTCACTCAATACAATCATATTTTTATCTCATTGTCACAATTGTGTCTTCTTAATGATTAATATTAGCACTATCAACTAATGATTGTGATAAATTTCTCGTTCGAGAACAAGCAACTTGTGGCCATGTTCCATATTTATCAATCCACACAATGCCAATGAGAAGATATCATTAATTCTATAATCAAGCTATGAATTCCATTGTACCCAACATATTGGTTATCGACTCGATCATCTTTAGAGCATAAGCCTCTACTTATATCAAAGCACATGATACGCATGGTCAGTGACTAACTCAGGATTTAGGTAAGTTACACCATGAACATCACAAGTGAATCAATTCACAAACGGATTCAAAATTAATTCAACTTAGGTCCAGTCCAATGTATCATTCTTCCAATAAGTACATCTATCTCTCTACCCGTGGAGTCAACTACTCCGATAGCCAAGACTAGCCATCTCCCTAATTGGATTGTAGACAACATAATAATCCTTCTGAGTATTTGAATCAATTGCTCACTTTGACCCTTTTACGATATTACAGACTTGTTTAGATTATCTACTAAAGTAAGTTATCTTTCTCGCCATGTAAACTTTCTTACAGTGCCACTTATCATCAGTTTGAACTTAGACAATCAATGAGCTAACATTTTCTTGTCACAATTTCGCTATGTATGCAAAGCATGAAAGTCAAGAACACAAAAGATATAATAGTGAAATATGAAATTAACTTTATTTATTTATTCATCGTTCAAATACATAGAAAACAATTACATGTTTACTATAATATGGGCACATTTCCTAGCACCACATTCATTGTCGGAGCAACTACAATCAATAACATCCAATTTAACATCATTATACAGTTAAATCTAAATTATTCATGCATATTATACGATATGGTACCATTTTTAGGGCTTATACGAGCTTATGAAAGCTCTTTTTCTAACCCAAGATCGAAATTGGACCGAATTGTAAAGAATACAAAGTTTTGAGTCGACGTCACAATTTCGGGGTTTTCTCGTCACGACGTGACTCTATGACTAGGGTTCTTCGTGACCTCGAAGTATCAATGTCGTTGCAAGAACCATATTTTATTCCTCGTCGCGACATGACAACCTATTACTTCAAAATTCAACCTGATACAAGTTAAAACAACCTGAAAACACTTATACATTTCCCATACAACCAAATTAACAACCTACAAAAAGATATCAGGTGAAAATGTACCCAAAATGGTAGTCTCCAAAACATTAACTATCAAATCTAATTTCTACCATTACACTTCCAAAAACCACCAAATTTTCATACAATGCATGACTTTTAACTTTAGGACTCAAGACCAACTATATGAATACGTCCAACCACAATTTCTAAATATTAGCATAAGATTATATCATATACAACTTAATCATTTGAAACATTTAGCTAATAGTCCCTAGGTACATGCCACATGTAACACCCCAAACCCGGCCTAGACGTTATGTCCGAATCTGGCGAAGTCACATGATAGCGTGTTGAAAACTAAGTTTCTACGATAAAACCATTTCCATTTACTTACTTTTCTTATCTCTTCTTAATTCCAAAATCCTTACTCGTTTAGTCGGTTGTTTTAAACATAATTCGTTGCGGAAGCTTTTAAAATCGTTTTGAGTAAATCGTGTGTTTAGAGAAAACTTTACCTTTTTGAAAACCGAGTTTTCCTACGTCTACTTTAAATCCATAAAAATAAATAAAAACCAAATTTAAGCAAAATTCCCCAAATTACATCCAAATAAACCACAAATCATAAATTATAAATCGTAAAAGTCTAAAAACTGTGGTCACCATCGAGTCCTCCGCTGCACCGATCCGTCTAGAGCTAGGGATTACCTGTGCACGTTAAATAGAGAGGGGTGAGTTTACGTAAACTCAGTGTGTAATCCAACAGAAAATAAACCACGGTAAACACAGTGCACAATCAAAAAGCGACCTTGGGCCTAAAGCCTTTCGAAGATCGATAACGGTTTGGCCTTAGCCCAACTCGATGCTCGATGTCGGTATGCACAAGGGCCTTAGCCCATCACGATGTCGATGCGGATATACGATTAAAAGTAACAAAGTCCTACCCAACCAGCCTCTACATACCATCTCCGTCCAACCCTACACTCCATGTGGGGATTAAATCAACCCACCCATCCCTACACTCCAGGTAGTATCGAATGCGGCACAAAAAAATGAGTTTTTGCGGTGAGCTACAATATATTAGGCTTAAAAGCCTTTCAGTACACTTCCTCCAAATAAAATCAACCCAACCCCATGCAATGCATGACATGCTATCTCGTGATATCAGTACATATAATCAGTAAATGTATACATGCATACTATCATCATGCTCAATATATATCAATCAATCAATCAGTTCACACAATTAGGTGTCTAAGTACTACTTATTGACCCTACAGTAGGTTCACAGTCGACTTGGGCGACCCGTGCAACCTTAGCAATCATTTTAGCAATAATGGGCTCCCACGCCCATGTGGCCTACTCGTGTGGGCCCACACGGGCCAAATTTGTTGGCCCAAAATCCCACACGCCTGTGTGGTTTTTCCGTGTGGACCCACGCATCCGTGTGGCCCACACGGCCTAAATCAGTCCAGCCCGGGTGTCGCACACGGCCTGCCTGGCCATCACACGGCCGTGTCATGCGCGCACATGTCTAATCGTATTTATATGTATTATAAATTTTATGAATCAGTTACGGTTTCAGTATTTATTAGCAGATGTTTTATGTAAAATAGTTTGATAATTGAGTGATTTTAGTAAATCACGTCTCTATCGATTTTACTCTGAGTCTCAATATACACTATCTAGAGTGTTTTCACAGTATACTACCTACAGTAGTTTCAGAATGTACTATCTATAGTTATTCAGTTTAAACTTATCACAGTTTCAGAAAACTTACAGGATCGGCGCTGGAGACTGGGTGCACCACATACCAAGTCAAATCATTTTTAAAACCCAAATTATAACTAATATTTAAAACCCAAAAATTCACAGCCGAGTTTTGCAACCTGGCTCTGATACCACTAAATATAACACCCCAAATCATGCCTAAACGTTATGGCCGAATCTGGCGAAGTCACATGATAGCGTGTTGAAAACTAAGTTTCTACGATCAAACTATTTCAATTTACTTACTTTTCTTATCTTTTCTTAATTCCAAAATCCTTACTCGTTTAGTCGGTTGTTTTAAACATAATTCGTTGTGAAAGCTTTTAAAACCGTTTTGAGTAAATCGTGTGTTTAGAGAAAACTTTGCCTTTTTGAAAATCGAGTTTTCCTACGTCTAGCAGTTATAAATCCATAAAATAAATAAAAATCAAATTTAAGCAAAAGTCCCCAAATTACATCCAAATAAACCACAAATCATAAATTATAAATCATAAAAGTCCAAAAACTGTGGTCACCATCGAGTCCTCCGCCGCACCAATCCGTCTAGGTCTGGGGATTACCTGTGCACATTAAACAAAGAGGGGTGAGTTTACATAAACTCAGTGTGTAATCCCATATAAAACAAACCACAGTAAATACAGTGCATAGTCAAAAATAGTATTGGGCCTAAGCCCCTTTCAGTGTCAGTAACGGTTTGGCCTTAGCCCAACTCAGTATCAGTATCAGTATGCACAAGGGCCTTAGCCCATCACAAAGATCGAGAATGAGATATACAAAGATTCAAAGAACAAAGTCCTACCCAACCAGCCTCTACACACCATCTCTGTCCAACCCTACACTCCATGTGGGGATTAAATCAACCCACCCATCCCTACACTCCAGGTAGTACCGAATGCGGCACAAAACAGTAGTTTACAGCTGAGCTGCCAGTATATTAGGCTTAAAAGCCTTTTAATACGCTTCCTTCAAATAAAATCAACCCAACCCCATGCAATGCATGACATGCTATCTCATGATATCAGTACATATAATCAGTAAATGTATAATGAATACTATCATCATGCTCAATATATATCCATCAATCAATCAGTTTACACAATTAGGGGTCTAAGTAATGCTTACCGACCCTACAGTAGGTTCACAGTCGACTTGAGCGACTCGTGCAACCTTAACAATCAATTCAGTGATAATGGGCTCACACGCCCATATGGCCTGCCCGTGTGGCCCACAGGGCCCAAATTTGCCTTGGTTGTGTGGATCACATGACCTGGCCCAAAATTCCACACGCCCGTGTGGTTTTCCCGTATGGACCCACACGCCCGTGTAGACCACACAGCCCAAATTAGTCCAGCCCGTGTGTCGCACACGGCCTGCCTGGCCATCACACGGCCGTGTCACATGCCCGTGTGGTGTCGACAGTAAGGTTTTTGGCTTTCACTGAAACCTCGTTTTTTGTGCAATCGAGTACATACCTGGTTTCGACTGATGCTAAAACGATCCTGAGACCACTAAAACCTATAATCGGAATACCAAAGCTCAGAATCAGACTTAAAAACACGATTAAACCGAGAATTTAAACCCAACCATAATTCAAATCAACTCTTTTTGCTTACCCCAAATCTCAGAGCGACTGACTATGATTCCACAGGAGAAGAAACACGATCTTCCTGATACGCTGCTGCCCAAGACAACCAAAAGACCCCAATCAACGTTTTTGAAAAACACAAGTTACTAGATATCATACCTCTACTTACCAAGATCGAACAGGGAAAACAAAAACAACGAGAACCCAAGTGTGATGGTCGATAGAATGCAAATAAAATCGAAAGGGAGATTGGAAACAAGAAAAATGGCAGAGAGGCAGATAACAAAAGACTAACGTCAGAATTTTGGGGAAGGGAAGCCAAAATTTTGAAAAAGAAATTAATCAGGATAATTCCCAACTCCCCATATCCTTCAAATATCTCCTCTCAACCCACAACTCAAAATTTCTGTTTGACTGAAACTCTCTCGGTCAAACGAGCAAAAATAAACTCCCACGCCTGCGCAGGGGTTCGAACTCCAGACCCCCAACACACCAACACACATCTTAACCACCAGACCAGCAGGCCTATTCTGATATGGTTTTACAAATAATTAAATACAAGCCCACTGAACAGAGATAGGGCTTATATCAGAAAAATACCAAAATTTGCCAAAGCTAAGGCTTGAACTTAGGACCTCTCACACACACCCTGAACACATAACCACTGAAGCAGATACATAGTTGTGTCCAGAATTTATAGAAACAAAATTATAAAATTTGAGGCGTTACACCACAAGACCAAAAAAAACGAACTATAAAAACTTTGTTAAGTTGAAACCAAAAATTTAGATGTTGACTTCATATCTCGAGGCTTCGAGGAGTACCTAAACCTGCGCACAAAGAAAGCAAACTGTACATTGAGCACTAGAGCTCAGTGGTACTTTCATGATTCAAGTTATAAGAACATAGCTACATTATTACAACATTAATACATGTATACAATCATTAATTAACATTAAAACATGTATGGAAATGGCATTGCTTCCATCAAATTTGCATGACCAATTCAATTCACTTACCTTATACTTACCATTATATCCAATTTTGGAGTCTACCAACTCATTCACATTCGATTCGGCCCGTAGGGCTCTATTTCACTCGATTTGCATAATAAGATACATACTTCTCAATTCAATTCATATATGAACATATTCAAAACCTCAAACATCATATTAATTCATTTCAGTATAAATTATCAAATTTATTAGTAATAACCCCTATTAACCTAACTCAGACTCGGACAGATACACGGATCATCCAATAAACATACCAAACTGGTACAGAAATGCACTAATAGAAAAACTAAAGGAAAATCGGCACGTAAAGTTCCTACTGGCGCACGAAGCGCATACTAGTGCACAAAACGTATACTGGAACACGAAGTGAATCCTGGCATACGAAGTGCATCTTGGCGTATAAGCGCATAAACCCGTACACAATCCAATCCTATGGCATGGCAACTATATCCGACTCAATCGGACTAGTTAATAGGGTATTAATGTTCAATTCACATTAAATTATTCATAATTCATTATCAATTTATCATGTAATATAACATATTTCAACTCAATTTCATACCAAATATCATATATCAGTTAAAACATATTACTTTTTATTTTATTCAATTTAGTCCCTATTTCGATATTCGATCTCAACCATAGAAAATCAATTGAAACAATTCATATTATCACAATAGAATCATCCCAATGACTCATCTATGAATAAGCATGCATACACAATAAATTATTTCTATCTCGAATCATAAAACCGAGGTTTTGCGCTTCACTTGTCAATGGTTTTCGCTTTTCCTTTCCCTATCGATTGTTTTGTCTTGTCGTTAACTACGAATAATCACAAAGCATATCACATTATCAATTTCCAGCCAAATTAGAATCAAATACCAAATCTCACATATTTTGTAATTTATTCAATTTAGTCCCTAAATCGGGACAAGCATAACTTTTAATTTAGGACCTCAGATTAGAATCTGCTTTCACCGTGACTCATTAGGGACCTTCTATTTTCTATCCCTTCCAACAATCCATAGTAGTTTTCATTTTATTCAATTTGGTCCCTAATATGCAAAACAAACAATTAAGCTTTACAATTTCGTCATTTTCATATACTAAGCTTAATTTCTAACAAGTTCACACTAATTATATCTAATTCTCAACAATGGTAACTTTCGAAAACTTTAACTGTTTTACAAATTAGTACATGGTTAGCTAAATCAAGCTTGCATGACCTCAAATCTATAAAAAGAATCAAAGAAAAATGGCTAGGGACTTGTAATTAATGGCTGAATATCATAAGGGTTTTCAAAGTTTTATTTCCTTAAACAAAAATGGTGTACGATGGCTTTATGATGAAGATGAAGACAACATTCATCTTTTTTCTACTAACAATTTCTTATATAGTTTAATTAGTTTATAATTAAACTTATTTAATTAACTTAATCTTAATTAATCACTAATCCTTAATTATTTTAATCTAATGGTAATTAACATCAAGTTCCCAATATCATCTACTTAAAATTGGTCTATTAGCCATTTTAGTCTTTTGGATAATTTCTATATAAGTCCCTAAACCTTAATATAATTAAAAATCTATACTGATTAAATTTTTATGATTTAGTCCATGAACTATAATTACTCACAATTTCGGCTAAATCACATAACCAAGTTTCAATTCATCTATACCATAACTCCATAAATATTCATATTTAATATTTACAGGCTCAGTTTATGAAAACAAGATCCCGAAATAGTATTTTTCGACACCACTAGAAATCGAGTCGTTACATTTTAACCTTAAAATCCACATCTACTCTGAATCCGCTACCAATGATAATTAAGATATCCATATTTATCATATCAAAATTCATAAAATCAAATTAAATATATCAAAATTCATAAAATCAAATTAAATATTCACAAAATCTAAATCCACATTATCCACTGCGATTCCTATATTTAACTTATAAATATTACTTTTCGATAGAATTAATGTATTTTTCATTTCTGTTTTATGGTCTATAAAGACTATCCTTTTTAGATTTGTGATTGTGTCTCTCAACAATATCGTGTCAAAAATTTGAACTTGATTTTTTTCAATAAAAATACATTGTACGTTATTATTGCACCCAACAGTAACTATTAACTATTAAATATTATAATATTTAGTTTAACAGCCAATCACACCACTAGCTTAATCACCCTTTTCTCATTAGAATGTACTTGTTTATTTAACTCTTTATTACCTATTTAAATAATAATAATAATAATAATAATAATAATAATAATAATAATAATGTTTAGTTTAGGAGCAACTTGCGTGTGGAGAAAAGGGATTACATAAGGCTAAACACAGGCTGGTAAGTGGGTCAAGTACAGCTACCGTTGACTATTTGTTTTGCCTTTATTATTATTTTTCTTCCTTCACACCTCTATCTCTAATGTTGTTTCTATTTATGTACATTTTGTTGTTGGGGTTGTTCTTTTATAATTTAGAAAGTTTTGGCCAAAAAAGAGAGATTGAAACTGAATTTCTTTGCCGATTCACTGTATTTGCTTAAATTACATGAAATGAGGTGTGAAAAGAAAGACTATTTTATAGTTTCAAATTAATGGTTTGTACACATTACTTCAATTTCGTATTTACTATCTGTTCAACAGCCAATCAGTAGCCCCTCAACACTTGTAATATATCCCCCACTCCTTGTCACAAATTGGTTTTGATTATATTACAAACTTTAAACGAAGGTTAATCATGGTCACAAATTGGATTTGAGAAGTATCAAAATCTTTAATTACAAGCTGTGACGTGATAATTATTTATCTCATCCCTTAATTATATGGTCGAAGGTTTAATTTCACAGGAATAGAGTATATCTTGTGCCCAACCATTCTTTTTGGAGAATACCCATGAATTAATTATTATTATCGACAATGGATACCCTAATTTCAACAAAAAAACTACAATAGTTATCTCTTTCATCAAATAAATTATGAATTTATATTTAATGAGTTAGAAACTTAAAAATTTTATTTTTCTGGACTAGATAATTTTTTAAAAAAAAAATTGAAGGGCCAAAATTTAAAATTTTGTATGAAAATAACTTGAATTGAATTATTTACTTTTAAAAGAGTAAAATACATTTTTTAAACTAAATTAAAAGGATAAAATTGATTAAATTCAATTATTATATATACACGATCATAGGTGATTAAATTTTTTTTTGGTACATTTTATATACGTTTTACTGTCTATGTTTGGAGTTGATAATTGTCCTTCTTAACAATGTCGTTTCTAGAGTTTAAATTCTATTTTCTTTATAATAGTATAATATATATTATCATTATTAATAAAATTATTATAATTTTTTTATAATAGATCATCAATCATGATGCACGTGGATGCATCGTACATATATTATGCTATATAAATTATTCATATTGGATCTATTAAATTTAACTAAAAATAGTTCCTCGTTGCATTTCACCGAAACTAAAAAAGAGCAAAAAGAAAAAAAAAACATTAGAACAATTAAGAATATTGAAAAGACAGAAAACCCCACAGCCTACCGCCAACGGCAAATGCCCCCATAGCCAGCCACCCAACCAGGTCACTTTTCATATCAAATGCTTCACATGCAAATTAAATTGATGATGATGCCACATTGGTACAGTTAGACGACAACAATATCAAGCAAAAGATACCTTGACCGGATACTTTTCAATTTCATTCTTCCATGGATTACCCCTTGATTCCGCCATGGGAGTCGACCTAAGAGCTCTCCATACAGCACTGTTACACTTAAAACCCGACCCGAATGCTATCTGCCATACCCGATCACCATCCGAGACACGACCTTTAGCTTCTGTGTAAGCCAATTCATACCATAACGAACTACTCGATGTGTTCCCGAATCTATATAAAGTCATCCTTGATGGTTCCATATGCCAATCTGTTAACAGTAGATTCTTCTGTAATTCATCTAATACTGCTCTTCCACCGGCATGGATACAAAAATGGTCAAAAGCAAGTTTAAAATCGGGTATATAAGGAATTACTTTGGCTTTCAAAATCTTCTTTCTAACAAGGGTGACAAAGAACATGAACTGTTCTTTAAATGGTAAAACAAGAGGACCTAAAGTAGTGATGTTCGTTTTTAAAGCATCACCGGCGACAGCCATTAGTTCACGAGCTAATGAAACACCGATGGTTCCTTTGTCATCTTCTCTTTGATAAACACAGTTGTAATGTTTATCATCAGCACCTTTATGGGTTCGAACCACGTGAACAAGTTGGTACTTTGAACGAGACTTATCCCGTGGTTTGTTCGATAACAACACGGCGGCTCCGCCCATTCGGAATATACAATTGCATAACAACATAGACCTGTCGTTGCCAAAATACCAGTTTAATGTAATGTTTTCAGTGCTTACCACTAAAGCATACGTGTTGGGGTTTGATTGCAGAAGGTTTTTAGCTAAATCGATTGATATAAGACCAGCACTACACCCCATTCCACCAAGATTATAGCTGTTGATGTTTGTACGTAGCTTGTAATGGTTTACAATCATTGCGGATAACGATGGTGTTGGATTAAACAAGCTGCAATTCACTATAAGGATACCAATTTCCTTCGGGTCAACTCCGGTTTTTGCAAAAAGTTCATCGACGGCTCCGAACATGACAGTTTCCGCTTCAGCTCGAGCTTCTTCCATACACAGATTCGGCGGTGTTGACGTTATCCCTCTCGGGAAATATGTTTCGTCACCTAAACCGGACCGGGTCGATATCCTTCTTTGAAACTGAAGTGTTTCCTCCGTGAAAGCACCGCTATCTTCCGTCATCTTCAAAAACGAGTCGACCGACATTTTACGATCGTCTTCCGGTTTGTAACAAGCGAAGTCGACGAGATAAACCGGTCTAGAGCGTTTCGCGTAGTAGAGACCGAACAAGAAGAATAAGATTAACGAACCGGCTAGCCTCGTTGCAGCATCAATGCTTTCTAACCGAAGGGCTTGGTTAGTCCATAACTCGGAAACCCCGTCAAGTTTCAGACCGGTGAACTGAACCGCCGTGACGACGAACAACGGTACGATTAAAGCAAACATAAGCACGGTGGCGGGATTACATGAATAGCCATAACCTAACTTCACATATTTAAGTTTTACAGATTGTAAGAAATCAGGCAACCGTTTACGGATCTTGATGACGGCGGAGGATGAGTCTTTGAATGCCATTTCCGCCGTCAACCGCTCTTTATCCATCTCTATGCTATCCCTATCCATAGTTTTTTGTGAGTGTGGCTATTAAGCAAATATGAAACTAAAATCAGCTAAAAAGAAAAAATATAAGCTGTGAAACCCTGAGGAACAGGGAAGCCAGACCACTAGAATTAAATACAACAATAACTGCAAGAAAAGAAAAGAAAGGAAAGTTGGAAGGAAATGGAGTTTTGAATTAATTGTGGGTAGTTCCAATAAAGGATAGATAGTTCAACCACCATTAGAATCCATGTACTATGGGATTAACACTCCCAAAAACAGATTTATAAATAAAATAATGATGATTAAGACAATTTAAAGATTTAATGTAAAAACCAATCTTTATCTGGTGCATTAGTAAAGAAGGAATGCATGTTTGAAATTGGGAAATGATATTTATCATGGCCAAATAGGGGAAGGGAAGGAAGAAGGAGAGAGGGGGTTGCTTGTGAGAATTGTACACACCATGTGAGGTTGCTTCCAAGAAAGTTCAAAAGAGTCAAATCTTTTTAAAGGTCCTTTTGGGTTTGCATTAAGGGGTCCTGGTTATTGCCAGAAAATGAAAGAAGATTGGGTCCAACTGGTCTTTAAAAGCCTGCGGTGGAGTAATTAGAAGGTCAAATGAGAGAGAGAAGTGGAAAGTGGTGGGGGGGAAATGGGCGGGTGGAATTTAGGTGACTTGCTAATGAAAGAATAATAAATTGAGGCCCAAAGGGTCAAAGAAGGTTGCCGCTAACCTTCAAAGTTTCCTAGAAAAGAAATATTGGAATTGCCGGGCTACCCGCCCGGTTTATATGGGGTAGGTTTTGAATTTATGGTTTATGAATCCGGCTGGTCTTCTCCGATTGAAATTATATTGAAGCTAAAAAAAAGGGTAAGAGAGAGATCTCAAACAAAAATGATTAATACGAGACTAAATTATCTAAAAAGACCTTTTTTTCTGCATATTTACGGAAATGCACTACAACAAATCATGCTTACTACGATACTTTTGGAGCGACATTTTTTTAAGTGTTGGGGTAGACTTGTCAACATACGCTTTGGCCAACTCTTTGTATAAGAGTTGATATATGCATGCCTAAGGCAACGCTTAAATAAGAGTCGGCTTTGTCCAACACTATGCCGACACTTTTGGGCCGACACTTTCCTAAGTGTTGGGATAGACTTGTCGATATCCACTTTGGCCAACTCTTTATATAAGAGTTGGGATATGCATGCCTAAGGCAACGATTAAATAGGAGTAGGCTTTGTCCAACACTATGCCGACACTTTTGGGCCGACACTTTCTTAATTGTTGGGATAGACTTGTTGATATACACTTTGGTCAACCCTTTGTATAAGAGTTGGGATATGCATGCCTAAGACAACGCTTAGAAAAGAGTCGGCTTTGTTCAACACTATGCCGACACTTTTCTAAGTGTTAGGGTAGACGTATTGGCATACGTTTTGGCCAACTCTTTGTATAAGAGTTGATATATGCATGCCTAAGGCAACACTTAAATAAGAGTCGGCTTTGTCCAATACTATGCCGACACTTTTGGGCCAACACTTTCCTAAGTGTTGGGATAGACTTGCCGACATATGCTTTGGCCAACTCTTTGTATAAGGGTCGGGATATGCATGCCTAAGGCAACGCTTAAATAAGAGTCGGTTTTGTCCAACACTATGCCGACTTGTGTTATACCTTTCCAACTATATAAAAGTGTTGCCATATGAAAAGAAAAACTCTTATGTCCTAACTCCCGATATACCACCTGTCGAAACCATTTTTTAATTTTTTTTGAAAAAAGGGGATCGACTTTAAAAACGAAAATGGAGTCGCCACCAATCTTGTTTTAGAGGTGTGATTGGGTCACCTTAAAATATTTCAATAAAAAATATTTTTGATTAAAACAATTATTTTGATCTATGAAATTTGAGAAAACGAGTTCGAGAGTCGGTTACGCACGAGTAAGGATTAGCACCCTCGTAACGCCCAAAATTGGTACCTAATTGATTAACTAATGTCCTAATGTCGAAAATTTGCAAAATTTAAAATATGATCCTTTTTATTTGAAAGAAAACTTGAATAAGTCAAATTATATGCCAAGACCCATTTATCTCAAAGAAATAAAATGTCACACCCAATGAGTTAGGATGCCACATTTCAAGACTTCGAAACTAAGCTTACATTTATTTGTAGAAAATCCATACCTCTAGACACAAAACATCGTATCCAATAAGTTAGGATACAACATTTTGAATTCCCGAGAATAAGTTTTGATTTGAAGTTTATGCTTTAATTTAAAATAATTAGTTCTTTAGATTTGATGAGAAAAATCGAAACCCAATAAGTTAGGGTATGATTTCTTTCAAATCTTAAAACACGAAGTAATTGCTTATTTTCAAAATTGGGTAAAATGTGATGTAATTTTATAATAAAATGGAGGATGAATTATAATACACATGCATAATAGAGTGAAACGAGGGAAACAATATAAATTACAATAATAAATGAAAATTAAAACGAATAATAAATAATAAGTAAAAAGATGACTAAATAAAAAACAAAAACAAAAGTTAATAATAAATCAATAAACAAATAAATACTATGTACAATAATCAAACAATAATAATAAAAATAATAAAAATAATAATAATAATAGTGACAAAAATGCAATAGTAGTAATAATAAGAAAAATGTGTTAATAAACAAATGATATTAGCAAAAATAAGAGTAGTAATAATAATAATTATAATAATAATTATAATAATAATAACGATATCAATATTAATAAAAATAAAAATAATAAAAAGGACAGTAATAATAATAAAAATAATAATAATACAAATGAGTAAAATAATAATAATAAAGTTAATTTTAAAAAAAATAGTAGTGGTAATGTTAAAATAATAGTAAAAGCAATAATAATAATAATAATAATTAAAAATAAAATTAGTAATGAAAATAATAATAAAACAAAAAAAGGACGAAATTGAATTAAAAAATAAAAGTTTGGGGAGAATTTTAAAGAAAACAAAAGGCAAGGGACCTATTTAGACACGCGAATAACATGGAGGGACTAAAAGGGGAAATATTCCCTCCCTTCAAAACGCACAGCAGTAGGGAGGACCCAATTGAAAACCGTAGTAAATTATCGGGCAAAATTAAAAATAAAATAAACTTAATTAAAAAAACAAAAAAATGCGGAAGGACCAGGTCTGTAATTAGCCCATTTTTAAACAAAACGTGCAGACCCCAGGCGGATCGGGTCGGGTCAGTCCGACCCATCTCAAAACGACGTCGTTTTGGCGTTAAATGCCCCAGAGTGAAACGACGTCGTTTTACCCCTCCTATATAAGTAAATTTTTTAAAAAAAAATTCATTTTCTTTCTTTTTCATAAAAAAAAGAGAAAATTTTCTCTCCCCCTCTCTCTCCCTGGCGATTTCCGGCATAACTCCGGCGAAGCTCCGGCGTGGCCCGCCGCCGTCAGCCGCCGTCGTCGGCCACCGCGCACAGTGACTGGAACTTCAAAGGTGAGTTTTTTTCTCTCTTTTTTTTTTTACTATTTTATAAACTTTAATATGTGTGAAAAAAAAAAGAAAAAAAAAACTTAAAGAAAAAAAAAGATTCGAAATAGAAGGAAAAAAAAACTTTGCTCGCCTGTTCTTTGGGTTTTTTTTTTTTTGTATTGTATATATATCCTCTGTATATTTGCATGTATCCTTTTTTTACAGATTTCATTGGGGTTTTTATAACCCAAAAAATAAAATCAGAAAATAAATACATGATCTTTTGTCTGGTATATTTGTTGCCTTCAATGTATTTTCTTTCCTTTTGCAGATCGAGAAATGCGGCGGCGATGGGGCGTGATTTGCGGCAATGAAGGCGGCGTGATGTCCGGCGGTGAGGCTGGTATGGAGGCGGCGGCGCAAAGAAGGAACCCTAGGGTTCGGGGTTTCCAAATTCTGAAATAAAATTTAGGCCATTGGGCCATTTGGGTTTTGTCTTAAGTATTGGGTTAGTGGGTCTTGGGTTTGTAATTTTGGGTGTAATGGGTTTAGTGTTTTGGACTGTAAAAACTTTGGACATTTGGTTTATTTTTATTTTTATTTTATTTATTTTTTTTGTTTTTGGTTTATTCTGGCCCGGGCACAAATGGGCTATTACACCACTAATCACTAATTTTATAATTGTATATATCACTTTTCTAATAAATTAATTTTATATTAAATAAAAAATTGTGGTATTAATATTTTAAACTAATATCTTAGTGTTTAAGGTTTTAGGGGTTAGGGTATTAAGGTTTAAGGGTTAGGGATTTTGATAAAAATGACAAAAAATCAAGTTATTTTAGGGTTTTGGTAAGCAATAAGATTTTTTTAATTACTTTTGTATCTTGTAATATATATATAGGGTTTAGGGTTAAAGATTTAGGGTGTAAGGGTTTAAGGTTTAAGGTTTAGGATATATGGTGTAGGATTTAGGGTTTAAGGTTTAAGATCAATGATTTAGGCTTTAGGGTGTAAGGTTTAGGGATAAAATTTGAGAAGTTAAATTTTATCAAAATTAATTTGGATAAATTCTATCTAGAGGTGTGCATGGGCCAGGCGGCCCGGCCCGGCTCAAAGGCCCGCCCGAAATGTGGGAGGGTTTGGGCAAAAATATAGGCTCGAAAAATGGGCTTGGACAAAAAAATAAGGCCCGTTTAAAAAATGAGTCGGGCTCGGGTTGTAACACCCTGGTTTAGAGGCTATGCAGGTTGTGTGTAATTCGGGTGTTGGTAGGTTTTTGGGTGTGTTTAGAGGTGTTTTAGAGGTTTTGAGAATGCTCGGATAATAGGGAAAAGTGTGGAAAATTTTGGATTTTTAAGTAATAAAGAGGGGCTTGTTTTACGAGGGTTTAAAAGAATTAATTGGGCGTTTAAGGCACAAGAAAGGATCCGCAAAGTGGCTTCATGCGCTGTTGCTTTAGGGGTGGAAGTAGTGCGGTGGGGGCTTGGGTTCGAGTCCAAGCGGCAGCAATTTTGTTTTATTTTCGCGTCAGGGGATTGGGCTAGGTAGGCCTTAAAAATAAAAGGGCAGGTTTGATGGGCATGGAAGTCCAGTGGCAAAGTGGCACTCATGCGCCACTTAGGCGCTGGAGGGAGGAGAGAGCGCGGGTTCGAGGGGCTGGAGCTGCATTTGGGCGTTTTTATTTTTGCTTTTTGGTGATGGGCTGAAGAAGGTAGGTGTTAAGAATAAATGTTGGGGACTTAGGGCATGAAGCAACGCCTGGCCCAAGTGGCCTGGGCGCTACTTGGCGTGAGGTTCCCTGTGTCCCTGTGTTCGAAACTGAAATTTGTAGGTGGAATGGTTTTTCTTTTTGTTGCCGATTGGGGTATTGGACGGCACATGGGTGTTGCATTTGAGGTGTAACTCTTGTTGGTCAGTAGCTGATAAGTGTTAGACGGCTAGGTAGGATTAGTGTTAAATTTTATCTTGTATTTGTTTTTAGGATTATTATTATTATTATTTTTATTTAAATAGGTAGGGATAAGTGTTTGGTTTTTTTTTATTATTTTAGATATTATAGAGATAATGGTGGGGTTTAATTGTTTTAATAGGATTAAGTGATATTTTAGATTAATAAAGTGATAAAATATGGATAATAGTGGGGAGTTGGCTAATTCAAATTGATTTGAATTAGTGGCCATAGTGATGGCCAGAAATTTGGGTTCTTCAGGTGGGGGTAGCCGAATATTATTTAAGGGTGGTGTGCTCTCCTTTTTCCAAATTTTAGTTCACTCTTTGATTTCCTTTTTATATTTTTTTAGTTGACCGAACCTCCAAGCAATCTTTATTTCTTTTTGTGCTTTGAAACCAAAATCCTCCCAAACACCATCAACCCTTGCCGATTTCTCCTTTGGCCTTTGTAGTCAAATATTTCTTTTGTTTTCTTTTAATCCCTTGATAGCCGAAATCTTTAGCCCTCCATCTCTCTTCTACTTTATCAAGTTTGAAGCCGAACCGGTGAAGTGTGGTGCTGTCGACATCTAAAGATTGTAGGTAAGTATCCTAGTTAATTGGTTAGAGGCCGAAACCGAATGGTTGGCCTTAGTGTTGGTTGGCCGAATGCTCTATAGGTTATAAGTGATGTGTTTTGCTTGTTTGTAGCCAGCGCCAAGGAGTCTAAAGGAAGGTCTCGAATTGTTTGGACTCATCAAGGTAAGAGTGGTAAGGTATTCGGCCTTAGGCCTTATTATGTAATATTGTGTTGACCGAAGAGTGGCTATGTTCTTTTTAGGGGCATATCGACAAGAGCAAAGGAAGCCTTCGGGATCTCAGATTATTTCGGTAAGGATATTAGTAAGTGACTTAGAATTAGTTGATTATGACTTCGTTGATTAATCGTGTGGTTCTGATTAAGTGACTCTCGATGGAGGCCAATACCAGTCTTGAAGGAAAAGGGAAAGTCCCCATCCCAAAGTTTAAGAAAAGAGCCGTCTCGGTAGTTCGGGATTGGCCACTGGGGTGTGGACGTGCAACAGAAAATGATAGGCAGATAACGGTAGTCTCGCTAAGTGATAGCGTCGGGATCGAGGGTTTAGAGCTTCAGGTTATAAGGTGTGTAACTAACCCACTGTTTCCGGGTTTTATGTGTTATATGTTTTACTAACAAGTGTAGTAATAAGTGTGCCATATATACCCCTAAAGGGTATAGCGATGACCAGGTTAGTATCGGATCTATTGCAGTGTGATTATTTGTTTATGAGTATGTTTATGGACATTAATAAGCATGTGCATGCATGATCACGATTATATTTTATGTGGCATGTGCATGGGGGGTTATGAAAAGAAGATGCGGGTGTACTTGAGTACGTGGTTGATGTCGCTTTGTGCTACATCGTGGATTGGCGTTGATCGAGGTCGCGTTGTGGATCTTTGCGATTTGGTTCGCGTGGTTACCTTGATTGATATGGGCTTTATGCCATATCGTGGCTTGATGGATTCTTTGTGTGCTCCATCGTGGTTTGATGTTAGCTATACGCTACATCGTGGATGTCATTGGTTGCCTTTTGGAGGGAAAAGGAGAGGGTGACTCGATAGTCCCCGGTGTGTGGTAAATTTGGATAAGGGGTGTGTAGCGGATGGACCCTAGGTTGGGTTGGGTATCATGTTGCATTGTTCCGTTGTGAAATGATATGGAAATGGGCCAAGCCCAATATGACTTGTGGATTTGTATGTTTTGAGAACATACGTGGAAATGGGCCAAGCCCAGTTGATATGTGGTTTATTGAGAAATGGGCCTAGCCCGGTATTTGAGTATGATTTGAATGTGGGCCAAGCCAGCATTGTGGTAATTGTTAAAATGAATATATATTACTTGTTGCATTTGATAATTGGGATATTATGTGGCTAGCATGTGGGTGGATTTCAGTGGTTAACTTACACTTTGAGTCATTATGACTCACCCAATTATTTTCAAACATCGCAGTGACATGTTGATCGGACCGGGTTGGAGTGGATACAAGGTGACCCATGCGAAGGAGATTTTCATGCGAGAAGATGTTTTACTCTATTTAAGTATATTATATTATCGTATTTTGGACTTTTATTTGATGTAATAAGGGCCCCTTTTTATTTAAAGTACTCTATTTAATTTTGTTGAAGTTTACATTATATTGAAATATTTTTTTCAAAGGTTCATATTATAATAAATTATAATAAAGTTTTAATTCAAACCAAGCTTATATTATTTAATAATTTTAATGGACTTACTTCCCGAAAGTTAACAAAATTTTCAAGTTTTACTCTAAAGACAAAGATTTTTAACCGTCATTCCGCAGTGACATAACCAGATCCGGACGAGACTTGTGGGCCGGGTTTGGGGGTGTTACAGTTTGGTATCAGAGCCCGGTTCAAAACTCGGCTTTGAGGGTTTTGGGCCCAAAAACGTTTCAAAATGGGCTTTTCAAAAATATGGGCTTTTAAGAAATTTTTCCAGTTTTTTTTTCTGGCATGGCACCTGTACCTCCGGCCCGAGTCCACCAGGTAAGTACTTCAGACTTGTGAAGTAATTTGTTATATGAACTGTTATGGGCTTAGTTGGGCTCGTAGATTAGTGAACTAGGATCTATTGAACCCTAGGACTAGTCTACTCAAACTTATGCATAAAACTTAAAGCTACTAAACAAACCTACGACTAAGTCGCCGAGTTAGGTGTGGTAACCCCAATGCGCATGTCAAGGATTGGATCCGGAAGAGCTTGGTACTTAAGTAGTCCTCGTGACTCACCTCCTCTTCGGGATTCCTACCAGTGCGTAACTTCGGTTCACCCTAACCAAGAGGACTCAGTCATGGGCTAAACAATAAATAAAACTCGAAAGGGATTGGCCTTGCTGCTTTAAAACCCTTAATTTTTTTTTAAAATTTTCAAACTTACCCTTTTATTTGTAAACCCTAAATCTAATTCTGAAAAACGTTTTCTCAATTTACCAAAATTACTAAAATGCCACGACTTTTAAAATTTCCGGTTTAACCCCAAACTTAATAAAATTTTCTTACATTGCAAAAGTATCCAATTTTCTCAGTATTTCAAAATAATAACCACGACTTTGGAAATTCACAAAATTACCTCGATTGACAAAATTACCAAAATACCTCAGTTACCAAAATCTGTTATACCTTTAATTTGCGGAATTTTGAAAATACTCTTGATTTTGGGAATTTTAAAAGATCCCGACTTAGTAAAGTTTTGAAATCGCTTTGATTTATTCACGAAAATACCAGGTAGAAAAATGACGGAAATACCACAGGGTAGAAACAGGCGAAAGGTCGAATAGTGAATGTGGGTGGTAGATACCATGAATGTGCCTCTATTGAGGAGAAATGTGTTCTTGTGGACGAATGAATGTGTGAGTGTGTAAATGTGATTCTTTGAATTAGGGTAACAAACCGAATCGAGACTTTGTGTGATCGAAAGAACTACTTTAAAATACCCTTCTTTCATAAAAATTTGCTCGCGATTAAATAGTGGAACAAAATTTCTAATGCATAAAATTTCTTAAATCGATTAAATCACGACGATAGAGATGAGTTCTAGGGGACGCCAGTAGAGGTAGAATGGCGGCCGGAACCGGTAGAGGTCCGCCATGGGTCGAAAAGTGAAGTGCCACCGCCAAAGAAGTGGTCGCGGAGGAGCAAGATCAGACAGGAGAAGATGACGCAGCGATCGCGAGCCATACTACGAGTGCTACTGACAAGTGGCAAGAGCTAGTAGGGGAAATGGAACTCTAAGTCGGTGTCCAGAGAGGCTCAGTCGAATGAAATTTGAAGTTTTTAGGGAGTATCTGGAGTGGCCCCGAATGTAGCGGAATATTGGTTAGAAGGAGTCGAAAGAATTATGGGCGACTTAGATTGTACCCCAGAGGAAAAGCTAAAAGGTGCTGTTTCGCTTCTTCGGGATGAAGCTTATCGTTGGTGGCTCCTTTGTCAAACAAGGTGTACCGGCAGATCGATTGGATTGGGAGTACTTTAAGGAAAAGTTTGAAGGAAAGTACGTTGGAGCAAGTTACTTAGACGCGCAAAGGAAAGCGTTTCTAAACCTAGTACAAGGGAATAAGTCGATAGCAGAGTATGAAGCTGAGTTTGTGCGACTAAGTCAGTACGCCAAAGGAATCGTGGCTACTGATTATGAAAGGAGTGTTCGATTCGAAGATGGGCTGCGAGATGAGTTGCGGGAGTTGATCGCGCCACAAAGAGAAAGGGATTTTGCCATTCTGGTAGAGAAAGCTCGGATTGCCGAAGAGGTTAAAAAGACTATAAGAGAAAACCGAGAGAAGAATAGGAACGAGGATAAGAGAAATATTGGACCGTCAGCATCGTTTGGTAATGTCCAGAAAAGACCAAGGATCGAGAATCCTGTGCGTGCACTTGCCCCAGTGGATCGGAATCGTTCTTGTGTTCGATGTGGAAGACCTCACACAGGAGAGTGTTGGGGAAATAGTAAAGAATGTTTTCGGTGTGGATCTAAGGCACATTTAGTTAAGAATTGTCCTCGGCGGCGACGAGGGTCGTGGTTCAAGTCATGGAAGGAATGGTTCTAGTCGAGTCAACCAAGGATGTGATAGCGGGTAAGCTCCTTTGCTTTGGTACATGCTTTAATTACTTTGCTTGCTTATGAGTTAGCCTTTTACGTGTTGCTAAGAGAGGTGTTTGAATTTTGAGCACGAACTTAGAGATTGTGTAGGTAACGATAGCCTTAGTAAGATCAGAGTGCGCAGACATAAGCGTAAGGTGGTAAGATAGGTTGTATGGACGTTTGTTAGTAAAGTAATTTCGAGGACGAAATTATTTTTAAGGAGGGTAGAATTGTAACACCTGGTTTAGAGGCTATGCAGGTTGTGTGTAATTCGGGTGTTGGTAGGTTTTGGGTGTGTTTAGAGGTGTTTTAGAGGTTTTGAGAATGCTCGGATAATAGGGAAAGCTGTGGAAAATTTTGGATTTTTAAGTAAGAAAGAGGGGCTTGGTTTTCGAGGGTTTAAAAGAATTAATTGGGCGTTTAAGGCACAAGAAAGGATCCGCAAAGTGGCTTCATATTTGCTTTAGGGGGTGGAAGTAGCGCGATGGGGGCTTGGGTTCGAGTCCAAGCGGCGACAATTTTGTTTTATTTTCGCGTCGGGATTGGGCTAGGTAGGCCTTAAAAATAAAAGCGCAGTTTGATGGGCATGGAAGTCCGGTGGCAAAGTGGCACTCATGCGCCACTTAGCGCTATTGGAGGAAGGAGAGAGCGGGTTCGAGGGGCTGGAGCTGCATTTGGGCGTTTTATTTTTGCTTTTTGGTGATGGGTGAAGAAGGTAGGTGTTAAGAATAAATGTTGGGGACTTAGGGCATGAAGCAACGCCGCCCAAGTGGCTCGGGCGCTACTTGGCGTGAGGTTCCCCAGTCCCGTGTTCGAATCTCAAATGTAGGTGGAATGGTTTTTCTTTTGTTGCCGATTGGCGTATTGACGGCACATGGGTGTTGCATTTGAGGTGTAACTCTTGTTGGTCAAGAGGTGATAAGTGTTAGACGGCTAGGTAGGATTAGTGTTAAATTTTATCTTGTATTTGTTTTTAGGATTATTATTATTATTATTTTTATTTAAATAGGTAGGGATAAGTATTTGGGTTTTTTTATTATTTTAGATATTATAGAGATAATGGTGGGGTTTAATTGTTTTAATAAGATTAAGTGATATTTTAGATTAATAAAGTGATAAAATATGGATAATAGTGGGGAGTTGGCTAATTCAAATTGATTTGAATTAGTGGCCATAAGTGATGGCCAGAAATTTGGGTTCTTCAGTGGGGGTAGCCGAATATTATTTAAGGGTGGTGTGCTCTCCTTTTTCCAAATTTTAGTTCACTCTTTGATTTCCTTTTATATTTTTTTAGTTGACCGAACCTCCAAGCAATCTTTATTTCTTTTTGTGCTTTGAAACCAAAATCCTCCCAAACACCATCAACCCTTGCCGATTTCTCCTTTGGCCTTTGTAGTCAAATATTTCTTTTGTTTTCTTTTAATCCCTTGATAGCCGAAATCTTTAGCCCTCCATCTCTCTTCTACTTTATCAAGTTTGAAGCCGAACCGGTGAAGTGTGGTCTTTGTCGACATCTAAAGATTGTAGGTAAGTATCCTAGTTAATTGGTTAGAGGCCGAAACCGAATGGTTGGCCTTAGTGTTGGTTGGCCGAATGCTCTATAGGTTATAAGTGATGTGTTTTGCTTGTTTGTAGCAGCGCCAAGGAGTCTAAAGGAAGGTCTCGAATTGTTTGGACTCATCAAGGTAAGAGTGGTAAGGTATTCGCCCTTAGGCCTTATTATGTAATATTGTGTTGACCGAAGAGTGGCTATGTTCTTTTTAGGGGCATATCGACAAGAGCAAAGGAAGCCTTCGGGATCTCATTATTTCGGTAAGGATATTAGTAAGTGACTTAGAATTAGTTGATTATGACTTCGTTGATTAATCGTGTGGTTCGATTAAGTGACTCTCGATGGAGGCCAATACGATC
This sequence comes from Gossypium sturtianum, assembly GCA_025698515.1. Classification (NCBI taxonomy): domain Eukaryota; kingdom Viridiplantae; phylum Streptophyta; class Magnoliopsida; order Malvales; family Malvaceae; genus Gossypium; species Gossypium sturtianum. The sequence goes on from CM046954.1 coordinate 36,375,861, forward strand.
TTGAAGGAAAAGGAAAGTCCCCATCCCAAAGTTTAAGAAAAGAGCCGTCTCGGCGATTCGGGATTGGCCACCGGGGTGTGGACGTGCAAATGTAAAAGCGATAGGCGGATAACGGTAGTCTCGCTAAGTGATAGCGTCGGGATCGAGGGTTTAGAGCTTGAGTTATAAGGTGTGTAACTAACCCACTTTGTTTCCGGGTTTTATGTGTTATATGTTTTACTAACAAGTGCGATAATAAGTGTGCCATATATACCCCTAAAGGGTATAGCGATGACGAAAAGTTAGTATCGGATCTATTGCGGTGTGATTATTTGTTTATGAGTATGTTTATGGACATTAATAAGCATGTGCATGCATGATCACGATTATATTTTATGTGGCATGTGCATAGGGGTTATGAAAAGAAGGTGCGGGTGTACTTGAGTACGTGGTTGATGTCACTTTGTGCTACATCGTGGATTGGCGCCGATCGAGGTCGCGTTGTGGATCTTTGCGATTTGGTTCGCGTGGTTACCTTGATTGATATGGGCTTTATGCCATATCGTGGCTTGATGGATTGCTGTGTGCTCCATCGTGGTTTGATGTTAGCTATACGCTACATCGTGGATGGCATTGGTTGCCTTTTTGGAGGGAAAATGAGAGGGTGACTCGATAGTCCCCTGGTGTGTGGTAGGCTGGATAAGGGGGTGTGTAGCGGATGGACCCTAGGTTGGGTTGGGTATCATGTTGCATTGTTCCGTTGTGAAATGATATGGAAATGGGCCAAGCCCAATATGACTTGTGGATTTGTATGTTTTGAGAACATACGTGGAAATGGGCCAAGCCCAGTTGATATGTGGTTTATTGAGAAATGGGCCTAGCCCAGTATTTGAGTATGATTTGAATGTGGGCCAAGCCCAGATTGTGGTAATTGTTAAAATGAATATATATTACTTGTTGCATTTGATAATTGGGATATTATGTGGCTAGCATGTGGGTGGATTTCAGTGGTTAACTTACACACTGAGTCATTATGACTCACCCAATTATTTTCAAACATCGCAGGTGACATGTTGATCGGACCGGGTTGGAGTGGATACAAGGTGACCCATGCAGAAGGAGATTTTCATGCAGAAGATGTTTTACTCTATTTAAGTATATTATATTATCAGTATTTTGGACTTTTATTTGATGTAATAAGGGCCCCTTTTTATTTAAAGTACTCTATTTAATTTTGTTGAAGTTTACATTATATTCAGAAATATTTTTTTTCAAAAGGTTCATATTATAATAAATTATAATAAAGTTTTAATTCAAACCAAGCTTATATTATTTAATAATTTTAATGGACTTACTTCCCGAAAGTTAACAAAATTTTCAAGTTTTACTCTAAAGACAAAGATTTTTAACCGTCATTCCGCAGTGACATAACCAGATCCGGACGAGACTTGTGGGCCGGGTTTGGGGGTGTTACACGGGTAAGGCATTTTTGGCCCGGGCCCGGCTCGGCCCAGCCTGAATTCATTAAAAGAAAAGAATGTTTTTTTAATATTATTTTCTTATTGTTTTTCTCATTATTTTGCTATCATTTTACTATTATGTTTCTATTATTTTGTTGTTATTGTTTAGATATTATATAAAACTTATTTTATTGTTAATTTTGTTATTATTTTAAAGACATTTGTTAATTTTGTTATTATTTTAGAGGCATTTGCTTGTTAAGTTGCATCTATTTTAGTGTTATTTAAGTCTACATATTTTTTAAAATTTATTTTCAATTTGTTTAAAAATATTTATTTTGATATTTTTTAATATTTTTTATGTATTATATATATTTAAAAATTATATAAAATAATATAAAAAAATTAATACTAGTACGGAAATTGGGCGGGCACTGGGTTTTAACATTTTTATATGGGTCGGGCTTGGGCAAAATTTTAGGCCCATTTTTTGGGCCGGCCCGGCCCGAGCCCAATGAATGGGCCTAAATTTTTAGTTGGGCCTGGCCCAAACCCAACCCGGCCTGGCCCGGCCCATGCACACCTCTAATTCTATCAGCTGCACAAAAAATTAAACTCGTGGATACAAACTCTTCGTAAGGAAGTTTGGTTTTATTTTTTAAAATTATTTTCGTACACAATTATTAAATTTTACAAATTAAATATATTATTTGAAACAAAACAAACTTAATTTAAAGGAATTTAAGAAATAATTAAACTATAAACATTTATTACTATAAAAAGTATTAGCCGCGTCCTTTTTAATGACATATATTAATATTGTTAATTAAAACCAAAGTTTAGATCTTTCACTTTAAACTCTATTATACCCAACATTTATTAATATCATTTTTAATATTTATCAAATATTAAATTAAATTAAAAAGTTAAATTTACACCAAAAAAATTTAAAAGTTGAATAATAGTTTTAAAAAATGAGAAGAGGTTTTTACTCTTAAATTGTTTTAAATTATAAAATTTACGAGTTTAAATTTTTAAATTTTTTTGAAGGATTTCATGATAATTTTTAAGAATTTTGAGAGATTAAATGAGAAATTTTAAAAGTTTTAGTTTGTCTAATTGAAACTTTTAAAATATTTGGAGAATTAATAAAAATTTACAAAAATTTTGGAAGAGCATAATTAAAATCTTTAAAAAAGTAGAAAGGTTTAATGAAATTTTTTTAAAAATTTGAGGGTTAATTAAAATTTTCAAAAAAAAGTGTACGTCCACCCCTAAGAGGAGTACGACAGTTGTGGTAAATGCTTTTCTATTTTCGTCTAGTTTGATTTTTGGAATTAGATATACAGATAAATGTAACCCTTGACTTTTATCCATTTTGTCACTTTAATTTTAATTCTTTTTTTTTATTATTTTGACCCTCAACTTTCAAATTTTAGTCAATTTTTTTGGGACATGAAATTTGATTAAACTTTTAAAATTTTAACGGCACTGACACGACAGCTCACATGACAATCTAGATGTGCTTCATAGCTGACGTGGATAATTTTTTTTAAAAAAAATTATTATATGAACTTTTTTATTTTTTTAAATCTTAATATATTTTTTTAAATTTTTATGAAGTATATATGAAATGTCACACGAGTTATCATGTCAATATCATTAAAATTTTAATGGTTCAATCAATTTTTCAATCTAAAAAAATAATTTGACCAAATTTGAAGGTTGATGGTCAAAGTGGTAAAAAAAAGAATTAGAGACAAAATGACCAAAAAAAATAAGCGTTAGAGGCTAAATTTATCATTATGCCTTAAAATTACTATTTTACACCTTTATAATATTTTATGTATCTTTGTTGATTGAGTCTTAACTTGGTTGACATTGGTATTATTGCCAGTGTAGGAGCTCATGGATTTGAGTGTCTATTTTATCCTTCTATTTAAGGGTTGAAGAGGAATTATAGGTAATTTTGAACATTGTATAAAAAAATTTTTTATATATCATTTTTATAATTTTAGTTTATACACCATATTATTATAATAAAATCACATATATGTGAATTGGTTGTATATATATTAATTATAAATATTTTTATAAATTAAAGAAAATCGTTAATAAATTGAAGCGTGATGAAAGAGCATGAGACGATTATGCATATAATTGACAACTATGGATGTGAACGTTACATTGCTCCTTTGCCGACCTTAATGTAAAATCATAAAAAAAGAGATATTCCTTTTTCTAAAAAAATTAAATACTTTATTGGAGGGAAAAAATAAAAAGTATAAATTTTATGATATATAATAGTTTTTAATTTAACTAACAAAATAATTAACGAAAAGAAAAGGTATACCTATATAAGCAAAGGTTTGGTTCATAGATGTTATGGATCAACAAGTGTGTGAGAGATTATTAAACTCACTAGAGGATTACGAGATCCTTTGAGTCGTTATTTATTTTTGTTATGTAGTGAAGGGCTTTCATTCTTGATGAGGTTAGCAAATGTATGTTGAAGAGGACCTTTAATTTCTCATTTACTATTTGCGGATGAATATATTTTGTTTGGTGAAGCTATGGAAAGGGGTATGTTCTGGCCATTGCATTAATTTTGATAAATCCCTACTTTATTATATCTCTAATGCATCATACCAGAATCAAGTGCTAGTCTCATGTATTCTTAATGTTTGATGCTCTTCGAATTCGGAGAAATATCTTGGGCTACCTAATATGGTGGGCAGAGGGAAGAGATTGGTTTTCCAGTTATTTAAAGATCAAATGATTAGTTCAATAAACAATTGGAGTATTAAACATCTCTCCCAAGGTGGTAAGGAAGTCTTTATCAAAGCTATTTTTGTAACACCCCTAACCCGTATCCATCATCGAAATAGGGTTATAGAGTATTACCGGAGTTTACAGAACAATTACAGATAATTCATGTTAATTATTATTCATTTCAGAGAGTAGTCATATTGTCCCTTGATTGGACCCTCGAGGCCCAATATAAACATTGGAATCGAATCGGGACTAAATCGAGAACTCAGAGAATTTTTCACAAAATTTCAAAATTTTTCTTAAATACAGGGCACACACGCCCGTATGATCAACGGACACGCCCGTGTGACCATAGGACACGCCCGCGCTGTAGACCGTGTCCGACCCCGTGTAACTCTCTTACTTGTGTCACACGGCCAGCCACACGCCCGTGTGCTAGGCTGTGTGGATAATTAAAATTTCCAAAATTAAGTGCAGGTTTCACACGGCCAAGACACACGCCCGTGTTCTGGATCGTGTAGCACACACGGCTGAGACACAGGCCCGTGTGCTCAATTCTGAGCATTCTGTTTATCAAATTTAAGATGCAGGGGACACACGGCCTAACCACACGCCCATGTACTAGGCTGTGTCACACACGGTCAAGACACACGCCCGTGTTTCTACCCGTGTAGACAAAATAAAGCCATTTCTAGCATCATTTCTCACCCAAAACTTTGCCAATAACCTACACCAAAACTTGCATTCATATATAAACCAATCCAAGCATTAATTTCAAGCAATTCTAACATCTAACATGGTATATCATTACATGCATACATATTTATAATCTTATATATTTAATAGATATACCAAAATATAACCATCACTAGCCATTCCAATGGCTAGATTACAAACAACATTTGTAAGTCAACCATGGCCAAGTTACCTATACATGCCATTATACAAAATAAGTTTTCCATTTATACCAAAACAAGTTAGTGGATAGTGTGATAATGCTCGAACCGATCTCCAACCTCCGTGAGCTTCCGAGTACTATAAAACAAAGAAAGTAAAACCTAGTAAACATTATATGCTTAGTAAGTTCATATAACAAGAATTAAACTTACCAATCTCATTTATTAAAATTAAGCATTTAATAACATGCTTTTCATCAACTTGGAAAATTTACCTAAACACACATACACTCAATCAAACAAGTTAGTTACATAAGTCTCATATACATCAAATGACATAGATGAGCTCATCACAACACAATTCATCAGATTTCTCAGAATCATTCAAAATATAACTCTATTTATTTCATCACTTTCTCTTGTCGGGAGTTTTATCTATTGAATTACTGAAATATCGATGGATACTTAAGTAGTACACTCAACGTGTACATATCTATAAACCGTCAATTCTTACTCAGGAAGCATACTCTCGAGCCACATGTCAATATGCTCAAACAAGCCATGTAATCATGTAACAGGACACTTATCCGAGCTAATCAGGAAACTCATAAGAGTTTTTACTCAGGAAGCTCATAGAGCCTTTCAGATATCTTCGAAGAGATAATATCAGGGAGCTTCGGATAAGGTAACTGAGAGTTCAAGCGAGCTTAACAGGATGCTCATGAAGAGCTACGTTTGTGTCCGCATTATATGCAGGATCACAACCGATCGTATGTCAGGATGCTCACAAAGAGCTGAGGTAATGTTCAACAGATGCAAGATCACTACCGATCAGAATACTCGCAGGAACTATATATATCAGTATGCTCGAGAGGCTATATTGGGATTACTCGTCCGAGCTAAATCCCTTCTGCAACATATGCAGAACCACATTTCATGTAAAGGAAATCACATGTATCCATCGATTTTCATTGTTCAAGCGGAACTCAATATTTTTATAACATTTTCATTCATGTGATCTTTCATGTACATTTAACATACATATAAATCACATATTTACATGCCACATTCAATTCAATTCAATTCAATCATATTAACATGCATAATAAAGTTACACGAACTTACCTCGATAATAATTCGTACAAGAAAATCTACTAATCTGAAATTTTCTCTTTTCCTCGATCTATCTTCGAATTTGAGTTATCCTGATCTATATAAATGAATTTAATCATCAATTTATCACATTTCATATTCAATTGGACTCAATTTACATCCTAGGCAAAATTACCATTCTGCCCCTAAACTTTTCATAAATTCCAATTTCATCCCTAGGCTCGGAAAATGAAATTCATGCCATTTACTCCTTATTCCAAGCCTAACCAAAATTTCAATATAAAATTTACAGATGTATTCTATAAAATTCAGAATTTTTCTTTAATTTTCACAACTTTACAAATTAGTCCCTAAATCATGTTTTCATCAAAATTCACTTTATAAAAGTTGTTTATCTATCAACAACCTTTCATTTTCTACCATAAATTTCAAATTTTCAGCATATTTATCCATGGAAAAATTTCTATACTTTGATAACTTTTCAAATTGATCCCCTAAATAGATAGATTAGACTATCCCGATTTCAAAAATATAAAAATTGCTAAAAACGGGGCTTGAATACTTACCCAATTATGCCAAGAAAGCTTGTTTTCTCTTTTCTAGGGTTTCCATGGAATATTTGGGGAAGAAGATGATATAAAATGATATTAATTCTATTTTAATTATTTATCATCTTTTAATTATTTCTATTTCCAATTTAGTACTTGCCCTTTTTTTATTTTTCCATGGATGAATCATCAAAAATATCTACTAACTTTTCTTTAATGGTCTAATTACCATATAAGGACCTCAAGTTTTGAATTCCATAGCTATTTGATCCTTCTAGCTACTAGAATCTAACTTTTGCATTTTATGCAATTTGGTCCTTTCCGTAATTAAGCACATAATCGGTAAAATTTTCTTATCAGAATTTTCATATGACATTTATATCATAATGCCAACCATGTAATAATATAAAAAAAATTTCTTTGCAACTCGAATTTGTGGTCCCGAAACCACTGTTCCGATTTCATTGAAAATGAGCTGTTAGAATTTTGTAGGTTATCCCAACTTACTCGATGTCATGATTTTGCTCCTAAATTATCTTTATTTGGAGATGGAGCATATTATTAGTAAATTTAGGTGGCAGAAGCATCACAACAAGCGTGGGATTCGTTGGTGTGAATGGGCATATTAAAGAAAATGGTGGTATGGGTTTTAGGTGTTTGTCAAAATTTAATTTGGCATTACTTGCTTAGAATGAGTGGCAACTACTTTGTTATTCAAATTCTTTATTGTCTCGTACATTGAAAGCTAAGTATTACTTGAATTCAGATTTCTTAAGTGCAAGTTTAGGAACTTACCCTTCATATACTTGGAAAAGTATTTGGGTTACAAAAGGGCTCTTTCAAGTTGGTATGTGTTTTTTTTTTCTTTTGAAAATCAAGTTGGTATGTGTTGGTGAGTTGGAACAGGGACTCAAATCTCAGCCTGGGCTGATACTTGGGTGTCGGGGTCTACAGATTTCACGATCCAAACTAATGTTAATAACCTAGACATACGATTGGTTGCTAATTTTATTGACTCAAATACAAGACTTTGGAAAGAGGATTTGATTAATAATATATTTTGTGCTAATGAAGCAGAAAAAATTCTATGCATTCCCTTTGCACGAGTTCCACATGATGATAAACTTGTATGGTGTGGATGACCGCCCTCTTCCCTTGATAAACCATAAAAGTAACATGTTTTAATCCCATGCTTGGCATGTTTTTGGATGATTTATTATATAATTTAGTGAATTTGATGCTCCTAATCCTTTAATTTCATGTTTCTATACTTAGGAGAGCATATGGGAGCAAAAGGAGCAGAAAATGGGCCAAAATCAGACAAAACGAGCTATTTTCAGGATCCACACAGCCTGGCCATTCCCACAGGGGCTGAGCACACACCCATGTGAGCCACACGGGCTGGCCACACGCCCATGTGCCAGCCCGTGTCGGTATCGCTCCCTGTTTCTATTTTACGCAAAAAAGCTAATTTTTAGGGTTTTTGAGCATTCTAAAGTTTATAAATACACCCTAGAAGAAGATCTAAGGGGGCACACAGAGCTGAACGAAGAAAAGACTCGAAGAACGCCAACGGATTCAACTCAGAAGCAGGACCTCCTTCAAGACTGAAGATCTCCATTCAATTTCTCTCGAAGTTTTCGGGTTTCTTTATGTTTTTTTGTTTTCCTAATTTTGAGATGTTTTCCTTCCAAAGTATGAACTAAACTCCCTAGATACCTAGAGAGGATGAAACCTAAGATGGATCTTATTATTTGATTTTTCTGAATTACATGATAAATATTTGTTCTTGATCTCAATTATGTGTTATTATTTCATGTTTTAATGTTTTCAGGATATTAGTTCATGATTGATGTGCTTATTTAGTGGAGAAAAAGTCCCTGTTTAAGAGTAGATCTGGCATAATTGAGTGGAGTTGCATGCAATCTTAGAAATAGGACGACATAAATCTACCAGATTAGAGTCAAATCTAATAGGGGAATCCATAGATCGAGTTAATGTGACAATAAAGGTTTTAATTAGAAAGAGATTTCAATTAATCAACCTAGAGTCAGTTGTTCTTATTCTCGAAAGAGATATTAACCTAAGTTAGAGATTTCTATGGATCAAGACAAGTGAATAAATCGTTTAATTCATATTTAGAATAATAAGTGAAGTCTAGGTGGATTCTTTTCTGGGTATTGTCTCTCTCATCGGTTTTCTTCAAATATTTTCTTACTTTATTCTCTGTTTCGTCTTAGTAATTAGGTTAGTTAAGATTAGGTTAAAATAAATCCCTTCAATTTATTAGGCTAGATAATAAAAAAGATAGTAACTACTAGTACTTTTAGTCCTCGTGGATACGATATTCCCGACTCACCATAGTTATACTACCATTCTATAGGTGCGCTTACCTTTGTCATATTTTAGTTAGTTCGTGACGTCATCAAGTTTTTGGCACCGTTGCCGGGAACTAAAATATTAGGAACACTTAATTTTTATTACTTTAGCAATTTTTTATTTTATTTGTATTTTATTTTATTTTAGTTTAATTTGATTCACTAATTTTTCTTTTTGTTTGCTTCTGGTAGGTTCCTTTAGTATATGACTAGAAGAAATCCGTCAAGACCTTTTGTATTTGACAGTGAGATCGAAAGTATAGGTTGCAGAAACCGTAGAGAAGTGAGGCAGAGCCGACAGAGTACAGTAGAAGAGCAAGAGAAAGTTATTGTTCTTACTGAGGAGATGGCTGAAAATCAGAATAATCAGCTACCTCCTGTGGTTGCCGCAAATCCTACTCATCGTACTATGTATGATTACGCCAAGCCCAATTTAACTGGGGCTAAATCGAGTATTGTTAGACCTGCTATTGTTGCAAATAATTTTGAACTGAAACCTAACACTATTCAAATGATTCAATAGTTTGTTCAGTTTGATGGTTTGCAGGATGAAGACCCAAATACTCATTTGGCTAATTTCTTGGAATTCTGTGACACTTTCAAGATAAATGACGTTTCTGACGATGCCATTCGCCTTCGGTTGTTTCCTTTCTCATTGAGGAATAAGGCTAAACAGTGGTTGAACTCTCTACTGCGAGGGTCTATCACTACATGGAACCAAATGACCGAAAAATTCTTGTTGAAGTACTTTCTACAAGCTAAAATAGCCAAACTGAGGAATGATATATCTTCCTTTGTACAGATGGATTTAGAGACTCTATATGATGCATGGGAGAGGTATAAGGACTTATTGAGAAGGTGCCCTCATCATGGCTTACCTCTATGGCTACAGGTTCAAACTTTTCACAATGGTTTGAACCCCTCAACTAGGCAAATGATCGATGCGGCTGCCGGTGGTACTATAAATAATAAAACACCTGAGGATGCTTATGAATTTATAGAGGAGATCTTACTGAATAATTATCAGTGGCAAGTCATGAGGACGAAGCCAACAAAAGCAGCCGGTATTTTCAACTTAGACGCAGTCACTATGTTATCGAACCAGGTAGAACTCTTGAATAAAAAGATTGATGGTTTATGTGTTTCTACGCAGGTACATCCAGTGATGCAATACGATGCAAATGGAGGTGGAATGAACAACTCAGAATATTTACCCTACGGTCCTAGCATGGAGAATGAGAAAATAAATTATATGGGTAATAATCCTAGACCTCAAAACAATCCTTACAGTAACACTTACAATGCAGGTTGGAGGAACCACCCAAACTTCTCATGGGGAGACAAGGAAACCAAAGACCACAAACCCCCCCAGGTTTTCAGCAACAACCTTATCGGTAAGAAAAGAAACCAAACCTTGAAGAGATGTTGGAAAAATTTATTTCGGTATTAGCACCTCGTTTTCAAAACACCAAGACGGCCTTGAAAAATCAGCAAGCATCGATTCATGGTCTCGAAAATCAAATTGGACAGCTTGCTAAATTAGTTTCAGAAAGGCGGCAAGGTAGTTTACCTAGTAACACCGAACCCAACCCAAAAGAGCATGTGAAAGCAGTTAGACTAAGGAATGGGAAAGTGTTGACTGAACCTGAAAAAAAGCTACAACAGGAAGCTGAAAAGAAAAAGGACGAGGAGGTAAAACTCGAAGTGAGTGAAACACTGGTACTCAAGGAATATAAACCACCAATCCCATATCCGGTAAAGTTGAAGAAAGACTGCATGGATGCACAATTCGGTAAATTTCTTAAACTTTTTAAACAGTTACATATTAACTTACCTTTTGTTGAAGCTATTTCGCAGATGCCTACATATGCAAAATTTTTGAAGGAGCTTTTAACAAATAAAAGGAAGTTTGAAGAGCTATCTACTATGGAACTCAACAAGGAATGTTCAACTATTTTTCAAAATAAACTACCTACCAAGCTAAAAGATCCAGGAAGTTTTACTGTTCTCTGTTTAATTGGTAGTTTAAATATTGAGAAAGCATTAGCTGATTTAGGTGCAAGTATTAATTTGATGCCTTATAAAATGTTCAAGCAGCTTGGTCTTGGGGAACCAAAACCCACTAGGATGAGTATTCAATTAGCTGAGAGATCTATTAAATATCCTAGGGTATTATTGAAGATGTGCTTGTAAAAGTAGATAAATTCATATTCCCTGTTGATTTTTTTGTGCTTGACATGGATGAGGATGTTGAAGTACCTTTAATTTTAGGTTGCACATTTTTAGCCACTGCTAGGGCTGTTATTGATGTGGGTGACGGTAAACTTGTGCTTAGGGTAGGTGACGAAGAGATTTTTTTTAAAAATCTATGATGCCATGAGATTCTCTAGAGAACAAGATGATTCCTGCTATTTTATTAATTCTATTAATCATGTTATTCAAGATTCTTTACAGGAAATTGTTCATAAGGACACGTTGGAACTGTGTCTTGTTCAAGGAGAGGAGGTAGGTGACGATAATGCTGTGATAGGTAAGACAAAAGTTGATTTAGATTCTAATGAGTCTTCACTAAGACAGAAGAATTATGAGGGTATTGAGGTAAACGATGAATTAAAATTAAAACCCTTTATTGAAGAACCTCCTAAATTAGAACTGAAGCAATTATCGAATCACGTAGAGTATGCATTCCTTGGAAATAATTCTATATTACCAGTGATTATTGCTTCAGATTTGCAGCCAAATGTGAAGGATGAGCTATTACAAGTATTGAAGGAGTATAAAAGAGCCATAGCGTGGAAGATTTCTGACATTAGAGGGATCAGTCCTTCTTTTTGTACCCATAAAATTTTAATGGAGGATGAATACAAACCATGTGTGCAAGCTCAAAGACGACTGAATCCTAACATGAAAGAAGTAGTTAAGGTTGAGGTAATTAAACTTCTAGATGCTGGAGTTATTTATCCTATTTCTGACAGTACTCGGGTGAGTCTTGTGCAGGTTATTCCTAAGAAGGGAGGCATGACTGTTGTAGCCAACGAGAAGAATGAGTTGATTCCAATGAGAACAGTCACGGGATGGAGAGTTTGCATTGATTATAGGAAATTGAACGATGCCACGAGAAAAGATCACTTTCCTTTGCCATTCATTGATCAAATGTTGGAAAGATTATTTGGACATATGTATTATTGTTTCCTAGATGGACTCTCTGGCTACTTTCAAATCCCGATAGCTCCCGAAGACCAAGAAAAAATGACATTTACATGTCCATATGGTACGTTTGCTTACCGAAAAATGCCTTTTGGATTATGTAATGCTCCTGCCACTTTTCAGCATTGCATGTTGGCCATTTTTTATGAACTCATAGAAGACATTATGGAGGTATTCATGGACGACTTCTCGGTATTCAGTAACTCTTTCCATCTTTGACTTAAAAACTTAAAACGAGTTCTAATGAGATGTGAGGAAACGAACCTTGTACTTAATTGGGAAAATGTCACTTTATGGTTCGAGAAGGGATTGTGCTAGGCCATAAAATTTCTAGTAAAGGGATTGAGGTTGATAGAGCGAAAATTAAAACCATTGAAAAATTACCCCCTAGTTCAGTTAAGGCTATTCGAAGCTTTTTAAGATATGCTGGGTTCTATAGAAGATTTATTAAAGATTTTTCTAAAATAGCTAAGCCTTTGACAAATTTGCTAGAAAAAGATATGCCTTTCGATTTCAGTCAGGAATGTTTAGAAGCATTTAATACTCTTAAAGATAAACTAATTAATGCTCCGATTGTAGTTTCACCTGATTGGAATTTACCCTTTGAACTAATGTGTGATGCGAGTGATTTTGCAGTAGGTGTAGTTATTGGACAGTAAAGAGACAAGCATTTTCAACCGATTTATTATGCTAGGAAGACATTGACAGCTGCACAAGAAAACTACACTACTATAGAAAAAGAATTGCTAGCTGTGGCTTTTGCATTCGATAAATTTAGGCCATATTTAATATTATCTAAAGTTGTCGTTTACACTGACCATTCAGCTCTTTGTTATCTCCTCACTAAATTAGATGCAAAACCTTGACTCATAAGATGGATTTTATTATTGCAGGCATTCGATTTAGAAATCCAGGATAATAAGGGAGCTAAAAATCTTGCAGCAGATCACCTTTCCAGGTTAGAAAATTCACATCTCAAGGAGCTTGATGAGAATGAGATAAATGACTCGTTTCTTGAGGAACAACTTTTGGTTATAACTGACTCTGAAGTCCCTTGGTTTGCGGATATTACGAACTACATAGCTGCTAACATCCTACCAAAAGGGTTGACAAATCATCAAAAGAAGCGATTCTTTACCGATGTGAAAAATTATTTTTGGGAGGATCCTTTTCTTTTTCGTGTATGTGCAGATCAAGTAATTCGGAGGTGTGTTACAAAATCAGAAGCGAGTAAAATCTTGGAACACTACCACTCAGGACCAACAGGAGGACATTACAGTGGGACTAGGACAGCATATAAAACTCTTGAATCAGGTTTTTATTGGCCCACACTGTTCAAGGATGCTAACAGGTATGTTACTTCTTGTGATAGATGCCAGAGAATAGGTAATATCTCTAAACATGATGAAATGCCTCAAACTTATATGCTCTCATGTGAAATATTTTTTGTCTGGGGTATTGATTTTATGGTCCCATTTCCTAGTTCGTTTGGTAATAAATATATCCTAGTAGCGGTCAATTATATGTCAAAATGGGTAGAAGCTCAAGCTTTACCTACTAATAATGCTAGAGTGGTAGTCAGATTTCTTAAGAAGCTCTTTTCGCGATTCGGAACACCTAGAGCAATTATTAGTGATAGGGGTACACATTTTTGTAACACTCAATTTGATAAAGTTCTTAAGAAGTATGGAGTGCATCATAGGACAGTTACCCCTTATCACCCTCAAACTAGTGGACAAGTTGAAGTCGCAAATCGAGAGCTTAAACGCATCCTAGAGAAAATCGTAGAATCAAATAGGAAGGATTGGACGATGAAAGTAGATGACGCTTTATGGGCCTATAGAACTGCTTTTAAAACACCCATAGAAACATCTCCTTACAAACTTGTTTATGGGAAAAGTTGTCATCTACCATTTGAGTTAGAGCACAAAGCATTTTGGGCTATAAAATTCCTAAATTATGATCTTAAACTTGCAGCTGAAAAGAGATTGATGCAACTGAACGAGTTAGATGAGTGGCAAACAAATACTTACGAGAACTTATGATTATATAAAGAAGCGACAAAGCGACGCCATGATGCTCATTTGAAGTAGCCCAAACAATTTGTAGCTGGAGATCTTGTCCTTTTATATAACTCAAAGCTCAGGTTGTTTCCCGGAAAGCTGAAATCAAGATGGTCAGGTCCATTCGTAGTACAAACCATTTTCCCATATGGTACGATAGAGGTAACTCACCCAGAATATGGCACATTTAAGATAAACGGTCATCGACTTAAAATTGATAATGGTGAGGATTTTAGAAATGATAGAGAGGAGCTTCAGCTCCGTGAGCCTTCGTAATTGTGCGCACAAGGTAAGTCAAGCTTAGACTTTAAATAAGCGCTTCTCGGGAGGTAACTTGAGTGTTAACACAGCTAATTACCTTATTTTCATTTCATAGTATCTCTTTAAAATTAACAAAATACTAAAATGCAGGTTTTTGACTCACATGGTCTAGACACACGGGCGTGTCCAAGGCCGTGTAAAAACTGGGCTTGAATTTTTAACGTACACGGGTGTGTAGGAGGTCACACGGGCGCGGGAGAAGCAAAGAAGATTACACACGACCGTGCGACACGATCGTGTGAACCACACGGCCTGGACACACGGGCATGTTTGAGGCCGTGTGAAGACTGGGCTTATTTTATTAATTGCACACGGGCTGAATAGGAGACCACACGGGTATGTGACACAGCCGTGTGGCCCAACACGGGCCTCACACGACCGTGTCACCATTTATAAACCCTAATCCCCTTTCTTTTCTTATTTTGTCTTCTTCTTTCTTTTTGTCTTCTTCTTTCCACAGCCCCAACCTTAGCCGCCATTCACCCTTCTTTGAAAATCCGGCCACCCTCACAACCTCACCGCGTCGCACGTCTCATCCGGCCACCGTCCCAACCACTATCGCCGCCCTTTCCCTTCTTCCCCAAGCCGCACGAACACACCCTTCCCTTCGTCGAATCCATCCCCTCATTCTTTTCTTTTCTTTCCCTCCCGTAAACTACAACCCTACCCCAACCCCCTCCATCCGCCTCGGCTTCCCCGAGCCAAGACCTCCGACCAGCTACCCCAGCCGCCTTCTCCCTTCCCTCGCCCCGAATTTGCTTAAACCCGACCAACCTCAACGTCGTCCTTCCTTTGTTCCCCAAGCCACACTAGCCACCACCTCTGTTCCCTATCCCACGCGTCGACCGTCGCACACACACGCTCCACCGCCCTTAACTCCAACCAACTCCTGCTCCGTCGGTCTCATCTTTTACCCATTCTTTATTTTCTTTAAACTTTATTTATTTCTTTATCACTTTTATTTCTTTAATATTTATTTGTTATTTGTTATTATTTTCAGCTTACTCCTTACGTTATTTCCAGTTTATGTTAATTAGTTTTTCCATTTTAATGATATTTCCTTCTAGTTGATACAGTTCGAATTGATAGCTATTATTCTCATACTTATTCTTGCTACTAGCTACATTTTATATTATTATTTCTACTTAATTCTTGCTGCAAATTTTATGTTTCTTTTTCTTGCTACTATGATTCTTTACATTATCATTACTCATTATTAATTCTTGTTTGGTAATAGCATGATGTTTCTTCACTTTATTCTGTTCTACATCTATTTCTTTTTTAATTTAATTGTTGAGTTTAACTTATATTTCAGTTTCTTATTAGCATGCCTCTTTCATGTTGGTTTGTCTTTTTGATTTATTTGATCGCTATTTTTCAGGCACACCATGACAAATACTCGTGGCAAGACTAAGACCGTCGTCCCCGCTTCAAAAAAGTGGAAGGGCCCCGATAGGACTTCATCTTCGAGTGCCTCCATCGAGGCTCGCCACCCTTACCTTCGATTTGCGGTGGGCCCCCAGGAGGATTTATATCAGCTCCTTCGCGTATGACCACTCGGCCTAGGCTGCTGCACTGATTGGGCCGCGTTGGAGTAGTTTCGACTCGCTGATGACGTGCGTCATTATCGCCACAGCTCCGTGGGATAGATTCTTTGCCATCATCGAGCCCACCTACATGGAGCTGACATTGGAGTTTTGCTCAATGTTTCTGGTACAGCAGGTCATGACGGTTCATGACGAGCCACAGACGATCAGTTTTTGACTTGGCGGTTTAGTATGACATATGAGCGTCCCTGAGTTCGGTGCGACTATGGGACTTTATACAGAGGAATTTATGAGCGCCGAGGACTTCCTTAGCCTCCATAGGCACATCCATCACTCGCCATCACGTTGTTGGACCGATTTTAAAGCGAGTCAACTCCCATATGATGCGAGTCGCTCGAAGGCGACTTCTCTCTCCGGCCTTACGGTACATTCACGCACTCTTAGCACACACTTTGACGGGTCAAAGAGAGAGCACCGGAGTCGTTAGCACTCACGATGCTTATTTTTTATGGAGCATGGCGGACGGGCATATATTTGACTTGGCATACTTCATCGCTCTAGCCTTCCGCCATCAAGCTGACCGCCACAGAAAGGGCCCTATTTGCTTAGGCCCTTATGTGACTCACCTCGCTCGGTACTTCGGTCTCCTCGACATATCGGAGCAGTCCTCTACACTCATATTGGTAGGTCAGATGTCCCCTAAGGGTATCTCGAGCATGATACACATGAGGATGATCGAGCGGCGTCGTGGAGTGGATCCTCCTCAGTACATATTGTTTCATTCTGATGCTCAGAATGACCTCGAGGACTTCACTAATGATGTTCTTTCCTATCACGATGATCCACCTCAGCCTCCACCTTTAAGTCACCAACCTGTTGCGAGCTTCCGAGGAGTATCCGCCGAGGAGTTTACTAGCTTTCGTCAATACTGTGTTCAGAGGTTCGACAATATTGACGCGACTTTACAGCATATTTGTCAGCACTTTCATATTTCTCCTCTAGTGCCGACAACTCCTGATGCTGACGTGTGTGGTGATGAGGACCATTGAGTCCATTTATTCTATTTTATTTTATTCTATTTTTCTTTTTAGTTTTATGTCTATTTTTATTATTATTTTCATAAACTTCTTTCCTTTTATTTCTTGGACTTTATTTTTATTATGGTTGTTCTAATCGATTATAATCCCTTAATCTTCTTCAGTATTGTGTTTATTTTCTTATCAGTTGCTCTGAATCTTGCACTACCTCTACATATATCTACAATTCCGCTTTTCACTATTCTGGGAATTTCATCCAATATTCAGGGCATTTTCAATTATCTCCCTCTCTTATGATATTCTGTTTATACTGTGATTATATATGTTTTTACATTGAGGACAATGTACATCTTAAGTGTGGGGAGGTTATTTATATAATTATTAGAAAATCCCTGAATTATGTCCTGTGTTAAGTAACTTTCTCATATTACTATTAGAATGGAATTTTTATCGATTTATGATTTTTATTGATGTGTTTTGGATTATATTCATAGGTATTTGTGCATTGATTGTTTAAACTTTAAGACACTAGAGAATCAAGCATGATAAGTCTATTTTCAGAATTAAAAATTGCTAGGTTGTTTCCCTGAATTGAGGTATTACCTTGAAGTTTGAGATTTGCAAGATTGACATCAAAAACCTTAATATTTGTGAGATTTTTGAGCCTTTAGAGCATATACTTTTCTTGCTCACTTTATTATTGGTTATGAGTGTGTCAATACTGATTGGTTATTCTAGGACTTGCTTCGATTATACATGTCGAGACCACACATTTGATTTGATATACTGAGATAATAAAGGCACCTAGGTTTTTAACCCACTTATCCCAAAAAGCCTACCTTCATAATTAACCCTTAGTAAACCCTTTTGAGCCTAATAAACAGTTTCTTGATCTACTATTAAATTAACCCATAACTCATTCTTTTTTATTCATTGAAAATTTTTCCTATTTTATTAACTCCCTTTTTATCGAGATTTGATTTGGTTAGTTGCCTAACTATGTTCTTTTATTCAGTTGTTAAAATTATCTCTTATTATCTTTATGCTCAAAAAAATTATTATTATATTCATTTACATTTACATTTATTGATTGTTACATAGTTTCATGTCGATTAAGCTTAAACGACTAATTTCACATTTTGAGAAGAAGCTCGTGTTATTGATAAGTTTTCAATTGATGTAATTATTCAGCATTAGTTTATTTTTCTAGTTAGGTAATTTATCAATTCAATCTCGATTCTAACCCTCCTTTTCAGCCTTTATCCACACCTTTAACCAAGCCCATATACAACCCTTTAAAGACCTTTTGATTTGTGTATCATCTCATTTTATAGTGGTGGAGATTTGATTTTCATACAAGCCTATGGTAATGACTTTTCATGTTTGACTTTTGAGTGCTTAATTTTTTAACCTTAAACACTTTGAGTGCTTTGAGTGAATCTTTAGTGAGAACGTCAATTCTTGTTGGTTTTGAATTAAAGGTAATTACTTAGATAAGGGGAAATACCTATGTTTTCATGCTTTAAAAATGTGTGACTTGGATTTGTTTGAATCTTTAGTGCTCTTTTAGTTGAATTATTAATGTGTGATTATTTGTGAATTATGATAAAACATTATTGATGAGAATTATGAATTGAGAAAGTTTAATTATAATTGCGAGTTAAGGATTTTGCTTGAGGACAAGTAAAAGCTTAAGTGTGAGGATATTTGATAAACCATAAAAGTAACATGTTTTAATCTCATGCTTGGCATGTTTTTGGATGATTTATTATATAATTTAGTGAATTTTATGTTCCTAATCCTTTAATTTCATGTTTCTATACTTAGGAGAGCATAGGGGAGCAAAAGGAGCAGAAAACGGGCCAAAATGAGACAAAATGAGCTACTTTCAGGATCCACACGGCCTGGCCATTCCCACACGGGCTGGCCACACGCCCATATGCCAGCCCGTGTTGATATCACTCCATGTTTCTCTTTTATGTGGAAAAAGCCAATTTTTAGGGTTTCTGAGCATTCTAAAGTTTATAAATATACCCTAGAAGAAGATCTAAGGGGGCACACAGAGCTGAACGAAGAAAAGATTCGAAGAACGCCAATGGATTCAACTCAGAAGTAGGATCTCCTTCAAGACTGAAGATCTCCATTCAATTTCTCTCGAAGTTTTTGGGTTTCTTTATGTTTTGTTGTTTTCCTAATTTTGAGATGTTTTTCTTCCAAAGTATGAACTAAACTCCTTAGATACCTAGGGAGGATGAAACCTAAGACGGATCTTATTATTTGATTTTTTTGAATTACATGATAAATATTTGTTCTTGATCTCAATTATGTGTTCATATTTCATGTTTTAATGTTTTCAGGATATTAATTCATGATTGATGTGCTTATTCAGTGGAGTAAAAGTCTCTGTTTAAGAGTAGATCTGACATAATTGAGTGGAGTTGCATGCAATCCTAGAAATAGTGTAACACCCCAAACCCGGCCTAGAAGTTAGGCCCGAATCTGACGTGTCACATTAAGGTGTTTTTCGAAAACCATGTTTTCATTGAAAACCCTTTTTCAATTTAAAACCTTCTACCGTTTAAAAATCCCGATTTTCGTTGCTTATTAACAAAACAAGATTTGCTTAAAGTCATTCCCTTGTAAAAATGTTATTATTTTTAAAACCTTGTTTTTAGCGAAAGTCTGACTTAAACAGTTGCGGAAACGTGATATTTTGAAAACAGTAGTTATTGTTTTAAAACCCGTGTTTAATAGACTAGCCGTTTGTAATTAAAAGAAATAGCAAATAAAAGTTAAAAGAAAATCCCAATGGCCTTATTACAAAATTTTTAACCCAATAAATTAAACTAAAAATTTCTAAGTTTAACTTTAGAGCATATCCGACGTGTGGCCACCTCCGAATCCTCTCATGACTCCAAATCCTCTAAGGCCTGGGATTACACCGCACGATTAAAAGATAGGGTGAGTTACGAGAACTCAGTGTGTAATCCTCTAGTACGGTAACAGTTTGGGCCTAAGCCCTATTCGGTAACAATCTGGGCCTAAGCCCTATATCATATCAATGCGATGAACATGCAACCCAACCTAATCCAGCCAAACTCTCCACCCGTACCAACCATGTATTCATGTGGAGACCAAGTCAACCTACCCAACCAACTATCCAGTAATGCAGCCAAGCTGCTAATAACGGTAATCGTGGCTGAGCCACTAGAATCAGAACACGTGGCGATGCCACTATAACGATACTTCCTCCAATCAGAAAATCCCAACCCAATGCAATATGTTATGAATGCAGTGTATCACAATAATATACAGTTATAAAAATATTATACATACATCAATTAACTATCACAAAGGGCATAACGGTCATTTTGTCGTTTAGGGGTAGAACGGTAATTACACCCCTCGAGGGTATTTCGGTAATTTTACCCATCAAGGGTATTTCGATACAGATATAACGATGCGAATGGGCCTAGGGCCCATTCTCAGCCCAAATGGGCCCACACGCTCGTGTGGCCCATTTAGCCCAAATCTAGCCACAGGTATAAGATTCACATAGACCAGTCCAATATCTACTACACAATCATACAATTTATTCATATTGACCCACTTGGCCCAAGGAAGCCTAAACCCATGAGAACACTCATGAGGGCCTCAACTATCGCGTCGAAGCTCCCACACGTGCGCTCGCACGCTCGTGTGGCTACCATCGCCGTGTGATCGACATTTTGGCATTTGCCGCTCTACAGCTAGAGTAGTGCGAAATACACACCTGATAGGAATCTAGAGTTAATCCGCGCTCTGAACACTGTTCTACACAGAAGCCAACAATGATTGCACCCTTGACCCCCAAGGGGTGTGTTGATCAACTTCGGTCACCACCACCGCGACCCAACGGCATACAGATCAACGAATGATCCATCGCCAAACCCAAACGAGCACGCCACAAAGCGAAAGGGATAAGCCAAAGAAGGTATCCTACTCTCCTCATGGTTTGCTCTATTTAAAGCCAGCTTCTCGCCTACTCTCATGCTAGCTTCCCGATGTGGGATCCCCCATTCAGCAGAGTTTAAATCCAACACAAACTCTGGCCGTCCAATCCGTAAAATAAACACTCCCTTGCTTGACATGAGATTCGAACCCTTGCCCTCTCCTATGCTCCAGACGCTACATGCCACCACAACACAAGCTCCTTTTGTGACTTAGAACATGCGCAACTAAATATAAGCCTGTGGGCCAAAGTCTGAGTTCATTTAAAAGAAAAAAACAAAATGAATTGCAAGCGCCAAGACTTGAACCTTGGACCCCTTGCTTCCTCTATGGCGTCACTTTCTTGTCTCCCATGTTGCGCCATTTGTCACTTGACCACAACTCCTTTTGTGTCTTTTTTTCCCACAATTTATTATTAAAGCCTACTTACTTACCCCCAGGGCTTTATTAACCTAAAACCAAAATTTTTCCTAAAGCCCAGATTTGAATCCGGGACTTCATGGAAGCCCCGTAACCTTCCAAAATCACTCACCTAATAGGTCCAACTTGCATTAGTGTCGTTCTCTCATTCTCAAAAATTTTAAACGCTCCCATGCCCAAGGCCCAATAGGCCTAATTCTACTAGGCCCAAATTCGGGGCGTTACAAATAGGACGACATAAATATACCAAATTAGAGTCAAATCTAATAGGGGAATCCATAGATCGAGTTAATGCGACAATAGGGGTTTTAATTAGAAAGAGATTTCAATTAATCAACCTAGAGTCAGTTGTTTTTATTCTTGAAAGAGATATTAACTTAAGTTAGGAATTTCTACGAATCAAGACAAGTGAATAAATCGTTTAATTCAGATTTAGAATAATAAGTAAAGTCTAGGTGGATTCTTTCCTGTGTATTGTTTCTGTCATCGGTTTTTTTCAAATATTTTCTTACTTTATTCTCTGTTTCGTCTTAGTAATTAGGTTAGTTAAAATTGGGTTAAAATAAATCCCTTCAATTTATTAGGCTAGATAATAAAAAGATAGTAACTATTAGTACTTTTAGTCCTCGTGGATACGATATTCCCGACTCACCATAGTTATACTACCATTCGATAGGTGCGCTTGCCTTTGTCGTATTTTAGTTAGTTCGTAACGTCATCACCCCTACTCTCGCGAACAGGGGAGAGGAATCAACAATTAAAGACAACAATCGAATAAATACAAAGTGAGGTGTCTGCAAGTGTGACATGTCAGTTGTAATATAATTTTACAACCGAGTACGGAGTACTCCGAGGATTGAACCCAAACGAGTCGGTGATTGAACAATTTCTACTAATGAGTATCAAGATAGGGAGTTTAACCAACTAATTGCTAAACACTATAGTATGGAAAACCATAAAGTTAAGAATAATTATACTAATTTATGAGCTAGCTATAAATGACTAAATTGTAAAGAGTGCAAAGTTAAGAAATTAACAGATAAATAACAAACGATGGTTGATTGATTACAATGTGGTTCACCAGTCCTCAAATTAGGGATCTAAATTGCTTAAGCTCCTAAAATGGTTCCATTTTACCTCTCGATCTCAATTTTACCAAATTAAACAAGTTATCTCTCGATCTCATCGGCTAACCCAAGACTAACAAATTGGTACTCAACAAGATTACCTCTTGGTCTCACTTGTCTATAAGTTCCCTTGGAGACATCAATTCTAAGTTTTTAAATTTATTCAATTTAGTCCAATTTATTAAAATTTAATCTTTCATCCAAAAATTAGCTTATCCACATCTCCATCAACCAACCCACTTAAGAGTTTAGTTACCCATATTAAAACTAAGTTAATAAACATAAAAGAAAGAAACCTAGCAGCCATGAACATAAAGCTTGAGAAAAAGATGAAAGATTGGATTTTTAAACTATAAAACTTGAAGGAATAATAAAAATGGGCATTCAATGGTAAAATGAAGACTAAGAAATATAAAAGGTAGAGTCTTTAACAGATTAAACTACGAGAAACTGAAATACATTAAACTAAAAGGTTGAAATGTCATTATAAGTTAGTTAAGCTTTGTAAGTATAACAGGAAAGCCTAATTTGCCATATCAAATTATAGTAAATTAGTGGCGAAGCTTCGGGGAGTATTCTGTGCGAAGTGGATACAAACTACTTTTACAAGGTATTCACACAGCTATGCCTAATTACAACAAAAACACTTATACACATTTTTATATAAAAAAACTTTGGCTCCTTAATCTACCAGTTAAAATGAAGATTACAAATTAAAGAGTTTTCCAGAATTTCCTTCCTACTTTTAATAACTTCGCACTACAGAAGATTGATTGGTTTAGCTAATTGTCCTAGATGCTCTAATAGAGTTGAAAACTTAGATCATGTTTTTCGTGATTGCTCCACTATAAAGGAAATATGACAGATGTTAAATATTATTTGGACCCAAGTAGTATTCGAGTTAGAATACAAGAAATTGTTGGCATATATTTTCTTGAATAATTCCATTTACCAGTGCAGGATAGTGGCTTGTGCAATTTGGGCTATATCGATAGCTAGGCATAAAGCAGTTTATGAAAGAGATAGATAGACAAATTCAGACATAGCTTACTTTATCATTACATATATACGGGAGTTCGATGGATTCAACCAGAAATTACCTGTTCGAAGGGTTGACACTGAACGATGGATGTTGCCGGAAAGTCTTTACGTGAAGATTAATTATGATGCTGCTTTTCAAAATCATTCCAAGAGGACATGCACGAAGATTGTTTTTAGAAAATGGTGTTAGGTTCCAGAATGATAATGAATGAACACATACATTTGGTGTTCGCTACGGAGGCTCTTGCATGCTTTTAGGCGGTTAAGATGGGCCAGGCCTTGGGATTTTCAGAAGAGGAGATTGAGTGAGACGTGCTTACTGTAGTGAAAAAGCTTCATGTAGATAGGGAAGACAGATATGAAATTAGTGCATACATAAGGAACTCGAGATCGTTCAGTGAAAGTTATCAAAGCTGTTTTTTCAGACATGCACCGAGACGGGGGAATAGAGTAAATCTATTAGCTACAGAAGGATAAGGAGAGGAGCATCGACTTATCTAACACAAGGGGTGCCTCTGCTCGCTGCTACTACGGTGGAAAAAGACCGGTGGTGAAAGGATCCACCAGATTAGGCTGTGTTGCTCGCTGGTTGTCTGCAGGTAGCTTCTGGAATCTATTCATCTTCAAGGGACAATGGCGATTCGATAGGCTTGTCTATTTGTCTTTTTAGATGCTTTGAAAGAAGGTTTCAGCTAATTTATTTTGGTCGGGTTGCTTTTATTTAGCATTAAAACGTTTCATTTTCAAATGTACTTTACAACTTCTCTTTATTGTTTGGAAACTGTGTCTTTTTTAATAATAAAATCCAGTTGTTCCATTAAAAAAAAAAAAAAAGAAATCATAGAAGATTTCCTTTATGTGGTTGAAATTCAGCTTTGGGTTTATTGATTTATTACCTTTTCCAATTGAGATCATTGATATTTGTTATTTTGTCGGAATCTTCGACCTTGTAAATATTTTAATGAGTCATAGAATTTAATTATTTGTCATTAATATCTTTTTAGATTGACTAACGAGTGCTCATAATATGGTAGTGGTAAAATTCGAGTTTTAAATTGATAAGAGTTACGAGTTTTAATTTTTTGAGGGATTTAAAGATAATTTTCAAGAAATTTGAGAGATTAAATGAGAAATTTTAAATTACTTGGTTGGTCTAATTGAAACTTTTAAAAAATTTGGAGACTTAATAAGAATTTAAAATTTTTTGGAAGAGCCTAATTAAAATCTTTAAGAAATTTGAAAGGCTTATGAAAATTTGCAAAAAAATTGAGTGCTAATTAAAATTTTCAAAAAAATCTTAAATTTTGAAGGTAAAGCATCCACCCCTGAGTGGAGTATGACAGTTGTGGTAAATTCTTGTTCTATTTTCTTCTCGTTCGACTTTTGGAATTAGATATACGGATAAATGTAGCCATTGACATTTATCCATTTTATCATTTTGACCCTCAACTTTCAAATTTTAGTCAATTTGCTTTTCGGAACGTGAAATTTGATTAAATTATTAAAATTTTACTGACACTAACACGACAGTTGATATGGCAATCTAGATGTGTGTAACGCCTAATTAATTTAACTTTGTTTCTATGAATTTTGTCATAAACATGTATTTGCTTTAGTGGCTAAGTATTTTGGATGTGTGTTTGAGGTCTTATGTTCAAGTCTCACTTTTGGGGAAATAAGCTATTTTTTATCTTAGCCTATTCCTGGGCGATTGGGCTTATATCTTATCTTTGGTAAACTCATATTAGAATGAGCCTGCTGGTTCAAGTGGTAAGGTGTTAGCTTGCCCTAAAGTTTCGTGTTCAAGTCCCCATGTGAGCGTGCCGATAATTTTTGTTTCGATTGTGTGACAGAAGTTAGGTGGAACTGAACTTCTGAGGTTGTTGGATGAGAATCTGATGTCGATTTTAGTGGGATAGGTTGGTTAGTGGGTTAGTGTGGAGTTGAGATTTTGGTTATTTTAATTTAATTTTGTTTTTCTTTCCCCAAAATTCCCTCTACACATTTTTGACGTTTTCTTTTTGTTTCCCAATACGTGTCTGACGTTCTCTCTTTCCCTCCTTTCCTTTACAAAAATTTGACCGTTACTCCCCTCTTCGATTCTGTTTATAGTCATTGTGCTTTTGGGGGTTTCTCGATTCGTGCCGAATAGGTAAGCTTTTTAGTAGTTCTTTTCAGTATTGCATTGTGGGGGATTTCAATTTTGTTCTACGGAATCCATTGATGGTGTTCGTTATTTCTCGTTTAAGGGGAAGACAAGAAGCGGCTGGTAGTCCTCCATCGTTTTGAGTGTTGAATGTTTTGCTCGTTGGTGGTAAGTTTTGCACATAATTTGGTTTTGTGAGGCTTTAATCGGAATCAAATTCTAGGTTGAGTTCATAAATTGATTGCTAAAATAGCATTTGGGTCACTGTTTTTAGGCTCCTAAGGTATCGAGGTTGCTTTCGCATCAAAAACGAACCAGGTGTGTAACAAAAACACGAGAAAATGAGGTTCAACAAAAGTAAAAAAAAGTGGCCTGTCGACGCCACATGGGCATGTGGCCGACTGTGTGTGACACACGGCCATGTGACGGATGTGTGTGTGGCAGTATGGGTCACACGAGCTAGGCCGATTTGGGCGTGTGGGGCCTTGGGCTAGGCCGTGTGGGCCAAACAGGCAAGGCTAATTTGGGACACGAGCATGTGGGCCCCAAATTCTGACATTTTCCCTAGGGTCACACACGTTGTTTCGATCAACTGTGGGCCTTTCGTAAGGTCGGTAAGGGCAAAACAAACCCTAATGCATGAGATCTGTTATTCTGATAAACTGATTTGAGATTAGGAAAACAGATATGTATGTTTGATTGTTTTGTATAAACATGTATGATATCTGTATACGAGCATGCGGGTCATGTTAATTTTGTTATATCTGTATATCTGTATCTGTATATGGGGTGGGATTTGTATATGTGGAAGAAGTGTTCTGTAAGGCGACCTTTCGTCGATATACTGCAGCTTGGCTGCAAACTATTCTAATAAGTGTCGTAAAGACACTACGTGGTATGTAGGGATGGGTGGGTGTTTTATACCCCACATGGTGTGTTGGGGTGGTCGGAGATGGTGTGTAGAGGATGGGGGTAGAACTTTGCATATCTGTATGTTCTGATAATTCGATTCTGATAATATCTGATTCTGTTAAGGATTTACGTCCGTATCTAATCTGCTACATGAGAAATCTGACTTTATGTGCATGCATATCTCTGTTAAGTTACACACTGTGTTTTTGAAAACTCACACTTGTTTGTCTATTCTTTTCAGATGATCCTCAAGCATAGGTGGGTCGGTGCAATGGAGGCTCAGCGATGATCACTAGTCCGGAAACTATTTTTAACTAGTAAATTATTTAATTATCGGGATTTTCATTAGAGTTTTGTAACTTCGGGACTCTCTAGACTATTTGTTTATAATTTTGGTTTTGGATGCGTGACTTTTAAACTGCAACATTTGACAAACAACGGATTTACGTAACAAATGTTTTTAAAAATACAAGTTCAGATTTCAAATACAACGACTTTCAAACTTTCTCTGCAACTGCTACGTTTTTCTTAAAAATACAAATAATTGAAAGAATTGGTTTGGGGTGTTACATTTAGTGGTATCAGAGCTAGGTTTTAAAACTCGGACTGTGAATTTTGGGTTCAAAATTTTATTTGTAAAAGAACTGATTTTCAAACAAAATTTGTTCCATTTTTGAGTAAAGTATGTGGTACACCGAGTCTCCGGCGCCGATCCTGTAAGTACTTCTGGACTTAGAAATACTATAGTTTGAACTATCTGAAACTATACTGAGTTAGTTAGAGATTAAAACTTCTGAAAGATTTCTAAAACTTTTGATAAATGTCTGAACATAAAACATTTGCTAATAAACACTAAAACTGATGCATAAAATTTTGAAATGGAGATAAAACTTTAAAACAATGTGCGCTCGTGGAATGCATGGTCGTGGTATTCGTGGACGCGGCAGACGCCGTAGGGGGACTCGAGCTGAGTCTTCCTTAATGGGCAGTATGCCGGATCTAGATACGAGCGAGACTCTGGTTTCACCTACTACCGAGACTAGGTCTTAAAGCCGCTCGATTGGGGACAACGCACTGTCCCAAGCCATGCTTAAAGTATTAGAGAGGTTCGCAGGACCCCATTCTGGTTCTAGAGGCTGCGGGTCGGTAATTGAACGACTCCGATCCAATGGTGTTGAGTTGTTTAAGGGCGTCACTAGAGTCGCCCCTAATGTGGCCGAATACTGGTTGGAGGCTACATAAAGGTTAATGAACAATATTGATTGCACACCTGAGTAGAAACTGAAGAGTGCATTTTCTTTGCTTCACGATGAGGCATACCAGTGGTGGTTATCAGTTGAGGAAGGTACTCAGCCGGATCAAATTAGTTGGGAGTATTTTAAGACTGGTTTCTAGAGGAAGTATGTGGGAGTGAGTTATGTGGATGCTCGTAGACGTGAGTTCATGAATCTCACGCAAGGGGATAAGATTGTGGCCGAGTATGAGGCCAAATTTCTGAGACTGAGCTGCTACGGTCGAGGCATGGTGGCATCTGAATACGAGAAATGTGTTCGCTTTAAGGATGGCCTGAGGGACGATTTGAGGGTTCTAATTGCTCAATAGAGGGAGCGAGAGTTCGTCATTCTAGTGGACAAAGCGAAGATCGCCGAAGAGGTTAAGCGCGTTGAGTGCCAGAAAAAGGATCGTGAGAGAGGCAAGAATAAGAGGGATTCAGAGCCCTCTAGTTCTGCTCAGAGGCCTAAGAAACAGGTCAGATCTGATGGGCCTTCTATAGTGGGAGTTCCAGTTGCTCCTGCTGGGGTTCAGCCATGTAGTGATCGTGGTAGACGAAATCCAGGCGAGTGTTGGAGGAGGTTAGGGTCATGTTTACGTTGTGGGTCGATGGATCATCATATTAGAAAGTGCCCACAACGTTCAGATCAGATGCAAGCTTCAGTTCCAGGTTTTGTTCAGCCTTAGAGGGCAGTACAGCAGCCGCCTAGGGGCCGTGGTCCGGCCAGGGGTGGTAATGTTTGGGCAGAAGACAGAGAGCACCGGGCAAAGGTACTAATCAGACTAAGTCGAGGCAACCTGAATTGGTTTATGCTGCTCGACCCCGAGAGGACATAGACGCCCCTGATGTGATTACGGGTACATTCTTTATTTATGACTCCTTATGTTGCATTGATAGATATAGGGTCAACACACTCCTCTAGTAATTTAGAGATTCCAGTTGAGAGTACTTTGGGTGAGATTTCTGTATTGAGTCTACTTGGTCAGTCAGTTCGGGTAAACAAACAGTATAGGAATGTTCTGCTGGAAGTACAAGGGGTTATGTTTTCGGCAAATTTGATGGAGCTAGCATTTGGGGAGTTCGATTTGATTTCGGGTATGGATTGGCTTGTAGAGCACCGAGTCAGTTTAGATTACACGACTAAGAGAGTAGTTTTGAGAACCAAAGATGATATGAAAGTTGTTGTGACCGGCGAGCGTCGGGATTACTTATCTAACGTAATCTCCGCTTTGGTGGCCGGAAAACTGGTTTGGAAAAGGTGTGAAGCATATATGGCTTTCATAAGTGATTCAATTTCTAGGGACTCTTCTGTCGGGGACATCAGAACAGTGAGGCAATATCTGGATGTTTTTCCTGATGAGTTACCTGGCTTACCCTCGAATTGAGATGTTGAGTTCGGCATTGAGCTTTTATCGGGTACAGCTCCAGTGTCCATCGATCCTTATCAAATAGCACAAAAAGTTACTTACAAAGCTTAAGGCTCAGCTTCAAGAGGTTCTAGATCCTGGGTTCATTCATCTTAGTATGTCTCCGTAGGGGGCACCAGTTTTGTTTGTGAAGAAAAAGGACAGTACCATGAGGATGTCTATCGACTACAGATAGTTGAACAAGTTAAATGTGAAGAATAAGTACCCACTTCCGAGGATCGACGATTTGTTTAATCAGTTTCGTGGGGATTCAGTATTCTCAAAAATAGATCTCCATTCTGGCTATCATCAGCTTATGGTTAAGAAAGCTAATATTTATAAGACAACTTTTAGAACTTGTTATGGGTATTACAAGTTCCTAGTTATACCCTTTGGTTTGACGAATGCTCCGGCTACATTCATAGATCTGATGAACCGAGTTTTTCAGCCGTATTTGGATCAATTCGTCGTAGTCTTTATCGACGATATTCTAGTGTACTTTAATATCGAGAATGAGCATGATGAGCATCTTAGAGTATTTCTTTAGATACTTCGAGAGAAATAGTTCTACGCTAAGTTAAGTAAGTGTGAATTCTGGTTGCGAGAAGTTACATTTTTGGGGCACGTGGTTTCTGCTGAAGGGATCCAAGTTGATCCTAGAGAGATTGAGGCTGTACTTGATTGGAAACAACCTAAGAATGTTTCTGAGATCCGTAGTTTTCTGGGTCTTGGGGGTTATTATCGAAGGTTTGTTAAGGGGTTCTCATTGATTGCAGCTCTTCTGACTAAGCTTTTACGCAAGAATGCTCATTTTGTCTTGACTGACGAGCAACAATCGAGCTTTGAGAAGCTCAAGTCTGTTTTGACTCAGACTCCTATTCTGATACAGCCTAAAGCTGGTAAGGAGTTCGTGGTTTACAGTGATGCATCGCTTGTCGATTTGAGATGTGTTCTAATGCAAGATGGTACAGTTGTGACTTATGCGTCCCGACAACTTAAGTTACACGAGAGGAATTATCTGACGCATGATCTCGAGTTGGCTGCCATGGTTTTTTTCTTAAAGATTTGGAGGCATTATCTGTATGGTGAGAGGTGTATCATCTAAACTAATCATAAGAGCCTTAAGTACCTCCTTACTCAAAAGGAGTTGAATCTTAGGCAGCGTATATGGATCCAACTACTTAAGGATTACGACTACACGATAGAGTATCATCCCGGTAAGGCCAATATGGTGGCCGATGCTCTTAGTCATAGAGCCATGTCTGATTTGAGGGTGATGTTTGCTCGCCTAAGTCTGTTTGAGGATAGGAGTCTGTTAGCCGAGTTGCAAGTTAAGCCGACTTGGATTGATCAGATTCGAGATAAGCAGTTGGGGATGATTCTTTGGTTCTGTGTTTCCGTCAAGTTGAGAGTGGCAGTACGTTTGGTTTTGGACTGCATAATGATGGGATTTTGTGTTTCTGAGGACGGGTTTGTGTGCCAGACGACTCCGATTTGAGATAGTCTATTCTGAGGGAAGCGCATAGTAGCTCTTATGCTATGCATCCTGCTAGAAATAAGATGTAACAGGATCTCCATGAACTATACTGGTGGTTGGGTTTGAAACGAGAGGTAATGGATTTTGTTTCTCGTTGTTTGACGTGCCAGCAAGTTAAGGCTGAGCACCAGTTGCCTTCGGGTTTGCTCCAACCCTTAAGATTCCTTTATGGAAATGGTAACGTGTGATTATAGACTTTGTTAGTGGGTTGCCTTTAACATCTATTAAGAAGGATTCTATTTGGGTCATCGTGGATCGGTTGACCAAGTCCGCTCATTTCTTTCCGGTTCGGACATATTATTCACTGCAGAAGTTGGCCAAGCTCTATATTTCTGAGATTGTGAGACTTCATGGGGTTCTAGTTTCGATAATTTCAGATAGGGATCCTCGATTTACTTCTCAATTTTGGAAGAAACTTTATGAAGCTCTGGGTTTGAGATTGGATTTCAGTACTGTGTTCCATCCTCAGATCGATGGTCAATCTGAAAGAGTGATTCAGATACTGTAGGATATGTTTTGAAGCTGTGTGATTGATTTTCGAGGGAGTTGGAAGGATTTTTTGCCTTTAGCTGAGTTTGCCTACAACAATAGTTTCCAGTCTAGCATCCAGATGGCAAATTACGAGGCTTTGTATGATCGTAAGTGTCGTAATCCGCTGTGTTGGACTGAGTTGGGTGAAAGACAAAGTCAGATTGATTTAAGATCGTCTTAAGGCAGCTTTTAATAGATAGAAGTCGTATGCAGATTTGAAAAGGAAGGATATCGAGTACTCTGTGAAGGATTACGTGTTCTTTAAAGTATCTCCGTGGAAGAAAGTTCTGTAGTTCTATCATAAGGGCAAGTTGAGCCCTAGGTTCATTGGGCCGTATCAAATTCTGAAGTGTGTGGGATCAGTCACTTATCAGTTGGAGTTACCTCTAGAGTTAAACCATATTCATGATGTGTTTCACGTCTCCGTGTTGAGGCAGTATCGATCTGACCCATCTCACGTTGTTTCTATTGAGGAGATCGAGGTTAGACCAGATTTGACATTTAAGGAGGAGCCAGTTCAGATTATGGATTAAGATGTAAAGATTCTGAGGACGAATTTTATTTTGTTAGTTAAGATCCTGTGGCAGAATCATGGCACTAAGGAAGCCACATGAGAACCTGAGGACTCGATGCGTCAGCAGTACCCTCATCTGTTCGGATCAGGTAAATTTCGAGGCCAAAATTTCTTTTAAGGGGTAAAGTTGTAACGCTCTGATTAATTTAACTTTGTTTCTGTGAATCTTGTCATAAACATGTATCTGCTTCAGTGGCTAAGTGTTCTGGATGTGTGTTTGAGGTCTTAGGTTCAAGTCTCACTTTTGGGGAAATAAGTTATTATTTATCTTAGCCTATTCCTGGGCAATTGGGCTTATGTTTTTTCTTTGGTAAACTCATATCAGAATGAGCCTGCTGGTTCAAGTGGTAAGGTGTTAGATTGCCCTAAAGTCTTATGTTCAAGTCCCCATGTGAGCGTGGGGGATAATTTTTATTTCGGTTGTGTGACAGAAGTTTGATGGAACTGAACCTCTGAGGTTGTTGGATGAGAATCTGATGTCGGTTTTAGTGGGATAGGTTGGTTAGTGGGTTAGTGGGGAGTTGGGAATCTGGTTATTTTTTTTCTTTCCCCAAAATTCCCTCTCCACATTTTTTACATTTTTTTTCTGTTTCCCAATTCTTTTTTGATGTTCTCTCTTTCCCTTCCTTCTTTTGCAAAAATTTTACCATTGTTTCCCTCTTCGATTCTGTTTGTCGTCGTCGTGCTTTTAAGGGTTTTTCGATTCGTTCCGAATAGGTAAGTTTTTTAGTAGTTCTTTTTATTATTGCGTTGTAGGGATTTCAATTTTGTTTTACGGAATCCACTGATGTTGTTCATTATTTCTCGTTTAGGGGGAAGACAAGAAGCGGTTGGTACTCCTCCATCGTTTTAAGTGTTGAGTGTTCTGCTCGTTGGTGGTAAGTTTTGCACATAATTCAGTTTTGAGAGGCTTTAATCAGAATCAAATTATTGGTTGAGTTCGTAAATTGATTGCTAAAATAGCAATTGGGTTACTGTTTTTAGGTTCCTGAGGTCTCAGGGTTGCTTTCGCGTCAAAAATGAACCAGGTGTGTAACGAAAACACGAGAAAATGAGGTTCGGCAAAAGCTGAAAAAGTGGCCTGTCGACGCCACACGGGTGTGTGGCCGACCGTGTGACGGGCAAGTGTATGGTCGTGTGGGTCACACGAGCTAGACTGATCTGGGTGTGTGGGCCATACGGGTAAGGCTAATTTGGGCGTGTGGGCCTACACGGGCATGTGGTCCCAAAATTTTGAAATTTTTCCTAGGGTCATACATGTCATTCCGATCAACTGTGGGCCTTCCGTAGGGTAGGTAAGGGCAAAACAAACCCTAATGCATGAGATCTATTATTCTGATGGACTGATTTGAGATTAGGAAAACCGATATGTATGTTTGACTATTTTGTATAAACATGTATGATATTTGTATACGAGCATGCGAGTCATGTTAATTCTATTATATCTGTATATCTGCATTTTGTATCTGTATATGGGGTGGGATTTGTATATGTGGAGGAAGTGTTCTGTGAGGCGACCTTTCGCTGATATACTAGCAGCTTGGCTTTAAACTATTCTGATAAATGTCGTAAAGACACTATGTGGTATGTAGGGATAGGTGGGTGTTTTATACCCCACATGGTGTGTTGGGATGGTTGGAGATGGTGGGTAAAGGATAGGGGTAGGACTTTGCATATCTGTATGTTCTGATAATCCGATTCAGATAATATCTGATTCTGTTAAGGACCTATGTCCGG
Source organism: Gossypium sturtianum (assembly GCA_025698515.1). Taxonomy (NCBI): domain Eukaryota; kingdom Viridiplantae; phylum Streptophyta; class Magnoliopsida; order Malvales; family Malvaceae; genus Gossypium; species Gossypium sturtianum. The sequence continues at coordinate 36,409,876 of CM046954.1, forward strand.
ATCTGATCTGCTACATGAGAAATCTGACTTTATGTGTATGCATGTCTCTGTTAAGTTACACACTGAGTTTTTGAAAACTCACACTTGTTTGTCTGTTCTGTTTAGGTAATCCTCAGGCATAGGTAGGTCGGTGCGACGGAGGCTCAGCGGTGACCACTAGTCCAGAAACTATTTTTAAGTAGGAAATTATTTAATTATCGGGATTTTCATGAGAGTTTTGTAACTTTGGGACTCTCTGGACTGTTTGTTTATAATTTTGGTTTTGGATGCGTTTTTGACTTTTAAACTGCAACGTTTGACAAACAACGGATTTTACGCAACAAATGTTTTTGAAAATACAAGTTCGGATTTCAAATACAACGACTTTCAAACTTCCGCTACAACTAGTACGTTTTTCTTAAAAAGACAAACAATTGACAGTTTTATAAAAGAGTTTAATAATGTGCTATTCCTAAAATGTGGACTCTCTTAGTAACAATTAACTCGAGAAATTTTAACATAAGATTGATTTCAAAACCCTCTCTAGTAACATATCCAGATTCGACCATAATGTCCAGGCCGGGTTTGGGGTGTTACAATGTGCTTCATAGCTAACATGCATATTTTAAAAAATATATATTATATGAACTTCTTTTAAATATCTTAATATTTTTTAATTTTATGAAGTATATGTGAAGTGCCACACGAGTTGTCATGTCAATACCTTCAAAATTTTAACGGTTCAATCAATTTTTCAATATAAAAAAATAATTTGGCTAAAATTTGAAGTTTGATGGCCAAAGTGATAAAAAAAAAGAATTAGAGACAAAATGACCAAAAAAAAATATTATGCCTTAAAATTACTATTTAACACCTTTACAATATTTTATGTATCTTTGTTGATTGAGTCTTAACTTGATTGACATCGATATTATTGCCAATGTAGGAGCTCGTGGATTTGGGTGTCAGTTTTAATATTTTAACAATATAACTGTCATAACTTATGTTCCATTTATATAAATCATACATGTCAAATTCGGTGTAATTTCAAATCTTCTAACAATTATATTAATAAATTTAACAGTTTAATTATTAAAATATTAATCATACAAAAGGTTACTAAAATATATAAAACTACTTTATATATGTACATATATCCCTTGTGTGACAAAAGAAAATTGTATTTAGTAAGGTATTTGGTAGGCGGATGTATTGTTTTTATTCTAGTACTTATACATATCAATACCGATGTGTTTTAATGTACCATTTTAGATTTATTATTATTTTTAAATATTCATATATATTATATACATACAAATATACCTCAATTATATACATATAAATATATTTATATGTAAATATAAATTTTAAAATTATTAAGTTCAATAGCTTAATTAAATATTACATTTTATTTTTTTTATATTTCATACGTATTTATAAAAATAAGTAAGATAAAAAAATAAAAAATTGATTTAAAATTTTAAAATCATATACTAATACGATATGAGCTATGTAAAGCCCTGAATAATTTATTTTTGTTTCTATAAATATCTAATATAAGTATGTATCTGCTTCAGTGGTTAAGTGTTTTGAGTGTATGTGTGAGGTCTGGGGTTCAAGTCCAACCTTTAGCAATTTTTTGTTATTTTTAGATCCAAGCCTTACCCTTATTGAGTGGACTTATATAAATTGTCTGTTAATCCATATCAGAATGAGTTTGCTAGTTTGAGTGGTAAGAGGGTTAGTGTGTTGAAGGTCATGAGTTTGAAACCTTGCGTGAGTAAGGGTGTTTATTTTTGCTCAGTTTACTGATAGAGTTTCGATAGAGCTAAAATTCTAAAGTGGTTGAGATTGAGGTGTTAGTGAGAAGCTGGGAATATCTAGTTGGTTTTTAATTTATTTTTATTTTCCCAAAAATTTCCTCTTTCTTTTTCTCTTGCTTCTCCTTCCCTGCGTTTTTTTTTCTTTCGTCTTCCTCTCCATCCTTTGAACTTTGTTCCAATTAAGCTGTGGGATTTTTTGACTGATCGACGTTGTGGTTTAATTGTGGCTTCTTTCTATCCAATTTCGATTGCGATTTAATTCAGTAAGTTTGGGTAGGGTAGTTTTGGTTTTGTTTGGTAATTATTTATTGATGGGTGTCGTTAATGCTATTTAGAGGAAGATCAAGGGGCTCGAAATCGTCCGTCGATGACTTAGTTGCGTAGGAATTACCGTTGTTCAATCGAATGTAAGGGTTGGTTGCTTAATGGATGAACGGACCGACTTGGGTTCAGTTTTAGTTTGGTTTTAAACGTCTCATTCAGTGTTTTGTTTGACAATCTTAGGTGCTGTGTGGTTCGGGAGTGTTTCCGCATCAGAATTGTACCAGGTGTGTACCCCTTACGCAGGAAATCAAGATTCAGCAAAACCCGAAAAACCACACCATCGACGCCACACGGGCGTGTGCCTGGCCATGTGGTTGGCCGTGTGCTACACACGGCTATGTCGTTGGCGAGGGTATGGCAGTGCGTAAGACACGGCCATGTGATGGTGTGAGTATGGCCATGTGGGCCACACGGGCTAGGCCAAGTTGGGCGTGTGGGTTTTAGGCCAGGCCGTGTGAGCCACACGGGTAAGGCCAATCTGGGCATGTGGGCCCAAAATTCTGAAATTCTCTCTAGTGTCGCACGGGTCGTTCCGATCGACTGTGGGCCTACCGTAGAGTCGGTAAGGGCTAACCAAACCCTAACACTATGTGATCTGATAGCCTGATATTCTGATCTGAGTATGACATTGTTATGCATGTCTGGTTATTCTGATATATATTTATTTTATATCTGTATATGAGTATGTAAACATGATAATTCTGGATATATATCTGATTGGAGTGGGATTTGTATATGTGGAGGAAGTGTTCTATATGGCGATCATCGCCTATATTCTGGCAGCTTGGCTACACATTATTTGATATGTGTCGTAATGGCACAATATGGTGTGGGGGGATAGGTGGGTGTTTTTAACCCCACATGGCGTGATGGGATGGTTGGAGTTGGTGTGTAGAGGATAGGGGTAGGATTCTGTATATCTGTTCTGCATATATGTTTCTATTATCTGAAATTGTAAAGGACTTAAGTCTGAATCTGAGTCTGAATCTGAATATGACTGTGTATGTGATTTCTGTATGTACAGCATGTCTATTTCTGATGGATTACACATTGAGTTTACATAAACTCACTTCTGTTTGTCTGTACTGTTCAGGTAATCCACAGACTTAGGCGAATCGGTGTAGCGGAGTCTCGCAGTGACCACTAGTCTATGAACTGACTTTAAATAAAGGTTTTATTTATTTAAGAATTATTTCTGGGATTTTTATATTAATTGGACTCTCTGGACTGTTTGGTTTAATTTTTGGGATTTGGATTTTTCGTTTTATACGTTATTTGCGACGGTTTTTACTAAAACAAAGATTTTCCAAACTTACAAATGGGATTTTAAGAAAATAACGATTACTATAACTTCCGCTGTAAAATACGTTTTGGCAAAAAAATTAATTGAATAACATTTTCGATAATAGGTATAAACGAATATGGCTTTAAAAACTGGAATGATTTATTGTAACGACACCGTTTTCAAAACCCTTCTTTGTGACATCTCCGGATTCGGTCATAACGTTTAGGTCTAGTTTGGGGTGCTACATTTAGTAGTATCAGAGCCAGGTTGCAACTGTGAATTTTGGGTTCCAAAATTGTGTTTAAAAAAAACTGATTTTTAAATAATTTGAGGAAGTATGTGGTGCACTGAGTCACCGGCGCTGATCCTGTAAGTATTTTTGAACATTAGATAGAATATCCTGAAAACACTGTAGTTAGTACTTTCTGAAACTGTACTGAGTTAGTTAGAGACTGAAACCTCTGAAAACATTTCTGAACTTTTGATAATTTATGCATAAAATATATGCTAATAAATACTGGAACTGATACATAAAATTTTATAATGTAGATAAATTTGAAATTTACAATGAGCGCTCGTGAAACTCGCGGACATGGTATTCGTGGCCGTGGTAGAGGCCGTAGGGAGGCTTGAGCTGAGTCTTCTTCTTTGCGCAGCATGCCAAACTTAAACACGAGTGAGACACCGGTTTCACTTACTACTGAGACTGGGTCTCAAAGCCGTTCGGCTGGGGACAATGCATTGTTCCAAGCCATGTTGAGGGTATTGGAGAGGGTCGCTGGACCCCATTCTAGATCTGGGGGCCATGGGTCGGTAACTGAACAACTCTGGTCTAATGGAGCTGAGCTGTTTAGGGGTATCACTGGAGTCGCCCCTACTGTGGCCGAGTATTGGTTGGAGGCCACTGAGAGGATTATGAATTATATAGACTGTACTCCCGAGAAAAAACTTAAGGGTACAGTCTCATTGCTTCGCGATAAGGCATATCAATGGTGGTTATCGGTTGAGCAGGGTACTCAGCCTGATCGTCTGAATTGGGACTTCTTCAAGACTGCTTTTCAAGAGAAGTATGTGAGGGCGAGCTATGTGAATGATCGTCTGGTGTCTATCACTCCATACCATATGGCACTGAAGGAGCTTACAGAGCTTAAGGCTCAACTTCAAGAGCTTCTGGATCGTGGTTTCATCTACCCTAGTATGTCTCCGTGGGGTGCACCGGTGCTGTTTGTAAAGAAGAAGGATGGGACCATGAGGATGTGTATTGATTACCGGCAGTTGAATAAATTGACTATGAAGAATAAGTATCCACTGTGAAGAATAAGGATGGGACCACAACGATTTATTTGATCAGTTTCGAGGGGTTTCAGTGTTTTCGAAAGTAGACCTCCGATCTGGGTATCATCAGCTTAGAGTTAAGGAAGTTAATGTTCATAAGACGACATTTATAACTCGTTATGGGCACTACGAGTTCCTAGTTATGCCCTTTGGTTTAACGAATGCTCCGGCTGCATTCAAGGATCTGTTGAACTGAGTCTTTCAGCCATATCTGGATCAATTCGTCGTTGTCTTCATCGATGATATTCTGGTTTACTTTAAGACTGAGGATGAGAATGATATGCATCTTAGAGTAGTGCTTCAGATACTCCGAGAGAAGCAGCTCTACGCTAAGTTGAACAAGTGTGAGTTCTGGCTGCGAGAGGTAACTTTTCTAGGGCACGTGGTTTCTGCTGAGGGAATCCGAGTTGATCTAAGAAAGATTGAGGTTGTGCTTGATTGGAAACAACCTAAGAATGTATCTGAGATCCGTAGTTTTCTAAGTCTTGCGGGATATTATCGGCAGTTTGTTGAGGGATTTTCTCTGATTGCAGCACCTTTGGCTAAGCTTTTGCGCAAGGGTGTTCCTTTTGTCTGGACTGATGCGCAACAATCGAGCTTCGAGAAGCTCAATTCTGTTCTAACTCAGGCTCCTGTTCTGATACAGCCTGAATCAGGTAAAGAGTTTGTGGTCTATAGTGATGCATCACAGGTTAGTTTGGGGTGTGTTCTGATGCAAGATGGTAAGGTTGTGGCTTATGCGTCCCGTCAGCTTAAGACACTGATGGGCATCGAAACCACCAAAAATAATTCCTACAAAAATAACCCTAAGTTGTAGTAAAGAGCGGTAGTAGGGTCGAGTCCATAGGGATTGGATGTTGTAATCAACTTCCGTATTTACTTATGAACAGAATATTCGTCGTGTCAAAGGTCGTGTCAAGAGTCGTTCCTACGACTCCAAACGTACTTGGAATAAAAATAAACAAGTAAATCGATGGGGTTTGAGAATGTTTAGAAAGTAATAATCTATTGGCATAAATAAAAAATTAAATAGTTTTAGAAGTAAATTTAGTTCGGGAAATAAATTCAGAATTTTGCAAATAGAAATGATAAGCCTTAGCCTTAGACTCGGTAAATCCTGTATCAAGAACCGATCCTCAAAAATTAATATTCTCCTCCAAATGATAAGCTGGTTATAGCAATTAAGAACGTCTTAACCACCAATTCTTCCTCTCGTAGCTGGTTCCGGTATGACCTACAAACCAACCCTTACCAATTACCTAACCGAGATACACGCGTTTCCGATTCAAGATTCCGGTAGCCTTGCGTTCTGAAGAACCCAACTCGAATCAACAGCCTCAACCACGTGGTTCGTTTAAACCCGATCACTTCTTCCTTGATTTGTTCTCGGAGATTCGAATACAGCACGGCCGACTCGTTTCTCCAACTGTCAGCAAACATGACTCCAACCCAATGTGCACTTTGACTTGAAATCGAGTTTAACCTTAAGGGATGATTGGTCTATCCCGATACTTAGGAAAAAAACTTTATACCGATTGGACGTATTTTTAGCACGAATTCGTATCTCACGATTCTCGACCGGAAAGAACACCGGCATAAGGCTAAGATGAAATTTAGTGAAGCATGAAATTATTCATGCTTTGTAAATTTTGGAAGGTGGTTTGATGATTATGGTGAAGAATGGGATAGAATGGACTTGGAAAGGAATTAACCCAATTTTGTAAAAGTAAGAAAAATGCAAAGGAAAGTAGCAGTATCTCACGCCAATTTCAAAGTCAAAAGAGAATAATCAATTCCAAATTGAAGTATGAATGTAGAATTAAGTGATGATTCTTTTCAAAGAACACTAAGGCCCTATTAATATACATAAAATTGACTATTTTTGGCCTTAACTAATTTAACATAAAATCAAAATAAAATAAATAAAAATAAAATAAGATTTTTTTCTATTTTTGGCTTTTTACAAAGTCAAAATATCTGGTGAGTCCTTGGCTTCTCCACATTTTTTATTCGGCCTCATTTTATTGATTTTGTTTCAATTTAGTCCTTTTCTGCTCCTTTTTTGTCTCTTAGCATCCCAATTGCATCCCTGACAAGATTAAAACATAAAAGTACTAATTAGCAGGGATCAATTCAGAAATAAACTGAATTTAAACACAAAATAACATGCAAATTAATATGTTATGAAATCCCCCTACTTAGCTCATGCTTGTCCTCAAGCATATTGTTGCTTCAAACACTAAAAATTATTCTATAATTTATTACAAATCGAGCCTCTTTTCCACATCCATAATCAACGCAAACAACATAGGCAAAAATAAACAAATGCTCAGAATATATAGTTTAATCAACAGTGTCATAAAATTGAAATATGTTAACTAAATAATTTCACTAAATTGAGTTCGAATCTAAATTTTGCAAGGCATTATTAATTAAAAAGAATTTTTTAGACATGGTCAAACCTTTTTACGCGAACTAGGATGACAACCCAAGCATCCTATCCCGGTTACTCAGTTCAAACAGCCTTTTTTTTGAAGGCTCGGTTAGCGGAATGTTTGCAAGTTATCGACTTGTCACTCAAACCTTTTTACGTGGGATAAAATGACAACCCAAGCACCCTATCCCGGTTACTCAATTCAGTCACATTTTCGAAACTTTCACTCATAACTTGAGCCTTTATTTATTTATTATTTATTCATTTTATTTATTTATTTATTTATGTACAAGCAAATTATTTATGTACAAGCAAACATTTTTTTTCAAACAATCAATTTATATGAAAATTCTAGTTACATATATCAACCTTAAAACACAAATGTCGACTAATCTAGATACTTTGAACACTTTAATTCAAAATTTTCCCAATCGTCCAAATTGACTACGTAATGAGATTAGAGGCTCAATGTCGGAATAAACTATCGAATAATTCTAGTATAAGATTGAACATATGCAAAAGAGAGACATGCAACAAAAATCATGCATGCATACTTACAATTCTCAATCCCCCCTACTTACTCTATGCTTGTCCTCAAGCATGTGCCATATGAAATAAAGTCAGCAGTCCAAAATAACAAGTAAAAAGAAAAGTTAAGAATACTCCCCATATATCTTTTAACGATGTTGTCAGTGTTGGGGGTAGCGACTTTGCAGGATGTCAAGGATTGTGGAAACTTGGTTTTTCGTTGTTCCAAGTCAAGCTTCGATCCAACTTAAGCGTGCCTCCACAGATAGAGGTTGCTCCTCTTGCTCCCTAGCATTGATGTGTGGACGTTGGCGAAAAACCATATTTTCGCGAGTAGCCCGTGTACCTGGAGGAACAAAATAACACGCAGTAGCGGTGCCGGCAAGTAAAACCCATAGAATCCAAGCAATTTTTATCTAGGTCGTCCATACTATATGCACATGTTAAGGACGAAAAATCAATTTCAGAGGGAAAAAGTCGAGAGGTTAAATTCGTAATATATGACCCAAGTATTAGTGGACGATTACATCGCAAAACGACATGAAAATTTTATGCAAACCAATATCCTAAATTAACTTTAAATTCAGAATGCATACACCACACACAAAAAAAAAATAGTTCAGTCTTAGTTAGAACAGATGACTAGTCATTTCTACCTAAAAAACTAAAGGCTAAAAATCGGTGAATATATCTTAAAGCAGGTTCATGCACCAATAAGTCTTTTGTGGTTTTCAGATTATAAAGCTGATTAGAATGAGATAAAACACAATAAACATCTTGAGCATCAAAGTTGCTTGGAATATCTAACAGAGCAGTATGAAGGAATCAGATTGAATATTATCAGGGTCGACGAAACCTATGACAATGTTAAATTCAGAAATTGACATCCGAAAGTCCTTCCTAAGCTAACGAAAACAGACTGTTTTGTGTTTCAACAGTTCGTAATGCATTAATATTGAAGCTAAATGTAGTGTAGAATTCATATATCAACTCATAATATGCATTACAGGACATTAGCAAATGAATTCCAACCAATGGCATCAAAATAGCCAATCACAGAATCGTGAATATTTAACATATCAAGATTAGAGAGATCAATTTACTTACAGACCGGGAGCGGACGTTGTCGGATGTCATCGTATCTTGCACAATGCTCCGAGGTCAAAAAGTCTAGAAATCCTCATAATCGACATTTGGTAGGAATACTGTTTGTATGACCTCGTCTATTGCGTTGACCGTCTCGTGATGGTCGAACATATTCGCTAGGCGAGTCGGGTGGACTTGAACTTTTAGCAGCGTCAGTACTGTTGTTTGGGGTGTCGCTAACTCGTGTATCAGTCGTTGACGGGCTCGAGTGGTAGAGATCGTGTTCGGCATTGAGAGACACGCTCGTTCATATTTTAGGGACCTTCGACATTGTTGTTAGAAGTCTTGACTCCCTCTGAGTAACCTGCATAATACGTTAGTAAAGGTAAATCAGGCTGAGGATTAAGAATCGACCTTTCGGGGGTAGCCGGGCTGCTGTTCGAGTGTTTTGTTTCGACCGGAGTGAGACTTCATCGGCAACGAGCTCTTGTTGGGGCGACCGTTTAGCTTGGAGGAGGTGGAGAAGGCTCGGAGTCGTCGTCGGCTATATCGATGACTGGAGGCGCTAAAAATCGATGTCGAATTCGATTGAGTGAAGCCGGAATATTGTCGGTCATTTGGTTACGAGTTCGAACCATTATTTTCGTGTAGGCGTCACGAATAAATGGTTCTGTTTGCTACGGTGATGGTAGCGAACGGTGGCGAATGGTAACGATGTGGTTTGGGCTGATTTTTTTGAATGGTGATGGTGGGGATCTCGGTTTTGGCATCGGTTAAGGTGGTGGGAGGGTGGTTTGGGTGTATGGTGATGGAGAAAAAAAATAGAGGAAATGGTGTTTGTGGAGGGGAGGAGCGACGGCGCGCGGTTAGGTGCTCTGAAGGGCCACGGCGAGGCGACGGTGGTGGTGACGAGGCCCTCGGACGGCGAATGGGGTTTTGGGTGAAGGGGAAAAAGGAAAAAGAAAAAGAAAATGGAGGGCTGGGGACTTTGGGTTCGTCGATGGTGCCAAAGGAAGAGGTGGCGATGGGAGTGGCGGTGCGGCGACGACGAACGACGATGGGATTAGTGTCAGCGGCGTGGTTTGGGTTTAGAGAGTTAGGGTTTTTTTTTCTTTTGGAGAAGAGGAAGAAGAAGAGGGTTGGGAAATTTTGGGGATTTTGGGTGTTTTTTTTTCTCTTTTGTGGCCGGTTGGGCCTGTTCGGCCTAACTTCTTTCTCTCCCCTTTTTTTCTCCGGTTGGGCTTGTTTGGGTATTGGGCCTATTTTGGTTTTGGATCATGGAATTGGGTATTGGGTTTATTTTGTGGGTAATTTTGTTTTTGGGTAGGTGGGTTAAATGGGTTGGGTGGTGGATATTGGATTTGGGTTTTGGGTTTTTTTTTTATATTTGTAGGTAAATAATTGTCACCAAATTAGCATGTCGTGCCCACGCCACCAAAATTATCCGACTGTCGGGAAAAAAATTCATAACCTCCATTACGTTCCTGAAAACATTTAAATTAAATTAAATAAAAATTTATTTATTTACATACTAAATCTTAGTAAAACTCAAAATTAAATAAAAGAAAATAAATTTGGGTTGTCTCCTAAAAAGCGCTTTTGTTTAACGCCGTTAGCTCGACGATCTGGGAATTTATTTATCCGGCTCTTCGAGGACTAACTCCTCAACCACGTGGACTTGAAAATTCTCGTAGAAAGGCTTTAATCGCTGTCCGTTGATCTTAAAATTTTTTCCGGATTCTTCGCTTTTAACCTCAACTGCACCATGTGGAAATACGTGAGTAACAACAAAAGGCCTAACCACTTAGTCCGAAGCTTACCTGCAAAAATTCTTAATATAGGGTCATAAAGTAATACTTTCTGTCCTACCATAAATTGTTTACAGGTTATCTTTGCTCATGATATGCTTTGACCTTATCCTTATAAATTTGGGCACTTTCATACGCTTCTCGTCGAATTTCCTCAAGTTCCTGAATATGTAACTTACGATGCTTACCTGCAGCTTCCAACTCCATGTTGCATTGCTTGACCACCCAAAATGCTTTATGTTCTAGCTCAACAGGAAGATGACATGGTTTACCAAAAATTAGTCGATAAGGAGACATACCTATGGGTCCTTTATAAGCCGTACGGTACGCCCATAGTGCATCGTTTAGTCGCAAACTCCAATCTTTTCTACTCGGCTTGACGGTCTTCTCCAAAATCAACTTGATTTCTCGATTCGACACTTTTGCTTGACCGTTTGATTGAGGGTGATAAGACATAACGACTCATTGCACTACCCCGTATTTTTTCAAAAGTGTGTCGATTACCTTATTACAAAAATGCGTTCCACGATCGCTGATCAACGCTCGCGGTGTGCCAAATCTGGAAAAGATGTAACTTTCAAAAAATCGACTACTGCTTTGGCATCAGCATGACGAGTGGCTTTTGCTTCCACCCACTTCGACACATAGTCAACTGCAAGTAAAATATAGACGTTACTGTATGACGAGACAAAAGGTCCCATAAAATCTATGCCCTATATATCAAATATTTCACAAACATGTACAGGGGGTTAGAGGCATTTCATTTTTTCGACTCAAGTTTCCTACCCTTTGACACTTTTCGCATGTTTTACAGAACAAATATGCATCTCGAAAAATATGTGGCCAATATAGTCCACATTCAAGTACTTTATGCGCAGTTCGTTTAGGACCAAAATGTCCACCACATGCATAAGAATGACAAAAAGATAAAATCGAGTTTACCTCAGTTTCTGCAACACTTTGCCGAATTACCTGATAGGAACAATATTTCCAAAGGTAGGGGGTCGTCCCAAATGTAGTATCACGATTCACATTTGATCTTATCTTTTTCAGAACGCGACAAGTTAGAAGAGACTATACCTGAGGCAAGGTAATTCACCATGTTTGCATACCAAGGAAAAAATGTCTGAATAGCAAGCAGACTTTCGTCTGGAAAAATGTCTTTAGTGCTGTGACATCCTTCGATGGAGGTATTCGGCTTAGATGGTCAGCTACCAAATTTTCGCGTCCTTTTTTATCCTTTTGATCGTGTCCAAACTAACTATGACAACGAATAAGGCAAGCGCACCTATCGTTCGGTAGTATAGCTATGGCAAGACCGAAAATATCGTATCCTCAAGGACCAAGAGTAATAGTAGTTACTATATTTTTATTATCTAGCCTAAGTATTAAGGGAATCGATGTTTAATTAACTAATTACTAAACTAAGGATGCTAAGACACAGAGAGTGAATTGGGAAAATACTTTTGGGAAAAACCAGTTGATTAAGATAATACCCGAGGAAGAATCCACCTAGACTTCACTTGTTATTTAACTTTGAACCAGACAATTTATTCACTTGACTTGATCCGTAGGATTCCCTGATTTATATTAATACCTCTTTCGAGGCTACTAACGTCTAACCCTAGGTTAATTAATTGAAATCTCTTTCTAATTAAAACCCCTTGTGTTGCATTAACTCGGTCTATGGACTCCCATATTAGGTTTGACCCTAATCCGGTAGATTTTCATCATCCTATCTCTAGGGTTGCGATCAACTCCGCTTAACTATGCTAGATCTACTCTTAAGCAGGACTTTTGCTCCTTCGCCTAAGCACATCAATACTTGAATCAATATCACGAAATATTAAAACAAGAATTAAGAACACATAATTAAGAACAAATCAAGTATTTATCATATAGTTGAGAAAACAATAACAAGATCCGTCTTAGGTTTCATCCCCTCGGTATTTGAGGGTTTAGTTCATGTTTAATAAAGAGTACATCTCGGAAGAAAGTAAATAACAGAACATAAGAAAAACCCTAAAACCCCTGAAGGAAATTGAAGGGAAGATCTTCCGTCTTGAGCGTGATTCCGCCTCGAGATGGATCAACTGGCTTTCTTGGAGTAATTCCTGTGTTCACCCTCTCGGCTTCCTCCTTTTAGGTCATACTTAGGGTGTTTATATAGACTTCGGAATGTCTTTCTTCGCCCCTAAGTATCCTTTTCTGAGTAGAATTACAACGGGTCACGGCAGAGACACGCCCGTGGAGCACGCCCGTATGAATCGAGCCCAGGCCATGTTCGAGCCTGCTAAGGTGGCACGACCGTGTGATTCGAGCCCAGGCCGTGTTGATTTCTTACTTTGGCCCATTTTCTTTATTTTTGGCCCGTTTCTCGTTCTTTTCATCCTCCAATGCTCTTCTAAGTATAAAACATGAAATTAAAGGATTAGGAGCATCAAATTCCAAAATTCAAGGGATTAAATCATCCAAAAGTATGCTAAATGTGGGATTAAAATATATATATATATATTATGGTTTATCACCTTTATTTCGAGATCGAACTCCTGCAAAAGTAATATCCACCTAATAAGCCTCGGTTTTGCTTCTTTTTTTTCTGAGCAGATATTTAAGAGTTGCATGATCAGAGAAAACGACAATCTTAGTTCCTAATAAATACAAACGAAATTTTTCCAAAGCAAAAACTATAGCTAGAAACTCTTTTTCAGTAGTCGAGTAATTGCTTTGGGCAGCATCCAAAATCTTAGACGCATAGGAGATAATGTGTGCCCAAGGACTGCTCTTACGTTATGGTCACTTGCGTCGCACATTATCTCAAAAGGATAATTTCAATTTGGTGGTTGAACAATAGGTGCCAATTTGAGCTTATGTTTGAGCGTGTCAAACACATCTCTACATGATTGGTCAAACTCGAACTTCTTGTCCTTCTGTAGTAGATTGCAAAGCGGTTGTGTAATTTTTGAAAAGTCTTTAATGAACAGCCTGTAGAAACCTGCATGACCAAGGAAAGAACGAATCTCCCTCACAGCTGTGGGGTATGACAGTGAGTTAATGATGTTGATTTTTTCTTTTTCGATAGAGATTCCCTTAGTAGAGATGATATGACCTAGAACTAATCCTTTATCTACCATAAAATGGCATTTCTCATAATTTAGACCAAGATTAAATTCTAAGCATCTTTCCAAGATTTTTACAAGATTTGATAACATACCTCAAAAGACTCACCATACACAGTAAAGTCGTCCATGAACACCTCAATTATTTTCTCGACGTAGTCGAAAAATATACTTACCATGCATCTCTGAAACGTGGCTGGTGCGTTGCAAAGTCTGAACGACATCCGTCTATAAGCGAACGTGCCAAATAGACACGTAAATTTTGTCTTCTCTTGATCCTCCGGTGCCACTAGAATCTGGAAAAACCCTGAGTAACCATCAAGACAACAATAATGAGACTTCTCAGCTAAATGTTCTAACATCTGGTCAATAAAAGAAAGTGTAAAATGATCTTTCTGAGTTAAGGAATTCAACTTCCTGTAATCGATGCAAACTCTCTACCCATTTTGGACCCGAGTGGAAACCATCTCACTTGCCGAATTCTCAATTACGGTTATGCCGGTCTTTTTCGGTACTACATGGATTGGGCTGACCCAATTACTGTCAGAAATAGGATAGATCATCCCAGTATCAAGTAACTTTTGGACTTCTTTCCTTACCACCTCCATCATGGGTGGATTGAGACGCCTTTGAGCCTCTCTTTTGGGAATAGCATTATCCACCACTTTAATTTTATGCATGCAAGTCGAGGGGCTCAACCTCTTAATGTATGCTATCGTCCACCCAATTACCTATTTATAGTCTCTAAGAACTCGTACCAAGTTTTCCTCTTCTACCTTCGAGAGTTTACTCGAGATCATTACTGGTAAGGTATTTCTTTCGCAAAGAAAATCGTACTTCAAATGGTCTGGAAGGGGTTTGAGTTCCAACTCTAGAGCCTGCAAAACAGATGGTACAAGCTTAGTTTGTGAAGGTGATAATTCAAGATATTTACCTGGATTTCTCCATAATTGCGGCACCTCCAAATAAGCCATTGTTTCGTGAACAGACTCTTCAAAGGTTATCCACTCTTCTTGTTCCTCTATGGCATCAAAGTCTAGGCTTCTGCACAGAATAGTTCGTCATTCATCCTCGTCATGATATTCTAAATGTAATTCAATGAAAGGATCAATTATATCAATGTTAGAAACATTAGAAATCAAGCTAGAGCGGTTCATGGCCTCATAGACATTGAATTTCACCACTTTCCCATCGAACTCCATAGTGAGTATCCCACTTCGTATGTCAATTTTTGTTTGTACAGTACTCAAAAATGGCCTCCCGAGAAGTATGTCAGAAGAATTAGCTGAATTGTCATCCTCCATGTCAATAATGTAGAAGTCTGCAGGAAATATTAGCTCGTTTACCTTTACAAGAACGTCCTCCAACACTCCCTCTGGGTGCACCACAGATCGATCTGCAAGCTGAATAATTACACATGTTTCCTTTAAAGGACCCGCATTAAGTAGTTTATAAATTGACAATGGCATAACATTAATTGATGTGCCTAAGTCACACATTGCTTTTTTTATTCTGACACTACCTATTTTACAAGATATGAAAAACATACCCTGGTCTTTACATTTGGGTGGTATTTTCCTTTGCAGAACGGCGGAGACATTTTCTCCGACACTTACCTTTTCATTGCCCAGGAGTTTCCTTCTACTCGTGCATAATTCTTTTAAGAATTTTACGTATCTTGGAATCTACTTAATCGCGTCCAGAAGAGGTATGTTGATTTCTACCTTTCGAAAGGTGTCGAGGATCTCCTTCTCTTCTCGCTCCTTCTTGCACTGGACAAGTCTTCTAGGAAACGGATGTGGTACTGCAAATGATTTTTATGGTGCTGATTCTACTGAAGCCTCTGTGTCAAGTTTCTCCTTATCTTGACTAGTGTCGTGGGCGCGACTTATGTCAAGTACGGGCTCCAAAACCTTCCCACTCCTCAATGTCATAGCGCTTACATTGTGTCAAGGGTTTCGCTCAGTTTGGGATGGCAGCTTACCTTGGGACTCCAAATGGCTAACCGTGAGTGCGAGTTTGCTCACTTGCTTATCCAACTCCTGCAAATACATGTCAGTTTTTTGTTGAAATTTCTCAGTACTATTGGCTAGCCTTTCCACTATGGCTTCCAAAGATGACTTCGAGGGTGGTAACTATTGATTCTAAGGCGGCCTTTGTTGGTACGGTTGATTGAACCGCAGATTTGACCCATAACTTAGATTCGGGTGATCTTTCCACCCCATATTATACGAGTTTGAGTAGGGGTCATATCGCCTTTGAGGCGGTCCTGGAAAGTTCTTGACAACATTTACTTGTTCTATCGAATCCTCATGTAAAATCGAACATGAGTCCATCGGATGGTCTGGCTTAGCGCAAATTTCGCACAACCGTGCTGGGCTCATTTTATCTGTAAGCAAAGTTTGAACAACGTTAGTTAGCTTATCAATTTTATCTTCTAAAGATAGAGAACTTAACCTATGAACCCGTCTCGTGGGTTCTGTAGCTAGTCAGAATTGTTGAGAGTTAGCAGCCATGGTTGAAATCAACTCTTTCGCTCTTTGAGGCGTCATATTAACTAGTGCCCCTCCACTTGTAGCATCTATCATTTTCATTTCCATTGGGAGTAACCCCTCATAGAAGTACTGCAAGAGTGACTGTTCAGTCAGTTCATGTTGTGGGCAACTTGCACACAACTTTTTGTATCGCTCCCAGTAATCGTAGAGCGATTCAGCGTCCTTTTGACGGATTCCCACAATGTCTCTCCTTAGTTCAGCCGCTCGAGCTGTAGGGAAGAACCTGTCAAGAAACAAACAAGACATGTCAGACCATGTGTTGACAGATCCCGGGGGTAAATAAAATAGCCACTCTTTAGCAGAGTCAGCTAATGAGAAAGGAAAAGCACGAAGTTTGATTTGGTCTTCGGTTACTCCCTGAGGCTTCATGCTTGTGCACACCATATGGAGTTCTTTGAGATGGGTGTGCAGATTTTCGTTCTGTAATCCATGAAAAGTGGGTAGTAAATGAATCAAACCCGACTTTAACTCGAACGGCGTCCCTCCTGCCGGATAGGTTATAAATAAGGGTTGTTGTTCATCCGGTGCCGCAGCAAGTGGGCGTATCGTCTGTTCAGCCATCTCGTTTGGTTCGTCGAACCAAAAAATTTCCTTGGTGTATGATATGGTTTCGAATCTTAAATTTGGTCATTTACCACGTTGAATGGCTTCTTTCCGCAGTTGTCAGGCCAATTTCTCAATTTTCGGTTCAAACTCTAGAGTTCCGGGTTCTGATCTGGTCATAAGGTAAACAAACAAAAATTAGAAAAAATATCTCTAATTCCCGGCAACGGCACCAAAATTTGATGGGCATCAAAACCGCCAAAAATAACCTTAAATTGTAGTAAAGAGCGGTAGTAGGGTTGAGTCCACAGGGATTGGATGTTGTAATCAACATCCGTGTTTACTTAAGAACAGAATATTCGTCGTGTCAAAGGTCATGGCAAGAGTCGTGCCCACGACTCCAAACGTACCTGCAACAAAAATAAACAAGTAAATCGATGGGGTTTGAGAATGTTTAGAAAGTAATAATCTATTAGCGTAAATAAACAATTAAATAGTTTTAGAAGTAAATTTAGTTCAGGAAATAAATTTAGAATTTTGCAAACAGAAATGATAAGCCTTAGCCTTAGACTCGGAAAATTCTATATCAAGAATTGATCCTCGAAAATTAATATTCTCCTCCAAACGATAAGCTGGTTATAACAGTTAAGAACGTCCTAACCACCAATTCTTCCTCTCGTAGCTGGTTCTGGTACGACCTGCAAACCAACCCTTACCGATTATCTAACTGAGATACACACGTTCTCGATTCAAGATTCCGACAGCTTTGCATTCTGAAGAACTCAACTCGAATCAACAGCCTCAACCACGTGGGTCGTTTAAACCCGATGACTTCTTCCTTGGTTTGTTCTCAGAGATCTGAATACAGCACGGCCGACTTGTTTCTCCAACTATCAGCAAACACGACTCCAACCCAACGTGCACTTTGACTTGAAATCGAGTTTAACCTTAAGGGATGATTGGTCTATCCCGATACTTAGGAAAAAATGAATACCGATTGGACAGATTTTTAGCACGAATTCGTATCTCACAATTTTCGATCGGAAAGAACACTGGCCTAAGGCTAAGATGAAATTTAGTGAAGCATGAAATTATTCATGCTTTGTAAATTTTGGAAGGTGGTTTGATGATTATGGTGAAGAATGGGAAAGAAAGGACTTGGAAAGGAATTAACCCAATTTTGTAAAAGTAAGAAAAATGCAAAGGAAAGTAGCAGTATCTCACGCCAATTTGAAAGTCAAAAGAAAATAATTCAATTCCAAATTGAAGTAGGAATGTAGAATTAAGTGATGATTCTTTTCAAAGAACACTAAGGCCCTATTTATATACATAAAATTTACTATTCTTGGCCTTAACTAATTTAACATAAAATCAAAATAAAATAAGATTTTTTTTCTATTTTTGGCTTTTTACAAAGTCAAAATATCTGGTGAGTCCTTGGTTTTCTCCACATTTTTTATTCGGCCTCATTCTATTGATTTTGTTTCAATTTGGTCCTTTTCTACTCGTTTTTGTCTGTTAGCGTCCTAATTGTATCCCTGACAAGATTAAAACATAAAAGTACTAATTAGCAGGGATTAATTCAGAAAAAAACTGAATTTAAACATAAAATAACATGCAAATTAATATGTTATCAGACACACGAGGCTCTGGGTTCGAGAGTGGACTTCAGTACTGCATTTCATCCTCAGACCGATGGTCAATCTGAGAGGGTGATTCAGATACTGGAGGATATGCTTCGGAGTTGTGTAATAGATTTTTGAGGTAGTTAGGAGGATTATCTGCCGCTAGCTGAGTTCGCCTACAATAACAGTTTCCAGTCTAGCATCCAGATGGCACCTTACAAAGCTTTGTATGGTCGTAAGGGTCGTACTCCGCTATGTTGGGCTGAGTTGGGTGAGCGTCTGGTTTTGGGTCCTGAGTTGGTTTCTGAGACCAAAGATAGGGTTAGATTTATTCAGGATCGTCTGAAGGTGACTTTTGATAGACAGAAGTCCTATGCAGATTTGAAGAGGAGAGATATCGAGTACTCTGTGGGTGACTTTGTTTTTCTTAAGGTTTCTCCATGGAAGAAAGTTTTGAGGTTCGGTCATAAAGGCAAGTTGAGCCCTAGGTTTATTGGGCCGTATCGGATTCTAAAACGTATGGGACCAGTCGCTTATCAGATAGAGCTACCTCTAGAGTTAGATCATATCCACAATGTGTTTCACGTCTCGATGTTGAGGCGGTACCGGTCTGATCCATCTCACGTTGTTTCTGCTGAGGAGATTGAGATTAGACCGGATTTGAATTTTGAGGAGGAGTCAGTTCAGATTCTGGATCGTGATACTAAGGTTTTGAGGAGGAAGTCCATCCCGTCAGTGAAGGTTCTATGGCGGAATCATGGCACTAAGGAAGCCACGCGGGAACTTGATGACTCGATGCATCAGCAGTATCCTCATCAGTTCTGATCAGGTAAATTTCGAGGTCAAAATTTATTTTAGGGGGTAGAGTTGTAACGCCCTGAATAATTTATTTATGTTTCTGTAAATATTTAACACAAGTATGTATCTGCTTCATTGGTTAAGTGTTTTGGGTGTATGTGTGTGAGGTCTGGGGTTCAAGTCCCACATTTAGCAAATTTTTGTTATTTTTAGATCCATGCCTTACTCTTGTTGAGTGGGCTTATATAGAATTGTCTATTAATCCATATCAGAATGAGCCTGCTAGTTCGAGTGGTAAGAGGGTCGGTGTGTTGGAGGTCCTGAGTTCAAATCCCTGCGTGAGCGAGGGTGTTCATTTTGGCTCGGTAGACTGATAGAGTTTCGGTAGAGCTAAAATTCTGAAGTGGTTGAGATTGAGGTGTTAGTAGGAAGTTGGGAATATCTAGTTGGTTTTTAATTTATTTTTATTTTCCCAAAAATTTCCTCAGTTGACGTTGGTTTTTTCTGTTGCTTCTCCTTCTCTGCATTTTTTTCTTTCGTCTTCCTCTCCATCCTTCGAACTTTGTTCTAATTAAACTGTGGGGTTTGTTAACTGATCGACGCTGTGGTGTAACGGTGGCTTCTTTCTGTCCAATTTTGATTGCGATTTAATTCGACAACTTTAGGTAGGGTAGTTTTGCTTTCGTTTGGTAATTCTTTATTGATGGGTGTCGTTAATACCGTTTAGGGGAAGATCAAAGGGCTCGAAATCGTCCGTCGATGACTTAGTTGCGTGGGAATTACTGTTGCTCGATCGAAGGTAAGGGTTGGTTGCTTAATGGATGAACGGACTAACTTAGGTTTGGTTTTCGTTTGGTTTTAAACGTCTAATTCAATGTTTTCTTAGACAATCTTTGGTGCTGTGTGGTTTGGGAGTGTTTTCGCATCGGAATTGTAATAGGTGTGTACCCCTTATGCAGGAAATCGAGCTTCGACGAAAGCCAAAAAACCACACTTTCAACGCCATATGGGCGTGTGCCTGGCCATGTGGTTGGTCGTATGTGAGACACGGCTGTGTGGTTGACGAGGGTATGGCCGTACGCAAGACACGATCGTGTGGTGGTGTGAGTATGGTCGTGTGGGCCACACGAGCTAGGCCAAGTTGGGCGTATGGGCCCACACTGGCAGGTCACACGGGCATGTGGGTTTTGGGCCAAGCAATGTGAGCCACACGGGTAAGGCCAATCTGGGCGTGTGGGCCCACACGGGCACGCATGTAACACCCTGAAAATTTGAGTAATTATTCTAGAAAGTAAAATTTTCTGATTTATTTTCGTGGTTAGTATAGTCCTGGAGAAGGTTTTAAAATTTTTTTTCTTAGAAGGAATATTATTAATTTTAAGAAATTATTTATAGAAGTGGATTAAGTGACTTTGACACATAAATTAATTTAAGTGTCAAAGTGAGTCATAAGATGAGTAATTGGACAAGTGGTGTTGGCGCATGAGCTTGTGCATGAGGTTGAAGGTTCGAATCCCATGTTTAGCATCTAGGTGAATTTTATTTTGAATTTTTATGCACCAATATAGCAAGTGTCGGCCAAGAGCATATATGGAAGGTGTTGACTTGTTATTTTTGGTTAGAATATCAAAGGAATAAGGAAATTTTGGACTTAAGGAAGGGTATCAAGAGAATAAGGAAAGGTGTGAAGATATGAGGCATGAATCAAGGAAGAATTTTTGGAAACAATATCTTGGCCTAAAGACCAAGCATGTGGACGGCATTATGGCTAGGGGGGGAGCCGAAATTTTGGTGTTAGTAGGCTAGGAAATTTTAGTCTTTAGTTTTGTTCATTTTTAGTTTTGTGCAAGTTTTGCAAATTTTCTCAAACTCTCTCCCTTTGGCGAATTTGTGCACTTGGTAAGCCTAGTTTCTTTTGACCATTTGGTCATTTTGTTTTACACTTTTGTGCCAATTTTGTGTTTTCTCTTTGTGCCGATTTTACCAAAACCTAAAGAGACCATTTTATTCTTTTCTTTTCTCTCTACCAAAGCCGAATATGCACCTATCTTAAAGCTCATCTCTTTCATTCTTTTTCTTATTCACTTTGAAATCAAAGCAACATCATCACCATCTTTCTCTTATTTTATTCCTTTCAATCGAAATCTACCCCAATTTCATTATCATGGCGAATGTTAGAGTGTCCATAGCGATTTTATTTTCTCTTCTCCTAAATCTTTCATAGCCGAATCCTTCTTAAATCCATTCTATTCTCAAATCCTTTCTTTTCGACGTGGAAGATAGGTAAGAGATTCTTTTCGTTTCGATTAGTTAAGAGTGGTTATAGCCGAATATTAATGGTGGTTTGAAGGCTTTATTAGATCAAAATAAGCGTTCATTTTATTAACGTTTATTTTGTTAAACTTTAGTGCGATAACGGAAGTTGGAATCAAGAAGTTGCGGGTGACACAAATCGTTGGAATCGATTTTTGTGGTAAGGAAATCATATCTTTAAACCTTGGTATTATTTCAAAAATTTATCTTAGATTGGATTAACGATCTTTGTCTTTGAAGACATTCAAAATAGGGAAGAAAAGAGGCGGTGTTTAGCCTTCGGAAGAAGGGAGGTTGCATTAATCCCCTAAGTACAAGCAAAGGACAGCCAAACAATCCGGGATTTTTCAGGGTTGTGGACGTTCAACCGAGGAAAATCAATTGTTCGAAGTCGTTCGTACTCGAACCATTATTTGTTCGTGGATTCGATTCGGTTAGCGAACCATCGATCGGAGAGAAATCGCAAGTAGAAGTCTTACGAAAATCGAGGGTAAATTTCTAGATCGCTATAGTTAGATCGGTTTTATTATAGATTATAGTGTTTTAATTAACACAATACGTATAGGTGTTGAAGAACGGAAAGTTTAGTTCTCTCCATAACCCGGTGTGTAACTTCACACTCATTTTGGGTTAGATTTCTAATCGTAAGTTTTGCGTTAAAATCGTGAAAGTGGTAAACTCGGAAATTATGTAGTAATTGATACTTTTGTGAAAATACATGAAAGCGGTTAAAACCAAGAAATATGCGAAAAAGCTGTTAAATCGATAAAATGGGCGATAACACTCTAGTTCGATAAAATGGGCGATAATACTCTAGTTCGATAAAATGGGCGATAATACTCTAGTTCGATAAAATGGGCGATAATACTCTAGTTCGATAAAATGGGCGATAATACTCTAGTTCGATAAAATGGGCGATAATACTCTAGTTCGATAAAATGGGCGATAATACTCTAGTTCGATAAAATGGGCGATAATACTCTAGTTCGATTAAATGGGCCGAAAATACTCTGTTTCGATAAATTGGGCTAAAATGGGCCAAAATCACTAAACTACTAAATGGGCTAGTTGTTAAATTGTTTATATGAGCCTAATGAAAGGTTAATTGATAAACCCACCGATGATATGGATTAATGAAAACTGTTATATGATTATATTGTTATATACGCATGATTGCATGGGGTGGGTTATATGAAGAAGAAGAATGGCCGGTTGCCACAAATTTGGCTCATTGCCTCTAGTTCGGTGGCTCTGCCACAATATGGCTCAATGCCTCTAGTTCGGTGGCTCGCCACAAATTCGACTAAATGCCTCTAGTTCGGTGACAATGTCACAATCTAGTTGGTAGTGCACTACAAAAATTTATTTAAGGGCTTTAAGCCCATGATTGGTGTGTTTGGCGGGGTGGGTTGACTTGATCCCCACGGGTGTGTTGGTTGGTGCGGGGTGTTAGCGAGATGGATACTAGGTTGGTTTGGGAAATTCATATTTCATGCATTCTTTTCCTTAAATTATGTTACTTTACGATGTATGGTTGAAATCATTAATGGGCTCAAGCCCAAACATGATATCTTGACGATCCGGCCTAAAAATGGTGGTAAGTGAGTTGCACACTGAGTTCTTTGTAACTCACCCAAATTTTATTAACCATTTGGTAATGGAAATTGCGTGGACTTGGGCCGGAGGTGACTTGGTGGAGGCCATACTACAAACTTGGGTTTTAATAAACTATGACTTTATTTAAGTTTTTATTTTAATTGCTATTTTTGGGTTGATGTAATAAGGCCTCTTATTATGTTTTATGGTTTTATTGTGTGGATGATTTAAATTTTATTTCTAAACTCTTAATATGGCTTTATCTCAAATATGTTAAGTTTTCTTAAGAACATTGGTTTTTATAACAAAAAGTTTTGTAACACTATTTTATTTTAACCATATGATAATAAACGAATGTAGGATTGGTGTGACAAACCAAATCTTGTCTAAACGCATAGACCGGGTTTGGGGTGTTACATTTAGTGGTATCAGAGCCCAGTTCAAAACTCGGCTGTGGTTTGGGTTCAATAAAGAAATCTGTTTGAAAATAATTTCTAGAACTTTGATTAAAGGTAGTATGGCACCATGAGCATCCCGCGCCAAGTCAAGTAAGTATCTCAGATATTGTATGTTTGTTATCATTGTGATATGATTATAAGAAACACTCTAGAACTTCTAGTTTTAGGTGTTAAAACCAGAGAGATTGAGACAATAGGATATTGATGCGAAAACACTCTATCTCTTTCATATCATAAGACATCGTTAATAAACAATCTGAAATATTATTCGATTTATAAAACTCTTAATCAGTTAAATCGAATTAGTCGCCATGAGCACTAGAGGGCGTGGTCGTGGACGCGTAGGCGTGGCCGTGGTAGAGGACGAGGTGTTAGGGGCGCAAGGCGATGTGCGGGTCATATGTCGGAAATGGATGCACTGCGTCACTCGAGAGTGAGACAGGATCGCGCGACCATATGGAAGAGGATAATCTTTGTGACACGAGCAATGCTGCGAGTACTTGAAAGGGTTCTGCCGGATCAGAATGGACCAACCGCTCGTGGGTCGATATCGGAGCGATCGAAATCCAAAGTGGAGCCGAGGTTTTCAGAGGTGTCTCGTGTAGCTCCCAATGTCGTCGAATATTGGCTTGAGGCGTAGAGCGAATTATGGACGATCTTGAGTGCACAATGGAACAAAAGTTAAGAGGAGCGGTATCTTTGTTGAGAGACGAAGCTTACCAATGGTGGCTTACTATTCGAGATGGCAGCGATGTCGCTTTGGTTAATTGGGAGTTCTTTAAGGCTTCCTTTCAAGGGAAATATGTGGGAACAAGCTATGTGGATGCCCGGAAGGAAGGAATTCTTGAACCTGGTGCAAGGAAATAAGACGGTGGCAGCATATGAGGCTGAGTTCTTACGTTTGAGTCGCTATGCTCGAACGATAGTGGCAACGGACCATGAGCGTTGTGTGCGCTTCGAGGACGGTTTGAAAGACGAGTTGCGGGTTTTGATAGCCCCACAACAAGTTAGAACTTTTGCCGCTCTTGTGGAGAAGGCCAAGATAGCCGAAGAGGCTAAGAACTCGGAACGTCAAAATCGGGAGCAAATTCGAGGCAAGAAAGATCTGAAGCATTCGGGTTCTTCGAGAAGATTCTGAAGAGGCCCGGAATGAGGAACCAGCTCAAGGAAGAGCACCGTAGTCGTTAATCAGTCGGGATTGTCTTTGAATGTGGGAAAAGACATTAGGAGAATGTTGGAGGAAAACGGTGCTTGCTATAAATGTGGATCGACGGAGCATCAATATAGGAGTTGCCCTCGACGTATGGATACAACTCAAGAAGTTCGTACTCTTCGATGCACCACCGGCAAGAGGAGTTCAAAGCAACCACCGAGAGGGTCGGGGACCAGTCGTGGTGGTAATGGGGGTGGACGTGGTCAAGGTGCGCTGGTCGAGGCAATGGTCCTAGAGGCAACGCAGATGCAAGACACCGGGATTGGTGTATGCGGTCGGACGTCGTGAGGATGGCAATGCACACGATGTGATAAGCTGCACGTTCTTCATTTTCGATGTACCCGTTATTGCCTTGATAGATATTGGTTCTACTCATTCGTACATTGCTAGCACCATAAGCGGAAACTTGAAATTAGACTCGAAATTTCCGATAAAGAGATGAGGGTGATTAGTCCCTTAGAGGCGATCGGTGGTGGTTAATAAACTGTTTAGAGACGTGCCCTTAGTTATTCAAGGAGAAACATTCTTGGCAAATTTTATGGAATTGCCTTTTGGCGAATTCGATATTATTCAGGCATGGATTGGTTGGTTAAGCACCGGGCGAAATTGGATTGTCTTTGAAAAGCGTATGACGATAAGAACTGCGGAGGATAAGGAGATAGTTATGATAGGCGAGCGGAGAAATTTCTTGACAAAGCGTGATTTACTGCGTTAAAGGCGGAGAAGTTGGTACGAAAAGGATATGGAGCATTTTTAGCATTTATAAGTGCTTTAGATGCCAAAAAGAGTTGTCGATGGAAGATGTGAGAACGGTGAAGGAATTTTCGGATGTTTTTCTGAAGAACTTCTCGGTGTACCTCGGATCGGAAGTGGAATTTGGTATTGAGCTTTTGCCCGAGGCGCTCCGGTGTCCATTGCTCCTTATAGAATGGCAGAAGGAGTTGTTCGGAGCTTAAAGCCCAAATTCAAGAACCGCTAGATCGGGGTTTTATTCGACCGAGTGTGTCTCCGTGGGGAGCACCGGTTTTGTTTGTTAAGAAGAAGGATGGGTCAATGCGTATGTGTATCGATTATAGGCAATTGAATAAGCTGACGATCAAGAATCGGTACCCTCTGCCGAGGATTGACGACCTGTTTGATCAATTGAAGGGAGCTTCTGTTTTCTCCAAGATTGATTTAAGGTCGGGTTACCACCAGCTTAAGGTGAAAGAAGCGGATATTCACAAAGCAGCGTTCCGAACCCGTTACGGACACTATGAGTTTTTAGTGATGCCGTTTGGGTTGACCAATGCACCAGCCGCATTTATGGATATGATGAACCGGGTCTTTCAACCATTCTTAGATCAGTTTGTGGTGGTATTCATAGATGACATTCGGTTTATTCGAGGAGCGAAGAAGAACATGACTTGCATTTGCGGATTGTATTGCAAGTGCTTCGAGATAATCAGTTGTATGCCAAATTCAAGAAATGTGAATTTTGGTTAAGAGAAGTGACTTTCTTGGGTCATGTGGTATCACCAAGGAATAAGGGTGGATCCTCGGAAGATTGAGGCGGTATTGGATTGGAAACCACCGAAGTCGGTAGAGCCGAGATTCGGAGTTTCTTGGGTTTGGCCTGGATATTATAGACGCTTGTTGTTGAGGGTTCTCATTGATTCTTTGCACCTCTAACTAAGCTTTTGCGGAAGGGAGTGTTGTTTTTATGGGTGATAAAAGCAAGAAAGTTTCGAGCGATCAAGAAGGTTTTAAAGAAGCGCCGGTATTGATTCAACTTTGAGGTGGGAAAGAGTTTCTGATTTATTGTGATGCGTCACATACGGGTTTAGGCTGCGTATTGATGCAAAGTGGGAAAGTTGTAGCTTACGCTTTCTCGTCAATTGAGACCGCACGAAGTGAACTACCCTACTCATGATTTGGAGTTAGCAGCAGTGGTCTTTGCCTTAAAGATTTGGAGGCATTACCTCTATGGTGAAAAGTCTATCATCTATACGGACCACAAGAGTCTTAAGTATCTTCTTACTCAGAAGGAGTTAAACTTGAGACAACGACGATGGGTGGAGCTGTTAAAGGACTATGATTTCTCAATTGAGTATCATCCTGGAAAGGCTAATGTGGTGGCGGACGCATTAAGTCGTAAGGTGGTATCTGATTTGAGAGCTATGCTTGCCCATTTGAGTTTGTATGAGGATGGTAGTTTGGTAGCGGAACTTCAAGTGAAACCTCTGTGGTTGGATCAAATTAAGGAAAAACAGATATTAGATGAGAAGTTGAGACTTCTAATTCAACAAGTGGAAAATGGTGGGATAGAGGATTTTGGTATGAACATGGAAGGTGTGTTGTGCTTTCGTGGAAGAGTGCTGTATGCCTAGGGACTCGAGATATGAGGCAAATGATTTTTGGGAGGCGCATAGTAGTCCTTATGCTATGCACCCGGAGGAAATAAGATGTATCGGGATCTTCGTGAGCGGTTTTGGTGGCCTGGATTGAAGCGGGAGATTTGAGAGTTTGTGGGAAAATGCTTAACTTGTCGGCAAGTGAAGGCGGAGCATCAATTGCCGTCGAGTCTTTTGCAACCGATTAAGATTCCCCTTTGGAAATGGGAGCGGATAACAATGGATTTTGTTAGTGGGTTACCTTTAACACCTACTAAGAAAAATTACTGTTTGGGTAATTGTTGATCGTTTGACGAAGACCGCTCATTTTCTACCGGTGCGCATACAGACTACTCGTTGCGAAGTTGGCGAAGTTTGTATGTATCCGAAATTGTGAGGTTACATGGGGTACTGTATCGATTATATCGGATAGGGATCCTAGGTTTACATCTCGATTTTGGAAAGCTTTGCATGAAGCCTTGGGTACAAAGCTTAATTTTAGTACGACTTTTCATCCTCGATCGATGGTCATCGGAGAGAGTGATTCAGATTCGGAAGATATGTTAAGGGGATGTGTAATCGACTTCAAAGGTAGTTGGGAGGATTTTCTCACCGTTAGCGGAATTTGCGTACAACAACGGCTACCGATCTAGCATTCATATGGCACCCTACGAGGCATTGTATGGTCGTGAGGTGTCGTTCTCCTATTTGTTGGGTGAGTTGGGTGATCGGCGGTTGTTAGGACACGAGATGATTTTCAAACGGAAGAAAAAGTGAAAGTTATTCGAGCGCGGTTAAAGGAAGCTTCGGATAGAGGCGAGAAGTCGTATGCGGATCCAAGCGTAAAGAGATCGAGTATGCCGTAGGAGATCAAGTCTTCTGAAGGTCTCACCTTGGAAGAAGATATTCGATTCGGGAAGAAGGGCAAGTTGAGTCCTAGATACATTGGACCGTATCGTGTGGTGAAACGAGTTGGTCCGATGGCCTATCAAATTGAGTTACTCCGGAATTGAGTCAAATTCATAATGTTTTTCATGTGTCCATGTTGAGGCGCTATAGATCGGATCCTTCGCACATAGTACCGGTAGAAGAAGTGGAGTTGAATTTGGATTTGTCTTTTGAGGAGGAACCAGTGGAAATCTTAGACCGAGACGTGAAGGTGCTAAGAAAGAAGACTGTGCCGTTGGTCAAAGTGTTGTGGCGTAACCACGGAGTGGAGGAAGCTACGTGGGAGCCTGAGGATGCAATTCAGCAACAATACCCTCACCTTTTTCAGCCAGGTAAATTTCGAGGACGAAATTTTCTTTTAGGGGGGTAGAGTTGTAACACCCTGAAAATTTGAGTAATTATTCTAGAAAGTAAAATTTTCTGATTTATTTTCGTGGTTAGTATAGTCCTGGAGAAGGTTTTAAAATTTTTTTTCTTAGAAGGAATATTATTAATTTTAAGAAATTATTTATAGAAGTGGATTAAGTGACTTTGACACATAAATTAATTTAAGTGTCAAAGTGAGTCATAAGATGAGTAATTGGACAAGTGGTGTTGGCGCATGAGCTTGTGCATGAGGTTGAAGGTTCGAATCCCATGTTTAGCATCTAGGTGAATTTTATTTTGAATTTTTATGCACCAATATAGCAAGTGTCGGCCAAGAGCATATATGGAAGGTGTTGACTTGTTATTTTTGGTTAGAATATCAAAGGAATAAGGAAATTTTGGACTTAAGGAAGGGTATCAAGAGAATAAGGAAAGGTGTGAAGATATGAGGCATGAATCAAGGAAGAATTTTTGGAAACAATATCTTGGCCTAAAGACCAAGCATGTGGACGGCATTATGGCTAGGGGGGGAGCCGAAATTTTGGTGTTAGTAGGCTAGGAAATTTTAGTCTTTAGTTTTGTTCATTTTTAGTTTTGTGCAAGTTTTGCAAATTTTCTCAAACTCTCTCCCTTTGGCCGAATTTGTGCACTTGGTAAGCCTAGTTTCTTTTGACCATTTGGTCATTTTGTTTTACACTTTTGTGCCAATTTTGTGTTTTCTCTTTGTGCCGATTTTACCAAAACCTAAAGAGACCATTTTATTCTTTTTCTTTTCTCTCTACCAAAGCCGAATATGCACCTATCTTAAAGCTCATCTCTTTCATTCTTTTTCTTATTCACTTTGAAATCAAAGCAACATCATCACCATCTTTCTCTTATTTTATTCCTTTCAATCGAAATCTACCCCAATTTCATTATCATGGCCGAATGTTAGAGTGTCCATAGCCGATTTTATTTTCTCTTCTCCTAAATCTTTCATAGCCGAATCCTTCTTAAATCCATTCTATTCTCAAATCCTTTCTTTTCGACGTGGAAGATAGGTAAGAGATTCTTTTCGTTTCGATTAGTTAAGAGTGGTTATAGCCGAATATTAATGGTGGTTTGAAGGCTTTATTAGATCAAAATAAACGTTCATTTTATTAACGTTTATTTTGTTAAACTTTAGTGCGATAACGGAAGTTGGAATCAAGAAGTTGCGGGTGACACAAATCGTTGGAATCGATTTTTGTGGTAAGGAAATCATATCTTTAAACCTTGGTATTATTTCGAAAATTTATCTTAGATTGGATTAACGATCTTTGTCTTTGAAGACATTCAAAATAGGGAAGAAAAGGGCGGTGTTTAGCCTTCGGAAGAAGGGAGGTTCTGTTAATCCCCCTAAGTACAAGCAAAGGACTGTTTCAGCAATCCGGGATTTTTCACCGGGTTGTGGACGTTCAACCGAGGAAAATCAATTATTCGAAGTCGTTCGTACTCCCGAACCATTATTTGTTCGTGGATTCGATTCGGTTAGCGAACCATCGATCGGAGAGAAATCGCAAGTAGAAGTCTTACGAAAATCCGAGGGTAAATTTCTAGATCGCTATAGTTAGATCGGTTTTATTATAGATTATAGTGTTTTAATTAACACAATACGTATAGGTGTTGAAGAGCGGGAAAGTTTAGTTCTCTCCATAACCAGGTGTGTAACTTCACACTCATTTTCGGGTTAGATTTCTAATCGTAAGTTTTGCGTTAAAATCGTGAAAGTGGTAAACTCGGAAATTATGTAGTAATTGATACTTTTGTGAAAATACATGAAAACGGTTAAAACCAAGAAATATGCGAAAAACTGTTAAATCGATAAAATGGGCCGATAACACTCTAGTTCGATAAAATGGGCGATAATACTCTAGTTCGATAAAATGGGCGATAATACTCTAGTTCGATAAAATGGGCGATAATACTCTAGTTCGATAAAATGGGCGATAATACTCTAGTTCGATAAAATGGGCCGATAATACTCTAGTTCGATAAAATGGGCGATAATACTCTAGTTCGATAAAATGGGCGATAATACTCTAGTTCGATTAAATGGGCGAAAAAATACTGCTTCGATAAATTGGGCTAAAATGGGCCAAAATCACTAAACTACTAAATGGGCTAGTTGTTAAATTGTTTATATGAGCCTAATGAAAGGTTAATTGATAAACCCACCGATGATATGGATTAATGAAAATCTGTTATATGATTATATTGTTATATACGCATGATTGCATGGGGTGGGTTATATGAAGAAGAAGAATGGCCAGTTGCCACAAATTTGGCTCATTGCCTCTAGTTCGGTGGCTCTGCCACAATATGGCTCAATGCCTCTAGTTCGGTGGCTCTGCCACAAATTCGGCTAAATGCCTCTAGTTCGGTGACAATGTCACAATCTAGTTCGGTAGTGCACTACAAAAATTTATTTAAGGGCTTTAAGCCCATGATTGGTGTGTTTGGCGGGGTGGGTTGACTTGATCCCCACAGGTGTGTTGGTTGGTACGGGGGTGTTAGCGGATGGATACTAGGTTGGTTTGGGAAATTCATATTTCATGCATTCTTTTCCTTAAATTATGTTACTTTACGATGTATGGTTGAAATCTGTTAATGGGCTCAAGCCCAGCATGATATCTTGACGATCTGGCCTAAAAATGGTGGTAAGTGAGTTGCACACTGAGTTCTTTGTAACTCACCCAAATTTTATTAACCATTTCAGGTAATGGAAATTGACGTGGACTTGGGCCGGAGGTGACTTGGTGGAGGCCATACTACAAACTTGGGTTTTTAATAAACTATGACTTTATTTAAGTTTTTATTTTAATTGCTATTTTTGGGTTGATGTAATAAGGCCTCTTATTATGTTTTATGGTTTTATTGTGTGGATGATTTAAATTTTATTTCTAAACTCTTAATATGGCTTTATCTCAAATATGTTAAGTTTTCTTAAGAACATTGGTTTTTATAACAAAAAGTTTTGTAACACTATTTTATTTTAACCATATGATAATAAACGAATGTAGGATTGGTGTGACAAACCAAATCTTGTCTAAACGCATAGACCGGGTTTGGGGTGTTACAACGCAGGCCCAAAATTTTAAAATTTTCCCTAGGGTCGCACAGGTCGTTCCGATTGACTGTGGGCCTACCATAGGGTCGGTAAGGGCTAACCAAACCCTAACACTATGTGATCTGATAGTCTGATATTCTGATCTAAGTATGACATTGTTATGCATGTCTGATTATTCTGATATATATTTATTTTATATCTGTATATGAGCATGTAAGCATGCTAATTCTGAATATATATATCTGATTGGGGTGGGATTTGTATATGTGGAGGAAGTGTTTTGTATGGCGATCATCACCTATATTCTAGCAGCTTGGCTACACATTATCTGATATGTGTCGTAATGGCACAATATGGTGTGTAGGGATGGGTGGGTGTTTTTAACCCCACATGGTGTGATGGGATGGTCGGAGGTGGTGTGTAGAGGATGGGGGTAGGATTCTATATATATGTTCTGCATATCTGTTTCTGTTATCTGAATTTGTAAAGGACTTAAGTCTGAATCTGAGTCTGAATCTAAATCTGAATCTAACTGTGAATGTGGTTTCTTATGTACAGCATATCTATTTCTGATGGTTTACACATTGAGTTTACGTAAACTCACTTCTATTTGTCTGTACTGTTCAGGTAATCCACAGACTTAGGCGAATCGGAGCAGTAGAGTCTCGCGGTGACCACTAGTCTACGAACTGACTTTAAATAAAGGTTTTATTTATTTAAGAATTATTTCTTGGAGTTTTGTATTAATTGGACTCTTCGGACTGTTTGGTTTAATTTTTGGGATTTGGATTTTTCGTTTTATACGTTATTTGTGACGGTTTTTACTAAAACAAAGTGATAAACCGTAATATATACATATTTTAATCCCACATTTAGCGTACTTTTGGATGATTTATCCCTTGACTTGTGGAATTTGATGCTCCTAATCCTTTAATTTCATGTTTTATACTTAGGAAAGCATAGGAGGATGAAAAGAATGAGAAACAGGCTAAAAACGGACCAAATAGGCCAAAGTAGGAAATCAACACGGCCTGGGCCCAAGCCACATGGCCGTGCCCCTTTAGCAGGCTCGACCACGGCCTGGATTCGATTCACATGGGCGTACCCCTACCGTGACAAAGAGGAATTTCACTCGGAATAGGGTACTTAGAGGCAAAGAAAGACATTCCAAAAGCCTATATAAACACCCTAAAGGCCAACCTTGAAGGGGGTGTCCAGCTAGGCCAAGGAGCCAAGCCAGAGAGGCTAGAATTGTGGGATTTACTCGAAGAAAGCCAGTTGATTCATCTCAAGAAGCTGAAATCATACTCAAGACGGAGGATCTCTCATTCAATTCCTTCAGGGGGTTTTAGGGTTTTCTTATGTTTTGTTTTATATTTTCTTCTGAGATGTATTCTTTTATGATTATGAACTAAACCCCTCAGATACTTGAGGGGGATGAAACCTAAGATGGATCTTGTTATTGTTTTCTGAACTATATGATAAATACTTGATTTGTTCTCAATTATGTGTTCTTAATTCTTGTTTTGATATTTCAGGATATTGATTCAAGTATTGATGTGCTTAGGCGGTGGAGGAATATTCCTGTTTAAGAGTAGATCTAGCATAGTTAAGCGAGTTGATCGCAACCCTAGAGATAGGATGACGAAAAAATCGCGGATTAGGGTCAAACCTAATATGGGAGTCCATAGATCGAGTTAATGCGATCCTAGGGGTTTTAATTAGAAAGAAATTTCAATTAATCAACCTAGGGTTAGACGTTAGTAGCCTCGAGAGAGGTATTAATATAAATTAGGGAATCCTACGGATCAAGTCAAGTGAATAAATCACGGTTGGTTGAGTTAAATAACGAGTGAAGTCTAGGTGGATTCTTCCTTGGGTATTGTCTTAATCAATTGGTTTTTCCCACAAGTATTTTCCCAATTCATTCTCTGTTTCTTAGCATCTTTAGCTTAGTAGTTAGTTAATTTTAGATTAAACAACAATTCCCTTAATTCTTAGGCTAAATAATAAAAAGAAAGTCAAGTATTAGTACTTTTGGTTCCTTTGGTTTCGACATTCGGTCTTGCCACTAAGCTATACTACTGTTCGATAGGTGCGCTTGCCTCAATTGTGGTGATAGTTAGTTTCTAGGCTAGATCATTCATTATATAAATATTAAGACTCTCGACACACGATCAAGTTTTTGGTGCCGTTGCCGGGGAACTAAGATATTAGGAACACTTGATTTTTATTACTTTAGCCATTTTATTTATTTGCAATTTATTTTTATTTTTATTTTTATTTATTTTAACTTTGCTAATTTTTCTCTTTCTTTACTTTTGGCAGGTATTTCTAGTTTATGACTAGAAGAAACCCGTCAGGACCCTTGATTTTTGACAGTAAAATAAAACATACCGCTCGCAGAAACCGAAGAGATGTCACTGAATAATTATCAGTGGCAAGACATGAAGACAAAGCCTAATAAAGCAACCGATGTTTTCAACCTAGACGCGGTCACCATGTTATCTAACCAGGTAGAGTTTTTAAATAAAAAATTTGATGGTTTGTATGGTTCTACATAGATACATCCAGTAATACAGTACGATACAAATAGAGGAGGGGTGAACAACACAGAATATCTATCCTAAAACCCTAGCACTAAGAACGAACAAGTCAACTATATGGGTAACTATTCTAGACCTCAAAATAATCTTTATAGTAACACTTATAATGCAGGTTGGAGGTACTATCCCAATTTCTCGTGGGGTGGTCAAGGTAATCAAAGACCGCAACTTCCTCCAGGTTTTCAACAACCACCTTACCAACAGGAAAAGAAGCCGAACCTTGAGGAGATGCTAACAAAATTTATCTCGGTGATAGAAACACACTTCCAAAACACCGAAATGACGTTGAAAACTCAACAAGAATCGATTCAAAGGATTGAGAATTAAATTGGAAAATTAGTCAAGATAGTTTCCGAAAGGCAACCAGGTAACTTACATAGTAACACTAACCCAAAAGAACATGTGAAGGCAGTTACACTAAGGAGTGGAAAGGGGTTGGTTGAAGCTGAAAAGAAGATGCCACGAGAAATTAATAAGGAAAAAGGTGAGGAAGTAAATGAGAATGTAATACCAGAACCTAAAAAGTATAACCCACCGATCCCATATCCAGCAAAGTTGAAGAAAGACCACATGGACGCACAATTCGGTAAGTTTCTCAAACTCTTTAAACAATTGCATATTAACGTACCTTTTGTTGAAGCTATTTCGTAGATGCCTACGTACGCAAAATTCTTAAAAGAGCATTTAACAAATAAAAGGAAGTTTGAAGAGCTATCAACAGTGGAACTTAATGAGGAAAGCTCAGCTATTCTCTAAAATAAGCTACCAACAAAATTGAAAGATCAGGGAGTTTTACTATTCCTTGTTTATTTGGTAGTTTAAATGTTAATCATGCTTTGGCTGAATTAGAGGCAAGTATTTATGTCATGCCCTATAATATGTTCCTCAAGCAACCATTATGCAAATAACAAGTAAGTCTAGCTCAAGACTTTAAACGAGTGCTTCTCGGGAGGCAACCCGAGCACTAACCCCACTAACGTCCATATTTTTTAATTTTAGCATCTAACTAAAAACTAACCAAAATTTTAAGCGCAGGTTTCCCTACCCATACGGCCTTGCACACGGGCGTGGTCGTGGTCGTGTGGAAACAGGGTAAAACTTTTCCCAAAAACACGGGCTACGATAAAACACCACGGCCGTGCGATGCGGCCGTGGTCGACACTGACTAAAGAACATAGGCGTGTGATCCTCTACACACCCGTGGGACCTTTGAGTCCATTTATTTTTTCTTTTTCTCTTATTTTCATTTTTAATTTCTTTTCTTTTATCTTTCTCTCTTTAATTTATATTATTACATTTTCATTTCTTTAATTTAGGTTCAAGGGTACATTAACGACGACACACCACCACCATGAGTATCCTCCCCACCTTCACCTCTCTCCAGCTGTGCATTTCTTTTCATTGACTCCATCTAAAATTCAGGAAGTTTCACTTCTCTCCCTATCTTATGATTTTATTACTATATTTCTATTATTTATCTTTGTACATTGAGGACAATATACATCTTAAGTGTGGGGGGGTTAACTACAGTATTATTTGAAAATCCCTGAATTATGTCTTATTCTTAAGTAATTTTCTCATATTACTGTTAGAATGAAATTTCTTTTGATTTATGTTTTTCATTGATATGTTTTGGATTAAGTCATAGTTAATTGTGCAGTGATGATTTAAACTTTAGGAGACTAGAGAATCAAGCATGATGAGTCTATTTTCAGAATTAAAAATTTGTTAGGTTGTCTACCTGAATCTAATTATTACCTTGAAGTTTGAAATTTACAAGGTTGACATCAAAAACCATAATTTTTGTGAGATCTTGAGCCTTTTAGAGCATACATTTTTCTCGTGCTCACTTTATTGATTATGAGTGTGTCAACATTGATTTGTTATTCTAGAACTTGCTTCGATTATACATGTCGAGACCACACCTTTGATTTGATATACAGAGATGATAAAGGCACTTAGGTTTTAACCCACTTACTCCACTAAAATCCTACCCTCACAATTAACTCCTAGTGAACCCCTTTGATCCTAACAACCCTTTTATTGACTCACCCACTAATATTAACTCAAAACCCATCTTGTATTTGTTATCACCATTTCTCTTGACCACCCTTATATCGAGTTTTGATTTGGGAGGTTGCCTAATTATTTTATTCATTTCAGTAGTTGAATACACATTTTATTATATGATTTGTTCTTAAAAAAAATGTTAGAAAATCTATTCATCATTAGTTCTATGTTCTATGAGCTTAAAATAGTTAAATTCACATCCTTAGAAAGAAGCTCGTGCTATTAGTATTACAAGTTTTCAATTGATGTAATTATTCATTATCAGTTCATTGTTTCTAGTTAGGTAATTTGTCAAGTCAATCTCGATTCTAACCCTCTAATTCAGCCTTTATCCACACCTTTAACCCAAGCCCCGTTACAACCCTTTTTAAAGACCTTTTGATTTGTGTATCATCTCATATTATAGTGGTGGAGATTTGATTTTCATGCAAGCCTATGGGATTAACTTTTCATGTTTGACTTATGAGTGCTTTTTCCTGAACCTTAAACACTTCGAGTGATTTGAGTGAATCTTTAGTGAGGATGTCAACCCTTGTCGATTTTGAATTAGAGGTAATTATTTAGATGAGGGGAAACACCTATGTTTTCATGCTACAAAAATATATGACTTAGATTGTTTGAATCTTTAGGACTCTTTGAGTTGAATTATCCATGTATGAATTATCTATGAATTATGATTAGACATTGTTAATGAGAATCATGAACTGAGGAAAGTTAGTTCTCAATTGTGAGTTGAGAATTTTGCTTGAGGACAAGCAAAAGCTTAAGTGTGAGGGTATTTGATAAACCGTAATATATACATATTTTAATCCCACATTTAGCGTACTTTTGGATGATTTATCCCTTGACTTGTAAAATTTGATGCTCCTATTCCTTTACTTTCATATTTTATACTTAGGAAAGCATAGGAGGATGAAAAGAATGAGAACGGGCTAAAAATGGACCAAATAGGCCAAAGTAGGAAATCAACACGGCCTGGGCCCAAGCCACACGGTCGTGCCCCTTTAGCAGGCTCGACCACGGCCTGGATTCGATTCACACGGGCGTGCCCCTGCCATGACAAAGAGGAATTTCACTTGGAATAGGGTACTTAGAGGCAAAGAAAGACATTCCAAAAGCCTATATAAACACCCTAAAGGCCAACCTTGAAGGGGGCGTCCAGCTAGGCCAAGGAGCCAAGCCAGAGAGGCTAGAATTGTGGGATTTACTCGAAGAAAGCCAGTTGATTCATCTCAAGAAGCTGAAATCATACTCAAGACGGAGGACCTCTCCTTCAATTCCTTCAGGGGGTTTTAGGGTTTTCTTATGTTTTGTTTTATATTTTCTTCTGAGATGTATTCTTTTATGATTATGAACTAAACCCCTCAGATACCTGAGGGGGATGAAACCTAAGACGGATCTTGTTATTGTTTTTTGAACTATATGATAAATACTTGATTTGTTCTCAATTATGTGTTCTTAATTCTTGTTTTGATATTTCAGGATATTGATTCAAGTATTGATGTGCTTAGGCAGTGGAGGAATATTCCCTGTTTAAGAGTAGATCTAGCATAGTTAAGCAGAGTTGATCGCAACCCTAGAGATAGGATGACAAAAATCTGCCGGATTAGGGTCAAACCTAATATGGGAGTCCATGGGTCGAGTTAATGCAATCTTAGGGGTTTTAATTAGAAAGAGATTTCAATTAATCAACCTAGGGTTAGACGTTAGTAGCCTCGAGAGAGGTATTAATATAAATTAGGGAATCCTATAGATCAAGTCAAGTGAATAAATCGCCTGGTTCAGAGTTAAATAACGAGTGAAGTCTAGGTGGATTCTTCCTTGGGTATTTTCTTAATCAATTGGTTTTTCCCACAAGTATTTTCCGAATTCATTCTCTGTGTCTTAGCATCTTTAGCTTAGTAGTTAGTTAATTTTAGATTAAACAACAATTCCCTTAATTCTTAGGCTAAATAATAAAAAGAAAGTCAGTATTAGTACTTTTGGTTCCTTTGGTTTCGACATTCCGGTCTTGCCACTAAGCTATACTACTGTTCGATAGGTGCGCTTGCCTCAATCGTGGTGATAGTTAGTTCCTAGGCTAGATCATTCATTATATAAATATTAAGACTCTCGACACACGATCACAAAGGATTTACAAACTTACGAATGGGATTTTAAGAAAATAACGATTACTATAACTTTCGCTGTAAATTATGTTTTGGCAAAAAAATTAATTGAATAACATTTTCGACAATAGATATAAACGAATATAGATTTAAAAACTTGAATGATTTATTGTAACAATACTGTTTTCAAAACCCTTCTTTGTGACATCTCCGGATTCGGTCATAACGTCTAGGCCAGGTTTGGGGTGTTACAAGCTATTATAAATTAGTTTTAACTTAAACAAATAAAAATAATTTAAAATGATCGAAATCTACTAAAATTTTTTGATCGAAATAAAATCTAAGATCCAAATGAAACGGATACTCAAATTGAGTATTCCTCCTCACTATTTGCTAATACTCTCTTAGTCTGGTTCCATTTTCAAATCTCATAGTTAAAAATTTAGAAATCATAGAATTTTGAGAAATTCTAGTGATGTTGGTTGGGATTTTGTTTCCTGGAAATGGACATCAGCAAGAAAGTTCCCTATCGCGGAGTCTTACAAACATCTCTTTGTGGCAGCCGATTCAGGATTTTTTAAAATTGACAAGCTAATATGGAAAATTGCAGCCCCTCAACGAGTTAAGATATTTTTTTGGTTGCTTATTTGTGTCCAACTAATGACAAATGAGGAGCGTGCTAGACGAGGTATGTCTTAGTGTCCATTTTGTGAATAATGTGGTGCTATTTTGGAATCTACTTTGCATGCTGTTAGGGATTGTTCTTTTGCACAATCAGTTTGGAAAGCAGTTGTCCCTATGAAATATTGGATATGCCATTTCAAATTCCCTCTTGACAAATGGATCACGTAGAACTTAGAGAATGAAGGTAATTATGCGTTTAGTTGTAGAAAATGGATCCCGATCGTCACAGGTGTCGAAAAATATATTTCTGAGACTCCGTTTTCGTAATTCAGACTCGTAAATAATAAATATTTACGAAGTTAGTTGTGTGGTTAATTCGGTTTTGGTTAAGAGAATTTGCTTGAATTAAGAGTAATTAGGTAAAAGGACTAAATTGCATATAGGGTGAAAGTTGAATTATAGATTAAAGAAAAATTAAAGGGGCTATAGCAAAAATCTATGTAAAATTTAATATATATTATAATAAAATATATTTACTTAACATTTAAGTATATATTATAATAATAATATATTATATAATATAAAACAATTAAATAAAAGAAAAAGAAATAGTAAAAGAAACAAGATAAAAACGAAACAGAAAGGAAAAAGAAAGAAAAAGGAAAGAAAAGGAGAAAGGCCAAAGCTAGGGATTTCAAAGTTTCAAGTTCAATTGGTTAGTCAATTTAGTCCCTTTTTTCTTGTAATTTTTATGTTTTTGGAATCCCGGTGTTAAATACTACCCGACCCATGCCAAAATTTTAGAAATTATTGAGTTTTTAAGTGTTTTCTATGTTGAATAATTTTAGTATTAGGGATTAAATTGATAGATTTTTAAGTTAGAAATGAAAAAAGATTAAATTGTAGAATAAATTGTAAAGTTTGAGTAATAGGGACTAAATTGTGAAGTTTTAAAATTTAGGAATTTAAGTGAAAATAAGGAGTTAAATTTAGTCTAAAGTGGAATTTACATGAAAATAAAGAATTAAATGTGAAGAATAAAAGTTAGTCTCGGTTTAAGGACTAAATTGGAATTTAGGCAAACATTGAGTAAAAATTGAAATATTCAATATAAAATTTAATTATGTTGTATTGATGAATTTTAATTGTTTTAATTCCGTAGCTAATGTCGTACCGCAATCCTCGAATAAAAAGGGAAAAGATAAAGTCGACGAGGAATAGCTCTGAATTTCTGGTTTGTATTTCTATAATCCGAATTTAGTTGTTAATTGTTATAATTCAATTTAATGTATATGGTAAGTGTTGAGGTGAGAGTTATTGTGTTTTGCAATTGAAATGGATTGATTTAGTATGTGATGAATTTATTGAATTTATAAATGTAACACCCCAAACCCGGCCTAGAAGTTAGGCCCGAATCTGGTGTGTCACATTGAAGTGTTTTTCGAAAACCTTGTTTTCATTAAAAACCCTTCTTGTTTAAAAGCTTATGTAAACTCTCAGTTACGTTAGTTTATTTTTAAAATGTGGTACATTGAAAAATTATTAATTTTATTCCCAAAATATCTTTTTAGTTGCGGAAGCAAATTTTGAAAGAAATTGATTTACGAAAAAGATTAAGTCGCGAAACCATTTTGAAAATGTTGCGAAAACGTAGTGTTGTTTAAAAATAGTTAACATTTTGGAAAACCATGATTTACTTCTAACGGATATAATTCAAACATAAATAAAATCCAAAGTTAAAATCCAGAAACTTAAAGAGGCCTTATTACAAAAATTAAAACCCAAAATAGAATCTAAAGCATAAATGAAATCCAAAGGCAGTCGTGTGGTCATCTCCGAGTCCCTCGCAGCACCAATCCTCCTAAAGATGGGGATTACTCCTTTGATTAAAAGCGGGGTGAGTTTGCGAAAACTCAATGTGTAATCCTCCTAACTAAAATAGTTAGTAAAGCAGATGTAAATCATAATCGATGGGCCGGAGCCCAATCTGATATGAGAACAATATGTGTGGATCTAAGCCCAAGTACAATTTCACTTGGGTCTCGCCCTTGCTATCGAACCAAATGGGCCTAGCCCATTCTCCATATCAGTAACAAGTGGGCCTAGCCCATATCAGAATCAATTCCATATGCATAATGTGTGATGCATGCTAACCCATCCCATCCAACCCCGCACTTGCCTCCGTCCAACCTCGCACTACTCGGGGAATAAATCACCCACGCCATCCCTACACTCCCAATGTTAGCACCGGTTGCGGCACTAACCAAAATCGCAGCATAGTCGCTAGTATTTATGCGCTTTAAGCCTTGAGAACGGTCTCATGATTGGCACATAGCCATCGGTAATCGTAATAAGATCGGCACATAGCCATCACTACTGGTAATATAATCGGCTGACATGACCTTGGGTAAAGATGATCGATCTGAGTCATCGATATATATGTTAGCACATAGCCACGGGTAAATACGATTGGCACAAAGCCATAATCAAGATGGCACAGAGCCATATTTAGGTTGGCACAGAGCCATAATCAGATTACGCGGCTTTAAGCCGTCTGTTGGTCCACAGTCGTCATGCGACCCATGCGACCTCAATCGATCAATACTGGATCTATAGTCGTCATGCGACCCGTGCGACCCTATCAGAATTTCCTCCGTATCGATGTCCCAACCCCATGTAGTATGTCATGTATGCGAAATGTTATGCCTATAAACAATCATACATACACAGTCACAACAATCAATTACCGTCAAATCAGTCCAATCGTACCTCAAGTGAGTCAATTACCTTCGAGGGGCAAAACGGTCATTTTACCCTTACAATGGTATTACAGTAATCCTACCCTACAGGGGAATTTCAGTAATTCTACCCTACAGGGGAATTTCGGTAATTCTACCCTACAGGGGTATTTCACAAATTAAGGGTATTTCGGTAATTTTACAAATCAATGGTATTTCGGTAATTTCATAAATTGGGGTATTTCGATAATTTTGCAAATCAGGAGTATTTCGGTAAATTCAAAAACTGGGGTATTTCGATAATTTTGCAAGTCGGGGGTATTTCGGTAATTTTATAATCCAAGGGTATTTCGGTAATTTCACAAATCAGGGGTATTTCGGTAATTTCACAAATCGAGGGTATTTCGATAATTTCACAAATCGAGGGTATTTTGGTAATTTTGCAAATCGAGGGTATTTTGGTAATTTTGCAAATCGAGGGTATTTCAGTAATTTTGCAAGTTGGGGGTATTTCAATAATTTCGCAAACCGATGTATTTCAATAATTTTGCAAGTCGGGGGTATTTCGGTAATTTCACAAATCGAGGGTATTTCGGTAATTTTACAAATCGAGGGTATTTTAGTAATTTCAAAAATCGGGGGTATTTCGATAATTTCATAAGTCGAGGGTATTTCGGTAATTTCACAAATCAAGGGTATTTCGGTAATTTTGTAAACCGAGGGTATTTCGATAATTTCGCAAATCGGGGGTATTTTGGTAATTTTGCAAGTCGAGGGTATTTCGATAATTTCACAAACCGGGGTATTTCGATAATTTTGCAAGTCGAAGGTATTTTGGTAATTTCACAAATTGAGGGTATTTTAGTAATTTCGCAAGTCAAGGTATTTTGATAATTTTGCAAATCGGGGGTATTTCGGTAATTTTGCAAATCGGGGGTATTTCGGTAATTTTGCAAATCGGGGTATTTCAGTAATTTTGCAAATCGGGGTATTTTGGTAATTTTGCAAGTCGGGGGTAT
Source organism: Gossypium sturtianum (assembly GCA_025698515.1). NCBI lineage: Eukaryota > Viridiplantae > Streptophyta > Magnoliopsida > Malvales > Malvaceae > Gossypium > Gossypium sturtianum. The sequence continues at coordinate 36,452,637 of CM046954.1, forward strand.
TTCGGTAATTTTGCAAACCGGGGTATTTCGGTAATTTTGCAAACCGAGGGTATTCTAAACAGAGATAACATACGAATGGGCCTAGGGCCCATTCTCGGCCCAAATTGGCCCACACGCTCGTGTGGCCTATTTAGCCCAAATCTAGCCACAGATATGAGATTCACATAGTCCAGTCCAATATTTACTACACAATCATACAACTTATCCGATTGGGCCTACGAGCCCATTGGCCCCTTCCGGCCCATCGTGGCCCAAACAGCCTAAACCCACAAGAACACTCATGATAGCCTCAACTATCGCGTCGAAGCTCCCACACGTGCGCTCGCACGCTCGTGTGGCTACCATCGTCGTGTGACCGGCATTTCGGCATTTGCCGCTCTATAGCTACGGTAGTGCGAAATACACACCTGATAGGAATCTGGAGTTAATCCGCGCTCCGAACACTCCTATGCCCAAACGCCAACCAAGGTATGCTTACTCTCCTCATAGATCGCACTATTTAAAGCCAGCTTCTCATTTTGATAATCCAAATTTATGACTACTCTACCAACAATGTTGTCTCCAACATTCGTACCTCCCCTAAATCGATAAATGACTAATGAAAAGTAACTTTAGATATCAAAGTGGTTTTAAAAATTAACACAATAAAAAAACAGTGTAGCTTAGCTTAATCATTAGTAAAAGTTTAATTATATTATAAAAGAAAACTAAACTTCCAACTATACTAAAAATAACATCCATAACACATAATAATGTCATCCGCTAGCCACCTTGCCAACTAGCTCCTTTGTGTCACCTTTTACCACATTTTATTCTTAAAGCCTACTTACTTATAGGGTTTTATTCACCTAAACCAAAATTTTTCCTAATGCTCAAGTTTGAACCCAAGACTTCACGGAAGCCCACTAACCTTCCAAAATGACTCACCTAATAGGTCCAACTTGCATTAGTGCCGTTCTCTTGTTCTCAAAAATTTTAAACGCTCCCATGCCCAAGGGCCAATAGGCCCAACTCTACTAGGCCCAAATTTAGGGTGTTACAATATTGATTGAATTGGTATATATATATTGAATTTATATTGATTATTTGAATTGAATTGAACATTGGTTGTAATTGAAAAGTGAATTGAAACCCTATTAACTGTATCGAGCTGAGTTAGATATAGATGGCATGCCATATGATTGGAAGAGTTCAGGGATTTCTTTGACTTCGAGTCGATGAGACACTGGGTGTCAATTTACTACTTCGGATTAATTCGATGAGGCACTGGGTGCCAATTTACTTTGGTTTAGCCAATGAGGCACTTGGTGTCAATCTATTACTTTGAATTATCCGATGAGGCACTGGGTGCCAAACTGGTGTGTTTTGGTTGGATCTGTGTATCCGTCCAAGTCCGAGTTGTATTAATAGGGAAAAATGAATAATAAAGTTTTATGATTGATATTGGAATGACAAGGTATGAGGAATGAAATGTGAAATAAATTGTGAAAAACTATTTATATAGCAAGTATGAGAATTGAGATATTTGTGATACAAATGAAATATGATATGGTTGTTTTAATATTTAAATATTAATATGTGTTTATATTTCAATTGTATATTTGTAATTTCTTATCTTTAAATATTCAGATTATAGAAATACCACTAAGTTTTACTCAGCGTACGATTTTGTTTTCCATGCGCAGGTTAGGTATTTAATTTTGATCCCCGATTCAGCATCCAACAACGGTCCCGAACTCAAACGTGGTGATGTTTTTCCTTTTGTGTCGGCATGTACCTAGGGTGTCTAACTATTAATCATTTTGTGGATTGATTGTAAATAAGATTATAAGTTAATATTGGTTGGTTATATACATATAATTATGTGTTTATGTTTGAGGTCATATTATGGCATGTTTAAGTTAATGTTTAAATGAACATGAAATAGGCAAAATAGATTGAATTTGGCATGTTTACAAATTAGACTTGAGTAATACTTTGATGATATGAAATGTTTTGAAATTGTGTCTGTTTGATCGATAATACTTGAAACCCTATTTCGGCGACGGATATGGGTTAGGGGTGTTACAATTTAGTGGTATCAGAGCTTTGTAGGTTTAGCCACTTCTCAGACTAAATCGAGTTCGGAATTGAATCTAGAGGTACATGCCATAATTAAGTCGAATTGGGTCGGGATTTGGATGCTGATATATATTTGTTTTTGTTTTATAATTGAAAATGTTGGATGATTATAATGATGATGTTGATCAAGAGGTGTATACCGGTGATGATGTCTCCAATGAGTTAGATGAAATCGAATCAGCAACACCGAATGTTAATTCAGTTAGTACTCAACAACCTAATGTTGAACGAGGTAATATTAGGGAAAGAGATGATTCACAGTTACTTAGAGCTATTGCTGATGCTCTTCAGCAAGTGACAGGAACCACATCCGCTACGACATCTACACCTACTGTTTATCGAGCTCCGATTAAAGAATTGCGTAAATATGGTGTGACTGAATTCTTAGGACTGAAAGGAAATGATCCTTCTGCAGCTGAAATTTGGATTGAATCTACTAAACCTATTTTGCAACAACTTGAATGCAACCCACGTGAAAGTTTAATATGTGATGTTTCTCTACTGCAAGGAGAAGCATATACTTGGTGGCAATCAGTGACGCGTCATGTATCCGCAGATCAGGTAAATTGGGAATTCTTCCAAAAGGAATTTCAAAAGAAATATGTGGGTGAATTCCAAAAGGAATTCCAAAAGAAATATGCTGAAACAAGGTGAAATGTTTGTAGTTGATTATGAACGAGAATTTTCGCGACTTAGTAGGTATGCTGCTGAGTTTGTGCCGACTGAAATTGACAGTTGCAAGCTATTTCTGCGTAGTCTATGCGATGATTACGAGTATAGTTGGTATCGCATAAAATTATTGAGTTTCCAGATTTAGTTGAACGGGCAAGAATGGTAGAGCAAGTTCTGGGTTTTGATAAAAAGACTGAGAATATTTGTACTATTGGAAAGTGCCCTGGAGCTGCTAGTTCAAACCCACCACTGAAGAGATCAAAAGAATTCCGTGGTTGCTTGAGAACAAATTTTAAATCAGATAAAACTGATAGAAACTATGATAGACAACCGACTATATCTACGGGTAGTGTACGAGGTCCATCCAGGGATACTGATATTTCAAATTGTGAGCACTGTGGGAAAAAGCACCGTGGTGAATGTTAGAAATTAACTCGAGGTTGTTTATGCTGTGGATCAACAAAAATTTTTGTTAGAGATTGTCTGAAGAATGAAAATGTTACACCCGCTACTTCTCAAAGATTTATGCCTGCTTCTAGAGGTCGCGGGTCGAATCGAAGTTGTTCATTTTCGAGAAGTGGTGCTAGAAAGGAAAATGATGCCGTTACTCAATAATCGGAGGCCAAAACGCCAGCTCGAGCTTTTGTTGTGCGAACTCGTGATGATGGTGATGCTAATGATGTGGTGATAGGTATATTTTTATTACATTCAGAACCTGTTTATGCTTTGATAGATCCAGGATCTTCACATTCATATGTTAATACTAAATTGTTTGAGTCGGGAAGTTTAAAATCTGAAACGTCTAGAGTATCGATAGTGGTTTCTAGTCCATTGGGACAATCTATGTTAGTGGATCAGGTGTGTAGGAGATGTTCGTTAATGATACAGAATATAACTTTCCCTGTTGATTTGTTGATAATGCCGTTTGGTGATTTTGATGTGATTTTGGGTATGGATTGGCTTACAGAGCATGGGGTGATTCTGGATTGCTGTAAGAAGAAGTTTGTTGTTCAAAGTGAAAGCGGTGATAAGATTGAGGTGAATGGTATTCGAACAAGTGGTTCAACTCATATCATTTCACCAATTCGAGCTAATGAACTTTTTCATTAAGGTTGTGAAGCTTTTCTAGCCTATGTAATCAATTCGAGTTCTTTTGATAGTCAGTGCAGTAAAATTTGAACTGTTTGTAACTTCCCTGATGTGTTTCCCGAGGAATTACCTGGATTACCACTGGATCAGGAGGTTGAGTTTGCAATTGATGTGTTTCTTGGTATGACCCTAGTGTCAATGCCCCTTATCGTATGTCACCTACAAAGTTGAAAGAATTAAAAGTACAATTGCAAGACTTATTGGATCGTGGTTTTATATGCCCTAGTGTATCGCCTTGGGGAGCTTCAGTGCTTTTTGTTAAAAAGAAAGATGGTTCGATGCGGCTTTGTATAGATTATCGGCAGTTGAATAAGTTGACGATTAAGAATCGATACCCTTTACCCCGTATTGATGACTTATTTGATCAACTAAAAGGAGCTTCTATCTTTTCAAAGATTGATTTGAGATCGGGTTACTATCAATTGAAAGTGAAAGAAAGTGATCTACCGAAGACAGCATTTCGAATACGGTATGGTCATTATGAATTTTTAGTGATGCCTTTTGGATTAGCGAATGCTCCGGCAGCATTTATGGATCTCATGAATTGAATTTTCCAACCGTATTTGGATCAAGTTGTGGTAGTTTTTATTGATGATATTTTGGTCTATTCGAATCTGAATCCGAGCATGAGCAACACCTCAGAACTATTTTGCAAGTGTTACGAGAGAAACAGTTATATGGGAAGCTTAGTAAGTGTGAATTCTGGTTATCAGAGGTTGTATTTTTGGGTCATGTTATCTCAGCAGATGGAATTAGAGTTGATTCGAAAAAGATAGAGGCACTTGTTCAGTGGAAAGCACCGAAGAATGTGTCAGAGGTTCGTAGTTTTCTTAGACTAGCTGGTTATTATAGAAGATTTGTAAATGGATTTTCGAAAATAGCCTTGCCGGTGACAAAGTTGTTGCATAAGAATGTTCAATTCGTCTGGGATGATCAATGTCAAGAAAGTTTTGAGAAATTGAAGCAGATGTTGACTGAAGCGCCGGTTTTGACCTTACCAGAATAAGGAAAGGATTTTGTTTTTTTATAGTGATGCTTTCTTGAGCGGTCTTGGTTGTGTTTTGATGTAAGATGGGAAAGTGATTGCTTATGCGTCTCGTCGGGTAAAAACGCATGAACGTAATTATCTGACGTATGATTTAGAGCTAGCCGCTGTGGTTTTTGCTCTAAAGATCTGGAGACACTATCTATGCAGGGAAAAATGTTATATTTATACTGATCATAAGAGTCTCAATTACCTTCTATCTCAAAAGGAGTTGAATTTGAGACAATGTCGTTGGATAGAGCTTTTGAAAGATTGTGATTTTGATTACCACTCTGGTAAAGCTAATGTTGTAGCTGATGCATTGAGTAGAAAAATAGCAATTGAATTGCGAGTAATGTTTGTAACACCCCAAACCCGGTCAATACACCACGACCGAATCTGGTATGTTACGGGGAAAACGTACTTGAGAGGTTTAGGTTTTTCGTTTAAAAGCAGGATGTAAACACTTCACTATCTAGTGTATTTGAAGAAAATTTCTTAACCAAAAGGTGTAGTTAAAACGAGTTTATTCCATTTCATTATTCAAATAGTTTCTTAGTGTTACTTAAGACATTTTAACCTGGTAGAAAATCGAGTTTTGAGTTGGAAATCGTTTGAGTTTCTAATGCGAGTCATGGTGAGATACCCGATGGTATAGTTTAAAACACTTTGCGTTATAGTTTTTAAATCATTGTCTTTCCAAATTTTAGTAAAATTCCAACCCACTTATTTTGTTAAGGCATATTAAAGTCTATTTAAAGCATAAACATCATAAAACATAATTTAAAGGCCTTTTACAACCCAAAACAAAACCCAAATAATAAAAAGCAAGCTAAAGTACCCAAATTATAAAGTCTGAGTAAAACTTTATTAAGCGTGGCATGAGCACCCCGAGTCCATCCCGGCTCCACGTCCGCGTCTAAGTGTCACCTGAAATGTCAAAGGAGAGGGTGAGTCGAATGACTCAGTGCATAAATCCCGCTCCCGATAAAACAACATGCTAACACACATCATACATAGCAACATGATTAATGCAACCCGATCCTAACCATCCATATCGCTTTTTCCCCGTGTGGTACCAAACCACCGGTGGTGCCAAACCACCGTGACCCAAAGTCACGATATCCATAAGTGTGGTGCCAAACCACTGGTGACCCAAAGTCACGAATAATCCAATGATGGGGCCAACCCATCGTGTGATACCAAATCACTAGCAGACGATCCCATATCTCAAAGTGGGGCCAACCCACGGTGGTGTTAACCACAGGGACGAGTCGCAATGAGGTGCCAAACCTCTGGTGTCCCAAAGACACAAATGTGATACCAAATCACTGGTGACCGCAGTCACAAATCCGATGATGGGGCCAACCCATCGTGTGATACCAAATCACTAGCAGACGATCCCATATCTCCAAGTGGGGCCAACCCACGGTGGTGTTAACCACAGGGACGAGTCGCAATGAGGTGCCAAACCTCTGGTGTCCCAAAGACACAAATGTGATACCAAATCACTGGTGACCGAAGTCACAAAATCAACTGTGGTACCAAACCACTGGAGGTGCCAAACCTCTGGTGTCCCAAAGACACAGTGTCCCAAAGACACGGATATCATCATCCTCCCTCCACTCATATCACCCATCATCATGCCATACTCATGTGATCATGCATCTCATACAAGTCATGCATATCATGCCAACATGCCAAGCATTATATCTCATAGCATACATAACATAGATCATAATGTTGAGTATACACCAGTAGAACTCGTAATGCTACGGACTTACCCGGATCCGTACATATACCCCATTTGGGTACCAAATAATCCATCATACTGTTTTGGTTTTACAAAGCAATCAGAGTTATTAATGATATTACTAAGTATGGGTGTGTTAGTTACACACACCTGGTATATAGCAAGCCTAAATCCCAAAGAACCCGATCTAACCCACGATCCTCCTGCTCCTAACAACAATCGGCCAAAACATAGGTTAGCCTTCTACACCATTCGGCTAAGACCAAATAAACCAAAGGGTTTAACTTTTGATCCCTTACCTTGCTATTGGTTTGGTTTCCTACCAAACCTCGAACCAACAGTGGTTCTCCTCCCAACAATCGGCTACACCTTAAAAAGAGAACGGTTAATTCTTTGAACCCTTAAGCTTAATCGAGACCAAAAGATTGAACTAATAATAATAGTACCCAACACTTACCACTACTTACCAATCGGTTTACAAAGATAATTGCTTCACTTGATCGCCACCAAAATCCGGAGACCCTATAACGAAATAATTACCAAATAAAAGATTAATATCCTTCCAAACAAATGCCAAAAATCCACTCTTACCCTTGTAGATGTCGATGAGAGAAACAGAGGATAGTCCATAGGGCATTCGGCCTTACCTTTTACCTTCTCCAACGATTGGAAACAAAGCCCCAAAAGCAGTCTACACCCCTCCTAACAATCAACCAAGGACAAAACTAAAAGGGAAAAGAAGATTCGGCCAACACCTTAGTCACAAGAAAGAGGATTCGGCTTTAGATACTTAGCATACCCACATTCGGTTTGGATGGAAAGAAAAGAGAAGATAAGGAGTGAAGCAAGGTTTCGGCACAAGGAAATGGGGAGATAACAATTGGAGAAATCGGCTAGAGCTTTGGGAGTAGAAGCAAAGAAAATGCCAAAGGGATAAAGAATAAATTCGGTTAAGAAGCAAATGAGAGATTCGGCACAAATGGTTTAAGAGAAAAGAAATGGAGATATGAGAAGGAAAGGTAACTAGTTTCCGGCAACCAAAGAAATAAAAGAACAACACACAAAATCGGCTAGAAGTATATGTTATTGAGGATTTTCGGTTTCAAGAAAACATCAAAGAGGAATTCGGCTTTTTGGTACCAAAACTAGGTGGCCTGAAACCTCCAAAATGCCAAAATGAAATTCGGCACTACCCCACACCCACACTACCAAGCCGTCACTCCCCCACTCCAAACTCCCTCAAATTCGGCCATAATCCCCCCAATAGCTCCCAACCACACATTTCAAATGTGTTTACCAAGTCTTCCTCCTAAAATCCCTCTCCACCCACCATTCAAATGGGTAGACCAAGTCCAAGGCAGAGTTTGAACTGCCTACAAACTCTTCCTTCCATGCCGTCAAAATGGAAGCCAAAATGTGAGGTCTTTGCGGCTTGAACACAAGACCTCCACCTCATGTAGTTGACGCCACACCTAGCTCCCAAGTAGCGCATGACTTGCCACTCCACCAGCTCCTCTTTTGTACTCTAAAACACCAAATAAAATATAAAAACCCCAGCTCCCTCAGCTCCTCTCACCTAAGGCTTAAAAACTAAAATTTTCCTACCTGCTCAGGCATAGTCCTAGCCTACAATTAAGCCCCTAAGACACCAAAACAGCAACATAGCAAGCTCCTAACATGCAAATTATGCCATAACAAAAATAGCCCCTAACCCGGGATATTACAGTTCTACCCCCCTTAAAAATAATTTCGACCTCGAAATTACCTGATCAGAAAAGTTGAGGGTATTCTTTGTCTCATCATATCCTCGGGTTCCCACGTAGCTTCTTCTACGCCATGATTCGCCAAAGTACCTTAACCAAAGGCACAGACTTCTTACGCAGTAACCTTCACATCCCGATCTAGAATCGCACGAGTTCTTCCTCCGTGGTCAAATCCGAATTTACCTCGATCTCTTCCATCGCTACCACATGCGATGGATCCGAACGATAACGTCGAAGCATCGAAGCGTGAAATACGTCGTGAATCGACTAAGCTCTGGCAACTCCAGATTGATACGCCATCGTCCCACTCGTCTCAAAACCTTATACGGCCCAATTAACCTCGGACTTAGCTTGCCTTTCTTCCCGAACCTCAAAACCTTCTTCCATGGCGAGACCTTCAGAAACACTTGATTCCCCACAGAAAACTCTATGTCTCTCCGCTTAAGATCGGCATAAGACTTCACGCAGGTCCAGAAGCTTCCTTTAATCGAGCTCGAATCAACTTAACCTTGTTTTCGGTCTCAACAACCAACTCGGGTCCTAACAATCATGGCGTTCCCTAACTCTGTCCAACACTTAGGTGATCGACACTTCCTACCATACAACGCCTCATATGGTGCCATCTTGATGCTCGCTTGGTAAATCGTTGTTGTAGGCAAACTCGGCCTAATGGTAGAAACTCTTCCCAACTACCTCTAAAATCCAGGACACAACCTCTCAAAGATATCCTCTAAGATCCGAATAACTCTTTACTGATCGCCCGTCGATCGCGGTGAAAAGTCGTTTGAAATCCAACCGCTGCACTCCAGAGCTCGATGCAACGCTTTCGAACCTTGACGTAAAATGGGATCCCTATCCGAGATGATCGATCACGGCACATCGTGCAACCTCACTATCTCTCGAAACATACGGCCGCCAACTTCAAGTGAGTAGTCAACTCTCACGGAATGAAACGAGTGATTTAGTCAAACGATCCAAAGACTACCCAAATGAATCCTTCTTGCTTGGCGTAAGCGGTAACCCACTAACAAAATCCATGGTTATCCTTTCCCACTTCCATGAAAAGAATCTTCACAGTGAAGCAACCCCGACGGCAATCGATGTTCAGCCTTGACACTGCGACATGTCGGACACTTCCCAACACACTCTGTCACTTCTTTCTTCGAGACTGTGCCACCAAAAGCGCTCTCTCGAGATCCCTATACATCTTGCTACCACCGGGATGCATAGCATAAGGACTGCTATGTGCGTCTGAAGAATCTTCGCCTACTCAATATCTTTAGGCATACAAGCCTTATCTTGGAAACACGAGAACCTCATCACTAGACAAGTCAGAACCCTCCAAACCACCATCCTGCACTTGTAACCTTCGCGCACTCAGAACCTCATCCTCTAACTGTTTCTCTCTGATCTGCTCAACCCAAGTAGGCTTAACCTGCAACTCTGCCAGAATACTCCCATCGTCATACAAGCTCAAATGGGCAAACATCGCTCTTAAGTCCGAAACAACCTTACGGCTCAACGCGTCTGCCACCACGTTAGCCTTGCCCGGATGATACTCAATCGAACAGTCGTAATCTTTAAGCAACTCAACCCATCTGCATTGCCTCAAATTCAAATCCTTACGAGTCAAGAGGTACTTGGACTCTTATGATCGGTGTAGACTATTGATCTCTCTCCGCTGAGTAGTGCCTCCAAATCTTCAACGCAAAGACTACAACCGCTAACTCCGGATCGTGCGTCGGATAGTTGACCTCATGTGGCCTCAACACTTTGAGAGCGTAAGCCACAACCTTACCTTCCCGCATTAGTACACAACCCAAGCCCGTATGTGATGCATCGCAATAGACTGTGGAATTCCTTACCGGCCTCGGGTTGAATCAAAACCGGAGCTTCGTTAGAATCTTCTTAAGCTTGTTGAAACTATCCCATTGCTCTCACCCAAACAAAGCGGAACCTCTTTCCTTAACAACTTGGTCATTGGTGCTGCAATCAACGAGAAACCCTCAACAAACCTTGGTGAGTATCGGCCAAACCAGAAAACTCGAATCTCACCCACCGACTTAGGCGGTTTCAGTCCAAAATCGCCTCAATATTACGAGGATCTTACTCAAATCTCCTCGTGACACTACATGACCCAAGAAAGTCACTTCTCTAAGCCAGAACTCGCACTTACTGAACTTAGCATAGAGCTGCTTTTCCCTCAAGATCTGCAGCACAACTCTCAAATGCGCATCATGCTCTTCCTCTGTTCTTGAATACACCAAGATGTCGTCTATGAAAACCACGACGAACTGATCCAGATACTGCTGAAACACTCTATTCATCATATCCATAAATGCTGCCGGTGCGTTAGTCAACCCGAACGGCATTACCAGAAATTCGTAGTGCCCATACCGAGTCCGAAACGCTGTCTTGTGAATATCCGCTTCTTTCACCTTTAACTGGTGATACCCAGACCTCAAGTCGATCTTCGAGAATACCGCAGCACCCTTCAGCTGATCAAACAAGTCATCTATCCGTGGCAACGGATACTTGTTTTTAATCGTCAGCTTATTCAACTGGCGGTAGTCTATGCACATCCGCATCGTACCATCTTTCTTCTTAACAAAGAGTACCGGCGCACTTACGGCGAAACACTTGGCCCGATAAAACCTCGATCCAATAACTCCCGAATCGAGCCTTAAGCTCCACCAATTCCTTTGGCGCCATCCTATATGGAGCAATAGACACCGCGCAGATTCGGCAACAGATCTATCCCGAACTCTACCTCACGATCGGCGGCAAACCGGAAGCTCCTCAGAAACACATCAAGCAAATTCCTTAATGATGCGGACCTTCTCTGTGCCGGACTCTTTAGCCTCCAAGGTATACACATGAACCACATACGCCTCACGGCTCTTCCCGACCATCTTCTGCGCCTTCGGAGCGAGATACCACATTAGATAAGTAATCTCTCCTATTACCTATCATAGCCACTTCATCACCCTCAGTCGTCCTTAGAACCACGCGCTTAGCCGCGCAATCCAACTTCGCCTGGTACTTAACCAACCAGTCCATCCCAAGAATCAAATCGAACTCCCCAAACGGCAGTTCCATCAGATCAGCAGCAAACACTACCCCTTGGAGTTCTAGGGGTACGTCTCTAAACAACTTATCTACTACCACAGAGTACCTAAAGGGCTAATTACAGTCATCTGCCTAGAAGATATCTCAGAGTCTAAGTCCATGGTCTCTACTATACATCGCCATGTAAGAATGCGTCGAACCCACATCAATCAAAGCGAGAAAAGGAGAACCAAAGATCAAGAACGCACGGTTATGACGTCCGGTGCGTCGCTCTCCTCTCGGCGCCTTTGTCGTGCATACACTAACCCAGCCGTTCGGCGTCGAACTACCCGCACCCCTCGCTCGGTGCTCCACGCCCCGACCAGATCCATTACTACCTCGCCATTACCACGGCCCTCGCGGTGGCGGTCCACTACTCTCGAACCGAGCACTGCCCCGACTTCTCGGGATCGAATCTCGCCAACTTACGCGGACAGTCCCTCACGCGATGATCCAGAGAACCACACTCAAAACAACCTTTTCCACCGGCCCAAAGCCAGCCTCCCAATGATATCTCCCACAATGGTTATTTGCGGCCCACGACTAGCAAAGAACAACCCTACCAGATCGATTCGGCCCACTCTGTCTAGCCCTTTTCTCGAGGATTACCCGACGATCCGAAGACCCAAAGCTCCTCTTATGCCATTTCTGTCCATACCCCGCCTCACGGACTCCTTAACACCCTCGGCTACCTTAGCCTTCTCAACCGGGACAGCAAACTCACGCTCCCGGCGAGGAGCAATCAGCGACCTCAACTCGTCTCTCGGACCATCCTCGAAACGAACACACCTCTCGTGTTCGGTGAGCCACAATACCCTTAGCATACCGGGCCACTTCAAGAACTCACTCATACTACTGAAATGACTTACTCCCTTGGACAAGCCTCGAAATGCCTTTCACTGGGAGTCAATATAACTAGCCCCAATGTACTTCTTTTGATACGCACCACGAAATAATCCCATGTCGGATCCTCTGCACGCCACACATCATCCGAACCGTGAGCCACCACCGATATGACTCATCCGGAGAAGCGATACGATGACCTTCGCCTTCTTCAAGCAGCTTAAGTCCAGATCATCCATGATCCGCTCCGTTGCCTCCGGCCAATACTCAAGCAAATCTTTGGGAGCAACACCATACACCTCGAAAGAATTCGCCCCGTTTGCCCGAGTCGCCAGAGCAATTTCCTAACTCCCGCACCACCACCTACACCGGCCTACCCTTTCCAACACTCGCAAAGATCGCTCGTGACATCGCTTCATCGGCCCGATCTTGAAACTCACCACCTCTAGCCGGTGGCGACCAGTATCTCATTTTCTCGACTTCGACCGGACCCTACGGGTTGTAAAACAGTCATCCTACCACGACCTCGCCCACGACCACGTCCACCTCTAGCGCTCATGACTAAATTCTCTACGTATCTCGATTTAGGAGTTTTATGCATCGATATTTATTCCATCTGTTTTAAAGCAAAGTCTTATGAATAGTAAAGAAGCTTTGTTTTCGCGAGTTCACGTAATCCTATCAATTTCGGTTTCTAAAGTAATCCACTATTGCATTCATCCAATCACATCAATAAATCACAAGCAATAGTAAAGGGTACTTACTCTGGCGAATCAGTAGGAGACTCGGTGCCATGCCTTACAAACCATTTATTTCAAACAAAACACTTAAAACAGACTTTTGAAAGCATTTTGGGCCTCAGGCCCACAGCCGAGCCTTTGAACTTGGCTCTGATACCACAATTGTAACACCCCAAACCCGGCCAATACACCACGACCGAATCTGACGGTATGTTACGGGAAAACGTACTTGAGAGGTTTAGGTTTTTCGTTTAAAAGCGAGGATGTAAACACTTCACTATCTAGTGTATTTGAAGAAAATTTCTTAACCAAAAGGTGTAGTTAAAACGAGTTTATTCCATTTCATTATTCAAATAGTTTCTTAGTGTTACTTAAGACATTTTAACCTGGTAGAAAATCGAGTTTTGAATTGGAAATCGTTTGAGTTTCTAATGCGAGTCATGGTGAGATACCCGATGGTATAGTTTAAAACACTTTGCGTTATAGTTTTTAAATCATTGTCTTTCCAAATTTTAGTAAAATTCCAACCCACTTATTTTGTTAAGGCATATTAAAGTCTATTTAAAGCATAAACATCATAAAACATAATTTAAAGGCCTTTTACAACCCAAAACAAAACCCAAATAATAAAAAGCAAGCTAAAGTACCCAAATTATAAAGTCCGAGTAAAACTTTATTAAGCGTGGCATGAGCACCCCGAGTCCATCCCGGCCCACGTCCACGTCTAAGTGTCACTGAAATGTCAAAGGAGAGGGTGAGTCGAATGACTCAGTGCATAAATCCCGCTCCCGATAAAACAACATGCTAACACACATCATACATAGCAACATGATTAATGCAACCCGATCCTAACCATCCATATCGCCTTTTCTACCCCGTGTGGTACCAAACCACCGGTGGTGCCAAACCACCGTGACCCAAAGTCACGATATCCATAAGTGTGGTGCCAAACCACTTTGGTGACCCAAAGTCACGAATAATCCAATGATGGGGCCAACCCATCGTGTGATACCAAATCACTAGCAGACGATCCCATATCTCAAAGTGGGGCCAACCCACGGTGGTGTTAACCACAGGACGAGTCGCAATGAGGTGCCAAACCTCTGGTGTCCCAAAGACACAAATGTGATACCAAATCACCTGGTGACCGCGATCACAAATCCGATGATGGGGCCAACCCATCGTGTGATTCCAAATCACTAGCGACGATCCCATATCTCCAAGTGGGGCCAACCCACGGTGGTGTTAACCACGAGGGACGAGTCGCAATGAGGTGCCAAACCTCCGTGTCCCAAAGACATAAATGTGATACTAAATCACCGTGACCGAAGTCACAAAATCAAGCGTGGTACCAAACCACCGAGGTGCCAAACCTCTCGGTGTCCCAAAGACACAGATGTCCCAAAGACACGGATATCATCATCCTCCCTCCACTCATATCACCCATCATCATGCCATACTCATGTGATCATGCATCTCATACAAGTCATGCATATCATGCCAACATGCCAAGCATTATATCTCATAGCATACATAACATAGATCATAATGTTGAGTATACACCAAGAGAACTCGTAATGCTACGGACTTACCCGGATCCGTACATATACCCCATTTGGGTACCAAATAATCCATCATCTCGCTTTTGGTTTTACAAAGCAATCGAGTTATTAATGATATTACTAAGTATGGGTGTGTTAGTTACACACACCAGTATATAGCAAGCCTAAATCCCAAAGAACCCGATCTAACCCACGATCCTCCTGCTCCTAACAACAATCGGCCAAAACATAGGTTAGCCTTCTACACCATTCGGCTAAGACCAAATAAACCAAAGGGTTTAACTTTTGATCCCTTACCTTGCTATTGGTTTGGTTTCCTACCAAACCTCGAACCAACAGTGGTTCTCCTCCCAACAATTGGCTACACCTTAAAAAGAGAACGGTTAATTCTTTGAACCCTTAAGCTTAATCGAGACCAAAAGATTGAACTAATAATAATAGTACCCAACACTTACCACTACTTACCAATCGGTTTACAAAGATAATTGCTTCACTTGATCGCCACCAAAATCCGGAGACCCTATAACGAAATAATTACCAAATAAAAGATTAATATCCTTCCAAACAAATGCCAAAACTCCACTCTTACCCTTGTAGATGTCGACAGAGAATAGAGGATAGCCCATAGGGCATTCGGCCTTACCTTTTACCTTCTCCAACGATTGGAAACAAAGCCCCAAAAGCAGTCTACACCCCTCCTAACAATCGACCAAGGACAAAACTAAAAGGGAAAAGAAGATTCGGCCAACACCTTAGTCACAAGAAAGAGGATTCGGCTTTAGATACTTAGCATACCCACATTCGGTTTGGATGGAAAGAAAAGAGAAAATAAGGAGTAAAGCAAGGTTTCGGCACAAGGAAATGGGGAGATAACAATTGGAGAAATCAGCTAGAGCTTTGGGAGTAGAAGCAAAGAAAATGCCAAAGGGATAAAGAATAAATTCGGTTAAGAAGCAAATGAGAGATTCGGCACAAATGGTTTAAGAGAAAAGAAATGGAGATATGAGAAGGAAAGGTAACTAGTTTCCGGCAACCAAAGAAATAAAAGAACAACACACAAAATCGGCTAGAAGTATATGTTATTGAGGATTTTCGGTTTCAAAAAAACATCAAAGAGGAATTCGGCTTTTTGGTACCAAAACTAGGCTGACCGAAACCTCCAAAATGCCAAAATGAAATTCGGCACTACCCCACACCCACACTACCAAGCCGTCACTCCCCCACTCCAAACTCCCTCAAATTCGGCCATAATCCCCCCAATAGCTCCCAACCACACATTTCAAATGTGTTTACCAAGTCTTCCTCCTAAATCCCTCTCCACCCACCATTCAAATGGGTAGACCAAGTCCAAGGCGAGTTTGAGCGCCTACAAACTCTTCCTTCCATGCCGTCAAAATGGAAGCCAAAATGTGAGGTCTTTGCGGCTTGAACACAAGACCTCCACCTCATGCGATTGACGCCACACCTAGCTCCCAAGTAGCGCATGCCTTGCCACTCCACCAGCTCCTCTTTGTACTCTAAAACACCAAATAAAATATAAAAACCCCACTCCCTCAGCTCCTCTCACCTAAGGCTTAAAAACTAAAATTTTCTTACTCTTTCAGGCATAGTCCTAGCCTACAATTAAGCCCCTAAGACACCAAAACAGCAACATAGCAAGCTCCTAACATGCAAATTATGCCATAACAAAAATAGCCCCTAACCCGGGATATTACAATGTTTGCTCAACTCAATATCAATGATGATGGAAGCTTATTGGCTGAATTAAAAATCAAACCAGTGATGTTTGGTCGGATCAAGTCAGTGTAGTTAGAAGATGACAAGTTGGCGAAGAAAAGAGAAATGGTTCAGAATGGTACATTAGAAAATTTTAGCATTGATGATTATGGTTGTTTGAGATTTCATAACCGAATCTGTATTCCAGATGTTTTTGAATTAAAAGAGATGATACTTTATGAAGCTCGTGACCCTCCTTTTGCTTTGCATCCTAGAGGAACAAAAATGTATCGTGATCTGCGAGAATCTTATTGGTGGCCAGGAATGAAAAGAGATATGGACGAGTATCTGGCTAAATTTTAACTTGTCAGCGAGTTAAGGCAGAACATCATATTCTTACCGGATTACTTCAGCCTATTTCTATTCCTGAATGGAAATGGTATTGTATCACGATGGATTTTGTAACGGGATTACCTTTATCGGCAAGTAAGAAAAATGCTATTTGGGTGATTGTTGATCGACTTACGAAATCGGCTCATTTTATTACGGTCAGGACTGATTGAACACTTCAAAAACTTGCTGAAGTTTATATTAAAGAAATAGTGAGATTGCACGGTGTCCCTATGTCGATAATTTATGATCGAGATCCGCGATTCACTTCAAGATTTTGGAAACAGTTGCATGAATCTCTTGGTACACGACTTAATTTTAGCACAGCTTTTCACCCGCAGACTGACAGACAATCTGAGCGTGTTATCTAGATTTTGGAAGACATGTTTCGTACTTGTGTTATTGATTTTGAATCAGGTTGAGAGCATTACTTACCTTTGGCTGAATTTGTATACAATAATAATTTTCAATCAAGTATTCAAATGGCTCCGTATGAAGCTTTATATGGTCGTAGATGTCGATCACCTATTTGTTGGAGGAATTGAGTGAAAGAAAAATGATCGGGTCGGAATTCATCCAAGAAACGGAAGACATTGTTAAGAAAATTCGAGATAGATTGAAGACAGCTTTTGACAGACAGAAATCATATGCAAATTTGAAACGTCGAGATATTGAATATTTTGTTGGCGATAAAGTATTTCTTAAAGTTTCGCCTTGGAAGAAAATTTTGAGATTTCGCCGAAAAGGGAAATTGAGTCCTCGTTTTATTGGACCGTATGAGATCACGGAAAGAGTGGGACCAGTTGCATATCGTTTAGCTTTGCCTATTGAATTACAGAAAATACATAATGTTTTTCACGTTTCAATGCTTAGAAGATATAGATCGGACCCATCTCATGTTATTTCGACAGACGATATTGAAATTCAACCTGATTTGTCGTATAAAGAAGAACCGATTGAGATTTTGGCACGTGAGGTGAAAGAGTTGTGTAATAAGCGAGTTTCGTTAGTGAAAGTGTTGTGGCGTAGTCATAGTTTTGAAGAAGTGACTTGGGAACCGGAAGAAACTATGAGATCTCAGTACCCCCACCTCTTTTCAGGTAAATTTCGGGGACGAAATTTATAAAGGGGGAGCATTGTAACGACCCGATAGTCACGGGTGTCGAAAAATATTTTTTCGAGACTCTATTTTTGTAAAACAGACTTGTAAATATTTATTAGAAATATTTACGAAGTTAGTTGTGTGGTTAATTATGTTTTGGTTAAGAGAATTTGCTTGAATTAAGAGTAATTAGGTAAAAGGACTAAATTGCATATAGGGTGAAAGTTGAATTATAGATTAAAAAATTAAAGGGACTAAAGAGGCAATTATGCCATTTTTCTTAAATGAGGCGACATAAATAAAAATCTATGTAAAATTTAATATATATTATAATAAAATATATTTACTTAACATTTAAGTATATATATTATAATAATAATATATTATATAATATAAAACAATTAAATAAAAGAAAAAGAAATAGTAAAAGGAACAAGATAGAAACGAAACAGAAAGGAAAAAGAAAGAAAAAGGAAAGAAAAGGAGAAAGGCCAAAGCTAGGGATTTCAAAGTTTCAAGTTCAATTGGTTAGTCAATTTAGTCTCTTTTTCTTGTAATTTTTATGTTTTTGGAATCCCGGTGTTAAATACTACTCGACCCATGCCAAAATTTTAGAAATTATTGAGTTTTTAAGTGTTTTCTACGTTGAATAATTTTAGTATTAGGGATTAAATTGATAGATTTTTAAGTTAGAAATGAAAAAAAGATTAAATTGTAGAATAAATTGTAAATTTTGAGTAATAGGGACTAAATTGTGAAAATTTGAAATTTATGAATTTAAGTAAAAATAAGGAGTTAAATTTAGTCTAAAGTGGAATTTGCATGAAAATAAAGAATTAAATGTGAAGAATAAAAGTTAGTCTCGGCTTAGGGACTAAATTGGAATTTAGGCAAACATTGAGTAAAACTTGAAATATTCAATATAAAATTTAATTGTGTTGTATTGATGAATTTTAATTGTTTTAATTCCGTAGCTAACGTCGTACCGGAATCCTCGACTAAAAAGGGAAAAGATAAAATCAACGAGGAATAGCTCGGAATTTCTGGTTTGTATTTCTATAATCCGAATTTAGTTGTTAATTGTTATAATTCAATTTAATGTATATGGTAAGTGTTGAGGTGAGAATTATTGTGTTTTGCAATTGAAATGGATTGATTTAGTATGTGATGAATTTATTGAATTTATATTGATTGAATTGGTATATATATATATTGAATATATATTGATTATTTGAATTGAATTGAATATTGGTTGTAATTGAAAAGTGAACTGAAACCCTATTAACTGTATCGGGCTGAGTCGGATATAGATGGCATGCCATAGGATTGGAAGAGTTCAAGGATTTCTTTGACTTCGAGTCGATGAGACACTGGGTGTCAATTTACTACTTCGGATTAATTTGATAAGGCACTGGGTGCCAATTTACTTTAGTTTAGCCGATGAGACACTGGGTGTCAATCTATTACTTCGAATTATCCGATGAGGCACTGGGTGCCAAACTGGTGTGTTTTGGTTGGATCCTTGTATCCATCCGAGTCCGAATTGTGTTAATAGGGAAAAATGAATAATAAAGTTTTATGATTGATATTGGAATGACATGGTATGAGGAATGAAATGTGTAATAAATTGTGAAAAGCTATTTATATAGCAAGTATGAGAATTGAGATATTTGTGAAACAAATGAAATATGACATGGTTGTTGTAATATTTAAATATTAATATGTGTTTATATTTCAATTGTATATTTGTAATTTATTATCTTTAAATATTTGGATTATAGAAATACCACTGAGTTTTACTCAGATGCAGTTTTATTTTTAAAGTGCGCGCAGTTAGGTATTTAATTTTGATCCTCGATTCAGCATCCAACAACAGTCCCAAACGCAAATGTGGTGATATTTTTCCTTTTGTGTCAGCATGTACCTAGGGTTTCTAACTATTAATCATTTTGTGGATTGATTGTAAATAAGATTATAAGTTAATATTGGTTGGTTATATACATATAATTATGTGTTTATGTTTGAGGTCATATTATGGCATGTTTAAGTTAATGTTTAAATGAACATGAAATAGGCAAAATAGATTGAATTTGGCATGTTTACAAATTAGACTTGAATAATACTTTGATGATATGAAATGTTTTGAAATTGTGTCTGTTTGATCAGTAATGCTCTGAAACCCTATTTCGGTGATGGATATGGGTTAGGGGTGTTACAGATGATGATTTTGTAGGTCATTAGTTTAATTAATTAAAGATATATGTTTAATTAATTAAAGATATATGTTTAATTAATCATGATTAGCTTAACTAATTAATTTTAATTAACAATTAAATCAAAATATAAACAAACTTTAATGGAAAAAGATGAAAAAAGGTCATCATCTTCCCAAAATCTCCACCGTCCTCCATAAATGAAAGAAATAAAGGCTTAAAAACCTTTGTGCATTCGGCATTAAATCCATCCATGTAAGTCCTGGAGCCATTTTCCTTTGATTTTTATACTTTTTTTTATTATCATGAGAGCTTGATTAAGCTAAGCCATGTATCAATTTGATCAATTGGTAAAATTTTGGTAAGTTTCCATTGTTGAGAATTGAATGAATTGGGTGTGAAATTGTTAGAAATTAAGCTTAGATGAAGAAAATGACTAAATTGTAAAGTTTAATTGTTAATTTCATACATTAGGGATCAAATTGAATGAAATAATTTTTTTATGAAATTTTGATAGGAATAGGAAGTAGTGGGTCCCTAATGAATATATGTGAAATCAGATTTTGATCCGAAGCTTTAAAGTGAAAGTTATGCTTGTCCCGATTTTAGGGGCTAAATTGAATAAATTGAAAAATATGCATAAATTGATATTCAGTTATGAATTGGCTGGTAATTGATCGTGTGGTATTTTTTTACTATTCATAGCTAACGTCGATGCGAAACCTTCAAAAGGGAAAGGAAAAGTGAGAGTTGTTGACTAGCGACGCGAGACCATAGTTTGTACTTTTGTGATTCATGATAGAAGTATTTGCTTGCATATACATGTTTATTGATTGATGAATCATTGAGGTGAATATATGTTAATAGTATGACATGTTTTGGTTGAGTTTGTATGGATTATTGGGATAGAGGACTAAAATGAATAAAAAGGAAAATGGCCTGAAATACATTGATTATATTATATGATATGGAAATTGAAATAAAGTATGTTATATAATGTGAAACATATGAGTTTGATAATAATTTGGAATATGATTATGATTATGATTATGATTTAGTGATGTTATATGTATTAAATCATAAAATGGATTGAATGTTGGTACCCTATTAATTGTTCGGGTTATGTCAGATATAGTTGCCAGTTTACCCTACTTCGGTTTAACCGATGATGCACTTTGGTACCAGTTTTGTATGTTGGTTGGACGATTCATGTATTCATCCAAGTCTGAATCATATTAATAGGGTTATAAATGGTGAATTTAGCAAGTGAAATTGTTAAATGAAATGGTTTAATGACATGGCCTCATTTATATTTCTATGTGAAATATGATAGAAAGATCAAATAAGCTATTGAAAAAATTATTGAAAACAAGCCCAAGAGGTCAAAATGATTGTGAATGAGTCAAACAACTCCAAAAAAGTGATTGAACAGTAAGCTACTGAAGTAAAAGATGTTAAGTGAATATGATATTGAATGACGTGGTTTTTGTAAGCTTGGTTTGAATTGATTAATGAATTGGCTTATCAATGCTATATGTATGTTATATGTATAAAGATATGGTGGAAATGGATTGTAAATGTAGTCATGAATTAGTTAAACATGAAATGTACAAGTATAAGCATTTGTACTAAATCATGGTATTAATGTTTGTATTATACTATCTTGGATCATGAAAGTACAACTGAGCCCTACCGCTTAGTGTACAGTTTGCTTTCTTCGTATGTAGGTATAGGTGATCCTCGAGAATACGAGAAGTAGTTCCAACATCCAAAAAGTGATCCTCGACTTAGCAAAGTTTGTAAAGTTCTCTTCTGATGAGGATATGGTATGTACCTTGGGTTTAAGCTAGTTTTGTATCATAAATGGTCGTTTTTGGAAATTGGTTTATTAGTGTTATTTTGAAGTACCATTTTGGAATATTTTGGCATGAATGCAATTGGTATGCTATTGAATTGATTGTTTTTGGAACGTTTAGGTGTTATTTCAAGTAGCCCAAACTTGTACCAAGTTGATCCTTTTGGAAATTGTGACACCCCAAACCCGGCCTAAACGTTACAACCGAATCTGGCATGTCACATGAAAGGAATGTCTAAAAACTGTGCATTCGTTAAAAAGCTCATATTTTTTATAGTTGTGGTGAGAAATCGAGTTTAAGTAATTTTGAATAAGAAATGGTTTATTATCATTTTAGGAAAATCCCATATTGATCATTTAATAACAAGCAATAAACAAATTGAAAGCTGAAACCAAATAAAATACCCAAGGCCTTATTACATAACAAAACTCAAATAAAAATAAGTCCAAATAAAAGAAACGAATTTACGAGTGAACATATGTATGGCCTCCACGAGTCCACCTCGGCTCCCAAACCGCGATCTAATGATTACCGCAAAATTTAACTAAGGGGTGAGTCATCGAGACTCGGTGTGTAAATCCCCATCCAACAGTGCCCTTACACAATTTCATATGAAAATATGCATATCATGCACCCAAACCTAGCCATCCGCAACTCCTTTTTCTACCCCGTGTGGTACCAAACCACTTGGTGTCCAAGGACAGATATTCATCAATATTGTGGTGCCAAACCACTTTGGTGACTCGAAGTCACGAATAATAGTGATGGGGCCAACCCATCGTGTGATACCAAATCACTGGCGTCAATCCCGTTGTATTATCTGTGGGGCCAACCCACTGTGGTACCAAACCACTGGGACGAGACGCTATGAGGTGCCAAACCTCTGGTGTCCGGAGACACGAATGTGATACCAAATCACTGGTGACTCAATGTCACTAATAATCCATCTGTGGGGCCAACCCACGTGTGATACCAAATCACTGGCGACGATCCCATATCTCAAAAGTGGGGCCAACCCACGGTGGTGTTAACCACAGGGACGAGTCGCTATGAGGTGCCAAACCTCTGGAGGTGTAACAACCCAAACCCGGCCCAAACACTACGACCGAATTTGATTTGTTACCGAGTAAAACCTTGTGAACACCATTTCAAAAAAAACATTTAATTTCCATTGAAAACTCCTCGCTTTGGTTGTCTTGTCAAAGCTACCCTTAGATTTAATTTGGAATTTTAATTAAGTCCAATTGTTATACCAGTTTCAAGTGTACCCGATGGTACGAATAAACTTTTTCGTGTTAACTTAAGAAAACAAGTGATTGAATTCAATTTAATGATATAGTTTTAAGTAAATATCCAACATAAAAACACAACTATAGTTTATGGAGGCCTTATTACAACCCAAAATAAAAGTTATCAAATTTAAAGTTCAGTAAATTTAGATCCTTTGCATGGCCACCTCGAGTCCAACTAGGCTCCTCAACCGCCATCTACGAGTCACTGAAAAATGTTAAAGGAGAAGGTGAGTCACCAAGACTCGAGATGTAACCCTTCCCCGGTTAATACAACATTTCATACACAACATATAACAGCTTAATTATGCAGAGTATCGTGTACCCAACCTAGCCAACCAAACACCTTTGTCTACCCCATGTGGTACCAAACCATTGGTGACCGTAGTCACGATGTGTTACCAAAACACTGGTGGTGCCAAACCACTGGTGACATATAGTCACAATGTGCTACAAAGCATCGGTGTCCGTAGACACAAATCGGGTGATGGGGCCAACCCATCGTGTGATACCAAATCACCGGCGTGACGATCCCATATCTCAAGTGGGGCCAACCCACGGTGGTGTTAACCACGTGGACAAGTCGCTATGAGGTACCAAACCTCGGAGGTACCAAACCTCACGGTGACATATAGTCACGAGTGTGCTACCAAAGCACCGGTGCTCACAAGACGATATCACCGCCCCTCCTCTCATCAACCCATGTCAAGCGGTTAACAACAAGACATACATATATCACATGTATCAAATAATCCATGCTTCCCAAAAGCATTATTATCAATCTCATACAAATAGAGACTTACCCGGATCCTTGCTTGTACCATTAAGGTACTATTGCCATATCTACATAGAGCAGATTTACATATAACATACACTTAATACACTTTATTAACTATTATAAGTGTGTATGTACACACCTGTCACCACTGAATCGTCTAAATCCCGAAAAGAGATGTCGGCCCCCTAGATCTACTGGTCCCTATATTCGGCCAAACACATGGGTTAGTACCATGGCCTATTCGGCCAACCCAAACAATCCTAGGGGTTTGTCTTTTGATCCCAAAACCTTACCTTTAACTCTTTGCTACTATCCACCGCACTTGATTCACAAATCTGCTTTACCAAATAATCGATTAATGAACATTACTCATAACCAAAGCTTTTCGGCTTTTGAAAACCAACATAGACCTTACCCAAACTTACCAAAACCGAACGTTAGAGATTAGGGCTTGGGTCGCTTGCTTCACGATCTTGGGGTACCTAGAAGAGATCGATTACTAAAACATTTAGAAGTCTTGCTAGCCATTGCGAAATCGGCACTTACCCCTAAATAAGAGTCGACAAAGAATAGTGAAGGAACCCATGAAGTTTCGGCACAACTTACCTTCACCAAAGCGATTGATCACGAAAATCCAAAGAGATCTATACTCGCTTCTACTATTCGGCCAAGGTGCTACCAAAAAGAAAAAGAGAATTAGGCACTTCAATATGGGTGTATCGGTTTTATGAAGGAAATTAATGGCAAGAGAGGGTGATAAGAGTGTTGGCTAAAGGAGTGGATGTTCGGCCAAAGAAAGAAAATAAAAGAGAGGAGGGATTGATGATGGGAATTCGGCAAAGAGAAGTAGAGAGTGTTTCGGCCAAGGGTTTGAGAGAACAAAGAAAATAAAAGAACACAAGGGAGAGGGGTTAGGGTTTTTCGGCAACTTAGCAAGAATGGAAAAACCAAAACAATGAGCTAGGGTGGGGTTTTTATAAGCATTCGGCCCCCTCTTCAAGCTTGCCGAGTCAACCTAGGCAACAAGGAGTTCAACTCTAGCCAACTCCTAATTTTCCTCTTGGCCACTCATTTAAATTAATTCAAACTAATTTGAATTAATTCACCTTTTATCAAATAATAATCCAACCAATATCCTTGAATATCTTCTCATTATTACTATAATTAAACAAATAAAACTCTTCTATTATCCCTAAATAATTACACCTAATAAAAGAGTTTGAAGGAGAAAAACTCTTCCCCCCTTGTGCCGTCCAAATAAAAACAAAAAGAGGAGGATTTTGTGACTCGAACGCAAGCTCTCCCTTGCTCCTTGGTGGCGTCACATGTAGCTCTTAAGTGGGCTTCTTTTGCCACTTTACCAAGGGCTTTTTAGTGTTAAAAATACCTATACATTTATTCTTATAACACACTTACCAAGGCTCCTTCTTTTAAAATTAAAAACGAAATTTCCCAAACAAACCCAAGACACACTCAAAGCCTTAAATTAAGCTCTATTATTCCATTAATAACATCGCAGAGCTTCATAACAAGAAAAATAGTCAAATTCCAAATAACCCCATATTTGGGATGTTACCTTGACGTGAATCGGGTCCCTATCCGAGATAATCGACATCGCACGCCATGCAACCTCACTATTTCACCCACATACAGCTTCGCTAACTTCTCCGGAGTGAGTAATCCATTCTCACCGGCATGAAGTGAGCTGATTTAGTCAGCAATCCACAATTACCCAAATCGCATCCTTCTTGGTGGGCGTAAGGGGTAGCCCACTAACAAAATCCATGGTGATTCTCTCCCATTTCCATTGAGGGATCTTTATCGGCTGAAGTAGTCCCGATGGTGACCGATGTTCGCCTTAACCGCCGACACGCGTCGACACTTCCCTACAAACTCCGTTATCTCACGCTTCAACCTGTGCCACCGTAATCGCTTTCCGCAAATCTCCATACATCTTGCTTCCCCAGATGCATAGCGTATGGGCCGCTATGTGCATCTTGGAGAATTTTTCGCCTTAATTCTCGATCCTTTGGCATACATACTCGCCCCTGAAAACAAAGCGCTCCTTCACTAGTCGACTGTACCTTCCAAACCACCGCCTTGAACTTGTACCCTCTTCAACTCAAGCCTTCATCCACTAATCGCTTTTCCTTAATCTCTCTCAATCCATGTCGGCTTAACTTGAAGTTCGCCAAAAGACTCCCATCGTCATATAGACTTAACCGAGCTTAACATCGCCTTAAGTCCGTCACAACCTTCCGGCCAATGCGTCGCCTACCACATTAGCCTTTCCCGGATGGTACTCGATTGAACAATCATAGTCCTTTAGTAGTTCAATCCATCGACGCCGTCTCAGATTCAAATCCTTCTCGAGTCGGAAGATACCTCAAGCTTTTGTGATCCGTGTAGACCATCGACTTCTCTCCATACAGGTAATGTCTCCATATCTTCAGAGCGAAGACGATCGCCGCTAACTCTAAGTCGTGAGTTGGGTAGTTAACCTCATGCGGTCTTAATTGACGGGATGCATAGGCTACTACCTTCCCATCTCGCATCAACACACATCCCAAACCGGTGTGAGATGCATCACAATAAATCGTGAATAACTTTCCCGCTTCAGTCTGTACCAAAACCGAGCTTCCACAAAATCTTCCTTAACTTATCAAAGCTTTCTTGTCGCTTCTCCGTCCATACAAACGGGACACCTTTCCTTAGCAACTTAGTCAACGGCGCTGCTATTAGAGAGAATCCTTCCACGAATCTCTCGATAGTATCCTGCTAAACCTGTAAAACTTCGTATTTCAAATGCCACCGCCCTAGGTGGTTTCCACTCCAATATCGCTTCAATCTTGCGAGGGTCTACCCTAATTCCTTCACTGACACTACATGACCTAAGAAAGCCACCTCCCTAAGCCAAAATTCACACTTACCGAATTTGGCATATAAATCGCTTCCTCAATACTTGCAGTAACTATCCGTAAATGCTTGTCATGCTCCTCTCTTCTGTCTTTGAATAAACCAATATGTCGTCTATGAACACCACGACGAATCGGGTCCAAGTACTGCTGGAATACTCGTTCATCAAGTCCATAAATGCCGCCGTGCATTGGTCAACCCAATGGCATTACCAAGAACTCAAAATGCCCATACCGAGTTCGGAATGCCGCTTTTTGTGAACATCACCTCCTTCACCTTAAGTTGATGATATCCTCGACCTCGTGTCTATCTTCAAAACACCGAGGCACCTTCGCTTGATCAAACAAGTCGCCAATCCGAGGCAACGGATACTTGTTCTTGATCGTTAACTTGTTCAACCGACGTGTAGTCGATGCACATCCGCATAGAACCGCTCCTTCTTCTTGACAAACAACACAGGTGCTCCCCACTGAGATATACTTGGTCGTATAAACCCTCTATCCAAGAGCTCCTGAATTTGAGCCTTTAGCTCCACCAATTCCTTTGGTGCCATTCGCAGACGGTGCTACGGACACAGTGCCGCTCTCCAGTAGCAAGTCTATACCGAATTGACTTCTCGATCCGAGGCAAACCCGGAAGTTCTTCCGGGAATACATCAGCAAATTCCCAACCGCTCGGACCTTTTCAATTACTAACCCCTTAGCTTCCAAAGCATGTGATTTGAACCAAATACGCCTCACAACCCTTTTTGACCATCTTTTCAATTTCTTCAAGGCGCTCACTACATTGGATAGATAATTCATTCGATCTCCTATCATAACCACTTCATCACCTTCTCGGCCTTTTTAAGGACCATGCGCTTAGCCGCGCAATCCAAACTCGCTTGGTACTTAACCAACCAATCCATACCAAGGATCAAATCGAACTCCCAAACGGTAGTTCCATTAGATCAGCTACAAATACTACCCCTGAAGTTCTAGGGTACGCCTATAGAGTTTATCTACGATCACGGAGTGACCTAAGGGGCTAACTACGCCATCTCCTAGAAGCGCTTTCAGAGTTTAGGTCCATAGTTCCTACCACACTACAAGCAATGTACGAAAAAGGCCGAGCCCACATCAATCAATGCAACATAAGGAAAACCGAAAATTAGAAACGCGTCACCGGTTATGACATCCGTGCGCCACCTTCTTCGCGACACTCGCCGCGAAACTAAGCCAGCCGCCTAGCCTGCGTGTTGCCCTGAACCTCCGCTTTGAGTTCCACGACCTCTGTTAGGACCGTTGTTTCTCTACCATTACCACGACCCTCCGTGGTCCTACATTTCTATCCCGAGCACGGCTCGCCCTCCGTCGCTTCTTAGCTAGTTTCTCGGGGACAATCTCCGACGCGATGCTCCAAAGACCCACACTCAAAACATCCTTTATCACCGGTCCAACAACCTCCCCAATGGGTCTTTCCCATGATTGACCGAGTCGGCCTTTGATTAGCAAATGGGCCTTGTCGCCCGATTGGGCCCACTTGGCCTAACTTTTTCTCGAGCACTTCCGCTTGACCCACTGACCCAAAACTTCTTCCGATTGTTCTTACTATAGTTCTCGCCACAAAGCCTCCTTTGATTCCTTCGGCTACCTTAGCCTTCTCCACTAGAGATGAGAACTCACGAAACTCGCTGTGGGGCAATCAAGAACCTTAAATCATCTCTGAGTCCGCCCTCAAAGCGGACACAACGGCGCTCATGTTCGTGAGAGCCACGATGCCTCTCGTGATATCTACTCAGCCTTTAGAAATTCCGCCTCATATTCGACACGGACCTAGTTCCTTGAACTAATCCCTAAAAGCCTTTCTCTGCAAGGCCACTGTAGCTAATGCCCACATACTTTTTTTCTCGATAGGCGGTTCAAATACTCCCAAGTCAAATCATCTCTGTCAGAGCCCCATCTCGAACCGTAAGCCACCACCGACACGCTTCATCCTTTAGAAGCGACATCGCTCTCTTTCAGCTTCTCTCTCTCGGCCAAAGTCAAGGTCATCCATGATTCTTTCTGGGCTTGACTCACCAATATTCCACAGACTGGTGCCACTCCCGACACACTCGGAATACCTCCGCCCGTTAGATCGGAGTCGCCGAGACAGATTTCCGAGCTCCCACATTTCCACCAGCCCCTACCACCATCTCCAAGACTCGCAGAACACGCTTGCGAGCACCGACTCGCCACCGGTCCGCTCCGGCCTCACTCTAAAAGTAGGAGGTGGTGGTGGCAGTGGTACCTCATTTTCCGAACCTTGTCCCCGACTGACGGGTTCGGACACCGTCATCCTACCCCTACCACGCCCCACGGCGCCCACGTCCTCTAGAACTCATTCTATCTACCGCGCTTAATCTGATTAAGAAAAATTTTATGCGTTAGCATTTGTTTCACTTTATTACTCGCGAAGAAGTTTTATGGATGAGGTTTAATCAGAGATTCTTTCGAGCAAACAATGTTTCAGTTTCCTATCCTAGTTCACACAAAGAAGTTCATGCATCCATTCCTTAATACTTTCCATACCTATCCACTCATCGGACATTTCGCCCATTTCTAACCTGCAGGTATTTTCGTCTTTTCCCTACAGTGGTATTTTCAGTAATTTTCCAAAGACCCAAAATATTTTGCTGATGATTTCCAAAGCTAAGTTATTGAATGTTTTATAAAATCATTGGAATTTTGGGGCAAAACCATTGAGTTAATATTTTATGGGTCAGGGGCATTTTGGTAATTTTACTCCTAAGGGTATTTCTGTAATTTTTCACAAGTCAAGTTTTCCGAGAAAAACATTGTATACGTAGTGTTCTAGGGTTTAAGAGGGTTATTGGATAAGTTTTGAAAACATTAGGGCTTGTTATTCATTCCATTTCGAAAAAAAAAAACAAGGCTAATTCCCTTCTCGGTTTTAATCATTGTGTTTAGCCTATGACCGAGCCCTTCCGGTCAAGGTGAACCAAAGCTACGCACAGTGCGTAACTGAGTGAAGAGGAGGTGGGTCACGCGGACCGCTTAAATACCAAGCTCTCACCGAACCTTTCTAGACATGCGCACAGAGGTTACCACACCACCGAGCCTTCTCGAGTTAGGGTGAACCGGCTACGCACTGCAGGATACTGCGAAGAGGAGGTGAGTCACGAGGATCGCTTAAATACCAGTGCTCTTTAGGATCCAATCCTAGACATGCGCACAGGGGTTACCACACCCTAGCTCATTGACTAAGTCATAGGTTGGTTTAGTTCTTTAAGTCTTATGCTTCATTCTGTGGGTTTGAGTAATCTAACCTTAGGGTCCAAGTCCTATAAGACTATTCTACGCTCCATGCTTCCTACCCTTCTACGTAATATAATTCACGTAAAGGTTTAGATGTACTTACAGGGCGGATCGGTGCGGGAGACTCGGGCCATGCCGCTTAAAACCCAAAAACAATTCGAAAGGCCTACTAAAACATTTTTGGGCCTTGGCCCCACACACCAGCTTTGAACTGGCTCGATACAAATTCTCAGAACAACCCAAACCCGCCCAAACACTACGACCGAATTTGATTTGTTAATGAGTAAAACCTTGTGAACACCATTTCAAAAAAACATTTAATTTCCATTGAAAACTCCTCGTTTTGGTTGTCTTGTCAAAGCTACCCTTAGATTTAATTTGGAATTTTAATTAAGTCCAATTGTTATACCAGTTTCAAGTGTGATTCGATGGCACGAATAAACTTTTTCGTGTTAACTTAAGAAAACAAGTGATTGAATTCAATTTAATGATATAGTTTTAAGTAAATATCCAACATAAAAACACAACTATAGTTTATGGAGGCCTTATTACAACCCAAAATAAAAGTTATCAAATTTAAAGTTCCGTAGAATTTAGATCCTTTGCATGGCCACCTCGAGTCCAACTGGCTCCTCAACCGCCATCTACGAGTCACCTGAAAAATGTTAAAGGAGAAGGTGAGTCACCAAGACTCAGATGTAACCCTTCCCTGTTAATACAACATTTCATACACAACATATAACAGCTTAATTATGCAGAGTATCGTGTACCCAACCTAGCCAACCAAACACCTTTGTCTACCCCATGTGGTACCAAACCACTTTGGTGACCGTAGTCACGATGTGTTACCAAAACACCTGGTGGTGCTAAACCACCGTGACATATAGTCACAATGTGCTACTAAAGCACTGGTGTCCGTAGACACAAATCGGGTGATGGGGCCAACCCATCGTGTGATACCAAATCACCTGGCGCACGATCCCATATCTCAAGTGGGGCCAACCCACGGTGGTGTTAACCACGTGGACAAGTCGCTATGAGGTACCAAACCTCTGGAGGTACCAAACCTCCGTGACATATAGTCACGCATGTGCTACCAAAGCACCGGTGCTCGTCAAGACGATATCACCGCCCCTCCTCTCATCAACCCATGTCAAGCAAGCTTAACAACAAGACATACATATATCACATGTATCAAATAATCCATGCTTCCCAAAAGCATTATTATCAATCTCATACAAATAGAGACTTACCCGGATCCTTGCTTGTACCATTAAGGTACTATTGCCATATCTACATAGAGTGATTTACATATAACATACACTTAATACACTTTATTAACTATTATAAGTGTGTATGTACACACCTGTCACCACCGAATCGCCTAAATCCCGAAAAGAGATGTCGGCCCCTAGATCTATCGGGTCCCTATATTCGGCCAAACACATGGGTTAGTACCATGGCCTATTCGCCAACCCAAACAATCCTAGGGGTTTGTCTTTTGATCCCAAAACCTTACCTTTAACTCTTTGCTACTATCCACCGCACTTGATTCACAAATCGCTTTACCAAATAATCGATTAATGAACATTACTCATAACCAAAGCTTTTCGGCTTTTGAAAACCAACATAGACCTTACCCAAACTTACCAAAACCGAACGTTAGAGATTAGGGCTTGGGTCGCTTGTTTCTTCACGATCTTGGGGTACCTAGAAGAGATCGATTACTAAAACATTTAGAAGTCTTGCTAGCCATCACGAAATCGGCACTTACCCCTAAATAAGAGTCGACAAAGAATAGTGAAGGGAACCCATGAAGTTTCTAAGACAACTTACCTTCACCAAAGCGATTGATCACGAAAATCCAAAGAGATCTATACTGCTTCTACTATTCGCCAAGGTGCTACCAAAAGAAAAAGAGAATTCCGGCACTTCAATATGGGTGTATCGGTTTTATGAAGGAAATTAATGGCAAGAGAGGGTGATAAGAGTGTTGGCTAAAGGAGTGGATGTTCACCAAAGAAAAAGAAAATAAAAGAGAGGAGGGATTGATGATGGGAATTCGGCAAAGAGAAGTAGAGAGTGTTTCAGCCAAGGGTTTGAGAGAACAAAGAAAATAAAAGAACACAAGGGAGAGGGGTTAGGGTTTTTCAAGCAACTTAGCAAGAATGGAAAAACCAAAACAATGAGCTAGGGTGGGTTTTTATAAGCATTCGCCCCCTCTTCAAGCTTGTCAGTCAACCTAGGCAACAAGGAGTTCAACTCCTAGCCAACTCCTAATTTTCCTCTTGGCCACTCATTTAAATTAATTCAAACTAATTTGAATTAATTCACCTTTTATCAAATAATAATCCAACCAATATCCTTGAATATCTTCTCATTATTACTATAATTAAACAAATAAAACTCTTCTATTATCCCTAAATAATTACACCTAATAAAAGAGTTTGAAGGAGAAAACTCTCCCCCTTGTGCCGTCAAATAAAAACAAAAAGAGGAGGATTTTGTGACTCGAACACAAGCTCTCCCTTGCTCCTTGGTGGCGTCACATGTAGCTCTTAAGTGGGCTTCTTTTTGCCACTTTACCAAGGGCTTTTTAGTGTTAAAAATACCCACATTTATTCTTATAACACCACTTACCAAGGCTCCCTTCTTTTAAAATTAAAAAAAACGAAATTTCCCAAACAAACCGGCACACTCAAAGCCTTAAATTAAGCTCTATTATTCCATTAATAACATCGCAGCAGTTCATAACAAGAAAAAATAGTCAAATTCCAAATAACCCCATATTTGGGATGTTACAGGAGGTACCAAACCTCTGGTGACCGTAGTCACGGTGTGTTACCAAAACACTGGTGCCCGTCGGCACGATTAATATCGCTCTCCACTCATATAACCCATGCAATATGACATAATAATTGTGTATGCAGATGTCATGTATGCTAGACATATATCAAATATAAGTATAACATGAATTACCATCATAATCGATAGACATAAAACAACATAATCACCCTAATCAACCTCTAAGGGTATAACCGTAATTTTACCTACCAAGGGCATTTTCGTAATTTACCCACCAAGGGTATATCGTGAATTTACCCACCAAGGGCATTTTCGTAATTTACCCACCAAGGGTATATCGGTAATTTTGCACCTGCAATGGCCTTTCCCAAAGGCCCAAATGTCGCCCAAGCGACTCGGCTACCATTTCCTGGTCAGATCGACTATTGGGCCTAAAACCCGATTTCGGGCCTATCTCGGCCCACACGCCGTGTGGCCCACCTAACACAAATCTAGCCACGTATATGAGATTCACCTAGTCTAGTTCACTATATACTACACCATCATACAATTTACTATATTGGGCCCACGGGCCCATTGAGCCCCCTTCGCCCATCGCGCCCAAGCGCGCCCCAACCCACAAGAATACTCACGATGGCCTTAACTATCGCGTCGAAGCCCCACACGCGGCGCCGCGACGCTCGTGTGGCTACTATTACCGCGGACCGCACTTCGGCATTTGCCGCTCTACAACTAGAGTAGAGAGAGTTACACACCGATAGGACTCGTGTTAATCCGCGCTCGACCACTCCTCGTGCCCAAACGCCTTCCAAGGTGTGTCAACCCTCCTCCCTGGAATGCTCTTTATATAGCTAGCTCTTCACCTTCCTTCTTTGTATCTTCCCGATGTGGGATCCTTCACGAAGAGAGTTTAAATTCAACTGAAACTCTTGCCGTCCGCATCATAAAATAAATACTCCCTTGCTTCTCATGAGATTCGAACCTGTGCTCCCTTGCAACATAATCCACGCCGCTAGCCACTTGGCCACAAGCTCCTCTTGTGTCTTAAACCATGCGCAACTAAATATAAATCTATAGCCAAATTCGAGGTCCAAGTAAAAAGAAAACCAAAATGCAAAAGCCAAGACTTGAACCTTGGACCTCCTTCCTTCCTTGTGGCGTCACTCCCTTGCCTCTTAAGTGGCGTCACTTTGCCACTACACCACACACTCCACTTGTGTCATTTTTCCCCACATTTTATTCTTAAGGCCTACCTACCAACTTCCAGGGTTTTTTTTTTCACCTAAAACCAAAATTTCCCCAAAGCTAATATTTGATCCCGGGACTTTATAGAAGCCTTCTAACCTTCCAAAATCACTTATCCAATAGGTCCAACTTGCATTTAAGCCGATCTCTTGTTCTCTAAAAATTTTAAAATCAAGGCCCATTGGGCCCAATCCTACTAGGCCCAATTTCGGGATGTTACAGAAATAGTGAGACAAGTTGCGACGACGTAGTCTCAACGTCGCGACAAGATCAATCAGAGAGTTACGTCGCGACTTCAACCTGATACTTGGAAATATTTACAAATTGGTCCTAATTCGACCTCGGGTTAGCATTAGAGCTTTTGTAAGCTCATATAAGACACTAAAATGATTGTGCATCGCATCATGTATTTATAATACTCGTAAATGAATGTTTGATGGTATAAATTTAATATAATTTATCGTAGTTGCTCCGAAAACGAATGTGACATCCTGTAACTCGGACTTGGGGATCGAGTCCGATATCAACGTGTTACATGCACAATAATTTACTAAGTCAAATGATTTTTTTTTATAAAATCAATTGAACTTAATCACTACAAGACATTACCTTTACTCTTCTTCAGGAATTCCTTCGGTGTTCCAAATTATATCTTTCAACCCAAATGAGAATTTTTTATAGAACTGCCATGTTAAATGAAAAATTAATTAGATGAAATTTACTTAAATAAATATACTTGGATAATATATCATTGAATTATTTAGAGGTGAGCAGTTATATTGGTTAAATCGGTTAAGGATTTGGTTAGAATGGGTTATAGAAATTCATAATTGAAGCAGGGAAAGAGATTAGTTAATTGACTGAAGTTAAATTAATTGGGTTAGGTGGATCAGAATTAAAATTGGTGGATGGATTTGTTATTGTTGAAGATTTATAAATTAATTTAATTATAAATGAAAAACTTATCGATCTGGAAATACCGATGATTCCATCCATCTATGTTCCAATAAAAGACATCTCATTCATTGAACACATAAATATGGCTTAGACAAGAGAGATCACAGTAAAAATGGGGTTCCTAATGAACTATGATTCAAAAGGTCTAATTCAGAAATTCAACCTGTACTTTACAAGAATTGAGAAATCAGTCCCTTTAATTTCTCATAATTTGATTCTAGTACTTTACAAAAACTAATAAGATAGTTCAGTTGTTGATAAAAACATTGTTGAATTGCTAATTTGTTGCTTACAGATTGTTGAATTGCTTCCATGTCAACAATTTGACAACAAAGTTTTAACAAAATTATTTAAATGGACTAAATTCTCAATATTCCTAAAGTAATAAAACCAAATTATAACAAATTAGGGTATACCGGTATAGGGACTAATTTCTCAATTTTCGTAAACGTTGCTATGCAAGTATATACCTTGTGAAACTCCAATGTGTCTCCACCAGTTTTCCGAAACTCCACCATGTGCAAGCATGGAGCAACCTCAAACACCTGAGATCAAAACAACAATGATTAATTTTACTTTTTGCATTTCTTTGCTTCTATTGATTTTAATAATAATAAAAAAATGTTAGGCAACAATTAAGTACCTCAGTAGCTACAGAAAGTTGGCCCTTTCTACCACTTTTATCACCTTTCAATTTCGTCTATTATGATGTGAATAACACATACATGAGACATAAAACATAGTTAGTAATCAAACATATGCGGAAATCAGCCAGTGCATGCCGATGCAACATAACCTTGTAGTTTATCTTGTCAACATTGAAGCGTAAAGGCTTTACAGCATCCTCAATTTTCGAGATGATTTCGTTAGGAGGACATTGGGAAGGAAAACTAGTCTGTCGCTTTGCAAGATGCTGTCGTTCTGAATTCCGATCCGACCCACAAACCAAAAAGATTATAATATGACTAAAATATGTTCAAATTCTTGAATCAACAGAACATTTTAGCATACCATTTGTTTCTCAAACAAATTGTCAAGACAAAAGCTTTGGGACCTAGAGATAAGTTCAAAAGCATTCATGGACACAGGTTTCACTTTCCTTTCTGTTACAAGATTTTCCTGGAAAATCATGGAATTAACAATAAGTAAATGTCACAAAATGACAGACCACATTGTGTTTATATATATAAATGGTTATGACAGAACCTGTTTGGAGTCATTGAAAGCAACATCAATGTTGTCGAAACCATTTTTTTGAAAAAAAAAAGGGGGTCGACTTGAGTTTAAAACAAAAATAAGAACGGGAGTCGCCACCGATCTTTATTTGGTGTGATCGGATCACCTTTGTTTTAATAAAACATTTTGGTTTACTAAAACAGTGTTTTTGGTCTACGAAGTTTTGAGAAATCGGGTTCGGGAGTCGGTTACGTACGAGGAAGGGTTAGCACCCTCGTCACGCCCAAACTTGGTACCTAATTGATTATCTAATGTCTTAATGTCGAAAATTCAAAAAGATTTGAAAGTACGATCCTCTTTTATTTTTTTTAAAACTTGAACAAATCGAGATGGATGATAAGACCCACTCATTTCGAAGAGATAAAGTATCATACTCAGTAAGTTAGGGTGCGATACTTTGGGCTCCCGAAATTGAGCTTGCCTTTTGATTTTAAAGCTCGGTTTAAAGTTTGAGGAGGATATTCCGTTACTTGTCAAGTGAGAAACCAGAACTCAGTAAGTTAGGGCTCGGTTTCTCAAAATTCCAAATACGAAATATTGCCTCTATTTTAAAAACTTATCTCGGGGTATCTAGATGTCGTGTCCAGTAAGTTAGGGCGCAACATTTCGAATTTTCGAGAACAAGTATCTTATTTCAAACTTATATTGCGATTTTAAAAGGAATATTCCGTTGTTCAGATTAAACGAGAAAAACTGGAACCCAGTAAGTTAGGGCATGATTTTCTCGAATCTTTAACACGAAATACTGATTATTTGAAAACTTGATGTATCGGGTAAAAGTTAATGTGACAAGTTTATAATGAAATGTAAAAACAAATTACAATACGGATATGCATAGCAAAATGGAAATAAATGCGTTTAGTACGAATGATAATATAAAGAATGAAAATGAAATAGAATAAAATGAACGAGTCAAAAATGAAGATAATGAAAAATAAAGTAAGAAAATAAAAAAATAAAAAATAGAATTATAAGTATAAATACTTAAAAGAAAATATAATTATAATAGTAATAATAATAAAAATAATAGCAATAATAACAAAGAATGAAACAATAGTATAATAATGGAAGTAATAATTACATAATAATAATAATAATAATAATAATAATAAATATAACAAAAGTAAAATGTTAATAAGGATAATAATAGTAAAAAGCAAATGATAATAATATGGTAGCAAAAACAATAATAGAAATGATAATAAGGATACTAGTAGTAAAGAGCAAATAATAATAATAGTAATAGTAATAAAAATAAAATAATGAAAATAAATAGTAATAATAATAATAATAATAATAAAGAAGTTAATAATAATAATAATAGTTAAAATAATAATAACAATAGTGATATAAAAAATAATAACTAAAAGGGCTAAATCGAATTCAAAACCAAAAGTTCAAGGGCAATAATAACAAAAAAAACACAAAGTAACAAAAAAAAAGGACTAAAATGTATTCCAAACAAAAGTTCAGGGTACATTTGAAAATAAATAAAACAAAAAAGGACCCCATTGAACACGCGAATAACAAGGAGGGGCTAAAAGGGAAAATTTCCCTTCTCCTCCAAAATGCACCGCATTTGAGGGACTAAATTGAAAGCCAACATAAATTATGGCGCAAAATCAAAAAAATAAAATAACCTTAATAGTAAATAAATAAAAGGCGGAAGGACCGCAGCGTAAATAGCCCATTTTTACCCAAAACACGCAGATCTGGCCTCTTGGGTGGGTTGGTCGGCCTCCCAAAACGCACGCGCCGTTTTGGGCGCTCGGGGCTAATGAAACTACGCGCCGTTTCAATGCTTTATAAAAGGCCCTAAAATTTTAAAAAAATCATTTCACCATCCTTTTTTTTAAAAAAAACTTTAACCTTTCTCTTTTCTCTCTGCAGGGAACGGAGGCCTGCGAGCTCCGGTGGGAGTTTCGCGAATCATTGTCGTCAGCTGGCATGCTACCGATAATATCTGGCAGAGAGTCCAAAAGTCCCGCTTTTTGATGAAAAGATAAGTTTTTTTATATATTCCTTATATATATCTATATATATTTGTGTAAACAAAAGGAAAAAAGATTCGAAATAAAAAATAGAAATAAATAAAAATAAATAAAATCACCTCCTAATGTTACTGATCTGATCTTTGTGTTTTGGTTCTCCCTTTTTTTTATGATTGTTTGTAAAAAACTTCAAAGAAAAATAAAAAATAAACAGTATTAAAACAACAGAAAACGAAAAGATTGAGATCCACCTTCTAAATTTTTTTTTGTTTTTGCTTTCTTTTTATTTCTAAATGTTCGTATTTTCTTTTTCGAATTTGGAAAAAATCTCCCTCCCCTACATTGGTCGATTATGTGGCTTTATATAGCCGAGAATAGATTACATTTTTTTTCTATTCGACTGCTTGGCTGTTGCTTCTGCTTTTACCTTCTTTTGCAGGTCCGAAAGGTCAACATCGGCAGCAAGTGTTGAGGTGACAGTGGGCGGTGGCAGCAGAGGCTGACATGGGCGGTGGAGGCAGAAGCTTTTAGGGTTTCTTTTGTTTTTTTATTTTTTTGTGTTGGGCCAGGGTTAGGTTTAGATTGGGCTTTTTGGGTTTGGGTTGTTGTTATTGGGTCTTGGTTCTGTTGGTGTATGGGTTTAGGTGTAATGAAATGGGCCCCGGGCAATTTGGGCCTTCTACAGCTGCCCCTCTTTGCTCATTGTCGTGCAACGGGAATAGAGCAAAGACATAAAGAAGGACTAAATTTGCCTGGTCTTGCTGAGTCTTGATTCTTCGGTGCTCC
This sequence comes from Gossypium sturtianum, assembly GCA_025698515.1. NCBI lineage: Eukaryota > Viridiplantae > Streptophyta > Magnoliopsida > Malvales > Malvaceae > Gossypium > Gossypium sturtianum. The sequence continues at coordinate 36,491,951 of CM046954.1, forward strand.
TATCCTTCAGGTAGCCTCATTTCAGTCCACCACATCTTGTTGCTTTGACTCGTACCACCGCCACTTCAGAGAGATAGGACCTGTAGTTTCAATTTGCTCCTACTGCAACTTCGAAGGGATGAGATTTGTTTATTTTTAACTTGCTCTACTGTGACTTCAGAGAGAATTCAGGGAGAAGAGATTCGTAGTCTCCATCTTCTCTAATGAATCTTCAAAGAAATAAGGGTTGATCCTCATTGTAAACTCAGGGAGGCGGGATTTGTAATCTCAACCTACTCCACTGGAAAGTCGAGGAAATGAGAATTCAGGGAGAAGAGATTCGTAGTCTCCATCTTCTTTACTGAAACTTCAAAGAAATAAGGATTTATCCTCATTGTTAACTCAGGGAGACGGGATTTGTAATCTCAACCTACTCCACGGGAACTTCGAGGAAATAAGAATTCAGGGAGAAGAGATTCGTAGTCTCCATCTTCTCTACTGAAACTTCAAAGAAATAAGGATTTATCCTCATTGTTAACTCAGGGAGACGGGATTTGTAATCTCAACCTACTCCACGGGAACTTCGAGGAAATGAGAATTCAGGGAGAAGAGATTCATAGTCTCCATCTTCTCTACTGAAACTTCAAAGAAATAAGGATTTATCCTCATTGTAAACTCAAGGAGACGGGATTTGTAATCTCAACCTACTCCACTGGAACTTCGAGGAAATAAGTCTAAACTTTCCAATTTGCTTCCTTACTATCTCAGGAAGACTTCAATCTTCAGTCTGCTCCACTATCATCTCTAGGGAACAAAATCTGAACTTTTCAATTTGCTTCCTTACTATCTTCAGGAAGACTTCAATCTTCAGTCTGCTCTACTATCATCTCTAGGGAACAAAATCTGAACTTCGATATTGCTACACCGTTCTTTAAGGAACCTGTCCCGTAGAATTAAATTTATGTGCTCATGCTTATGCAAATGATGAGGATGCTATGATCGGAATGACTCAAAAGCCTCCTAACTACATGTGTTATGGACGACATTTGCATGAATGAAGAATGTCATGAGAATGGTCTTTTTACAATGATTAGGATGCAATGATCAGAATGAATCGAATGCTCCTAATTAAATGACTATGGATGACATTTGCATGAATACAGAATGTCATGAGAATGATCCTTTGTTAAATGTTTAAGGTGTCATTGTTATTCATCAAGGCTTTATCTCTGACGTATTATGCTGTCTTCTTGCTCGGCTGGTATTTTGACAGCAAACCTGTAGAAACGATCATACTTCACTCAACTGGTTTGCCCTACTATACCTTCAAAGTTCGCCGTGATACCTCTGGGACCTGGGGCTTGTACCATCTTACTATGATTCAGGGAGGTGAAACTTTTCCAATCCATCCCACCGTCATTCAGGGGTAAAGAACTTGTTCAATCAACTGATCACTCCCTGGGAAATATGCCCAGATGTGTATTCATGATATTCGTATGGATGCAGAATATCATTCTTCTTGAGAATGATTCCCCTCTTACGCTTGAGTTGATATTGCTCTCTGACATAATATCTTGTCATTTTGTTCAACCACCATTTTTGACAAAATCCGAAGAAATAACCTTATTTTAGACTCAGATATTTCCAACCCTTAAGCTTGGTGAATCCTAAACAATAATCTTGTTTCAGGCTCTTGTATTATTTATAAGTTTCTAGATTAATATGCGAAACTCCTTTCATGAAAGTATTATTGACCCACTAATCGTTATTTCAATACAAAATGCCTGAAAAAGGTCGTAACAATGGACAAGAAGGAAATTGATTGGGAGCATAGCTCGAAACAAACAAGTTAATCAAAGCTAACAAATGTAATCAAGAAGGAAGTTTATTGGTAGTATATTTTGAAAGGAATAAGATAATCACAAATAACAAATTTAAAATGGGTAAAACGGAAACTAGGTGCCCCAGATATCACAGCCTGAGCTTCTCTGTTCAAACTTCTTGATGACCATTTTAAGCTCAATATGTGTTTAGGGGATCCGGAGTACTTTGTCGATGCCCCAAGACGTAACATACTTCTTCATTGCTAATTCAGGCATAGCAAGACTACCGTATGCCCCACTGTTGATCAAAATTTGAGCCGCCCTTTTCGGGTTTTCAACTCAATTCCCCTTTGGTCTCAAGGTGCCCTTTGCGGGTTTTCGCATTGGCCTCTCCTTTTTTTCTTTTTCTTTCTCTTCCTTTTTTTGTGTGTTTTTTTCCTTTTTTTTTCTTTTTTTTATGTGTGTTTTTTTTTCTTTTTTTTCCTTTAAAAACTTTTTGTTGAATCTGAATTCACCGGATTGGACAGGCCCTTGCCATTCATCTCAGTCAATATCCACGCTTCCACAACAGGCCTCCTCTGTATAAGGTCCTTCCCAGTTTGACATTCATTTTCTTCTGAAGTCCCTTTTGCATGGGAAAAATTTCCTTCAAAGCCCTATCATGAAATTTTCTAGGGCGAACCTTTTTCTTACAGGCCCGTATCATTTGCTTTTGATACACTTGACCATGAGGATGACCTTTAGCCTCTCTTCTTTGATCACATTGGGATTTGATCCATTCTGTTTCATCCGACTTTAATTCTGATAAAACTCAGTTAGGAGGAATCTTGACTTCCATGGGCAAAATTGTCTCTATTCCATAAATCAGTGAGAAATGTGTTGCCCCGGTGAGGGTCCTACCAGACGCTCGACAAGTACAGATGCCAGTCTTCACGAGTCTCAATTTTTTAGCTATCCTTTTTTTTGGCATTGGGAGTGAGATCTGATGACCGTCAACATTGTAAGATTGGCATATGAAGAGACTTTCACCATCTTAGTAAAGTAACCGACATCCACGAAAATAAATCGATGTTGGCCAGAAACTTTTGATAAGACTGGCTTGATAACATCCATGCCCCACATATAGGAAAAATGGAGGAGGCACATAAGTCTTGTCTTCCTCAATTTGGCATTTACGGCATAACTAATGCAATTTCCCTTTCTTGGTAAACCAGTAGCCCGAACCTCTTGATTAGCCTGGCCGTTGTAGGACCATTAACGTGGGTTCTTTAAACACTAATCTTAACAGCATACCCACGTTTCAGTGGCCTAGTGTGCCTTCATATAATTGTGCGAAAACATCTTTGAATTATTAAAAACAACTCAATGATGTCTCGCCTTATTTCTGTGATGAGCTAAGCTTCCATCTTCATCTTCGTCGTTAGTTTGTAGTGTCCGCTGGCACTTCGTAAGGTAGGATCTACCATTCTTAACAAATTAGGAAATAAGTTGTAATCTCTGTCATCTTCAAAGTCCTTAGATCCCTCTAGACACATATCTCACTAAAAAGGAGAGTCAGTAACAGCTTCGCTCATGTCATTGATATCTGGGGACCCATTGTGGGTATGAAGGCAGAAAATTCAAAGAATAAATGATTCTAAGGATGATTATTTGTATGATATGGTCATGAATAAAAAATGAAAAAAAAGTACAGTATGAAATGTAAAGAATGAAAATATTTACTTAGAAAGATGCATTTGATTGAAATAAAAATTCTGGACACAAGCCTATTTCACAAAAGGACTCTTATTGCCTCTAGGCTTAAAGCAACAAGCATGTTTTGAACATTACTCTAGATTAGCTAAAAATACAGGGATTCCTTCCACAGTTCCATTGTTCAAAATTTTCCACGTATGTAAGGGCTTGAAAACTTTTATTCTGCGATTCCCTTTTAGTGTTCTGATTTCCCGATTTCTAGGCTTCTGAGGACTTCTTCAAGGAAACGCACTCTCCTGCCCCTACTCTCAATTACCACATTTTACTGCTCCGTCATCCAACTTCACAATACCCATGTTGATGAAATTTTCCACCAATTTCTTGAAAGTAAGGCAATTTTCTATCGAGTGCCCCGTGATCCCCGCGTGGTACTCACACTGAGCGTTTGGGTCATACCATTTTGGGTATGGAGGTTGCATCGGTTTTGGATAGTGGGGGGACACAACGTGCGCATCAAATAAACTTTGATACAACTCCTTATACGTCATTGGGATCAGCGTAAATTGGAGTTTTTCCGTGTTTTGCCTTGTGCGAGATTCTTTTCTTGATGAACCCTGATACCCAGTAGTCACTATTTTTGGCTGATTAACAGTAATCGACTTTGAGTACCCCATGTTCGTATTATTCACTTCATTTTCTTTCTTCCTTGTGACCATTCTCTGGTCACTTTCTCCTGCCTCTATCCTTCTATTTTTTATGGCATTCTCAATCATTTTTCCAGTCATTAAAATGCCCGAGAAGCTCTTTGTAGCGCTTCCTAGCATATGATTAATTAAAGCAGCCTTCAAAGTATGGATGAAAAGCATGGTTGTTTCCTTCTCCAAGAGAGGTGGCTGAACTTGTGTTGCTATCTCTCTCCATCACTTGGCGTATTGTCTGAAGCTCTCGCTTGGCTTTTTCTCCATATTTTGCAGCGTGATCCTGTCGGGAGCTATGTCAGCTACGTGGCCATAGTGTTTTATGAAGGCCTGTGCCAGGTCCTTCCATGTCTTAATCTGGGCACGACTAAGCTGATTGTACCATTTGGCCGCAGATCCCACGCATCGGTATCCCCAAAAATGTGAATCAAAGAATTGGTCATTATTAACGTGTCCCGCCATCTGTCGACAGAACATCGTGATGTGCGCTTCGGGACAGCTGGTCCCATTGTACTTTTCGAAATCCGAAGTTTTAAACTTTGGCGAAAGTACCAAGTCCGGGACCAAACTTAAGTCCTTAGCATCTACCCCGTAACGATAGTCAGCAATCCCTATTGCTTTGAGCTTCTCTTCTAACCACTTGCAGCGGTCCTCGAGTTGTCTTGGCAAGTCTACCCTTGCCTTGTCCATTTCTGCCATTTCATCGAGATCGGGGACCATTGGATTAGCTAGACTATCTCCTGGGTTAGAACCCGAGCCTGTCGGAAGGTGAGCAGGTATCGCGATATCGGCCTGATGCTGCGGCCTGATGGTAACAGGCGTCTTTTGGGGATACATATCTGGTTCTGCTTGAGTGTTTGGCGGGGTAAAACCTAGAGGGTAGAGCAGGTCGTCATTATCATTCCCTGAACTAACAAATGACGCCTTTCCTTTCTCACGTTCTTTAGCTTGAGAGTTGTGCCACCGGTGGCCTATCATATTATTTTGGGATTCTCGTGATCCGCTCTATCATGTCCTGTTGCATCTTAGCTAATCGTTCTTGCATTTGATCCTGCATGTCTTTTTGCATCTGCTCTAATCTTTCTATTCTTTGATCCATTACTTTTGTTTTGCGTCGTGTACCGTAATGATGCTCGGTTTTCATATTTTCCTTTTTTTTCTCTCTCTTTTTCTGTATTAATTTCAACTAATTAGGCTCTCTCCATGGACTTAAATGCATATAATTTGATGTAATGCAAATGCATGGAATGCAATGCAAATGCATGAATGCAAAAGGAAAGAGAGGCGTTGATTATGAATTCAATTCCATTAGAAGAACTTTTCTAGAAAATAAATTTCTTTACATAAAATGGATTGCATATACGGCTTTGTCCCCATAGTCCAGGTGAAAACTTCAATCTTTTTCTTCGTATCCGGATGTTATGGTCGTGCCCCGTGAACTTTCTCAATAGATGCCTCTTCTAGCTCCTTGTTGCTTGGTCCAGGCCGTACCTCTTCACTCACTTATCCTCTGCGATGTTCATAAGCCTTTTTAAGAAAATTGAGACATAATGACTCTTGAATAATCCTTGTCGGCTTGAATCCTTGGGCAAAGTCTTGTATTCTTCTGCGGACTATCAGCCTTTTCTCGTTGTTTACCTGGACTATGTTCGAACGACCGTATTATAATCCACTTTATCAAGTAACCCATTTCCTTATGACAAACTCTTCTATTTAGCAATCGAATATGAATCAACACCTCCTTTCTAAGATGATGCGACGCAATACAATGAAAACAAAAGAAATACGGTAGCACAGGAGAAATAAACAAAATAGAGTACCTATCCAGGTGACCACTAGGGGTTTGGAATGGTTCTACCTAAGGTGGGCTCTTAAGGCTCACTATATGGGGTTCGGTTCTAAAGAAGGGTACCTGAACCAGCAGATTCCTCAATCCTCACCCATTATAGGCTCATACGGACCGAGTTCGGTTCAGGGGAATACATTTCCCTATGGCCATGCGGAGATGAAAATCTCACGAAGCACGTAGGTACGGATGTATCCCGGAAGCAATCCACTAGCCCATGCGGAGGTGAAAACCTCACGAAGGCGTAGTTTCTTACTCCCACTTAAGGGTGCGACCACAACGGTCATGCAATGCAATGTGCGCAAGAAAATAACAATCATATGCAATGACACAAACGAATGCAACAAAAGGATCGTAATTTTCAAATCAAATTTTCAAATCGAATTTTCAAATTTTCGACAAAGGACAGAAAATAATCAATTTACGGACTGACTCTCTTTATATCCCCAGTGGAGTCGCCAAGCTGTCGAAACCATTTTTTTGAAAAAAACGGGGGTCGAATTGGGTTTAAAACAAAAATAAGAACGGGAGTCGCCACCGATCTTTATTTGGTGTGATCGGATCACCTTTGTTTTAATAAAACATTTTGGTTTACTAAAACAGTGTTTTTGGTCTACGAAGTTTTGAGAAATCGGGTTCGGGAGTCGGTTACGTACGAGGAAGGGTTAGCACCCTCGTCACGCCCAAACTTGGTACCTAATTGATTATCTAATGTCTTAATGTCGAAAATTCAAAAAGATTTGAAAGTACGATCCTCTTTTATTTTTTTTTAAACTTGAACAAATCGTGATGGATGATAAGACCCTCTCATTTCGAAGAGATAAAGTATCATACTCAGTAAGTTAGGGTGCGATACTTTGGGCTCCCGAAATTGAGCTTGCCTTTTGATTTTAAAGCTCAGTTTAAAGTTTGAGGAGGATATTCCGTTACTTGTCAAGTGAGAAACCAAAACTCAGTAAGTTAGGGCTCGGTTTCTCGAAATTCCAATTACGAAATATTGCCTCTATTTTAAAAAATTATCTCGGGGTATCTAGATGTCGTGTCCAGTAAGTTAGGGCGCAACATTTCGAATTTCCGAGAACAAGTATCTTATTTAAAACTTATATTGCGATTTTAAAAGGGATATTCCGTTGCTCAGATTAAACGAGAAAAATCGGAACCCAGTAAGTTAGGGCACGATTTTCTCGAATCTTTAACACGAAATACTGATTATTTGAAAACTTGATGTATCGGGTAAAAGTTAATGTGACAAGTTTATAATGAAATGTAAAAACAAATTACAATATGGATATGCATAGCAAAATGGAAATAAATGCGTTTAGTACGAATGATAATATAAAGAACGAAAATGAAATAGAATAAAATGAGCGAGTCAAAAATGAAGATAATGAAAAATAAAGTAAGAAAATAAAAAAATAAAAAATAGAATTATAAGTATAAATACGAAAAGAAAATATAATTATAATAGTAATAATAATAAAAATAATAGCAATAATAACAGTAATGAAACAATAGTATAATAATGGAAGTAATAATTACATAATAATAATAATAATAATAATAATAATAATAATAATAATAATAATAATAAAAGTAAAATGTTAATAAGGATAATAATAGTAAAAAGCAAATGATAATAATATGGTAGCAAAAACAATAATAGAAATGATAATAAGGATACTAGTAGTAAAGAGCAAATAATAATAATGAAATAATAAAACTAATAATAATAATGAAAATAAATAGTAATAATAATAATAATAATAATAATAATAAAGAAGTTAATAATAATAATAATAATAATAATAATAATAATAATAATAGTTAAAATAATAATAACAATAGTGATATAAAAAAATAATAACTAAAAGGGCTAAATCGAATTCAAAACCAAAAGTTCAGGGGCAATAATAACAAAAATTAACACAAAGTAACAAAAAAAAGGACTAAAATGTATTCCAAACAAAAGTTCAGGGTACATTTGAAAATAAATAAAACGAAAAAGGACCCCATTGAACACGCGAATAACAAGGAGGGGCTAAAAGGGAAAATTTCCCTTCTCCTCCAAAACGCACCGCATTTGAGGGACTAAATTGAAAGCCAACATAAATTATGGGGCAAAATCAAAAAAAATAAAATAACCTTAATAGTAAATAAATAAAAGGCGGAAGGACCGCGGGCGTAAATAGCCCATTTTTACCCAAAACACGTGGATCCTGGCCTACTGGGTCGGGTTCGGGTCGGCCTCCCCAAAACGACGCCATTTTGGGCGTCTTGGGGGGGGGGGGGGCTAATGAAACGACGCCGTTTCAATGCTTTATAAAAGGCCCTAAAATTTTTAAAAAAATCATTTCAACATCCTTTTTTAAAAAAAAAAACTTTAACCTTTCTCTTTTCTCTCTGCAGGGAACGGAGGCTGCGAGAGCCAGTGGGAGTTCGGCGAATCATTGTCAGTGCATGCTGGCCAGCCGTATACAAGTGCGAAGAGTCCAAAAGTCACGCTTTTTGATGAAAAGGTAAGTTTTTTTTATATATTCCTTGTATATATCTATATATATTTGTGTAAACAAAAGGAAAAAGATTCGAAATAAAAAATAGAAATAAATAAAAATAAATAAAATTACCTCCTAATGTTACTGATCTGATCTTTGTGTTTTTGTTCTCCCTTTTTTTATGATTGTTTGTAAAAAACTTCAAAGAAAAATAAAAAATAAACAGTATTAAAACAACAGAAAACGAAAAGATTGAGATCCACCTTCTGAATTTTTTTTTGTTTTTGCTTTCTTTTTATTTCTGAATGTTCGTATTTTCTTTTTCGAATTTGGAAAAAATCTCCCTCCCCTACATTGGTCGATTATGTGGCTTTATATAGCCGAGAATAGATTACATTTTTTCTATTCGACTGCTTGGCTGTTGCTTCTGCTTTTACCTTTATTTGCAGGTCCGAAAGGTCAACATCGGGAGCAAGTGGTGAGGTGACAGTGGGCGGTGGCAGTAGAGGCTGACATGGGCGGTGGAGGCAGAAGCTTTTAGGGTTTCTTTTGTTTTTTCTTTTTTTGTGTTGGGCCAGGGTTAGGTTTAGATTGGGCTTTTTGGGTTTGGGTTGTTGTTATTCAGTCTTGGTTCTGTTGGTATATGGGTTTAGGTGTAATGAAATGGGCCCCGGGCAATTTGGGCCTTCTACAAATGTCATCAAGGTTTACATCCTCTTCTTGCTCGAATTGGGGTGGTTTGTACCCTTTCTTGAACCATTTATCTTGTAGAATTTCAGGAACAGTTATACGCTGCCCCAAAAAGCAGAATTTCAACGCAATTGATGCATGCATGTATCATTTATAACAAGTTTTCGGAACATACGGTAAGAGGGTTCGGATCGAGAATCCGTTGAGTCAATCTCCTTGAACCGGATGAAAACCACGACGGGCAAGTGAAATCAGCCTTGGAAATCTGAATATATTATCATAAAAAGGTTTTAACCAAGTTCTCATCCGGAAAATAATCCACAACTTGGGATTTTTACTTACTTTTTGATACATGCTTATAAGGTTTGGTTCATCAAAGGGCATATAACCAGCCATGAGTACAAAGAGGATAACACCACAAGACCATATATCTGATGCTCTACCATCATAACCTTGATCTCTAAGCACCTGATAAACAAAATCAGACACAATGTTGCAACTCACCGTATCACCATAATGGGTAAAAGTACCATGGAGGCCTCTATATTAGTAGTTAGAGTATATTTTACTCCTATTCAAAAAAATGGACAAATCAATCCTTGAACATTTAATCAAAGAGCAAATTAGTCTTTATGTTAAAAATTTCATCTATCTCTACTTTAGTAGAAAGGACAAACTTACTTTTTAATCTAATGTATAGGAGCTAGCTTGCCCATTTTCAGAGTAGATGGGACAAAATCCAATCCGACTTGAACCTCCATAGTACTTTTATCTCTCCATAATGTCATTATAAATACCTCAGGTGCAACATAATTTGGTGTCCCACAGGCTGTATGGAGCAACCCATCCTCCTACATTATTTGGAAACATATTGTTACTTTGCTTACATAATTTGTGAACATATTGTTACATTGGTATAAGGTTTTACCCAAACTTGTTGTGATAAAGCACTTAATCCAAAATCTGAGATTTTGAGTGTAACACCCTGGTTTAGGGGCTGTGCATATGGGGTATAAATCAAGTGTTAGTAGGTTTTTGGGAGTGCTTGGTTGAGTTTTAGAGGCTCTAAGAATGTTGGGATGAGAAGGGAAGGCTTTGGAAAATTTAGATTTTTAGGGTAAAAAGGAATTGGGCCTAGGAGAATTGAGCCCAATGGGCCTTAGGCGTAGTAGCGTTTAAATTTTTGGAGAACAAGAGACCGGCTTAAATGCAAGTTGGACCTATTGGATAAGTGATTTTGGAAGGTTAGAAGGCTTCTATGAAGTCCCGGGATCAAATATTAGCTTTGGGGAAATTTTGGTTTTAGGTGAAAAAAAAAAAACCACGGAAGTTAAGGTAGGCCTTAAGAATAAAATGTGGGGAAAAATGTCACAAGTAGAGTGTGTGGTGTAGTGGCAAAGTGACGCCACATAAGAGACAAGGGGTGACGCCACAAGGGAAGGAAGGAGGTCCAAGGTTCAAGTCTTGGCTTTTGCATTTTGGTTTCTTTTTACTTGGACCTCGGAATTTGGCTATAGTTTATATTTAGTTTGCGCATGGTTTAAGACACAAGAGGAGCTTGTGGCTTGGTGGCAAGTGGTGTGTTGAACTATTGAAGGGAGCACAGGTTCGAATCTCATAAGAAGCAAGGGAGTATTTATTTTCATGTGCGGACGGGAAGAGTTTGATTGAATTTAAACTCTCTTGTGAAGGATCCCACATCGGAAAGATACAAAGAAGGAAGGTGAAGTGCTAGCTATATAAGGAGCATCCTAGGAGGAGAGTAAACACATCTTGGAGGCGTTTGGGCACAAGAGTGATCGGAGCGCGCGGATTAACACCAGAGTCCTATCGGTGTGTAACTCTCTCTACTCTAGTTGTAGAGCGGCAAGAATGCGAAGTGCTTGGGCCACGGCAATAGTAGTTACACGAGCGGCGTGCGCGCGCGTGTGGGGCTTCACGCGATAGTTGAGGCCATCAGTAGTATTCTTGTGGGTGGGGTCGCTGGGGCGTGATGGGCGAAGTGGGCCCAATGGGCCCGTGGGCCCTTATGAGTAAATTGTGCGATTGTGTAGTATATAGTGAACTAGACTAGGTGAATCTTATATACGTGGCTAGATTTGTGTTAGGTGGGCCACACGAGCGTGTGGGCCCGAATGGGTTTAATTGGGCTTTAGGCCCAATAGTCCATTTCGACCAGAAATGGTAGTTGGGTCGCTCGGGCGACATCGGGCCTTTAGAAAGGCCATTCCGGTACGAAATTACCGATATACCCTTGGTGGGTAAATTACGAAATGCCCTTAGTAGGTAAAATTACGATTTTACCCTTAAAGGTTGATTAGCAAGGTAGGGCGTGTTAGTTTTCTTTGTGCTATAGTTTTTGTCTTGGCCGAATGGCCTAAGTGTTCATTGTTTTATGCCAAGGCCGATTGTAGGGAAGAAGAGCACTCATTACCGGGAACCTTTTTGTAAGTCCGTTAATCATGCGCAGTGCGAGAATGAATAGCGTTTGGGTTTTGGTATCATTTAGGTGCGTAATCATCGCACTATTTCGTGGTTTGGTTTGCTAACATGTTTATGTGTGTATTATGTGTAATAGCCGTTTATAATGGCATAAGTGATGAATAATGGTGATGGTAAGTTAATCTTGATATACATTTATATATGTACAATGTGGTAGTGATAAGTGATAAATACTCATTCTATATGATATTCTTGCATGATTTATTGACACATGGGCATGGGATTGGATTGAAGAAGGAAGAAGTGTACACAGGATGTACGTGGTCTAATGATAGCTCAGGCTACATTAGCGCTTGAGGGTTAGCTTTGTGCTACCTCAAGGGAGGTGTTGGCTAGGTGCCCATCTCGGCGGTTGATTGCTATGTGCATCACCGTAGACAGATTACGATATTTGGATCACTTTGGTTGATCGGTGGCTCAGCCACGGCCTCGAGCAGTGAGAATGCCGAGGTAAGATTTATGGATCACGATGTGATCGGTGGCTCAGCCACGGCCTTGTGCAGCAGTCTGCCGAGGTAACATATGTGGGATCACCTCGGTTGTGATCGGTGGATTAGCCACGGCCTTAGGCAGGGAGTCTGCTAAGGTTGGTGTCACGGTTAGATAGTAGGTTGGGCTGAGATGCATTCTTGCATGATTTGTTTCGATGGCTGTGTGGGTATGGGCCAAGCCCATACGGATGGAAATATGTGTTGTGGCTATGCACTGAGTCAGTGGACTCACTCTTTTCATTAACCATTTCAGGTAGTGCATAAAGCTGGACCGGGATCGGAGAGGACAAGGTGGCCCATGCCGAGGATGATGTTCAATTATTCCATGCTAAATTTTGATATAAGTACTTTATTTGAATTGTTGGGTTGTAATAAAGGCCATTTTATGTTTTGGTATTACTTTAACTATGGTTTATTTAAATTAAATTGCTACGTGAAAATGATTTATGGTTTGCAACCTATTTATTCAAATTGGATATTATAAACTAAAGTTTTAAAAATGAATGAGTTTTATAGCAAAGTTTTATTCCAAAGATATGTTTTCCAAAATTCAGCAAACTACGATGTTTTATTTTAAGATTTTCAACCGCTCTTTTCCCAAGTGACATAACCGATTGATTCTTGGTCGTAGCGAATGGGCCGGGTTTGGGGATGTTCTGATTTGGTATCAGAGCCAAGTTCAAAACTCGGCTTTGAGGGTTTTGGGCCCAAAAACATTTTCAAAGTGGGCTTTTCAAAAATATGGGTTTTTATGAAAAGGTTTTCGAGTTAAGTGGCATGGCACTGCCTCAGACCGAAGTCCACGGTAAGTACCCTTACTATTGCTTGTGAGTTATTGATGTGATCGGATGATTGCAATAGTGGATTACTTTAGAATCTGAAACTTTGATTGCTCGAAAGAACGACTTCCGTAAACTGTTCATAAAATTTGCTCGTGGATTAAGCAGTGGAACAAAATTTCTAATGCATAAAACTTTTAATCAGATTAAATCGCGACGCTAGATATGAGTTATAGGGGCGTGGTCGCATTTCTCGTGGACGTGGTAGAGGCGTTTTGGTGATCGCTTGTTTTGTTGCTCGTAAAGTATGTTAGCTCTTGGAGATCGAGTGCGCAATGATAGCGTAGTGGAGAGAATTGGATTAGTTTAGACAAGTAATTTCGAGGACGAAATTATTTTAAGGAGGGTAGAATTGTAACACCCTGGTTTAGGGGTTGTGCATATGGGGGTATAAATCAAGTGTTAGTAGGTTTTGGGAGTGCTTGGTTGAGTTTTAGAGGCTCTAAGAATGTTGGGATGAGAAGGAAGGCTTTGGAAAATTTAGATTTTTAGGGTAAAAGGAATTGGGCCTAGGAGAATTGAGCCCAATGGGCCTTAGGCGTAGTAGCGTTTAAATTTTTGGAGAACAAGAGACCGGCTTAAATGCAAGTTGGACCTATTGGATAAGTGATTTTGGAAGGTTAGAAGGCTTCATGAAGTCCCGGGATCAAATATTAGCTTTGGGGAAATTTTGGTTTTAGGTGAAAAAAAAAAAACCCGGAAGTTGGCGGGTAGGCCTTAAGAATAAAATGTGGGGAAAAATGTCACAAGTAGAGTGTGTGGTGTAGTGGCAAAGTGACGCCACATAAGAGACAAGGGGGTGACGCATACAAGGGAAGGAAGGAGGTCCAAGGTTCAAGTCTTGGCTTTTGCATTTTGGTTTCTTTTTACTTGGACCTCAGAATTTGGCTATAGTTTATATTTAGTTGCGCATGGTTTAAGACACAAGAGGAGCTTGTGGCTTGGTGGCAAGTGGTGTGTTGAACTATTGAAGGAGCACTGGTTCGAATCTCATGAGAAGCAAGGGAGTATTTATTTTATGATGCTGGACGGGAAGAGTTTGATTAAATTTAAACTCACTGACGTAAAGGATCCCACATCGGAAAGATACAAAGAAGGAAGGTGAAGTGCTAGCTATATAAGGAGCATCCTAGGAGGAGAGTAAACACATCTTGGAGGGCGTTTGGGCACAAGAGTGATCGGAGCGCGGATTAACACCAGAGTCCTATCAGGTGTGTAACTCTCTCTACTCTAGTTGTAGAGCGGCAAATGCCGGAAGGTCTGGTCACGGCAATAGTAGCCACACGAGCGTCGCGGCGCGCGTGTGGGGCTTCACGCGATAGTTGAGGCCATCAGTAGTATTCTTGTGGGTTGGGGCTGCTTGGGCCGTGATGGGCCGAAGTGGGCCCAATGGGCCCGTGGGCCCTTATGAGTAAATTGTGCGATTGTGTAGTATATAGTGAACTAGACTAGGTGAATCTTATATACGTGGCTAGATTTGTGTTAGGTGGGCCACACGAGCGTGTGGGCCCGAATGGGCCGGAATTGGGCTTTAGGCCCAATAGTCCATTTCGACCAGAAATGGTAGTTGGGTCGCTTCGGGCGACATCGGGCCTTTAGAAAGGCCATTCCAGTCACGAATTACCGATATACCCTTGGTGGGTAAATTACGAAATGCCCTTAGTAGGTAAAATTACGATTTTACCCTTAAAGGTTGATTAGCAAGGTAGGGGCGTGTTAGTTTTCTTTGTGCTATAGTTTTTGTCTTGGCCGAATGGCCTAAGTGTTCATTGTTTTTATGCCAAGGCCGATTGTAGGGAAGAAGAGCCTGTCATTTGAGGAACCTTTGTAAGTCCGTTAGTCTGCGAGTGCGAAGCGGAAGTAAGCGTTCGGGTTTTGGTATCATTTAGGTGCGTAATCATCGCACTATTTCGTGGTTTGGTTTGCTAACATGTTTATGTGTGTATTATGTGTAATAGCCGTTTATAATGGCATAAGTGATGAATAATCGTGATGGTAAGTTAATCTTGATATACATTTATATATGTACAATGTGGTAGTGATAAGTGATAAATACTCATTCTATATGATATTCTTGCATGATTTATTGACACATGGGCATGGGATTGGATTGAAGAAGGAAGAAGTGTACACAGATGTACGTGGTCTAATGATAGCTCAGCTACATTAGCGCTTGAGGGTTAGCTTTGTGCTACCTCAAAGGAGGTGTTGGCTAGGTGCCCATCTCGGCGGTTGATTGCTATGTGCATCACCCAGTAGACAGATTACGATATTTGGATCACTTTGGTTGATCGGTGGCTCAGCCACGGCCTCGGCGGCGAGAATGCCGAGGTAAGATTTATGGATCACGATGTGATCGGTGGCTCGACCACGGCCTTGTGCAAGCAGTCCGCCGAGGTAACATATGTGGGATCACTCGGTTGTGATCGGTGGATTAGCCACACGCCTTAGGCGAAGGAGTCCGCTAAGGTTGGTGTCACGTTGGATAGTAGGTTGGGGTGAGATGCATTCTTGCATGATTTGTTTCGATGGTTGTGTGGGTATGGGCCAAGCCCATACGGATGGAAATATGTGTTGTGGCTATGCCTTCGAGTCGAGTGGACTCACTCTTTTCATTAACCATTTTTGGTAGTGCATAAAGTGGGACCGGGATCGGAGAGGACAAGGTGGCCCATGCCGAGGATGATGTTCAATTATTCCATGCTAAATTTTGATATAAGTACTTTATTTGAATTGTTGGGTTGTAATAAAGGCCATTTTATGTTTTGGTATTACTTTAACTATGGTTTATTTAAATTAAATTGCTACGTGAAAATGATTTATGGTTTGCAACCTATTTATTCAAATTGGATATTATAAACTAAAGTTTTAAAAATGAATGAGTTTTATAGCAAAGTTTTATTCCAAAGATATGTTTTCCAAAATTCAGCAAACTACGATGTTTTATTTTAAGATTTTCAACCGTCTTTTCCCAGTGACATAACCAGATTCGGTCGTAGCGAATGGGCCGGGTTTGGGGATGTTACATTGAGAACACCATGGGTGTCTAGAAGAAGGTTTTCAGGCTGCAAAAAAAAATGGAGTACTACATATGAATTATGCTACAAATTGACAAAGTCTGAAAAGTGTTGAAACATACAAGTGGTGAATGAGTTAATTAAAGGGTGAGTTGAACCTTCAAATCTCTATGGTAAACGCCTGTACCATGGCAGAAATCAACTGCATTAATAAGCTGCTGGAAATAGGTTCTAGCTTCATCCTCTTTGAGTCTCCCACGACTGGCCTATATAAATATCAAATGATTTTTAGTACAATAAATAATAAACCCCGATTTTGTATATATTAAATTATGATACACCCACACTATAAGTGAAAAACACAACCATGTAATAAATTTATTTATAAAAAATTGATATACAGATTTAATTATGTGTGTATATTTTTTATCTTTTATATAAAACATATAAAAAGTAAAATAATAAAAAATCCTTAAAATGATATAATTTACTTTGTATAATAATAATATTTTAATAATTACTTAATTGAATTGATTAATTCATAACACCCATTCAATAAAGTACTTAATAAAAAAATATTTTTTTCCCACTAGCGGATGCTATAAATTAACGACAAAATGCTTACAATTTTGTCAAAAAGCTCTCCACCACCAACATATGGATTTAACGACAAAATCTTTGTCTTGCTTGCCATAACCTATGGATTTAAACAAAAAAAATTAAAAAAAATATAATATAATATAATATAATCTTATTAGTAATAATCTTACATCTATGTTCTAGGGATTAAGATTATTTACCTCGTATATTTTGATTACATTGGGATGCTTGATGAGCTTCATTATTGATATTTCCCTTTTTATCTGTCCCAAATAAAATCACCCATTCAAGCAAAAAGGAAAATAAAACATCTTGAATGCAATAAAATATGGGATTAATTTTATTCCCAAGATTATCTTAAAAGATTCAAAATTTCAGATTTGTGTTTCGTAAATAGATAAAATAGTCTTGGGAAAGCTTATTTTTGTTTAAGGTATTCGCTAATTCGATTCGATTTTAAATTTACTCATAATTCAATATGACAGGTCAAGTAAAGGCTTTAATCCCTCCAAAATGCCTTGATCTTTCTGAAATAAAAAATCACTATTTAGCCGCTCATTAATGATGAATAGAAGTTTGAACTTTGATCCTTAAAATAAAAAAAATATATTTAACTTAAAAAAAGATATAAGATAAAATTATACTTTTAATCTTCAAAAATTTATAATTTAATTCTAAATATCACCGTTAGATATTGTTATATCAACTAACAAAGGGTTAATATAAATTTTGACCCTTTAGACTTAGTAACTAAGTCCACATTAGTATTTGTACTTTTTTTTCTCATTTTATTACCTAAACTTATAATTAAGTTCATTTTTATCCTTAAATTCAAATTCAACTAAAATTTAATGACATGACACTCCAAGGTAGACCACATTATCACCTAAATGACGTGTTATGCCATCATTATTAAGTTCAAGCATCAAAATAAACCAAAAACTATATAGGTACTGTCGAAACCATTTTTATATTTGAAAAACGGGGGTCGACTTTAAAAAAAAACAGGAGTCGCCACCAATCTTTTTTTACTTAGGTGTGATTGGATCACCTTATAAAACATTTTATTTCAAAACATTGATTTTGGTCCACGAAATACAAGAAAACAGGTTCGGGAGTCGGTTACGTACGAGGAAGGGTTAGCACCCTCGTAACGCCCAAAGTTTGGTACCTAATTGATAACCTCATGTCCTAATGTCGAAACTTTTGAAAAATTTAAAATACGATCCTTTTATTTGAAAGAAAGCCAAGACTTACCTATCTCAAAGAAATAAAAATGCTATACCCAATAAGTTAGGATGTAACATCTCATGACTTCAAAACTAGGCTCGCCTTTATTTGTAGAAAATATCTACCTCGAGACACAAAACATCACATCTAATAAGTTAGGATACAACGTTTTGAATTCCCGAGAATAAGTTTTGATTTGAGGTTTATAAGTTTCAATTTCGAAAGAAAATGAATACTTAATATTTTAAGTTCAACGGAAAAATTGAAACCCAGTGAGTTAGGGCACAATTTTTCTCGAAGCCCCCAAACATTATGTATCATCGTATTTAAAAATATTTGAATAAAATGCATCAATTCAAAAGGTATTTTTTTAAAAAAATGGTTTTGGAGTAGGATATGGCATATATATTACAAAATATCGATTTCAAATAGCAATTCTCCATAATTATGAATCATATTAACAAATAACATTAATATAGACAATTAACGAAAGAATGATATAAGACAACGAGTAATAAATAAAAAACTATGCTAAAGTAATCATAAAATAAATAATAAATAAAAGAGCATGGACAAACAAATATAAATAAACATAAGATATAAAGCAATAAATAACGGAAAAAAAAAAAAACTCCTAAGTAAATATGAACTTTACATGCAAGATTAAGTGCAAAATAAATCAACGTAAAATGGGAGACATATATCAAATAATAAATAAATATAAAAAAAATTATAAAAATGATATGGCAAAATCTAAGAAAAATAGTATATATGTTCTTGAGAAAATAAATAAAATGTATTTTGAAATAACTAAATGATTTATAACTTTAAATAAAAAAAACATATTTATAATAATCTAATACATATAAAAACTATATATTTAAGAATAAACAATATAAACAATACAAAATCATATACAATATTTAGGATAAAATAATTTAAAAGTTATATATATAATAAAATATAATACCATATAATTCACAAAATTTATAATGTATAATATAATAACTAATGTACATGTTTTTTAAAATAATATACAATATATGAATAATATTAAACTTAATAAAATAAAATAATAGATAATAATTTAATACATTATAATATTGAAATAATTAAAAATAAGAGTAAAACAAAAAAGAATTAAATGAACAAGGATCAAATCAGAAAATAAATAAAAAATTAGGGGCAAATTTATAAAAAAGGGATGATATTGAAATATGCGCCAAAATATAAGGACTTATTGGGCAATTATGCCCTATCTCGTAAACGACGCCGTTTTGATATCCGCCTTTAAATAGCCCGAGGGACCAAATTGAAACATAAGAAATAATTCTGGGCCCAATTGTAAGTAAAGAAAAAATATAACTGGACGTAATTATAAAATTGAAATAATGCAGAGGGGCCAAAAAGGCAATTAGACCCTTCTATAAAAATGCGTTGATCCTCCTCGGGTTTTGGGTCAACGCGCGGATCCTTGCCCTGAACGACGTCGTTTTATGCTTATTAGCTTAAGCAAAAACGGCGTCGTTTTAGTACTGCTATATAAGTCAGTTTGAACACCAAAAAATTCATTTAAACCTTATTTTTTAAAAAAAATTCAAAAAATTCTCTCAAATCCTCTCGTCACCCGATTGGGTTCCGGTCACCGGACCTAAGGGCCACCGCCTCACGCGCCACACGCGCCATCGTCGGCTCCGCCAGATACGGCGGCCGGAGGTGGAAAACTTCACTTCTTCCGTGCGAATCGAAAGGTATACTTGTGCCCCTTTTTTTTATTTTAGTAGTATTTTTAAAAAAAAATGCATAAATCAAAGGAGAATAAAAGAGAAACGAAAATAGATATTCGGAAATCACCTCTGTATTTGGGTTTTCTCTGTTTTTATTGTATATCTCTGTTTCTTTTTTTGTCTGTTTTACAGATTTGGTTAGGGTTTTTATAACCCTAAAATAAATCGAAAATAGAAAGAAAATAAATGTAGAATCCTATTTTGCTGCCACTGTCCCTTTTATTTCCCTGTTTTACAGGTGAACGGCGTGGATTTCGGCGGTGGGACATTATTCGCGCGCGGATCGCGGCTTGACAAGGGCTATGTTGAGGCTGCTATGGGTGCTTGCGGCGCAGTGGAAACCTAGGGTTTCCTGTGTCCGCAAGCTATTTGGGCCACTGGGTTTAGGTTTAGTATTGGGCTAATCGGGTTTGGGGTAGAGTAGTGGGTCTGAGGGTGTAATTGGGCCACGGGTAGTTTGGGCTAATTGTTTTGTAACTAGACTGTAAAAAAAATTGGTTTCTTTATTTTTTTTATTTTTATTTATTTAAGCCCGGGCAATAATGGGCTATTACAGCTGGCCCTCTTTGCTCATTGTCGTGTAACGAGAATAAAGCAAAGACGATAAAGGGGCCCATTTTGCCCGGTCTTGTCAAATGGCTGTATCTTCAGGGAGATAGGCTAGTTTCTTCAATCTGCTTCACTGTAACTTCAGGAAGACGAGGTTTACTATCTTTAGTCTGCTCCACTGCAACTTCAAGGAGGTCAAACTAGTATCTTCAATTTGCTTCACTACAATCTCAGGAAGGCAGGATCTGTTGTTTTTTAGCCTGCTCTACTGCAAACTCAAAGAGGCAAGGCTGATGTCTTTGATCTGCTTCACTGCAACTTCAGGAAAGCCAGATATGTTGTTTTTTAATTTGCTCCACTGCAAACTCAGAGAGATAAGATCTGATATCTTCGATCTGCTTCCTGTAACTTCAGGAATGCCAAATCTGCTATCTTCAATCTGCTCCACTGCAAACTCAGGGATGCCAGACGGGTATCTTCGATCTGCTTCGCTGCTATCTCAGGAAGGCAAGATCTGTTGTCTTTAATCTACTCCACTGCAAACTCAAGGATGCCAGATTAGTATCTTCGATCTGCTTCACTGCAATCTCAGGAAGGCCAGATCTGATATTTTTAATCTGCTGCACTGCAAACTCAAGGATGCCAGATTAGTATCTTCGATCTGCTTCGCTGCAAACTCAGGAAGGCCAGATCTATAATTTTTAGTCTGCTCCCTTGCTACATTAGGAAGATAAGACTATAATCTTCAGCCTACTCCCTTGCTACATCAGGAAGATAAGGCTAGTGGCTAAAATCTGCTCCCTTACTACATCAGGAAGATAAGATTCGCCATCTTCAATCTGCCTCACTGCTATCTCAAGGAGACAAGATCTACAATTTTTAGTCTGCTCCCTTGCTACATCAGGGAGATAAGACTACAAACTTCAACCTGCTCCCTTACTACTTCAGGGAGATAATGTTGATGGCTTGAATCTTCTCCATTGCCAATACATGGGGATAAGATTTGCCAAATTTGATCTGCTCTACTACTGCTTATGGAGATAGGATCTACAATCTTTAGTCTGCTTCCTTGCTACCTTAGGAGGATGAGACTACAAACTTTAACCTGCTCCCTTACTACCTCAGGGAGATAAGGTTGGTGGCTTGAATCTGCTCCATTGCCGATACATGGAGATAAGATTCGCCAAATTCGATTTGCTCCACTACCGCTTATGGAGATAAGATCTACAATCTTTAGTCTGCTTCCTTGCTACCTCAGGAAGATGAGACTACAAACTTCAACCTGCTCCATTGCTACCTCAGAGAGATAAGGTTGGTGGCTTGAATCTGCTCCATCGTTGATACGTGGAGATAAGATTCGCCAAAATCAATCTGCTCCACTACCGCTTAGGGAGATAAGATCTGTGAATTCACCGATGTTGCTACACCGTCCTTTGGGGACATGTCCTGTAGACTCAATTTCATATGCTTATGTTTATGTCAAATGATTAGGATGCATTGATCAGAATGAATCTAATGCTCCTAACTAAATGTATTATGGACGACATTTGCATGAATGCAGAATGTCATGAGAATGATCCATTTTTTAAATGTACAATGATTAGGATACAATGATCGGAATGAATCAAATACTCCTAACTAAATGATATATGAATGCAGAAATGTTATGAGAATGATTCCTATTTCGGGTGTCATCACTCATTTATTCTTCAAGGTTTCATCTTCGTTCCTCTTGAAGTATCAATCATATTCTGCTCAAATAATTTGCCCCATTGTAATTCTGAGTCCACTCTACTTGAACCTTGGGACATAAAATTTGTACCTCCCACTGCAACTTCAGGGGAATAACATTTGGTTTCTTCCATCCATCCTGTTACCACTCAGAGGTATGGAATTTGTATCATCTTCAATCAATTTGATCTGTTATACCATTCCCTAGGTGTAATGACCAGATGTATGTGCCTGATATTTGCATGAATATAAAGTATCATTTTTATTTTCCCGAGAATGATCCTTTTTTACACTTGGGTTGACATTGCTCGTCATTTGTCGAGATGATATCACCGACAAAAATGTCTTATCCAATAAAAATCCGAAGAGATAATCACCTTTCAATATTTCCAACCCTTAGGCTTGGTGAGTTCTAATCAATAGTCCTGTTTCAGATTCTCATATTATTTAGAAGCTTCCAAAGTAATATGCGAAACTTCTTTTATGAAAGTATTATTAGTCCATTAATCGTTATTTCAATATAAAATGCTTGAAAAAGATCACAATAATGGATGAGAAAGAAATTAATCAGGAGCATAGCTCGAAACAAATAAGTTAATCAAAGATAACCAAGGCAATAAAAGAAAATTGACAGGGTGTATCTTGAAAAGAATAAAGTAATCAAAGATAGTCAATGCCATAAAAGAAAATTGATTGGGGTGTACCTTTGAAAAGAATAAAGTAATCAAAGATAGCAAATTCAAAATGGGTAAGATAGAAGCTAGGTGCCCCAAACATCGCAGCCTGAGCTTCTCTGTACAAACTTCTTGATGACCATTTTGAGCTCAATATGTGTTTAGAAGATCCGGAGTACTTTGTCAATGCCCCAAGACGTAGCATACTTCCTTACTATTAATTTAGGCATAGCAAGACTACCACATGCCCTATATTTGATCAAAATTTGAGCCGCCCTTTTTGGGTTTTCAGCTCAAAACCCCTTTGGTCTCAAAGCGCCCTTTGCGGGTTTTCGCCTTGGCCTCTCCTCTTTTTTTTATTTTTTTTTATGAATTTGAACTCAAGGCGCCCTTTGTGGGTTTTCACCTTGGCCTTTTCCCTTTCAGGTAAAATACTTCTTGACTGAACCTGAATTCACCGGATTGGGCAAGTCTTTGGCATCCAACTCGGTCAATATCAATGCTCCTCCAGAATAGGCATTCTCTACAACATAAGGTCCTTCCCAGTTTGGCATCTGCTTTTCTCTGAAATCCTTTTGTAAAAGAAAGATCAGGTTCCCCTCGTGGAATTCTCTAGGATAAACATCTTTGTCGTAAGCTTGCATCATCTGACCGTGATGGATAACTTTTAACATTTTCTTCGATTAGGTTCAGTTGGCAAAAATGCTTCCATTCCATAAGCCAATGGGTAAGATGTTGCTCCGGAAAAAGTCCTGGCCAACGTTCGATAATCATAGAAGATAAATAGTAACTTCTTTATGCCAATCTTTACAAGTCTCGGTCATCTTTTCTACAATCCTTGTTTTTTTTCTTTTTGCCTGCCTTTGTTGCTTTATGATATTGCGTCTGATCTTTGAACAGACTACAAACTTTTGACTTTGTCATTTTTGGCATTCTTTGTCGGTGCCTGATCTTTTTTTTTTAAAGAATTTAATGATTTCGACCTTGTAATATTGGCATATGAAGCTACTTCCACCCTCTCAGTGAAGTAAACGACGACCATGATAATGAATCGATATTAGCTAAAAGTTTTTGACGAGATTGGCCCCATCACATCCATGCCCCGCATATGGAAAATTTGTGAAGAATTGGAGAAGGCACATGAATCTTGTCTCCTTAAATACGGTCATAGCTGATACCATCCCCTTCTATGTAGATTAACAGTATCCAAACCTCATGATTAGCTTGACTATTGTATAACCATTAGCATGTTCTCTAACCACCCTTATGGACCTCTTTTAAGATTTTCCCAAGCATGTCTTGATATGATCGTGCAAAAATATCTTTGAATTTTTGAAAATAACTCAATGATGTCTTGCCTTATCTCTGTGGTGAGCTAGGCTACAATCTTTACCTCTCATAATGTCTACTAACCTTTTGTAGAGTAAGGTCTGTTTTTCATCTTGTTCTACCATTATTAACAAATCAGAAGATAAGTTACAATCTCTGTCATCTTTAAAGTCCTGAGATCCTTCTAGACACATATCTTACTCGAAAGGAGACTCTGAGTCAATAGCAGCATTGCTCACATCATTGATATCTGGAGACCTATTGTAGGTTCAAGAGAAGATTCCAAAGAATAAATGATTCAAAGAATAATTATTTGTATGGTCATGAATAAAGAATGAAAGAATACTTGAAAGAAAGTCCAAAGAACAAACAAAAGAAGAAAAACTAAGAACAATTTTTTTGTACAGTATGAAATTGAAAAAAAAAAGAATATTTGCTCCAAAAGATGTATTTTATTGAAATAAAAATTCCGGACACGGGCCTATTTCACAAAAGGATTCTTATTGCCTCTAGACTTAAGGCAACAAGCGTGTTTTGAATATTACTCTAGATCAGCTCTAAAAATACAGGAATCCATTCTACAGTTCCATTGTTTAAAATCTTCCCAAGTATTTAAGGGCTTGGAAACTTTTATTCCCCGGTTCTCTTGTCGTTAATGCTTAGATTCCCCAACATTCTCATCGGGTCTTTGATCTCCTCAATTTATTATCCATCAAGCCTTGCGCTAAGGCCCTGAGCTCGATGCATTCTTGGATCCCATGCCCCTATCTATCGTAGAACTTACAATGTTTACCCCTTTAATAGAAAGGTTGGGCAACGAATTTTCTGCACCAGAGGTATCATCAAATTTTACGGCACCCAATTTGATGAGTCTTTCACTATCTTTTTAAAAGTGACGCAGTTCTCGATCGAATGCCCTGTGATTCCTCCATGGTATACGCATTGGGTATTTACGTTGTAACAGTCCGAATTTGACCCTAATCGAAACGGTGGTTTCAGGACCATGAATCCGAGTCCGAAAAATTTTTAAATATTATTTTTATGCTTATTATATGTGAATTAATGTGTGTGAAAGTTTCGTATGAAAATTTGATCGTTTGTGTGCTTAATTTGACAAAAAGGACTTAATCGTGTAAAGTGCAAAAGTTGCAAACTATAGTGAAAAGTGCTAAAATGATAATGGCCTTTTAATATGAGGTATTAAAAGGGAAAATAGCCTATTTTTAAGGTTAGTGGGTAGTATATGACAATAGTAACCTTAAGTTATATGTTATAAAATCTTATAATATAAGGTTATATTAGTAAATAAATAAATAACATATTATATGTTAAATAAAACACATGAAAAGCCATTATCATCTTTCTTTTTCTTAATGCCGAATGTGCTAAGGAAGAAAAGAGAAATACAAGCTTAAATTTCGGCACTTGTAAGCTTAAATCCAAGGTTAGTTTGATTTCGGTTTTTGATAATTTTTACGTTTTTGTAATCGTTGCTTCGAATACTATCCGACCCATGCTAGAATTTTTGAGATTAGTGTGTATGTGATGTTCGGCCATGATAGAAGCTTATGCTTTGTGATGTTTGATGAATATATGTTAAAGTTATGTTATAGATTAAAATGTTTTGTATTGGAAATTTTGGTGAATTTGAGTATTTTGGGCTAAATTGCAAAAATAAAATTTTGAAGGGTTAAAATGCAAAATAAATGAAATAAATGGACTTGTATAGTCCCTATGAATATTCGGCCCTTAGGTTGTGTAATGAAATTTTGTGTATTTTGTGTTTTGTGCAAATAGGACTAAATTGTAAAAATGTGAAACATTAAGGGTAAAATGGTAATTTGCCTATTTATGTGTTTTGGGACTAAATTGAGATGAAATGTGTTTGAATGAGCTAAATTTTAATGTGTTTAGATCAAGAACAAAGAAAAACGGATTTGGATCGGGGAAAGGTAAAGGTTATCGAATAGCCGGTCTTCGTTGTCCGTCGATAGTCGAGGTAAGTCTATAAGCAATTTAATATTGTTAATATCATTTATAACCTTTATTATATGTTGAATTATGAAATTATGGTTATAGAATTTGTTAAAGCCGAATGTGGATAGTGATTTTGTAATGAAATGTTGCTAAATTTTGATTGAAATGATATATTTAAGTGATATGAATAATGTGTGATTTATGTAATTTTGGGCAGCATATAATGTGAATGAGATGGTAATAATACCGTTATTCGGGCTTCGAGCCTAGCAGGCCTTGTGCCGGTGAATTATATCAGCTTATTGCCTAGCGGGCTAAATGCCAATGTTTAAACTTGGACCTCAGTCTAGCAGAGCTTAATCTTGGGTGTATTTCGAGCTTTGATGCCTAGCGGGCTTAATGCCGATGATTTATAATACGGCGTAAGCTTACAAAATGGTGGAGTTATGGTGATAAATGAATAAGCTAAAGCTTATTCAAGGGAATTAAATAATTTGGCCACAAGGTATGTATTGACTTGAGTATATATTTATATGTGATGTTAGCGATTGAGTAAATTATAGACAATGTGTTATGCATTTGGTATCTTGGACATGTGGAAATTTGATATTGATTAGATGTTGTTCATTGACCAATTTTGAATATTGAATGATTATATGAGTATGGATACATAAGTATATTCGGTTATATGGAAATTTTATAGATAGATAATCGGTCGTGTGGAATTAACCCTATAATTATGTGTATATTCGAATGTATGGGATGAGGTTGAACTTAGTACCTATTAAATGAGTGATATATGGCTTCGATGATTAATGTGTACTATGTGTTTAAATTAAGATTATATAAAGAATAGAGTATAATAGTGAATAGTTGATTATATTGTTTTAATTGCTTAAGGCTTACTAAGCTAAGTAGCTTATTTCGTGTGTTTGTTACTTTGTTTTATAGATTTTGATCAAGCTACGAGCTCAGGGGATCATCAGCAAAGTCATCCACACTATCATCCTATTTGGTACTTATAATCTTAGTTTCTGAATCAAAGGCATGTATAGGTTAGACTAAGTTTTTAAACCCATGAATTTTGTCTTGTATATAAGTAAAGCCATGCGAAAATGGCTAAGTTATGATACTCTGATCTTAAATGAATGTGGCTTTGATACATGTTCTTTATGGCTGTATATTCTGTAATATGAGTTGCATGGATGGATGTTTAGTTAACTATCATGACATTCATGTCATCCATTTAATTAGTCATTTACTCATTATGTCAATAAAGTGAGAAATACATTTTAGTTTAGTATAGATATTCATAAGGTTGACCTAAATGTCAAGTTTGCCATTGAACAAGATTGATTTTGCAAGGTACGGTAGTTGATTACAATTGAGTAGTTAATATTTGTGGATATATGTGAATGTGTTTGATTCAGTAGTTCAGGAAAAAGAGTTATTAAAGTGAGATATATATATACACGCATATTTAGCTTTGATGTTAGTTATTTTGTTTAGGTTTATTAATAACGGATATGTGCATATTTAGTCATTGCATATTAGGTGACCAAATAAACAGTGGTAAGGTTATTTAATGAAACATACTTCTATGTGAATTCAGCTAAATAGTTATAATATGTCTTTGCTTTTCTTTTCTTTAAAATGCTAAGTAGATTATGAAGTTACATTACACTTTATGTATTCGATTATGTCTGTTTGAGTCGTAAACATTTGATATGTTTTGTATTATGTGTAGTAATGCCCTTTAACCCTAATTTAGCGACGGATACAGGTTAGGGGTGTTACATTTGATTGGTATCAGAGCCTACGGTTTAGTCGATTCTAGGACTACCGTAGCGTGTGTGTCTAGCTATACATGCCTTAACTTTATAATACGATAGTGTGGTGACTTCTGACATTTAAATTGTGTTTTATATAGTAAATGGATCCTGACAGATCCGTAGCTGATGATGTAGAGAGCGTAGCGCCTGATCCCGCACATAGGTCAGCGTCGGTAGACTCTCGACCTATCTCCGGTAGCCATGAGGGGGAGGCTAAGCAAGCCTTCTACCAGATGATGAATGAATGGTTTACCCAATTTATTCGGGCTAATCCGGCTGTACAACAACCTCCACCCCTGAATAATCCAACTCTGATACCTTCAGCACCTCCGATGATAGATCCGACGAGATCTAGCAGGCCTCTCATTGATAAAATCAGGAAATACTGGGCTGAAGAATTTAAAGCTAATGATGATGACGACGCGGAACGAGCTGAGATGTGGCTTGATAATACTATTCATGTGCTTGATGAGATGTCATGTACTCCAGATGAATACTTGAAGTGTGCTATATCCTTATTACGGGACACCGCATATCCTGGTGGAATACACTAGTATCGGTGGTTCCGAGGGAGAAAGTGACACGGGAATTCTTTCGGATAGAATTCGTGAAAGAGTACATCATCGAGATTCATTGATCGAAGCGAAAAGAATTTCTCGGAATTGAAACAGGGTCGAATGACCGTGACTGAGTATGAACGGAAATTTGTCAGACTGAGCCGATATGCCCGTGAATGTGTGTCAACTGAAGCCATTATGTGTAAAAGATTTGAAGACGATCTGGATGAATATATTAAGTTGCTAGTCGGCATACTCGAGATTAAAGAGTTCGTGGTACTTGTCGAACGAGCTTGCAAAGTCGAAGAGCTTGGAAAAGAGAAAAGAAAAAGCCGAGTTTGAAGCTAGAGACATTCGAAAAAGATCATCGAGTAAGACCTTTCATTCCGCATCAAAGAAGTTTAAAGATGAATCCAGTCGACATAAGGCTACTTCAGACTTCTCTAGACGAGATCGACCTCCTACGGGTTCCCGAGCCACTTCGATGGCTAGTGTTGGTAATGTTCAGCAGAACCGGGCTGAGTGCAAGCATTGTAGAAAATGGCATTCTGGGAGTTGTAGATTTCGTGATCGGTCCCGCTTTAAATGTGGATCGTCGGATCATTTTATTTGAGAGTGCCCGATGCTAGCCAGAGCAAAATATGGCTCGAGAATACAAGACCGAAGCTACGCTGCAAGACGCAGAGCGCACCACCCGAGCATTCGAGAAATGTAAGTGGCAGTCAGAAAGGAACCAAAGACACTGCAGTTTGATCAGAGGCTCGTGCACCTGCTAGAGCATATGCTGTACGTTCCAGAGAGGATGCTTCTTCCCCAGATGTTATCACCGGTACTTTCACTCTTTATGATACTCGTGATTGCATTGATTGATCCGGTTCGACTCATTCATATGTGTGTGAAACTTTAGTATCCGTGAGGACTCTACCGTTGAGTCTCATCGAGTTTGTGATTCGTGTATCAAACCCCTTGGGTCGATGTGTTCTGGTTGATAAAGTGTGTAAAAGTTGCCCGTTGATGATTCGAGATTCATGCTTCACAGCTGATTTAATGTTGTTGCCTTTCGACGAGTTCGATATAATTTTAGGGATGGACTGGTTAACTTTGCATGATGCTGTTGTTAATTGCAAAAGAAAGACCCTTGATTTGAGATGTCAGAACGGTGAAGTTATCCGAATTGAATCTAATGACCTGAATGGGTTACCGGTAGTAATCTCCTCGATGTTAGCTCATAAGCATGTGAGAAAAGGGTGTGAAGCTTACTTGGCTTATGTGTTGGATATTAAAGTTACCGAGAAGCGATTGAATCCGTACGATTTGTGTGCGAGTATCCGGATGTGCTTCGAAGAACTCTGGGTTTACCACCTGTTCGAGAAATAGAGTTTGGTATCGAATTAATATCGGGGACGACTTCGATTTCAATAGCCCCGTATCGAATGGCACCTACAGAATTAAAAGAGTTGAAAGCACAGTTGCAAGAGTTAACAGATAGGGGCTTTGCACGCGACCGAGCTTCTCTCCTTGGGGTGCACAGTTTTATTTGTGAAAAGAAAGACGGGACTATGCGAATGTGCATCGACAGCGACTACCAACAAGGTAACTATAAAGAATAAATACCCGTTGCCACGGATTGACGATTTGTTCGATCAGTTGAAAGGAGCTTCAGTGTTTTCAAAGATATATTTGAGATCGAGCTATTATCAGTTGCGAGTCAGAGATTCTGATGTGCCAAAGACTGCTTTTCGAATGAGGTACGGATATTATGAGTTTCTGGCTATGCCTTTTGGGCTTACTAATGCACCTACTGTTTTTATGGATCTGATGAATCAGATTTTCAGACCGTATTTGGATCGATTTGTGGTAATGTTTATAGATGATATTCTAATCTACTCCAGAAATGAAACCGAGCATGCTGAGCATCTGAGACTGGTGCTACAAACTTTGCGAGATAAACAGTTGTATGCAAAGTTTAGTAAATGTGAATTCTGGCTGAACGAAGTTAGCTTTCTGGGCCACGTTGTTTCAGCAACAGGCATTTGGGTAGATCCGAATAAAGTATCGGCTATACTTGATTGGAAACCACTGAAGAATTTTTCTGAAATTCAAAGTTTTCTAGGACTTACTGGTTACTACAGACGATTTGTGAAAGGTTTTTCTATAATAGCTACCCCGTTGACAAAGCTATTATAGAAAGACGTTAAATTTGAATGGTCGGAAAAGTGTCAGAAAAGCTTCAATCAGTTGAAAACTCTTTTGACCGAAGCTCCAGTGTTAGTTTAGCCTGAATCGAGTAAAGAATTTGTTATTTATAGTGATGCTTCTTTGAATGGTTTGGGTTGCGTTTTGATGTAGGAAGGCAAAGTCGTAGCCTACGCTTCGAGACAATTGAAGCCGCATGAAAGAAATTACCCGACACATGATTTGGTGCTAGCAGCTATTGTGTTCGCGTTGAAGTTTTGGCGTCATTACCTGTTCGGGGAGAAATGTCATGTCTATTCAGATCACAAAAGTTTGAAGTATCTGATGACATAGAAAGACCTGAACCTGAGACAACGCAGATGGTTAGAGAGCATTGAAAGATTACGAATTAGTGATTGATTACCATCCGGGAAAGCTAATGTTATTTGCGGATGCTCTAAGCGAAAATCATTATTTGCTCTTCGTACGTTGAACGCATATATGGCTACTTCTGATGATGGTTCGATAGTAGCCGGATTAAAGGCAAGACCGTTGTTTATTCAACAAATTTGTGATGCCCAAAAAGTTGACAAAGATTTGTTAGCAAGACGAGTTCGATGTGAAAGAAATGTTGAGTCGAGTTTGAATAGATGAGAATGATGTTTGAAGTTCAAAGACCGAATGTGTGTTCCGAGGAATTTAGATTTGATTGAGATGATATTGAATGAAGCTCACGATGAGCCGATTGTGCAGTACATCGGGTAGCACAAAAATGTATAATGATCTGAAACAGTTTTATTGGTGGCCTGGTATGAAACGAGACATATCTAATTTTTCCTCGAAGTGCTTAATTTGTCAGCAAGTAAAAGCCGAACATCAGGTGCCTTCTGGGTTACTTCAACCGATCATGATACCTGAATGGAAATGGGACAGAATTTCTATGGATTTTGTATCCGGTTTGCCTATAACACCGAGCAAGAAAGATGCGATGCAGGTTATAGTGGATAGATCGACCAAATCAGCTCACTTTGTTCCGGTTAAACGGACTATTCGCTCTATAAACTCATTTGAGTTGTATGTATCTCAAATTGTGAGATTACATGGTGTACCGAGTTCCATTGTTTCGGATAGAGATCTGAGATTTACATCGCGATTTTGGAAGAAGTTGCAAGATGCTTTAGGTACTAAACTCCACTTTAGCACAGCCTTCCATCCGCAGACGGATGGTCGGTTTGAGCGAACCATTGGATACTTGAGGACATGTTGAGATGTTGCGTCCTTGAGTTTGAAGGTACGTAGGAAAGATACTTACCTTTGATTGAATTTTCTTATAATAACAGTTTTCAATCTAGTATTAAAATGGCACCTTACGAAGCTCTATACGGCCGCAAGTGTCGTACACCATTGTATTGGACCGAGCTCGGTGAAAATAAAATACACGGGTTGATTTGATTAAAGAAACCGAGCAGAAGGTGGCTATAATCGAGAGATAGTTTGAAAGTCGCATCGGATCGCTAAAAGTCCTACGCTGATTTGAAAGCGTAAAGACATTGAGTTTGGATCGAGATCGGGTATTTTTGAAAGTTTCACCGTGGAAGAAAGTACTCCGATTTGGTCGAAAAGGCAAACTAAGTCCGAGATTCATCGGACCGTATGAGATCATTGAACGTATCGGGCCTGTGGCTTATAGATTGAAGTTGCCTTCTGAATTAGAAAAGATACACAATGTATTTCATGTTTCGATGCTTC
The DNA here is from genome assembly GCA_025698515.1 of Gossypium sturtianum. Taxonomy (NCBI): domain Eukaryota; kingdom Viridiplantae; phylum Streptophyta; class Magnoliopsida; order Malvales; family Malvaceae; genus Gossypium; species Gossypium sturtianum. The sequence continues at coordinate 36,524,213 of CM046954.1, forward strand.
GTAGATATAGATCGGATCCGTCACATGTGATTTCTCCGTCTGAAATTGAAATCTGGTCTGATATGACGTACGAGGAGGAACCGATTCGCATTTTAGCCCGTGAAATGAAAGAGTTAAGAAACAAGAAAATTCCGTTAGTAAAAGTACTATGGAATTGACACGGAGTAGAAGAGGCTACGTGGGAGCCTGAGGATTCAATGAGGCAACAATATCCAACTTTGTTTAACGGTAAGATTTTCGGGGACGAAAATCCCTAAGGGGAGAGAGTTGTAACAGTCTGAATTTGACCTTAATCGGAACGGTGGTTTCGGGACCATGAATTCGAGTCTAAAAAATTTTTAAATATTATTTTTGATGCTTATTATATGTGAATTAATGTGTGTGAAAGTTTTGTATGAAAATTTGATCGTTTGTGTGCTTAATTTGACAAAAAGGACTTAATCGTGTAAAGTGAAAAAGTTGCAAACTATAGTGAAAAGTGCTAAAATGATAATGGCTTTTTAATATGAGGTATTAAAAGGGAAAATATCCCATTTTTAAGGTTAGTGGGTGGTATATGACAATAGTAACCTTAAGTTATATGTTACAAAATCTTATAATATAAGGTTATATTAGTAAATAAATAAATAACATATTATATGTTAAATAAAACACATGAAAACCCATTATCATCTTTTTTTGTTTCTTAAGGCCGAATGTGCTAAGGAAGAAAGAGAAATACAAGCTTAAATTTGGCACTTGTAAGCTTAAATCCAAGGTTAGTTTGATTTTGGTTTTGATAATTTTTACGTTTTTGTAATCGTTGTTTGAATACTATCCAGACCCATGCTAGAATTTTTGAGATTAGTGTGTATGTGATGTTCGGCCATGATAGAAGCTTATGCTTTGTGATGTTTGATGAATATATGTTAAAGTTATGTTATAGATTAAAATGTTTTGTATTGGAAATTTTGGTGAATTTGAGTATTTTGGGCTAAATTGCAAAAATAAAATTTTGAAGGGTTAAAACACAAAATAAATGAAATAAATGGACTTGTATAGTCCCTATGAATATTCTGCCCTTAGGTTGTGTAATGAAATTTTGTGTATTTTGTGTTTTGTGCAAATAGGACTAAATTGTAAAAATGTGAAACATTAAGGGTAAAATGGTAATTTGCCTATTTATGTGTTTTGGGATTAAATTGAGATGAAATGTGTTTGAATGAGCTAAATTTTAATGTGTTTAGATCAAGAACAAAGAAAAATGGATATGGATCGGAGAAAGGCAAAGGTTATCGAATAGCCGGTCTTCGTTGTCCGTCGATAGTCGAGGTAAGTCTATAAGCAATTTAATATCGTTAATATCATTTATAACCTTGATTATATGTTGAATTATGAAATTATGGTTATAGAATTTGTTAAAGCCGAATGTGGATAGTGATTTTGTAATGAAATGTTGCTAAATTTTGATTGAAATGATATGTTTAAGTGATATGAATAATCTGTGATTTATGTAATTTTGGGCAGCATATAATGTGAATGAGATGGTAATAATACCATTATTCAGGCTTGAGCCTAGCGTGCCTTATCTTGGGAGAATTATATCGGGCTTATTGCCTACTTGAGGCTAAATGCTAGTGTTTAAACTTGGACCTCAGTCTAGCAGCTTAATGCTTGGGGTGTGTATTCGAGCTTTGATGCCTAGCGTGGTTAATGCCAGTGATCTATAATACGAGCATAAGCTTACAAAATGGTGGAGTTATGGTGATAAATGAACAAGCTAAAGCTTATTCAAGGGAATTAAATAATTTGGCCACAAGGTATGTATTGACTTGAGTATATATTTATATGTAATGTTAGCGATTGAGTAAATTATAGACAATGTGTTATGCATTTGGTATCTTGGACATGTGGAAATTTGATATTGATTAGATGTTGCTCATTAACCAACATTTGAATATTGAATGATTATATGAGTATGGATACATAAGTATATTCGGCTATATGGAAATTTTATGGATAGATAATCGGTCATGTGGAATTAACCCTATAATTATATGTATATTCGAATGTATGGGATTAGGTTGAACTTAGTACCTATTAAATGAGTGATATATGGCTTTGATGATTAATGTGTACTATGTGTTTAAATTAAGATTATATAAAGAATAGAGTATAATAGTGAATAGTTAATTATATTATTTTAATTGCTTAAGGCTTACTAAGCTAAGTAGCTTATTTAGTGTGTTTGTTACTTTGTTTTATAGATCTTGATCAAGCTACGAGCTCAGGGGATCATCAGCAAAGTCATCCACACTATCATCCTATTTGGTATTTATAATCTTAGTTTCTGAATCAAAGGCATGTATAGGTTAGACTAAGTTTTTAAACCCATGAATTTTGTCTTGTATATAAGTAAAGCCATGCGAAAATGGCTAAGTTATGATACTCTGATCTTAAATGAATGTGGCTTTGATGCATGTTCTTTATGGTTGTATATTCTGTAATATGAGTTGCATGGATGGATGTTTAGTTAACTATCATGACATTCATGTCATCCATTTAATTAGTCATTTACTCATTATGTCAATAAAGTGAGAAATACATTTTAGTTTAGTATAGATATTCATAAGGTTGACCTAAATGTCAAGTTTGCCATTGAACAAGATTGATTTTGCAAGGTACAGTAGTTGATTACAATTGAGTAGTTAATATTTGTGGATATATGTGAATGTGTTTGATTCACTAGTTCAGGAAAAAGAGTTATTAAAGTGAGATATATATATACACGCATATTTAGATTTGATGTTAGTTATTTTGTTTAGGTTTATTAATAACAGATATGTGCATATTTAGTCATTGCATATTAGGTGACCAAATAAACAGTGGTAAGGTTATTTAATGAAACATGCTTCCATGTGAATTCAGCTAAATAGTTATAATATGTCTTTTCTTTTCTTTTCTTTAAAATGCTAAGTAGATTATGAAGTTACATTACACTTTATGTATTCGATTATGTCTATTTGAGTCGTAAACATTTGATATGTTTTGTATTATGTGTAGTAATGCCCTTTAACCCTAATTCGGCGACGGATACAGGTTAGGGGTGTTACATACGTCGTACCATTTGGGGTATGGGGGCCATATTGGTTCTATATAAAAAGGGGATACATCATGTGCGTCAAACAAAGTTTGGTACAAATCCTTATACGTGATTGGGATGGGTGCGAACTGAGGTTTTTCTGAGTTCGGTCTTGGATTGGGTTCTTGCCTTGGGGAGACCTGATGGCTGGTAGTTACCATCCTTGGTCAAGCTTCATCGTAATTGGCTCCGAATGGCCCTTGTTATACCTACTGGTACTATTCGCTTCCTTTTCCTTCTTCTTCGGGGCCTTTAACGTCCACTCTCCCCTTTCATTTGTTTCTACCAGAACAACCGGTTTGGCTCGATCATTCTCCGGGTTAAAACCTGAGTTCATCGAGAAATTCAACAGGGCCGAGGTATCAGTATGACATTGGGGTCTGATAATGAAGGGTACCCCATGCGAATGCGTGTCTGGTTGAGTCGGGACACTTATTGAGGAAAAACCTGGGGAATAAATGATGTCTTCATCATCATCCCCACTGTTGACCACTGGGCCACTCCTTTTTCAAGTCTTCCGGCTAGTAACTGAGTTAACTGGCCCATCATATTCCTTTGGAAATCTAGCATTTGTTCCCGCATTTCTGTTGAATCTTGGTCAATTTCCCCTGCATCTGTATTTGCATTTGCTCTATTCTCTCCAACCTTTGTTCCATGTTTTCCAGGTTAACTGAATTATTCTTATCTAATTAGGGTCCTTTTGTAAAAGTCTAATGCAAATGATGCAATGTAATGCACATGCATGAATGCAAAAAAGGCATCGATTCAAATTCAATTTCATTTAGAAAACTTTATTAGAAAACAAAATCCTTTACATAAAATAGACTACAAATATGCTTTCGCCCTAAGGCCCAAGGTTTTGATTTTCCCAAACAACAAGGCTAGCTCTCGACCACGATCTGACTATAGCTCATATTTCGTGCTCAATGTATCAGCCTGTACTGCCAAAGTCTGTAAGTGATCAGCTACCTCCCGAATCTGAACTATGGCTTCACCCATAAGATAGTCCCAATTTCTAACTTGATCATGCGAATGATGGAGCTCTTCCTTCCAATGCCCTTCTCTTGTTTCCAGAAGCTCGATCCGGATTTCACAATTCTGCAATGTCGATTCTAAGTTTTCAATCTTGCCCTTCATTTCCTCAATCTTGTTCAGACTTGACTTCAACTCGTTTGCAGAATTACGGCTTCGATGGTGGTGAAGAGACAGTCCCAGTTCAGCCACTCTAGCTTTTAATCCACTTTTCTCATTTTGGCTTTCTGCCAAATTTCTTTCTAGGGCTTCGTTTCGCATCTGCATCTCTAGGAACTTCCTCTCCCAATGGTCAGCTTTGGCCTTTTCCTCTTGAATCTCCTGTTGCCACTGTTCCGAAGTCTTCCCCAATTCGGCATTTTTCATTGATAGGCGCAGCTTCTTATACTCTGTCTTTAGGCTGTCTAGGTCTTTCTCGACCCTTTTCTTCCCTTTTCTTAATTTTTCGACCTCTAATTTCTGAACATCCACGTCTAACCTCAGATACATTGTCTCTTCTTCCAACTTCTCCATCCTCTTTCCAAGCTCCAAACTCATCTTTTCAAAATCTTGTTTTATGATCTCTAATTCTGATGGGACCACTTGCAAGCATTCCTCTCTTGATCGAGTGCCTTCTGGATTCAGCTCGGAGATGTTATCATTAATCCTTCTAATCCTCCATCCACTGTATTCTGGGGTCGTCATTGGGCCTGCGGATAATCTCTTCATCCTACGAATCTGATTCCAAGCACCAGAAATCTCCTTAACCCTCTTCTTATAGTTTTCCCCTCTGTATGAGAACTCACATTGAGCCAGCTCATATGTCGTTGGTACAAACTGTCTTGATCCATATTGCCTCAGTACAAGCAAAGAAGCATACCCAACGGCTCCCCAAATTCCAAGTAAAGGAACCCAGTCAAAACTCCCACACCGATAAAGGATTTCGTCAGGAATCATCCAAAGAGCCCTCCATTCGATGTCTTCCTCTTGAAGGTTTTGAAGGAGCGCCATCCAGTTTTTCTCGGACACGTCTTCTCTCCTGGGTGTAGCCACTATTTCTTTTAATGGAGAATAACTCTCAGAAAAAACTCGATAAGAAACTTTCTCCACTTTCCAGAAATGACTGTTGAACCAGGCTAATAACAACTGTGCGCATCCAATGAACCTGCCTTCACCTGCTCTCCGACATGCATTCAAAGATCTGAACATTTCGGCTAAGATTGCAGATACAGGTGTGACCCCTTTGTCAAGTCGATCGAATAGATCAGTAACTGCTTTATCTACATGTCTTAGAGCTTTAGGGAAGATTACCAAACCGTAAATACACAAGGCAAAGACGTCAATCTTCTTCTTTACATCTGGATGTGTTAGGATCAAGTCCCTCAAACTCACCCAAGGTATGCATTTACCCTCACATTTTTCTTGAATTCTGGCTGCAACCCACTGCTCACTCATCCCGGTGATATTCATTAACTTCTTCATAAAAGTTGGGACACTAGCAGCCCTAGAATAAGCTTTGTCGACTTGTATCCTTGGACAGCGAAGCAAGGTTGTATATTCCTCCACCGTGGGCACTAAATCTACTTTCCCGAAAGAGAAACAACTATAAGCAGAATTCCAAAACTGAGTCATAGCCCGGAACAGATGCTTATCTACCTTGACGTCGAGCAAATAAGGTGGATCGCCATAATTACGATAGAACAGCTACTTTGCCTCATCGTCCCACTGGGTCCATATTCCTTTTAACTCTTGGAGCTCATTTTGCGTGACACTAATACGAGCAAAAATTCAGAGTTCCGATACATACCCCTCAGCTAAGCTATCCCCTTTCTCTAATTACGTTTGCTCTGACCACATGCAGACGGTTGCATTGTCTTCCACTTTATCAAGGAATTCGTTCTCCATAACCAGCTTTCTAACTTAGAAACTAACCGTGAATTGATACCTCTTAAAATATGAAATGACATGCACAAAAATTAAAACACAACAAGTTAGTACCATGGAATAAAATATAAAGCAAGTAAAATAAACAAACACATATCTGGGTAACTACTAAGGTTTGGCATAGTTCTACTTAGGGTAAGTCCTTATGTTTTCTACGTGTGGTTTTAGCTCTAAAGTTGAGGTACCCGAACCAGCAGATTCCTCGATCCTCACCCATTATAGGCTCATACGGACCGAGTTCGGTTCGGGGGAATACATTTCCCTATGGCCATGCGGAAGTGAAAACTTCACGAAGACATAGGTACAGATGTATCCCAGAAGCAATCCACTAGCCCATGCGGAAGTGAAAACCTCACGAAGGCATAGCTTCTCGCTCCCACTTAAAGGTGCGACCACAACGGTCATGCAATGCAATGCAGAGATATTTTATAAAATAGAACCACATGCAATAAAAAGGATCATGGTTTTTCAAATCAAACTTTTAAATTTGGACAAAAGGACAAGAAATAATCAATTTTACGGCTTGACTCTCTTATTGTCCCCAGCGGAGTCGCCAAGCTGTCAAAACCATTTTTATATTTGGAAATTGGGGGTCGACTTTAAAAAAACAGGAGTCGCCACCAATCCTTTTTTACTTAGGTGTGATTGGATCACCTTATAAAATATTTTATTTCAAAACATTGATTTTGGTCCACGAAATACAAGAAAACGGGTTTGGGAGTCGGTTACGTACGAGGAAGGGTTAGCACCCTCGTAACGCCCAAAATTTGGTACCTAATTGATAACCTCATGTCCTAATGTCGAAATTTTTGAAAAATTTAAAATACGATCCTTTTATTTGAAAGAAAGCCAAGACTTACCTATCTCAAAGAAATAAAAATGCTATACCCAATAAGTTAGGATGTAACATCTCATGACTTCAAAACTAGGCTCGCCTTTATTTGTAGAAAATATCTACCTCGAGACACAAAACATCACATCCAATAAGTTAGGATACAACATTTTGAATTCTCGAGAATAAGTTTTGATTTGAGGTTTATAAGTTTCAATTTCGAAAGAAAATGAATACTTAATATTTTAAGTTCAACGGAAAAATTGAAACCCAGTGAGTTAGGGCATAATTTTTCTCGAAGCCCCCAAATATTATGTATCATCGTATTTAAAAATATTTGAATAAAATGCATCAATTCAAAAGGTATTTTTTTAAAAAAAATGGTTTTGGAGTAGGATGTGGCATATATATTACAAAATATCGATTTCAAATAGCAATTCTCCATAATTATGAATCATATTAACAAATAACATTAATATAGACAATTAACGAAAGAATTATATAAGACAACAAGTAATAAATAAAAAACTATGCTAAAGTAATCATAAAATAAATAATAAATAAAAGAGCATGAACAAACAAATATAAATAAACATAAGATATAAAGCAATAAATAACGAAAAAAAAAAAACTCCTAAGTAAATATGAACTTTACATGCAAGATTAAGTGCAAAATAAATCAACGTAAAATAGGAGACATATATCAAATAATAAATAAATATAAAAAAATTTATAAAAATGATATGGCAAAATCTAAGAAAAATAGTATATATGTTCTTGAGAAAATAAATAAAATGCATTTTGAAATAACTAAATGATTTATAACTTTAAATAATAAAAAAACATATTTATAATAATCTAATACATATAAAAACTATATATTTAAGAATAAACAATATAAACAATACAAAATCATATACAATATTTAGGATAAAATAATTTAAAAGTTATATATATAATAAAATATAATACCATATAATTCACAAAATTTATAATGTATAATATAATAACTAATGTACATGTTTTTTAAAATAATATATAATATATGAATAATATTAAACTTAATAAAATAAAATAATAGATAATAATTTAATACATTATAATATTGAAATAATTAAAAATAAGAGTAAAACAAAAAGAATTAAATGAACAAGGATCAAATCAGAAAATAAATAAAAAATCAGGGGCAAAATTATAAAAAAGGGATGATATTGAAATATGCGCCAAAATATAAGGACTTATTGGGCAATTATGCCCTATCTCTTAAACGACACCGTTTTGATATCCGCCTTTAAATAGCCCGAGGGACCAAATTGAAACATAAGAAATAATTCTGGGCCCAATTGTAAGTAAAGAAAAAATATAACTGGACGAAATTATAAAATTGAAATAATGCGGAGGGGCCAAAAAGTCAATTAGACCCTTCTATAAAAATGCGCGGATCCTCCCCGGGTTTCGGGTCAACGCGCGGATCCTTGCCCTGAACGACGTCGTTTTATGCTTATTAGCTTAAGCAAAAACGGCGTCGTTTTAGTACTGCTATATAAGTCAGTTTTAACACCAAAAAAATTCATTTAAACCTTATTTTTTTAAAAAATTCAAAAAATTCTCTCAAATCCTCTAGCCACCCGATTGGGTTCCGGTCACCGGACCTAAGGGCCACCGCCTCACGCGCCATCGTCGGCTCCGCCAGATACGGCAGCCGGAGGTGGAAAACTTCACTTCTTCCGTGCGAATCGAAAGGTATACTTGTGCCCTTTTTTTTATTTTAGTAGTATTTTTTGTAAAAAATGCATAAATCAAAGGAGAATAAAAGAAAAATGAAAATAGATATTCGGAAATTACCTCTGTATTTGGGTTTTCTCTGTTTTTATTGTATATCTCTGTTTCTTTTTTTGTCCGTTTTATAGATTTGGTTAGGGTTTTTATAACCCTAAAATAAATCGAAAAAGAAAGAAAATAAATGTAGAATCCTATTTTGCTGCCACTGTCCCTTTTCTTTCCTTGTTTTGCAGGTGAACGGCGCGGATTTCGGCGATGGGGCGTTATTCGCGCGTGGATCGCGGCTTGACGAGGGCTATGTTGAGGCTGCTATGGGTGCTTGCGGCGCAGTGGAAACCTAGGGCTTCCTGTGTCCGCAAGCTATTTGGGCCACTGGGTTTAGGTTTAGTATTGGGCTAATCGGGTTTGGGGTAGAGTAGTGGGTTTGAGGGTGTAATTGGGCCACGGGTAGTTTGGGCTAATTGTTTTGTAACTGGACTGTAAAAAAAAATTAATTTTTTTATTTTTTATTTTTATTTATTTAAGCCTGGGCAATAATGGGCTACTACAGGTACCAATTAGGACCTAATTGCAAAGGGGCTAAAAATTATATTAAATCCAAATAAAAAGTCACATTTCTAACGTTTGACGAGTGGTCCATGCATTTTACGTGGGGGATCATAGCAATGGTCCAACTTTTTGCAATGAGTAGACGTAAGACCCACGTTTTTATTGACGACCTGGAAACATCTATGTGGTTTTCCATATACATGCAAAGATTATATTTTTACCTGTTCGACAATCCGGCGACGGAGGACTTGTTCACGGTCCAGGATTTTAATGGCGACACACTCGCCGGTCTCCACATTTTTAGCGAATTTAACCTTCGCAAAGCTCCCCTCGCCCAACGTTCTTCCCAGTTCGTACTTCCCCACACGTGTCCTCCTCGTCCGTACCTGCCCCGCGGTATTATTACTACTCTTATTCGTGCTCATTTTCCTGCCTTAAACCGTCCGTACAGATTTCCCCTTTTTTAGGGGGGGTTCTTTGGCGTGGGGAGAATTGACGAGAGAAAGAAAAAAAGCGGAAATGTGGTGGTGAGGGGGAAGAAAACGGCGGAGGCAACGGCGAGGGAGTGGCAGGAAAGATTTGAAGGGAAGCATGGAATTATAGATATCGAGGCATTTGAGGGATTATATTGGTGAGCGGGAAATGTGGGGCCCGGAAGATAATGACGTGGATCCGGAAACATAGTTGTTCCTTCCGTGGCTGCCTTTTTAATTTACTAATTTAACCCTTCTGATCTTATCTATTAAATTTGCGTTTTAGAAAACGAGTTTACGTAGAATGGGGCAAAAGACAATTATCCCCTCCCATCATTTCTTTCTTTAAAAGGAAACAAAACACGTGGGTTAACGAGTATCGTGTAGGAGTGGATTTATTTTTTTGCTTTATTACTTGTCTCGTTTTTCATATTTTAAAAAGTAGAATAAACTATAAAAATACTCTTTTTTTGTTTGTGTCGGATCATATATTAATTATTTATATTTAAAATATTATATTTTAATAACTTATATTGTTGTTTTGTTATAAAATAGTCACTCTGTTGTTAAACTTCGTTACTTCACTAACGACGATCTTATATGACAGTCTAAATAAATTTTAAGTGTCAACTACAAGTGAGACGATAATAGATTTTTAATTAAATAAATATAATTGATTAAAAATTTTAAATTAATTACACCTTGAATTGAAAAAGAAAAATCGTTCGTGTCTTTTTTCTTTTAGTTTTCTTTTCTATTTTGACTGAAAAAACTATTCACATCCAAGTTGGCATTTAAAATCCATTTGGGCTGCCATGTAGGATTGCCGTTAGGGAGGTAACGGAGCTTAACAACAGAATGACTACTTCGTAACAAAATGATAACGTAAATGACTAAAACATAACATTTCAAACATAAATAACTAAAATGTAATTTGAGGCAAACAAAAGTATTGTTGTAGTTTACTCTAAAAAGTATTTTATTTATTTATAATTCTAAATTGAGAAAAATTAATATTTTTCCATTCTTATCCTATTTGAAATATTATTTTGACTTAATTCCCAATTTGATAATTATTTTTCTCAAATACTTAAATTTTTTATCTGAAGTATGCAAATGTGAATGTTTTTAGTTGAACAAAAAATTGTACACACAATCACATTTTTTAAATTTTTAACACAAATTTTAAGAAATTATTTTTAGAAATATATATTATTTAAAAATATTTTATTTGAATTAAATAATGTGGTAAAGAAAAAAGCTACCGTTTCTCCCTGTTACTCTCTCATTCACTCCCCCTCTTTAACTAGCAGGAAAGTTGAACAAATATTAAGGTTTGAGACCCAGCTGATTCCTTTCATCTCTACTGCTCCCATTGAAACCAATTCTTCATCTCTTCTCTTATATTTTAAATTTTCTATTCAAAATATTTACTGGAAACCTTCTGGGGATACATGTCTCTGAAAGGGTAAAATATTTTAATATAATTTGTTACTCTGTTGAAGAGTATTAAGGTTCATGATAAAATGAACCGATGTTCCCTATTCAAGAAAATTAAGGTTGAAGATAGAAACATTTTATGTTTAGGGTTGAGCAAAATTTGATTTTTTAAAATTTTGATAAAGTGGTCTGGGGCAAAATTAGGGGTTGGCAGGCCCGGTCCCCCCTAAAATGGAAAACTTTTCATTTAGACTCTTTAAATTTTTTAAAATTTTAAAATAATAAAGGTAAAATTATACTTTAACCCCTTAAAAATGATAAAAAATTAATTTAATACTTTAAAAATTATAAAGATATAGGCTATTAAAATGATGAAATTACATTTTTACTATTGTAAAAATTACAATTTAATTTTAGTCCCCTAAAAAAATTTCTAGCTTTGCCCCTGAAAGTGGCATATATGTGGATTGTCGTGTGGATGACACGACATTATTTAATTAATTTTTTAAAATTTTAAATTTCAAATTTATTATAAAAACTATTTTTAAAAATTAAAGATCATTAAAATTATTTAAAAAGTATAAAATTTATAAAAAAAATATTTTATTATATTTTAAATTTTATTAAATATTGATATGTTATTATTTACTTGACAATACACGTATATGCCAACACCAGCAAAATTATTATTAATTTTTCTATTTAATAAAAAATACATATTCAAAACTAAAAGAGAAAAAAGATCAAATAAAGAAAATTAAAATAAATATTTTTATGAAGTTTTAGTGGGAAAAAATCATTATGCCTGACCTTAATGCATTTGTAACTTTCATTTGACGTGCACCAATGAAACTCTTCAATCCACAAACCAACCGAGCAAGACTGGTGGTCGTCATCACCATCATAATTGTTATTAGTATTCTCCATAAATCAACCAATAGAGCTCTCTTTTATACCATATATATACTTGCCTTACTCTTCCTATTCAACGTCTCTAACTACTTCATCATGTGTGAACCACTATTTTACTTCTTTTCGTTTTCATCAATTATTATACGGATTTTAAATATAGATATATATTTAAAAATAATTTATTATAAATAATGAATCATATAAATTTAAACTAATTAATCATAATAACACATAAAATTAATAATATAAATACATCGTATTAATAATATTAAATGTATTACAATTATTTATCATGACATTATCATTAAACGTGAATTAGTATTGAATTAACTTATTACCAACTCAACTAACAAAATAAATATATACAATTAATAAAAATAATAAATTGTGCATATTAAAATAAATATGTATAAAATACATCAAAATAAAACTTTGATTGAATGGTAATTTTAATGTTTTATTATTCCAATTGGTGCGAATTTAAATTTCATTATATGCATATTTTTTTAGCTTTGTGAAATAAAATGACTAAAATACTCTCGAATAATATGGCTTATTTTAATTATGAAAGAGTATTTTCTTAATTTCCTTAATCACCAACTCAAAAAAAAACACTCAATAAATACTATAAATAATTTTATTTTAAAGTATAATAAATTAAATAATTATTTTAAAAACAAATTAATTTTTAAATTATTTAGAAAAGTAGGATTTTTTTTTCTGCTACTACATAAGAGAACCGATTCAACATGCATAGAACATGTATGACATTTTATTTTTTATTTTTTTTCTAAAAAAGATAATATTATCAAATGTTAGCCTTTTATGAAACCACAAATGGCAGTTTAATAGAAAGTTGACATGTGAAACTGCCATGTGGCCATTTAACCCATTTTTAAATATACTCTACTTTTTTAAATAATCTAAATTTCATTTTATTTTTTAAATAATGATTTAATTTGCTATTTTTTTATAATAAAACTTACTATTTTGGCATTCAGGTTAAGGGAATAGATAAACAAAAGCAATGTCAGAATTTTTTCAGGGAGTTAAAATTAAACTATAAATTTTTAAATATTAAAATGTAATTTTCTTTTCATATTAACTTGTAATTTTTAAAAATTTTTTGGAGGGACTAAGCTCATCAATTTATAACTTTTGTGCAAAGATCATTCCCATCACTTACGGACAAAGCTAGAAAACTGTTTTAGTGAAGGTTAGAGATGAATCATAAATTATTGGGAGGTCAAATGCAATTTTACCATTATACTACATGTAATTTCCTAAAAATTTAAGGGATTGAATGACAAATCTATCATTTTTAGAGATCAAGAACCTACCTGCCCTCCTTTGTTTTTGTCCCTCTTTCCACCTTGGCACCACCCGTAAAAAAAATTACTTGAGTTTAAAATTTAGATAGTGTTTGTAAATTAACTTAGTAATTGGATTTAGGTGTAATTACTTGTAAATACACAATGATAGCATATTTAGGTAACCATTGTAATTGATGCATTCCATCGAATTGAGTGTAATTGAAACACCCCAATTACACTTTTCAATTTTTAGGAGAGGGTAAAAATTTGAGTAATTACACAAGGTAAAATTCACTCAAATCCATTTTTTTAAATATATATATATATACAAGTTATAAAAATTAAATTATAAACATGAACTTACATGAGTGTTTGGAATAGTTATGGTAAAAAATTTCTTACATTATAAATCCTAAAAAATTATATTATAAAAATAATTTATGTATTTATAAAATTATAACAAAAATATATATTATTTAAATTCTAAAAAATTTCTAAAGTTATTGCTAAAAAGTTTATTATAAAAATAATTTACATGTTATAAAAATATTATGATATATTATTTATAAAAACTTATAATCAAGAAGTATGAACATAACTTATTTATGTTAATGTTATATATTATAAAAATAATATATTTGTTCATAAAAAATTTATAAATTTTTTTATCATAACTTATTTATAAAAAAAATTATAAAGTTATGATAAAAATTATATTATTTATAAGAAGTGTTACTAAAGTTGTTGGATAATTTATAAGGAACACATAAAATATTAAAAAGGGAATAACCCAAAAAATATACACTAGAACAATTAGATAAAATTACATATGATATGTATTTTTCTTCTCATTTTTATTAGTATTTGTATTATCAACTACTTTCTTAGACTAACATAATACATATGATGATTTGATTTTAATTTTTGTTACTTGTTGAGAAATTATTTTTATCACACTAATCATTTTTATAGTAATTAATATTTCTTAAAAATATAAATTATGTAACAATATAATTACAATCTGTACTACCAAACATGACATGGGGAATTATGATATAATTACACTATCATCCAAACACGTCTAGTGAATTACAATTCTTTATAATTACAAAAGAGTGTAAGTAATTACACTTATACTTTCATTCAATTACTTTGTGTTGTCCAAACAGACCCTTAGTTTAAATTTGACATTTAGTCTAGAGTTTGAATTATAAAGAGTTAAATATGCAGTTTACCCCCTGAACTTGTCCAAAAGTACCTAGTTGGTACTTGAACCTTTTTTTTTATACCTGAACTTGTATTTCGTCACACACATTCTCCCAATTTGTTAATAGCGTTAATTTTTTAAGGATTAACATGTAGTTTGCCACCTAAACTTGTCCAAAAATATCTAGTTGGTACTTGAACTTGTTCAAAAAGTACATAGTTGGTACCTAAAATTGTCAAAAAAAAAAAAAGTATACTTGTTTTAAATTAATTTTTATTTTTTTAAAAGATTTTCAATTTTTTAGTTTACGTCCACCACGTGTCATGTTGAGATGCTGCCACGTGTCATTATATAATTGACCATCAGTGCCACATCAACACAAACTAACGGTATTAGTGTGGAGGTACAAACCTGGGTGACAGAATACAAGTTCAGATACTAACTAGGTACAAAAACAAAAATCAACACGAATGAGGCTATAACAACTTCAAAGAAAATATCAAAGAAATTTTAAAAAAAAGTTAAATTATGCTATTAGTCCCTATACTTTAAGAAAGTTGTGAATTTAATCTCTATACTTTAACTTGGCCATTTTTTAGTCCATGTACTTTTCAAATTTTATAATTACAGTCCTCACCAAAACATAAACTGTTAAATTCATTAAGTTCTACTATTTTCAAAATTTGATGCGGTAAACGTATTATCATATGTGTAATGTCATGTGTAACAACCTGAAAGTCAGTGGTGCCGAAAAATACGGTTTCGGAACCCCATTTCCGTAAATCGGACCCATAAATATTAAATTAAAATATTTACGGAGTTGGTATAATAGAATATTAAAGTTTAGTCCTTCAATTTTGTTTATTAATTATTTAATTTAGGTACAAGGACTAAATTATAAAAGTCTAATCGCTATAGATTTTTAATTAGAAAATGAATTGAGGACTTAAATTGCAATTAACGTAAGGTTTAAAACAACAATTAAACCATAGTATAATGAGATATAGTGAACGGTATAGTGATGGGTGATTAATTAAGTAAAATTAATATAGTTAACTAAACTAAGTTTAATTAAGAAATAAACTTGGTATAAATACATAATGAGTTGATGGAAAGAGAAGAAAAAAGCTTTCATCTTCTCCTTCCATGGGCGAATATACATAGGAAGAAAATCACCAAGGGTTTCTTAACTTTCGACTAGCAAAATTTGTAAGTATTCAAGTCATTTTCTTATATTTCTTATGTTTTTGATGTCATGAGAGCTTGATTTAGCTAGCCCATGTACCAATTTGTAAAATTTCTAAAGTTTTAGAAAGTTTCAATTGATAATTTCTTAAAGTTTTAGGTGTTAAATTAATAGATTTTAAGCTTAGATGTGAAAAAGGACTAAATTGTAAAGCTTAATTAATAGTTTTATATATTAGGGACTAAACTGAATAAAATGTAAAATTGATAGTGAGGATAAGAAATAGGAGGTCCCTAATGAACAAATGCAAAATTGGATTTCAATCCGAAAATTTAAATTGAAAGTTATGCTAGTCCCAGTTTTATGGGCTAAATTGAATAAATTACAAAATATGTGTGATCTGAGCTGGAATTTAATATTATGTAATGTCGGATATTATTAATAGCTAAAGACGACTCAGGATCGTCGAGAGAGAAATGAAAGGTGAGAGCCGGCGACGAGTGATGCAAGCTTTTGATTTGTATTTCTATGATTCAATTCAATTTAATTATTGCTTATTCATGTTAAATTACATGATTTAGTTATGAGGTAAGCATATAATGCTTGTATTAGTTAAGATGAGATGGTTGATATGGTACACCGAGATAGATGACTAAATTGAATAGAATAGAAATTTGCATGGCTTATTTGATATATGAAATTGATGATGAATTGAGATTGATTGAGTGTGAATTTAACATATAATGAAATTGGAAAATGGTTGCATATTATGGCTTTGTTTGTTTCACTGAAAATGGTTTCTGAAAAAATTATTTTTAGAAAATGACTTACTTTTCTTTTGTAAAGTTAATATTTTATGGTGTTTGGATGAATTTGTGTAAAATATTTTCTGTTGTTTGATATATTTCCTGAAAATATTTCATAAAAGTTGTTTTCAATTAAACAAACATACATTTGAGATTTTCCTATCTTTTCATTGTTTAATTGAGTTTATTTTATATCTATAAATTTATATTTTACATTGTTCTTTGTAAAACAAACATGACATAAATATATTTGTTATAAAATATTATATTGCAATTTCCTTTTAACAATCGAAATTTATTTTATAATAAAAAAATATTTTGTAATAATCAATGCCATATATAAACTTAATAATAAATAATGCGCAGTTAAAACTTAATTTAAAATTTATATATTACATATATGAGAGTACATATTGACACATTAAAGTTGTAAGGGATAAATGAAACTAAGCATTATTTAAACAAATACTCATGTTTATATAATTAAAATATTCATATTTTTATACTAGGTTCAAATCTGTCATAAGTCATTGTACTCTTCGTAAATTTGAAAATGAGTCCATTGTACTTTTATTTTTGGGTTAGTCTTACTTTTTAAATATCAAAATTCAGGTTCAGCTGTTAGCATTATTAAAAATATTTTATTAAATTCATGTTCATTATAACGTCATTTTTTTAGTTACATGAATATCGAGTATTTTTTATTTAAAAATGTGACATTAACAAAATTGACAAAAAAAAATTAACAATGTTAACAATTGGACTTGATTTTCAAATCTGAACAGTAGAGGAACTAAATTATTGAAAATAAAAGTACAGGGACTAAATTCTAAATTTGTGAAGAGTACATAGACTTATAGCATATTTTAACCTTTATACTACAAAACATTTATTATTAATATATTTATAATTGTAATAAATATTTACTATTAAAATATTAATATTGAATATTTTTCAATAATATATAAAGAATATGATTTAAAATTATTATTTTTAAATTTTATTATTAAAATAAAATTAAAATATTAAATAATTTATTATATGATTGGATATAAATAATTAAATATGTATGTTTAATAATATTAAAAATTATAATATTTTATATTAATATTTTATTATTTTTAAATATTTTTAAAAATAAAAATAAAAAATTATTATTAATATAATAATATTAAGTTTGACTTAAATTAATTTTTATATAAAAATAAATCACCCATAAAAGAGTTCTTTTCTAGAAAATGACTTGCGCTTTTCAAAAGGGTAAGTCGTTTTATAGGAAAAAATGCTTATTTTCCGTTGAAGTTGTAACAGCTCGTTTTTTGTGGGGTCAAAAATAGTGGTTTCGGGGTCACAATTCCAACGAGTGAATTATTATTTTATTATTTATTTAATGCCTAGGAATTATATTATATCGTATTAAAATTTCATTAAGAAATTTTGATGTTTAAATGGTTAATTAGGTGGAAAGGACTAAATCGTAAAATGTGTAAAAGTTAAATTCTATTAGTTAAAAGTTAAATGGCTATGGAAATGAAAGTTAATGGACTTGAGTATTAATTATATCATTTAAAGAGTTAGTGGATGTGCATGGACAATGTTTTATTGAAATTATTGATTAATGATAAGGGTAAAATGGTAAATTAGTAATTAAAAAGAAATTAAGTAAGAAAAGATGAAACAAAGTTATCATCTTCATTCTTTTGCCTATTTGGAACCCTAAAATAACCATTGGAGAAGAGAAAGGTTCAGCCAAGCATTGTACCCTTGCATGGTAGGTTTTCAAGCCCTGTTTTTAAGGATTTTTATGTTTTTGAGTTCGTTTTAGCTTAATCTAGCTAGCCCGGGGTTAATTTGCAAAATTTTTAAAGGTTGAGGGACTTTCTATGGATGTTTTTGAATGTGTTTTGGTGTTAGTTGATGGATTATTTATCCTTGTTGTAAAATAAATATGTTTTGTTAAGTGATTTGTGATGAATTTTGGAAATAGGGATTAGATTGTTAAATATATAAATCCATGGGCATTTTTTGTGAATTTTTGGTAATTATGGGTTGTTTAAAGGTCCCTTGTAACATTGATTAAGTTGGATTTAGGCTAAAATGAGTTATATTCAAGTTATGAGCTTAAGGACTAAATTGTAAAAAAGTTAAAATGTTAGGGGCAAATTCATAATTTTACATAAATATGAATTATAGATTAAATTGAATTCTAGAAGTATTTAATTGAATGAAATTATTTATTTAGATCAAGATAAACCACAATCGGTCTTAAATTGAAGAAAAGATAAAGCTTCGGATTAGTGTTCGATTCTACTTTTATGTCCTAGTTATCGAGGTAAGTTCGTATGAATTATGATCACTTTAATGTTAGCCAAATTGACTATTTGCTATGTTATTTTAGAATAAATGAATCTATATACAAATGTATCCATGTTATGATGTGTAACACCCCAAACCCAACCTAGACGTTATGGCCAAATCTGGCGGTGTCACATGGAATAGAATTTGAAATCGAATTAATCAATTTAAGACCGTTTTCGTTTACTAGCTTCTATTGATCTCTCGTCAATTTCAAAACTATTTTCTCGTTTAAAAATGTACTCTGTAGCAAAAGATTTTAAAACCGTGATATTTTAAGAAAACAGTTTGTGTATAGGAAAAACGTTGTTTTTAGTGAATCCGAGTTTTCGTTGAGTTTCGCAGTTTAAAAATCCATGAAAGCAGTTACTCTCCCAAAATAACGGTAAACAGTCCAAAGTCCCAGATTACATCAAATACCCCAAAATAAGTAATAAAAACCATAAATAAAATAGAAACCGTTCAGTAGACAAGTGGTCACCATAGAGTCCTTCGTCGCACTGATCCGTCTAAGTCTGGGGATTACCTGTACAGGTAAAACAGAAAAGGGTGGTTTTACGTAAACCCAGTGTGTAATCCCCATAGATAACATGCATACAGTCAATCACAACAAACAGTCAAATGCAGTATGGGCCTAAGCCCATTTTTGGATTTCGAGAGTGATTCAGCCGTAGCCCATTTCGATTTCGAAGATCGGATATGCATTAGGGCCTAAGCCCATCACAGTAACAGTATCAGATATACATCAATCAGTAAACAGAGTCCTACCCAACTAGCCTCTACACACTATCTCCGTCCATCCCTACACTCCATGTGGGGTTTAAAACACCCACCCATCCCTGCACTCCAAGTAGTACCGAATGCGGCACATAATCATGAAATTTCAAATTTGAGCTACTGATAATAGGCTTAAGAGCCTTTCAGTATACTTCCTCCAAATATCAACATCCCAACCCAATGCAATGCAACATACAGTATATGACATGCTAATACATGAATATCAGTTGTACATACAGTTCAGTATTCATTCATATAATCATCATGCTCAGTACATACATCATACCTACAGTTCACGCATTTAGGGGTCTAAGTAGTGCTTACTAACCTTACAGTAGGTTCACAGTCGACTTAGGCGACCCGTGCAACCTTAAAACACATTTCAGTTAAATGGGCACACACGCCCATGTGGCCTGCCCGTGTGGGCCCACACGCCTTTGTGGCCTATACGGCCAAATTTTACCTTGGTCGTGTGGATCACACGGCCTAGCCTAGAATCCCACACGCTCGTGTGGCCCACACAGCCCAAATCAGTCTAGCCCGTATGTTACACACGGCCTACCTGGCCATCACACGGTCGTGTCCTGCGTGCACAGCCTGGCCTCGTCGATCACAAGCCCGTGTTATAGCACACGGCCTACTATACGGGTGACCAAACGCCCGTGTGGCGTCAACAGTTTGCAATTTTGGCTTTCGTCAAATCTCATTTTCTGCATTTT
Source organism: Gossypium sturtianum (assembly GCA_025698515.1). NCBI lineage: Eukaryota > Viridiplantae > Streptophyta > Magnoliopsida > Malvales > Malvaceae > Gossypium > Gossypium sturtianum. The sequence goes on from CM046954.1 coordinate 36,544,640, forward strand.
CGGGTACACACCTGGTATCGATTCGGTGCTACCGCAACCACCAACACTCTCGAACCTAAAAAAAATCAGTATACCAACGTTCAAAATCAGACTTAAAACACGGTTAAACCGAGAATTTGAACCCAACCATAATTCAACTCAACGCTTTTCGCTTACCCAAACTCTCCGAGCGACTGATTACGATTCTGCAGGAGAAGGAACACGATCTTCCTGATATGCTACTGCCCAAAACAACCGTATAACCTTAATGACCGATGGAAAAACGCAAGTTATAGACAAAATAAAGCCTTACTTACCTAAACGTACATAGAAAACCGATATAGCAAGAACGAAGGTGCAATAGCCGACAAAAGCGAACAAAAAGCGAAAGTGAGACAAGGGAAAAACGACAGAGAAAGCTAACATCAGAAATTTTCCTTAGGTGGAGGAAGAGAAAATTTTTCAAAAAGAAAAGACCGCAATCTCAGATAACCCCCAAATCCCTAAATTTACTCTCCCACTTAACCACTACATCCACTACTCAGAATCCCACTCTCTCAAGACTCTAACCGGGAACTGAGCAAAAATATTACCAATCCCGCTTGTGCAAGGATTCGAACACAAGACCTCCAACTTACTAACACTCAACTTAACCACTAGACCAGCAGGCCTATTCTGATATGTAATTGCAGATAATTTAATCTAGGCCCACTGAACAGAGATAGGGTTTTATTCCAAAAATAACAAAATCTACCAAAGGTAGGGCTTGAACTTGGGACCTCTCACACACACCCAGAACACTTAACCATTGAAGCAAATACACAATTGTGTCACATTTTCACAAAAGCAGAAATAAGAATTTTAGGGCGTTACACGATGAATTAACGGATAACGAGTCTCGGTTGAACCTTAAGAATTCTTAGGATACGAATGACATGTCATTAGGGATTTCATGTTTCAAGTGCTAGTCTTGAATGTCCTACCAATGGTTGAGGTCTTGCATTTGTTGTGGAGTCCCCAAAGCTCGTGTGAGCAGCATCGTGTAGCTTACATTCTGACCCACAGCTCGTGTGAGCATGCCCATTTTACAGCTCGTGTGAGTATTGATATAAAGGAAATGTTACAGTTATATGTAAAGGCATACTATGTGTGAGCTTTCCCAAGTATCTGATGTAATTCTAGATGGTTCAACGGGTAAGAAAAGGAAAGAAAATGGTAAGTATGCAAATGGAATAAATCATGAATTTATGAAAAGGTTGATGAATTAAATGATGTATATATATTCCTATGGTAATCTACTTATCTTATGGTTGGATCCATTTGTATCATGAATAAGTATACTAACTTGTGAGTTGATGATGCTTGTATAGGCTTATGCTAAGCTTATGGTTTTGGTTGATATTATGCTTATGCTATAAACTGTGTAAACGAAATGATAAGTTACATATAAGTTTATACGAGCTTACTAAGCACTCGTTGCTTACGTAGTTACTTTCATTTGTCTTATAGATTACCGGAAGCTCGATCGGTTGGAAGCTCGTCGTAGACCTATAACACTATCCAGCAACCATTTTGGTAGTTTTTGAGTATTTTGGCCAAGGTTAATAATGGCATGTATAAGATCTTTGTAATGGATGTTTTGGTATGTTTAAGTTTTTGAAGTTATGTGTAACATCCTAGATTAGGGGTTATGCGTTCGTGTGTAATTCATGAGATAGTGGGCTCAGTGGGTGTGTTGGATGTGTTCTGAGGAGTTCTAGGAACCCTAAGGTGCATGGAAATGTATGGAAATGTAAGGCAATGTATGGAAATGTAAGGAAATGTAAGGAAATGCTTTGGAAACGTTAAGTTTAAAAGAGGAAAGTAAACATTTCTGGAAACTTGGAAATGTAAGGAAATGTCAAGTTTAAAGAGCCAAACGAAAATTTTTGGAAACTTGGAAATGTAAAGAAATGTCAAGTTTTAAGGCTTAAAAAGAGAAAACTAAGGCAAGGTGGCCTTAAGAAAAATAATATGAGGAATTTGACACACAAACAGGCTTGGAAAAGTGGCCTGGAGATGCCACTTAGGGCCTCTGGAAATGGCGCCACATGCAAGGTGTTGGGCCTGAGTTCGAGTCACATGGGAAGCAAATAAAAGAAATTTTATTTTGCTTCCAGAAGAAGAAGTGAGGTGGACGGCACATGGCTATAAATTAGAGCTTTTATTCTTTTATTTTTAAGAGATAAATGGTGGATAAATAAGGGATAAATAATGGATTTATTTTAGATTATTTTCAAGAGATAAATGTGGATATTATTTCTTTTATTTTGATAGATAAGGAAGAGATAAAAGAGGATTATTATTAGTATTATTTTTATTAAGAGATAAGAGATAATTATTGGATTAAGTTTTATTAAAGTGATAAATCAAGGGATAAAGCTATCAAAATAGAAGAGTGGTGGCCAAGTAAAGGACTCTAGCTAGTAATTTTGGCTATAAAAGGAAGAGTAAGGCTATTCTTCATTCATTCTTTTCTTTTCAAGAAAACCTCTGCGAAGTTCTCTAAAGTTTCTCTCTTCTCTCTCGCCGAATTTTCTCTGTCATTATTCTCTTTTTCTCTTTTCTTTTCTTCTTCTATTACAAACACAATCAAAAGCCGAAGATACCAATAGCCCTAGTCGATTTCTCACTAAGCCTCAAGAGCCGAAATTGTTATCCACATCAAAGCCATAGCCGAATCATCGCTAAGGGTTCAAGCAAGAGTTCCATCAAATTCTTCATGAAGGGTAAGATTAGGTTAGATTCTCATTCTATTTCTTTTAAAGGTTGTTTAAATTAAGATTCTAATACCCTTAATATCTGTTGTCAAGAGATCTTTCGGGATTTAAGAATCTAAGGTAAGTCATATTTAACATACGGCTAAGGGTTATTTGTTGTGAATAAATGTTAGAAATTGATCTAACATGTAGTTATAGGGATTTCGACATGAGAGGGATACAAGGATTTTGGGATTTGAGAATTTCAAGGTAAGTTTTAAGAATACTAATCCTACTAGGATTTGGATTTATGGCGAATGGCTTTTTATTAAATTAGTAAGTGATTAATCAAATGTAGGAATTTGAGATCTAAGGCGATAGATCGATTTTCGGGATTTCAAGGAATTCGTAAAGCAAATCGTGTGTACCCTACCCTAAGTTTTGATAGGTTCATGGCTATGTTTAAATTAAATGTATTATTAAGAATGTGTGTACTCATACTAACCTTCGATATATCATATGGCAATTATTTTAATATATGAATATGCATAAGAATGTGAATGTGGCTAAGTACCACAAATGTGGTAAAAGTACCTGCACGTTTCCTACTATACGATAGGATTATGAATATGATATATTTTGAACATATGAATAGTAACATGAATGAGAATTAAGTATGTTATGCATGATATAAAATTTATGGGGCATTCGGGATCTATGTGAAAGGGGAAGAAGGTGTTGACTTTGGTCTCACCAACGGAATATGGTGACTACGGTCACAAAAATTTGAATATGGTAACTTCGGTTACATTATCTGAATTTGGTAACTTCGGTTACATTATTTGAATATGGTGTCTAATGACACAAATTATATGGGCGATGAGCACGTCGATCGCAATGATCGCCTTCGATGGTGTGTAGCGGATGGAGGGTTGACTTAGTAGTCCCCACGGTGTGGATGGCGGTGTACGGGTGGTGTGTAGCGGATGGTTAATTAGGTTTGGGTTTGGGAATGCATCATTAATTGTATTCTATGATTTGAATGTGTATCATTTGCATGCCTGATTCTATTATGACTTAGTGTTGTGTACACATTGAGTCTGTTGACTCACCCCATTTGGGGAATATTTTTGTGTGATGAGCAAAGAATGGACCGGCCTGCAGGAGCTTAAAGGTGGCCATGCATAGCAAGAAATTTATGATTTGGACTTTCAATTTATTTTAAGTATTTTAAGTTTTACTTTGGGATCATTGATATAATAAGGCCATTGTGGTTTACTTTATTTTTCTTTTATTTATTATGTTTATGGATTTTTATCAATTAAAGTTTAAGTAAATCCCTTTTTAAAATTAACTCTAAATGTTTTGTCACCTTAAATAAATGGGTTTTAACATAAGATAAATTTGTTTTCAACTCAAGCCCAACCCAAACAATATTTTTTAAAAATCATACAAGTTTTTCCTAAGTAACAAAAGAATTTTGAACCGCTTTACTTGAGGAACATACCAAATCTGGTCAAAGCTCGTGGGCCGGGTTTGGGGTGTTTCATTTGGTATCGAGCAGGTTTTAAACTCTCGGCCTGGTCTAAAGCCCAAAACATTTTCAAATCGAGCCCAAATGAGTTTTATGAAAATATTTTTGGAAATAAGGTGTTTTTCGGCATGGCACCTAAGTCTCCGAACCGCATCCACTGTAAGTACTTGATCTCTTGTGTGATTTATATTATGATTTGTAGAAGGGTAGAAATGGAATGGAACATAGATTAGTGAACTAGAATCTATTGAACCATAGGACTAGTCTATTCAAACACAAGTGCATAAGACTTAAGGACCATTAAACAAACCTATGACTAAGACGCCGAAAGTTAGGGTGTGGCAACCATTGTGCACATGTCTAGGATTGGATCCAGGAAGAGCTCTGGTATTTAAGCAGTCCCTAGTGACTCACCTCCTCTTCGCAGAATCCTACCAGTGCGTAGCTTCGGTTCACCCTAACCAAGAGGACTTATTCATAGGCTAAACCCCTAACTAAAACCAGAAAGGGAACTAGCCGTATTTTCAAAAAAAAAAAAAAAACCCTAGTTTTAAAACTCTTAAAATTATCCTTTTGAATTGCAAACATGATTCTATAAAATTTTCTCAAGTATTCTTGATTTATAAAAATTACTAAAATACCCCTATTTGCAAAATTACTAAATTGCCCTTGGTTTATGAAATTTCCAAAATACCCACAGTTCTTATCAAAAAATTCATTACTTTATAAAATGTCCAAAACCCTAATTTGCAAAATATCAAAATACCTTGATTTTGGAAAATTACAAAACCGCCCTAACTTACAAAATTACTAAATGACCCTAATTTCCAAATTTTTGCAACATCACCGCTTTGGAAAGTACAATTCTCAAAAAGAACCTCAAAGTTTTGCAAAATTTGGAAATACCCCGAAAATATTAAACTCTACAAATTTACCATGGTTTATTACCAAAATACCCCGAGCTCCAAAATTAAGAAATACCCCTGATTTTAAAATTTTTCAAAATACCAGGGAATTTAAAAATTCCAAAATACTTTTGACAAAATCACCAAGGAACCTCATTTTGACAAATTACAAAAATACCTCAGAGGGCAAATTACTAAAATACCCGGGTAGTGGAAAAAACAACAACAATGAAAACTACAACATTTCTCTAAATGAACGAAAGTTCATAATTGATTGATGGATGTATGAATGTAAAGACTGTGTGCATGTATGGATACGAAAGAACCACTCCTAAGATTTTTCCATAAAAATTCTTCGCGAATAATCAGTGAAACAAGGACTAATTCATAAAACTTTTTACTCGGATTAAATCGCGGCGTTAGAAATAAGTTCTAGGGGACGTGAACTTAGGGATTGTGCCTAGAAAGTATGATGGTTCTATTAAGATCAGAGTGCGCAGCGAAAGCATAGTGCGGTGAGAAGGATTGTACAGCTGTTAATAAGTAATTTCGAGGACGAAATTATTTTTAAGGAGGGTAGAACTGTAACATCCTAGATTAGGGGTTATGCGTTCGTGTGTAATTCATGAGATAGTGGGCTCAGTGGGTGTGTTGGATGTGTTCTGAGGAGTTCTAGGAACCCTAAGGTGCATGGAAATGTATGGAAATGTGTAACATCCCCAAACCCGGCCTATTCACTACGACCGAATCTGGTTATGTTAGTGAAAATATGTTTCTTTACTTAGAATTTAAAACATGAAAGTTTATTATCTTGGTAAAGTCATGTCCATTTAAAATTATTAAGTAATATATGCTTGGGATGAATTAAAACTTTATTATAATTTACTATAATATAACTCTTTTGTAAAAATATTGCTAAATACGTTATAACCTTTAACAACTATAAATAGCGTACTTTAATCAAAAGTGACCCTTATTACATCAAATAAATTGAAACCAAGTAATTAAAATGCTTGAAATAAAAATATTCAAAACGTCAACTCGCATGAAAATCCCAGCACGCATGGGCCACCTTGTATCCACTCCAACCCGTCCACTAATCACGACTCACCTGCGATGATGGATAAATAATTGGGTGAGTCACAATGACTCAGTGTGTAAGTTAACCACTGAAATCCACCCACATGCTAGCCACATAATATCCCAATTATCAAATGCAACAAGTAATATATATATCATTTCAACAATTACCACAATCGCCTTGGCCCACATTCAAATCACATCACATATGGCTAGGCCCATTTCTCAATAAACCACATATCAACTGGCTTGGCCCATTTCACACGCACGTTCCCAAACATACCTATCCACATGTCATATTGGGCTTGGCCCATTTCCATATTATTACAAAAATAATGCAACATGATTCCCAACCCAACCTAGGGTCCATCCGCTACACACCCCTTATCCAAACCTACCACACACCAGGGGACTATCGAGTCACCCTCTCCTTTTCCCTCCAAAAAGGCAACCAATGCCATCCACGATGTAGCGTATAGCTAACATCAAACCACGATGGAGCACACAAAGCAATCCATCAAGCCACGATATGGCATAAAGCCGATATCAATCAAGGTAACCACGCCGAACTAAATCGCAAAGATCCACAACGCGACCTCGATCGGCGCCAATCCACGATGTAGCACAAAGTCGACATCAACCACGTACTCAAGTACACCCGCCTTCTTTTCATAACCCACCCATGCACATGCCACATAAAATATAATCATGATCATGCATGCACATGCTTGTTAATGTCCATAAACATGCTCATAAACAAATAATCACACTGCAATAGATCCGATACTAACCTGGTCATCGCTATACCCTTCAGGGGTATATATGGCACATTTATTACTGCACTTGTTAGTAAAACATATAACACATAAAACCCGGAAACAAGTGGGTTAGTTACACACCTTATTACTAGGAGTTCTAGACTCTCGATCCTCGACGCTATCGTCTCAGCGAAAACGACTTTCGCTAACGTTTTTCTTGTGTTGGCCCACACCTCGGTGGCCAATCTCGAACAAAGAGAAACGGATCTCTTCTTGAACTTTGGGATGGGAGCTTTCCCTTGCCCACTTTGACTGGTACTCGAACCCACGTCCATCGTAATCACTTAATTAGAACCCTTTGGTTAAACACCATAATACAAAATCTCAAGCGAACAACTATAATTTAACTACTTACCGAAACGATCTTAAATCTCAAAGGCTCCTCTGTATTTTTGTCGACTTGCCCCTTGATGAGTCCAAACAATTCAAGACCTTCCTTTAGACTCCTTGGCGCTGGCTACAAGCTCTGAATGTCGACAGCACTACACCTCACCAGTTCGGCTTCAAACTTGATAAAGTAGGAGAGTGATGGAGGGCTAAGGATTTCGGCTATCAAGGGGCTAAAAGAAAATAAAAGAAATACTTGGCTACAAGGCCAAAGGAGAAATCGGCACACCAAGAGGGAGAGGCAAAAGACTTGATGAACAACTAGCACTCTACCCTCCCCTATTTATAGCATTCGGCCAACCCCCCTTGAAGTCTCCAAAATTTGGCCAACACCTCACTAATTTAATTCCACTTGAATACTTCACTAATAATCCAATAATAATTCTTTTAATCTTCATAATATCCTTGATTATCTCCTATAATAATCCTAAAAAAACTCTTAATATAACCAAATAAAAATCCAATAATAATGCTCATATTATCCCATTATTATTTAAAAAAAATAAATAATAATAATTCCACTTAATCTAAATAATAAATAAAAAAATAAAAAAAAAACATATTATCCTCTTCCAAAAAAGAGTCTTCTAGCCGTCCAACACCTCAATTTGCTGCCCAAAAGAAATAAAAATTCAAACTCCCAAAATGCGGCTTCCTTGGCTCGAACACAGGACCAAGTGCTGCTCCTTTGCCCCGGCGCCCGGAGCCACTCGGCCACTGATTTTATGCTAGAAACCCCAACATTTTATTTTAAACCCTTTCTAAACGAGCCCATCACCACCGAAAAATAAAATGCTAATCCGCAGCTCAGTGCTCGAACCCGCGCTTTATCACTCCTCCAAAGACCTAAGCGCCGCACGCGCTAGCCACTCCACCAGCCCATCTTTCTTGTCCGAATCCTCGCCACATACCTTTAAGGCCTTACAAAGCCCAACGCCCCAAAAACGGAAATAAAACGCCAAATGCTTCGCTGGCCCTCGAAACCGCGACCGCACAAAGCCCCTTCTCAAGTAGCGCCTTAGCCACTCCGCCCACCGCTTTCATGTCCATAAGCCACACCATTTAATTTTTAAACCCTTCCTACGCCATGACCCATAACCGCATATAAAATAAAACACCAAAATGCCGCTTCTACCACTCGAACCAGCGCCTCACCCTCCTCCAGCGCCTAAGTGGCGCACGGCACCACTTTGCCAATGCCTTTCTTGTGCCTTAAACTCCACAATTTTATTTTAAGGCCTTTCTACCCTATTTCCCTCTTATTACCCTAAAATTTAAAAATTTTCTAAGGCATCCCTTGCCTTCTAAGGTTCTCCAAAACCCCTAAAAATTCTCCCAACATGACCATAGCCTACTAAATGCTCGAGTTATGCTCCAAACGCATAACCCCTAAAACCAGGGTGTTACAATTCTACCCTCCTTAAAATAATTTCGTCCTCGAAATTACTTTACTAACAAACGTCCATACCACCTATCTTACCTCCTTATGCTTACGCTGCGCACTCTGATCTTACTAAGGCTATCGTACCTACACAATCTCTAAGTTCATGCTACACGCTCTAAAATTCGTAACATGGCCCGCGATACTGCGTCATCTTCTCCTGTCTGGTCTTGCCCCTCTACGCCCACCGCTGGCGGCACTTCACTTTTCGACCCATGGGCGGACCCTATCGATGCCCGATGTCGCCATTCTACCTCTACCGCGGCCCCTAGAACTCATCTCTATCGTCGTGATTTAATCTGTTTAAAACGTTTTATGCATTAGAAATTATTGTTTCACTATTTTATCCACGAGCAATTTTATGCAATGAAGTTTCCGAGAGTAGTTCTTTCGGGCAATCAAGTTTCCTTCCCTACCCAGGGGTAATTTCGTCATTTTCCTACAGGGTATTTTTATTTATTTTAAAACCAAGAATTTTTTAAAACAGCAAGGCTAATCCCTTTCGGGTTTTAGTTATCGGGTTTAGCCTATGAACAAGTCCTCTTGGTTAAGGTGAACCGTAGCTACGCACCAGGTAGGATTCCAGCGAAGAGGAGGTGAGTCACGAGGACTGCTTAAGTACCAAGCTCTTCCGGATCCACTCCTAGACATGCACACAATGGTTGCCACACCTTAACTCGGCGACTTAATCACAGGTTTGTTTAGTAATTTTAAGTCTTATGTATATGTTTGAGTAGACTAGTCCTAGGGTTCAATAGATCCTAGTTCACTAATCTACGAGCCCAACTAAGCCCATAACAGTTCAAAATAGTAAAGCACTTCAAAAGTCCGAAGTACTTACCTGGTGGACTCGGGTCGGAGGTACAGGTGCCATGCCAGAATAACCTGAAAAAGTTCTTTAGAAGCCCATTTTGAGAATGTTTTTGGGCCCAAAACCCTCAAAGCCGAGTTTTGAACCGAGCTCTGATACCAATCTGTAACATCCCCAAACCCGGCCTATTCACTACGACCGAATCTGGTTATGTTAGTGAAAATATGTTTCTTTACTTAGAATTTAAAACATGAAAGTTTATTATCTTGGTAAAGTCATGTCCATTTAAAATTATTAAGTAATATATGCTTGGGATGAATTAAAACTTTATTATAATTTACTATAATATAACTCTTTTGTAAAAATATTGCTAAATACGTTATAACCTTTAACAACTATAAATAGCGTACTTTAATCAAAAGTGACCCTTATTACATCAAATAAATTGAAACCAAGTAATTAAAATGCTTGAAATAAAAATATTCAAAACGTCAACACGCATGAAAATCCGCTCGCATGGGCCACCTTGTATCCACTCCAACCCGTCCACTAATCACGACTCACCTGCGATGATGGATAAATAATTGGGTGAGTCACAATGACTCAGTGTGTAAGTTAACCACTGAAATCCACCCACATGCTAGCCACATAATATCCCAATTATCAAATGCAACAAGTAATATATATATCATTTCAACAATTACCACAATCTGGCCTTGGCCCACATTCAAATCACATCACATACTGGCTAGGCCCATTTCTCAATAAACCACATATCAACTGGGCTTGGCCCATTTCCACGTACGTTCCCAAACATACCTATCCACATGTCATATTGGGCTTGGCCCATTTCCATATTATTACAAAAATAATGCAACATGATTCCCAACCCAACCTAGGGTCCATCCGCTACACACCCCTTATCCGACCTACCACACACCGGGGACTATCGAGTCACCTCTCCTTTTCCTCCAAAAGGCAACCAATGCCATCCACGATGTAGCGTATAGCTAACATCAAACCACGATGGAGCACACAGCAATCCATCAAGCCACGATATGGCATAAAGCCGATATCAATCAAGGTAACCACGCGAACTAAATCGCAAAGATCCACAACGCGACCTCGATCGGCGCCAATCCACGATGTAGCACAAAGTCGACATCAACCACGTACTCGAAGTACACCCGTACCTTCTTTTCATAACCCACCCATGCACATGCCACATAAAATATAATCATGATCATGCATGCACATGCTTGTTAATGTCCATAAACATGCTCATAAACAAATAATCACACTGCAATAGATCCGATACTAACCTGGTCATCGCTATACCCTTCAGGGGTATATATGGCACATTTATTACTGCACTTGTTAGTAAAACATATAACACATAAAACCCGGAAACAGTGGGTTAGTTACACACCTTATTACTAGGAGTTCTAGACTCTCGATCCTCGACGCTATCGTCTAGCGAAACTACGGCTTTCTGCCTAACGTTTCTTGCTGTTGGCCCACACCGTGGCCAATCTCGAACAAGCAGAAACGGATCTCTTCTTGAACTTTGGGATGGGAGCTTTCCCTTGCCCACTTTGGACGGTACTCGAACCCACGTCCATCGTAATCACTTAATTAGAACCCTTTGGTTAAACACCATAATACAAAATCTCAAGCGAACAACTATAATTTAACTACTTACCGAAACGATCTTAAATCTCAAAGGCTCCTCTGTACTTTTGTCGACTTGCCCCTTGATGAGTCCAAACAATTCAAGACCGTCCTTTAGACTCCTTGGCGCTGGCTACAAGCTCGAATGTCGACAAGACTACACCTCACCGGTTCGGCTTCAAACTTGATAAAGTAGGAGAGTGATGGAGGGCTAAGGATTTCGGCTATCAAGGGGCTAAAAGAAAATAAAAGAAATACTTGGCTACAAGGCCAAAGGAGAAATCGGCACACCAAGAGGGAGAGGCAAAAGACTTGATGAACAACTAGCACTCTACCCTCCCCTATTTATAGCATTCGCCAACCCCTTGAAGTCTCCAAAATTTGGCCAACACCTCACTAATTTAATTCCACTTGAATACTTCACTAATAATCCAATAATAATTCTTTTAATCTTCATAATATCCTTGATTATCTCCTATAATAATCCTAAAAAAACTCTTAATATAACCAAATAAAAATCCAATAATAATGCTCATATTATCCCATTATTATTTAAAAAAAATAAATAATAATAATTCCACTTAATCTAAATAATAAATAAAAAAATAAAAAAAAAACATATTATCCTCTTCCAAAAAAGAGTCTTCTAGCCGTCCAACACCTCAATTTGCTGCCCAAAAAGAAATAAAAATTCAAACTCCCAAAATGCAGCTTCCTTGGCTCGAACCTGGGACCAAGCTGCTGCTCCTTTGCCCCCCGGCGCCCAGGCCACTCGGCCAGCCTGATTTTTATGCTAGAAACCCCCAGCATTTTATTTTAAACCCTTTCTAAACGAGCCCATCACCACCGAGAAAAATAAAATGCTAATCCGCAGCTCCAGGTGCTCGAACCCGCGCCTTATCACTCCTCCAGCACCTAAGCGCCGCACGCTAGCCACTCCACCAGCCCATCTTTCTTGTCCGAATCCCTCGCCACATACCTTTAAGGCCTTACAAAGCCCAACGCCCCAAAAACGGAAAATAAAATGCCAAATGCTTCTGCTGGCCCTCGAAACCGCGACCTGCACAAAGCCCCTTCTCAAGTAGCGCCTTAGCCACTCCGCCCACCTGCCTTTCATGTCCATAAGCCACACCATTTAATTTTTAAACCCTTCCTACGCCAGCCCATAACCGCATATAAAATAAAACACCAAAATGCCGCTTCTACCACTCGAACCAGCGCCCTCACCCTCCTCCAGCGCCTAAGTGGCGCACGGGCACCACTTTGCCAATGCCTTTCTTGTGCCTTAAACTCCACAATTTTATTTTAAGGCCTTTCTACCCTATTTCCCTCTTATTACCCTAAAATTTAAAAATTTTCTAAGGCATCCCTTGCCTTCTAAGGTTCTCCAAAACCCCTAAAAATTCTCCCAACATGACCATAGCCTACTAAATGCTCGAGTTATGCTCCAAACGCATAACCCCTAAAACCAGGGTGTTACAAAATGTAAGGCAATGTATGGAAATGTAAGGAAATGTAAGGAAATGCTTTGGAAACGTTAAGTTTAAAAGAGGAAAGTAAACATTTCTGGAAACTTGGAAATGTAAGGAAATGTCAAGTTTAAAGAGCCAAACGAAAATTTTTGGAAACTTGGAAATGTAAAGAAATGTCAAGTTTTAAGGCTTAAAAAGAGAAAACTAAGGCAAGGTGGCCTTAAGAAAAATAATATGAGGAATTTGACACACAACAAAGCTTGGAAAAGTGGCCTGGAGATGCCACTTAGGGCCTCTGGAAATGGCGCCACATGCAAGGTGTTGGGCCTGAGTTCGAGTCACATGGGAAGCAAATAAAAGAAATTTTATTTTGCTTCCAGAAGAAGTGAGGTGGACGGCACATGGCTATAAATTAGGAGCTTTTATTCTTTTATTTTTAAGAGATAAATGGTGGATAAATAAGGGATAAATAATGGATTTATTTTAGATTATTTTCAAGAGATAAATGTGGATATTATTTCTTTTATTTTGATAGATAAGGAAGAGATAAAAGAGGATTATTATTAGTATTATTTTTATTAAGAGATAAGAGATAATTATTGGATTAAGTTTTATTAAAGTGATAAATCAAGGGATAAAGCTATCAAAATAGAAGAGTGGTGGCCAAGTAAAGGACTCTAGCTAGTAATTTTGGCTATAAAAGGAAGAGTAAGGCTATTCTTCATTCATTCTTTTCTTTTCAAGAAAACCTCTGCCGAAGTTCTCTAAAGTTTCTCCTCTTCTCTCTGCCGAATTTTCTCTGCCATTATTCTCTTTTTCTCTTTTCTTTTTCTTCTTCTATTACAAACACAATCAAAAGCCGAAGATACCAATAGCCCTAGTCGATTTCTCACTAAGCCTCAAGAGCCGAAATTGTTATCCACATCAAAGCCATAGCCGAATATCGCTAAGGGTTCAAGCAAGAGTTCCATCAAATTCTTCAGAAGGGTAAGATTAGGTTAGATTCTCATTCTATTTCTTTTAAGGTTGTCGAAATTAAGATTCTAATACCCTTAATATCTGTTGCCGAAGAGATCTTTCGGGATTTAAGAATCTAAGGTAAGTCATATTTAACATACGACTAAGGGTTATTTGTTGTGAATAAATGTTAGAAATTGATCTAACATGTAGTTATAGGGATTTCAACAGAGGATACAAGGATTTTGGGATTTGAGAATTTCAAGGTAAGTTTTAAGAATACTAATCCTACTAGGATTTGGATTTATGGTCGAATGGCTTTTTATTAAATTAGTAAGTGATTAATCAAATGTAGGAATTTGAGATCTAAAGCGATGAGATCAAAGTTTTGGGATTTCAAGGAATTCGTTAAGCAAATCGGTGTGTACCCTACCCTAAGTTTTGATAGGTTCATGGCTATGTTTAAATTAAATGTATTATTAAGAATGTGTGTACTCATACTAACCTTCGATATATCATATGGCAATTATTTTAATATATGAATATGCATAAGAATGTGAATGTGGCTAAGTACCACAAATGTGGTAAAAGTACCAGTGCGTTTCCTACTTACGATAGGATTATGAATATGATATATTTTGAACATATGAATAGTAACATGAATGAGAATTAAGTATGTTATGCATGATATAAAATTTATGGGGCATTCGGGATCTATGTGAAAGGGGAAGAAGGTGTTGACTTGGTCTCACCAGCGGAATATGGTGACTACGGTCACAAAAATTTGAATATGGTAACTTCGGTTACATTATCCGAATTTGGTAACTTCGGTTACATTATTTGAATATGGTGTCTAATGACACAAATTATATGGGCGATGAGCACGTCGATCGCGGCGGCGCCTTCGATGGTGTGTAGCGGATGGAGGGTTGACTTAGTAGTCCCACGGTGTGACTGGCGCAGTACGGGTGGTGTGTAGCGGATGGTTAATTAGGTTTGGGTTTGGGAATGCATTATTAATTGTATTCTATGATTTGAATGTGTATCATTTGCATGCCTGATTCTATTATGACTTAGTGTTGTGTACACATTGAGTCTCATTGACTCACCCCGTTTGGGGAATATTTTTCGGTGATGAGCAAAGAATGGATGGGCCTTCGGCAGGAGCTTAAAGGTGGCCATGCATAGCAAGAAATTTATGATTTGGACTTTCAATTTATTTTAAGTATTTTAAGTTTTACTTTGGGATCATTGATATAATAAGGCCATTGTGGTTTACTTTATTTTTCTTTTATTTATTATGTTTATGGATTTTTATCAATTAAAGTTTAAGTAAATCCCTTTTTAAAATTAACTCTAAATGTTTTGTCACCTTAAATAAATGGGTTTTAACATAAGATAAATTTGTTTTCAACTCAAGCCCAACCCAAACAATATTTTTTAAAAATCATACAAGTTTTTCCTAAGTAACAAAAGAATTTTGAACCGGTTTACTTGAGGAACATCCCAAATCTGGTCAAAGCTCGTGGGCCGGGTTTGGGGTGTTTCATTATGTTTGGTTTGGTGAACTTAAATGCCTTACCAAGTTATGTTATTTTGGTCACTTTTAAGTTCTTGTATATAAGGTTCTTTTTGGCATGTTTGTGATGGCTTGTGAATGGTCATTTGTCGTATCATGTGGTAGATAATTGAACTAGGTTATTATGTTTTAAATATGGCAATGTTGACTTGTTTTGGTAAATGGTGTTTTGATACAATTATGGTACCTTTGAATGACATATTGGTTAGATGAAATAGGGTGTTTGAAATGACATGTTTATGTGTGTTTGAGTAAGGTTTAAACCCCTTGATTATGTGCCAAAATAGTATGGATGGTGTCGAAACCTCTTTTTTTTTGAAAGGTCGACTTTTGTTTTAAAAAATAAAAAATGGGAGTCGCCACCAATCCTTTTTTTTATGAGGTGTGATCAGGTCACCTTGTAATTTAATCATTTTAATAAACGGTTTTATTTACTAAAATAAAGATTTTTGGTCTACGAAATTTAGGAAAACGGGTTCGAGAGTCGGTTACGCACGAGGAAGGGTTAGCACCCTCGTGACACCCAAAATTGGTACCTAGTTGATTAATTAAAGTCTCGATGTCAAAAATTGAATATTTGAAAATAGTTTAAAATATGATCCCTCTTTGTATTAATGTTAATTTTATTAAAAATAAATCGAGAAGTATGTTAAAGACCCTCTCATCTCGAGATAACAAAATGTCACATCCCGTAAGTTAGGACACAACACCTTGAATCCTCGAGAATGAGCTTTTCCCTTTTTTATTTATTTAAAATCTCATGTATTTTAATTTTAAAAGGATGTTTGGTTATTTAAGTTCAACAAGAAAACTGAAACCCCGTAAGTTAGGGTGCGATTTCTCGAATTCCCCAAATATGAAACATTAGCTTATTTTGAAAATTTTCTTCTCGTGTATTTGGGCAAGAATCAACGTAATATTAAAAATGATATATGAATCAAATGTTACATTAATAAATGGCAACAATATAAATGTACTAATAAGCAACTCATAATACGTGTCATTTTAATACCAATATTAACAAAGGAAATAAAATAAATAATAAAAATAAATAATGACAATGATAACAATAATAATACTAATGATAAAATATGCACATGAAATGACAATATCAATTTTCAAATATAATAAAGACAAAGAAATAAATAAAATAAAGACATAAATAAATATAAGGAAAATAGTTTGTAAAAATATTGAAAGTAAAGAATCAAAGTAAAATATAAATGAAATTAAAGGTCAAATTTGTAATAAAATATATATAAATAAATAATAATAGATAAAATAATAATAATAATAATGATAATAATAATAATAATAACAATACTATATGTACAAGTAAAAACATAAATAATCTAATTTTTAAAAGTATAAAAAATAATAAATAAATAAATGAGTAAATAAATAGTGAAATAATAACAGCAATAATAAAGGCAAAAAAAAAATAAGAATAAGAAAATAAATAAATAAATAAAATAAAATAAAAATGCGCAATAAAAGGAAATAAATTAATTTTAAATACTAAAAAAACAAGGAACAATAAATAAATAGATAAATAATAAATAAAATCATATATAAAAAATAAAAAAATCTATAAATGGTCGAAATTAAATAAATGAGGATCAAATTGGAATTAAAATGAAATTAAGGGCCTAAATCATAATAAAATAAATGTCTAAAGGACTAAATTGAAGTTTAAACAGAATTTTGGGCAAAAATCGAGAATGAAAATAAGGTTGTAACTGTCCGGTTTATACCCTAGTCGGAACAGTGGTTTCGGGACCATAAATCCGAGTCTGTATAATATTTTAATATTATTTTCTGTGCCCTTAATGAGTGTTTAAGCATGTATTAAATTTTCGTAAGTTAATTTGTCTGTATATATGTTTAATTTGACAAAAGGATTGAATTGCATTAAATGCGAAAGTTGCTTGCTATTTGTTAAAGTATCCATGTGTTGTGGCTTTGTAAAGGTGAAGGCCTTATGTGGCTATTAAACCACTATTTAGATAGTGGATGGATAAAGGTCTTAAATGCCCATATTACATAATTGTTTTAATTATATGAATGAGGGCTATTTTGGTAAATGAATTATTAATATTAGATTAATGAAACAAAGAGATGAGTGTTCATCTTTTATTTTCTCTTCATTGACCGAAATAAGTAAAGAAAGAAAAGAAAAGCATAAGCAAGGATTCGACCATAGTTGTGGTCTAATTCAAGGTTAGTTTTTGATCCCTTTTTGATAATTTCTACGTTTTTGTAATCGTTGTTTTGAGAGCTACAAAACCCATGTATCAATTTTGTGTATTGATGATATTTGTGAAATATGCCATTGATGAGCTTTGTGATGAGTTTAGTTGATAAATGAAAGATTTGAGCTAGATGAACATACTTTGTTCTTGAAGTTTTGATGAATTTAGCTAATTAGGGCTAAATTGAGAAAATATTATTTTTGAGGACTAAATTGCAAATTTGACGGAAAATATGGGCTTGTATGAGGTGTATAAACATTCGGCTAAGCATGTGTATGTATTAATTTTGTGAATTTGATGTTTTGAGAAAGATGGACTAAATTGATAAATTATGCAAATGTGAGGGTCAATTTGCAAATAGCCCTAAATATGTGTCCTTGGATTGAATTGAATGAACAAGTGAATAAAAGAGTTAATTCTGAATATGTTTAGATCAAGAACCGAGGAAAATGGACCTAGATCGCGGGAAAGCGAAAGTAACTGAGTAGCCGTTTCTATTTTTGATAAATCGAATCCGAGGTAAGTCATATTGCAAATAAATGTTGTTATATTGAATTGAGCTTATTTATAAGATTATTGATGAAAATGAATGCTTATGAGATGCTTTGTATATGAATTCCGAGTTATGGATGATATAGTGTAAAGTCCGAGCAGTCCCGTACGAACCTAGGAATATATAGGATTAGCTATGTCATGACATAGGTATTTTTCTGTTTTTATCATGTAAGACCATGTCTTGGACGTTGGCATTGATTTGAGATTTTGTGTAAGACCACGTCTGAGACGTTGGCATCGATATGATCTTTACGTGTAAGACCATGTCTGGGACGTTGGCATCGATATGATCTTTACGTGTAAGACCATGTCTGGGACGTTGGCATCGATATGATCTTTACGTGTAAGACCATGTCTGGGACATCGGCATCGTATTGATTCGTGTAAGACCCTGTCTGGGAAAGTGGCATCGATATCTGATTACATGTAAGACCTCGTCTGGGACGTTGGCATTGTACGACCATTCTGAGCTTTCTGAGTATCCTACTAGATTTCTTACGGTTCAACGGGCAAGTCTGTGATACGAATGGCTAAGTGAATTGTATATCCGTTTTAGGTACGTTGATTTATACACTAAGTGTGTATATAAGGTAAGTACCTATGTGATCTTACTATGATTCTTAAATTGATGAATGTGGCCAATATGGTAAAGGATATGGACCAAAGTATATATATGTGAGAAATTTGCTATGTATATGAATTGTGCCAATGTGGTTATATGCTTATATGCTTTACATATTAAGTTTATTTGTATATGGCTTACTAAGCTTTTGGAAAGCTTACTCTGTGTGTGTATTTTCTCTGTTTTATAGGTCGTCAAAGCTACTGAAAACTCAGGACCGTCAAGGATCGTCATCACACTACTAAACCTAATTTGGTACATTTTGAAAATGTATAAAGCTAGATATGGCATGTATAGGCTAGCATTTGGTATGAGTTTGTTATATGAATTTAGCCATGTGATTTGGCTAGTTATGATGTTGGGAATTTGCTTGAAAGAATGTGATATATGAAGTATGTTTTGGTATGGTTAGTTGAGGCATAATATGGTCAAGTTTTGATTAAGTGAATGAATGAAATATGTTTGTGATGAGATGAGTTTTAACCTTGTATTTTAGTATGTTTGGAATTGGTATTGAATGTATAGATTGAATGGTTAATTTGGTATGTTTGTGTGTGTCATTTGAGTATGAAATGAGTTGGTAAACATTGCTTGTAGATGTGACCTATATGGGTGGCATTTTGGCCTTGCAAATGGCCTATAATGTCACACGGTTTGTAACACTGGGCGTGCCTAGTGACCGTGGGGCTAAGTCAGTAGCTAGCCTAATAGCACACGGCCAAGACACACAGGCGTGTCTAGTAGCCGTGTGAGAAAGTCAGTATATGGCCTAAGAGTACACGGCCTTAGCACACGGGCGTGCTTGGTGGCCGTGGATGTGAAGTCAGATTCGACCACGACCAAGGCACACGGGCGTGCTTGGTGGCCGTGGATGTGAGGTCAGATTCGACCACGGGGAGGACACACGGGGGTGTCTAGCAGCCGTGGGAGGCACACTTGGCTGCCTGCGGGCGTGTAACCCCGAAACTTAGAAAAGTTTTAAATTTCTGTGAAATTTTGTATGTGTTCCGGTTTAGTCCCGACCCTATTTCTGAGCATGCTTTAAGTCTCTATGACTTACTTAAGGGACAATATGAATGTAATTAATGAGTTACTTGATGAATTGTCTGTTAAAGTTTCCGATCTGTCAGGTAACGCTCTTAACCCTAATCCGACGACGGACACGGGTTAGGGGTGTTACAAAGGTAGAGGACCAAATTGTAACGCACGAATAACAAGGAGGGACCAAATGGGGAAATATCCCTATCCTCCAGAACACACAGTTCCAGTAGGGACTAAAATGAAATAAACGCGAAATTATCGGGCCAAATTAAAAAAACAAAAAAATGAAAATAGGACTAAATTAAAACAACCCAAAAATGCGGAATGACCAGGGGCGTAAATAGCCCAAAAATTGAAAACACGCGGATCCTGAGTTTGGAGCGGGTCGGGTCTCGGGTCGGCCCCTTAAACGACGCCGTTTTGGGCGTTTGGGGGTTGAGTGAAACGACGTCGTTTCACTAGGCTATTTAAGCCAAAAAAAATTCAAAAATTTCATTCCTCCTCTTTTGTTTTTTTTTTTTTTAAAAAACTGAAACTCTCTCTTTTCTCTCAACTCCTCCCACATCCGGCCTAGGCACCGATCGCCGGACCACTATGGCGGCCGCCAGCCACCGGCGATGGCGCCGCCGTACACGGTGGCCTAAAAACCCAAATTTTTTTCGACGCCTCTTTTCAAAAAAAACAAAAAAATACCAAAAACTCCCGATATCCCTCAACACCGTTGCGCCGAACCTTAATAGATCCTAGGTTCCCGATGCCGAAAAGGGCCTCCGACGACAGAGGGAGACGAAGCGTCTCAGGTAAACTCCTTTTTTTTATATTTTATAAAAAATAAAAGATTAAAAATATAAAAAAAGATCACATTTTGAATTTGTATCTTTGTATTCGATTTCCCCCCCTTTTTTTAGTATTTTTCGTGTGTCCAAAAAAAACATTACAAGTGTTCTGGCTTTTTATAGCCGAAAGTATTACAATATATTATTTTTTGCTTTTGTTTCTCTGCTGTTTCTCTACTATCTGTGTCTCTTACTTTTCGCTTTTTCGTTTCTGTTTCTTTTTTTTGCAGGCAAGGTTAACGGGCGGATATTCCGGCTTTTTTGCCATTTTGGTGCAACGGAGGTAGTCCTCGGGCGGTGGGCGTGCTGAGGACGCACATGGAGGTGGCGCTTCGTACATGAATAACCTAGGGAGCAGTGGCGCCAGAAACCCTAGGGTTTCTGGCTTTCTGAAATTTTTTTAAGTATGTTGGGCCTGTTGGGTCTTGTAATTTTGGGTTTATTTTATATTTTGGGCTTGTAAGAAAAGACTGTTAATTATTTTTTATTTTGGTTTTTTTTATTCTGGGCCCGGGAAAATTGGCCTATTACAGCTGCCCCTCTTTGCTCGTTGTCGTGTAATGAGAATAGAGCAAAGACTTTTAAGAAGTACCAACTTTGCCCGGCCTCGTCGAATCATGACCTCTTGGAGCTCATTTTCTTCAAGTAGCCTCTTTCTAACCCACTACAACTTCAGAGGTATAGAATTTGTCGCTTCAATCTACTCCACTGTAACTTCAGGGAGATAAGATTAGTAGCTTCAATCTGCTCCACTACAACTTCAGGGAGATAAGGTTTATAGCTTTAATCTGCTCTACTGCAACTTCAGAGAGATAAGATTCACTTTCCTCAGTCTGCTCCACAGCAACTTCAGGGAGATAAGACTTGTAACTTCAACTTGCCCCACTGCAACTTTAGGGAGATAAGATTTATAGCTTTAATCTGCTCCACTGCAACTTCAGAGAGATAAGATTCGCTATCCTCGATCTACTCCACTGCAACTTCAGAGAGATAAGATTCGCTTTCCTCGATCTACTCTACTGCAACTTCAGGGAGATAAGATTTGTGGCTTTAATCTACCCCACTACAACTTCAGGCAGATAAGATTCGCCATCTTCGATCTACTCCACTGCAACTTCAGGGAGATAAGATTTTCTATCTTCGATCTACTCCACTGAAATTCAGGGAGATAAGATCTGTAATTTGTAGCCTTAATCTGTTCCACTGCAACTTCGGGGAAATAAGATTCACTATTATAACTTCAATCTGTCCCACTGCAATTTCAGGGGTATGGGATTTGTGGTTTTACTGATCTGTTACACCGTTCTCTGGGGAACATGACCTGTAGAATCCATCTCATGGGCCTATTTATGCCTAGTGATTAGGATGTCATGATCAGGGTGAATCAAATGCTCCTAACTAGATGTGTATGAATGATATTTGCATGAATGCAGAATGTCATTTTTTGAGAATGATCCCTTTTTAATGCTTAGGTTGTCATTGCTTGCTGTTTATCAAGTTTCTGTTACCATGCCTTCTCGTCCAGCTGGTATCTTTGACAGGAAATCCGAATAAATAGTCACAATTTAAACTATTCTTTCTCAAATGTTTCCAACCCTTAAGTTTGGTTAGTTCTGAATAGTGGTCCTGTTTTCAGATCCTTGTACTATTTAGAAAACCTTTCAGAGCAATATGTAGAACTCTTTTTTCTTGAATATTATTAGTCTATTAATCGTTATTTCAATGAAAAATACTTAAAAAATATTATCGCAATGAACAAAAGGAATTTTATTGAGAATAAAACTTGAAATGGATAAATTGATCAAGGATAGCAAACATTGCTAAAATACAAAGTGAATAAGGCGAAAATAGGTGCCCCAGATATCATAGCATGAGTTTCTTTGCACTAACTTCTCGAGGGCCCTTTTTGAACTTGATATGTGTTTCGGAGATCCAAAATACTTTGTTGATGCCCCAAGATTTAACGCTCTTCCTTCTGAGAAGACTTAACCATCACATGTTCAATCTTCAATCAAAATTTGAGCTGTCCTTTTTCCGGGATTTCAATTCAAAACCTATTTGGTCTCAAGACGCCCTTTGCGAGTTTTCATCTTAGCCTCTCCCTTTTTTTTTAGGTGAAGTGCTTCTTGACTGAATCTGAATTCACAGGATTGGGCAAGTTCTTGCCATCTATCTCAGTTAAAATCAGTGCTCCTCTGGAAAAGGCTTTCTTTACCACATAAGGTCCTTCCCAGTTTGGCATCTACTTTCCTCTGAAATCCTTTTGTATGGGCAGGATCTTTTTCAATACTAGGTCCCCCTCATGGAATTCTCTGGGATAAACCTTTTTGTTTTAAGCTCGCATCATTCGCTTTTGGTACATCTGACCATGACGGATGGCTTTCAACCTTTTCTCTTCAATCAAATTTAGATGATCATATCGGGATTGGATCCATTCTGCTTCATCCAACTTCAATTCTGCCAAAACTTGGAGAGAAGGAATCTCGACTTCAATGGGTAAAACTGCCTCCATTCCATAAACTAAAGAGAAAGGCGTTGCCTCGGTTGAAGTCCTGACAGACATTCGATAAGCATAGAGGGCAAATGGTAGCTTATCATGCCAATCTTTATAAGTCTCAGTCATTTTCCCTACGATTTTCTTAATGTTCTTATTGGCTGCCTCCACTGCATCATTCATTTTTGGGCGATATGGTGATGAGTTGTGGTGTTTGATCTTGAACTGACTGCAGACTTCTGATATCGTGTTGTTGTTCAAATTTAGTGTATTGTCAGATACGATCCTTTCTGGCATTCCATATCGACATATGATCTCCTTCTTTAAGAACTTGCTAACTGCCGACTTCGTTACATTGGCATATGAAGCGGCTTCTACCCATTTTGTAAAGTAATCGATGACCACGAAGATGAATCGATGCCCGTTAGAAGCTTTGGGTGAAATTGGCCCAATGACATCCATGCCCCACATAGAGAAAGGCCATAGAGAAGTCATAACATGAAGAGGTGAGGGAGGTACATGAATTTTATCTCCATAAATTTGACACTTGTGGCATTTCTTGGCATAACTGATGCAATCTCCTCCCATGGTAGACCAATAATACCCGAATCTCATGATTTTCCTGGCCATTGTAAAACCATTGACATGTGTTCCGCAGACACCCTCGTGGACTTCTTCTAAGATTTTCTTAGCCTCGACAGTGTATACACATCTTAGTAGCACCTGATCTTTTCTCCTTTTATATAAGATCTCCCCATCTAAGACATAGTCGTTGGCCAGTCTTCTCAACGTCCTTTTATCATTCTCAGTTGCTTGGTCAGGGTATTCATGATTCTTTACATATCGCAGTATATCGTTGTACCAAGGGTGATCGTCCTCTTCTTCTTCTTCTTCGATATTGTAACAATGAGCCGAAGTCTCATAAATATTCATCTAGATAGGCTTTACATCCTCTTGTTTTTTCGCTTTGACCATCAAAGCCAAAGTAGCCAAGGCATCAGCCATCTGATTTTCATCTCGTGAGAGGTAATAGAAGGTGATGTCATCAAACTCCTCAATTAACTCAAGAACCAACCTTCGATAATTGATTAACTTGTGATCTCTTGTCTCCCATTCTCCCTTGAGTTGATAGATCACTAGTGCAGAATTCCCATATACCTCTAACACTTTGATCTTACATTCTATGGCTGCACGGATACCCATGATGCATGTTTCGTATTCAGCCATATCGTTCGTGCAATCAAAATCCAATTTGCTAGTGAAGGGATAATGATCTCCGTTTGGGGATGTCAGGACTGCCCCAATTCTGTTACCCACAGCGTTTGAGGCTCCGTCAAAGTTTAGCTTCCAAGGATGACCTTCTTGAGAGTCTTCTTCAGTGGTTGCAACATACATTAGATCTTCATTCGGGAAATCAAAGTTTAAAGGCTAGTAATCTTCTAGAGCTCTACTGGCCAAAAAATCTGCTATTGCGCTCCCTTTTATAGCCTTTTGATTCACATAGACTATATCAAATTCGGAGAGCAGAATTTGCCACCGGGCCATTCTTCCATTCAAAGCAGTTGACTCCATCATGTACTTTAGAGGATCGAGTTTTGAGATGAGCCAAGTTGTGTGGTACAGCATGTACTGTCCAGTCTTTGGGTTGTCCAGATTAAGGAAAAAACATAACTTCTCGATTGGCGAATACCTTGTTTCACATTCGATGATTTCCTTACTGAGATAGTATATCATTTTTTCTTTTCTTCCTGACTCATCATGTTGACCAAGCACGCATCCCATGGAATTCTTGAATACGGCCAAGTACAATATCAACGGCCTATCTGGACTGGGAGGCATCGGTACTGGGGCATTGGACAGGTAATGTTTGACCTTGTCGAAAGTTTTCTGAGACTCCTCATCCCAAACGCCTGGATTGTGTTTCTTAAGGAGACAGAATATGGGGTCACATTTCTCAGTCAGTTGTGAAATAAACCGGGCGATATAATTTAGTCTTCCTAGGTAACTCCTGTATAGCCTTAACTTTATCTGGGTCAATCTCGATCTCCTTTTCACTGACTACAATTCCTAGCAATTTTCCCGACCTAGCCCCGAAAGTACATTTTATTAGATTGAGCTTCAGTTGGAATTTTATAAATCTCAAGAACAATTTCCTCAAGACTTGTACATGCTCAATCTCTGTTCAGGACTTTGCGATCATATCGTCTACATAAACCTCGATTTCTTTGTGCACCATATCATGAAACAAAGTTACCATGGCTCTTTGATACGTTGCTCCTGCATTTTTCAGTCCAAATGGCATCACTTTATAGCAAAATGTTCCCCACATGGTCACGAATGTGGTCTTCTTCATGTCTTCAGGATGCATCTTTATTTGGTTGTATCCCGAGAAACCATCCATGAAGGAGAACAGTGAGTAACCTGCCGTGTTGTCCACTAAAGTGTCGATATGTGGCAATGGGAAATTATCTTTCGGGCTGGCTTTGTTCAAGTCCCTGTAGTCTACGCACATTCGTACTTTCCTATCTTTTTTAGGGACGGGGACGATATTGGCTACCCATTCTGAGTATTTAACCACCCGTAAGAAACCAGTATCAAATTGTTTCTTAACTTCCTCTTTTATTTTCAGTAAAACATCGAGCCTCATCCTTCGGAGCTTCTGTTGAACTGGCTTGCATTCTTCCTTTATAGGGAGCCGGTGTACCACGATATCAGTGCTTAACCCGGGCATGTCTTGATATGACCATGCAAAGACATCCTTAAATTCTTGGAGTAATTCAATGAGGTCTTGCTTCGTCTCTGCGGTAATCCAAGCTCCTATCTTCACCTCTTTTTCCTCTCCTAAGCTCACAATTTCCACTGACTCTTTATAAGGCAAGATTTGTTTCTCATCTTGTTCTACCATCCTCAGCAAATCAAGAGATAGGTTACAGTCCCGATCATCTTCAAAATCCTGAGAATCTTCTATACACATATCTTGCTTAAAAGGAGATTCTGAGTTAGTAGCAGCATTGCTCATATCATTGATATCTGGAGACCTGTTATAGGGATGAAGAAAAATCCAAAGAAGAAAAGATTCTAAGAATAATTATTTATATGGTATGATTATGAATGAAATGAAAAGAATAAAAGAATATTTGCTCAAGATGATACGCAAAGATGCACTTTATTGAAATAAGGATGTTGGACATAAGCCTATTTCACAAAGGATTCTTATTGCTCCTAGGCTTAGAGTAATAAGCATGTTTTGAACATTACTCTGAATTGGCTCTAAAAACTAAAGGAATCTCTTCCGTAGTCCAGTTGTTCAGAACACTTTCAGGTACATAGGGGCAGATGTCTGATAAGTTTTCTTCTCAAATTCCTTCTTCGGATATGGTGTTAATGTTCAGGTTTCCCAACATTTCTTCAGCGGTCTCTTTTCTTGACATCTTTCGTTCATGGTGAATAGTTCTTCCTGACACGAAAGTCTTGGATATATGGGGAAAGGTCATCGGTTCCCACTTGACCTCTTCCCCGCTCAGTCGCGCTCTTCTCCTTTCTTGCTTTTTCTCCCGCTCTCTCTTCTTTTGCCTCGCATCTAGCTTGTATCCTAAGCCAAAGCGGTCTCGTTTGTCCATGAGCATAGATGTCTCGACCCTTCCTTGTAGGCATTTTCTAAGTCCTCTCCTAGGCAAGGCACCTTTCCCAACCGTCAGTCGCAGGCCCATCCTTGTAGTTTTAGGGCCAGTTCTTCATTGCTTTTCAAAAGCACTTCTGGCTCCAAAAGCACTTTTGGAGGAAAAGCTGTGCAGAACAAGCTGTTTTTGGCTGGAATTTTTGGCTTTTCAAAAGTGCTTTTGAAAAGCACTTCTAAAAAGGAGAAGCTAAAATTTTTAGCTTTTTCTCTCCCAAAAGCACTTTTAGTGATTAATTACATTTTCACCCCTCTAATAACATAGTACTTTCCCTTTTTTTTTCGTGGTGCTTAATTATAAATGTGTTAAAATCATTAATTAAAAATAAAAAATATTTTTTTAAAATATTAATTACAAATATTTAACGGTTATATTTAAATATTTAAAATGTAGTTTATATATTCTAATTAAATTTGATAAGTAATTAATATTTATTACTTAAAAATATTTAAAATTTATATTTCATATATTAAAATATTAACAAGTTATAGTAATTTTTTTATATTCTTACTAAAATATAATAATATTAACTAATTTAAATTTTATTTAAATGTATATTTGTTACTTGATAATAACATGTCTAAAATAGATATTTTATTTCTCAAAAGCACTTTTTGACAGCAATGCTAAACACTCAAATTTTAAAGCAAACTTTTCAAAAGCACTTCTCAAAAGCACTTTTCCACAGCACTTTTCAAAAGCACTTTTCAAAAGCATTGCCAAACTAGCCCTTAGAGATTTTGGGAATCAGGATCTTGTTCCCTTCGATAATGAAGGTTGCATTCACAAATTCCAACGATCGGAAGGAACATTCTATCACTTCATCGTCCATCCCTACGTATGGCACGTCACTGGTTACGGATGCAATAATGTCTTCTTCTGCGCTTATCGTTACCAGCCTCCCCAATAAACAATTATAAGAAGGCTTAATGTCCATCACTAAGAAATCTACTTCGTACGTGTTTGGACCAATCAAGAGGGGTATCTCAATCCTTCCCATCACCCTCCTTTCAGTTCCATCGAATGCTCTCACTATGTTTTGACACGTCTTCATGTGAGAGCTATCCACAGGTAACCTATTCAGGGTGGATAGGGGCAAGACATTTAGTGCAGATCCATTATCAGTTAACACCCCTAGTAATAAATACCCTTTGCAACGGGTGGTGATGTGCAGAGCCTTTGTAGATCCCATGCCCCTGGCGATATTTCATCATCATTAAAGAAGATGAAGTTGTCAGCACTTATATTGTTAACTAGGCGGTCCAGTTTGTTTACAGAGATATCGTTGGCGACATAAGTTTCGTTTAGCACTTTCATCAACGCGCCACGATGTGTCTCCGTGTAACAGCCCGATTTAGGGGCTAGTCAGAATAGTGGTTTCGAAACCACTAATCCGAGGTTGGAGAAAATTATTTTCATGTTATTTTATGAGTTAGAGCATTGATAAACCATAATTTATACATATTTTAACCCCATGCTTAGCTTATTTTTGGATGAGTTTTCATTAGATTTGATGAATTCGATGCTCTTAATCCTTTAATTTCATGTTTTATCCTCAGGAGAGCTTAGGGAGTCGAAAAGAATGAGAAACGGGCCAAAAAGGGACAGAATGGGCCTATCTTAGAATCCAACACGGCCTGGACCATTGGACACAGCCGTGTGTTACGAGTAGGATCAACCATGGCCTGGACTATCTTCCACGGGCAGACCCCACGGCCGTGTGTGGTGAGCAGGAGCGAGCACGACCTAAGGTAATCAAACACGGGCGTGTCCCTGCCGTATCAAAGACTAGTTCTATCTGGAAAAGGTTACTTGTGGGCAAAGAAAGGCATTCCAAAGCCTATATAAACACCCTAGGGGGTGACCTAAAAGGACGCTGAATAGAACGCAGAAAATACTCGAAGACAACCGTCGAAAACAGCTCGGAGGAAGGATCTCCATCAAGACTGAAGATCTCCCATCAAGTTCTTTAGAATTTTTTGGGTTTGTTTATGTTTTGTAGTTTTCCTTATTCTATGATGTTTCTTTCTATCAGTATGAACTAAACCCCTTAGATACCTAAGGGGATAAAACCTAAGACGGATCTTATTATTATTTGATTTATAAGATAAATACTTGTTCTTATTCTTAATTGTGAGTTCTTATTCTTGTTTTGATAATTCAGGTTATTGATTCAAGTTCGAATGTGCTTATTCAGTGGAGCAAAAGTCCTTGTTTAAGAGTAGATCAACACAATTAAGTGGAGTTGATTGCAACCCTAGACATAGGGCGACAAAAATCTACCAGATTAGAGTCAAATCTAATAAGGGAATCCATAAATCGAGTTAATGTGACAATAGGGGTTTTAATTAGAAAGAGATTTCAATTAATCAACCTAGAGTTAGTTTTTTTTAGTCTCGAGAGAGATATTAACATAAATCAGGGATTTCTACAGATTAAGACAAGTGAATAAATCATATGAATCAAAAGTAATAAGTGAAGTCTAGGTGGATTCTTCCTTAGGTATTGTCTATCTCATAAAGTTGCTAAAAGTATTTTCCCAATTCTTTCATTGTCGTGTTTTAATTAATTAAGTTTTAGTTTAAAAGTATCACTCCAATTCTTAGGCTAGATAATAAAAAGATAGTAACTACTAGTACTCTTGGTCCTTGTGGATACGATATTTCTGGTCTTACCATAACTATACTACTGTTCGATAGGTGCGCTTGCCTTTATTGTGATCGTCGTTAGTTTTAGACACACCAAGCATGATTATATAAGTGCATGAAAATTTTGGTGCCTTAATTTTAGCTATTTCATGCTTAATCGCGAAAAATGACTAAATCGCATAAAGTGCGAAAGTTCCATTTTATAAGCTAAAGGTGCCTAATAGCCATAGAATATTAATTTGAGGTCTTTAAAGGTCAATTAGCCCCTTTGCTAATGGTTGGCCGGCCATAGGGGACAATAGGAGTCAAAATTGGTCAAAGTTGTTGAAGTTAGGTGGATAATTTGACTTGTATTAATAGAATAAGGAAAGGAAAAAGATATCATCTTTTTCTCTCCATCTTCCTCCATTGAAAATTGCAAGCAAAATAGGGGTTTTGAAAGCTCAAAATTTCAGCAAACTCATCTCCATTCAAGTAAGTGCATTAGTGATCATTTCTTGATAAAAATTGTACATTTGGAACCCCTAGAGCTTAAGCTTTCTAATGATGGGATTATCTTGCAATATGGTGAAAAGATTAGAGTTTTACCATGAGAGCTTTCATTTTCATTTGCTGCATTTTTATGGAAGAAAATGAGTCTTAGTTGTTAGATAAACAACTTTTGTGAAAGGTGTTACTATGAAAACACCTAAATGGACCTTTTTGTAAAGGTTATAAAGTTTGTAGTAAATGTGTGAAATGTTTGGTTTTGATGATAGCCATAAGAGAAATAAAGGTTCACCTAGGCTTTTTGAAGGTAGAAATATGATTAGAATTGATTTCCGAGCCTAGGGGTAAAATAGTCATTTTGCCAAAGTCTAAGGGCAAAATAGTAATTTTGCCAAAGCATGATTATTGAAATGCATTTATTAATGTGATGATTAAAATGGGCTAATTTGCTATTATAGAGCAAGAAGAACCAAGAATCAACCTCGAACGGGGAAAGAACAAAATATTGGATTAGACCGACAATCTAACCTATTTTGGAATCGAGGTAAGTTTGTATGAGATAGATTTAACATTTACGTTAACATGTTTGGGAACATTTGATATTATGTCGTTGCATGATATTCTACCAAATTGAATATTTGATGTTGAATGAGTAAGTTGAGATGTTGAGGTCCTAGTTGGACTATAATGAGTGTGAAACACTATCATTGAGATGTGAGATAGATGAGGTCCCGTATAAGACCATGTCGGGGACATGGCCTCGGTACCGAATTGAGATCCCGTGTAAGACCATATCTGGGATATGGTTTCGGTATAGAATATGAAAAAAATCGTATAAGACCATATCCGGGATATGGCATCGATATTGATGTGAGGTTCCATATAAGACCATATTCAGGATATGGCATCGGTATTCAGAGACGATCCTTGTGAGACCACATCCAGGATGTGGAATTGGCTTCGTGTTTATGCTAATGATAATGAACATGCATCTTTGAGTATCCCTAGTGATTTATTGGGATCAATAGATCAGCTTAAAAATAGAAACGAGAATTGTATTAAAGCTAGGTGATTGAGTTAACACAGGTACCCGTGAATAATTCACGCAGAACATTTACGATATGTGGCATGGTATGTGCTAGATAAGAGTAGGTATGAGTAAGTATGGAAAGGAGCCTATGACTTTGTATGGGGTTATTTAATGCCATGGATGGATATTGTCATGAGCTTATTGTTGCTATTTATTTTCATGCAAACTTACTAAGCTTTATGCTTACCCCTTTCATTGCCCTTTTCCTTGTAGTATTGCCAAGTTAGCTCAAGAATTCGCGGACGCCAGAGTTGGAAATCACACTATCGACCACTTTTTGGTATAGCCAAATTAGATTTATTTTGAGTATGGCATGTATAGGATTTGGTATTTTGTTATGTTATATTGGCAAGCCAAAAGTGTTGGCTATTTATGTTAGCAAATTCATTTTGTATATGGTCATTGAAGTTGGCCAATACTTGACAAGTTTATATATATTCATTGATGATGAATTATGAAGTTTATGCTTGTGTGGATGTTTGTTTTGAGTTGGTATAAGTATGGTGGCTATATAGGGTGGCAATTGGCTTGGAATATAACCTTTTTAATGTCCACACGGGTAGACACACGGGCGTGTGTCTAGGCCATGTGTGACACACGGTCAGCCCCATGGGCGTGTGCCTAGGTCGTGTGAAGTTTGCACCTAGAATATGGAATTTTATTTGACACACGACCTAAGGACACGGGCGTGTGCCTTGGCCGTGTGACCTTAGTGAGGTGATGATGTCATAAACAGAATGCCAAGGTTTTGGCACACGGGCTAAGAAACAGGCGTGTCGAGGCCGTGTGAGAGACATGGACCAGGGACACGGGCGTGTGTCTGGCCGTGTGAAATAAGTCAGTGTCGACCACGGGTGAAGAACACGGGCATGTCTCAGGGGCACACGGGCGTGTCCCCTGAACAACATGGGCGTGTGGCCCCTGTTTGGACAAAAATTTTCTAAGCGCGTAAAAGTTCTCGGTTTAATTCTGAAACCCTCTGGAAGTATGTTTAGGGCCTCGTAGGCCCAGAATGAGCAGGTTAAGAGTTTAAATGGAAAGTTTCTAAGCTGCAGTGAAATTTTATAGCCCGATGTGTTATGTTTAAGCAAGTTAAGTTAGGTAATGCCTCGTATCTGGTTCCGGTTTCAAACACGGGTAAGGGGTGTTACACTCCAAACTTAAGAGTAAAGCTAGTACTGAGATGCGAGCCGATTGCTTGTGCAGCTATTCTACAACATTCTACTCGCTATGCTTTAAGAATTTCAGGAATTCCCTAGCCTCATTCTCAGTCACTGGCTCGTTAACTGGCGATTTGAGCCTGACCATCTTTTTCTTCTTTTGTTCAACTATTGGGGTCTTTCCTTTAATAGGCTCAGCTCCTGCATTTGATGGATTATAGCGCCTCCTACTGCGCGTGTAGAAACCCACATCTTGGCCTTCTTCTGAAGCACTAATTGGTTCTCTTCTCCCGGGATCGTCACATTGCAGTCATAGTTCCAGGGAACCTTCTTGCTATCCTTGTAGGGAAAGGCTACAGGTTTCTGGATTATGACCCTTGGTGCAATTTGTACTCCGGTTTCATTGCTCCTTGGTCATGAAATGATAACCACTGGGTGGTTGACTTTATAGACCTTTTCTGTTGACCCCTCTTCTGAGGCACACACATCTTTTCTTTTAGAGTCCATAGCATATTCAAAGAATTCTAACTCCTTATTGTCCATCAGATTTTTCACTAAGGCCCTGAATTCAATGCACTTTTGGATCTCATGATCCTCCTTAGCATGGAACTCACAGTAGTTCCTTATCCCTTCAGCTCTCTCTTCTGAATCCTATTTGATTAATCCTCTCTCTACCATTTTCTTCCAAACACATTTCAGTGGGGTTTTTACTTCTGCTACATCCATCTTGGTTCTTTTCCCTCCATTCTCAATTATCGCATTTACCCCTTTATCAGAATGACTGGGTAACAGATTTCCTGCCACATTAGGTCCTGATGGGTCGTCAAACTTTACAATTCCCATTTTGTTGAACCTTTCGATCAACTTTTTAAATGCAGTGCAGTTTTTGATTGAATGTTTCGTGATTCCCGCGTGGTACTCGCATTAAGCATTTGTGTCATACCATTTGGGGAATGGAGGTTGCATAGGTTTCAGGTAGAAATGGGATACCACATGTGCATCAAACAGACTCTGATACAGCTCCATATATGTCATCGGGATAGGTGTGAACTAGAGCCTTTCTGTATTTGGCCTCGGGTTTGGTTCTTGCATTGGGGGCCTTGATGGCTAGTGGTTATTGTCCTTGGCGGGCCTACAGTAATTGGTTTCGAATAACCCTTATTGTATGTGCTTACATTATTTACCTCATTTTCCTTGTTTCTCGAGGCCAGTCTTTTGGAGTTTTCCCCCGCGTCTATCTTACCACTTCTCACTGCGTTTTCAATTATTTCACCGAACATTACTATATCCGAGAAGATCTTAGTAGTGCTTCCCAGCATATGGTTAATGAACGGGGCCTTTAAAGTGTTGGTGAAAAGCATTGTGGTTTCTTTTTCCAGAAGAGGTGGCTGGACTTGCGTTGCCACCTCTCTCCATCTTTGGGCATATTGCCTGAAGCTCTCATTTTGCTTCTTCTCCATGTTTTGCAATGTGATTCTGTCAGGTGTCATGTCTGTCACATGACTATATTGCTTCATAAAAGCTTGTGCCAGGTCTTTCCATGAATTGATTTTGGCACGACTCAGTTGGTTGTACCATTTAGCTGCTGACCCGATCAGACTGTCTTGAAAGCAGTGGATTAACAGTTGATTATTATTGACGTATCCTGTCATCCTTCGATAGAACATAGTGATGTGAGCTTCTGGACAACTAGTCCCATTATACTTCTCAAACTCTGGAGTTTTGAACTTCGAAGGAAGCACTAAATCTGGGACCAAACTCAGGTCTTTTGCATCGATTCCGCAATAATAGTCAGCATTTTCCATTGCTATGAATTTTTCTTCTAGCCATCTGCATCAATCCTCAAGTTGCTTTGGCAGTTCCACTCATGTTTTTTCTATTTCTGCCATATCAACTAGATCAGGAACAACGGGATTGGTTGGGTTATCCCCCGGATTGGAACCTGAGCCTGTTTGGTAGTTTATCAGCGCTGAGGTACCGGTTTGATACTGTTGGGGTCTAATTGTGACTGGTACCCTTCGTGGGTACGCCTCTAGTTGTGCCTGGGCATTTATCGGGGTAAAACCTGGGGGTAAATAGGATCCTCATTATCATCCCCTGAGTTGACCGCAGTGCTTTTCCCTTTTTCACGCTCTCTAGCGAGCAACTGTGCCAATTGGCTTATCATACTTCTTTGGTATTCCAGTATCTGATCTCTCATCTCCTGTTGTACTTTCGCTAACTGTTCTTGCAATTGCTCTTGCAATTGGTCTTGTATTTCTTTTTGAATTTTCTCTAGCCTTTTCAATCTTTGGTCCATTACTTTGGTTTTGGCGCGAGTACTGTAACGATGTTCGGTTGGTTGACTCTTGTTGGTTTCCAAATTAACTGAAATAATTTCGTTTAATTAGGGTCTTTTTGTGAAATTTAATGCATATGATGCAATGTAATGCAAATGAATGCAAAAAAAAGGCATTGACTCTGATTCAATTCTGTTAGAACAACTTTACTAGAAAACAAATTTCTTTGCATAAAACGAATTACATATACGGCTTTGCCCTAATGCTCAAAGCCTTAACCGTCCTAAGAAGCCAAGCTAACTCTTGACCCCGATCCGATTTTGATTCATACTTCAAGCTTAGTACGACAGCCTGAACTGCTAGGATTTGTAAATGATCGGTTACCTCTTGTATTTGAGCCACAGCTTCACCCATGATATAGTCTCTATCTCTGATCTGACCTTGAGAATGGTGAAGTTGCTCTTTCCATTACTCATTGTTTGCATCAAGGAGTTCAACTCGGAGTTCACAATTTCGTAATGCGATCTCGAGCTCTTCTATTTTCCTTTTCAGCTCTTCAATCTTGTTTAAGCTCATTTTCAGCTCAATTGTGGAGTTGCGATTACGATACTGATGAAGTGACTTTTATAGTTTCGCTACCCTGGCTTTTAATCTGACCTTTTCATTTTGACATTCCAATATGTCTCTTTCTAGAGCATTTTCTCGAACCTGGGCATCTTGGCATTTCTTTTCCCATTGATCGGCCCTATTCTTTTCTTCTTTGATCTCTTGCCGCCATTGTTCTGATGTCTTTCCCAGCCCGACAGTCCTCATCGATAAGCGCAGCTTCTTGGAATCTATTTTTAAACTGTCCAGATCTTCCTCGGGCTTGTTCTTTCCTTTTTTCAGCTTATCGGCCTCTAACTTTTGAACGTCAATGTCTAGTCCTAATTGCATCTTTTCCTCTTCCAATTGCTCTATTTTCTTTCCTAGCTCTGTATTCCTTTTTTCAAAATCTTGCCTTATGATCTTTAGCCTAGATGGGATCACTTGCAGATATTCCTCCATTGGTCGAGTGCCTTCTTGACTTGGCCTAGGGATGTTATCATTGACTCTTTTACCCCACCATCCATTATATTTGGGGGTCGTCGTCAGACCTGTAGCAAATCTTTTCATTCAGCGGGTTTGGTTCCAAGCGTTAGACATTTCTCAGACCTTTTTTCTTGTAGTTATCGCCCTTATACGAAAACTCGCACTGAGCCAGCCCTTGCGTTGCTGGTACGAACTGCCTTGATCTATATTGCCTCAACACGAGTAGAAGAGCATATCCAAAGCTCCCCAGATCTCGAGTAGAGGAACCCAGTCGAAATCTCCACACCGGTACATAATCTCATCGGGGATCATCCAAGGGGCTCTCCATTCGACGTCCTCATCTTGGAGATTATGGAGTATAGCCATCCATTTTTCTTCTGAAATGTCATCTCACCTCGGTGTAGCCATTAATTCTTTTAATGGAGAGTAGTTCTCGGAGAATACTCGATAAGAAACTTTTTTTACCCTCCAAAAGTGGCTATGAAACCATGCCAACAAGAGTTGCGAGCATCCAATGAATCTTCCTTCACCCGCTCTTCGACATGCATTCAAAGATCGGAATGTTTTGGCCAAAATTGTAGGGACGGGCGTGACCCTCTTATCAAGTATGTTGAACAAATCTGAAACTGCCTCGTCCACGTGCCCTAGTGCTTTAGGGAAAACAACCAGCCCATAAATGCTCAAAGCGAAAACATCGACCTTTTTCTTCATATCTGGGTGTGCTAAGATCAAATCTCGCAAACTATTCCAAGAGATACATTTACCATCTCCCTTTTGCTTGATCCGGGCTGCAACCCATTGCTCACTCATCCCCGTGATGTTCATTAGTTTCTTTAGGAAGGTCGGGATATTGGCGGCTCTGGAATAAACCTTGTCGGGTCGAATTTTTGGGGAACAAAGTAGGGTCGTGTATTCTTCCACAGTAGGTACTAAATCCATTTTTCCAAAAGTAAAGCAGCTGTAGGCGGGGTTCCAAAATTGAGCCAGAGCTCGAAACAAATGCTTGTCCACTTTAATATCGAGTAGATAGGACAAATCACCATAATTACAGTAATTTCTTCATCCCATTGGACCCATATCTCTTTCAATTCTTGGAGATTGTTCTGGGTCACGTTGATACGAGTGAAGTCCCACAATTCTGATACGTACCCCTCCGTCAGACTATCACCTTTCTCTAGTTGCGTTTTCTCAGACCATATTCGAACAGCCGCGTTATCTTCCACTTTATCAAGAAATCCGTTCTCCATGGCAAGCTCTCTATTTAGTAATCAAACGTGAATCAACACCTTTTTTATGATGAAAATGTCATGCAATCACAGTCAAAGCAAAACAAAACAAGTCAGTATACAAAGCTAGAATTCAAAGTAAGCAAGGAATAATAAATAAAGCGCCTATTCGGGTAACCACTAGGGTTTGGTGCGGTTCTACCTAGGGTAAGCTCTTAGGGCTCATTATATGCAGTTCGGTTCTAAAGTAAGGGTACTTAAACCAGCAGATTCCTCGATCCTCACCCATTATAGGCTCACACGGAACAAATTTAGTTCAGGGGAATACATTTCCTTATGGCTATACGGAGATGAAAATCTCACGAAGACATAGGTACGGATGTATCCCGAAAGCGATCCACTATCCTATACGGAGGTGAAGACCTCACGAAGGAATAGTTTCTCACTTCCACTTAAAAGGGTAAAATAGACCGGTTATGCGATGCAATATGCGGAGGTACATTAAAAGACTCGAACCAATAAAGCAACCATATCAAAATGATGCAGACCACAAAAATAAATTGCAACGAAAGGATCATAAATTTAAACCAAATTATCAATTTTCAACAAAAAGACAAGAAATAATCAAATCGTGGCTTGACTCTCTTATTTTACTCCCCAGTGGAGTCGCCAAGCTATCGAAACCTCCCTTTTTTGAAAAGTTGATTTTTGTTTTAAAAAATGAAAAATGAGAGTCGCCACCAATCCTTTTTTTTATGAGGTGTGATCGGGTCACCTTGTAATTTAATCGTTTTAATAAACTGTTTGATTTACTAAAACAAAGATTTTTGGTCTACGAAATTTAGGAAAACGGGTTCGGGAGTCGGTTACGCACGAGGAAGGGTTAACACCCTCGTGACACCCAAAATTGATACCTAGTTGATTAATTAAATTATCGATGTCGAAAATTGAATATCTAAAAATAGTTTAAAATATGATCCCTCTTTGTATTAATGTTAATTTTATTAAAAATAAATCGAGAAGTATGTTAAAGACCCTCTCATCTCGAGATAACAAAATGTCACATCCCGTAAGTTAAGACACAACACCTTGAATCCTCGAGAATGAGCTTGTCCCTTTTTTATTTATTTAAAATCTCATGTATTTTAATTTTAAAAGGATGTTTGGTTATTTAAGTTCAACAAGAAAACCGAAACCCCATAAGTTAGGGTGCAATTTCTCGAATTCCCCAAATATGAAACATTACCTTATTTTGAAAATTTTCTTCTCGTGTATTTGGGCAAGAATCAACGTAATATTAAAAATGATATATGAATCAAATGTTACATTAATAAACGACAACAATATAAATGTACTAATAAGCAACTCATAATACGTGTCATTTTAATACCAATATTAACAAAGGAAATAAAATAAATAATAAAAATAAATAATGACAATGATAACAATAATAATACTAATGATAAAATATGCACATGAAATGACAATATCAATTTTCAAATATAATAAAGACAAAGAAATAAATAAAATAAAGACATAAATAAATATAAGGAAAATAGTTTGTAAAAATATTGAAAGTAAAGAATCAAAGTAAAATATAAATGAAATTAAAGGTAAAATTTGTAATAAAATATATATAAATAAATAATAATAGATAAAATAATAATAATAATAATAATAATAATAATGATAATAATAATAATAATAATAACAATACTATATGTACAAGTAAAAACATAAATAATCTAATTTTTAAAAGCATAAAAAATAATAAATAAATGAGTAAATAAATAGTGAAATAATAAACAGCAATAAAAAGGCCAAAAAAATAAAAATAAAATAATAAAATAAAAATGCACAATAAAAGGAAATAAATTAATTTTAAATACTAAAAAAATAAGGAACAATAAATAAATAGATAAATAATAAATAAAATAATGTATAAAAAATAAAAAAATCTATAAATGGTCGAAATTAAATAAATGAGGATCAAATTGGAATTAAAATGAAATGAAGGGCCTAAATCATAATAAAATAAATGTCTAAAGGACTAAATTGAAGTTCAAACGGAATTTTGGGCAAAAATCGAGAATGAAAATAAGGTAGAGGACCAAATTGTAACGCGCGAATAACAAGGAGGGACCAAATGGGGAAATATCCCTGTCCTACAAAACGCACAGTTCCAGTAGGGACTAAAATGAAATAAACACGAAATTATCGGGCCAAATTAAAAAAAACAAAAAAATGAAAATAGGACTGAATTAAAACAACCCAAAAATGCGGAAGGACCAGAGGCGTACATAGCCCAAAAATTGAAAACACGCGGATCCTGAGGTTGGAGCAGGTCGGGTCTTGGGTCAGCCCCCTAAACGACACCGTTTTGGGCGTTTGGGGGGCTGAGTGAAATGACTTCGTTTCACTAGGCTATTTAAGCAAAAAAAAAAAAAAAATTCAAAAATTTCATTTCTCCTCTTTTGTTTTTTTTTTAAAAAAACTGAAACTCTCTCTTTTCTCTCAACCCCTCCCACATCCGGCCTAGGCTCCGATCGCCGGACCACCGTGGCGGCCGCCGATCGCCGACGACGGCGCCGCTGTACACGGTGGCCGAAAAACCCCAAAAAAATTTTCGACGCCTCTGTTTTAAAAAAAAAACAAAAAATACCAAAAACTCTCGATATCCCTCAACACTGTTGCGCCGAACCTTAATAGATCCTAGGTTACCGACGCCGAAAAGGGCCTCAGACGACGGAGGGAGACGAAGCGTCTCAGGTAAACTCCTTTTTTTATATTTTATAAAAAATAAAAGATTAAAAATATAAAAAAAGATCACCTTTTGAATTTGTATCTTTGTATTCAATTTCCCCCCCTTTTTTTTAGTATTTTTCGTGTGTCCAAAAAATCATTACAAGTGTTCTAGCTTTTTATAGCCGAAAGTATTACAATATATTATTTTTTTTCTTTTGTTTCTCTGTTGTTTCTCTGCTATCTGTGTCTCTTGCTTTTTTCTTTTTCGTTTCTGTCTCTTTTTTTTGCAGGCAAGGTCAACGGGAGGAGATTTCGGCTTTTTGCCATTTTGGTGCAACGGAGGTAGTCCTCGGGCGGTGGGCGCGCTGAAAGCGCACATGGAGGCGGTGCGTTGTACATGGATGACCTAAGGAGCAGCGGTGCTAGAAACCCTAGGGTTTCTGGCTTTCTAAAATTTTTTTAAGTATGTTGGGCCGGTTGGCCTTGTAATTTTAGGTTTATTTTATATTTTGGGCTTGTAAGAAAAGATTGTTAATTATTTTTTTATTTTGGTTTTTTTTATTATTCTGGGCTCGGGCGAATTGGGCCTATTACAGGTGGTTAGGTATAAATTGGACTTGATGGCTTGATTTTAGGTAAATTTTGGGTTCACACGGCCTGGGACATGGGCTGTCACACGCTCGTGTGACACACACGGC
Source organism: Gossypium sturtianum (assembly GCA_025698515.1). Lineage (NCBI taxonomy): Eukaryota > Viridiplantae > Streptophyta > Magnoliopsida > Malvales > Malvaceae > Gossypium > Gossypium sturtianum. Next base: position 36,584,895 of record CM046954.1, read on the forward strand.
CGTGTGTGGCAACTCAGAGAGTTACACGGCCGTGTGACCCTACTCAGTGAGTTATATGGGTGAGGACATGAGCTAGGACACGGTTGTGTGTCCCTTGTTCGAATGTTACACGGCTTGGGCTATGTCACACGGCCGTGTTGAAACACCCCAAACCCGGCCCACGAGCTTTGACCAGATTTGGTATGTTCCTCAAGTAAACCGGTTCAAAATTCTTTTGTTCTTAGGAAAACTTGTGTGATTTTAAGAAAAATATTGTTTTGGGTTGGGCTTGTGTTGAAAACAGGTTCATTTTATATTGAAATCCCTTTCTTCTTAAGTGACAAAATATTTAGGGTTTAGTTTAAAAGAAATTTTAATTAAATTTTAATAGATAAAATTCATAATCATAATAAATAAAAATAAGTGTAAAGTAATTCAACTATGGCCTTATGGCCTTATTACATCAAATAATTCCCAAAATAATTCAAAGTACTAAAATAAATTCAAGAGTCCTCAAAAATATAAACTTCATGTTGAGCATGGCCACCACAAGTTTCTGCCGTCCCGGTCCATCTTTGTTCATCACACGAAAAATGTTCCCCAACGGGTGAGTCAAACAGACTCAATGTGTACACGACACTAAATCATAATAGAATCAGGCATATCACATATTACACATTCAAAACATAGAATACAGGTTATGATGCATTCCTAAACCCAAACCTAGTTGTCCATCCGCTTACACCCCCATGACGTCGCCGATCACACACCGTGGGACTACTAAGTCAACCCTCCATCCGCTACACACCATCGAAGGCGATCGCTGCTGCGACGACGTGCTCATCGCCCATATAAAATTTTGTGCATAGCCACCAGATAATTGTGTCATGAGACACCACATTCAGATAATGTAACCGAAGTTACCACATTCAGATAATGTGACTGAAGTCACCACATTCAGATAGTGTGACCGTAGTCATCACATTCACTTCCCCTTTTTCATATATCCCGAATGACCCATATTATTCATATCATGCATATCATACTTAAATTCACATTCTAATCATATTCCACATGTTAAATATAACATATTTCGTAATCCTAATAGGAGTAAGAAACGTACCTGAGTACTTTGTACCATATTATGGTACCTTAGCCACATTCTTATAAACATGCATATATTACATATTACCATAAATTTTATTAAAAGTTAGTGTGGGGTACACACCTGATTCGCTTAAAATTTCCTTGAGATCCCGAAAAGCTTGATCTAATGCTTAGATCCTTAATCCCTACATTGATTTATCACTTATTACCTTAATAAAAAGCCATTCGGCCAAAACTCCAAATCCTAGTAGGATTAGTATTCTTACCTTGTTGCCGATTGGAACACCAACAAATCCCGAAACTGTTCCTTGTTTCACTAGGAATGTCAAAATCCCTAAAACCTTACGTTAGACTTAATCTTAATCATCAAACATAAATCAAGGCCTTTGGCCGAATATTCACATGTCTTACCTTAATCTTAGAAATCCCGAATACTCCTCCTTTTAGTCGACTACTCTGATAATCCCGAAAGGTCCTTCCATATTCGGCAACCATAATATGTATGGGGTTAGATTATCTCTCGGCTAATCTAAAAGAAAAGAAAGGGAATCAAACTTGTTCTTACCTTTGAAGAAATCGACAGCACCTATGCCTGAAGCCCTTCCAAGATTCGGCTTTTGATGGATTGGAAAGAAAAGAAAAGGAAGAATAAAGATGGAGGATTCGGCTATGGCTTCTAATGGAGAGGAAAATATTCGGCTAGGTTCCAAAAATTACTTAATCTCGACTTGACAAAAGAAAAGAAAGAAAAGAAGAGAAGAGAGCACTAAGAATTCGGCAGAGAAAGGAGGAAGCACAAATTGATGAGTAGCCCTCCTTCCTTCCTTTTATAGCCGAAATTATCATCTAAGGAGTCCCTTACTTGGCCACCACTCCTCTATCTGATAACTTTATCCTTTAATTATCACTTAAAATAAAATATAATTCAACAACTATCCTTACTTAGCCGAAATTATTAAACTCAAAGTCCCTTACTTGGCCATCACTTCTCCCTTATTTTCCTCTTTATTTCTTTATTCAAATTAAAAGAATTTAATCCAACAATTATCTCTTGAAAATAATGATAAATAAATCCCTTATTTATCCACTATTTATAAAAGAATAAAATCTCCTAATTTATAGCCATGTGCCGTCCAACTCTCTGCTCCTTGTAGCAAAATAAAATTTCTTTTATTTGCTTCCCATGTGACTCGAACTTAGGCCCATTCCTCTTGCATATGGCGCCATTTCCATAGGCCCTAAGTGGCATCTTCAGACCACTTTTCCAAGCCTGTTTGTGTGTCAAATTTCACAAACTTTTTTCTTTTAAGGCCACATTGCCTTAATTTCCCCTTTTAAACCTTAAAACTCGTCATTTCTAAGTTTCCAAAAATTTTCGATCGGCTCTGTAAACTTGACATTTCCTTACATTTCCATGACATTTCCTTACAAGACATTTCCTTACATTTCCAAGACATTTCCTTACATTACCATGACATTTCCTTACAAGACATTTCCTTACATTTCCAAGGTTCTAAAAATGTTCACTTTCCTCTTTTAAACTTAACATTTCCATACATTTCCAGGTTTCCAAAAGTGTCAAAATATATTCATAACACATAAGATATGTCATTTCGTACAATTAAACCAAAAATGCATAGGCCCTTTTCAGGATGTTACAGTTCTACCCTCCTTAAAAATAATTTCGTCCTCGAAATTACTTACTAACGAATAATCGTACATCTTAACTCACCGCACTACGCTTATCTCTGCGCACTCGATCTTAATAGAACCATCATACTTCCTAGGCACGATCTCTAAGTTCACGTCCCCTAGCACTCATTTCTAACGTCGCGATTTAATCTGATTAAAAAGTTTTATGCATCAGACATTTTGTTCCACTGATTATTCGCGAACAGTTTTATGAAAAGAGATGTTCAGAAGTAGTTCTTTCGATCAACCAAAGTTTCTAGTTCAAGTTCACTACTCTAACTCAGGGAGTCACATTCACATTCATAAGCAGAGACACATTCATGAAGTCAGATTCATTCACAACATCATTCACTACACTTTTATGGCCATTCCATCCATTTCCCTACCCAAGGGTAATTTCGTAATTTTGTCCTACAGGGGTATTTTCGAAATTTGTCAAAATAAGGTTCCTTGGTGATTTTTTCAATAAGGGTATTTTGGTAATTTTGAAATCCCGGGGGTATTTTGAAAAATTTTAAAATTCGAGGGTATTTGGTAATTTTGGAACTCTCGGGGTATTTTGGTAATTAACTGAGGTAAATTTGTAAAGTTTAATAAATCAGGGATATTTCAAAATTTGCAAAACTTTGAGGGTTCTTTTTGAGAATTTTACTTTCCAAAACGGTGATGTTGTAAAAATTTTGAAAATCAGGGTCATTTTGGTAATTTTGTGAGTTAAGGGCAATTTCGTATTTTTTCTCCAAATCAAGGTATTTTTGATAATTTGCAAATTAGGGTTTTTGAACATTTTATAAAGTAATGAAAATTTTGATAAGAACTATGGGTATTTTGGGAATTTCATAAACCAAAGGTATTTTTGTAATTTACCACTAGTGGTATTTTTGTAATTTTATAAATCAAAAATTTTTCGAAAGAATTTTGTAAAAATAGTTCTCACAAATTAAAAAGGTAATTTTAAGAGTTTTAAAAGGTAATTTTAAGAGTTTTAAAACTAGGGTTTATAAAAACACGGCTAGTTCCCTTTCGGGTTTTAGTCATTGCGTTTAGCCTATGACCGAGTCCTATTGGTTAGGGTGAACAGGAAGCTACGCACGCAGGCAGGATTCCAGCGAAGAGGAGGTGAGTCACTAGGATCAAGCAAGTACCTGTGCTCTTAGGATCCAATCCTAGACATGCGCACAATGGTTACCACACCCTAACTCGGCGTCTTAGTCATAGGTTTGTTTAATGGAATTAAGTCTTATGTGTTTGTGTTTGAGTAAACTAGTCCTAGGGTTCAAGTTCCTATCATGCTATTCTACGTTCCATTCCTCTTCTACCCTTCCATAATTCATAACATAAACCACATAATCACACAAATGGTTGGGGTACTTACAGTGGATCATGGTCGGAGACTTAGGTGCCATGCCGAAAAAACGCTCATTTTCAAAAATACTTTCATAAAACTCATTTGGGCTCGATTTGAAAACATTTTGGGCCTTAGCCCACAGGCCGAGAGTTTAAAACTGGGCTCTGATACCAAATTGAAACACCCCAAACTCGACCCACGAGCTTTGACCAGATTTGGTATGTTCCTCAAGTAAACTGGTTCAAAATTCTTTTGTTCTTAGGAAAACTTGTGTGATTTTAAGAAAAATATTGTTTTGGGTTGGGCTTGTGTTGAAAACATGTTCGTTTTATATTGAAATCCCTTTCTTCTTAAGTGACAAAATATTTAGGGTTTAGTTTAAAATAAATTTTAATTAAATTTTAATAGATAAAATTCATAATCATAATAAATAAAAATAAGTGTAAAGTAATTCAACTATGGCCTTATGGCCTTATTACATCAAATAATTCCCAAAATAATTCAAAGTACTAAAATAAATTCAAGAGTCCTCAAAAATATAAACTTCATGTTGAGCATGGCCACCACAAGTTCTCGTAGTCCGGTCCATCACTTGTTCATCACTGAAAAATGTTCCCAACGGGTGAGTCAAACAGACTCAATGTGTACACGACACTAAATCATAATAGAATCGGGCATATCACATATTACACATTCAAAACATAGAATACAAAGTTATGATGCATTCCCAAACCCAAACCTAGTTGTCCATCCGCTACACACCCCGCACTCGCCGGTCACACCGTGGGACTACTAAGTCAACCCTCCATCCGTTACACACCATCGAAGGCGATCATTGCTGCGATCGACGTGCTCATCGCCCATATAAAATTTTGTGGCATAGCCACGGATAATTGTGTCATGAGAAACCACATTCAGATAATGTAACCGAAGTTACCACATTCAGATAATGTGACCGAAGTCACCACATTCAGATAGTGTGACCGTAGTCATCACATTCACTTCCCCTTTTTCATATATCCCGAATGACCCATATTATTCATATCATGCATATCATACTTAAATTCACATTCTAATCATATTCCACATGTTAAATATAACATATTTCGTAATCCTAATAGGAGTAGGAAACGTACCTGAGTACTTTGTGTAACAACCCAAACCCGGCCCAAACATTACGACCGAATTTGATTTGCTACGGAGAAAAACTTTTTGAACACCATCTAGAACCAATTTAAGTTTCGCTGAAAACCCCTTGTTTTTGGTTATCTTGCCAAAACTATACTTAGATTTAATTTGGAAGTTTAATTAAGTCCGGTTATTATACAAATTTCAAGTGTGCCCGATGGCACGATAAAACATTTTCGTGTTAATTTAAGAAAACATGTGATTTTAATTCAGTTTTACTAATATAGTTTAAAGTAAATATCCGACATATAAGAAATAACACAAATAAAGTTTATGGAGGCCTTATTACAACCAAAATGAAAACAACCCAATAAAATAAAATAACTAAGTTTAAGTTCAGGTTATGCAAGTCCACTGCATGGCCACCTCGAGTCCAACCGGCTCCTCAACCGCCATTTACGAGTCACCTGAAAAATGTTAAAGGAGAAGGTGAGTCACCAAGACTCGAAGATGTAACCCTTCCCCGTTTTAAAAAAACAACATTTCATACACAACATATAACGATTAATATGCAGAGTATCGTGTGCCCAACCTAGCCAACCAAACGCCTTTGTCTACCCCATGTGGTACCAAACCACTTTGGTGATCGTAGTCACAATGTGTTACCAAAACCTTTGGTGGTGCCAAACCCTTTGGTGACATATAGTCACAATGTGCTACCAAAGCACCGGTGTCCGTAGACACAAATCGGGTGATGGGGCCAACCCATCGTGTGATACCAAATCACCGCGAGACGATCCCATATCTCAAGTGGGGCCAACCCGCGGTGGTGTTAACCATAGGGACAAGTCGCTATGAGGTACCAAACCTCTGGAGGTACCAAACCTCGGTGACATATAGTCACAGGTGTGTTACCAAAACACGGTGCTCACAAAGACGAAACATCACCGCTCTCCTCTCATATAACCCCATGGTAGATAAACAATTAACAATGAGATCTCATGCATTTATCACATGTATCAATAAGCCATGCTTCCCAAAAGCATTAAAGTAATCTCATATTATGAGAGACTTACGGGATCCTCACTTGTACTGTTAAGGTACCAATCCGCATCTACATCAAGCGATTTACATACAAAATATATATATATAACACCACATTAATCGCTATAAGTGTGTATGTACACACCGATGTTGATGAGAAGTCTAAATCTCGAAAAGGAACGTTGGCCACCCTAGATCTCTTTGTACCTATATTCGGCCAACTATGGGATTAGTCTTAGGGCCTATTCGGCCAAATCAAATTATTAGAAGGGGTTCCTTGTGAACCCGAAATCTCACCTTCACACTTTTGGACACCAACCGCAACACCCAACTCCCGAATCTGCTTCTGATTCCATGAATCGGCACTCAACAAGTTAGTAGCCTTGGCTAAAAGCGAATATCAACCGACCAACTAAAGTAGATCTTACCGTTACGCATCACAAATCGAATACTAGAGATCGGGGCCTGAATCGACTGCTTCACTTCCCTGAGTACCTAACAGGAATCGGTTACTACTTGTTTAGAAGACTTAATCATTGCCGAAATCGGCACCTCCCCTTGTAAAAGAAATCGACAGAAAAAGAAGGAAAAGGGGAGATAGGTATTCGGCCATTACTTACCTTGATCCAAATCGATTAACAAAGGAGATGCAGGAAGACACTATGCTCAATATTTGGCCAACAGAGAGGAAAAGAAATCAGCACTTCCAAGGGGTGTATTCGGCCAAGGGGAGAAGGAAAATAATGGGGAAAGAAAGGTGCTAGAAATTTCGGCTTGAAGGGGTTTGAGAGAACAAAGAAAATAAAAAGAGCACAAAGGGAGAGGGGTTAGGGATTTTCGGCAACTAGCAAGAATGGGAAAAAACCAGAACAAGGTGGTAGGGTGAGGTTTTTATAAGCATTCGGCCCCCCCTAGTAGCCTCTTGCCGTCCACTTCTCCTTGCTCAAGGAGTTCAACTCCTAGCCAACTCCTAATTTCTCTCTTGGCCACTCATTTGATTTAATTCAAACAATTTTGAATTAATAAAAATAATCTCCTAATATTCCATCAATTATCCATGAATATCTTCTTATTATTACTATAATTAAACAAATAAAACTCTCCTATTATCCTTTAATAATAACTCTTAATAAAAGAGTTTGAAGGGAAAAACTCTCCCACTTGTGCCGTCCAAATAAGAGCAAAAGAAAGGGGATTTTGTGACTCGAACCAAGGCTCTCCCTTGCTCCTTTGGTGGCGTCACATGCTAGCTCTTAAGTGGGCTTGCTTTGCCACTTATCCAAGGCCTAATTAGTGTCGATTACACCCATTTATTCTTATAACACCCCTCTTGCTAAGGCTCCTTCCTTTAAAATAAAAACTGAAATTTTCCTATCAAACCAGGGCACACTCAAAGCCTTAAATTAAGCTCTATTATTCCATTAATAATATCACGATGAGTTCATAATAAGAAAATAATCAAATTCCAAATAACCCCATATTTGGGATGTTACGATTCTACCCCCTTAAAATAAATTTCGTCCTCGAAATTCCTTGATCAAAAAGATGGGGGTATTACGCGCATCACCTCCTCGGGCTCCCACGTAGCTTCTTCCACTCCGTGGTTCCGCCATAGCACTTTCACTAAAGGCACCGCCTTCCACGTAGAACCTTCACATCTCGGTCTACAATCGAACCAGTTCTTCTTCAAAAGATAAATCCGAAGTTCACCTCAATCTTCGCGCCACGGCACAACGTGCGAAAGATCGACCGATACCGTCTCAACATTGATACATGGAAGACATCATGGATCGATTCGATTCTCGCGGCGACTAGGCGATAAGCTACGGTCCTATTCGCTTTACAAGCTGTATATGGCCCGATGAACCTTGGGCTTAGCTTCCCTTTTCGTCCAAATCTCAACACCTTCTTCCAAGGCGACACTTTGAGAAAGACTTTGTCTCCCACAAAGATACTCCATTTCCTTGCGTTTGAGATCGGCATAAGACTTACGCCTATCCGATGCTTCCTTGAGACGAGACCTAATCACCTTGACTTTGTCTTCCGTCTCGGTTACCAGTCTGGACCCAAAGACTTGTCTTTCCCCAACTCCGTCCAACATGTAGGAGTCACGGCACTTTCGTCCATATAGGGCCTCATATGGAGCCATTTGAATACTCGCTTGATAACTATTGTTATAAGCGAATTCCGCTAATGGTAGGTACTCTTCCCAACTACCACTAAAATCCAAGACACACCCTCTTAACATGTCTTCTAAAATCTGTATCACCCTTTCCGACTGTCCGTCAGATTGTGGATGGAAAGCCGTGCTGAAATCTAACTGTGTACCCAAAGCTTGATGCAACGCTTTCCAAAACCTTGACGTGAAATCGGGATCCCTATCCGAGATAATCGACAATCGCACACCATGCAACCTTACTATTTCACCCACATACGGCTTCGCTTCAAGCCTCGCGATGAGTAATCCATTCTCAGGCATGAAGTGAGCTGATTTAGTCAGGCGGTCCACAATTACCCAAACTGCATCCTTCTTGGTGGGCGTAAGGGGTAGCCCACTAACAAAATCCATGGTGATCCTCTCCCATTTCCATTGAGGGATCTTTATCGGTTGAAGTAGTCCCGATGGTAAGCGATGTTCACCTTAACTCCGCCGCACGTCGGACACTTCTCTCTACGAACCGTTATCTCACGCTTCAACCTGTGCCACGGAACTATTTTCGCAAATCTCCATACATCTTGCTTCCCCGGGATGCATAGCATATGGGCTGCTATGTGCATCTTGGAGAATTTTTCGCCTTAATTCGTATCCCTTGGCATACATGCTCGTCCTGAAAACAAAGCACTCCATCACTAGACGATTGTACCCTTCCAAACCACCATCCCGAACTTGTACCCTCTTAGCGCTCAAGCCTTCATCCCCTAATCGCTTTTCCTTAATCTCTCAATCCATGTTGGCCTTACTTGAAGTTCCGCCAAAAGACTCCCATCATCGTATAGACTCAACCGAGCGAACATTGCTCTTAAGTCCGTCACCACCTTAGGCTCAATGCGTCGGCTACCACATTAGCCTTACCGGATGGTACTCGATCGAATAGTCGTAGTCCTTTAGTAGTTCAATCCACCGACGTTGTCTCGAGTTCGAGATCCTACGAGTCGGAAGATACCTCAAGCTTTTGTGATCCGTGTAGACTATCGACTTCTCCCCATACAGTAATGTCTCCATATCTTCAGAGCGAAGACGCTCTGCGCTAACTCCAAGTCGCGTGCGTTGGGTAGTTAACCTCGTGCGGTCTTAAGCGACGGGATGCATAGGCTACTACCTTCCCATCTGCATCAACACACACCCCAAACCGGTGTGAGATGCATCACAATAGAGCGTGAATAACTTTCCGCTTCAGGTGTACCAAAACCAGGGCTTAGTCAAAATTTTCCTTAACTTATCAAAGCTTCCTTGTCGCTTCTCCGTCCATACAAATGGGACACCTTTCCTTAGCAACTTAGTTAACGGCGCTGCTATTAGAGAGAATCCTTCCACGAATCTCTGATAGTACCCTGCTAAACCCAGAAAACTTCGTATCTCCGCCACCGATCTAGGTGGTTTCCACTCCAATACTGCTTCAATCTTGTGAGGGTCTACTCTAATTCCTTCCGCCGATACTACATGACCTAAGAAAGCCACTTCCCTAAGCCAAAATTCGCACTTATCGAATTTGGCATATAACTGCTTCTCCCTCAATACTTGCAGAACTATCCGTAAATGCTTGTCATGCTCCTCTTCTGTCTTTGAATAAACCAATATGTCGTCTATGAACACCACGACGAACTGGTCCAAGTACTGTTGAAATACTCTATTCATCAAGTCCATAAATGCCGCCGGTGCATTGGTTAACCCGAATGGCATTACCAAGAACTCGAAATGCCCATACCGAGTTCGGAATGCCGTTTTGTGAACATCAGCCTCCTTCACCTTAAGTTGATGGTAACCTGACCTAAGGTCTATCTTCAAAAACACCGAGGCACCCTTCAGTTGATCAAACAAGTCGTCAATCCGAGGCAACGGATACTTGTTCTTGATCGTTAACTTGTTTAACTGACGGTAGTCGATGCACATCCGCATAGAACCGTCCTTCTTCTTGACAAACAACACAGGCGCTCCCCACGGAGATATACTTGGTCGAATAAACCCTCTATCCAAGAGCTCCTGAATTTGAGCCTTTAGCTCCACCAATTCCTTTGGTGCCATTCGGTATGGTGCTATAGACACAGGTGCCGTTCCAGGTAGCAAGTCTATACCGAATTCGACTTCTCGATCCGGAGGCAAACCCGGAAGTTCTTCTGGGAACACATCCGCAAATTCCCCAACCGTTCGGACCTTTCCAACTACTAACCCCTTAGCTTCCAAAGCATGATTTGAACCAAATCGCCTCACAACCCTTCTTGACCATCTTTTCAACCTTCAAGGCAGACACTACATTGGATAGGTAATTCCTTCTATCTCCTATCATAACCACTTCCTCACCTTCAGCTGTCTTAAGAACCATGCGCTTGGCCGCGCAATCCAACCTTGCTTGGTACTTAACCAACCAATCCATACCGAGGATCAAATCGAACTCCCCAAACGGTAGTTCCATCAGATCGGCCACGAACACTACCCCTTGAAGTTCTAGGGGTACGCCTCTATATAGTCTATCTACGACTACGGAGTGACCTAAAGGGCTAACTACAGTCATCTCCCTAGAAGCAGTTTCAGAGTTTAGGTCCATAGTTTCTACCACACTACTAGCAATGTACGAGTGCGTCGAGCCCACATCAATCAATGCAACATAAGGAAAACCAAAAATTAGAAACGTACCGGTTATGACATCCGGTGCGTCACCTTCCTCGCGACACCTCGCTGCGTACACTAAGCCAGCCGCCTAGCCTGCGTGTTGCCTGAACCTCTCGCCTTGAGTTCCACGACCTCGGTTAGGACCGTTGTTTCCTCTCGCTGTTACCACGACCCTCCGTGGTCCTACATTTCTATCTCGAGCACGCAGTTCGCCCCTCTGGTGGCGCTTCTTAGCTAGTTTCGGGGACAATCTCGACACGATGCTCCAAAGACCCACACTCAAAACATCCTTTATCACCGGTCCAACATCCTCCCCAATGGGTCTTTCCGGCCGGTTACACCGAGTCGGCCTCACGATTAGCGATCGTGGGCCTTCTTTGCTCGATTGGGCCCACTTGGCCTAGCCTTTTACGAGCACTACCGCTTGATCCGGTGACCCAAATCCTCTCTTACGATTATTCCTACTATAGCTTTGCCTCACGGCCTCCTTGATCCCCCGGCTACCTTAGCCTTCTCCACTAGGGATGAGAACTCACGAACTCTTTGCGGGGCAATCGGTAACCTTAAATCATCTCTGAGTCCGTCCTCAAAGCGGACACAACGCTCATGTTCCGTGAGACACGATGCCTCTCGCATACCTACTCGACTTTAAAAATTCCGCCTCATATTCCCGACACGGACTTAGTTCCTTGCACTAATCCTGAAAAGCCTTTCTCTGCGCATCGGTGTAGGCGATGCCCACATACTTTTTCCGATAGGTGGTTCTCGAAATACTCCCAAGTCAAATCATCTGTGTAGCCCCATCTCGAACCGTAAGCCACCACCGATACGCTTCATCCTTTAGAAGCGACACCGCCCCTTTCGACTTCTCTTCCTCGGTCGGTCAAGGTCATCCATGATTCTTTCGGTTGACTCTAGCGATGATTCCATTGACCGGGTGCCTCTCGACACACCTCGGAATACCTCCGCTCCGTTAGATCGGAGTCGCTCGGGGACAGATTTCCGAGCTCCCACATTTCCACCGGCCCGACCACCATCTCCAAGACTCGCAACACGACTTGCGATACCGCTTCGCCACCTGGTGCGATCGGCTCCTCACTCTAAAAGTAGGAGGTGGTGGTGGCGGTGGTACCTCATTTTCAGAACCTTGTCCTGACCTAACGGGTTCAGACACCGTCATCCTACCCCTACCACATCCACGGCGTCCACGTCCTCTAGAACTCATTCTATCTACCGCGCTTTTAATCTGATTAAAAAAATTTTATGCGTTAGCATTTGTTTCACTTTATTACTCGCGAAGAAATTTTATGGATGAGGTTTAATCAGAGATTCTTTCGAGCAAACAATATTTCAGTTCCCTATCCTAGTTCACACAAAGAAGTTCATGCATCCATTCCTTAAAACTTTCCATACCTATTCACTCATCGGACATTTTTGCCCATTTCTAACCCAGGGGTATTTTCGTCTTTTTCCTACAGGGGTATTTTCGTAATTTTCCAGAACCAAAATATTTTAATGACGATTTTCGAGGCAAGATTGTTGGATATAGTTAAAATTTTTGGGAAAAACCATTGAATTAATAATTTATGGGTCAGGGGCATTTTGGTAATTTTACTCCTAAGGGTATTTCCGTAAATTTTTTTTCACAAGTTACGTTTTCTGAAAAAAAACGTTGTAAAAGTAATGTTCTAGGGTTTGAGAAAGTTATTGGACGAGTTTTGAAAATATTAGGGTTTGTTGTTTCATTCTTTTTCGAAAACATGGCTAATTTCCTTTTCGGGTTTTAATCATTGTGTTTAGCCTATGACCGAGCCCTCCTGGTCAAGGTGAACCAAAGCTACGCACCAGGCAGAATTTGAGTGAAGAGGAGGTGGGTCACGCGGACCGCTTAAATACCAAGCTCTCACTGAACCTTTTTAGACATGCGCACAGAGGTTGCCACACCACTGAACCCTCTGAGTTAGGGTGAACCGAAGCTACACACCGGGTAGGATACCTGCGAAGAGGAGGTGAGTCACGAGGACTGCTTAAATACCAGGCTCTTCCGGATCCAATCCTAAACATGCGTACAGGGGTTACCACACCCTAGCTCATTGGCTAGTCATAGGTTGGTTTAGTTCCTTAAGTCTTATGTTACGGTTGTGTGCAGAGTAATCTAACCCTAGGGTCCAAGTCCTACAAGTCTATCTACGTTCCATGCTTCCTACCCTTCTACTGAATATAATTCACCAAGAGGTTTAGATATACTTACAGGCGGATTGGTGCAGGAGACTCGGGCCATCTTTGCTTAAAAACCCAGAAATCATACCATAAGGCCTACCAAAAACATTTTTGGGCCTTGGGCCTACAGTAGAGAGCTTTGAACTGGCTCGATACCAGTCTGTAACAACCCAAACCCGGCCCAAACATTACGATCGAATTTGATTTGCTACGGAGAAAAACTTTTTGAACACCATCTAGAACCAATTTAAGTTTTATTTGAAAACCCCTTGTTTTTGGTTATCTTGCCAAAACTATACTTAGATTTAATTTGGAAGTTTAATTAAGTCCAGGTTATTATACAAATTTCAAGTGTGCCCGATGGCACGATAAAACATTTTCGTGTTAATTTAAGAAAACATGTGATTTTAATTGATTTTACTAATATAGTTTAAAGTAAATATCCGACATATAAGAAATAACACAAATAAAGTTTATGGAGGCCTTATTACAACCAAAATGAAAACAACCCAATAAAATAAAATAACTAAGTTTAAGTTCAGGTTATGCAAGTCCTTTGCATGGCCACCTCGAGTCCAACCGGCTCCTCAACCGCCATTTACGAGTCACTGAAAAATGTTAAAGGAGAAGGTGAGTCACCAAGACTCGATATGTAACCCTTCCCCCGTTTTAAAAAAACAACATTTCATACACAACATATAGGTAATATCAGAGTATCGTGTGCCCAACCTAGCCAACCAAACGCCTTTGTCTACCCCATGTGGTACCAAACCACTTTGGTGACCGTAGTCACAATGTGTTACCAAAACACCGGTGGTGCCAAACCACTTTGGTGACATATAGTCACAATGTGCTGCAAAGCACCGGTGTCCGTAGACACAAATCGGGTGATGGGGCCAACCCATCGTGTGATACCAAATCACCGTGCAGACGATCCCATATCTCAAGTGGGGCCAACCCACGGTGGTGTTAACCACGAGGGGACAAGTCGCTATGAGGTACCAAACCTCTGGAGGTACCAAACCTCGGTGACATATAGTCACAGTGTGTTACCAAAAACTTTGGTGCTCGTCAAGACGAAACATCACCGCCTCCTCTCATATAACCCACAGTAGATAAACAATTAACAACAGATCTCATGCATTTATCACATGTATCAATAAGCCATGCTTCCCAAAAGCATTAAAGTAATCTCATATTAATGAGAGACTTACGGGATCCTCACTTGTACTAGTTAAGGTACCAATCCGCATCTACATCAAGCGATTTACATACAAAATATATATATATAACACCACATTAATCTGCTATAAGTGTGTATGTACACACTGATGTTGATGAGAAGTCTAAATCCCGAAAAGGAAAGTTGGCCACCCTAGATCTCTTTGTACCTATATTCGGCCAACTATGGGATTAGTCTTAGGGCCTATTCGGCCAAATCAAATTATTAGAAGGGTTCCTTGTGAACCCGAAATCTCACCTTCACACTTTTGGACACCAACCGCAACACCCAACTCCCGAACCGCTTTCGATTCCATGAATCGGCACTCAACAAGTTAGTAGCCTTGGCTAAAACGAATATCAATCGACCAACTAAAGTAGATCTTACCGTTACGTACCACAAATCGAATACTAGAGATCGGGGCACAATCGATCGCTTCACTTCCCTGAGTACCTAACAGGAATCGGTTACTACTTGTTTAGAAGACTTAATCATTGCTGAAATCGGCACCTCCCCTTGTAAAAGAGATCGACAGAAAAAGAAGGAAAAGGGGAGATAGGTATTCGGCCATTACTTACCTTGATCCAAATCGATTAACAAAGGAGATGCAAGAAGACACTATGCTCAATATTCGGCCAACAGAGAGGAAAAGAAATCAGCACTTCCAAGGGGTGTATTCGGCCAAGGGGAGAAGGAAAATAATGGGGAAAGAAAGGTGCTAGAAATTTCGGCTTGAAGGGGTTTGAGAGAACAAAGAAAATAAAAAGAGCACAAAGGGAGAGGGGTTAGGGATTTTCGGCAACTAGCAAGAATGGGAAAAAAACCAGAACAAGGTGGTAGGGTGAGGTTTTTATAAGCATTCGCCCCCCCTAGTAGCCTCTTGCCGTCCACTTCTCCTTGCTCAAGGAGTTCAACTCCTAGCCAACTCCTAATTTCTCTCTTGGCCACTCATTTGATTTAATTCAAACAATTTTGAATTAATAAAAATAATCTCCTAATATTCCATCAATTATCCATGAATATCTTCTTATTATTACTATAATTAAACAAATAAAACTCTCATATTATCCTTTAATAATAACTCTTAATAAAAGAGTTTGAAGGGAGAAAAACTCTCCCACTTGTGCCGTCCAAATAAGAGCAAAAAGAAAGGGGATTTTGTGACTCGAACCAAGGCTCTCCCTTGCTCCTTGGTGGCGTCACATGCTAGCTCTTAAGTGGGCTTGCTTTGCCACTTATCCAAGGCCTAATTAGTGTCAGATTACACCCATTTATTCTTATAACACCCCTCTTGCTAAGGCTCCCTTCCTTTAAAATTAAAAACTGAAATTTTCCTATCAAACCGGGCACACTCAAAGCCTTAAATTAAGCTCTATTATTCCATTAATAATATCACAGCAGTTCATAATAAGAAAATAATCAAATTCCAAATAACCCCATATTTGGGATGTTACACTTTGTACCATATTATGGTACCTTAGCCACATTCTTATAAACATGCATATATTACATATTACCATAAATCTTATTAAAAGTTAGTGTGGGGTACACACCTGATTCGCTTAAAATTTCCTTGAGATCCCGAAAAGCTTGATCTAATGCTTAGATCCTTAATCCCTACATTGATTTATCACTTATTACCTTAATAAAAAGCCATTCGGCCAAAACTCCAAATCCTAGTAGGATTAGTATTCTTACCTTGTTGCCGATTGGAACACCAACAAATCCCGAAAGCTGTTCCTTGTTTCACTAGGAATGTCAAAATCCCTAAAACCTTACGTTAGACTTAATCTTAATCATCAAACATAAATCAAGGCCTTTGGTAGAATATTCACATGTCTTACCTTAATCTTAGAAATCCCGAATACTCCTCCTTTTAGTCGACTACTCGATAATCCCGAAAGGTCCTTCCATATTCGGCAACCATAATATGTATGGGGTTAGATTATCTCTCGGCTAATCTAAAAGAAAAGAAAGGGAATCAAACTTGTTCCTACCTTTGAAGAAATCGACAGCACCTATGCTTGAAGCCCTTCCAAGATTCGGCTTTTGATGGATTGGAAAGAAAAGAAAAGGAAGAATAAAGATGGAGGATTCGGCTATGGCTTCTAATGGAGAGGAAAATATTCAGCTAGGTTCCAACAATTACTTAATCTCGACTTGACAAAAGAAAAGAAAGAAAAGAAGAGAAGAGAGCACTAAGAATTGGCAGAGAAAGGAGGAAGCACAAATTGATGAGTAGCCCTCCTTCCTTCCTTTTATAGCCGAAATTATCATCTAAGGAGTCCCTTACTTGGCCACCACTCCTCTATCGATAACTTTATCCTTTAATTATCACTTAAAATAAAAGATAATTCAACAACTATCCTTACTTAGCCGAAATTATTAAACTCAAAGTCCCTTACTTGGCCATCACTTCTCCCTTATTTTCCTCTTTATTTCTTTATTCAAATTAAAAGAATTTAATCCAACAATTATCTCTTGAAAATAATGATAAATAAATCCCTTATTTATCCACTATTTATAAAAGAATAAAAGCTCCTAATTTATAGCCATGTGCCGTCCACCTCTCTGCTCCTTGTAGCAAAATAAAATTTCTTTTAGTTGCTTCCCATGTGACTCGAACTTAGGCCAGTTCCTCTTGCATATGGCGCCATTTCCATAGGCCCTAAGTGGCATCTTCAGACCACTTTTCCAAGCCTGTTTGTGTGTCAAATTTCACAAAAAATTTTTTCTTTTAAGGCCACCTTGCCTTAATTTCCCCTTTTAAACCTTAAAACTCGTCATTTCTAGGTCATTTCTAAGTTTCCAAAAATTTTCGATCGGCTCTGTGAACTTGACATTTCCTTACATTTCCATGACATTTCCTTACGAGACATTTCCTTACATTTCCAAGACATTTCCTTACATTTCCATGACATTTCCTTACAAGACATTTCCTTACATTTCCAAGGTTCTAAAAATGTTCACTTTCCTCTTTTAAACTTAGCATTTCCATACATTTCCAGGTTTCCAAAAGTGTTCAAAATATATTCATAACACATAAGATATGTCATTTCGTACAATTAAACCAAAAATGCATAGGCCCTTTTCAGGATGTTACACGTGTGACCCTTGCTTTCACATTTTTGATCTTTTTCTTAAAACTTCGGTTTTGTTTCAATTTAGTCATGAATTGCTTTTAAGCTATTTTTAGGGCCTCGAAGGCTCGATTTAGGGACTGTAACAGCCCAATTTTTAATGGTGTCAGAAACAGTGATTCGAGATCACTAAATCCGATGAGTAAGTTCAAAAATTTAATAAATTAATATTTATGAGTCAAGTGTGATTTTAGAAATATTATTGAATTAGTGACTTTTGTGATTTAAAATAATTTATTAGGTAAATTGGGTCGAAAACGAGGTACTGAGACCTCGATTTCATAAACCAAGCCGTAAATATTTTTATAAATATTTACAGAGTGCTAGTGAGTTAGTATTAAAGTTTCGTTAGAAAATTTTAACGTTTTGATAGTTAATTAAATAAAAAGGACTAGATTGAAAAAGGTGCAAAACTTGCTAATTAAAGAAATAGTGATTAAATAGCTTGAAAAGTAAATAAAGGAGGACTTAAATAGTAATTTAGCCTAAGTTATTTGGTTGGGACGGCATAAGGGTAAAAGAAATAGCAAAAATTGGTGTGAACTAAGGGTAAAATGGTAAATTAGTGAAATTAAAAATAAACAAGTGACCAAATTGAATTCTAGAGAATTCTTCATCAAATTTCAGTCCAAAAAATGACATAGGAGAACCTTGATGCTGTTTTTTCATATTTTTACTTCAAGTGAGTTCAATTCTTGCTTTTTCTTTGTAATTTTTATGTTTTTGTGACTTTTTCAATTAGGTCCAACTATTTAATTCATTAGTTTTTTATTTTATGGGTAATTTTGAAAGTTAACATTGATGAGTGTTAGACATTTATGATTAATTAACATGGATTTGAAGCTTTAATTTTATTATATGATGATTTTATCAAGTAATTTCAATAGAAATTGATTTTAGGACCTAATTCTGAAAAGGTTAAGAATTAGGGTTTGGTGTTGAAATTATGAATATAAAAGGCTGTTTAGTAACCTAAAGTAATTGGATAAATTTTTAATTGAGAAAAATTAGCTCAATTGATGGGTTAATTGATCAGGGACTAAATTGTAAAAATTATAAAATTTGGGGTAAATGTGTAATTTTGAAAATTGAATGGCATAAATTGTGAAGTGAATTAAAATTGAATTAGATGCTGATGAATGAATAATTTTATATTATAGATCAAGAACCTGGAGATAAACGTGGAAAAGAGAAATTAACAGAATAGTTCCTGAATTTCTACAACCTCTACAAACTACCCCAGGTAAGTTCATATGGTTGAACTTTCATGATTAATTGTTAATTTAGGAATCATATAATGTTTTAATTCATATCTTTGTTATGAAATTATGATTATTGTAATAATATGAAATCGAATTGAAAGTTCAAATTAAGTGGAACGCTAGATTGAGTACAATCGTTCCGTGATAGAAGATGAATTGAGGGATAAGACTATGGTTGGACCATGGAAATGTTTAAATGTAAGACCATAGCTGGGCTATGGCATTTTAGTGAAAAGACCATAACTGGGTTATGGCATCGTGAATGTAAGACCATGGTTGGACCATGAAACACCCCAAACCCGGCCCACGAGCTTTGACCAGATTTGGTATGTTCCTCAAGTAAACCGGTTCAAAATTCTTTTGTTACTTAGGAAAAACTTGTATGATTTTTAAAAAATATTGTTTGGGTTGGGCTTGAGTTGAAAACAAATTTATCTTATGTTAAAACCCATTTATTTAAGGTGGCAAAACATTTAGAGTTAATTTTAAAAAGGAATTTACTTAAACTTTAATTGATAAAAATCCATAAACATAATAAATAAAAGAAAAATAAAGTAAACCACAATGGCCTTATTATATCAATGATCTCAAAGTAAAACTTAAAATACTTAAAATAAATTGAAAGTCCAAATCATAAATTTCTTGCTATGCATGGCCACCTTTAAGCTCCTGCCGAGGCTTAGGTCCATTCTTGCTCATCACACGAAAAATATTCCCCAAGCGGGGTGAGTCAACAGACTCAATGTGTACACAACACTAAGTCATAATAGAATCAGGCATGCAAATGATACACATTCAAATCATAGAATACAATTAATGATGCATTCCCAAACCCAAACCTAATTAACCATCCGCTACACACCACCCTTACCGCGGTCACACCGTGGGACTACTAAGTCAACCCTCCATCCGCTACACACCATCGAAGGCGATCGCTGCGATCGACGTGCTCATCGCCCATATAATTTGTGTCATTAGACACCATATTCAAATAATGTAACCGAAGTTACCAAATTCGGATAATGTAACCGAAGTTACCATATTCAAATTTTGTGCCGTAGTCACCATATTCAAGTTGGTGAGACCAAGTCAACACCTTCTTCCCCTTTCACATAGATCCCGAATGCCCCATAAATTTTATATCATGCATAACATACTTAATTCTCATTCATGTTACTATTCATATGTTCAAAATATATCATATTCATAATCCTATCGAAGTAGGAAACGTGCACAGGTACTTTTACCACATTTGTGGTACTTAGCCACATTCACATTCTTATGCATATTCATATATTAAAATAATTGCCATATGATATATCGAAGGTTAGTATGAGTACACACATTCTTAATAATACATTTAATTTAAACATAGCCATGAACCTATCAAAACTTAGGGTAGGGTACACACTGATTTGCTTAACGAATTCCTTGAAATCCAGAAATCGATCTCGCCTTAGATCTCAAATTCCTACATTTGATTAATCACTTACTAATTTAATAAAAAGCCATTCGACCATAAATCCAAATCCTAGTAGGATTAGTATTCTTAAAACTTACCTTGAAATTCTCAAATCCCAAAATCCTTGTATCCCCTCAATAAATCCCTATAACTACATGTTAGATCAATTTCTAACATTTATTCACAACAAATAACCCTTAGCCGTATGTTAAATATGACTTACCTTAGATTCTTAAATCCGAAATTCACCGAATAACTAGGGAACACGCGGCTTATGGTGTACCTTCGGAAAAGAACTTCTCCTTCCTTGTAGTCGACACTTAGTAAATCCAGAAAGATCTCTTGACAGCAGATATTAAGGGTATTAGAATCTTAATTTCGACGACCTTAAAAGAAATAGAATGAGAATCTAACCTAAGCTTACCCTTACTAAAGAATTTGATGGAACTCTTGCTTGAACCCTTAGCGATGATTCGGCTATGGCTTTGATGTGGATAACAATTTCGGCTCTTGAGGCTTAGTGAGAAATCGACTAGGGCTATTGGTATCTTGGCTTTTGATTGTGTTTGTAATAGAAGAAGAAAAGAAAAGAGAAAAAGAGAATAATGGCAGAGAAAATTCGGCAGAGAGAAGAGGAGAAACTTTAGAGAATTTTGCAGAGGTTTTCTTGAAAAGAAAAGAATGAATGAATAATAGCCTTACTCTTCCTTTTATAGTCAAAATTACTAGCTAGAGTCCTTTACTTGGCCACCACTCTTCTATTTTGATAGCTTTATCCCTTGATTTATCACTTTAATAAAACTTAATCCAATAATTATCTCTTATCTCTTAATAAAAATAATACTAATAATAATCCTCTTTTATCTCTTCCTTATCTATCAAAATAAAAGAAATAATATCCACATTTATCTCTTGAAAATAATCTAAAATAAATCCATTATTTATCCCTTATTTATCCACCCTTTATCTCTTAAAAATAAAAGAATAAAAGCTCCTAATTTATAGCCATGTGCCGTCCACCTATTTTCTTCCTGGAAGCAAAATAAAATTTCTTTTATTTGCTTCCCATGTATTCGAACTCAGCCCAACACCTTGCATGTGGCGCCATTTCAGAGGCCCTAAGTGGCATCTCTAGGCCACTTTTCCAAGCCTGTTTGTGTGTCAAATTCCTCATATTATTTTTCTTAAGGCCACCTTGCCTTAGTTTTCTCTTTTTAAGCCTTAAAACTTGACATTTCTTACATTTCCAAGTTTCCAAAAATTTTCGTTTGGCTCTTTAAACTTGACATTTCCTTACATTTCCAAGTTTCCAGAAATGTTTACTTTCCTCTTTTGAATCATTTCCACATCATTTCCTTACATCCCCTAGTTTCCAAAAATGTTCACTTTCCATTTTTAAACTTAACATTTCCAAAGCATTTCCTTACATTTCCTTACATTTCCATACATTGCCTTACATTTCCATACATTTCCATGCACCTTAGGGTTCCTAGAACTCCTCAGAACACATCCAACACACCCACTGAGCCCACTATCTCAAGAATTACACACGAATGCATAACCCCTAATCTAGGATGTTACAGTTCTACCCTCCTTAAAAATAATTTCATCCTCGAAATTACTTATTAACAGCTGTACAATCCTTCTCACCGCACTATGCTTTCGCTGCGCACTCTGATCTTAATAGAACCATCATACTTTCTAGGCACAATCCCTAAGTTCACGTCCCCTAGAACTTATTTCTAACGTCGTGATTTAATCCGAGTAAAAAGTTTTATGAATTAGTCCTTGTTTCACTGATTACTCGCGAAGAATTTTTATGGAAAAATTTTAGGAGTGGTTCTTTCGTATCCATACATGCACACAGTCTTTACATTCATTCGTACATCCATCAAACAATTATGAACTTTCGTTCATTCAGAGAAACGTTGTAGTTTTCATTGTTATTGTTTCTCCACTACCCAGAGGTATTTTCGTAATTTGCCCTACAGGGGTATTTTTGTAATTTGTCAAAATGAGGTTCCTTGGTGATTTTGTCAAAAAGTATTTTGGAATTTTTAAATTCAGGGTATTTTGAAAAATTTTGAAATCCGGGGTATTTGGTAATTTTGGAGCTCGGGGTATTTTGGTAATAAACCATGGTAAATTTGTAGAGTTTAATATTTTCGGGGTATTTCCAAATTTTGCAAATCTTTGAGGGTTCTTTTTGAGAATTGTACTTTCCAAAACGGTGATGTTGCAAAAATTTGGAAATTAGGGTCATTTTGGTAATTTTGTAAGTTAGGGGCAATTTTGTAATTTTTTTCAAAATCAAGGTATTTATTATTATTATTATTATTTTTTAATAGTTTGCAAATTAGGGTTTGTTGTTTTGTTCTCTCTTTTTTCCAAAACATGGCTAGTTCCCTTTCGGGTTTTAGTCATTATGTTTAGCCTATGACCGAGCCCTCTTTGGTCGGGGTGAACCAAAGCTACGCACAGGTAGGATTCTGCGAAGAGGAGGTGAGTCACTAGGACCGCTTAAATACCAAGCTCTTAGGATCCAATCCTAGACATGCGCATTGTGGGGTTACCACACCTAGCTCGGTGACTTAGCCATAGGTTTGTTTAGTGCATTAAGTCTTATGTGGTTTTGTGTTTGAGTAGTCTAGTCCTAGGGTTCAAGTTCCTATCATTCTATTCTACGTTCCATGCCTGTTTCTACCCTTATATACAGTTCATAAATCACGAGAATCACACATAATGTTAGGGGTACTTACGGTGGATCATGGTCGGAGACTTAGGTGCCATGCCATAAAAACCGCTTATGTTCAAAGAAAATCATTTGGGCTCGAATTCAAAATGTTTTGGGCTTGAGCCCCTGCCGAGAGTTTAAAACACTGGCTCGATACCAAGTGAAACACCCCAAACCCGGCCCACGAGCTTTGACCAGATTTGGTATGTTCCTCAAGTAAACTAGGTTCAAAATTCTTTTGTTACTTAGGAAAAACTTGTATGATTTTTAAAAATATTGTTTGGGTTGGGCTTGAGTTGAAAACAAATTTATCTTATGTTAAAACCCATTTATTTAAGGTGACAAAACATTTAGAGTTAATTTTAAAAGGAATTTACTTAAACTTTAATTGATAAAAATCCATAAACATAATAAATAAAAGAAAAATAAAGTAAACCACAATGGCCTTATTATATCAATGATCCCAAAGTAAAACTTAAAATACTTAAAATAAATTGAAAGTCCAAATCATAAATTTCTTGCTATGCATGGCCACCTTTAAGCTCCTGCCGACCCGGTCCATTATCGCTCATCACTGAAAAATATCCCCCAAACGGGGTGAGTCACAGACTCAATGTGTACACAACACTAAGTCATAATAGAATCAGGCATGCAAATGATACACATTCAAATCATAGAATACAATTAATGATGCATTCCCAAACCCAAACCTAATTAACCATCCGCTACACACCACCCGTGCACCGCCGGTCACACCGTGGGACTACTAAGTCAACCCTCCATCCGCTACACACCATCGAAGGCGTCATTTGTAGTCGACGTGCTCATCGCCCATATAATTTGTGTCATTAGACACCATATTCAAATAATGTAACCGAAGTTACCAAATTCGAGATAATGTAACCGAAGTTACCATATTCAAATTTTGTGACCGTAGTCACCATATTAGTTGGTGAGACCGAAGTCAACACCTTCTTCCCTTTCACATAGATCCTGAATGCCCCATAAATTTTATATCATGCATAACATACTTAATTCTCATTCATGTTACTATTCATATGTTCAAAATATATCATATTCATAATCCTATCAGTAGGAAACGTACTGGTACTTTTACCACATTTGTGGTACTTAGCCACATTCACATTCTTATGCATATTCATATATTAAAATAATTGCCATATGATATATCGAAGGTTAGTATGAGTACACACATTCTTAATAATACATTTAATTTAAACATAGCCATGAACCTATCAAAACTTAGGGTAGGGTACACACTGATTTGCTTAACGAATTCCTTGAAATCCCGAAATCGATCTCGCCTTAGATCTCAAATTCCTACATTTGATTAATCACTTACTAATTTAATAAAAAGCCATTCGCCATAAATCCAAATCCTAGTAGGATTAGTATTCTTAAAACTTACCTTGAAATTCTCAAATCCCAAAATCCTTGTATCCCCTCTGTGAAATCCCTATAACTACATGTTAGATCAATTTCTAACATTTATTCACAACAAATAACCCTTAGCCGTATGTTAAATATGACTTACCTTAGATTCTTAAATCCGAAATTCACCGAATAACTAGGGAACACGCGGCTTATGGTGTACCTTCGGAAAAGAACTTCTCCTTCCTTGTAGTCGACACTTAGTAAATCCCAGAAAGATCTCTTGACAATGAGATATTAAGGGTATTAGAATCTTAATTTAATGACCTTAAAAGAAATAGAATGAGAATCTAACCTAATCTTACCCTTACTGAAGAATTTGATGGAACTCTTGCTTGAACCCTTAGCGATGATTCGGCTATGGCTTTGATGTGGATAACAATTTCGGCTCTTGAGGCTTAGTGAGAAATCGACTAGGACTATTGGTATCTTTGGCTTTTGATTGTGTTTGTAATAAAAGAAGAAAAGAAAAGAGAAAAAGAGAATAATGGCAGAGAAAATTCGGCAGAGAGAAGAGGAGAAACTTTAGAGAATTTTTGGCAGAGGTTTTCTTGAAAAGAAAAGAATGAATGAAGAATAGCCTTACTCTTCCTTTTATAGCCAAAATTACTAGCTAGAGTCCTTTACTTGGCCACCACTCTTCTATTTTGATAGCTTTATCCCTTGATTTATCACTTTAATAAAACTTAATCCAATAATTATCTCTTATCTCTTAATAAAAATAATACTATTAATAATCCTCTTTTATCTCTTCCTTATCTATCAAAATAAAAGAAATAATATCCACATTTATCTCTTGAAAATAATCTAAAATAAATCCATTATTTATCCCTTATTTATCCACCCTTTATCTCTTAAAAATAAAAGAATAAAAGCTTCTAATTTATAGCCATGTGCCGTCCACCTCCTCCTTCTTCGGAAGCAAAATAAAATTTCTTTTATTTGCTTCCCATGTGACTCGAACTCAGGCCCAACACCTTGCATGTGGCACCATTTCCAGAGGCCCTAAGTGGCATCTCCGTGCCACTTTTCCAAGCCTTTTTGTGTGTCAAATTCCTCATATTATTTTTCTTAAGGCCACCTTGCCTTAGTTTTCTCTTTTTAAGCCTTAAAACTTGACATTTCTTTACATTTCCAAGTTTCCAAAAATTTTCGTTTGGCTCTTTAAACTTGACATTTCCTTACATTTCCAAGTTTCCAGAAATGTTTACTTTCCTCTTTTGAATCATTTCCACATCATTTCCTTACATCCCCTAGTTTTCAAAAATGTTCACTTTCCTCTTTTAAACTTAACGTTTCCAAAGCATTTCCTTACATTTCCTTACATTTCCATACATTGCCTTACATTTCCATACATTTCCATGCACCTTAGGGTTCCTAGAACTCCTCAGAACACATCTAACACACCCACTGAGCCCACTATCTCATGAATTACACACGAACGCATAACCCCTAATCTAGGATGTTACAGACCATGGCAGTATATGTATTTGTGTAAGACCATAGCTGGCCTATGGCATCCTGATGATAAGTGTAACACCCCTAACCCGTATCTGTCGTCAAAATAGGGTTTCAGAGCATTAATGGAACATTTAGAACATTTATCAATTAATTCAGGCAAGTTACTATTCATTCACTGAGGTCATTCAAAATGTCCCTTAAATGGACCCTTGAGGCCCAATACGAGCATTAGAATCAAGTCGGGACTAAATCGGGAACTCAGAGAATTTTTTTTCGAGAAATTCCAAAATTTTCCAAGGTACAAGGCTCACATGCCCGTGTGGTACAAGGGACACGCCCA
Organism: Gossypium sturtianum; assembly: GCA_025698515.1. NCBI lineage: Eukaryota > Viridiplantae > Streptophyta > Magnoliopsida > Malvales > Malvaceae > Gossypium > Gossypium sturtianum. Next base: position 36,611,314 of record CM046954.1, read on the forward strand.
TGCTGCAGGCCATGTTCAAAACTAGGTAGCTCTCTAACTTGCGCCACACGACCATGCCTCACCCCCGTGTGCTAGGCCGTGTGGTTAATTAATTCAATTCGAATTAGGTGCAGGTTTCACACGGCCAAGACACACGACCGTGTTCAAGGCCGTGTCACCCACACGACTGAGACACACGCTCGTGTGCTCAATTTTGAGCATTCTGTTTTCTCGAATTTAAGGTGCAGGGGACACACAGCCAGGCCACACGCCCATGGGGTAGGCCATGTGTCACATACGGTCTAGACACACGCCCGTGTGCCTGCCCGTATGGATAAGGTAAAGCCATTTCCTAGCCTCATTTGTCACCCAAATTTACCATTTTCCTGCACCAAAACATGCCAAGTACAATCCAACCATTCTAAGCATTCAAATAAGCAAATTTCATCATTCAACATGGCCTATCATTGCATGCATACATGTTTACTATCCTACCTTGGTTCAATTCATGTGTTAAACATGAATTGATCAACTACTTAACATATACATATGGTTACCATAGCATAACATTACAAGTATATCAAAACAACCATTACTAGCCATTCCAATGGCTAGATTACAAGCATCATTTACATTTACATGCCAATATGGCCAATATAACCTATACATGCCATTACAACCATAATTGATTTACCATATTGTACCGTCATGGACCGATGGATAGTGTGAGTGATCTCCGCCGAGCTTCCAATCCAACGAGCTTCTGATTTACTCTAAAACAGGGGAAAATAAAATAGGGTAAGCATTACAGCTTAGTAAGTTTGTATAACATGGTACTTAACTTACCATTCATCCTATTTGAGGTAACTAAGTAAGGTATAATCAACCACTTTGATCTCAAGCCCTTCACACATTCTCATTGCCCTTGTTAGTCATATAATCCATAGTAATATCAAGACATGTATGGGCTCAACCATAATCAAGTTTCCAAGCACATATGCTTTCCACATCATGTATTCATTCAACATACATAATTCATCTCATTATTTCGAGTATAAGTTCATAATAGTTCATTTCGAGTTTAGATCATTTCGCATCAGAACTTTACACATATTATTCGGAATATCAAAGTCACGATTAGTACACTCTAGGTGTACAAGTCTATAATCAAGAATGAACATTCTCATCAAATAGTTTCCATGTACAAATATCATCATCTCATATTTCATATATCACTTGTTATGTATCATCATTTTCTTGCATTTCATGTAATATTATTTCATGTCATATTTCCATATCATATACACCATTCCATGTCAATTTGTTTTAGATTTATATTTTCCCCTGCCAGAACCTTGCCCGTTGAATTTATTTGAATTATCGATGGATACATAAGTAGTACACTCGAGGCGTACGAATCAAGATCCATCAATTCATATTCAATGGTACCCATAAAGTACCATTTCAGAGAGTACACTCTCGAGCCACATATATATATACTACAGGATTACTAGTCCAAGCTAAATCCTTTTTATGACATATGCTCTAAAGAGCTTGATTAGGATTACCAGTTCGGGCTAAATCCAATCCATAATATATGCTCGAGAAGACTTATATCAGGATTACCCATCTGGGCTAAATCCTATCAGAATTGAGGTCGAAAGATTACTCATCCGAGCTAAATCCTATCCGCAACAAATGCAGGACCTCTTTCGTTTCGAGAAACCACATATCCATCGATTTTCCATTTATTCAACCGGGATTTAAACACTTTTCAAGCATTATCGGGCATTTGATTATTTTATACCTCCGTAACATTTATGTAATTCGAGTAAAACACATTCCACATTCATGTCAAGCATACAAGTAACATTTTATTCATTTACCATTTTATCGGGCATTTTCATTTATCGGGCTATATCGAGTCGGTGATCATTTCACATATTTATGAAATTGATAAAATTTACAAACACAACATTTAAATCAATCATAAAAACATATACAATTTAGTTACACGAACTTACCCCGACAAAGGTTCGTGTACGTAAAATCTACTAATCCGACAATTTCCTCATTCCTCATTCTAACTCTGAATTTGGTCTATCCAAATCTATACGAGTAAATTTAATGTCAATTTATCACATTTTACACTTTTTTGGACTCAATTTTTATCCTAGGCAAAATTACCATTTTGCCCCTAACCTTTCCATAAATTACCATTTTGTCCCTAGGCTCGGAAAATGAAACTTGTGCAAATTACTCCCTATTCCAAGCCTAACCAAAGCCCCATTACAAATTTTACAGCACATGTATTCTTTTTGTAACACCCCAAACCCGGCCCATGAGTCCTGACCGGATCTGGTATGTCACGGAGTAAAATAATTTGGACCAATTTGAAAGTTTGGTGAAAATTTGATAAAATTTGGCTAAGGTTTTAAAACGGTGTTTGAAAACTCAATTGGGCTTTTATAAACATGGTTGGGTTGATGAACTCTTTGAAGCTATCTCGATTATTTAAAATTTAAGGAACTTTCAAAATCATTATTGAAGTGGTGAATTTTGTTACCCGATGGTAACTTCTTTGAAAACTCGTAAAAGTTATAAAGTTAGAAAAGTTACTTTTAACCAGTTCAGTTAATTTTTATAAGATTCCATTTGTAATAACATGAGTAAAGTAAAGCAATAAAATAAACATCCAAGAATTAGCGGCCTTATTACAACCCAAATTAAAAGACTTTAAGAAAAAATCAAATAAATAAGATTAACCTAAACAAAGTAATTTTCAAATCCACTGATAAGCATGGCCGCCTCGAGTCCTCTCCGGCTCCATCTCCGCGTTCTACTCATCTGCAAAATGGTAAAGGAAGGGGGTGAGTCACCAAGACTCAGTGTGTAATCCCCCACCCGGTAAGGTAACTCATACACAAGTCATTAATAAACATGCACATGCAACCCAACCTAACCATCCATACTCCTTTTCTACCCCGTGTGGTCAAAACCACTGGTGGTCAAAACCACTGATGACTTAGAGTGTAACATCCCAAAAACGGGGTTATTTGAAATTTCATTATTTTCTTATGTATGAACTACTGGAATATTACTTATGGAATAAGAGAGTTTAAATTAAGGCTTTGAGTTGTCTCATTTTGGTAGAAAATTTTAGTTCTTAACTTTTAAAAAGAAGGGAGCCTTGGTAGGTGGTGTTATAAGAATAAATGTGGGTATTTTTAACACAAAATAGGCCTTGGATAAGTGGCAAAAAGAAGCCCACTTAAGAGCTACATGTGACGCCACCAAGGAGCAAGGGAGAGCTTGTGTTCGAGTCACGGAAATCCCCTTTTTGTTTTTGTTTTATTTGGACGGCACAAGGAGAGTTTTCTCCTTCAAACTCTTTTTTTAGGTGTAATTATCAAAGGATAATTTAAGCATTTTAATTAGTTTTAATTTGCTTAAACCTTTTTGATAATATAAGAGATATGATAATTGCATCAAGGATATTTTTATTTTAAAGGGATTATTAGGTGATTAATTCAAAATTATTTGAATTAAATTAAATGGGTGGCTTGGAGCAAAAATAGGTGATGGTAGAAAGTGGGGCTCCTTGGTAAAGAGGAGTTGGCTAGGAGTTGGACTCCTTGTTGCCAAGGTTGGACGGCAAGCTTGAAAGGGAAATGAATCCTATATAAAGCACATACCTAGCACCCTATTTTCGTTTTGCTCAACCTTACACAAAGCCGAATGCCTTGGTGACTTACTTCATAAAATTTCGGCAAGCCTACATCCCATCTTTTACTATTCTCTTTCAAGTTCTCTCAAGCCGAAAATCCTATTAACATTCACTCTCCCATTCTTCCGATCTTTAGTCGAAACTCTACCTCCTCTTCCCTACTTCCTCTTTGGCATTGAGGCTTTTGGATTCCTCTCGATTGTGAAGGTGAGTTTGGCCGAATACTTATGGTTTCTCTTCTCTATATCCCGTCGATTTCTATAAAGGAAGTGCCGATTTGGCGATGGTTATAAGGCCTCTAAATAAGTGGTAACCGATTTCCTCTAGGTGCTCGAGGAACGTAAAGCGATCGACTCAAAGCCGATCTCTAGAGTTCGATTTTTGGGTAAGTAATGGTAAGACTGTTTTAGTTAGTTATTTGGTATTCGCGTTTTAGCAGAAGGCTACTAACTCTTTGAGTGTCGATTCATGAAATCAGAAGCAGATTTGGGGGAGTTAGGTGTTGCGGTTGGTGTCCAAAAGTGTGAAGGTGAGATTTTGGGTTCACAAGGAACCCCTCCCCAATAAGTTAATTAGGCCGAATAGGCCATAAGACTAATCCATAGATTTGGCCGAATATAGGGCAAGTGGATCTGTGGTGACCAACGCTTTCTTTCGGGATTTAGGACTACCATCAATATCAGGTGTGTACATACACACCATTTAACTTATTAAATTATGCTAAGTAATGTGATTGCTAACTTGATGTGTGTAGCAATGGCTTGAATACCATAACGGTATATGGGGTAACCTGGTAAGTACCTGTGCATATGATTGCTATTTTATGCTTTTGGGAAGCATGCTGTGATAATACATATGATAAATCTATATGTGACTGTTGACTGTGTGGGATGATGAGAGGAGGGAGCAGTGATATCGTGCTGACGAGCACCAGTGCTTTGGTAGCACACTGTGACTATATGTCACCAGAGGTTTGGTACCTCCAGAGGTTTGGTACCTCATAGCGACTTGTCCCTGTGGTTAACACCACCGTGGGTTGGCCCCACTTGAGATATGGGATCGTCTGCCAGTGATTTGGTATCACACGATGGGTTGGCCCCATCACCGATTTGTGTCTACAGACACCAGTGCTTTGGTAGCACATTGTGACTATATGTCACCAGTGGTTTGGCACCACCAGTGTTTTGGTAACACAACGTGACTACGGTCACCAGTGGTTTGGTACCACGTGGGGTAGACAAAGGTGTTTGGTTGGCTAGGTTGGGTACATGATACTTTGCTTAATTAATTTGTTATTTGAGGTGTATGAAAATGCTTTAAAATGGGGAAGGGTTACATCTTGGGGTCTTGGTGACTCACCTTCTCCTTTAATATTTTTCAGGTGACTCGTAGATGGCGGTTGAGGAGCTGGGGTGGGACTCGAGGCGGCCATGCAAAAAGGATTTTAATTCTGTAACTTTAAAGTTGTTTAATTGTTATTTTGGGTTGTAATAAGGCCTCCATAAACTATAGTTGTGGTTTTTTTTTTGTGTTGGACGTCGACTTAAACTATACCATTAAATTAAATTAAATCACATGTTTTTTTTTTGGTAAACACGAAAAAGTTTAATCGTGCCATCGGGTACACTTGAAACTGGTCAAAATTGGACTTAATTAAAATTCCAAATTAGATCTAAAGGTAGCTTTAACAAGGCAATCGAAACGAGGAGTCTTCAATAGAAAATTAAATGTTTTTTTGAAAAAGCGATCACAAGGTTTTACCTCGTAATAACTCGAATTTGGTCGTAGTGTTTGGGCCGGGTTTGGGTTGTTCTGAGAACTGGTATCGAGCCAGTTCAAAGCTCATTTGTAGGGGCCCAAGGCCCAAAAATGTTTTTGGTAGGCCTTATGGTATGATTTTCGGGTTTTTAAGCGGCATGGCCCGAGTCTCCTGCACACCGATCCGCCTGTAAGTACATCTAAACCTTTGTGTGAAATATATTCTGTAGAAGGGTAGGAAGCATGGAGCGTAGATAGACTTATAGGACTTGGACCCTAGGGTTAGATTACTCAAACACAACGAAGCATAAGACTTAAAGAACTAAACCAACCTATGACTTAGTCAACGAGCTAGGGTGTGGTAACCCCATGACGCATGTCTAGGATTGGATCGGAAGAGCTTGGTATTTAAGCGGTCCTCGTGACTCACCTCCTCTTCGCAGTATCCTACGGTGCGTAGCTTCCGGTTCACCCTAACTCCGAAGGCTCGGTGGTGTGGTAACCTCTGTGCGCATGTCTAGAAAGGTTCGGTGAGAGCTTGGTATTTAAGCGGTCCGCGTGACCCACCTCCTCTTCACTTGAATTACGCACAGTGCGTAGCTTTGGTTCACCCCGACTGGGAGGGCTCGGTCATAGGCTAAACACAACGATTAAAACCCGAAAAAGGGAATCAGCCATGTTTTCGAAAAAGAAGGAAACAACAAGCCCTAATGTTTTCAAAACTTGTCCAATAACCCTCTTAAACCCTAGTACACTAGGTATACCATGTTTTCTCGGAAAACTTGATTTGTGGAAAATTACAAAATTTCCCTTAGGAGTAAAATTACCAAAATGCCCCTGACCCATAAAATATTAATTTGACGGTGTTGCCCCAAAATTCCAATGATTTTATAAAACATTCAATAACTAGCTTTGGAAATCATCAGTAAAATATCTTGGTCCTGGAAAAGTACGAAAATACCCCTGTAGGAAAAAGACGAAAATACCCCTGGGTTAGAAATGGGCAGAAATGTCCGATGAGTGAATAGGTATGGAAAGTATTAAGGAATGGATGCATGGACTTCTTTGTGTGAACTAGGATAGGAAACTGAAACATTGTTTGCTCGAAAGAATCTCTGATTAAACCTCATCCATAAAACTTCTTCGCGAGTAATAAAGTGAAACAAATGCTAACGCATAAAATTTTTCTTAATCAGATTAAAAGCGCGGTAGATAGAATGAGTTCTAGAGGACGTGGACGCCGTGGACGTGGTAGGGGTAGGATGACGGTGTCCGAACCCGTCAGGTCAGGACAAGGCTCCAGAAAATGAGGTACCACCGCCACCACCACCTCCTACTTTTAGAGTGAGGAGCCGGAGCAGACCGGTGGCGAATCGGTATCGCAAGTCGTGTTGCGAGTCTTGGAGATGGTGGTGGGCTGGTGGAAATGTTGGAGCTCGGAAATCTGTCCCGAGCGACTCGATCTAACGGAGCGGAGGTATTTCGAGTGTGTCGAGTGGCACGGTCTGTGAGAATCATGGCTAGAGTCAACCCAGAAAGGATCATGGATGACCTTGACTGATCAAGAAGAGAAGTGAAAAGGCGGTGTCGCTTCTAAAGGATGAAGCGATCGATGGTGGCTTACGGTTCGAGATGGGGCTACTGTGAGATGATTTGACTTGGGAGTATTTCGAGACCGCCTACCGAAAAAGTATGTGGGCATTAGCTACACCGACTTGCAGAGAAAGGCTTTTCTGGGATTAGTTCAAGGAACTAAGTCCGTGTCGGAATATGAGGCGGAATTTCTAAGGCTGAGTAGATATGCGAGAGGCATCGTGGCTACTGAACATGAGCGCTGTGTCCGCTTTGAGGACGGACTTCGAGATGACCTAAGGTTACTGATTGCCCCACAGCAGGTTCGTGAGTTCTCATCCCTAGTGGAGAAGGCTAAGGTAGCCGAGGGAATCAAGGAGACTGTGAGGCAGAATTATAGTAAGAACAATCAGAAGAGAAGTTTTGGGTCAGCTGGATCAAGCGGTAGTACTCAGAAAAAGGCTAGGCCAAGTGGGCCCAATCAGGCAGCAAGGCCCACAATCGCTAATCAGAGGCCGACTCGGTGCAATCGCCGTGGGAAGACCCATTGGGGAGGTTGTTGGGGCGTGATAAAGGATGCTTTGAGTGTGGGTCTTTGGAGCATCGCGTCAGAGATTGTCCCCAAAAGCTAGCTAAGAAGCAGCCAGAAGGGCAGAACCGTGCACAAGATAGAAATGTAGGACCACAGAGGGGTCGTGGTAATGGTAGAGGGAACAACGGTCCCAACCGAGGTCGTGGAACTCAAGGCAGAGGTTCAGGCAACACAGAGGCTAGGCAGCCTGGTTTGGTTTACGCAGCAAGGTGTCGCGAGGAAGGTGACGCACCGGATGTCATAACCGGTACGTTTCTAATTTTTGGTTTTCCTTATGTTGCATTGATTGATGTGGGCTCGACGCACTCGTACATTGCTAGTAATGTGGTAGGAAATATGGACCTAGACTCTGAAACTGCTTCTAGGGAGATGACTGTAGTTAGCCCCTTAGGTCACTCCGTAGTCATAGATAAACTTTATAGAGGCGTACCCCTAGAACTTCAAGGGGTAGTATTTGTAGCCGATCTAATGGAACTACCATTTGGAGAGTTCGATTTGATCCTTGGCATGGATTGGTTGGTTAAGTACCAAGCAAGGTTGGACTGCGCGGCCAAGCGCATGGTTCTTAAGACGGTGGAAGGTGATGAAGTGGTTATGATAGGAGATAGGAGGAATTACCTATCCAACGTAGTGTCTGCCTTGAAGGCTGAAAAGATGGTCAAGAAGGGTTGTGAGGCGTATTTGGTTCAGATCTGTGCTTTGGAAACTAAGGAGTTAGTAATTGAAAAGGTCCGAACGGTTGGGGAATTTTTTGATGTGTTCCCGAGAAGAACTTCGGGTTTACCTCCGGATCGAGAAGTCGAAGTCGGTATAGACTTGCTACCGGCGGCACTGTGTCCATAGCACCATACCGAATGGCACCAAAGGAATTGGTGGAGCTAAAGGCTCAAATTCGGGAGCTCTTGGATAGAGGGTTTATACGACCAAGTATATCTCCGTGGGGAGCGCGCTGTGTTGTTTGTCAAGAAGAAGGACGGTTCTATGCGGATGTGCATCGACTACCGTCGATTGAACAAGTTAACGATCAAGAACAAGTATCCGCGTTGCCCGGATTGGCGACTTGTTCGATCGGTGAAGGGTGCCTCGGTGTTTTCAAGATAGACCTTAGGTCGAGTTATCATCAACTTAAGGTAAAAGAGGTTGATGTTCACAAAAGCGGCATTTCGAACTCGGTATGGGCATTTTGAGTTCTTGGTAATGCCATTTGGGTTGACCAATGCGTGGCGGCATTTATGGACTTGATGAACGAGTATTCCAAAGAAGATTTGGACCGATTCGTCGTGGTATTCATAGACGACATATTGGTTTACTCAAAGACGAGAAGAGGAGCATGACAAGCATTTACGGATAGTTCTCGCAAATATTGAGGAGAAGCGATTATATGCCAAATTCGATGAAGTGCGAATTTTGGGTGAAGGAGGTGGCTTTCTTAGGTCATGTAGTGTCATTTGAAGGAATCGAGTAGACCCCGCAAGATTGAGGCAAGATTGGAGTGGAAACCACCTAGGACGGTGGCTGAAATACGAAGTTTTCTCGGGTTTAGCAGGATACTATCGGAGATTCGTGGAAGGATTCTCTCTAATAGCAATGCCGATTGACTAAGTCGCTAAGGAAAGGTGTCCCGTTTGTATGGACGGAAAAGCAAAGCAAGAAAGCTTTGATAAGCTAAGGAAGATTTTGACTAAGCTCGGTTTTGGTGCACTACAGAAAGTTATTCACAGTCTATTGTGATGCATCTCACACCGGTTTGGGGTGTGTATTGATGCAAGATGGGAAGGTAGTAGCCTATGCATCCCGTCGATTAAGATCGCATGAGATTAACTACCCAAGTCACGACTTAGAGTTAGCGGTGTCGTCTTCGCTCTCAAGATATGGAGACATTACCGTATGGAGAGAAGTCGATGGTCTACACGGATCACAAAAGCTTGAGGTATCTTCGACTCGAAGGATCCGAATGAGACGAGCGGCGTCGATGGATTGAACTACTAAAGGACTACGATTGTTCAATCGAATACCATCAAGGTAAGGCTAATGTGGTAGCCGACGCATTGAGCGGAAGGTGGTGACGGACTTGAGAGCAATGTTCGCTCGGTTAAGTCGTATGATGATGGAAGTCTTTTGGCGAGAACTTCAAGTTAAGCCGACTTGGATGGAGGAGATTAAAGAAAAGCGTTAATAGATGAAGGCTTGAGTTCTAGGAGGGTACAAGTTCAAGGCGGTGGTTTGGAAAGGTACTGATCTGTCTAGTGAAGGAGCGCTTTGCTTTCAGGACGAGTCAGTATGCCAAAGGATCCAGATTTAAGGCGTAAAATTCTCCAAGATGCACATAGCAGCCCATACGCTATGCACCGGAGGAAGCAAAATGTATGGAGATTTGCGGAAACATTTTGGTGGCGGGGTTGAAGCGTGAGATAACGGAGTTTGTAGGAAAGTGTGTCGACGTGTCGTGAGGTTAAGGCTGAACATCGGTCACCATCGGGACTACTTCAACCGATAAAGATCCTCAATGGAAATGGGAGAGGATCACCATGGATTTTGTTAGTGGGCTACCCTTACGCCCACTAAGAAGGATGCGATTTGGGTAATTGTGGATCGCCTAACTAAGTCACTCACTTCATGCCGGTGAGAATGGATTACTCTCTCCGTAAGCTAGCAAAGGCGTATGTGGGTGAAATAGTAAGGTTGCATGGCGTGCGATGTCGATTATCTCGGATAGGGATCCCGATTCACGTCAAGGTTTTGGAAAGCGTTGCATCAAGCTTTGGGTACACGGTTAGATTTGAAGACGGCTTTCCATCCACAAATCGACTGGACGATCGGAAAGGGTGATCTGATTTTAGAAGACATGTTAAGAGGTGTGTCTTGAATTTTAGTGGTAGTTGGGAGGAGTACCTACCACTAGCGGAATTCGCTTATAACAATAGTTATCAAGCAAGTATTCAAATGGCTCGCATTTGAGGCCCTATATGGACGAAAGTGCCGTACTCCTACATGTTGGACGGAGTTGGGAGAACGACAAGTTATGGGTCCAGAAGCGTAACCGAGACGGAAGACAAAGTCAAGGTGATTCGGTCTCGTCTCAAGGAAGCATCGGATAGGCGAAGTCTTATGCCGATCTCAAACGCAAGGAAATGGAGTATCTTTGTGGGAGACAAGGTCTTTCCGAAAGTGTCGCCTTGGAAAAAGGTGTTGAGATTTGGACGGAAAGGAAGTTAAGCCCAAGGTTTATTGGGCCATATAATTGTTGTGAAGCGAATAGGACCGATGGCTTATCGGCTAGAGTTGCGGTGAACCGAGTCGATTCATGACGTCTTTCACGTGTCAATCTTTGAGGCGGTATCGGTCGAGATCCTTCGCACGTTGTGCGATGAGCGTAAATCGAAGTGAATCCGATTTATCTTTTGAAGAGGAGCCGATTCGGATCTTAGACCGAGATGAGAAAGTTCTACGTAGGGAAGTCGGTGCCCTTGGTGAAGGTCTTTGTGGCGGAACCATGGTATAGAGGAAGCTACGTGGGAACCCGAGGATGTAATGAGGCGACAATACCCCCACCTTTTCTAGTTAAGGAATTTCGAGGACGAAATTTATTTTAAAGGGGTAGAAGCTGTAACATCCCAAAAACGGGGTTATTTGAAATTTCATTATTTTCTTATGTATGAACTCTTTGGAATATTACTTATGGAATAAGAGAGTTTAAATTAAGGCTTTGAGTTGTCTCATTTTGGTAGAAAATTTTAGTTCTTAACTTTTAAAAAGAAGGAGCCTTGGTAGGTGGTGTTATAAGAATAAATGTGGGTATTTTTAACACAAAATAGGCCTTGGATAAGTGGCAAAAAGAAGCCCACTTAAGAGCTACATGTGACGCCACCAAGGAGCAAGGAGAGCTTGTGTTCGAGTCACGGAAATCCCCTTTTGTTTTTGTTTTATTTGGACGGCACAAGGAGAGTTTTTCTCCTTCAAACTCTTTTTTTAGGTGTAATTATCAAAGGATAATTTAAGCATTTTAATTAGTTTTAATTTGCTTAAACCTTTTTGATAATATAAGAGATATGATAATTGCATCAAGGATATTTTTATTTTAAAGGGATTATTAGGTGATTAATTCAAAATTATTTGAATTAAATTAAATGGGTGGCTTGGAGCAAAAATAGGTGATGGTAGAAAGTGGGGCTCCTTGGTAAAGAGGAGTTGGCTAGAGTTGGACTCCTTGTTGCCAAGGTTGGAATGGCAAGCTTGAAAGGGGGCCAATCCTATATAAAGCACATACCTAGCACCCTATTTTCGTTTTGCTCAACCTTACACAAAGCCGAATGCCTTGGTGACTTACTTCATAAAATTTCGGCAAGCCTACATCCCATCTTTTACTATTCTCTTTCAAGTTCTCTCAAGCCGAAAATCCTATTAACATTCACTCTCCCATTCTTCTGATCTTTAGCCGAAACTCTACCTCCTCTTCCCTACTTCCTCTTTGGCATTGAGGCTTTTGGATTCCTCTCGATTGTGAAGGTGAGTTTGGCCGAATACTTATGGTTTTCTCTTCTCTATATCCTGTCGATTTCTATAAAGGGAAGTGCCGATTTCGGCGATGGTTATAAGGCCTCTAAATAAGTGGTAACCGATTTCCTCTAGGTGCTCAGGAACGTAAAGCAGTCGACTCAAAGCCGATCTCTAGAGTTCGATTTTTGGGTAAGTAATGGTAAGACCTGTTTTAGTTAGTTATTTGGTATTCGTTTTAGCCGAAGGCTACTAACTCTTTGAGTGTCGATTCATGAAATCAGAAGCAGATTTGGGGGAGTTAGGTGTTGCGGTTGGTGTCCAAAAGTGTGAAGGTGAGATTTTGGGTTCACAAGGAACCCCTCCCCAATAAGTTAATTAGGCCGAATAGGCCATAAGACTAATCCATAGATTTGGCCGAATATAGGGCAAGTGGATCTGTGGTGACCAACGCTTTCTTTCGGGATTTAGGACTACCATCAATATCAGGTGTGTACATACACACCATTTAACTTATTAAATTATGCTAAGTAATGTGATTGCTAACTTGATGTGTGTAGCAATGGCTTGAATACCATAACGGTATATGGGGTAACCTGGTAAGTACCTGTGCATATGATTGCTATTTTATGCTTTTGGGAAGCATGCTGTGATAATACATATGATAAATCTATATGTGACTGTTGACTGTGTGGGATGATGAGAGGAGGGAGCAGTGATATCGTGCTGACGAGCACCAGTGCTTTGGTAGCACACTGTGACTATATGTCACCAGAGGTTTGGTACCTCCAGAGGTTTGGTACCTCATAGCGACTTGTCCCTGTGGTTAACACCACCTTGGGTTGGCCCCACTTGAGATATGGGATCGTCTGCCAGTGATTTGGTATCACACGATGGGTTGGCCCCATCACCGATTTGTGTCTCTGAGACACAAGTGCTTTGGTAGCACATTGTGACTATATGTCACCAGTGGTTTGGCACCACCAGTGTTTTGGTAACACAACGTGACTACGGTCACCAGTGGTTTGGTACCACGTGGGGTAGACAAAGGTGTTTGGTTGGCTAGGTTGGGTACATGATACTTTGCTTAATTAATTTGTTATTTGAGGTGTATGAAAATGCTTTAAAATGGGGGAAGGGTTACATACTGGGTCTTGGTGACTCACCTTCTCCTTTAATATTTTTCAGGTGACTCGTAGATGGCGGTTGAGGAGCCGGTGGGACTCGAGGCGGCCATGCAAAAAGGATTTTAATTTACAGAACTTTAAAGTTGTTTAATTGTTATTTTGGGTTGTAATAAGGCCTCCATAAACTATAGTTGCGGTTTTTTTTTTGTGTTGGACGTCGACTTAAACTATACCATTAAATTAAATTAAATCACATGTTTTTTTTTTGGTAAACACGAAAAAGTTTAATCGTGCCATCGGGTACACTTGAAACTGGTCAAAATTGGACTTAATTAAAATTCCAAATTAGATCTAAAGGTAGCTTTAACAAGGCAATCGAAACGAGGAGTCTTCAATAGAAAATTAAATGTTTTTTTGAAAAAGCGATCACAAGGTTTTACCTCGTAATAACTCGAATTTGGTCGTAGTGTTTGGGCCGGGTTTGGGTTGTTACATAGAGTCACAAATCTGATGATGGGGCCAACCTATCGTGTGGTCAAAACCACTGACGACAGTCCATAATTCATCCCCCTCCTCTCATCAATCCCACCATCACATGCTTACACATCAAATTTCATATATCATGTCATAGTATTAAACATCATGTGATGGCATGCAAACATATAAAAATTACAAGTTAGGGGACTTACCCGATATCCATGATTATGCCACAAGCTAACCACAAACAAAAGATCTAAGGCAAGTAATACAGCATGTAAATTAATAAAGTGTGTAGAGAGATCTTACACACCTGTTACTATCGTAATTCCTAGATCCCGAAAAGCCGATCTACGATGCTAAATCCCTTGACCCAAATGCCTTGTGATTATCAACCACCACACACTATGTGCGAATCAGCTTCACTTCCCTACAATCGGCACAAAGTCGACTATTAACAAATGAAGGATTGATTGAAATATCCTTGAGTACCTTCACCAATCGATTGCCACAAGAAATCCCGAAAAGATTTATACCACCCTTAGTATTCGGCCAAAGAGAGTTTGATGGGGAGGAAAAGAGTTTCGGTAAGTAGGTAGGGTATAGGTTCGGCTAGAGGGAAAAATAATGAGAGAAAGGGTGTTAGAGTTTCGGCAATAAGGAGTGAATATTCGGCCAATAAAGAAATAAAAGAAAAGGGAAATTAAGAATGGGGATTCGGCAAGGAGAAGTAGAGAGAGTTTTTTTGAAACAAAGAAAGAAAGGTAAAGGATTAATGGTGCCGTCGGTTTTGATAGAGGTTGAAAAGGGAGTGAAAAGAAAAGACTTGAAAAAAATGTAATTGCTTTAGCCGAAATTTCCAAGTAATTGGCTAAGCAAATTCGGCACTAATGCCCCTATACTTGCCGTCCACTCTTCCTTTGAAGAGTTTAAAATTCCCCCAATTCCTTAATTCACTCTAGGCCACATATTTCAAATTATTCTAAATAATTTGAATACCTCAAATAATAATCAAATAATAATCCCATAATAATCTAATAATAATGCTAATATTATCCCTTTTATCTTATCAAATAAATAATGAAAATAAAAGAGACCATGTGCTTGTCAAACTCTTCCAAATAGAATGTTAAACAAAGAACCCATGTGCAAAGCCAATTCACCTTGTCTTGTCACGCCAAAGAAAAAAAAAAAAACCAAAGTGCTGCTTCTTTGATTCGAACCCAAGACCCCACTGCAGCCCTCTCTTAACGCCCCTTTCCAACTCTCCCAATTGACTTTCATGTCACGTTACCCCACCATTTAAATATAAGCCCTCTTCCTGGCCCTTACTCCTTCAACGCCTAAAGCCAAAAAATAAAACTCCTTGCTTCCTTCATGTCTCGAACCCGAGACCTCATACCAAGGCCCTTAAGCCACGCCCCTTGCCACTTCACCGAACCTAACTTTCGTGTCACAAACCTCCTTTATTTAATTATAAGGCCTTCCTACTTAAGCCCATCACCGCATATATAGAAAATAAAATGCAAAACACTGCTCCAGCCACTCGAAACTGCGACCTGCGCCCATTCTCTCCTCCAACTCTTAAGGGCGCTAGGTTACCACTTTGCTCTTGCCTTATTTCGTGACATGTTTCTCCCAAATTTCAAATTTACCCCTATCTCCTAGCTTCCTCATTTAAGATACTTAAAAAGAAATTTTTAGTTCCAAGTCCGACCTAGCTCGGGGTTAGCTCTAGGCCCTAGAACATGCTTAATACTCCTAGAATTTAATTCTTCAAGCTCACACATGGGAAAATATTTAAATTACAAATAACCCCTAATTTAGGGTGTTACACTTTTAGTCCCTAAATCATGTTTTTATCAAAAATCACTTTGTAAAAGTTGTTTATCTATCAATAATCTTTTATTTTCTACCATAAATTTCAAATTTCCAGCATATACATCCATGACCCATTTTCATACATTGATAACTTTTCAATTTAATCCCCCGAATAGAGAGATTAAGCTATCCCGATTCTAAAAATATCAAAATTACTAAAAACGAGACAAGGAAACTTACCCAATCTGGCCATGAAAGTCTCTTCTCTCTCTCCTAGGGTTTCCATGTTTATTTTTGGGGAAGAAGATGAGAAAAATAAGATGATATCTATTTTATCATCTTTTAATTAATTAAATTTTTTACTTTCCAATTTAGTCCTTACCCTTTTTCTATATTTCCATGGATGAGTCACCAAGAAAAATCTACATACTTTTCTTAATGGTCTAATTACCATATAAGCACCTCTAGTTTTGAATTCCATATCTATTTGATCCTTCTAGCTACTAGAATCTAACTTTTACATTTTATACGATTTGGTCCTTCTCGTAATTAAGCACATAATTGGTAAAATTTTCTTTTCAAAATTTTCACATGACATTTCTAGTATACTATGGATCATATAATATAATAAAATAAAAATAAATTTTATTTTTCGGCTCGGATTTGTGGTCCCGAGACCACTGTTCCAATTTCACTGAAATTGGGCTGTTACAATAAGACCATAACTGGGTTATAGCATTACGAGTGTAAGACCATGGTAGAGCCATGGCAATATAAGTGTAAGACCATAGTTGGACTATGGCATCAAGAAACGATGTACTCAATTCCGTAAGGCGTTCTCTAATTTGATAAAGATTGGTAAGTATTATATGGATTAAAGTGATAGAATTTAAGTAGTTATTGATATTGAGCTCAATCAAGTGAATTCATCATTCAAAATTGTGATTGGCAAGAAGTGTTGATGAAATGTTTGTTTTATGATTTGTTATAGTATGTTCTGTAACAGCCCGATTTTGACCATAATCAGAATAGTGGTTTCGGGACCACAAATCCGAGCCCAAAAAATATTTTAATATTATTTTCTGTGTTAATTATGTGTGAATTTACATGTGTGAAAGTTTCGTAAATTAATTTTATTGTTTGTGTGCTTAATTTGAGAAAAGGGCTTAATCGCGTAAAATGAAAATTTGATGGTTAAATATGAAAGTGCCTAATTGTTATTGTCTTTATAATTTGGAGGTTTTATGATGCAGTTAGGCCATTATTAGAGATAGTGGATGGCATTATGTTATATTATATAGTTTATTATATTAATTATAATGGTTAAATAAATAATAACATATTATAAGGTTATTATAATTAAACAAACATAAAAAAATAAAGCATTATGTCCATCTTTGTGCCAAAATTAAAAGAGAAAGAAAACAAGAAAACAAGCTAGGTATTCGGCCCTTGTTCAAGCAAATTGAGGTATGTTTCGATTTCGATTTTTGATAATTTCTACGTTTTTGTAATCGTTGCTTCGAATAATACAAGACCCATGCTTGAATTTTTGAAATTGATGATGATTTTGTGTTTTTCCATTGATGATAGCTTGTGATTTTTGTTGTTTGATGATGAAATATTAAAGATATGTGAAAGATTAACATGTTTTGTCTTGGAATTTTTGGTGAATTTGAGTAATTAGGGCTAAATTGTAAAAATAATATTTTGAGGAACTAAAATGTGAAATAAATGAAATGTTTGGTCTTAGATGGACTATAGGAAGATTCGGCCTAGCTATGGTATATGCAAATTTTGTGTATTTTGTGTTTTATGCAATGGGGACTAAATTGTAAAAAGTTTAAAATGTCAGGGGCAAAATGGTAATTTTCCAATTTATGTGTTTTTGGATTAAATTTAATGAATGTGTGTTTAAATTAGTTAAATTTGAATTTATTTAGATCAAGAACGGAAGAAAATGGAATTAGATCAGGGAAATCGAAAGTAGTCGAATAGTTGATTATACCGTCCGACAACATCCGAGGTAAGTCTATAAGCATTTAAATGTTGTTAAATTGAGAATATATAAATGTTATGTGATGAATTGAATTATTCGAATATATATATATATATGTGTGTGTGTGTGTGTGTGTGCTTTGGTCGAATGTGATTATGAGATAGGAAACTAAGTTTCGAGTTCGATTCGATCGAGATTCAACGTCCGAAAGTCCCGCACGAACCCTAGGAATAGATAGGATACATATGTCATGACATAGGATTTCCAATATGTGTTATCATGTAAGACCACGTCTGGGACGTTGGCATCGACTTGTGTTTACGTGTAAGACCATGTCTGGGATGGTATTTGATTCGTATAAGACCTTGTCTGGGATAGTGGCATCGATATGTGATTACATGTAAGACCACGTCTGGGACGTTGGCATTGTACGAGCTTCTGACTATCTGCGTATCCTTTTTAATTCCAAACAGTTCAACGGGTAATGTGAAGTAAAGACTGGATGTGAAATTGATTTACAGGTTCAGGTTTGTGTTAGTTAAATGTTTATATGAAAACAATGTAAGTTGATTACTTAAAATGATATAAATTTATGTGAATATGAATTTTGTGTTAGCATATTTGAACATATAAGTGATTCGGCATATTGATGTAATTGTGATATTAAAAGTGAAAATATATATGTGTATATGATTATTTACATTCGGTCATATGATATGTATGTGTGATTAAAGTATGACCTTAGTAGTAAATGATATCTTTGTATTGGAAATTATGTGTATTCGACCTTATTAGTAAAAAAATGTTAATATGCCTTTGTTAATATATATGTTTTTGCTTATGACTTACTAAGCTGCGAAAGCTTACTATGTGTATGTTTTCTCTTCATTTTATAGATTTTGGAAGATGGGTTATGAGCTCGGGGATCGTCAGAGGAGCCTATCACACTATCGATTGTTTTGGTATTTACTAAGTTTGAATTTTGAATCTATGGCATGTATAGTCTAGTATTAGTTTGGTTGGTTTTGAATTTGTAATTATTAAAGCCATGCGAAAATGGCTAGAAATAATATTC
This sequence comes from Gossypium sturtianum, assembly GCA_025698515.1. Taxonomy (NCBI): domain Eukaryota; kingdom Viridiplantae; phylum Streptophyta; class Magnoliopsida; order Malvales; family Malvaceae; genus Gossypium; species Gossypium sturtianum. The sequence continues at coordinate 36,629,935 of CM046954.1, forward strand.
AAGCTTAGTTAATCTTGGTTATATGTTATATATATATATATATGTATATGTATATAGTATGTGTGACATGTTTGGTTTTAGTCTTGGCGATTCGGCTATGGGTTAATTATAAGTAAATATATGTAAATCTTGTTTGATATGCTTTGTTAAAGTGTTGTTAAGTGATTTGGTATTAAGTGAATTCGGTTATGGCATATAGTTGAAATGCTAAGTATAACTTAGATGAAATGATATTTAAGTTTGGTTTGTAAGAGTGTGTTTACATTGACAAATTGTTATGAAAGGAACTAGTAATTTACATATGTATGTTCGATTATAAGGGAGTGAAAATCATGTATAAATTCGGTCTTAATCTAGTTATGTATTGGAAGTGTGTTTTATGCTAAAATTTGGTGTATGGATTTAGGTTTAGACAAATGTGAAGTGATATGTATGATGTTGTTATGTGAATCGATATGGTTTGATTTGGAAATGGCATACTTTGGCTTATGATTTAATGGCTAAGTCTTGTACAAATTATGAAGTTATTTTTGGGTTGCCGAATTGTTATGAAATAAACTAGGAATGAGGAGTATTTAATAAACGTGCGATTTGCTCATGCAAGTGGTATTAATATTCGATTTTATATTTGTAAAATGATATGAATTGTATGAATTTTTGGATATGGCTAAAATGGTATATTCATATGTGCAAATTTGTAATAGATAAATATACATGTTTTGATCTTTTAAATGATATATATAAATGTCTTTTAAATAGACTTAAAATTTATAAATTTAGTACATACAAATTTGGGTAATGATAGTTAAGTGAGTAATGAAAGTTTTAGGTTTAGCTTTTATAGTTTTAAATGGTTGACCGAATATGTGAATGCGAATAAATGAGTGGTTATGTACAAGTATATTTTGGGTTTAATGAATAGTAAGTGAATTGGTTGAATTCTTGGTTAGAATTTGTATTCAAAATGATTCAATTGGTATGGTGATATGCGCATGTACTTGTGATTTGATATAAGGTATATGGGTTTAGTTACGGTTTGGTAATTGTGTTTAGAAATGACTTTTGCTTTGTAGTGATATGTGCAAGTTATAATAGCACAAAAAGCATATTTGGTTGTGTTGTTTAGTTAATTAATATTTTATATGTGAAGGAATATTAGGCTGTATTTTTATGATTTGATTATTCGAATACCATGATTATAAGTCTTATGGTTCGACTATTCAATTTTATAAATAATTTGTAATATGATTTGATATATGTTGTTGGTGCGAATATGTGAATAAATAAATGATACTGATATGATTGAATTTCAAAGCATAGTTTGTTTATGAGATATTCTTAATAGAGCCTATTTGATTTTTTTTTAATTAGCTTTATTCTGTATTTATATACGAATTTGACTTGTATAATTATGTGAAAGTTTAAAACTGTGTTATGTCCGGTAATGCCTCTTAACCAATTCCGGCGACAGATACGGGTTAGGGGCGTTACATTTAATTGGTATCAGAGCTATGGTTTAGTCGGTTCTAGGACTACCATAGCGTATGTGAGTCTAGCTATACATGCCATATTTAATCTGCGATAGTGTGATATCTCCCGACTCTGACGAAAATTGTTTTGATGAGATAGATAAGTTTTCCAACCGAGCTAATTCTGATAGTACAGAAGTACATACTCACATATTTGAGTGGAAATGTGTTGATGATGAGTTGAGACTCATAAAGGTAAGGATCAAATTGTATAACATGTTGTTATTGATAAATGTTATAATTATATGAGCATATGAGTTATGACATTTGAGTTATGATGCTATATGAGAATTTCGATAGTGAATTAGTGATCTGAGTTAGCATATGAATAATGTGATAAGTACAAAAGTGAATAAAAGAAAATATTTATTAAATGATTTGGGAATGTGAAATTAGTAATGAACTGGCTATTTGTGATAGTAAGTGTTATGTGCATTTATGTGTAAGTTAAACTTGAGGCTTTACTACCCTCACCCCCTTATCAGTGAAATGTTAAAATGAAATCCGTAAGATTTTGGAATGAATAAGTTCACGAGAGTGGAAATATAGAGATCAGTGTTTGAAAATTTATTAATTTGGTCAGAAAAGAGAATGAATCAGTAAATGAAGACAGTACTAAAAGAGATATTGGATAGTTCTGAAGACTATTTAGATTATGCAACATTACTGTTAAAGAAGAAGATAACTCCGATCAAATGACCTATCCAGGTATGTTATTTAAAGAAAGTATTAACTGGAAGCTTTTCTCGAATTGATTTACATTAGTGATGGGATAATGTGAAAATTTCTAATGATGTAATTAGACAGTTGAATAATGTTTGAATTGTATTGATGGTTGAATGCAGTGGTTATAGTCGGGCAGTTACTATGGTTCCTTCTGGGCATTCTGTGCGCACATTTATCCTCAGAAGTATATATATGACTATTTAATTTCAGAAAGAAAGTCCTACCGTATGAGAATGTTAGCTAAATGTACTGATAGAAGAAAGCATGGTTGATCTGTTTGGGTTATGTTCGACATTGTTATGTCTTTCTCTGATAATTTATTCCATTGTGTGGATATGAAAGTTGACGGTAAAATCTGTATGAGGCTAATATTTTGTTTCTATTGGTTATTGTTCTGTTGAATATACGTGAAGATTATATTGCTTTTGTTACGGTGGATTTCAGTATTTATGAGTGACATTGCTCTTTCTGGACATTTTCTGGGATATCATCGGAATTGATATCATTCTATCTGGGTTGTAATTTTCAGATATCCTGTGTTTGAAACTTTGCTATTCTGGTTTTCTTGTGAATCTATGTGATTATCTGTAAGAGATATCTATTTGACGGAAATGGCTATATCATTTATAATTATAATTTTTGGCCTGAAATGTGAGAGTACAGTGGTACCGTCCTCAAAGTTATAGAAGTTGTGTTTCTGTGGAGGTTATTATTAAAATCATATTTGATTCTTCTCTGTGTTCAAATGCTTCATTAACAGTCGGGATAATATCTATTTATAGGGTTGCGACATCGTTCTTATTAAGGCCCAATGATTTCTATCTGATAAAGGTGACTTCAGTATAATTCAGAACTTCGATGATTAATAGATGAGACAGCTTTATTATAAACTCTTTTCTAGTTCTCGTGTAGGTCCGACATTGATAAAAGTAAAAATGATAGAAGAATAAGATCAAATCTGTGAAACGATATGTCTATGTTATCCTTTTTAATGAAAAGAAAAGATTTCTTTGAAAAGACTGATTCAGTGGTTTAGTCTGATTTGAATTATTTGATTTTAAAAAAAAATAATTGGGTTATATGTGTCTGAGTCTATCCACCTGACTGGAAATAAACTTTGAATGTACATGTGTGAATTGAGGGATAGTCTGGAAGAAAAACTCGTATTCTTGAAGACTTGATACCGAATTATATCCATCGGAATGATTCTATCTGGGAAATGTTGTGATAAATTAAAGTTAGTTGATTGTTGAAGTATAATTTTGACCGAAACATCAGTTCTGGTTCAGTTTGAATTCAATAAAGAGATTACGATTTTCGTCCTTATGTTAATGAATAGTTCAAAATGTATTCTAATACAAGAATGTGCAAAGATATCTTATGATTCTATACAGTTAAAGCTTCATAAAAAGAGTTATGTGAAATATTTGATGATTATAAGAGTTTAAAATGTTTAATGTCAGAGAAAGATCTGAACTTGGCACAGCAAGGCTAGTTTCAATCGTCGAAAAACTTTTAAGTCTGTAAGTGATTTTTATCCGAGGAAAATGATTATAGTTTTGAATGTTTTGATTGGGCGATGAATACGTGATTGATCTTATCAGGTAATGAATAGTTGTTAGTTAAATTAGTGGCTAAATAAATGTTTATATAGTGAAGTTGTGAAATTCAGAAATGTGTCAGCGAATTATAAGTTAAAAAGGAGTTCAACATAAATTGATTTCTGATTTAGAACCTCAGATGTGGTATCGATGATTATTTGTTATTTCGAGATAGAGTGTGCATACTGAAAAAGTTCTAAGAATATACAACAACTACTACAAGAAACTCTCAGTGGTGTTTATATGGGATTAACAAGATGCACAACAGTCCGAGATATGATATAGATGATGAGTGTGAAATGTGATATTTCTGACTTTGTTGATTATAGAAATGGAGGGTTGATGAATTTTGTATCGGGATTATCTTTATCATTGAAAAAGATTGAGTTATCTGAAATATGGTTAACTGTCTGAAGAAATTTCTCGATAAGTATAGATTTTCTCTTTTGATAAAACAGTTAAGTTATTCGTTTCTGTGTTGGTAAATATGTCTATGGTGTCAGTTATCATTGTTTTGGATTGAGATCTGAAATTTATATGGTAATTCTAAGAGAGAGATTACAGTAATCTGTGAGTATGAAATTGCATTAAAATCAGGAAACGCAAACCAAATTCTCGAAATATTTATTTGTCACTATGCTTTAGAATTTCAAAGTAACTAAGAAAGACTGTTGCTATTATAATCAGTTATCAAACTCCGTTACTTCAGGATTGAGTTTTGTGAGAAAATGATTCACAGGATTAAAATCGTCAGAGAATGTGAGTAGAAAATGGAAATAATTTAATACAGTTATAAGCAGTTTCAGCTAGGGATGATGTATAGTGAAAGTCAGATCAGAATTTTAGTTGTGAGATTAAAGAGATTTGAAATTTGAAGCTATGTGTGAATTTGAAATATATGATGTGAAAGTGATTCGCGATAGTCTAAAAACAGCATTGAATTGTCAGAAATCGTATGCAGACTTGAAACGAAAAGATATAGAGTTTCAGATTGAAAATATAGTGTTTTTGAAAGTCTCACCGTGGAAGAAAATACTCAGATTTTGGTCGTAAAGGCAAGTTGAGTCTGAGGTATATTGAACTGTATGAGATTATAGAGCGTATCAGGCTGGTTGCTTATAGACTACTGTTGCCACCTGAGCTAGAAAAGATCCACAATGTATTCCATGTTTCGATGCTTCGTAGATATCGATCTGATCCCTCACATGTGATTAGTCCGACAGAGATTGAGATTAAGCCCGATATGACATATGAAGAAGAACCGGTTCACATTATGGATCGCGAGGTTAAAGAATTGCAAAATAAGAAAATTGCGTTAGTTAAGGTACTGTGGCATAAACACGGATTTGAGAAAGCAACTTGGGAGCCAGGGGATGCAATGAAAGAGCGTTATCCGAACCTATTCACCGGTAAGATTTTCGGGGACGAAAATCTTTAAGGGGGAGAGTTGTAACAACCCGATTTTGACCCTAATCAAAATAGTGGTTTCGAGACCACAAATCCGAGTTTGAAAAATATTTAATATTATTTTATGTGTTAATTATGTGTGAATTTACATGTGTGAAAGTTTCGTGAATTAATTTTATTGTTTGTGTGCTTAATTTGAGAAAAGGGCTTAATCGCGTAAAATGAAAATTTGATGGTTAAATATGAAAGTGCCTAATTGTTGTGGTCTTTATAATTTGGAGGTTTTATGATGCAATTAGGCCATTATTAGAGATAGTGGACGGCATTATGCTATATTATATAGTTTATTATATTAATTATAATGGTTAAATAAATAATAACATATTATAAGGTTATTATAATTAAACAAACATAAAAAATAAAGCATTATGTCCATCTTTGTTCCGAAATTAAAAGAGAAAGAAAACAAGAAAACAAGCTAGGTATTCGGCCCTTGTTCAAGCAAATTGAGGTATGTTTCGGTTTCGGTTTTTGATAATTTCTACGTTTTTGTAATCGTTGCTTCGAATACTACAAGACCCATGCTTGAATTTTTGAAATTGATGATGATTTTGTGTTTTGCCATTCATGATAGCTTGTGATTTTTGTTGTTTGATGATGAAATATTAAAGATATGTGAAAGAGTAACATGTTTTGTCTTGGAATTTTTGGTGAATTTGAGTAATTAGGGTGATAAATCGAAATAGTAACATATTTTAGGCCCACATTTAGTATGCTTTTGGATGAATTATCCCTTGATTTATGTAAAAAGGTGCTCTTAATCCTTTCTTTTCATGTCTTATACTCAGGAAAGCACCCAAGGATAAAAAGAACGAGAAACGGGCTCAAAACGGACCAAAATGGACCAAAGAGGAAATCGACACGGCCTGGACTTGGACCCACACGGCCGTGCCAAGTCAATCATCTAGAACACGGTCTAACCCCGACTCACACGGTCGTGTCTCATTAAAGAAATCTGAACACGACTTGACCACGATTTACACGGGCGTGCGCCATGGCCGTGCCTCTGTCATGGAGAAGAGCAATTTCATTCGGGAAAGGATACTTAGGGAGAAAGAAACGTATTTCAAAAGCCTATAAATACACCCTAAGTATGACCTGAAAGGGGGAGCCCAAAGCCATCGTCTAGGGGCGTCGTGCTAGGCCAGAGAAGGCAGATTTGTGAGGATTCACTCAGGGATAGCCAGTTGATTCATCTCAAGAAACCGGAATTCTACTCAAGACGGAGGATCTCCTCTTAAATTCCTTCAGGGGGTTTTAGGGATTTCTTATGTTTTGTTTTATCTTTTCTCTTGAGATGTTTTCCTTTATTGTTATGAACTAAACCCTTCGGATACCCGAAGGGGATGAAACCTATGATGAATCTTGTTATTGTTTTCTAAATTATATGATAAATACTTAGTTTGTTCTTAATTATGTGAGCTTAATCCAAATTTAATATGCTTAGGTGGAGGAGTAATAGACCCTGCCTAAGAGTAGATCCAACATAATTAAGCGGAGTTGATCGCACGCCTAGAGATAGGGTGACGAGATTTTGCCGGATTAGGGTGAAACCTAATATGGGAATCCACAGATCGATTTACTGCTATTCTAGGGGGTTATTATAAGAGAACGAGAGTTCCACTAATTAACCTAGGGTTAGACGTTATTCGCCTCGAGAGAGGGTTTAATATACGTTAGGGAGTCTTACGGATCAAACTAAGTGAATAAATCGTATGGTTCAGTGTTAGATAACAAGTGAAGTCTAGGTGGATTCTTCCTAGGGTATCGTCTAAATCAACTGAGTTTTTCCCAAGTTATTTTCCAAATTCATTCTTCTTTGTCTTAGAGTCTTTAGTTTAGTAGTTAATTAATTTAGATTAATAAACAACTTCACTTATTTTAGGCTAAATAATAAAAAGAAAGTTAGTATTAGTACTTTTAGTTCCTTTGGGTTCGACAATCCGGTCTTGCCTAAGCTATACCACTCTATTCGATAGGTGCACTTGCCTCAATCGTTGTCGAGTTAGTTTTGAGTTCGATCATTCTTTTTATAAATTTTAAAGCTCGATTCACAATGATCAAGTTTTTGGTATTTGTTTCGGAGAACTAAAATATTAAGAAAGTTCTATTTTTATTACCTTAGCCATTATTATTTTATTTTTCGTAATTTATTTTTATTTTTAGTTTTAATTTTTAAATTTGCTAAATTTTCTTTCTTTCTTTTCCTCATGCAGTACCTCTAGTTTATGACTAGAAGGAACCCGAGAGGACCTTTAAATCTGACGGTGATATTGAAGCTACCGCTCGGAGAAATCGCGAGAGAAATTAGGCGAGCCCTAAATTACCAAGGAGAGCGAGAAGGCAGATTCAATCCTACTGAAGGATGGACGAAAGTAATCTTCCACCACAGATGTGTGGAGAAAATAATGCTCCTCGTACTATGTTTGATTATGCTAAACCTCATTTAACAGGAGCCGAATCTAGTATTGTTAGGCCTGCTATAGCTGCTAATAATTTTGAATTAAAGCCTAGCACTATACAAATGATTCAACAGTTTGTTCAATTTGATGGTTTACAGGACGAAGATCCAAACGCTCATATAGCTAATTTTTTAGAGTTCTGTGATACCTTCAAAATAAGTGGCATTTCTGATGATGCCATACGACTTCGGTTATTTCCCTTTTCATTAAAGAATAAAGCTAAACAGTGGTTAAACTCGTTACCACGAGGGTCAATCACTACATGGGAACAAATGACCGAAAAAATTTTATTAAAATATTTCCCACCGACCAAAACGGCCAAATTACGTAATGATATCTCTTCTTTTGTGCAGATGGATTTAGAGACATTATACGATGCATGGGAGAGATATAAGGATCTCTTGAGAAGGTGTCCGCACCATGGTTTACCCCTGTGGCTCCAAGTCCAAACTTTCTATAACGGTGTAAACCCCTCAACGAGACAACTAATTGATTCAGCCACCGGTGGAACCTTGAATAACAGAACTCCCGAGGCGACCTACGAGTTTATTGAAGAGATGTCATTTGAATAACTATCGTGGCAAGTTACAAGAACAAGGCCAACAAAAGCAGTAGGAGTTTACAACCTCGACGTTGATAACCATGCTATCAAATCAGGTCGAGTTGATGAATAAGAAGATTGATAGTTTGTGTTCTTCGTAGGTACATCTAGTCATGCAGTGCGACACAAGTGGAACTGTGGCGAATCCTGAGTACCCACCCTACCAACCGGGCACAGAGAGCGAGCAGATGAACTATATAGGTAACAATTTCAGATCTAATAATAACCCATATAGTAATAATTATAATCCAGGTTGGAGGAACCACCCAAATTTTTCGTGGGGAGGACAACGAAATCAAGGAAATCAAACACAACAACCTCCTCAAAATTTTCAAAATCAGCCCTATCCACGGAAACGGCCGAATCTTGAAGAGAGGCGTTGAACAAATTTATAGCATCCACGAAGCCCGTCTCCAAAAAGCGAGGTAACACTCGAAACCCAACAAACATCGATCAAAAGATCGAGAACCAAGTTGGAGGACTTACAAAGGCAATCGGGAAATTACCCGATCGATCGGAGAAATTGCAAAGCTATTATCCGAACGACCATTGTCGAAACCATTTTAAAATCATTTTAAAAATGGGGATCGACTTTAAAAACAAAAGCGGAGTCGCCACCAATCATTTTTACTTAGGTGTGATTGGATCACCTTTTAAAACGTTTTATTTAAAACATTTAATTTTGGTCTACGAAAAACGTAAAAACGAGGTTCTGAGTCGGTTACGTATGAGGAAGGGTTAACACCCTCATAACGCCCAAAAATTGGTACCTAATCGATAAAATTATGTCCAAATGTTTGAAACTTAAAAGTATTTAAAAATATGATTTTCTAAAAAAACTTTGATCAATTTGATTTAAAATATGAGAGTTCTTCGATCCGAAAGATTATAAACATCACATCCAGCACGATTGGACACGATATTTTTTAAACCCTCGTAAATAAGATCATCTCATAATCTATAAAACTTCGAGTAATTTTGATTTAAAATTTGAGATTTTTTCAATTCAAAGGAATATAAACATTACATCCAGCACGATTGGACATGATGTTTTTAAACCCTCGTAACTAAGATCATCTCATAATTTATAAAACTTTTTAAAAGGATATTTAGTTATTTAACCAAACGGAAAATCGACACACAGCACGATTGGGCATTATTTCCCGAATTTCTAAATACCAAAACATTGCCTTATTTTAAAAACCTTTAAATAAAATATTAATTTCGCAAAAATGTATTTTTATTTTAAACAATAATCCATGTGACAATATTGCATTTACATACTATCGAACACAAATATTAAAAGCAATTAAGACATACTAACATTTCATATTTATAACAATGTAGAAAAATGACTAATAAAAATAATTACATAATAGCAAACATAAATAAATAAATAAGAAAATATGGGCAAATAAAATACATACATAACAATAAAGAAAATTACTAAATAAATATGCAAATTTTTATGCAAGATAAATTAATAAAAATTACATACATATTTAACATGAACGATGTATAAATAAAAAAATATATAATAATTTTAAATAAAAAAATTACATATATATAATAATGTAAATAGAATATATTAAAAATGATATACTATATAATTTAATATTATATAATGTACAAAAATTTAAAACACATAATATATTAGCTAAAATATAAATACTAAAATAATATGTAATAAAAAATAATAAAATTATATATGGATTTTATAATATTAATAAATTAATATATATATATAACTTCTAAAAAAAATTAAAGAAGAATCAGGGGTTAAATTGAAACAAAAACATATTTTTAGGGTTAATTTTAAAAAAATAAAAACTATATTGGACGAAATTAAAACCAACAAAATTGCGGAGGGACCAGGGATGTAAATAGCCCAAAAATGGAAAAAAACGCGCGGATCCCTTCGGGTCGGGTCAACTGTGCGCGGGTAAGGCCTTGAAACGGTGTCGTTTTGGCGCAAAAGGGCTGGTGCAAAACGGCACCGTTTTGATGCCCTATAAAAGCTTCCCTTTTTTTAAAAAAAATTTCATTTCTCTCTTCAGCACAAAAAAAAAAAAAAATTTTGAGAGCCTTCCCAGGGCGATTTCCAGCCGTTCTCCGCGTGGCTCTCGACCGTATTGCCGTCCACCGTCATGCGCCACCAGTGTAATTTAAAAAAATGTAAGTTTTTCTTTTATATATATATATATATTTTTTGTATGCTTTGAAATAAGAAAAATAAAAAAATTAAAAGAAAGAAGAGTGCACAGATTCGACAAGGAAGGAAAAATAAAAGAAAAACCTTGCTTGATCTATTTGCTTGTATTTCTCTGTGTTCATATTTTTCTGTTTGTATCATGTATTTCGTGTCTGTGTATCCTCCCCCTGTTTACAGATTACATGGGTTTTATACCCGAAAAAAACAAAAAGGAAATAAAAAAGATGCCATTTTGATGCTGTTATTTCCTTTCTTGTGCAGGTCGAAGCGGAGATCTCGCGACGGAGATGAGACTTGCATGGATTACGGCGTGCCTTGGTGGCGCAATCGAAGGGCTATTGAAGCGGCGCGACGATTAGGCGCGAGGCTCTTGCGGCGCGACTGTTGGTCTCCTGCCATTGCGGCGCAGAAGGAGCTGGTGTAACATCCCGAATCAATGGGCTTATTCGTTTAATGTGTAGACATGTTTAATGGGTTAATATGAGAATTAGAGGTGGAAATTGGGCTCGGGAATGGGCTGAGGTCTGGGCTAAATATTTTGTTTAGGGACTATGGGGTTTAAATAAAAAATTGAGAGTGAAATAGGCATAATGGGCTTGTGGCCCAGAACAAGAGGCGTGATGAGGAGGGAGCTATAAGTGGCGCCAATAGGCAAAGAAGGGGGCCTCAGTATGGCCGCTTGGAGCCCAAGAAATTGGGCTAATTTCGGCAGCCCAATGAGAGCTAGGGGGGACGGCAATATGGCTACAAAATAGGGGATTTTATGTTTTAAATTATGTGGATATAATGCTGATAAATGGGAAGTAGTGATGTGATGTAGGACTCTTTTGGATGTAAGTTCTGATAAGGATAAGGGAAAAGATGAGAGGCTATCCAGGAGGCTAGAGGTGGTCAAAATTTGGACTTTGTGTGTAAAGGGGGGGACGGCTAGTTAGGGGAAGAAAATGCCGAAATTTTGTGAGTTTTTCTGAAAGCTTTCTCTCAGTTTTCTCTGCTGCCGAAATCTGTTTCCATTCTTTTTCTTCCTAGCCGAAATCTCCAATCCTCTTTCTTGTTTTCTTTTCTTCTTCTCTTTTTTCTGCCAAAAACTGAAACTCCTCACTCAATTCTTCTAAAAGCTGAAAAACACATCAGCCTTCTCTTGTTCATCTTTTCGGGATTTTTTTAAAAGCCGAAATTTCCTAGATCTCTAACCTTCTACGCTTTGATCTTCTTCTGTGATTGCCGAGTCTTTCTGCAAGGGGTAGCCGAAACTATCTGTAGAGGTAAGTGTCGATTGTGCTATTCTTTTTCCAATCTTCTCCGGCTTTTAGAGACCATAGCCGAATGGCTACATGGTGGACTGATCTTGTGTTTTCTTTTATGGGCGACATCCCGGGATTTGAAAGGAGATCTAATCGCTTAGGTTCCTAAATCAGTAGCACTTGAATCACCCTACTTCCGGAATCTAATCGACTTAGGTAAGGAGATTCGTTTATTTAAACATATAAATTCAGGTAAATATTAATCCTTGGCCGAATGTAGGGGAAACTTTATCTTCGCATTCTTCCAGCTTTTGAGCAAGTTGTAGACAAAGAGCAGTATGTAACATCCTAGATTAGGGGTTATGCGTTCGTGTGTAATTCATGAGATAGTGGGCTCAGTGGGTGTGTTGGATGTGTTCTGAGGAGTTCTAGGAACCCTAAGGTGCATGGAAATGTATGGAAATGTAAGGCAATGTATGGAAATGTAAGGAAATGTAAGGAAATGCTTTGGAAACGTTAAGTTTAAAAGAGGAAAGTGAACATTTTTGGAAACTAGGGGATGTAAGGAAATGATGTGGAAATGATTCAAAAGAGGAAAGTAAACATTTCTGGAAACTTGGAAATGTAAGGAAATGTCAAGTTTAAAGAGCCAAACGAAAATTTTTGGAAACTTGGAAATGTAAAGAAATGTCAAGTTTTAAGGCTTAAAAGAGAAAACTAAGGCAAGGTGGCCTTAAGAAAAATAATATGAGGAACTTGACACACAAACATGCTTGGAAAAGTGGCTGGAGATGCCACTTAGGGCCTCTGGAAATGGCGCCACATGCAAGGTGTTGGGCCCTGAGTTCGAGTCACATGGGAAGCAAATAAAAGAAATTTTATTTTGCTTCGGAAGAAGTGAATTGGATGACACATGGCTATAAATTAGGAGCTTTTATTCTTTTATTTTTAAGAGATAAAGGGTGGATAAATAAGGGATAAATAATGGATTTATTTTAGATTATTTTCAAGAGATAAATGTGGATATTATTTCTTTTATTTTGATAGATAAGGAAGAGATAAAAGAGGATTATTATTAGTATTATTTTTATTAAGAGATAAGAGATAATTATTGGATTAAGTTTTATTAAAGTGATAAATCAAGGGATAAAGCTATCAAAATAGAAGAGTGGTGGCCAAGTAAAGGACTCTAGCTAGTAATTTTGGCTATAAAAGGAAGAGTAAGGCTATTCTTCATTCATTCTTTTCTTTTCAAGAAAACCTCTGCGAAATTCTCTAAAGTTTCTCCTCTTCTCTCTACCGAATTTTCTCTGCCATTATTCTCTTTTTCTCTTTTCTTTTCTTCTTCTATTACAAACACAATCAAAAGCCGAAGATACCAATAGCCCTAGTCGATTTCTCACTAAGCCTCAAGAGCCGAAATTGTTATCCACATCAAAGCCATAGCCAGAATGCTAAGGGTTCAAGCAAGAGTTCCATCAAATTCTTGATGAAGGGTAAGATTAGGTTAGATTCTCATTCTATTTCTTTTAAGGTCATGAAATTAAGATTCTAATACCCTTAATATCATTCTTAGAAGAGATCTTTCGGGATTTACTAAGTGTCGACTACAAGGAAGGAGAAGTTCTTTTCAGAAGGTACACCATAAGCCGCGTGTTCCCTAGTTATTCGGTGAATTTGAGATTTAAGAATCTAAGGTAAGTCATATTTAACATACGGCTAAGGGTTATTTGTTGTGAATAAATGTTAGAAATTGATCTAACATGCGATTATAGGGATTTCAATGAGGATACAAGGATTTTGGGATTTGAGAATTTCAAGGTAAGTTTTAAGAATACTAATCCTACTAGGATTTGGATTTATGGTAGAATGGCTTTTATTAAATTAGTAAGTGATTAATCAAATGTAGGAATTTGTGATCTAAGGCGAGAGAAGCGATTTCGGGATTTCAAGGAATTCGTTAAGCAAATCGGTGTGTACTCACACTAACTTTCAATATATCATATGGCAATTATTTTGATATATGAATATGCATAAGAATGTGAATATGGCTAAGTACCATAAATATGGTAAAAGTACCAGTGCACGTTTCCTACTTTTGATAGGATTTTGAATATGTATATTGTTACATGTGAATAATGAGAAATTAAGTATGTTATGCATTTATGGGGCATTCGGGATATATGAGAAAGGGGAAGAAGGTGTTGACTTCGGTCTCACCAACGGAATATGGTGACTACGGTCACAAAATTTGAAGGTGTTGACTTCGGTCTCACCAACGGAATATGGTGACTACGGTCACAAAATTTGAATATGGTAACTTCGGTTACATTATCTGAATTTGGTAACTTCGGTTACATTATTTGAATATGGTGTCTAATGACACAAATTATATGGGCGATGAGCACGTCGACCGCAGCGATCGCCAGCCGATGGTGTGTAGCGGATGGAGGGTTGACTTAGTAGTCCCCACGGTGTGACTGGCAGGTACGGGTGGTGTGTAGCGGATGGACAAATAGGCTTGGGTTTAGGTTGCATCATCATTTATCTTTATATGAATATGAATTTGATATGAACATGTATGCCTGATTTGTTGAATGTTAGTACTGCGTACACATTGAGTCTGTTGACTCACCCCGTTTGGGAATATTTTTAGGTGATGGCAGTAGTGGGATAGGGTCGGCGGGAGCTTAAAGGTGGCCATGCATAGCAAGAAATTTATTATTTGGACTTTCAATTTATTTTAAGTATTTTAAGTTTTACTTTGGGATCATTGATATAATAAGGCCATTGTGGTTTACTTTATTTTTCTTTTATTTATTATGTTTATGGATTTTTATCAATTAAAGTTTAAGTAAATTCCTTTTTAAAATTAACTCTAAATGTTTTGTCACCTTAAATAAATGGGTTTTAACATAAGATAAATTTGTTTTCAACTCAAGCCCAACCCAAACAATATTTTTTAAAAATCATACAAGTTTTTCCTAAGTAACAAAAGAATTTTGAACCGGTTTACTTGAGGAACATACCAAATCTGGTCAAAGCTCGTGGGCCGGGTTTAGGGTGTTTCAGCTTGGTATCAGAGCCCAGTTTTAAACTCTCGGCCTGTGGGCTAAGGCCCAAAACATTTTTAATTCGAGCTCAAATGATTTTCTTTGAACATAAGCAGGTTTTATGGCATGGCACCTAAGTCTCCGACCCGCAGTCCACCAGGTAAGTACACTAACTTTATGAGTGATTATGTGATTGATGAACTGTATAAGGGTAGAAAAGGCATGGAACGTAGAATAGAATGATAGGAACATGAACCCTAGGGCTAGATTACTCAAACACAAAACCACATAAGACTTAATGCACTAAACAAACCTATGGCTAAGTCAGAGCTAGGGTGTGGTAACCCACATGACGCATGTCTAGGATTGGATCAGGAAGAGCACGGTATTTAAGCGGTCCTAGTGACTCACCTCCTCTTCGCAGAATCCTACCAGTGCGTAGCTTTGGTTCACCCTCAACCAAGAGGACTTATTCTTAGGCTAAACCCCTAACTAAAACCCAGAAAGGAACTAGCCGTATTTTCAAAAAAAAACCTAGTTTTAAAACTCTTAAAATTATCCTTTTGAATTGCAAACATGATTCTATAAAATTTTCTGAAGTATTCTTGATTTATAAAAATTACAAAAATACCCCTGTAGGGCAAATTACGAAAATACCTAGGTAGTGGAAAAACAACAACAATGAAAACTACAACATTTCTCTGAATGAACGAAAGTTCATAATTGATTGATGGATGTATGAATGTAAAGACTGTGTGCATGTATGGATACGAAAGAACCACTCCTAAAATTTTTCCATAAAAATTCTTCGCGAATAATCAGTGAAACAAGGACTAATTCATAAAACTTTTTACTCGGATTAAATCGCGACGTTAGAAATAAGTTCTAGGGGACGTGAACTTAGGGATTGTGCCTAAAAAGTATGATGGTTCTATTAAGATCAGAGTCTTGCTTGTGAAAGCATAGTGCGGTGAGAAGGATTATGTTTGTTAATAAGTAATTTCGAGGACGAAATTATTTTTAAGGAGGGTAGAAGCTGTAACATCCTAGATTAGGGGTTATGCGTTCGTGTGTAATTCATGAGATAGTGGGCTCGGTGGGTGTGTTGGATGTGTTACGAGGAGTTCTAGGAACCCTAAGGTGCATGGAAATGTATGGAAATGTAAGGCAATGTATGGAAATGTAAGGAAATGTAAGGAAATGCTTTGGAAACGTTAAGTTTAAAAGAGGAAAGTGAACATTTTTGGAAACTAGGGGATGTAAGGAAATGATGTGGAAATGATTCAAAAGAGGAAAGTAAACATTTCGGAAACTTGGAAATGTAAGGAAATGTCAAGTTTAAAGAGCCAAACGAAAATTTTTGGAAACTTGGAAATGTAAAGAAATGTCAAGTTTTAAGGCTTAAAAGAGAAAACTAAGGCAAGGTGGCCTTAAGAAAAATAATATGAGGAACTTGACACACAAACAGGCTTGGAAAAGTGGCTGGAGATGCCACTTAGGGCCTCTGGAAATGGCACCACATGCAAGGTGTTGGGGCTGAGTTGAGTCACATGGGAAGCAAATAAAAGAAATTTTATTTTGCTTCCGGAAGAAAGTAATTAGACGGCACATGGCTATAAATTAGGAGCTTTTATTCTTTTATTTTTAAGAGATAAAGGGTGGATAAATAAGGGATAAATAATGGATTTATTTTAGATTATTTTCAAGAGATAAATGTGGATATTATTTCTTTTATTTTGATAGATAAGGAAGAGATAAAAGAGGATTATTATTAGTATTATTTTTATTAAGAGATAAGAGATAATTATTGGATTAAGTTTTATTAAAGTGATAAATCAAGGGATAAAGCTATCAAAAAATAGAAAAGTGGTGGCCAAGTAAAGGACTCTAGCTAGTAATTTTGGCTATAAAAGGAAGAGTAAGGCTATTCTTCATTCATTCTTTTCTTTTCAAGAAAACCTCTGTAGAAATTCTCTAAAGTTTCTCCTCTTCTCTCTGCCGAATTTTCTCTGCCATTATTCTCTTTTTCTCTTTTCTTTTCTTCTTCTATTACAAACACAATCAAAAGCAGAAGATACCAATAGCCCTAGTCGATTTCTCACTAAGCCTCAAGAGCCGAAATTGTTATCCACATCAAAGCCATAGCCGAATCTTTGCTAAGGGTTCAAGCAAGAGTTCCATCAAATTCTTTGATGAGGGTAAGATTAGGTTAGATTCTCATTCTATTTCTTTTAAAGGTCATCGAAATTAAGATTCTAATACCCTTAATATTTGTTGTCGAAGAGATCTTTCGGGATTTACTAAGTGTCGACTACAAGGAAGGAGAAGTTCTTTTCCGAAGGTACACCATAAGCCGCGTGTTCCCTAGTTATTCGGTGAATTTCGGGATTTAAGAATCTAAGGTAAGTCATATTTAACATACGGCTAAGGGTTATTTGTTGTGAATAAATGTTAGAAATTGATCTAACATGCGGTTATAGGGATTTCGGTGAGGAGGATACAAGGATTTTGGGATTTGAGAATTTCAAGGTAAGTTTTAAGAATACTAATCCTACTAGGATTTGGATTTATGGCCGAATGGCTTTTTATTAAATTAGTAAGTGATTAATCAAATGTAGGAATTTGAGATGTAAGGCAGTAGATCAGATTTCGGGATTTCAAGGAATTCGTTAAGCAAATCAGGTGTGTACTCACACTAACTTTCAATATATCATATGGCAATTATTTTGATATATGAATATGCATAAGAATGTGAATATGGCTAAGTACCATAAATATGGTAAAAGTACCCAGGTACGTTTCCTACTTTTGATAGGATTTTGAATATGTATATTGTTACATGTGAATAATGAGAAATTAAGTATGTTATGCATTTATGGGGCATTCGGGATATATGAGAAAGGGGAAGAAGGTGTTGAATTCGGTCTCACCAACGGAATATGGTGACTACGGTCACAAAATTTGAAGGTGTTGACTTCGGTCTCACCAACGGAATATGGTGACTACGGTCACAAAATTTGAATATGGTAACTTCGGTTACATTATCTAAATTTGGTAACCGGTTACATTATTTGAATATGGTGTCTAATGACACAAATTATATGGGCGATGAGCACGTCATTGCGACAAGCGCCTTCGACGGTGTGTAGCGGATGGAGGGTTGACTTAGTAGTCCCCACGGTGTGACTGGCAGGTACGGGTGGTGTGTAGCGGATGGACAAATAGGCTTGGGTTTAGGTTGCATCATCATTTATCTTTATATGAATATGAATTTGATATGAACATGTATGCCTGATTTGTTGAATGTTAGTACTGCGTACACATTGAGTCTGTTGACTCACCCCGTTTGGGGAATATTTTTCAGGTGATGAGCAGTAGTGGACCGGGTCGGCAGGAGCTTAAAGGTGGCCATGCATAGCAAGAAATTTATGATTTGGACTTTCAATTTATTTTAAGTATTTTAAGTTTTACTTTGGGATCATTGATATAATAAGGCCATTGTGGTTTACTTTATTTTTCTTTTATTTATTATGTTTATGGATTTTTATCAATTAAAGTTTAAGTAAATTCCTTTTTAAAATTAACTCTAAATGTTTTGTCACCTTAAATAAATGGGTTTTAACATAAGATAAATTTGTTTTCAACTCAAGCCCAACCCAAACAATATTTTTTAAAAATCATACAAGTGTTTCCTAAGTAACAAAAGAATTTTGAACCGGTTTACTTGAGGAACATACCAAATCTGGTCAAAGCTCGTGGGCCGGGTTTGGGGTGTTTCACAGTATATCCGATTAGCGAGGGTATCGACATAGAGAGTAGTACTACGTGTTATCAGGTGTGTAATTTCTCACACCATCTTTGTTGTCTGATATATATATGCATGAATCTGTCTATATTCTGTTAAATGCCAAAATCCCGACATGGTTGTTGAAAACCCGTGGAGGGTAAAGGCGAACCACCAGGTTAGTGATTTCTGTCATTCATAAGTAAATGTTTCTGTTGAGATGATACGTTTTATATGTATGCCGATTTCTATGTATGCGGGGTTGGGTGATTGATGAAAGGGAAGTGTTACGTTCGGTGGCTCGCCACGATCCGTTGTAGTGGCTCGCCACGATCCGATTCAGTGACTATGTCACAAATCGACGATGAGCGACTAAGCTGCAAAGCATGAGCGCCATCGATGGTGTGTAGAGGTGAGGGTGATTGTAGAAATCCCCATTTAGTGTGATTGGCAGGTAAGGGTGGTGTGTAGCGGATGGATCTAGGATTTGGGATGGGCTTTGTTTATTCTGATATACGATATTCTGTTATTCTGATTCTGTGGGGCTAAGGCCCAGTCTGATGGTGCACGAGGGATTGCACACTGAGTCTTGTGACTCACCCCGTTGTTTAACATTTTTTAGGTAACACTTAGTGCATCGGACCGGGCTGGAGAGGAGAACAAGGTGGCCATGCATGGATTTATTTTGGTTCAATAAAGGACATTGTTTTAATTATTTTCCCTTAGTATTTTCAATTTGTCTGGTTTTATATTTTATTGTAATAAGGCCACCGGCTATTGATTATTGGTTTTATGTGCTTGTTTTCGAGTTTCCATACATTTAGATTTTATGATTAATTGAAATTAAGGCATGTGTTTAAATAATAGAACTCCGAGGCAAAATTTCAGTTTTTATTCATTAGGCATTAATTAAAATTTATTTCTTTTGCATAATTTTCAAATTATTAAGTTTTTCTCGATAAACGTTTAAACTATGCTTTTAAAAAAAGGTAATAAATGTGACAAGTTTTCTAAAATCTTCTTAGTGACATGCCAGATCCGGTCGGGGTGTTTGGGCCGGGTTTGGGGTGTTACAAATTGGTATCAGAGCCCGATTCAAAACTCGGCTTTGGGGATTTTGGGCTCAAAACATTTTCTAAAGATGGGTTTTGGAAACATGCATGTTTATAAATAACACAGGATTGTTTTCTCGGCATGGCACCTGCGTCTCCAGCCCAAGTCTGCCAGGTAAGTATTCAGAACTCACTCTGTGTTATATATGTGTGTGGGCTTGATAGGCTTTAAGGGACGTAGATTATTCTAGTTAGAGCTTGATGGACCTTAGGCCTAGTTAAACAACTCTTCAATTCCATAAGACTTAATTCAACCGAACAAACCTGTAAACAAGTCACAAGACTAGGGTGTGGCAACAGGCATACGCATGTCTAGGATTGGATTCGAGGAGAGCTTGGCACTTAAGCGGTCACTAGTGACTCACCTCCTCTTGTTTGAATCCTACCTACAGTGCGTAGGACTGTTCACCCTAGCCACGAGGATTTGTTGTGAGCCAAAATTTATAACTAAAACCCGAAAAGGACCAGCCATCCTATTTTGTAAAATTACTAAATTACCTCTAATTTATAAGTGACCAAAATATCTCTGATTTGTAGGATTACCGAAATACCCCCGGATTGTAAAATTACCAATATACCCCCGGATTGCAAAAATTACCAAAATACCCTTCTTTCGCAAAATCACCGAGGAACCCTATTTCAAAAAATTATAAAAATACCCTGTAGGATAAAATTACGAAAATACCCATGGGTAGTGAAATGACTAAAATACCCTATGTGTTGAATGTGGTTCATGGATGTCGTCTGTATGTTGATGGTTGATGTGTGTGGTTCCTAGAACTAGGAGACAAACTTAAGACTGAAACTTGTAGATGTAATCCCGAATTGGAAAGAACTACTCTTAAACTACTGTTCATAAGGCTGTTCGTGGTTAATCAGTGGAAGAAAACTATTAATTCATAAAATTTCTAACCAGATAAATGTCAATCAGAAGAATGAGTGCAAGGGGTCGAGGACGTCCACCGCGTGGTCGTGGTAGGGGTAGGATGACCGTGTCAGAGCTAGCAGGGTCTGGCCACGGGTCAAGAAACGAGATACCGAATATGCCGGCTGTGGAGGGAGAATTTCGGAACCAGGCGCCCGGAGATGATGCGGCATCTTAGGCGATGTTACAGGTTCTCGAAAGAGTTGCTGGGGTAGGCACGGGTTCAGGAGCTCGAAAATCGTGCCGAACGACTCAGAGCCAACGGAGCGAGAGATGTTTAGGGTGTTTACGGCATAGCCCCTAATACTGGTGAGTATTAGTTAGAGGCAAGTGAGCGTATAATGGATGACCTTGACTTCTTTGTAGAGGAGAAGTTGAAGGGGGTCGTGTCTCTTCTTTGAGGCGAG
This sequence comes from Gossypium sturtianum, assembly GCA_025698515.1. NCBI lineage: Eukaryota > Viridiplantae > Streptophyta > Magnoliopsida > Malvales > Malvaceae > Gossypium > Gossypium sturtianum. Next base: position 36,651,058 of record CM046954.1, read on the forward strand.
GCTTATCGGTGGTGGCTCACGGTAAAGGAGAATCTTGCCGCCACAGGCCAGGATTGGATCGGGATTTCTTTAAGGAGTCATTTCGGGGAAAATGCGTTGGGGCGGCTATGTGGATGCACAGAGGAAGGCATTTTTGAATTTGGTGCGGGAAGTAAATGCGTATACGTGTATGAGGTAGAATTTTTGCGTTTGAGCCGTTACGCTCGAGGAATTGTAGCGACTGACTATGAGCGTTGTGTACAGTTCGAAGATGGATTGCGGGATGAGTCGAGAGTGTTGGTAGCACCGCAATGAGAAAGGGACTTTGCCATTCTGGTTGAGAAAGCTAAAATATCTGAGGAGGTGAAGCAGACTGAGAAGTAAAATAAGGATAAGGATCAGAATAGGAATAAGAGAAATTTTGGGTCGTCGGGATCATCTGGGAGTTTTCAGAAAAGGCCTAGGTTTGATGGGCCAGCTCGTGCTCCAACATCTGCTACTGGGAGTCAGAATCGATCATGTAACTTGTGCGAGAAAATGCATTTCGGGGAGTGCAGAAGGAGAACTAGTGGATGCTTCAGGTGTGGGTCTATGGATCATATGGTGAAAGGCGTCCCGCAGGTGGATCAGTCTGCAGCCCAGTGGGCGAGGTTACGATCGGAGTTAGGAGGGTGGTCACCATTACTAAGGGTCGTGGCCCAGTCAGAGGAGGAAATGGGTCTGGTCGGGGACGTGGAGCACCTGGTAGGGGTGCAGGCAATGTAAATACGAGGCAGCCGGGTCTAGTGTATGCAGCTCGTCGGCGGGAGGATGGTGACGCACCGGACGTCATAACCGTGCGTTTCTTATAGCTGATAATCCATTTATTGCTTTGATTGATATTGGATCAACCCACTCTTACGTTGCATGCTCGGTATCTGAGACCCTAAGTATAGACTCGAAACAACTTCTAGGAAGATGAATGTGGTTAGTCCTTTAGGACAATCTAGGGTAATGGACAAAGCTGTTTAGGAGCATTACTTTAGAGACGCATGAGGGTAGTGTTCGTGAGACTTAATGGAATTACCGTTTGGAGAGTTTGATTTTATCTTAGGAATAGATTGGTTGTGAAACATCGTGCTAAGTTGGATTGTGAGACTAAGCGCATGGTGTTGAATACCCGGAAGGCGGGGAGGTGGTTGTGTTAGGAGAAGGAAGGAATTATTTGTCCAACGTGGTATACGCCTCAAAGGCACATTAAGATGATTCGGAAAGGGTGTAACGTGTTTCTAGCTTTTATCAGTGCTTTGGATGCTAAGGAGGTGACTGTCGATGATGTTCGAACAGTCAAAGATTTCACGGATGTCTTCCCTGAGGAACTGCCAGGGTTACCCCCGGATCACGAAGTGGAGTTTGGAATAGAGCTACTTCCGGGTACAGCTCCGGTGTCCATTGCTCCTTATAGAATGGCACCGAGGGAGTTGGTGGAACTCAAAGCTCAGATCCAGGAACTGTTGGATCGTGGTTTTATCCGACCGAGTGTGTCTCCGTGGGGAGCGTCGGTCCTATTTGTGAAGAAGAAGGACGGATCCATGCGTATGTGCATGGACTACCGACAGCTGAATAAGCTAACGATTAAGAACAAGTACCCGCTGCCAAGAATCGACGACCTGTTCGATCAGCTCAAAGGAGCTTAGGTCTTTTCTAAGATTGACTTAAGGTCGGGATATCATCAGTTAAGGGTAAAGGAAGGAGACATTCATAATACGGCGTTTCGAACTCGCTACGGTCACTATGAGTTTTTGGTGATGCCGTTTGGGTTAACGAATGCACCAGCAGCATTTATGGATATGATGAACTGGGTGTTTCAACCATACCTTGATCGGTTAGTGGTGGTGTTCATCGACGATATTCTGGTTTATTCCAAGTCTGAGGAGGAGCATGATGCACATATCTGTGTGGTATTGCAAATTCTGAGGGAGAAGCAGTTGTACGTAAAGTTCAGTAAGTGCGAGTTCTGGCTAAGGGAAGTAACTTTCTTAGGGCATGTGGTTTCTGCAGAGGGAATTAGGGTTGACCCTCGGAAGATAGAAGCTGTATTGGATTGGAAACCGCCAAGGTCTGTGGCAGAGGTTCGAAGTTTCTTAGGATTGGCAGGGTATTACAAGAGGTTTGTTGAGGGGTTCTCATTAATTGCGACACCTCTAACTAAGTTGTTGAGGAAGGGAGTACCGTTTGTTTGGACTGACAAACAACAGGAGAGCTTTGAGAAGCTGAAGAGAATTTTGACAGAAGCACCGGTGTTAATTCAGCCAGAGGCGGGAAAAGAGTTTACCGTCTACTGTGATGCGTCACACACGGGTTTAGGATGTGTGTTGATGCAAGATGGGAAGGTTATTGCATATGCGTCTCGGCAGTTAAGACCGCATGAGTTGAACTACCCCACGTATGATTTAGAATTGGCTGCGGTAGTGTTCGCTCTGAAGATCTAGAGACACTACCTGTATGGGGAGAAGTCTGTTATTTACACCGACCATAAAAGTCTGAAGTATCTCCTTACCCAGAAGGAGTTAAATCTAAGACAACGTAGGTGGATTGAACTTTTGAAGGACTATGATTGCTCGATCGAATATCATCCGGGCAAGGCTAACGTGGTGGCAGATGCGCTGAGTCGGAAGGCAATAGCGGAGTTGAGGGCGATGTTCGCTCATCTCAGTCTATATGAGGATGGCAGCCTGGTAGCTGAACTCCAAGTGAGACCAACGTGGGCTAGACAGATCAAAGAGAAGCAGCCTCTAGACGATGTCTTGAGTGCTCGTCTCCGGCAAGTACAAAAGGGTGAAGGAGAGGACTATAGTTTGAATTGTGAAGGGGTTCTGTGTTTTCGTAAAAGAGTTTATATGCCAAAGGATGTGGAGTTAAGGCAGATGATTCTTCAGGAGGTGCATAGTAGCCCTTACGCTATGCATCCTGGAGGGGTTAAGATGTATCGGGATTTGCGAGAGCAATTCTGATGCCCAGGTCTAAAGCGAGAGGTAACAGAATTCGTGGGTAAATGTTTGACGTGTCAGCAGGTGAAGGCGGAACACCAGTTGCCTTCGGGGTTGTTGCAGCCAGTGAAGATTCTGCAGTGGAAATGGGAAAGAATCACGATGGATTTTGTTAGTGGGTTACCTCTTACGCCCACTAAGAAGGATTTGGTTTGGGTGATTGTTGATCGGCTGACGAAGTCTGCTCACTTTATACCGATTCGTGTTGACTATTCTCTGCAAAGGTTGGCTAAGCTGTACGTGGCTGAGGTTGTAAGACTGCATGGTGTACCTGTGTCGATCATATCAAATAGAGATCCTAGGTTCACGTCACGATTTTGGAAGGCTCCGCATCAGGCAATGGGGACAAGGTTAGACTTTAGTACTGCTTTCCATCCGCATGGTGATGGTCGATGCGAGAGGGTAATCCAGATCTTGGAGGATATGTTGAGAGGTTGCATCATTAATTTCAGGGGTAGTTGGGAGGAGTATTTACCTCTGGCAGAATTCGCGTACAATAACAGCTACCAATCTAGTATTCAGATGGCGCCTTATGAAGCGTTATACGGACGGAGATGTCGTACCCCTACTTGTTGGACAAAGTTGGGTGGCGTCGGTGTTGGGTCGAACTAGTTTCAAAGCGAAGAGAAAGTTAAGTTAATTCGAGCTCGGTTGAAGGAAGCGTCGATCGGTAGAAATCTTATGCGGATCTTAAGCGTAAGGAGTTGGAATTTGCGATGGGTGATCGGTTTTTACGAAAGTTTCACCATGGAAAAGGTGATGAAGTTTGGGCGTAAGGGCAAGCTAAGTCCCGGTTTATTGGACCTTATCGGGTACTAGAGCGTGTAGGCCCGGTGGCATATCGATTGGATTTGCCTTGAGTTGGGAGCGGATACATGGCGTGTTTCATGTCTAAATGCTAAGGCGTTACCGTTCGATCCATCGCACATTGTGCCGGTGGAAGAGATTGAAGTAGGCGGACTTGTCTTTTGAGGAGGAGCGATTGCAAATCTTGGGGCGAGGCGTAAAAGTGTTGAGAAGGAAGTCCATCCCTTTGGTCAAGGTTTTGTGGCGAAACCATGGTGCAGAGGAAGCGACTTGGGAGCAGAGGATGTTATCGACAAACAATATCCCCAACTCTTACGATCGGGTAAATTTCGAGGCCGAAATTTATTTTAAGAGGTAGAAGCTGTAACATCCCAAATCAATGGGCTTATGCCTTTAATGTGTAGACATGTTTAATGGGTTAATATGAGAATTAGAGGTGCAAATTGAGCTCGGGAATGGGCCGAGGTCTTGGCTAAATATTTTGTTTAGGGACTATGGGGTTTAAATAAAGTATTGAGAGTGAAATAGGCATAATGGGCTTGTGGCCCAGGAATAAGAGGCGCAGTAGGAGGGAGCTATAAGTGGCGCCAATAGGCAAAGAAGGGGGCCTCAGTATGGCCGCTTGGAGCCCAAGAAATTGGGCAAATTTTGGCAGCCCAAGGAGAGCTAGGGGGGAGGCAATATGGCTACAAAATAAGGGATTTTATGTTTAAAATTATGTGGACATAATGCTGATAAAGGGGAAGTAGTGATGTGATGTAGGACTCTATTGGATGTAAGTTCTGATAAGGATAAGGGAAAAGATGAGAGGCTATCCAGGAGGCTAGAGGTGGCCGAAATTTGGACTCTGTGTGTAAAGGGGGGGACGGCTAGTTAGGGGAAGAAAATGTCGAAATTTTGTGAGTTTTTCTGAAAGCTTTCTCTCAGTTTTCTCTGCTGCCGAAATCTGTTTCCATTCTTTTTCTTCCTAGTCGAAATCTCCAAGCCTCTTTCCTGTTTTCTTTTCTTCTTCTCTTTTTACGCGGCAGAAACTCCTCACTCAATTCTTCTAAAGTAGAAAAATACATCAGCCTTCTCTTGTTCATCTTTTCAGAATTTTCTTAAAAGCCAAAATTTCCTAGATCTCTAACCTTCTACGCTTTGATCTTCTTCTGTGATTGCCGAGTCTTTTCGCAGGGGTAGTGAAGAAAATTGTATGTCAGAGGTAAGTGTCGATTGTGCTATTCTTTTTCCAATCTTCTCCGGCTTTTAGAGACCATAGCCGAATGGCTACATGGTGGACTGATCTTGTATTTTCTTTCATGGGCGGCATCCCGGGATTTGAAGGAGATCTAATCGCTTAGGTTCCTAAATCAGTAGCACTTGAATCACCCTACTTCCGGAATCTAATCGATTTAGGTAAGGAGATTCATTTATTTAAACATATAAATTCTGGTAAATATTAATCCTTGGCCGAATGTAGGGGAAACTTTATCTTCGCATTCTTCCAGCTTTTGAGCAAGCTGTAGACAAAGAGCAATAGATCCGATTAGCGAGGGTATCGACATAGAGAGTAGTACTACGTGTTATCAGGTGTGTAATTTCTCACACCATCTTTGTTGTCGATATATATATATGCATGAATCTGTCTATATTACATTAAATCACTGAAATCCGGCATGGTGGTTGTTGAAAACCCGTGGAGGGTAAAGGCGAACCACCGAGTTAGTTATTTTACTGTCATTCATAGTGAATGTTTTTGTTGAGATGATATGTTTTATATGTATCTTTGATTTCTATGTATGCACGGGGTTGGGTGATTGATGAAAGGAAGAAGTGTTACGTGCGGTGGCTCTGCCACGATCGTTGTAGTGGCTCTACCACGATGCATTGCAGTGACTATGTCACCGTCGACAATGAGCGACTAAGCTGCAGCATGAGCGCCATTGGTGGTGTGTAGCGGTGAGGTGATTGTAGAAATCCCCATTTGGTGTGATTGGCGGGTAAGGGTGGTGTGTAGCGGATGGATCTAGGATTTGGGATGGGCTTTGTTTATTACGATATGCAATATTTTGTTATTACGATTACGTGGGGCTAAGGCCCGGTCGATGGTGCACGCGGGATTTCACATGAGTCTTGTGACTCACCCCGTTGTTTAACATTTTTCGGGTAACACTTAGTGCATCGGACCCGAAATTTGGAGAGGAGAGCAAGGTGGCCATGCATGGATTTATTTTGGTTCAATAAAGGACGTTGTTTTAATTATTTTCCCTTAGTATTTTCAATTTGTCTGGCTTTATATTTTATTGTAATAAGGCCACCGGCTATTGATTATTGGTTTTATGTGCTCGTTTTCGGGTTTCCATACATTTAGATTTTATGATTAATTGAAATTAAGGCATGTGTTTAAATAATAGAACTCCGAGGCAAAATTTCGGTTTTTATTCATTAAGGCATTAATTAAAATTTATTTCTTTTGCATAATTTTCAAATTCTTAAGTTTTTCCCGATAAACGTTTAAACTATGCTTTTAAAAAAAGATAATAAATGCGACAAGTTTTCTAAAATCTTCTTAGTGACATGCCAGATCCGGTCGGGGTGTTTGGGCCAGGTTTGGGGTGTTACAGCTGGGGTGCGATTGCGGCGCCTAAGGTTTCAGAAACCCTAGGCTGAGACTGTTTGGTATTTGGGCTCCTTTGGTATTGGGCCATTTAATTGGGTTAATGGGTAGTTTATTTTAGGTCTAATGGGTTAGTGTAGGTAGGGTAATGGGTCTGAAGGTTTAATTTTGGGCTTTGTAATCTGGACTGTTTAAGGACATTTTTTATTGGTTTTTTTATTCTGTTTTATAGGCCCGGGCAAAATGGGCTATTACAGCGCCCCTCTTTGCTCATTGTCGTGTAACGGGAATAGAGCAAAGACTATAAAAGGACCAATTTTGCCTGGTCTTGGCCGAGCCTCGACTTCTTGGTCCTCATCTTCTTCAAATGACTCCAAATCCACTGCAACTTCACCGGTATTGGAACTTCATCTTGATTTCAGTAAGTTTGATAGCTTCAACTTCATGAAGGCAGTATCCACAATTTTTTGATCTGCTCCACTGCAAACTCAGGGAGACAAGATCTGATGTTTTCGATCTGCTCCTGCAACCGGGATTGCGGATCTGCTATCTTCAATCTGCTCCGCAACCGGGATTGCAGATTTTTATCCTCAATCTGCTCCTGCAAACTCGGGAGGCAAGATTTGATGTCTTTGATCATTTTACGCAACCGGGAATGCGGATCTGCTATCTTCGGACTGCTCCACTTTGCAAACTCGGGGATGCGGTGGTGGTTTAAATCTTTTCCCTCTTTGGTTAGGGAGACAAGATTTGTCGTTTGATCTTGGTCCCTCTTCGCTTAGGAGACCCGATCTACAATCTTTGACCTATTCCCTTGCTTTGAGTCGGGAGATAGAGGTGGTGGCCTAAATCTATTCCACTCATCGCTTAGGGAGAAAAGATTTGTCGTTCGATCTTGGTCCTCTCGCTAGGGCGACAAGATCTACAATCTTTGACCTATTCCACTTCTTTGGTCGGGGAGATAGAGGTGGTGGCTTAAATATGTTCCACTCTCGCTTAGGAGACAAGATTTGCCGTTCGATCTTGGTCCTCTCTTTGCTTAGGGCGACAAGATCTACAATCTTTGACCTATTCCCTTTGTTAGTCGGGAGATAGAGGGTGGTGGCTTAAATCTGTTCCCTCTTTGCTTAGGAGACAAGATTTTCCTTTCGATCTTGGTTCACTCTTTGCTTAGGGAGACAAGATCTACAATCTTTGACCTAATCCATTGCTAGTTAGGGAGATAGGGCTGGTGGCTTAAATCTGTTCCACTACTGCTTAGGGAGACAAGATTTGACGTTCGATCTTGGTTCCCTACTACTTAGGGTAACAAGATCTACAATCTCTGACCTATTCTACTGCTGGTCAGGGAGATAGGGCTGGTGTCTCCGATTTGTTCCTGCAACCTCAGGACTGTCAGATCTACTATTTTCAATCTTATCCCTGCAAACTTAGGAATCACCAGACTGATGTCTTCTATCTGCTTCCTGCAAACTCAGGAATGGCAGACTGCTATCTTCTACCTTGCTACATAACCTGTAGAATGGGTATATGCTTATGTCTAATAATTAGGATGCCTTGATCGAAATGTATCAAATGCTCCTAATTAGACATGTTATGATATATGAATGTGAAAATGTTATGAAAATAATTCCTATTTCAAGGATTAGGATGCAATGACCGGAATAAATCAAATGCTCCTAATGAAATTTGCTATGATACAAAAATGTTATGAGTATGATTCCTATTCTAGGTGTTTTCACTCATTTGTTTTCGTTCTTGTTCATCAATCATGTTCTGCTCAACCAGCTTACCCTAATGTAATTTCTGAGTCAGCCCTGCTTGAATCTTAGGACATGAAGTTGGTATCTCCCACTGCAACTCCAGGGGAATGATATTTGGTTTCTTTCATATTTTTGTTACCACTCGGAGTGCAGAACTTGTATCACTTTCAATCTGTTACACCATTCCACGGGTGTAATGACCCGGATATATGTGTGCGAATGAATGCGGGTATCCCGACAATGATCCTTTTTACACTTGGATTGACCTTGTTCGTCATTTGTCGATGTAGTATTACCAAATGAATTATCTTAGCCAATAAGAATCCAGAAGAGATAATCATTTTCCAATGTTTCCAATCCCTTAGGCTTGGTGAGTTACGTACAATAGTCTGTTTGATTCTCATATTATTTAGAAGCTTCTAGAGTAATATGCGAAACTCCTTTTATGAAAGTGTTATTAGTCCATTAATTGTTATTTCATATAAAATGCTTGAAAAAGAGTACAGCAATGGACAAGAAAGAAATTGATTGGTATATCTTTAAAAAGAATAAAGTAAATATAGCAAAGGCTATAGAAGAAAATTAATTGGGGTGTTTCTTTGGAAAGAATAAAGTAATCAAAGATTTAAAATGGGTAAAATGGGAAACTAGGTGCCCCAGATATCGCAGCCTGAGCTTCTTTGTTCCAACTTCTTGAGGACCATTTTAAGCTCAATATGTGTTTAGGGGATCCGGAGTACTTTGTTGATGCCCCCAAGATGTAACATACTTCCTCATTGTTAATTCAAATGTAGCAAGACTACTGTATGCCCCACTTTTTGGTCAAAATTCGAGCAGCCCTTTTCGGGTTTTCAACTCAAATCCCCTTTGGTCTCAAAGCGCCCTTTGCGGGTTTTCGCTTCGACCTCTCCTTTTTCTTTTTATTTTTTCTTTTTTTCTCTCTTTTTTTTTTGTTCGAGGCACCCTTTTTGGATTTTCACCTTGGTCTTTCCTCTTTCAGGTAGAATATCTCTTGACTAAACCTGAATTCACCGGATTAGGCAAGTCTTCGCCATCCATCTCGGTCAATATCAACACTCCTCTAGAACAGGCCCTACATAAGTCCTTCCCAGTTTGGCATATGCTTTCCTCTAAAATTGTTTTGTAGAGGAAAAATCTTTTTCAACATCAGGTTCCCCTTGTAGAATTCTCTTGGATGAACCTTTTTGTCGTAAGCTCTCATCATCCGACCGTGATGAATAACTTTTAACCTCTTCTTCGATTAGGTTCAATTGGCAAAAATGCTTCAATTCCATAATGGGCAAGATGTTGCCCCAGTGAAGGTTCTGGCCGACGTTCAATGAGACAAACTGTAAAAGGTAGCTTCTTATGCCAATCCTTGCAAGTCTAAGTCACCTTTTTTTTTGGCAACTTTTGCTATACAGTGATATGCTACTTGATCTTTGGACAAACTGTAAACTTTGACTTTGTATAGTTATGCGTGATCCTTTATGGCATTCTTTGCTGACATTTGATTCCTTTTTTTTTGAAATTTGATGACTTTTGACTGTGTAACATTGGCATATAAAGCTACTTCCATCCTCTTAGTGAAATAAACGACAACCATGACAGTGAATCGATGTCAACTAGAAGTATTTGACAAGATTGGCCCCATAATATCCATGCCCCACATATGAAAAATTTGTGAAGAACTAGAGCAAGCACATGAATCTCGTCTCCTTAAATACGGCATAGCTGATACCATCTCTTTCTCTGTAGATTGGCAGTGCCCAATCCTCATGTTTAGGGCGTATCTTATAAGCCCAAGCATGTCCTGATATAATCATGTGAAAATATCTTTGAATTCTCGAAAGTAACTCAATAATATCTCGCCTTATCTTCGTGGTGAGCTAGGCTTTGATCTTGACTCCCTCCATTGACCTTATGTAAGGTAGGGTCCGTTTTTCATCTTGTTAAACCACTCTTAACAAATCAAAAGATATGTTACAATCTCTGTCATCTTCAAAGTCCTTAGATCCCCTGGACCCATATCTCATTTAAAAAGGGAGTCAGTAACAATGTCGCTCCACATCGTTGATATCACGGGTACCTAAGTACGAAGGTAAAAATCCAAAGAATAAATGATTCTAAGGATGGCTATTTGTATAGTCATGAATGAAGAATGAAAGAATATTCTAAAAACAAAAGAATGTACAATATGAAATAGAAAGGATGCATTTTATTGAAATAAAAATTCTGGACACAAGCCCATTTCACAAAAGGATTCTTATTACTTCTGGGCTTAAAGCAACAAGCATGTTTTGAATATTACTCTAGATTAACCCTAAAAATACAGGGATCCCTTCCACAGTCCCATTGTTTAAAATCTTCCCAAGTGTGTAAGGGCTTGGAAACTTCGTTTTCTGATTCCCTCTTCATTTTTTATTTCTTAAAGGAGTCGCAACTTTCTTGTCTCCTCCTTCAATTACTGCATTTCTTGTTGAATTTCAGTCAATTGCCCCTGCATCTGTATTTGCATTTGTTCTATTCTCTCCAATCTTTGTTCCATGTTTTCCAGGTTAACTGAGATAATTTTACCTAATTAAATTCTAATGCAAATGATGTAATGCAAATGCATGAATGCAAAAAAGGCATCGATTCTGATTCAACTTCATTTTAGAAAACTTTATTAGAAAACAAAATCCTTTACATAAAACGGACTACAAGTATGCTTTCGCCCTATGTCCTAAGGTCTTGATTTTCCCAAGCAATGAAGTTAGCTCTTGATTACGGTCAGACTGTAGCTCATACTTTATGCTTAACATATTAGCCTGTGATGCCAAAGTCTGTAGATGATCAGCTACCTCTCGAATCTGAACTATTGCTTTACCCATGAGGTAATCTCGACTCCTAACTTGATTATGAGAATGGTGAAGCTCTTCTTTCCAATGCTCCACTCTTGTTTCAAGAAGCTCGATCTGAAGTTCACAACTGTGCAATGCTGATTCTAACTCTTCAATCCTACCTTCATTTCCTCAATCTTGTTCAGACTTGATTTCAATTTGATTGCAGAATTACGGCTTCGATGGTGGTGTAGAGACCATCCCAGTTCAGCAACTCTAGCCTTTAGTCGACATTTCTCTTCTTGGCTTTCTACCAAACTCTTTTCAAGGGCCTTATTTCACATCTGCATCTCTAGGAACTTTCTCTCCTAATGGTCAGCTTTGACTTTTTCCATTTGTATCTCTTGTTGCCACTATTGCGAAGTCTTCCCTAATCCGACATTTTTCATTGATAAACGTAGCTTTTTATATTCCATCTTTAAGTCATTCAAATCTTCTTCGACTCTTCTCTTCCCTTTTCTTACTTCTTCGGCCTCTGATTTCTACACATCCACATCTAGTCTCAAGTACATCTTTTCTTTTTCCAGCTTCTCTATCCTCTTTCCAAGCTCTGAACTCTTCTTTTCAAAATCTTGCTTCATAATTTTTAACTCTGATGGAACCACTTGTAAGCATTCATCTCTCGATCGGGCGTCTTCTGGATTCAGTTTAGGAATGTTATCATTAACCCTTCTAATCCTCCATCCAATGTATTCTAGGGTCGTCATTGGACTGCGGATAACCTCTTCATCCTACGAGTCGATTCCAAGCACCAGAAATCTCCTTAACTCTCTTTTTATAATTGTCCCTCTATAAGAGAACTCACCTTGAGCCTGACCCATGTGTTGTGAAGGTACGAACTATCTCGATCCATACTGTCTTAGTACAAATAGAGGAGCGTACCCAACAGCTCCCCAAATTCCAAGTAAAGGAACCCAGTCAAAATTCCCACATCGATAAAGAATTTCATCTGGAATCATCCAAAGGGCTCTCCACTCGACGTCTTCCTCTCGGAGATTTTGAAGGACCGCCATCCAGTTCTCCTCAGACACGTCATCTCTCCTCGGTGTAGCTATTATCTCTTTCAACGGAGAGTAACTCTTAGAAAAAATCTGATAAGACACTTTCTCCACTTTTCAGAAATGACTGTGGAACCAAGCCAACAACAACTGCGCGTACCCAATGAACCTGCCTTCGCCTCTTCTCCGACATGCATTCAAAGATCTAAACGTCTCGGCTAAGATCGCAGGTACAGGTGTGACTCCTTTGCCTAGTCGATCGAATAAATCGGTAACTACTTCATCTACATGTCCTAGAACTTTAGGGAAGATTATCAAACCGTAAATACACAAGGCGAAGACGTCAATCTTCTTCTTTACATCTGGATGTGTTAGGACCAGATCCCTCAAACTCCTCCAAGGAATGCATTTACCTTCACCTTTCTCTTGAATTCATTTTGTAACCTTTGTTCATTCATCCCCGTGATATTCATTAACTTCTTCACAAAGGTTGGGACATTAGCGACCTAGAATAAATTCAATCGACTTGGATTCTCGAACAACGAAGCAAAGTCGTATATTCCTCTACCGTAGGTACTAAGTCTACTTTCCCAAAAGTGAAACAACTATAAGCAGAATTCCAAAACTGAGTCATAGCACGGAATAGATATTTATCTACTTTGACGTCGAGCAAGTAAGGTAGATCACCATAATTACGATAGAACAGCTATTTTGTCTCATCGTCCCACTGGGTCCATATTCCTTTCAACTCCTGAAGCTCATTTTGCGTGACACTAATATGAGCGAAATCCCGTAGTTTCGACATATGTCCCTCAGCTAAGCTATCCCCTTTCTCTGATTTTCTTTGCTCTGACCATATACGGACATTGCATTGTCCTCCACTTTATCAAAAATTCGTTCTCCATAACCAGACTTTCTAACTTTAGAAAGCGGTAGTGAATCGATACCTCTTTAAATATGAAATGACATGCACAAAAGAATAAAACATAACAAGTTAGTCTTGCAAAATATAAAGCAAGCAAAGTAAACAAACATCTACAGGTAGCTACTAAGGTTCGACATAATTCTACTTAGAAATTTGGGCTCTTAAGGTCCACTATATGCGATTTAACTCTAAAGTTGAGGTACCGAACCAGCAGATTCTCGATCCTCACCCATTATAGGCTCATACTGGACCGAGTTCGATTGGGAATACATTTCCCTATGGCCATGCGAAGTGAAAACTTCACGAAGACATAGGTATGAGATGTATTAGGAAGCGATCCACTAGCCCATGCGGAGGTGAAAACCTCACGAAGGCATAGCTTCGCGCCCACTTAAAGGTGTGTGACCGTAATGGTCATGTAGTGCAATGCAGAGAAATATATTTAGAACCACATGCAATAAAAGGATCATGTTTTAAAAACCCAAAATTTTATATTCAGACAAAAGGACACTGTAACACCCCAAACCCGGCCCATACGCCACGGCCGAATTTAGAATGCCACTGTGGAAAACGTTTAAAAAATATTTTGACTTAGAGTGAAAACATAAAAAATTTATTGTCTTTAATAAAACATTGTATATTTATAAATCCAAATAAAATCAAGTTGTTACAAATTCTTCGATTTGTAATTTTAACATATATCTTTAAGATATAAGTTGCTAAAAATAAAACATATCCAAATAATAAAAATTGTCAATCCACTTTAAAACATAATAATAAACTTCAAAACCTTTAAGTGGCCCTTATTACAATAACCAAATTTTCTTAAATTCTGAAAATATGTATAATATATAAAATAAGGAAAATAACTTGCATGGGCCACCTCGTATCCACTCCAACTCGGTCCAAGCTTTATGCATCACTGTAAGGTTTGAGAAAAATTGGGTGAGTCACCTGGACTCGAGTGCATAGTTATTACACATGTCCCCACATATGGGCTTGGCCCATATCCACACTGATCCACATACAAAATTATGCAAAATGAAGCCCAACCCAACCTAGTGTCCATCCGTTACACCTACCTTAGCGGACCCTCGCCCAAGGCCGTGGCTAATCCACCGATCAAATAATGATCCTCATATCTTACCTTGGCGGACTTGCTTTGCCCAAGGCCGTGGCTAAGCCACCGATCACATAATGATCCACATATCTCGTATCCACAAGGTGACTCGAGGTCATCCTCAATCTATCTGGTGATGCACACGGCTATCATCCGCCGAGATGGGTACCTAGCCAACACCTCCCTTGATGAAGCACATAGCCACCATCAAGCGCCAATGTAGCACAAGGCTAACATCGGACCACGTACATAATGTACACCCTTTCCTTCGATAGTCACATCCTAAGTCCCATGTATCATGCCACAATATCATTAAAATAAGCATATATCACATGCCATCACATTTTCATACATAGATCATATGTAAATTAAAATCATAAAATCTCGACCTTATCAATTGATTACCCAACATAGGCATCCACCCTTTTTAGCCATTAATTGGCTACCATGCACATCACATACATATTTATATATTAAAACACATACACACAACAAAAGAAACGAAGGCGATAACTACACACTGCTTTGGCACAATCAATCAAATCCGAAACCCACGTTTAACGATTTGCACTCCTATGATTGTTGAACTCCTTCCTACACAACCTAAGTTAGAATCGGCTTTAAGTAATAATCCATAAGAATGGCCCTTGGCGAATGCTACACTTACTTACCTTGAAGAATCGAATCCAAAAGACTCCTCTATGCGAGCACTTCACACTTTAAAAGCGAAACTAAGAGCAAGAGATCGATGGTATCACCCTCGGAGAATCGACTTCAAGTCCCAAAGAGAAAGATTTTGGCACTTGAATGGTAAAGAGAGAGAGATCACGCAAAAGTGGAGGAGTTGAATGCTAAGAGGATTCGGCTATGGTGTTTCTTAAAATTTCAAGCAAAGACAAGAGAGAAAGAGGCTATAGGGTTCAGCCAAGCCTTACCAAAGGTGATGACAAACTCGGCTATCAAAAGGAAAAGAAGGAGTTTGAGAAAGGAGATAGATTCGGCCAAACTAGCAAATAGAGAGAAGAAGAAATCGCTAGTGACCTTAATGATCTTTGAAGTTTGAACACAAAACAAAGAGAAGGGAAACCAAAACTAAATGGCTTATGCACAAAAATGGCACTTTGATGGCATTAGGATTTTTGGCACCACACTAGAGAAAGAAGAATAAACCCAAAAAGAAAACACCTAAACTCCTTAAGAGAAATTCGGCTACTCCCCTCTACTCACAAAACCGAAATGGTCATCAAAGAAATCCCCCTTGGCCATCCAACTCACATATTCATCACAAATCCCACAATTTCCTCTTTATTTCCTCCTAATCCTATTCCTTCCAAAAATTCGCCAACTCCCCTAGTCCATGAAACCATCCATGTTCATGGACAAAATATATAGAAGAGTTTCCAAAACAACACTCCATAATCCATGCCTTTTGTCCCCTCATCATACCATAACCTTAAGATTCTTATCCCCAATTTCATGCTTTCCTTAAATCAATATTCAACTTACCAAAATTTGAGAGTCCAACCTATCATAAATAAGGTTTGACCGTCCATCAATGCTAGGATAAAAATAAAGTCTTCAAAATGTTAATCATGCTACTCGAACTTCTAACCTCAAGCAACTATCCAAGCATCATAACCACCTTGCCACTAACTCCTCATGTGCTTTAATTAACACTTAAATTAACTTAAGTGCTAAGCTTACTTAATCCACTTCATTAAATAAACCTTACTAAAAAAATTATTCTAACTTCCTAAATAAAATCAAGCCTTCACAAGACTATGCTAACACACAAAATTCCTACCCGAGCCAACACAAAAATAATACTCAAATTTTTCCTAAAGCCCAAGGCCCAATCGGCCCAATCCTATTAAGCCCAATTTCAGGATGTTACAATTATACCCTCCTAAAAAAAATAATTTTGTCCTCGAAATTACTTACTAACGAACAATCGTACATCCTATCTCACCACACTATGCTCTTGCTGCGCACTCTGATCTTAATAAAACCAATATACTTTCTAAGTACAGTCTCCAAGTTCACACTCAAGGTTCTAGATACTTCACTAGCGATGGTTCCGACACGACCATTTTGCTTCTACACGCGTCCACTACAACCACGTCCCCTAGAACTCATATCTAACATCGCGATTTAATCTGATTAAGAAGTTTTATGCATTAATACTTTTGTTCCACTTGTTTATGCGCGAACTATTTTATGAAACGAAGTTTTCAAAAGTTGTTCTTTCGATCAATTAAAATTTCTAGTTCAATTTCACTATTCTAATTCAGAGAATCACACTCACATTCATCCACAACATTCAACACATCATTATAGGTATTTCTGACCATTCCCGACCCAGGGGTAATTTCGTCATTTTTCCTACAAGGGTATTTTGGTAATAAATCAAAATCAAATCTTTATAGATCAAGGGTATTTCAAAATTTTCAAAACTCAAGGGTATTTTGAAACATTTTCTTCCAAATCAAGGGTATTGCAAAAATTTCTGAAATCGGGGTTATTTTGTAAATTTTCCAAATCAAGGTATCTTAGCATTTTGCAAAACAGGGGTTTTGGTATTTTGTAAAGTAAGAATATTTTCATAAAAGTCAGGGGTAACATGGTAATTTTATAAACTAGGGGCATTTTCGTAATTTTACCTCTCAGGGGTATTTTAGTAATTTTGCAAATCGAATGTATTTCGGAAAATTCTCAAGTCTAAAAGGATTTTATAAATCAGAGGGGTAATTTGGTAAATTTAAAACTAAGATCTTTATAAAACAGTATGGCTAGTCCCTTTCGGGTTTTAGTTATCGAGTTTAGCCCGTGAATAGGTCCTCTTGGTTAGGGTGAACCGTAGCTACGCACCAGGTAGGATTTGAGTAAAGAGAAGGTGAGTCACTCGGACTGCTTAAATACCAAGCTCTTACTGAATCCACTCCTAGACATGCGTACAAAGGTTGCCACACCCTAGCTCGGCGACTTAGTCACAGGTTTGTTCAATTGTTCTTTAAGTCTTATGCATGTGTTTGAGT
The DNA here is from genome assembly GCA_025698515.1 of Gossypium sturtianum. Classification (NCBI taxonomy): domain Eukaryota; kingdom Viridiplantae; phylum Streptophyta; class Magnoliopsida; order Malvales; family Malvaceae; genus Gossypium; species Gossypium sturtianum. The sequence goes on from CM046954.1 coordinate 36,668,195, forward strand.
GCACTAGCCCTACGGTCCAATAGTCCTAATATTCTAATCTACGAGCCCAAATAAGCCCATAACATTCACATATATAAATCACTTCAATAGTCGAGGTACTTACAGTGGACTTGGGTTGGAGATACAGTGCCATGCGGAATATACGAAATAAAAGTCCATATTTTGAAAAGCCTATTTTGAAAACTGTTTTTGGACCCAAAATCCACAAAGCCGAGTTTTGAACCAGGCTCTGATACCAATCTGTAACACCCCAAACCTGGCCCATACGCCACGGCCGAATTTAGAATGCCACTGCGGAAAACGTTTAAAAAATATTTTGACTTAGAGTGAAAACATAAAAAATTTATTGTCTTTAATAAAACATTGTATATTTATAAATCCAAATAAAATCAAGTTGTTACAAATTCTTCGATTTGTAATTTTAACATATATCTTTAAGATATGAGTTGCTAAAAATAAAACATATCCAAATAATAAAAATTGTCAATCCACTTTAAAACATAATAATAAACTTCAAAACCTTTAAGTGGCCCTTATTACAATAACCAAATTTTCGCAAATTCTGAAAATATGTATAATATATAAAATAAGGAAAATAACTTTTGCATGGGCCACCTCGTATCCACTCCAACTCGGTCCAAGCTTTATGCATCACCTGTAAGGTTTGAGAAAAATTGGGTGAGTCACCTGGACTCGAGTGCATAGTTATTACACATGTCCCCACATATGGGCTTGGCCCATATCCACACAGTCCACATACAAAATTATGCAAAATGAAGCCCAACCCAACCTAGTGTCCATCCGTTACACCTACCTTAGTAGACCCCCTGCCCAAGGTCGTGGCTAATCCACCGATCAAATAATGATCCTCATATCTTACCTTGGCAGACTTGCTGCCCAAGGCCGTGGCTAAGCCACCGATCACATAATGATCCACATATCTGTATCCACAAGGTGACTCGAGGTCATCCTCAATCTACGGTGATGCACACAGCTATCATCCGCCGAGATGGGTACCTAGCCAACACCTCCCTTGATGAAGCACATAGCCACCATCAAGCGCCAATGTAGCACAAGGCTAACATCAGACCACGTACATAATATACACCCTTTCCTTCGATAGTCACATCCCAAGTCCCATGTATCATGCCACAATATCATTAAAATAAACATATATCACATGCCATCACATTTTCATACATAGATCATATGTAAATTAAAATCATAAAATACTGACCTTGTCAATTGATTACCCAACATAGGCATCCACCCTTTTTAGCCATTAATTCGGCTACCATGCACATCACATACATATTTATATATTAAAACACATACACACAACAAAAGAACAGTGCGATAACTACACACATGCTTTGGCACAATCAATCAAATCCCGAAACCCACGTTTAACGATTTGCACTCCTATGATTGTTGAACTCCTTCCTACACAACCTAAGTTAGAATCGGCTTTAAGTAATAATCCATAAGAATGGCCCTTGGTCGAATGCTACACTTACTTACCTTGAAGAATCGAATCCAAAAGACTCCTCTATGCGAGCACTTCACACTTTAAAACGAAACTAAGAGCAAGAGATCGATGGTATCACCCTCAGAGAATCGACTTCAAGTCCCAAAGAGAAAGATTTCGGCACTTGAATGGTGAAGAGAGAGAGATCACGGCAAATTGGAGGGAGTTGAATGCTAAGAGGATTCGGCTATTGTGTTTCTTAAAATTTCAAGCAAAGACAAGAGAGAAAGAGGCTATAGGGTTCAGCCAAGCCTTACCAAAGGTGATGACAAACTCGGCTATCAAAAGGAAAAGAAGGAGTTTGAGAAAGGAGATAGATTCGGCCAAACTAGCAAATAGAGAGAAGAAGAAATCGCTAGTGACCTTAATGATCTTTGAAGTTTTGAACACAAAACAAATAGAAGGGAAACCGAAACTAAATGGCTTATGCACAAAAATGGCACTTTGATGGCATTAGGATTTTTGGCACCACACTAGAGAAAGAAGAATAAACCCGAAAAGAAAACACCTAAACTCCTTAAGAGAAATTTGGCTACTCCCCTCTACTCACAAAACCGAAATGGTCATCAAAGAAATCCCCCTTGGCCATCCAACTCACATATTCATCACAAATCCCACAATTTCCTCTTTATTTCCTCCTAATCCTATTCCTTCCAAAAAATTCGGCCAACTCCCCCTAGTCCATGAAACCATCCATGTTCATGGACAAAATGCCATAGAAGAGTTTCCAAAACAACACTCCATAATCCATGCCTTTTGTCCCCTCATCATACCATAACCTTAAGATTCTTATCTCCAATTTCATGATTTCCTTAAATCAATATTCAACTTACCAAAATTTGAGAGTCCAACCTATCATAAATAAGGTTTGACCGTCCATCAATGCTAGGATAAAAATAAAGTCTTCAAAATGTTAATCATGCTACTCGAACTTCTAACCTCAAGCAACTATCCAAGCATCATAACCACCTTGCCACTAACTCCTCATGTGCTTTAATTAACACTTAAATTAACTTAAGTGCTAAGCTTACTTAATCCACTTCATTAAATAAACCTTACTAAAAAAATTATTCTAACTTCCTAAATAAAATCAAGCCTTCACAAGACTATGCTAACACAAAAAATTCCTACCTGAGCCAACACAAAAATAATACTCAAATTTTTCCTAAAGCCCAAGGCCCAATCGGCCCAATCCTATTAAGCCCAATTTCAGGATGTTACAGACACGAAATTATCAATTTTACGGCTTGACTCTCTTAAGTCCCCAGTGGAGTCGCCAAGCTGTCGAAACCATTTTAAAATCTGTTTAAAAAATGGGGATCGACTTTAAAAACAAAAAGGGGAGTCGCCACCAATCATTTTTACTTAGGTGTGATTGGATCACCTTTTAAAACGTTTTATTTAAAACATTTAATTTTGGTCTACGAAAAACCAGAAAAACAGTTGGGAGTCGATTTACGTATGAGGAAGGGTTAACACCCTCACAACGCCCAAAAATTGGTACCTAATCGATAAAATTATGTCCAAATGTTTGAAACTTAAAAGTATTTAAAAATATGATTTTCTAAAAAAACTTTGATCAATTTGATTTAAAATATGAGAGTTCTTCGATCCGAAAGATTATAAACATCACATCCAGCACGATTGGACACGATATTTTTTTAAACCCTCGTAACTAAGATCATCTCATAATCTATAAAACTTCGAGTAATTTTGATTTAAAATTTGAGATTTTTTTCAATCCGAAGGAATATAAACATTACATCCAGCACGATTGGACATGATGTTTTTAAATCCTCGTAACTAAGATCATCTCATAATTTATAAAACTTTTTAAAAGGATATTTAGTTATTTAACCAAACGGAAAATCGACACCCAGCACGATTGGGCATTATTTCCCGAATTTCTAAATACCAAAACATTGCCTTATTTTAAAAACCTTTAAATAAAATATTAATTTTGCAAAATTGTATTTTTATTTTAAACAATAATCCATGTGACAATATTGCATTTACATACTATCGAACACAAATATTAAAAGCAATTAAGACATACTAACATTTCATATTTATAACAATGTAGAAAAATGACTAATAAAAATAATTACATAATAGCAAACATAAATAAATAAATAAGAAAATATGGGCAAATAAAATACATACATAACAATAAAGAAAATTACTAAATAAATATGCAAATTTTTATGCAAGATAAATTAATAAAAATTACATACATATTTAACATGAACGATGTATAAATAAAAAAAATATATAATAATTTTAAATAAAAAAATTACATATATTTAATAATGTAAATAGAATATATTAAAAATGATATACTATATAATTTAATATTATATAATGTACAAAAATTTAAAACACATAATATATTAGCTAATACATAAATACTAAAATAATATGTAATAAAAAATAATAAAATTATAAATGGATTTTATAATATTAATAAATTAATATATATAACTTCTAAAAAAAATTAAAGAAGAATCAGGGGTTAAATTGAAACAAAAACATATTTCTAGGGTTAATTTTTAAAAAATAAAAACTATAATGGACGAAATTAAAACCAACAAAATTACGGATGGACCAGGGATGTAAATAGCCCAAAAATGGGAAAACACGCGCGGATCCCTTCGGGTCGGGTCAACTGTGCGTGGGTAAGGCCTTGAAACGGCGTCGTTTTGGCGCAAAAGGGCTGGTGCAAAACGGAACCATTTTGATGCCCTATAAAAGCTTCCCTTTTTTAAAAAAATTTCATTTCTCTCTTCAGCACACAAAAAAAAATTTGAGAGCCTTCCTAGGGCGATTTTCGGTCGTTCTCCGGCGAGGCTCCGACCGCCGTCCGCCATCGTCGCCGGCCACCGTGTAATTTAAAAAAATGTAAGTTTTTCTTTTTTTATATATATTTTTTTGTATGCTTTGAAATAAGAAAAATAAAAAAATTAAAAGAAAGAAGAGTGCATAGATTCGACAAGGAAGGAAAAATAAAAGAAAAACCTTGCTTGATCTATTTGCTTGTATTTCTCTGTGTTCGTATTTTTTCTGTTTGTATCGTGTATTTCGTGTCTATGTATCCTCCCCCTGTTTACAGATTACATGGGTTTTATACCCGAAAAAAACAAAAAGGAAATAAAAAAGATGCCATTTTGATGCTGTTATTTCCTTTCTTGTGCAGGTCGAAGCGGAGATCTCGCGACGGAGATGAGACTTGCGTGGATTACGACGTGCCTTGGTGGCGCAATCGAAGGGCTGTTGAAGCGGCGCGATGATTGGGCGCGAGGCTCTTGCGGCGCGGCTGTTGGTCTCCTGCCATTGCGGCGCAGAAGGAGCTAGGGTGCGATTGCGGCGCCTAGGGTTTCAGAAACCCTAGGCTGGGACTGTTTGGTATTTGGGCTCCTTTGGTATTGGGCCATTTAATTGGGTTAATGGGTAGTTTATTTTAGGTCTAATGGGTTAGTGTAGGTAGGGTAATGGGTCTGAAGGTTTAATTTTGGGCTTTGTAATCTGGACTATTTAAGGACATTTTTTATTGGTTTTTTTATTCTGTTTTATGGGCCCGGGCAAAATGGGCTATTACAACCGCAAGGGCGTCTACCGAGTAATACTGAAATTAATTCAAAGGAGCAAATCCAAGCCATAACAGCTCAAGAAAGCGAAGAAGTAGACGAACCCAGTCCAACACAAGGAAGCGAGGTAGAAGAAGGTAAAGATGAGGTACCACAAGACAAGCCAAACCGGTAATCAAGGAGTACCAACCTCGCATACCATATCCCGGCGTTAACAGAGAGCGACACGAAGAAACGATTCGGTAAGTTTCTTAAACTTTTAAAGAAATTACATATTAACTTACCATTACTTGAAGCTCTTTCGCGGATGCAGATTCTAGGAAATTTTTAAAAGAGCTTCGACAAACAAGCGGAAGTTAGGCGAGTCGTCACATGTGAAACTTAACGCAAAGTGCTCGGCAATTCTCCAAAATAGACTACCACAAAAGCTAAAAGATCCGGGGAGTTTTACAATTCCATGTTTAATTGGTAGACTAACTGTTGATAATCGTTAGGTGATTTAGGGGGCAAGCAAAATGTCATGCCTTATAAATTGTTTAAACAATTAGGTCTAGGAAACCCAAACAAACTAGGATGAGCATTCAATTAGGTGATAAAGCTGTTAGAATTCCTAGGGTATTATCGAAGATGTTCTTGTAAAAATTAATGATTCGTTTTCCCGATGAGACTTTGTTGTCTTAGACATGGATGAGGATAATTCGATCCCCTAATTTTAGGAAGACCCTTTTTAGCATTGCAGGACTAAAATTGATGTTGATGCGGGAGAACTCATACTTTGTGTAGTTAATGAGGCAGTCACCATCAAGGCTCTCGACTCGGCTAGAACATCGAGTAATCAAGGTGAGAAGCGTAAATTCTCACGATAACCATTCGGTTAACCCTTATTTTCAGGAAGCACCACCAAAGAATACAAGCTGAACCCGATCCTAAACCCCATGCCAACAAAGAAATAACCCATGAAGATCGAGGATTCGGTTCGACGATCTAGACGCAGTGGAAGACACACTTCAAGGAGAAATTAGGGATACACGACGAAGAACCGGAACCACACAAGATAAAACCGAAGGAGCCCCCAAAAGAGCTAATAGGAACAAAACTTCAAAATAGGGAACCAGGTACTGTTAGATCAGGCAGATCCTCAAATATCTCCTCAGGACCCTAGCACAAACAAAGAAATATCTTTTAGGGTAAAGTGTTTTCCCACACTAACAGTCGAGGTAAGTAATCCTATTTTTGGTACTTTTACTATAAACACATCTCGACTTAAATTTTTTCACAAAGACACAAATGATAGCATGAGGAAGGACTTCCAACTCCTCAAACCACCCTGACAAAGCAAATGAGAGGAGAGTCTAGCTTAAGACTATAAACAAGCACTTCTCGGGAGGCAACCCGAGCACTAACACAATTTATTTTTTCATCTTGCTTTAAATTTATTTTTCTTTTTCTTCTCTTCTTTACACCTAGCTTTAAAGTAACAATGGGTGCAGAATTCCAGGACACACGGCCTTACACACGGCCGTGGCCATGGCCGTGTGGATCATAAGAATCCCCGTACTGACATAGCAGAGGCCGTGCGAATCAATTCCAACCACTTTTCGACGTCACGGATCCAACCACTACACCACGGGCGCGAGCAAAGGGGCGCGGCCGCGCCCCATGTCGTGTGAAGCTACCGACTTTCCAACCACGGGCGAGAACACGCCGTGCCTTAAACCCCGTGCCAACATGCGACTTGTCGAACACGGGCTGACACACGGCGTGGGGTAACCAACGCGCCTAGGAACACGGCCGTGCGATGCGATCGTGTGAATCGACACACCCTCAACCCACGGGCGTGGTAAATTGCGGACTTGAGATTCTATTTAAATACCATGCCCCTCTCCTTTCTCTCCTTACCTACTCTTCTTCTTCTTCCTTTCTTTCTTTTCTCCCTTTTGTTTTTTTCCTTTTCCTAATAAATCCTCGGGACGCTTGAGCTACAACAAAATCATATCCATGGCAAAGAAGCGTAAAGGCCAATCCCCTCAAAGGAGACCGATTCACACGAGTTCATGCTGCAGACTTCATCCAAACAACAAGCCAAGGGTCTTTGAGACCAATTATCTATTCTTTATTTTAATCTTCTACTTTATTTCCCTTATCTTTACCTCTCTTCTGCTTAATTCAGTTTATTTTGTTTTAGTTTCTTGTTTTTAGGTTCTTAAGGCTGCTTGGGAATCACGCCACCACCACCACCATAACCTCAGCCTTAGAAATCACACCCAATAATAAGGACCTCCCAGTCCATTCATCTTTTCTTTTAATTTTAGTTTTATCCTTAGTCTCCTTCTCTTTATCTTTCTTGTCTTTAATTACATTATTAGTATAGTTTTAATATTACTTTAGATGTCCTGGCTAATTCTCCACGAGCCTCTCAATTTCTTCATCTAGCGCAGGTTCGTCATCCAGACGGCCCATCACCACCACCAAAGACACAATCTCCTCTCAAGGAATCATTCGAAAATTTAGGAAGTTTTCACTTATCCCCATATCTGATGATTTTATTACAAGGTTGTTATATATCTTTGTACATTGAGGGCAATGTACATCTTAAGTGTGGGGGGTGAATCTTAGATATTCCAAAGTTTTTTCATTATTCCCAAATCCCTGAATTTAGTCTTGTTTGAAAGTAAATTTCTCATATTACTAATTAGGATGAAATTTCTAAAGATTTATGATTTTTATTGATATGCTTTAGATTAAGTCATTGATAATTGTGCATTGATAATTAAATTCTAAGAATACTAGAGAATCAAGCATGATAAGTCTATTTTTCAGAAATTAAAAATTTTCTAGGTTGTCGAACTAAGTTTAAATATTACTTTGAAGTTTGATATTTACAAGGTTGACATCAAAATACCCATAATTCTTGTGAGATTTTGAGCCTTATAGAGCATAAATTCTTTTTCTTGCTCACTTTATTGATTATGAGTATGTCAACACTGATTTGTTATTCTAGAACTTGCATCGATTTACATGTCGAGACCACAATTTTTTTGATTTGATACACAGAGATGATAAAGGCACCTAGGATTTAACCCACTTACTCCATAAAAAGCCTACCTTTACAATTAACCCCTAGTGAACCCCTCTTAATCCTAACAACCCTATTTATTGACATAACCACTAATATTAACCCAGAACCCCTTTGTTTTTGTTATCACCATTCCTTTTGACTACCCTTATATCGAGATTTGATTTGATTAATAGCCTAACTATGTTTTTATTTCAGTAATTTATCTTTTATTACGTATTTATGATTGTTCTTAAAAAAATGAAGTATATTCATTATTAGTTATGTGATTAAATGAGCTTATACATTCATTTAAATTCCAAATATCAAAAAAAGAAGCTCGTATTATTAGTATTATTAGTTTTCAATTGATGTAATTATTATTAGTTCATTAGTTCTTAGTTAGGTAATTTGTCAATTCAATCTCGATTCTAACCCTCTAATTTAGCCTTTTTCCATACCTTAACCCTAGCCCCGTTACAACCCTAACAAAGACCTTTTGATTTGTGTTTCATCTCATATTTCAGTGGTGGAGATTTGATTTTCATGCAAGCCTATGGGATTAACTCTTCATGTTTGACTTTTGAGTGCCTAAATTCTGAACCTTAAACACTTTGAGTGATTTGAGTGAATCTTTTTTGAGGATGTCAATCCTTGTCGATTTCAAATTAAAGGTAATTATCTAGATAAGGGAGACGCCTATGTTTTTGAGCTACAAAATCTAAGACTTATCTTTGTTTGAATTTTTAGGACACTTTGAATTGAATTATCCATGTATAAATTATCTATGAATTATGATGAGACACTATCAATGACTATTATGAATTATAGGAAGTTCGTTTTAATTGTAAGTTGAGAATTTTGCTTGAGGACAAGCAAAAGCTTAAGTGTGGGGGTATTTGATAAACTGAAATAGTAACATATTTTAGGCCCACATTTAGTATGCTTTTGGATGAATTATCCCTTGATTTATGTAAAAAGGTGCTCTTAATCCTTTCTTTTCATGTCTTATACTCAAGAAAGCACCCAAGGATAAAAAGAACGAGAAACGGGCTCAAAACGGACCAAAACGGACCAAAGAGGAAATTGACACGGCCTGGACTTGGACCCACACGACCGTGCCAAGTCAATCATCTAGAACACGGTCTAACCCCAACTCACACGGCCGTGTCTCACTAAAGAAATCCGAACACGACTTGACCACGATTTACACAGGCGTGCGCCATGACGTGCCTCTGCCGTGGAGAAGAGTAATTTCATTCGGGAAAGGATACTTAGGGAGAAAGAAACGTATTTCAAAAGCCTATAAATACACCCTAAGTATGACATGAAAGGGGGAGCCCAAAGCCATCGTCTAGGGGCGTCGTGCTAGGCCAGAAAAAACAGATTTGTGAGGATTCACTCAGGGATAGCCAGTTGATTCATCTCAAGAAGCCAGAATTCTACTCAAGACGGAGGATCTCCTCTTAAATTCCTTCAGGGGGTTTTAGGGATTTCTTATGTTTTGTTTTATCTTTTCTCTTGAGATGTTTTCCTTTATTGTTATGAACTAAACCCTTCGGATACAGAAGAGATTAAACCTATGATGAATCTTGTTATTATTTTACGAATTATATGATAAATACTTAGTTTGTTCTTAATTATGTGAGCTTAATCCAAATTTAATGTGCTTAGGTGGAGGAGGAATAGACCACGCCTAAGAGTAGATCCAACATAATTAAGCGGAGTTGATCATACGCCTAGAGATAGGGTGGCGAGATTTTTTGCGGATTAGGGTAAAACCTAATATGGGAATCCACGGATCGATTTATTGCTATTCTAGGGGTTATTATAAGAGAACGAGAGTTCCAATAATTAACCTAGGGTTAGACGTTATTCGCCTCGAGAGAGGGTTTAATATACGTTAGGGAGTCTTACGGATCAAACTAAGTGAATAAATCGTATGGTTCAGTGTTAGATAACAAGTGAAGTCTAGGTGGATTCTTCCTAGAGTATCGTCTAAATCAACTGAGTTTTTCCCAAGTTATTTTCCAAATTCATTCTTCTTTGTCTTAGAGTCTTTAGTTTAGTAGTTAATTAATTTAGATTAATAAACAACTTCACTTATTTTAGGCTAAATAATAAAAAGAAAGTTAGTATTAGTACTTTTAGTTCCTCTGGGTTCGATAATCCGGTCTTGCCTAAGCTATACTACTGTTCGATAGGTGCACTTGCCTCAGTCGTTGTTAGAGTTAGTTTTCAGGTTCGATCATTCTTTTTATAAATTTTAAAGCTCTGATTCACAGCGATCATAGGGCTAAATTGTAAAAATAATATTTTGAGGGACTAAAATGTGAAATAAATGAAATGTGTGGACTTAGATGGACTATAGGAAGATTCGGCCTAGCTATGGTATATGCAAATTTTTTGTATTTTGTGTTTTATGCAATAGGGACTAAATTGTAAAAAGTTTAAAATGTCAGGGGCAAAATGGTAATTTTCCCATTTATGTGTTTTTGGATTAAATTTAATGAATGTGTGTTTAAATTAGTTAAATTTGAATTTATTTAGATCAAGAACGGAAGAAAACAGAATTAGATCGGGGAAATCGAAAGTAGTCGAATAGTTGATTATACCGTCCGACAACATTCGAGGTAAGTCTATAAGCATTTAAATATTGTTAAATTGAGAATATATAAATGTTATGTGATGAATTGAATTATTCGAATATATATATATATATATGTGTGTGCTTTGGCCGAATGTGATTATGAGATAGGAAACTAAGTTTCGAGTTCGATTCGATCGAGATTCAACGTCCGAAAGTCCCGTACGAACCCTAGGAATAGATAGGATACATATGTCATGACATAGGATTTTCGATATGTGTTATCGTGTAAGACCACGTCTGGGACGTTGGCATCGACTTGTGTTTACGTGTAAGACCATGTCTGGGATGGTATTTGATTCGTGTAAGACCTTGTCTGGGACAGTGGCATCGATATGTGATTACATGTAAGACCACGTCTGGGACGTTGGCATTGTACGAGCTTCCAACTATCCGCGTATCCTTTTTAATTCTGAACAGTTCAACGGGCAATGTGAAGTAAAGACCGGATGTGAAATTGATTTACAGGTTCAGGTTTGTGTTAGTTAAATGTTTATATGAAAACAAGGTAAGTTGATTACTTGAAATGATATAAAGTTATGTGAATATGAATTTTGTGTTAGCATATTTGAACATATAAGTGATTCGGCATATTGATGTAATTGTGATATTAAAAGTGAAAATATATATGTGTATATGATTGTTTAAATTCGGTCATATGATATGTATGTGTGATTAAAGTATGACCTTCGATTATAAGGGAGTGAAAATCATGTATAAATTCGGTCTTAATCTAGTTATGTATTGGAAGTGTGTTTTATGCTAAAATTTGGTGTATGGATTTAGGTTTAGACAAATGTGAAGTGATATGTATGATGTTGTTATGTGAATCGATATGGTTTGATTTGGAAATGGCATACTTTGGCTTATGATTTAATGGCTAAGTCTTGTACAAATTATGAAGTTATTTTTGGCTTGCCGAATTGTTATGAAATAAACTAGGAATGAGGAGTATTTAATAAACGTACGATTTGCTCATGCAAGTGGTATTAATATTCGATTTTATATTTGTAAAATGATATGAATTGTATGAATTTTTGGATATGGCTAAAATGGTATATTCATATTGCAAATTTGTAATAGATAAATATATATGTGTTGATCTTTTAAATGATATATATAAATGTCTTTTAAATAGACTTAAAATTTATAAATTTAGTACATACAAATTTGGGTAATGATAGTTAAGTGAGTAATGAAAGTTTTAGGTTTAGCTTTTATAGTTTTAAATGGTTGACCGAATATGTGAATGCGAATAAATGAGTGGTTATGTACAAGTATATTTTGGGTTTAATGAATAGTAAGTGAATTGGTTGAATTCTTGGTTAGAATTTGTATTCAAAATGATTCAATTGGTATGGTGATATGCGCATGTACTTGTGATTTGATATAAGGTATATTGGTTTAGTTACGGTTTGGTAATTGTGTTTAGAAATGGCTTTTGCTTTGTAGTGATATATGCAAGTTATAATAGCACAAAAAGCATATTTGGTTGTGTTGTTTAGTTAATTAATATTTTATATGTGAAGGAATATTAGGCTGTATTTTTATGATTTGATTATTCGAATACCATGATTATAAGTCTTATGGTTCGGCTATTCAATTTTATAAATAATTTGTAATATGATTTGATATATGTTGTTGGTGCGAATATGTGAATAAATAAATGATACTGATATGATTGAATTTAAAGCATAGTTTGTTTATGAGATATTATTAATAGAGCCTAATTATTAATAGAGCCTATTTGATTTTTTTAATTAGCTTTATTTTGTATTTATATACGAATTTGACTTGTATGATTATGTGAAAGTTTAAAACTGTGTTATGTCCGGTAATGCCTCTTAACCCATTCCGGCGACGGATACGGGTTAGGGGCATTACATGTTCGGTAAGATTTAACTTTAAAGCCAATAAACTTACTAAGCTTCATTAAGCTTACTCATGTTGTTTAATATTTCTTGTAGATTAACGTGAATTCGGAGGATCGGATCAACACATCAGACTACACTATCCAAATTACTTCGGTAGATTTTTTTATATACTCTATGGCTTATATGGCATGTATAGGGTTGGTTTAGAAAAGAGTTAAACTTGAAACATGGTTGTGAATAATACATACGTATATGTTTGTATGTATGTATTTAGTAGTAATTTTAGTAATCAAGGAGTGGAGTTATTATGGTGAGTTTATGGAAATGAGTCTTGAGATTATATATTATGTTTAAAACATGATTTTTAGCTTGTTTTGGTTGCTTGGTTGGGATAGATTGGTGTATATCAATGTTGTGTGCAGGATGATATTAAAAAGGGTGAGAAAAATGGCCTTAAAATGGCCTATTTTCGTCCACACGAGCAGAGACACGGGCGTGTGTCTCAGCCGTGTGTGACACACGGCCTGGCACATGGGCATGTGGTCTGGTCGTGTGTCCCCTGCACCTTGAAATTTCAAAATAGAATGCCCAGGTCTTTGCACATGGTCTAGCACACGGGCGTGTGGCACAAGTCAGAGAGTTACACGGGTAAGGATACGGGCTGGGACACGGTCGTGTGTCTCATATCAAATGCCCACACGGCCGCCGGCCACACGGGCGTGTGTCCCCTGCTATTAAGAAAAATTTTGAAATTTTGGGAAAAATTTCTTGAGTGTTTGATTTAGTCCCTATTCACTTCTAAAGTGTATTTTGGGCCTCGAGGGCCCATCTAAGGGACAATATGAGTGTTTTATGATTGATTCTTGATATAAATAATAAAGGTTGTGAAATGTCTGTAATTAGTCTGTAAAGTTCGGTAATGCTCCGTAACCTTGTTCCAGCGACGGATAAGGGTTAGGGGTGTTACAGGGACAAAATGCATATGAATGAATGGTTTAAAATAAATATGATTTATTTTATGTTATAATATTAAATGATTTTCGGTTGAACAGTAATGCTCCGTAACCCTAATCTGACAACAGAGACAAGTTAGGGGTATTACAGAACTATAAGTCATTTTTCAATGACCAAGCTATTTTCCATGAAACAAACACAAGAAAATGCAGAAAACATTTCTGAAAGTCATTTTTAGTGAAACAAACGGAGCCTAAATGTACAGGTTATACTTTCATTTATTCGATGATGTATTGTGTGTGTTAGTCTAATTACTTCGGCTTGTCCGATGATGCACTGTGTGTGCCAGTATAATTGCTTTGGCTTGCCTGATGATGCACTGTGTATGCCAACATATATCTTCGGTTTATCCGATAATGCACTATGTGTGCCAGTATATTCCATCGGTTTATTCGATGATGTACTACACTGTCAGATTGGGATGCAAGTTGGTTAATAGGGTTATAAACGATTGAATTACTTAATTGATATGTAGAATGATATATGAAATGAAGTACAATATACAAAATGAATTGAAATCGAACCCTGGGGATCGATTGTGAATTAATGAGCCAATAGATTCAGAAATGATATGAAATGTGTAATTAAGTGAGATATATGTGTATATACATACATGTTAAGGATGAAAAATGAATGAAATTAATTGTAACTATATATAGTGAATGAAATGAACTTAATGGCCTGTGAAAAAGTTGAGAATTTGGTAAACTTATATGTATATTCATTGAAATAGAATATAGAATTGGTTGTATATGTGCCATTGTGTAAATGAAGGTGTTTTACTTGAAATGGTATGATATTTGAAATGGAATTGAAGATGTACATGTTGCATATGTATATTTATTTTGTCTTGAATCATAAGATTTACCACTAAGTTTTATCACTCAGTTTGCGGTTTGTTTTTTCGTGCACAGGATAGGTCCCAAACGAGATTCCGAGTATCAACTTCAGAATCCATGTAACCTCCCCAACCCTGCCTAGATGTTAGGCCCGAATTCGGGAGATTACATCGACCACCGAACAATCGGAGTTTTTTTTTTTAAACAGTCAAATTAAAACATTTGTTTGTTTTTAGAAGAAACTTAGTCTAATTTTAGAAAATCCCATGACCTATCAAAAACCGATTTAGATGAACTTTTCTAGGTGACGGTGATTACCTTTTCAGAAAACTTGGTTAATTTCTCATTTATTTATTACTCAAAATTTTAATTATGTTTTTAGTAGAGGAAAAAGTGACATCTAACTTAGCTTTAATAAAAATCGAAGTTCATGCGTAATTAAATAACATCCGTATTTCAATAACCTAAAATCAAATAAGATGTCATGTGTCGAAACCATTTAAAAGTTGATTTTAAAAACGGGGATCGACTTTTAAAACGAAAATGGGAGTCGCCACCAATCCCTTTTTACTTAGGTGTGATTGGATCACCTTAAAAATGTTTTATTTCAAAATAGTGATTTTGGTCCGCGAAAAACAAGAAAAATGGGTTCGGGAGTCGGTTACGTATGAGGAAGGGTTAGCATCCTCATAACGCCCAAAAATTGGTACCTAATCGATAAAATCATGTCCTAATGTTGAAACTTTGAAAAATTTTAGAAAATGGTCCTTTTATTTAAAAAAAAAAACTAGACTTACCTATCTCAAAGAAATAAAACACCACACCCAGTAAGTTAGGATATAGCATCTCATGACTTTCGAAACTAGGCACGTCTTTAGTTTAGAAAATTCCTACCTCGAGACACAAAACATCATATCCGATGAAGTCGAGGACACAACGTTTTGAATTCCCAAGAATAGGTTTTTATTTGAAATTTGTAAGTTTCGGTTTTGAAAGAGAAGAGATATCTAATACCTTAAGTTCCACGAGAAAAATCGAAACCCAGTAAGTTAGGGCACAATTCTTCTCGAAGTCCCCAAACATTAGATATCACCGTATATTTTAAAACTATTTGAATAAAATGCTTTAATTCAAAAAGGTATTTTTATAAAAATGGTTTGGGTAAGATTCTGCATGAATACATTACAACGTACATATTTAATAGCAATTCTACGTAACTACCAATTATTCTATCAATAATAAAGAATATAACATAAATATACAAAGAACTATGTTAAGCAATAATAACGATTAAAAGGATATAGATAAGTAAACATGTGACAAAATAAATAACAATAATGAAAATTTTCATGAAATAACAAAATTAAATGAAAAAAGGGGAAGATATATTTAAACTCTAAATAATTATTATAACAAAAAAAAAATAAAAAAATGATAATTTTGTAAAACAATTAATAAGTATAACAATATAAAAAATTATAATATAAATAATAAATATATAATTTAATACATATAAAAGAATAATACATAACAAATAATATATAATAATTGTTGAATAAAGATATTTTAAAAAATATAATATAAATAATATAAGTGAAACATATTATATAATATAAATAAATTTTATATAAAAATAAGATTTCATATGACATTAATATAGAACTATATAATATATATAAGATTTTAAAAACATAATATGATAACTAATGAATAAATTACAAATAATATAATAAAATAATATTAAACCAATAGGATGATAACTAATAATAATTTAAAAGAATAATACATATAATATATATATATATATATACAAATCTTATACTATTAATCAATTAATATACAAGTAATAAAAAATATAGAATATTATTTATGAGAAAATAATTTTAATACAATATTAAAATAATTTAAAATGGACTGAAATAAAAAAATTTTAAAAAGACAGGGATTGAATAGCAATTAAAATAGATATAAAAAGACTAAATCAAAACACAGGTTAAACTACAAGAGTTAAAATGGCAATTATGCCAAATTTTAAAACGACAACGTTCTGATTCTAGCCTTCAAGGAACCCGAGGGACTAAATTGGAACAAAAAAAATAAAATTTAGGGCTAATTAATAAATAATGAAAATTCAAATTGGACCAAATTAAAAACATTAAAATAGCGGAAGGACCAAAATGGAAATTAGACCATTTAACAAAAATACGCGGATCCTTCCCGGGTATTCGAGTCAACGCGCGGATCCTTACCCTAAACGACGTCGCTTTAGGCTTATTAAATTAAGCGAAAACGGTGTCGTTTTAAACATGTTATAAAGGTCAATTTTCTGACCAAAAATTCATTTGGCTTCCGTTCTAAAAATTTTTTTTGAATTCTCTCTCGATCCCTCTTCTCCTGTGCTAGGGTTCGGTCATCGGGACCAGGGAGACCTCCATCCCACGCGCCATACGCGCCACCACTGACGATGGCCGGAGGTCCAAAACCTCAATTTTTTCACGCAGGTAAACCCCTTTTCTTTTATCTCTTTTTTACAGCATATTTACATGCGTAAATACATCGAAAATAAAAATAAAATAGAAATAAAAATATCACCTCTGCGAAAAATTTTGTATTTTATTTCTCTGGATTTTTTAATATTTTTTTTTGTATTCTCTTTGTTTTCTCTTCGTATCTCTCTGTGTCTCTGTTTACAGGTTTATGGGTTTTTATAACCCAAAATAAAAGGAAATAAAAGGAATACATATATTCTTGCCATTTTTTAGTGCGATTCCTTCCTTTTCTGTGCAGGTCGAAGGCGGAGAACACGGCGATGAGGCGCGTTGATGGTGGCGTGACTCATGGATCGAGGCGTGATCGAAGAGGGTGGTGGGCTGCGACTATTGCATTTGGACTCTCGCTTGCGGCGCCTAGGGTTTCGAAACCCAAGCCTCTGAGAGGCCATTTACTTTTGAGCCTTTTGGGCCGTGTGTTGTTTGAGTCTGGGTAGGGTGTTTAGGATCTGGGTCAACTGTTGTTTTGGGTCAGGTAATCTATTTAGGTATTGGGTCACGGGTTTAAGTATTGGGCTCGGGTAGTTTAGGGTATTTGGGCAAAATGTAACGGGCTTTTGGTTTATTGTTTTTGGGTTTTTGTAAAAAGGACTGTATAAAAATGGACATTTATTTATTTATTCTTATTATTTGGCTTTTGTATGAATGGAATGGGCCCGGGCACAAATAGGTCACTACAGCTGCCCCTCTTTGCTCATTGTCGTGTAACGAGAATAGAGCAAAGACTATAAAAGGACCCATTTTGCCCGGTCTTGTCAGATTATTGCCAATCCCAACTGCAACTTCAGGGGGACTGGAATGTAGATTTGATGGCTTCAATTTGCTTCACTGCAACTTTAGGAAGACAAAATCTGCCATCTTTAGTCTGTTCTACTGCAACTCAGGGAGTCCAGACTAATGTCTTTAATCTGCTTTCTGCAACTTCAAGAATGCCAGACCTGCTATCTTCAGTCTACTCCGCTGTAACTTCAGGGAGATAAGGCTGAAAGTGTGTTTGATCTGCTTCCTGCAACTTCAGGAAGATGAGATCTTCTGTCTTCAGTCTTCTCCGCTGCAACTTCAGGGGGATAAGACTGAAAGTGTAACATCCCCAAACCCGGCCCATTCGCTACGACCGAATCTTGTTATGTCACTGGGAAAAGACGGTTGAAAATCTTAAAATAAAACATCGTAGTTTGCTGAATTTTGGAAAACATATCTTTGGAATAAAATTTTGCTATAAAACTCATTCATTTTTAAAACTTTAGTTTATAATATCCAATTTGAATAAATAGGTTGCAAACCATAAATCATTTTCACGTAGCAATTTAATTTAAATAAACCATAGTTAAAGTAATACCAAAAACATAAAATGGCTTTTATTACAACCCAACAATTCAAATAAAGTACTTATATCAAAATTTAGCATGGAATAATTGAACATCATCCTCGGCATGGGCCACCTTGTCCTCTCCGATCCCGGTCGACTTTATGCACTACGAAATGGTTAATGAAAAGAGTGAGTCCACCTGACTCGGTGCATAACCACAACACATATTTCCATCCGTATGGGCTTGGCCCATACCCTGCGACCATCGAAACAAATCATGCAAGAATGCATCTCGGCCCAACCTACTATCCAAGCCGTGACACCAACCTTAGCGGACTCCGCGCCTAAGGCGTGGCTAATCCACCGATCACAACCGAGTGATCCCACATATGTTACCTCGGCGGACTGCTGCACAAGGCCGTGGGTGAGCCACCGATCACATCGTGATCCATAAATCTTACCTCGCATTCTCATTGCTCGAGGCCGTGGGTGAGCCACCGATCAACCAAAGTGATCCAAATATCGTAATCGTCTACGGTGATGCACATAGCAATCAACCGCCGAGATGGGCACCTAGCCAACACCTCCCTTGAGGTAGCACAAAGCTAACCCTCAAGCGCTAATGTAACTGAGCTATCATTAGACCACGTACATCTGTGTACACTTCTTCCTTCTTCAATCAATCCCATGCCCATGTGTCAATAAATCATGCAAGAATATCATATAGAATGAGTATTTATCACTTATCACTACCACATTGTACATATATAAATGTATATCAAGATTAACTTACCATCACCGGTTATTCATCACTTATGCCATTATAAGCGGCTATTACACATAATACACACATAAACATGTTAGCAAACCAAACCACGAGAAATAGTGCGATGATTACGCACCTAAATGATACCAAAACACGAAAGCGCTATACATGCTACGCACTGCAGACTAACGGACTTACAAAAGGTTTCGGTGATGGGCTCTTCTTCCTACAATCGGCCTTGGCATAAAAACAATGAACACTTAGGCCATTCGGCCAAGACAAAAACTATAGCACAAAGAAAACTAACACGCCCCTACCTTGCTAATCAACCTTTAAGGGTAAAATCGTAATTTTACCTACTAAAGGGCATTTTAAGTAATTTACCCACCAAGGGTATATCGGTAATTTCGTACTGGAATGGCCTTTCTAAAGGCCCGATGTCGCCTGGCGACCCAACTACCATTTACGGTCGAAATGGACTATTGGGCCTAAAGCCCAATTTCGGCCCATTCGGGCCCCTGCGCTCGTGTGGCCCACCTAACACAAATCTAGCCACGTATATAAGTTCCACCTAGTCTAGTTCACTATATACTACACAATCGCACAATTTACTCATAAGGGCCCACGGGCCCATTGGGCCCACCGGCCCATCACGGCTAGCAGACTGCCCCAACCCACAAGAATACTCACGATGGCCTCAACTATCGCGTCGAAGCCCCACACGTGCGCTCGCGCGCGCTCGTGTGGCTACTATTGCCGTGGTGGCACCCGGCATTTGCCGCTCTACAACTAGAGTAGAGAGTTACACACACGATAGGACTGCGGTGTTAATCGCGCTCAGACCACTCCCGTGCCCAAACGCCCTCCAAGATGTGTTTACTCTCCTCCTAGGATGCTCCTTATATAGCTAGCTCTTCACCTTCATTCTTTGTGTCTTTTCAGATGTAGGATCCCTTCGTCGATGAGAGTTTAAATTCAAATGAAACTCTTCTTAGTCAATCCATAAAATAAATACTCCATTGCTTGTCATGAGATTCGAACCAGGCTCCCTTGCAACATAATCCACACCGTGACCACTTGGCCCCAAACTCATCTTGTGTCTTAAACCATGCGCAACTAAATATAAACTATGGCCAAATTCGAGGTCCAAGTAAAAAAAAACCAAAATGCAAAAGCCAAGACTTGAACCTTGGACCTCCTTCCTTCCCTTGTGGCGTCACCCCTTGTCTCTTATGTGGCGTCACTTTGCCACTACACCACACACTCTACTTGTGTTATTTTCCTCCATATTTTATTCTTAAGGCCTATCACGCCAACTTCGAGGGTTTTTCACCTAAAATCAAAATTTCCCCAAAGCCAATATTTGATCCCGGGACTTCATAGAAGCCTTCTAACCTTCCAAAATCACTTATCCAATAGGTCTAACTTGCATTTAAGCCGGTCTCTTGTTCTCCAAAAAATTTAAACGCTACTACGCCTAAGGCCCATTGGGCTCAATTCTCCTAGGCCCAATTCCTTTTTACCCTAAAAATCTAAATTTTCCAAAGCCTTCCCTTCTCATCCCAACATTCTTAGAGCCTCTAAAACTCAACCAAGCACTCCCAAAAACCTACTAACACTTGATTTATACCCCATATGCACAGCCCCTAAACCAGGGTGTTACAGAAAGTGCTTTTGATCTGCTTCCTGCAACTTCAGGAAGATAAGATCTTCTGTCTTGAGTCTACTCCACTGCAACTTCAGGGAGGCAATATCCACCATTTTTAGTCTGTTATCTTTTAACCTGCTCTTCTCAGAGAAGTAAGGCTGATGTCTTTGATTTGCTTCCTGCAACCGGGAATGCCAAATCTGCTATTTTAATCTGCTCCTGCAAACTCAAGGATGCCGGACTAATGACTTCGATCCGCTTCCTCGCAACCGGGAATGCCAAATCTGTTATTTTAATCGCTCCTGCAAACTCGGGGATGCGGACTAATGTCTTGATGCGCTTCCTGCAACTTCAGGAATGCCAAATCTGCTATTTTAATCTGCTCCCTGCAACCTTAGGGATGCCAGACTAATGCCTTCGATCTGCTTCCTGCAACCTCAGGAATGCCAAATCTGCTTTTTTAATCTGCTCCCTGCAAACTCAGGGATGCCAGACTAATATCTTCGATCTACTTCCTGCAACTTCAGGAATGCCAAATCTGCTATTTTAATATGCTCCCTGCAACCTTAGGGATGCCAGACTAATGTCTTCGATCTGCTTCCTGCAACCTCAGGAATGCCAAATCTGCTTTTTTAATTTGCTCCCTGCAAACTCAGGGATGCCAGACTAATGTCCTCGATCTGCTTCCTACAACTTCAGGAATGCCAAATCTGCTATTTTAATCTGCTCCCTGTAACCTCAGGGATGCCAGACTAATGTCTTCGATCTACTTTCTGCAACCTCAGGAATGCCAAATCTACTTTTTTAATCTACTTCTTGCAAACTCAGGGATGCCAGACTAATGTCCTCGATCTGCTTCCTGCAACCTCAGGAATGCCAAATCTGCTTTTTTAATCTGCTCCTTGCAAACTCAGGGATGCCAGACTGATGTCTTCGATCTGCTTCCTGCAACTTCAGGAATGCCAGATCTACTGTTTTAATCTACTCCCTGCAAACTCAGGGATGTCAGACTGTTGTTTTCTACCTTGCTATATTGTCCTCTAGAGGGCATAACCTGTAGAATGGGTATATGCTTATGTCTAATAATTAGGATGCCTTGATCGAAATGTATCAAATGCTCCTAATTAGACATGCAATGATATATGAATGAAAAATGTAACACCCCAAACCCGGCCTATGCGTTAAGACCGGACTTGGCATGCCACACAATTCGAACTTACATCTAGTCATCATTGCTTTTAATGAAAGCGATTCTTCAAAGCGATTTTGAAAAAATGGAATTTATCATAAAGCGAGATTTATTTGAAAACCATAATTTTAAAACATAAGAATTTACAATTTGATTTTCAGAGAAATAATTGGTGGAAATCTTAAACTTATAAAAGAGTTTTCACAAAATATTTTGGATTAAGTGATATTTAAGAAAATCCTTTTTTTCTATTTTTCTTTATACATAAGTTTAAGAAATCATTTATAAAATTTAAATGACCCCATTTAAGTAACTAAAACATATTAAAATTCCATCCACGAATAAAAATCCATAAAATAATACCAGAGGCCTTATTACATCGCAATCAAAATAGTACTTAAATAAAAATAAAAATATTAAAAAGAAGTTCAAGTTTATAAAAACCCATCATTCGTAGTATGGCCTCCACACGAAGTCATCCCCGCCCAAGCCTCCATCAATTATTATTACGAGAAGGGTAAGAAAAAGCAGGTGAGTTACTTAGAACTCAATGTGTAACCCACTTACCGTGTCCATTGGGCCAAATCCATTTAAGCATTAAATTGGGCTTGAGCCCATTTACAAAAATACAATATATAAATCAAATATAAAAAAAATGCATGTGATTTGCAATTCCCAACCAAGCCTAATTTCCATCCGCTACACACCACCCGTACCAACCATCACACTGTGGGGATCAAGTCAACCCACCACGCCAACACACCAATCACGGGCATTAAGCCATTTAAAATATTTGTGGCGAGAGCCACCGAACTAGATTGTGTGTGAGTCATCGAACTAGATTGTGACAGTGTCACCGAACTAGATTTTGGCAACAGGCCTTTCTTCTCTTCGTCAATTATCCCAACCCATGCAGTCATGTATATATAGAATGCATCACAATATATTCATAAGGTAAATTTCAACAAAAAAAACCCGTATTACAAGTTATCAACTTGGACCATTAGTCAAAATAACAATTTAACCCATTTAACGATCTAGCAATTTTGGCCCTTATATCGATCTAGCGATTTTGGCCCATATATTGATCTAGCAGTTTTGGCCCATATATACACATGAGGCCCTTTTCACAATTTTCTCACTTGGCCAATTTATCAAAAATAATTCATATGGCCCAAAATATCACTTTTTAACAATATAGCTTATTAAGGGCAAATTCGTAATTTTCACAACTTTAATACTAGTTTTCATGCTTTCACACCAAAAGTGCTAATAAACCGTATTTTCCAATTTTCTGACTTTACGATTTTTAATCGAATACTTACGGCATAGTATAACCCATGAGATAAGTGTGAAGTTACACACGACTACGGTGAGTACTATACTTTCCCATTCAAATCGATACCTAAAGATTTATCACGCTTAATTAGAACACTAATATTTAATATAAAGCTATTCTAATGATGAGCGATCTAGATCTTTACCCTCGGAATCTCAAACAACGGCTATTTGTGATTTCTCCTCGATCGATAGTTCATAACCCGATGAAGAACCACGAGCAGTCAAAGGCTCAGAGTACGAATGACTTCAAATAATTGATTTTCGCGGATGAGGGTCCACAACCCGGTGGAAAATCTCGGATTCTTTGAAACAGATCCTTCGTTTGAATTTAGGGGAATAAGCGGAACCACCCTCCTCCAAGCGCTATTAACAACCCTTTTTGTCCCTATCTTGATTGCCACAAAGTTCTTACGTTCACAAAAAGAGAGTCGATTAATAGGGTCCTTATGATAGAATCGATTAATCAATACCATCATAAGCCAAATAAAAAATAACATAGAACCCCCTCGAAATAAAATGAATCCCTTACCTTGAATGATGAAATCCTTTTCCACACGTTCTTATGATGCCTAAGATCGACTATCGATGAAGAAATGATCGACACTCCACTACACCACGATTGATCAAGGTATGAATAAAAAGAATGATTGAGAAGTGAATAGATGTGGAGAGAAGGATTCGGCTAAGAATATTGTCATCAACATTCGGCCATAGTGGAAAATTTTTTTGGAAGAGAGAAATGTTTGTGAGTCTTTTGTGAGAAGTAAAAAGAAAATAAAAAAATGGAGATGAAAGGTTTGTATTTTGGTTCTCAAGGATGGAAGATGAACCAAGAAGAAACTTTGAAACCAATATGCATTCGGCAATGAAGAGGAAAAAGAGAAGAAAAGAAATGGTCCTAGATGGTTATATGGTTTCGGTCACAAAGGGAAGAAAAAGATTTGGAGAATAATCAATCCTAAGACCGAAATGGTAAAAGAAAAAAATGGCCAAAAGAAACAATTGCTTCCCTAAAGTTTATGGCACATTCGGCTAGGGAGAGGGAAAAATGGAGAAAATTTTTTAAGAAAAGCACCCAAAATAACCAAATGAAAGATGTGCTCATTTAGCACCTAATCCTACCAAGCTAGCACCAAAACCGGCCATCCCCCTTAGCCTCCTATGTCATCCACATACATGGTCAAACTTGGCCATCATACTTTTCCAAAACACTCTCCCTTAAGAGGTGCCTTATGTTCCTCCACCTTCCAAAAGTTTTGAAATCCTATCCCCAAAATCAAGCAAATTTTATCCCTAAATTCATGTTTGCCATAACCTTTAGCCACCTTACCATAAAAGAATTAGTCCATCCTTACCAAGAATAGAGCTTGGCCGACACTTGCTAAGAAAGATCAAAAATAAATGTCACCAAAATGCTATCCATGGGATTCGAACCTCTTCCCTCAAGCAACACTCATGGCGCCTATTCCACCTTGCTACTAGCTCATCTTATGCTAGTTTTTGCCATTTAATTACCTTAAGCATCAGGGTCACTTGTTCCACTTCAATAAAGTACTCATTACTAAAATTTATTCTAATTCCAAATAATCCCATGCCTTCTCAAGACTATATTAAGCACACAAATTTAATCATTCACAAGCTAAACACCAAAACATGCAACATATCGATACTCATATTTTTAGGATGTTACACAAAATGTTATGAGAATGCTTCCTATTTTAAGTGTCATCACTCATTTATCCGTCAAAGTTTCCTCTTCGTTCCTTACGAAGTATCAATCATATTTTGCTCAAATAATTTGCCCTATGGTAATTTTGAGTCCTCTCCACTTGAACCTTGGGACATGAAGTTGGTACCTCCCGCTGTAACTTCAGGGAAATAACATTTGGTTTCTTCCATCCAATCTGTTACCACTCAGAGGTATAGAACTTGTATCGTTTTCCATCAATTTAACCTGTTACACCATTCCCTGGATGTATGAGTCTGAAACTTACATGAATGCAGGGTCTCCCAACAATGATCCCCTTTTACAATTGGATTGATATTGTTTGTCATTTGTCGATATGGTATCACCAACGAAATTGTCTTATCCAATAAGAATCCGAAGAGATAATCGTTTTTCAATGTTTCCAACCCTTAGGCTTGGTGAGTTCTGAACAATAGTCACGTTTTAGATTCCTTATATTATTTAGAAGTTTTCAGAGTAATATGCGAAACTCCTTTTATGAAAGTGTTATTAGTCCATAAATCGTTATTTCAATATAAAATGCTTAAAAGGGTCACAAAAATGGACGAGAAAGAAATTAGTTAGGAGCATGGCTCAGAAAAAATAATTTAATCAAAGATGACCAATGTAATAAAAGAAAATTGATTTGGGTGTATCTCAAAAAGAACAAAGCAATCAAAGATAAAGTAATTCAAAAATGTGTAAGATAGAAGCTAGGTGCCCCAGATATCGCAGCCTGAGCTTCTCTGTTCAAACTTCTTGAGGACCATTTTAAACTCAATATGTGTTTAGGGGATCCGGAGTACTTTGTCAATGCCCCAAGACATAACATACTTCCTCATTGTTAATTCAAACGTAGCAAGACTACTGTATGCCCCGCTTTTTGGTCAAAATTTGAGCCGCCCTTTTTGGGTTTTCAACTCAAATCCCCATTAGTCTCAAAGCGCCCTTTACGGGTTTTCGCCTTGGCCTCTCCTTTTTTTTTTGAGGCGCCCTTTACGGGTTTTCACCTTGGTCCTTCCTCTTTCAGGTAAAATACCTCTTTACTAAACCTGAATTCACCGGATTGGGCAAGTCTTCACCATCTGTCTCGGTCAATATCAATGCTCTTCTAGAACAGGCCCTACATAAGTCCTTCCCAATTTGGCATATGCTTTCCTCTAAAATCGTTTCGTGGAAGAAAAATCTTTTTCAATATCAGGTTTCTTCATGGAATTCCCTAAGATGAACTCCTTTAACGTAAGCTCGCATCATCTGACCGTGACAAATAGCTTTTAACCTTTTCTTCAATTAGGTTCAATTGGCAAAACTGTTTCTATTCCAATGAGAAATGTGTTGCCCCAGCGAAGGTTCTAGCCAATGTTTGATAAGACAGAGGGTAAATGGTAACTTATTTATGTCAATATTCACAAGTCTCAGTCATCTTTCCCATGATCTTTGTTTTGTTGTTTTTGTTTTTATTTTATTTTTTTTGCTACCATTACTGCATTGTGATATGGCGTCTGATCTTTGAACAAACTTTCAAACTTTTGACATTGTTCTTCTTAGCACTCTTTGTCAGCACTTGATCTTTTTTTTGGGGGGTCAAAATTTAATGACTATCAACTTTGTAATATTGATATATAGAGCTACTTCCACCCTCTTAGTGAAGTAGACGACGACCATGAAGGTGAATTGATGTCAACTAGAAGCGTTTGACGAGATTGGCCTCATAATATCCATGCCTCACATATAGAAAATTCTGTGAAGAAAATAGAAGAGTCACATAAATCTCGTCTTCTTCAATTCAGTATTTACGGCATGACTGATGCAATCCCCTTCCATGGTAGACCAACAGTGCCCGATCCTCTTGTTTAGCCCGCTTCTTATTAGCCCAGGCATGTCCTGATATAATCGTGCGAAAACATCTTTGAATTCTTGAAAATAACTCAATTAGTTCTGTGATGAGCTAGGCTATAATCTTCACCTCTTTTCTAGACTCATAATATCCACTGACCCTTTGTAGAGTAAGGTCTATTTTTCATCACTCTTTGCAAATCAGAAGATAGGTTACAATCTCTGTCATCTTCAATGTCTTTAGATCCCCTAGACCTATATTTCATTCAAAAAAGGAGCCAGTAACAACGTCACTCATGTCGTTGATATCTGGGTACCTAGGTACGAAGGCAAAAAATCCAAAGAATAAATGATTCTAAGGATGATTATTTGCATGGTATGGTCATGAATAAAGAATGAAAGAATATAAAAAAATGTACAGTATGAAGAATGAAAAAAAAAATCGCTTAAGAAAATGCATTTTATTGAAATAAAATTTCAGACACAAGCCTATTTCACAAAAGGTGAAACACCCCACACCCGGCCCACGAGCCTGGACCGGATCTGGTATGTTCCTTAAGTAAACTAGTTACAGAATTCTTTTATTACCAGAGGAAAACTTGTGCGATTTTTAAAAACTATTGTTTTGGGTTGGGCTTGAGTTAAAAACCCATTGATCTTATTTTAAAGTCTAATTAATTAAGATGAAAAAAACAATTAGGGTTTATTTTTAAAGAAATAAATTTTACTTAACTTTAATTGAAAATAATTCGTAACATAGTAATTAAAAATAAAAGTAAAGAAATGTAACTTATGGCCTTGTTACATCAAGTAAAATCCCAAAATAAAACTCTAAAATACTTAAATAAATTTAAATATCCATATTGAATAAAACTTCAAGCTGAGCATGGCCATCCCTAAGCTTCCGCGAACCCGGTCCATTATTGATCGTCACCCTGAAAAATAGTCCCACAACGAGGTGAGTCAATGGACTCAATGTGTACACAACACTAAAATTCAATAGATCAGGCATACATTTTTCATATCCAATACTTAGTCATATAATGAGATAAAAATGATGATGCAACCCAAACCCAAACCTAGGTGCCATCCGCTACACATCCCCGTACCAACTTGCACACCGTGGGGACTACTAAGTCAACCCTCCATCTGCTACACACCATCGAAAGCGATCAGCTGCGATCGACGTGCTCATCGCCCATATAAAATTTTGTGGCATAGCCACGGATAATTGTGTCATGAGACACCACATTCGAGATAATGTAACCGAAGTTACCACATTCGGATAATGTGACCAGAAGTCACCACATTCGGATAGTGAGACCGTAGTCATCACCTTCACTTCCCCTTTTTCATATATCCCGAATGACCCATATTATTCATATCATGCATATCATACTTAAATTCTCATTCTTATAAATTTTCACATGTTATAAACAACATATTTCATAATCCTAGTGGAAGTAGGAAACGTGCACTGAGTACTTTGTACCATATTATGGTACCTTAGCCACATTCTTATAAATATGCATATTTTACATATTACCATCAATCTTATTAAAAGTTAGTGTGGGGTACACACTGATTCGTTTAACGAAGTCCTTGAAATCCCGAAGAACCGAGATCTCTGATTTAGATCCTTAACTCCTATATTCGGCCAATCATTTAAACACATTAATAAACCTTTTTGGCTTTAAAACCAAATCCTAGTAGGATTTGTATACTGAAAACCTACCTTGTTGCCGATTGACTTAAGAATCAAGTCTCAAAACTTTGTTGTATTCCTTCTTTGTGATCTCAAATCCCGAAAAGTATTCCTTGCTTTCCTAGGGATGTCGAAATTCCTATAATCACATGTTAGGTTTAATCTAACATTAAAACTTAAAACAAGACCTTTGGATCTTATAGTTTCTTACCTTAGATCCCGAAATATTCCTCCTTGTAGTCGACAGTTGTAGAAACCCGATAGATACCCTTAATATTTCAGTCGACTACTTCCTTGCTTAGATTCACAGGGAGATTCGGCTATGGCTTCTAATGGAGAGGAAAATATTCGGCTAGGTTCCAATAATTACTTAATCTCGACTTGACAAAAGAAAAGAAAGAAAAGAAGAGAAGAGAGCACTAAGAATTCGGCAGAGAAAGGAGGAAGCACAAATTGATGTGTAGCCCTCCTTCCTTCCTTTTATAGCCGAAATTATCATCTAAGGAGTCCCTTACTTGGCCACCACTCCTCTATCGATAACTTTATCCTTTAATTATCACTTAAAATAAAAGATAATTCAGCAACTATCCTTACTTAGCGAAATTATTAAACTCAAAGTCCCTTACTTGGCCATCACTTCTCCTTATTTTCCTCTTTATCTCTTTATTCAAATTAAAAGAATTTAATCCAACAATTATCTCTTGAAAATAATGATAAATAAATCCCTTATTTATCCACTATTTATAAAATAATAAAAGCTCCTAATTTATAGCCATGTGCCGTCCACTCAGTCTTACGGAAGCAAAAATAAAACCTCCTTTATTTGCTTCCCAAGTGACTCGAACTCGAGCCCATTCCTCTTGCATATGGCGCCATTTCCATAGGCCCTAAGTGGCATCTTGGACCACTTTTCCAAGCTTTGTTTGTGTGTCAAATTCCACAAACTTTTCTTTTAAGGCCACCTTGCCTTAATTTCCCCTTTTAAACCTTAAAACTCGTCATTTCTAGGTCATTTCTAAGTTTCCAAAAATTTTCGTTCGGCTCTGTAACTTGACATTTTCTTACATTTCCAAGTTTCAGAAATGTGCACTTTCCTATTTTGAATCATTTCCAAATCATTTCCATCCATTTCCATACATTTTCAGGTTTCCAAAAATGTTCAAAATTTATTCTTAGTACATAAAGCAGAGTTACTTCGTACAATTAAACCAAAAATGCATAGGCCCTTTCCAGGATGTTACAGTTCTACCCCCTTAAAATAATTTCGTCCTCGAAATTTCCTAACTAAAATAATTGAGGGTATTCTTTGTCGCATCGTCTCTTACAGTTCCCATGAAGCTTCCTCCAGATCCATGGTTGCGCCATAACACTTTGACTAGAGAACCGACTTCCCACGTAACACTTTCACATCACGTTCCAATATCCGAATCGGCTCTTCCTCGTAGGATAAGTCCGCCTTAGCTCTAATTCTTCGACGGTACCACATGAGATGGATCCGATCGGTAACGACGTAGCATGGACACATGGAATACGTCGTGCATCTGCCGCAACTCGGTGGCAACTCCAATTGGTATGCCACCGCTCCAACTCGCTTGAAGACTCGATAGGGCACTATAAACCTTGGGCTTAACATCCCGCTGCGACCAAACCTCATTACCTTCTTTCAAGGTGAGACTTTCGAAACACTTGGTCTCCCACTTCAAACTCTATTTCTTCCGCTTAAGGTCTGCGCGACGACTTACGCGCCTATCGGAGGCTTCCTTTAACCGTGCTCGAAACATCTCAACCTTCTCTTGAGTTTGGCCACTAACTCGGACCCAAAACTCGGCGTTCTCCTAACTCGGTCCAACAAGTAGGAGTTCGACACTTCCGACCATACAATGCTTCATATGGTGCCATCCGAATGCTAGCACGATATTTGTTGTTGTAGGCGAACTCGGCTAAAGGCAAATAGTCTTCCCAACTTCCTCGGAAATCTATCACCTGACCTCTCAACATATCTTCCAACACTTGTATAACTTTCGTTTAGGCGCCCGTCGATTGTGGATGAAAAGCGTAGTGAAGTCCAACTTAGTGCCTAAAGCTTGATGAAGTGCCCTCCGGAACCGAGGCGTGAACCTTGGGTCTCTATCGGAGATGATCGATCACCGTACTCCATGTAACCTCACAATTTACGCCACATATAACTTGGCCAACACGAAGAGAATAGTCTACTTTTACAGGAATGAAATGCGCGGACTTGGTCAAACGGTCCACTATCACCCATACCGAGTCCTTCTTAGTAGGCGTAAGGGGAAGCCCACTAACGAAGTCCATGGTAATTCTCTCCCACTTCCATTGGGGAATCTCGATTGGTTGAAGCAATCCCGATGGAACTTGGTGTTCGACCTTAACTTGGCGACACGTCGGACATTTTCCCACAATTTAGTAACTTCCCGTTTAAGATCGGACCACCAAAATTGTTCCCTTAGATCTCTGCGATGACAATGCCTCGGGATGCATAGCATAAGGGCTACTATCGCCTCCGAAGAATCCTTTGTCTTAACTCCTCGTCTCTCGGCATACGGACTTTACCCTTGTAGCACAATACTCCTTCATCATTGGCGCCATAGTCCTTTAATTCTCCATTCTGTACTTCTTTGAAACTTAGCACTTAGGTCCTTATCACCAAGCTGTCCCTTTTCACCTCATTCGACCATGTGGGCTTGATTTGTAATTCGCCAAGCAGGGCTTCCATCATCATACAAACTTAAGTGAGCAAACATAGCCCTTAGATCCGACACAACCTTCCGACTTAGGGCATCGGCTACCACATTCGCCTTGCCGGGTGGTACTCTATCGAGCGATCATAATCCTTTAATAGTTCCATCCACCTTCACGCCTCAAGTTCAACTCCTTACGAGTCAGCGGATACTTAAGGCTCTTGTGGTGCTGTGTAGATCAACGACCTTTCTCCATAGAGGTAGTGCCTCCAAACCTTAATGGCGAAAACCACTGCCGCCAACTCTAAGTCATGAGTTGGGTAGTTAACCTCATGAGGCCTTAGTTGCCGAGACGCATACGTGACTACTTTTCCATCTTGCATTAGCACACATCCTAATCCCGTATGCGAAGCATCACAATACACCACAAAATCCTTCCCGACCTCTGCGTTTGAATTAACACTAGAGCCTCCGTCAACACCTTCTTAAGGTTGTCAAAGCTCTTACGTTGCTTATCGGACCATTCAAAGGGTACTTCCTTCCTTAGTAACTTTGTCAAAGCGCGGCTATTGACGAGAATCCTTCTCTGAACCTTACGTAATAGCTTTGCCAAACCTAAGAAACTTGAGATCTCGACCACGGACCTAGGTGGTTTCCAATCCAATCTTTGCTTCGATCTTCCTAGGATCCACTCTTATTCCTTCTGCGGATACCACATGTCCTACGAATGCCACCTCCTTAAGCCAAAATTCACACTTGCTTTGAATTTGGCATAGAGCTTCTTCTCTCCTTAATACTTGCGGCACAATTCGGAGGTGTTCATCATGCTCTTCTTGGACTTGGAGTACACCAAAATATCGTCGATGAACACAACGACAAACCTATCCAAGTATGGTTGGAAAACCCGGTTCATCATATCCATGAACAGCGTTTGGAGGCGTTCGTCAATCCAAGCGGCATCACCACAAACTCAAAATGGCGTATCTTGTCCTAAAAGCGGTCTTATGGATATTTGCCTCCTTCACCTTCAACCTGGTGATATCCGATCTTAAGTCTATCTTTGAGAATATCTGCGGCCCACTTTGGTGATCGAACAAGTCATCGATCCTTGGCAAAGGATACTTGTTCTTGATGGTCGACTTATTCAAGCTGACGGTAATCTATGCACATACGCATAGTTCCGTCTTTTTCTTCTTACAAAGCAGAATCGGTGCTCCCCATGGAGACACCTTTGGGTCGTATGAACCCACGATCCAAAACTCTTGGATTTGAGCCTTGAGCTCAAATAACTCTTTTGGCGCCATTCGGTATGGGCGATTGACACAGGAGAGGCATTCACGACAGCAAGTCTATTCCAAATTCCACCTCCATATACGGGGTATTCACAGTAATTCTTCGGAAATACATCTTCAAAGTCTTTCACCGTTCTAACTCCACTGACACCTTTTTCCTTTCCACCTAACGTACTTACGAAGGCTAAGAACGCCTTGCACCCTTTCTTAACCATTTTCTCAGCCTTCAACGCCGAAACTACGTTGGACAGGTAGTTTCTTCTCTCTCCGATCATTACTACTACTTCATCCTCTGGGGTCCTTAGTTCCATTCGTTTAGCCGCACAATCCAACATGGCTCGGTGCTCTACTAGCCAGTCCATTCTGAGTATAAGTTCAAACTCCCCGAAAGGTAGTTTTATTAGCTCGAAGCCGCTCAGGCACAGACTTACGGGTTCCCGAATTTCCTCCTGCACCAGCCACCAACTCCAAAACTCACGGCCTGACTGCGACGACACGGCATCTTCTCCCGTCCGAGCTTGCGCTCCAACACCACGGTGGGGGTGGTAGTGGCGGTGGTATCTCGTTGTTAGACCCTTGACCCGATCTAACGGGTTCTGACACCGTCATCCTTCTTCTACCTCGTCCACGATGACCACGTCCTCTAGAGCTCATTTCTAACGTCGTAATCTGATTAAGAAGTTTTATGAATTAGTCTTTCTTTCACTTGTTTACCCATGAAGAAATTTTATGACAAGAGTTTTAGGAGTGGTTCTTTTCGTATTCATACATGCACACAGTCTTTCCATTCATTCGTACATCCATCAACAATTATGAACTTTCGTTCATTCGAGAGAAAGGTTGTAGTTTTCATTGTTATTGTTTTTTCCACTACCAGGGTATTTTCGTAAACTCGTCCCTCTGGTATTTTTCGTAATTTTTCAAAAGGAAAAAGTTCCTTGGTGATTTTGTCATAAAGTATTTTGGTATTTTTAAATTAGGGGTATTTTGAAAAATTTTGAAATCCGAGGGCATTTCGGTGATTTTGGACTTGGGGTATTTTGGTGATTTTTTTTTCCAAGTAAAAGGTAAATTTGTAAAATCTTATAAATCAGGGATATTTCAAAGGTTGCAAAACTTTGAGGGTTCATTTGAGAATTGTACTTTTCAAAATGGTGATGTTCTGTAAAATTTTGGAAATCGGGGTCATTTTGGTAATTTTATAAGTTAGGGCAATTTTGAAATTTCCAAAATTCAAGGTATTTTTGATAATTTGCAAATTAGGGTTTTGAACATTGATAAAATAATGAAATTTTGGCAAAAGCTGTTGGGTAGTTGGTCATTTTATAAACCAAGGGTATTTTGGTAATTTTACCACTAGGGGCATTTTTGTATAAATCGGAAATCTTTCGGAAAATTTTGTAAAGATGGTTTTCATGAATTTAGAAGAAAGTTTTAAGAGTTCTAAAACTAGGGTTTTGTTGTTTTTATAAAAACACGGCTAGTTTCCTTTCGGGTTTTAGTCATTGTGTTTAGCTTTATGGCCAGAACCCTCTTGGTCGAAGTGAACCAAAGCTACGCACCGTGCGAGGATTCGAGTGGAGAGGAGGTGAGTCACGCGGATGCTTAAATACCAAGCTCCCACCGAAACCATTCCTAGACATGCGCCTGAGAGGTTGCCACACCTCACCGAGCCCTGCAGGTTAGGGTGAGCTGAAGCTACGCACGGTGCAGGATTCTGCGAAGAGGAGGTGAGTCACTAGGATCTGCTTAAATACGAGCTCTTCCGGGATCCAATCCTAGACATGCATACAGGGGGTTACCACACCCTAAACTCGGTGACTTAGCCATAGGTTTGTTTAACGTTCCTTAAGTCTTATGTGTTTGTGTTTGAGTAGACTAGTCCTAGGGTTCAAGTTCCTATCATGCTTTTCTACGTTCCATTCCTTTTCTACCCTTCCATATTTAGGGGTACTTACAGTGGATCATGGGTCGGAGACTTAGAAGCCATGCCGGAAAACCTATTTATTTCATAAAATCCTTTCAAAAAGCTTACTTGCTCGATTTGAAAACGTTTTGGGCCTTAGCCCACACTGTAGGAGAGTTTAAAAGCGGGCTCGATACCAAATGAAACACCCCACACCCGCCCACAAGCTGGACCGGATCTGGTATGTTCCTTAAGTAAAGCAAGTTACAAAATTCTTTTATTACCAGAGGAAAACTTGTGCGATTTTTAAAAACTATTGTTTTGGGTTGGGCTTGAGTTAAAAACCCATTGATCTTATTTTAAAGTCCAATTAATTAAGATGAAAAAAACAATTAGGGTTTATTTTTAAAGAAATAAATTTTACTTAACTTTAATTGAAAATAATTCGTAACATAGTAATTAAAAATAAAAGTAAAGAAATGTAACTTATGGCCTTGTTACATCAAGTAAAATCCCAAAATAAAATTCTAAAATACTTAAATAAATTTAAATATCCATATTGAATAAAACTTCAAGTGAGCATGGCCATCCCTAAGCTTAGCGCTTGAACCCGGTCCATTATTGATCGTCACCTGAAAAATAGTCCCACAACGAGGTGAGTCAACAGACTCAATGTGTACACAACACTAAAATTCAATAGATCGAGGCATACATTTTTCATATCCAATACTTAGTCATATAATGAGATAAAAATGATGATGCAACCCAAACCCAAACCTAGGTGCCATCCGCTACACATCCCCGTACCAACACGCTGCTGTGGGGACTACTAAGTCAACCCTCCATCCGCTACACACCATCGAAGGCGATCGGCTGCGATCGGCGTGCTCATCGCCCATATAAAATTTTTGTGGCATAGCCACCAGATAATTGTGTCATGAGACACCACATTCGAGATAATGTAACCGAAGTTACCACATTCGAGATAATGTGACCAAGTCACCACATTCGAGATAGTGAGACCGTAGTCATCACCTTCACTTCCCCCTTTTTCATATATCCCGAATGACCCATATTATTCATATCATGCATATCATACTTAAATTCTCATTCTTATAAATTTTCACATGTTATAAACAACATATTTCATAATCCTAGTGGAAGTAGGAAACGTACCTGAGTACTTTGTACCATATTATGGTACCTTAGCCACATTCTTATAAACATGCATATTTTACATATTACCATCAATCTTATTAAAAGTTAGTGTGGGGTACACACCTGATTCGTTTAACAAAGTCCTTGAAATCCCGAAGAACCGATCTACTTATTTAGATCTTTAACTCCTATATTCGGCCAATCATTTAAACACATTAATAAACCTTTTTGGCTTTAAAACCAAATCCTAGTAGGATTTGTATACTGAAAACCTACCTTGTTGCCGATTGACTTAAGAATCAAGTCCCAAAACTTTGTTGTATTCCTTCTTTGTGATCTCAAATCCCGAAAAGTATTCCTTGCTTTCCTAGGGATGTCGAAATTCCTATAATCACATGTTAGGTTTAATCTAACATTAAAACTTAAAACAAGACCTTTGGATCTTATAGTTTCTTACCTTAGATCCCGAAATATTCCTCCTTGTAGTCGACAGTTGTAGAAACCAGAGAGATCCCCTTAATACTTCAGTCGACTACTTCCTTGCTTAGATTCACGGGGAGATTCGGCTATGGCTTCTAATGGAGAGGAAAATATTCGGCTAGGTTCCAACAATTACTTAATCTCGACTTGACAAAAGAAAAGAAAGAAAAGAAGAGAAGAGAGCACTAAGAATTCAGTGAGAGAAAGGAGGAAGCACAAATTGATGAGTAGCCCTCCTTCCTTCCTTTTATAGCCGAAATTATCATCTAAGGAGTCCCTTACTTGGCCACCACTCCTCTATCGATAACTTTATCCTTTAATTATCACTTAAAATAAAAGATAATTCAGCAACTATCCTTACTTAGCGAAATTATTAAACTCAAATTCCCTTACTTGGCCATCACTTCTCCCTTATTTTCCTCTTTATCTCTTTATTCAAATTAAAAGAATTTAATCCAACAATTATCTCTTGAAAATAATGATAAATAAATCCCTTATTTATCCACTATTTATAAAATAATAAAAGCTCCTAATTTATAGCCATGTGTCAGTACACCTCAGTCTTACGGAAGCAAAAATAAAACCTCCTTTATTTGCTTCCCAAGTGACTCGAACTCAGGCCCATTCCTCTTGCATATGGCGCCATTTCCATAGGCCCTAAGTGGCATCTTCAGACCACTTTTCCAAGCCTGTTTGTGTGTCAAATTCCACAAACTTTTTCTTTTAAGGCCACCTTGCCTTAATTTCCCCTTTTAAACCTTAAAACTCGTCATTTCTAGGTCATTTCTAAGTTTCCAAAAATTTTTGTTCGGCTCTGTAACTTGACATTTTCTTACATTTCCAAGTTTCCAGAAATGTGCACTTTCCTATTTTGAATCATTTCCAAATCATTTCCATCCATTTCCATACATTTTCAGGTTTCCAAAAATGTTCAAAATTTATTCTTAGTACATAAAACAGGTTACTTCGTACAATTAAACCGAAAATGCATAGGCCCTTTCCAGGATGTTACAAAAGGGTTCTTATTGCCTCTAGGCTTAAGGTAACAAGCATGTTTTGAATATTACTCTAAATTAGCTCTAAAAATACAGGGATCTCTTCCAAGTCCCATTATTCAAAATATTCCCAAGTACACAAGGGCTTGGAAACTTCGTTCTCTGATTCCCTCTTCATTTTTGATTTCTTCAAGGAGTCACAACTTTCTTGTCTCCTCCTTCAATTACCGCATTACTACCTTGTCAAAGTGACCAGGTTTTGATGAATCATCGAACTTCAAAATTCCCATTTTAATGAACCTTTCGACCAACTTTTTAAACGTAGTACAGTTTTCAATCGAGTGACCCATTATTCCTGCATGGTAGTCACATTGAGCGTTCGAGTCATACCATTTAGGATATGAAAAAACATGCGGTTTTAGATAAAATGGAGACACCACACGTGCATCAAACAAACTTTGATATAGCTCCTTATACGTCATCGGGATTAGCGTAAATTAGAGCTTTTCAGAGTTTTGCCTTGGGACATGATGGCTGGTAGTTACCGTCCTTGGCTGGTTTACTGTAATTGGCTCTGAATGGCTCTTATTATACCTACCGGTATTATTCACTCTCCTTTCTTTCTTCTTCAGGACCTTTGAAGTCCATTCTCTCCTTTCCTTTGTTTCTACCAGAACAATCAGTTTGGCTTGATCATCATTAGGGTTAAAATCAGAACCCATTGGGAAATTCAATAGGGACGAAATATCAGTCTGACATTGGGATCCAATAATGACAGGTACCCCATACGAATGCATGTCTGGTTGAGTCGGGACACCAATTGGGGAATAAACAATGTCTTCTTCATCATCTACACTGTTGACCACTGGGCCATTCCTTTTTTCAAGTCCTCCGGCTAATAACTGGGTTAGCTGGCCTATCACATTCCTTTGGAATTCTAGCATTTGTTCCCGCATTTCTTGTTGAATCTCGGTCAATTGCTCCTGCATCTGTATTTGCATTTTCTTTATTCTCTCCAACCTTTGTTCCATGTTTTCCAGGTTAACTGAGATAATTTTACCTAATTAGGGTCCTTTTGTAAAAGTCTAATGCAAATGATGCAATGTGATGCAAATGCATGAATGCAAAGAGGCATCGATTCTGATTCAACTTCATTTTAGAAAACTTTATTAGAAAACAAAATCCTTTACATAAAACGGACTACAAATATGCTTTCATCCTAAGTCCTAAAATTTTGATTTTCCTAAGCAATGAAGCTAGCTATTGACTACGATCGGACTGTAGCTCATACTTCATGCTCAACGTATCAGCCTTGATGCCAACGTCTGTTAGATGATCAGCTACCTCTCGAATCTGAACTATTGCTTCACCCATGAAGTAATCCCGACTTCTAACTTGATCATGGGAATAGTGAAGCTCTTCCTTTCAACACCCTTCTCCTGTTTCAAGAAGCTCGATCTGAAGTTCACAACTGTGCAATGCTGCTTCTAACTGTTCAATCTTACCTTTCATTTCCTCGATCTTGTTCAGGCTTGACTTTAACTCGATCGCGAATTATAACCGATGGTGATGAAGAGATCGTCCAAGCTTAGCCTTGATCTTCAGAAGAAGATTTGTAAAGTATTGATCATACACCTTAGCTGGTGCCATACACTGAGTCACAATGCCATACTCAGAAAGATTCTTCCGCTTCCATGGCCCATAAAGATCAGAATTTTTCCTATCAGGGAGCAGACAAAGAAAGAACTGCGGAGATCCAGGAAGTTTAGATTGTATCTGTTCAAACATTTTTTCAACTCTAACCACAGGTGAAAGGCGTCTATTCTGGTTCATCTCATTGAATATATCAAATGGGGATCAATACGAATTTCTTTCATTTCTCCACAACGAATCAAATCCCTTGCAATATTGTTTGGGTCACAACGAGGAGCTGAGAAGTTCACAACAACCCATCTTTCAATCCTAGATGACTCCATCAATTTCTTGAATGATACGGTCTTCTTAATCTCCTTTTTTTCACGCCCATTTGGGCTATCCTAGCCATCAGGGCTTGCATTTCCATTGTTTCTGGTAGGTGCAACATCCTCAAGTACAACAGTAAACTCAAGCTTGTTGTTTGGTAGCGGACCTATAATAAATAAACCTTTTTTACCATCATAGGCAAAATTCTTTCCATCCAAATCATTTTTGTAGGTCTCATGCACTCTGCCAATCACTTTCTTTCCAACACCCTTACCATCCACAGGGCGACCATCTTCGTATGAAAGAGAAATGCTGTAATGGTAGAAGTGTCCATCCGTACTTTCCACGCTCACTTTGAAGTGATTGGTGAGTATAGTTACCTTCTACCCTTTAGTTCCAACACCACACCTTTCCATAGGGTGTCGTACAATCTTCTTTGCATCTGATTCTACTTTGATCGGAACAACATCAGGAGGCACAGGTGGCGGAGGAGGCAGGGATTCCAGCGCTGCCCCATTTCCCTCTTGCTCAAACGAATCCACACCCTGAGATCCGGAGAGAAAAAACCAAAATATATATATTTGAAACAAGAAACCCTAAGGAACTCAGCAAAATTCTATGACCCTCTTTCTCTAATTACCTTTGCTCTGACCACATGTAGACAACTGCGTTGTCTTCCATTTTATCAAGGAATTCGTTCTCCATAACTAGCTTTCTAACTTAGAAACTGACCGTGAATTGATACCTCTTAAAATATGAAATGACATGTACAAAAGAATAAAACACAACATGTTAGTACCACAGAATATAAAACAAGTAAAATAAACGAACACCTATCTGGGTAACTACTAAGGTTCGACATCGTTCTACTTAGGGTAAGTCCCTAGGTTTTCTACTTGTGGTTCAGCTCTAAAGTTGAGGTACCCGAACCAGTAGATTCCTTGATCCTCGCCCATTATAGGCTCATACGGACCGAGTTCAGTTCAGGGGAATACATTTCCCTATGGCTATGCGGAGGTGAAAACCTCACGAAGACATAGGTACGGATGTATCCCGGAAGCAGTCCACTAGCCTATGCGGAGGTGAAAACCTCACGAAGGCATAGTTTCTCACTCCCACTTAAAGGGTGTGACCACAGCGGTCATGCAATGCAATGCAGAGAGATATATTTAGAACCACATACAATAAAATGATCATTTTAAAAAAAAAAAAGAATTCGGACAAAAGGACATGAAATTATCAATTTTACGGCTTGACTCTCTTATTGTCCCCAGTGGAGTCGCCAAGCTGTCAAAACCATTTAAAAGTTGATTTTAAAAAATGGGGATCGACTTTTAAAACGAAAATGGGAGTCGCCACCAATCCCTTTTTACTTAGGTGTGATTGGATCACCTTGAAAACATTTTATTTCAAAATACTGATTTTGGTCTGCGAAAAACAAGAAAAATGGGTTCGGGAGTCGGTTACGTATGAGGAAGGGTTAGCATCCTCATAACGCCCAAAAATTGGTACCTAATCGATAAAATCATGTCCTAATGTTGAAACTTTGAAAAATTTTAGAAAATGGTCCTTTTATTTAAAAAAAAAACTAGACTTACCTATCTCAAAGAAATAAAACACCACACCCAGTAAGTTAGGATATAGCATCTCATGACTTTCGAAACTAGGCACGTCTTTAGTTTAGAAAATTCCTACCTCAAGACACAAAACATCATATCCAGTAAGTTAGGACACAACGTTTTGAATTCCCAAGAATAGGTTTTTTTATTTGAAATTTGTAAGTTTCGATTTTGAAAGAGAAGAGATATCTAATACCTTAAGTTCCACGAGAAAAATCGAAACCCAGTAAGTTAGGGCACAATTCTTCTCGAAGTCCCCAAACATTAGATATCACCGTATATTTTAAAACTATTTGAATAAAATGCTTTAATTCAAAAAGGTATTTTTATAAAAATGGTTTGGGTAAGATTTTGCATGAATACATTACAACGTACATATTTAATAGCAAATTTACGTAACTACCAATTATTCTATCAATAATAAAGAATATAACATAAATATACAAAGAACTATGTTATGCAATAATAACGATTAAAAGGATATAGATAAGTAAACATGTGACAAAATAAATAACAATAATGAAAATTTTCATGAAATAACAAAATTAAATGAAAAAAGGGGAAGATATATTTAAACTCTAAATAATTATTATAACAAAAAAAATAAAAAAATGATATTTTTGTAAAACAATTAATAAGTATAACAATATAAAAAAATTATAATATAAATAATAAATATATAATTTAATACATATAAAAGAATAATACATAACAAATAATATATAATAATTTTTGAATAAAGATATTTTAAAAAATATAATATAAATAATATAAGTGAAACATATTATATAATATAAATAAATTTTATATAAAAATAAGATTTCATATGACATTAATATAGAACTATATAATATATATAAGATTTTAAAAACATAATATGCTAACTAATGAATAAATTACAAATAATATAATAAAATAATATTAAACCAATAGGATGATAACTAATAATAATTTAAAAGAATAATACATATAAAATATATATATATATATATATACAAATCTTATACTATTAATCAATTAATATACAAGTAATAAAAAATATAGAATATTATTTATGAGAAAATAATTTTAATACAATATTAAAATAATTTAAAATGGACTGAAATAAATTTTTTTTAAAAAGACAGGGATTGAATAGCAATTAAAATAGATATAAAAGGACTAAATCAAAACACGGGTTAAACTACAAGAGTTAAAATGGCAATTATGCCAAATTTTAAAACGACAACGTTTTGATTCTAGCCTTCAAGGAACCCGAGGGACTAAATTGGAACAAAAAAACAAAATTTAAGGCTAATTTAATAAATAATGAAAATTCAAATTGGACCAAATTAAAAACATTAAAATAGCGGAAGGACCAAAATGGAAATTAGACCATTTAACAAAAATGCGCGGATCCTTCCCGGGTATTCGGGTCAACGAGCGGATCCTTACCCTAAACGACGTCGTTTTAGGCTTATTAAATTAAGCGAAAACGGTGTCGTTTTAAACATGTTATAAAGGTCAATTTTCTGACCAAAAATTCATTTGGCTTCCGTTCTAAAAAAAAAATTCTGAATTCTCTCTCAATCCCTCTTCCCCTGTGCTAGGGTTCGGTCATCGGGACCATGGAGACCTCCATCCCACGCGCCATACGCGTCACCACTGATGGTGGCTGGAGGTCCAAAACCTCAGTTTTTTTCACGCAGGTAAACCCCTTTTCTTTTATCTCTTTTTTACAGCATATTTACATGCGTAAATACATCGAAAATAAAAATAAAATAGAAATAAAAATATCACCTCTGCGAAAAATTTTGTATTTTATTTCTCTGGATTTTTTAATATATTTTTTTTGTATTCTCTTTGTTTTCTCTCCGCATCTCTCTGTGTCTCTGTTTACAGGTTTATGGGTTTTTATAACCCGAAATAAAATGAAATAAAAGGAATACATATATTCTTGCCATTTTTTACTGCGATTCCTTCCTTTTCTGTGCAGGTCGAAGGCGGAGAACACGGCGATGAGGCGCGTTGATCCCGGCGTGACTCGCGGACTGAGGCGCGATCGAAGGCTGGTGGCTGCGACGATTGCGCTGGACTCCTGCTTGCGGCGCCTAGGGTTTCCAGAAACCCTAGGCCTGTGAGATCATTTACTTCTTGGGCCTTTTGGGCCGTGTGTTGTTTGAGTCTGGGTAGGGTGTTTAGGATCTGGGTCAACTGTTGTTTTGGGTCAGGTAATCTATTTAGGTATTGGGTCACGGGTTTAAGTATTGGGCTCGGGTAGTTTAGGGTATTTGGGCTAAATGTAACGAGCTTTTGGTTTATTATTTTTGGGTTTTTGTAAAAAGGACTGTATAAAAATGGACAACTATTTATTTATTCTTATTATTTGGCTTTTGTATGAATGGAATGGGCCCGGGCACAAATGGGTCACTACATCATGTATACTATATAAAAAGAAACCAAATCCTAAGTCCCATACCACAATTCGGTATGTTAGCCAATTATTCAAGTCTTTGTATCATCCGGTACCCAGACCCAGTGATCAGGTCGGGCCTAGGGTGTTACATTTTGTACTTTAATATTTCATATGCCCTAAACTTGAATCAATTAATCTATTCATTAACACACATTTCAAGCTTACCAATCAAGCATATCATCTCAACTTCATTCCATGCCATTTCACATACCAAGTCTATAGATATAATTCATCACACTCTTTAACACAATCAAATACATATATGCTCGACAACAAGTATGATTCAAGTCACCAAATCAACATGTTAAGTAAAGGTTAAAGCAAGCTTGTCATAAGTAAGCATGTTTACATACTAAGTTGTGACACAAGACACTTTATATACATGCCACAATCTACGACTCAAAATGATCAAAAGCTACCAATTCGGTGATAGAATAGTATGAGCTTTAGGTGATCCGGCTTGATGTGTTTCGCAAGGTAATGATCTACAAGGAAAAGGGAAAACAAACGGGTAAGCATATAAAATTCTTAGTAAGCTCATATGGAAACTAAAACTTACCTTAATCATTTAAGCAGAAACAATTAATCTATAGCTACCAAATTAACTTCCTTGACACTTGAATGCATATCTATACATGTAACATCACCACAAATCGAATACATTAGTTATGTTCTCGAATAGTAATATCATCAACATTTAAAACATAATCATATAGCAATATATATGTCAAGTATCATCAATACCGTTTCATTTTCAATTCATGATTAAAATTTTGTTTTCAATCAATTGAACATCGCCCGATGAAACTATAGTAAAATAAACTCGAATACACG
Source organism: Gossypium sturtianum (assembly GCA_025698515.1). NCBI lineage: Eukaryota > Viridiplantae > Streptophyta > Magnoliopsida > Malvales > Malvaceae > Gossypium > Gossypium sturtianum. The sequence goes on from CM046954.1 coordinate 36,712,208, forward strand.
AGAATGTAATCCTCACACAAGCTGATAGTATTTTAGGGTTGCTCACACAAGCTGACATTATAATCGGATTGCTCACAAAAGTTGACATTGTATCGAGGTTACCCGTCTGGGCTAAACCTACGGTACATATAATTCGGGAATCTGCAACAAATGCTAGATCTCGGAACAACATGTAAATCCCTGATCAAATACATATATAACCTTAATAGCATGTCATACATATCCTAACATTTTACTAAGTTCACTCGAGCATCATTTATGTATAAATGACATTATCAATTTCTGTACACAATTTCATTTCTCATACAAGACATATATTTAGTCAACAATCTCATGTACAACCTGTTCTATTTCCATATAACCAATATTCTTATGAATTTACAATTCAATCCATTTCGAGCAAATTAGTGCCAAATTCACTAATTCACTTCAATCTAACATATAAATGAAATAGAACCCAAATCAACATAGAATATAATTAAGTAATAAGTTCCAATATGAACTTACATGGTCAAAACAACAAACAAATTGAATCTTTAGAGACTAATCGATAATTTTTGTTTTCCCTCCAATTTGTTCCAATTCTTGATCGATCATTGTCGAAAGCTTAAAACCCTTGAAAGTTTTTTTTCTTATTCACTTATGATCGGTTGAAGAAGAAGAGAAATTCTCTTTTATTCGACCATCGAATTATAAATATACTGATATTAATATTAAATTTAGTTAATTAATTAATTAAACTTAACATTAATCAAATTTATAAATTCTTAATCCTACCGTCCACTACCACCTCCTGAAAATGATTTATTTATCATTTTAGTCCTTAGGTTAATTGCAATTTAAGTCCCTAAATCTTTGGCCAATTAAAAACCTATTAGTAATAAGACTTGTATAATTTAGTCCATGTATCCTAATTAAGCAATTAATAAACAAAATTGAATGAGTAAACTTTAATATTCATTTATACTAATTCCGTAAATATTCTAATTTAATATTTACAGTCTTGATTTACGAAAATGAAATTCCGAAACTGTCTTTTTTGACACCACTAGAAATTAGACCGTTACAATCGTGATGTAATTTAACGAATAAAAGCCTTAAAAAAAGAAATTATTGAAATTGTCTTTTATACTCAATTTAATACTAAATAAAAGATTCTTTTGACAAAACTACAAAATTTTAAAAAGAATATATATTTTGATAGAAAATAACAAAACCATTCGACTTTTCTTTTTCCATTTTTATGAACAAATTAAATTAAATAGATCCTGTTTTATTTGTATAAAAACTAAATTAATTTATTTAACAATAGAAAACTAATTTAAATTAAAGGTAAATTACATTTAAGGTCACTAAACTATTAGTAAATTTATGTTTTGGTCACTCAACTTCAAAATATTACAAAATGATCCTTAAACTATTCAAAAATTTTCATTTAAGTCACTAGATAGTTAAAATTGTTGTTGTATAACCTTCTCTGTTCGTACTGCCTACTCCAATCTAAAGCTCTTCTTCCTCTTATCTTCTATAGTTCAATTTTTTTTTTAATGAAACAACTTTAAACATCACGAATCTACGAATCAAAATCCAAACAATGTCTTCTTTGATTTTCGACATTGACCATCAAAATGACTTGGATCTAAGATATGTCTTACTTGTTGATGGATATTGATCTACTGTAGCGATCATCGAATCATCGCTTAAAGCTCGTTAGTCAAATTAAAAAAAAAGAACTTAACATCATAGTAACTTAAATAAAAACTTTCGAATAATTCAATAACTTAAATAAAAACTTTTGAATAGTTTAATGACCGTTTTGTAACTTTTTGAAGTTGAATAACCAAAACGTAAATTTACTAATAATTTAGTGATTTTGGCGTAATTAACCCTTAAATTAATATTATATACAAATTAAATCGAAAAAAAAAAATCATTATTCGGGTGAGTTTTGTCTTTCAACAATCAGAACACAACAAGACATGGACCAAATCTATCTTCTTTTTCTTCGGTTTTATCCATTTTACCCTTTTTCTAGGATATTTATATATTCCCTGTCTTAAATTCCTCAACCATCGTCATTAAGTAAAAAACCTATTTCAAGAATTAAATTAATTTGAAAAAAACAAAAACAAAAAACAGAGGACATCCTCCACACTCATCTGCTCAAACAAGGTAAAAAAAATAGTACATACCCTTTTTTTTTTTCCATTTTTTTGTTTAATATTTATCTATATTTGATTGAGATGTTTTTTGGGGGAATTTTTTTTCATGGTGATTAGGTTTAGGGTTTCTTTTGGAGTAAAGTAAAAGTTCACACGAAGATGCCGCAGCCACCCCAAATGATTCCTGTCATGCCTTCATATCCACCTACTAATATTACTACTGAACAGATTCAGAAGGTGTGTATATTTATATTTTTTTTTTCTTTTTTTCGTTATTATCCATTTATTGTGTTTAATGTTAGTATGTTATAGTTATGGGGTTGTTGAGGAAGGAGATGTTGATCTCGAACTTGTAAATTTTTTGGGTAATCTTTAGTTATGTATGAGATAGAAGAAACCCTTTTTTTTATCTGTTCCAAAAGAAAAACAAATGAAGCCCTTTTGTTGGATTTTATGAACATAACGTTTATGACATGGAAGAGTTGATTGTGCTTTTAATGGTAGTTATTTGGGATAGAATGGTGGTTGGTATTCATTTTGAAAAGGTGCGATAAAATTGACGAGTGAAATAGAGAAATGAAAGGAAGTTATTGGTAATGCGGAGCGATATAGTTGGACCATCTTGAATGGTAAGTTGCGTATGGCGTAACAAACAGTTATGCTTGATGTTGGGGGAGAATGAACAGTGTTTTTGCCCTTTTCGATTTGATTCTCAGTTTTGATTCTTTAATGCAATGAAATATTTGTTTCAACCCAATGATTTGAAAACAAAAACCGATAGATCTGCTCAAAGGCATACTTGAAATCCAGCTATTCTTTCTATTCAGCAACTTCTTATTGAAGGGGCTATCCTTTCCTTGGTTCGGTCCTTTTTTCTGTTGTGCCTAAACTCTAGAAAAACCATATATGGTGTAATGTATGGCTTTACTGTTTCTGTTGTTTTTGTCTGTTTTCATTATTTGTTGTGTGTATTCACAATATCTTTCACTTAATGCTTAAAAATGGAGTATATTATGATTCATTAAGTTCTTGTGTTTTAAATTTCATTCTTACCAGTACCTTGATGAGAATAAGAAGTTGATTTTGGCAATTTTGGACAATCAGAATCTTGGAAAACTTGCTGAATGTGCGCAGTAAGTGATTTATAAATTTCAGTTTCTTCTTTTATCTACCTTAGTGGCGCATGCAGCATCTTTAAGTTAATGTTTGAGGTTTATTATATATGTTTGCTTTAAGTTGGAAGTGGCTTGTTGAAAGTGCTAGATGCCGTAGGATGTATTATGGTTCACGTACCTCTAACTGAAATATTTAATGTTACCGTCAATTAGTTGTAAATTCTTCCTTCCTAGATAATTGTGTGTGTTTTTAGTTGAAAGTGGGACTCGAATCGAGAGTTTCCTAGATCCAAACTGGGATGAGTCTTCTGCGGATATGTCTGAGCCTTGTAATGCATATACGGATGGTAAAATCTCCACTCCAACCAAACCCGATTTGGTTCTTGTTGCCATTTATCTTGCATCAAGAGCATTTATAGCGCTAATGAATGATCACTATATTATTTATCATCTGGATACATTAGCTTGGTTTTTCTGCAAATGTGCTATCAAGGATTCGTGATGGAAACCAAGTTTATTGTATCGGTTTTTCTTCATATACATCATTCGCACATGCATATATGCTTACATGTGCAATATCTAGGCAGTGTACCTATACAAGATTTTGATGATGTAGGTATCAAGCTCAGCTGCAAAAAAATTTGATGTATTTAGCTGCTATTGCGGATGCTCAACCGCAATCGATGCCAACAATGCCTCCTCAGGTGAGTGTTAAGATAACTTCTTTCTTCTAATCTATCTGCTGCTACACTGCTTCCTGACACATTTTCCATCATCATAGATGGCACCACATCCTGCAATTCCAACCGGAGGATATTTTATGCAACATCCTCAGGCTGCTGCGATGGGACAACAACCTGGCATGTACACTCAAAAGGTGCCATTGCAATTCAATAACCCACATCAAATGCAAGACCCTCAGCACCTCCTGCACCAACAGCATCAACAAGCCATGCAAGGTCAATTGGGAATCAGGCCTGGAGGACCCAATAATGGCATGCATCCCATGCATTCCGAGGCCAGTCTTGGAGGTGGTAGCAGTGCTGGCCCCCCTCAATCTTCAGGCCCAAGTGATGGACGTGCTGGAAACAAGCAAAACCCCGAAACCGGTGCCAATGGACAGGGCAGCACAACCGGCGACAGAGCCGAGGAGGGAAAGTGACTGTGATGGTAGGTTTCTTTTACAATAGGATTTGTATTCCTCTGGTGGTCATCTCATAGACTGTTGTAGAATTAAAATCTTCAACTTGCTCTCTAATGTAGCAGTTTAGGTAGTTTAACTCTTGTTGAGAGGTTGTTGGCATGCCAATGAATTAAACAACAGGTTGTTAAGACAACGATGGTTTTGTTGTTAAAGGAGGTGGTATATAAGAGCATGTGGTCACTACCTCTTGAGGCTGTCATTTTGTAATAACCTATAAAAGTTTGCAGCTTGTATCTAAATTGTGATCCAGTTGAAAATTACATTGCTTTTTCCTGGTTTTGCTTTTGTAAATTACTTTGTAAATCCAGGTCATGGTTGTCAGAAGAAGCTAAAAATCTGTTGGCTTATCTCATCCATTGTATTCGGCCTTTAAAAATGTTATCTTTTAGTAAAAGAGCAAAAAGCAAAACTTCATTGATTGTAAAACAAACGTATCGAGCATGGTAAAATGAGCTATAGATGCTATGTCTCTTAACAATTAAGATTAGAATCAAAGTACAAAGAAGAAAACAAAATTAACTTGAAAATTCTTTAACATATTCTTTAGATGTCAGCTTTCAATGGTGAAAATGAAGTACAGAAATCACTCTCAAACATTTGGCACGGAACCAATGTTGGAAAAGGGAAGGCCTTTTCTTTAACCTTCTTGTTCTGTGTTTTGATTTTAGAAGACCTGAGCAAGAAAAAGCAAAAACCAGAAACCGCCATGAGAGAAGACCAACAACGCCCTGTTCACCTCCATAACCACCAAAGAAACAAGCTTTTTATAACCACCAAGCTCTTCACTCATACCACCGTGTATGTCATCATCGTCTTGCTCAGTTACACCTTGGGTTACCTCTCTCACTCCTCTCCTCCACCACCACCACCACTTCCTCCGCCGCCTTCTGTTTTTCAACTCGCTAGCTTACCAACCCAACTCGACAACTTCCGAATCGCCGCTCACTGTTCCAACTCACCTCTCCCACCCCATCTCGTCTTCCCAACGATTCTTCAACGAGTCTTCAAAGGTTCCTCCCCTTACACCGATTTCCCACCACCCCACCTCCGTTACATCCTAAAACCAAAAAGAATCAGAGGTTGGGGATCTAACGGTGACGTTTTCGAGCACTTAATAAAACGAGTCAAACCCAAACTCATCGTCGAAGTGGGAACTTTCTTAGGCGCGTCAGCTCTTCACATGGTGAACGTGACTCGGAAACTCGGACTCCAAACACAGATACTCTGCCTCGACGATTTCCGTGGATGGCCGGGTTTCAGAGACCGGTTCAAAGACATTAACGACATAAACGGCGACGTTTTGTTGCTTCAACAGTTCATGCAAAATGTGGTTTATTTCAACGCAACCGGGTCGGTTTTACCCGTACCGTTTTCGACAAGATCGGGTCTAGAGAAGCTATGTGAATGGGGAATAATGGCGGATCTATTAGAAATCGATGCGGGTCATGATTTCATATCCGCTTGGGGAGATATAAACGCAGCGTATCGGATCTTGAAACCCGGTGGGGTAATTTTTGGGCATGATTATTTTACCGCCGCGGATAACCATGGGGTAAGAAGGGCAGTCAATTTGTTTGCTCAAATGAATCATCTCAATATCCGAACCGATGGTCAACATTGGGTCATTGATACTGCTTTAGTAAGGAATTTTTGATATTTTTATCCATGTAAAAAAGAATGGGAAAACTTTGGGGTTGATTGTGTAATAATGGGATTTACCTTGGCCTTCATAGTCATTCAACAAAGCAAGAATGAAAAATAATTTTTAAATTATCCATAAATTTGCTATTTGCATACACTAAATCAAACAGTTTAGGAAGGCAGAGAAGTAGAAAAAGTTTTGGTATTGAAAGACTCAAATTAAATATCAATACCAAAAAATTAAATTAAACCCAAAAATACTAATACCTAATACCATGTTATCTTCAAATCTTAAATTTCTTTCATTTCAATTTCATCGGACCGACCCAAAAATATGGATTTGGTTTTATCAAAATAAAGTTAATTTGATTTCGATTTTTAGAAAAATTGATTTATTCATTGTTATTTTTACTCTTGAATCTTTGAATAGAAAGATAGTACGTGTTGAAAAGCACACCTCCAAATAATAATAATAAATTAATAGTTATTTATTAAGTATTAATTAGTACTTCATTCATGGTAACAGAAAATGATGGACATTTCTGGCTTTTTACATGGGTCGGTGGTCCATCATATTCCTTGGAATTTAATTATTAATTGGCCAAAGATATCCAAATTCAATACTATTTGTTTTGTTGTTAGTTGTTGGAACTTGCAATAGATTTCTCAAATCTATATTTTGAGCTTAAAAGAATTAATAGTGTATTATAATAAGATTATATGATCATATAAAATTACGAGATGGAATATAAAGTGTGTTATATTATCTTATTTAATTAAAATATAATATTTACTTGTAAAATTATTTAAAACTAAATTATGTTTGTTATGAAATTTCATTGTAATATAAGTTTGTAAAATGAAGCTTGAATGAACTAAAACGTAACATAAGATCCTCGATTTCTTCCATAAGTTGATAAGTGCAAAAAAAAAAATGTTCTCTCAAGCTTGCTAAGTCAACATGAATAACTGCAAAAAGTAAAATAAAAACCAGTGACAAATATGATAGGTTTTTTTTTGTTATTATATAAATTGTGATTGAAAATGATACACTAAGTACTCTCTCAGGTTTGGATTAAATAAATACAGTTTCAAGTATGTGGAGGTAATATTGTAACACCCCTTATTAGAATAAAAGAACAACACTTAAAGATCCATTGCATGTTCCAAATGGGTCAATTACAAAAGCAATAGCTAGACGATTCAGAGAAGCATTTAATGGGCTAATCCAAGGGATATGGGTTGATTTTGAAAAAAGAAGTCCAATATTGGACCAAATAAAGATCAAGGCTTATTTAATGTTATAAAGGCAAATTGAAATGGCTATTTAGTTTTTAAATTCGCGACCTTTGCTCAGATCATCTATGGGATATATTTATCTCTTATCAAAGTCATTTAGTCGCTTTTAGATACATTATATGGTTGGTTAAGTCATATTCGTTGTATGCAACCATTTATCTCCTTCTAGATTCGTTGTATGGTTGGATTCATGCATATACTAGTTTGTTGCTTTAAATATGATTTTTTCTATTCTTGGATGGTTGTTCCAAGTATAAATAGGGGGATATGAGTCTGTAACAAACGATTTTGAACCTTATATATTTGGGGAGTATTTTCTCTTTTTGTTGTTCAACGAACTTTTTAGAACTTATTAAGATCTTTCTTATTTCATTCTAACCTATGTTTTATCACTCACAACCTTTTTTTCTTGAGTGTGGCGACTACTTTCTTTCTTATACCTTTGGTTCATATCTTTTTATAACGGGTCAAGGTTCTTTGATATTCTAGAATTTGATTTAGAACAATCCAAGGCATCCTTGTTCTAAATTGAATTTTTGGGTCTCATTATTCTTTTTGGGGTTCAAATCACTTTAAAATCACATCATTCGATATCAGAGCTTACGGTGTCTAAATCAGGTTGTTATCTATCTTCATTCGAAAAAAAAAATCAAAGGTGAAGTTACATTCTCAAAAGTGTGTTTCTACCTTATCTTAAATTTTCTTTACTTCTCATTTCTTGTAAGTTGCTTGTTAAGTTGTTCATTGCTATAAAAAAATTATTCAGGTTCATTAAGTTCAATAAAGAATTGAAAGAGGGAACTAAAGAATGGAAAATGCAAGAGAGTGTGAGATTATAAGAGGGTAAGCAAAATTTGAGCTAACACGAGTGTGAGTGTTATCATTATTGAGTGAGACACGTGAGGGAGTGGGTGAGGTAATTTTCAACATTGATTTTTTTTAATCATGTCCCAATATTAAGAAAAAGACACAAATGAAGAAGGTGGTATTCCAAATTTACAAATTCAAGCCTTAGTAGGGGAGATGAGACGAATGATGAGGGCGAAATTAGAACAACTACATGAATGATAGATAGGGTAGAAGAAAGAACATAAAGAGGGCAACCACCTATAGCTCCTAATGTGCAAAAAAGATAAAGGAATCCTAATAGATATGACTATGATGATTATTATGGCAATAATGAGGATGAAAATGATCGCGCCTCTATTGTTAATGTGGGAAGATATGGTCATGGGAATAGATGTAGAAGAGCTAGAGATCAAATTGATGACATTTTTGGAAACATTAAGATGAAGATTCCATCTTTCCAAGGCAAAAATGATTCTGAAGCGTATTTAGAGTGGGAGAAGAAGATTGAGTTGGTGTTTGATTGCCACAACTATTCTAAGAGGAAAAAGGTAAAACTAGTTGCCATTGAAGTCACTAACTATGCTATTATTTGGTGGGATCAAATGATTTTGAGCAGGAGAAGAAATGGTGAAAGGCCTATTAAGACATGGAAGGAAATGAAAGCTATCACGAGAAGAAGATTCATTCCAGGTCACTATTAAAAGGACTTATTTCAAAAACTGCAAGGCCTTACTCAAGGGTCTAAAAGTGTTAAAGATTACCATAAGGAGATGGAGATAGCTATGATTCGGGCTAACATAGAAGAGGATTCCACAAGGATGGGACAAAGTTCTGATTATTCTTTAACATGGAATTAGAATTGGAGCAAGAAGGATAGGAAACCTCAATCCAAGAACAAGTTTGAAGTTTCCAAAGACAATAAAAATGGAGACCCCCAAAACAAATGTAAAACTGAATTCCAGCCTTCTAGAAATAAAGATGTTAAATGCTTTAAATTTTTGGGAAGGGGCTGTTGAAAAAACGGGTTTGGAAAACGTGACAAAAAATAAGTTTAAGGAAAAATCAGAGTTTTAATTTTTTTCCAAAACTAGAACTTGGTTGTGATATCTGAAGTAATACACTTAATTAAAATTGTACATTGTTTATTCGTCTAGGATGAACGCTTCGACCGAGTAGTATTCTTTGCTATCCTCAAGCTCACGTCTGTTGAGTGTGGGCTCGTTTCGAATCAGAAATTTCCACAAAATTACCAGTGGGGTAATTTTACAATTTCTCTACACTTCTGGGTCAAGTTGTAAATAAGAAAAATATCTCTAGAAATCTTCTGAAATAATTTCTTCATAGAATTTTCTCTCTACAACTTCTCTTGAAATCAAGTGTGTGAAAAATAATAACCTCGTTTATCGTTCAAATACATAGAAAATAGTTACATGTTTACTACAAAATGGGCACATTTCACTATAATCTCTCACTTGCCCTAGTGCAGTAAATGTGTCATGTTTCGCGTTCCCATATCCTCAACGTGTTTGTTTAAACTCTTAGTTACAAGAGTCTTAGCAAATGGATCCACAAGGTTATCTTTAGAAGCTACTTTCACTACATCTACTATTCCTATGGTGAAACAGATATATGGACGTGTGCAAAGCATCGCATACATAAGGCTTCTAACTGTCGAAGCATATGGAACCTTACTCATATGCTCCCTTTCTTCTACTGCCTTAGGACAGTCATCCAAAGAAAGATGAAAACCATATGCAGTCAACTGAGCGCTTGGCTTTGCATCTATCACTGCAAATTGTTCTAGTACTTTATCAATGTATGAAGCTTGTGATAGAGCTATTGTTTTATTCTTTCGACCCCTAAAGATTCAAATTCCAAGAATATAACTAGCTTCACCCAAGTCCTTCATACTAAACTGTTGAGATAACCATAGTTTGATCGATGACAATTCTCCTACATCGTTTCTGATAAGTAGAATATCGTCGACATGCAAAATGAGGAAGATCATCTTTTTGTCCTTTATACGCTTATAAACACAATGTTCATCAGCTTTTTGCTCAACCCAAAAATCTTGATCGTTTGATCAAATCTTTTATTCCATGAGTAGGATGCCTACTTAAGTCCATAATGGATCTTAGCAGTTTGCAAACTTTCTGCTCCTTTCCTTTGACAATATAGACAGTAGGTTGAGCCATGTAAATGGTCTCATCAAGATAGTCATTCAAGAATGTTGTCTTGACATCTATTTTTTAGATCTCGTAATCGAGAGCAGCGACAATGGATAATAGTATGCAGATAGACTTGAACATGACTATCAGAGAGGTCTCATCGTAATCAATGCCTTCTTTCTGTGTATAACCTTTCCCTACAAGTCTAACTTTATGTGTTTCCACTTTCCCTTCCACATTTATCTTCTTCTTGTAGACCCACTTACACCCTATGGGTTTAATCCCGACCGGTAAGCTTGCAAGTTCCCACACCATATTGGATTCCATAGAATTCATCTCGGCATCCATGACCTGTTTCCAGAGCTTGGAATTCGTAACGACCCGAAAGTCCGTAATGTCAGAAAACATGATTTCAGTACCTCATTTTTGTAAACTAAAGTCATAAATAATTTTATTAAATATCTAGGGAGTTATTTCAAAAGTAAATTGAGTTTCAAATAAGTAATTTTATCGAATTAGTGATTAATTAAGGTACAAGGACTAGATTATAAAAGTAGTAAAAGTTCAATTGTTAATGAATCTTTAAGTAAAACGTGTACAAGGGACTTAACCACTATGAAAATAGTAATGGATGGTGGTGTTAAGTATATAATGAAACATGTGATAAAGTTTAATGTAAGTGCAAGTTTTAATGCCTCTAATTTATCTCCTTTTGATGTAGGTGAAGATTTGAGGACAAATCCTTTTCAAGAGGAAATGAATGATGAGAATAAATGAGAAACACTTAAAGATCCATTTCAAGTTCCAAATGGGTCAATTACAAGAGCAAGAGCTAGACAGTTCAAATAAGCACTTAATAAGCTAATCCAAAGGATATGGGATAATTATGAAAAGAAAAAGTCCAAGATTGGACCAAATAAAAATCAAGGATTATTTAATGTTTTAAAGGCAAATTGAAATGGCTATTTAGCTTCCAAATTCTTGGCCTTTGTTCAGATCATCTATGGGACATATTTATCTCTTATTAAATTCATTTAGTTGCTTTTAGATGCATTGTATGGCTAGTTAAGTTAGATTCGTTGAATGGTTGGATTCATGCACATATTAATTTAGTGCTTTAAATATGATTTTTCCTATTCTTGGAGAATAGTTCCAAGTATAAATAGGGGGATATGAGTCTGCAACAAACGATTTTGAACCTAATATATTTAGGGAGTGTTTTCTCTTTTGGTTCTTTAACAAACTTTTTAGAACTTATTAGGATCTTTCTTATGGTGTTCCAACCTATGTCTTATCACTCAAAACCTTTCTTTTCTTGAGTGTGGCGACTACTTTCTTTCTTATACCTTTGGTTCATATCTTTTTATAGGTAACAGGTCAAGGTTCTTTGATATTCTAGAATCTGATTTAGAAAGATCCAAGGCATCCTTAATTCAATCATTTAAGCAAAATACCATATCCACATGCCAATTTCTAACCATTTTAACAATACATATACATTATACAACACATCACTTTTACTTTGTTACCTATGACAATTACTATATTTTAACCATTTGACCATTTGGTACCTTCTCATTACATTCAACCTAATATCATATACGCATATCAAACTCATTTCAACTTCAACAATTTCAAAACATAGCATATACATTACCATTTAACCATGTCAATTAACCATTACTAATATAAATATAAACATAATCACTTAATATACAAAACTGACTCGAAACCTAGGTACATGCCATATATTAAAATGAAAATGACTATACAAACATTTCTGAGTCAAAGACTGCTAGCTGGATGTTTAATCATGTCACGGGGCATCGAGACCGTCCTAAGCCTATTCACGAAATAAACAAATCATACACTAAGTGGTAAATCTCAGTGATACTTTCATGATTCAAGTCATAAAATGACATACTCACTATAAGAATTCAATCAATATATGCTATAATTCAACCATATCAATTTACATGTTCAATACTTAAATATCATTCTCTTACACCATTTCAATTGATGATCAAACTAAACATTTTATACTATACATTTTATCAACAAAGATGTAATAATTTCTATTTCCATTTCATATATTCATGTATGCATCAATATGACATTCAATCTCATTTTCATCCAATAGTATTTAATCATTCATTTGACGGTTCAGTTCTCTTTCTTGAGTTTATTGACTTGTTCAAATTCGATTCAGCCCCCAGAGCTCGTTATAACCGGTTCGCATGATTTTTCACATGCTGTCATTTTCCACATTTCACATATATACAAGCATATTAATTCAATCACATATATCTCAATTATCATATAACCAAATCATATTTTTTATAACCCTGTTAACCAGACACAGACTTTGAATGAATACACAAATTTATTACTCTATCATCTCAGGTTGCCCAACAACGATGACCATTGGAACATGTACATACTACCACCCCAGGTTGCCCGACAATGATGACTTTCACAATCTGATTATTTTCATATTGAGTTGCCCGACAACGATGACTTTCATAATCTGATTATTTTATCATCTCGAGTTGTCTGAGAATGACGACTATTGGCATATGTACATTCTACCACCTCAGGTTGCTTGGCAATGATGGTTTCAAATCATTATACCTGACCCTATGGCATGCCAACTATATCCGACCCTATCTGAACAGCTAATGGAGTAACCAATGTCCTGATTACATTATATAATCCAATTCATATATCATCATTCTCAATTCATCTCATCATCAATACATATATACATCCAATGCCACATAACATAAGTCACAGTGTTATCATCATCTGTAACATCCTAAATTTACGGGCCTATACATTTAGTGTAGGGATAGGTTTACTATGTTAATTTAATTGATAGAGGTCTAAATTTGGGCTTAGAATTAGGCAAAAAGGCCCATATTAGAGTGGCATCATTAACAGTTAAAAAGGAACAAGTTTTGGGTCGCAAGGAGCCCATGTTTTAGGCCAAATTCGGCACTTTAAATGAAGAGAGGGTGACGCCACACACAAGGAATTAGGGGCCCAAGTATTAAGTTTAATGAAGCCCAAATATTTTAATTTAAGTGAGTTAAATTTGGCATTAGGGATTAGTAGAGGTGGACGGCTACAAGGCTATAAAATAGGAGAATTTATGTGGATTTTTAAGTGATAATATCATAGATAAAAAGGATAAAAGTTAGGAGCTTATCTCAAGAGGAAGTGTTGGCCGAAAATCCACCACCTAGAGGAGTGTAAAATTAAGCTCTTGCATGGCAAGGAGGGTGCCGAATTTCTCCTCTCTTTTAGCTTGAATTTTAAGGGCATTTTTTCGGTTTTTAGCAAGTATGTGCCAAAATATCTATAAATAGGGGCTAGCTCCTTGATTCTCGACATTTGAAAACCCTAAATTTCTCTCCCATTGTGCCGAAATTCCCTAGCCTCTCCCTCTCTAATTTATTTTCTCCAATTTCTTTAAAAGCCGAAACTCTTCTCCACTTTATCCTTCTTGTGCCGATTTCTCTAGGAAGCCGAAGCATCCATAGTCTTTTCTTCTATTCATCCTATTTGAGAATTAGTTCTATACTTCCGGCATTTAAATCTTCCATGGGCATTGCCGAATCCTCTCTCTAGTGCTAGCCGAATCTCCTATGCTAAGGTAAGTGTTGATTTTTGATTAGTTCTCATGATCTATTCCCGGTTTTTGAAAGGCAAAAGCCAAAAGCTAATAGTTTAATGGTTTTATGATGGGCGGCAATTCGGGATTTGAAGGAAGCTTAGTCGACTAGACCTAAAAGCCGAAAATCATAAGTCTCCAATTTCGGGATTTCAAGGTAAGAGTATTTGTTTATTTATATATATAAAATCGGGTAGAATACTAACCATGGCCGAATATAGGAGAGGCCTATTTTCGCAATTGTTTCGACTTTTAAGCAATGCTATAGATTGAGGATAATAGATCCAGATAGCAAGGACATCGACTAAGAATATTGGATTTCGCAATATCAGGTGTGTAATTCTCCACACCATCTCGATCTGTTTGATTAGTATATAATTATAAGTCTTATATGTTTTGTTAAATGTCGAAATCCTGGTATAATGACGGAAACCCAAAGAGGGTAAAAGCAAATCACCAGGTTAGTGAATGCTCTGATTAAATGATTTAAGAATATTGATTATTTGTGATTGCATGGGTTGGGTTGATGAAAGGAGGAAGTTATATGTTGTAGCAGTTTTTACCGTGATCTGCTGTAGCGGTTCCTTACCGTGATCTGTTGTGATCTGTCGTAGTGGCTACGGCCATGATCTGATGATGAGCAGCACGACTGCCATCAAGGCGTGTAGCGGTGTGGGTTGATTGTATAAATCCCCAATGGTGTGAATGGCTGGTACGGGGGCGTGTAGCGGATGGACACCTAGGATATGGGTTGGGCTTTGCATATTATTTTTGTTACATATATTTTGATTATTCTGTTTTATGGGGCTAAAGCCCAAATCTAATGGTGCATGAGGGTTGCACACCGAGTCTCATGACTCACCCTTTAATTTTAACCATCTCAGGTGACACTTAGGGTATCGGACCGGGCTGGAGAGGAGAGCAACGTGGCCATGCGATGAGCTTTGAGAATTCAAACAAAAGACTTAGTCTACTTTTTTTTATTTTCATTTAATTAATGGGTTCAGATTTCCTTGTAATAAGGCCATGGGCCACTAGACTACCATTTATGTCTTGGGATTTTGTTGGGCTTTTATTACTGGGTTTTAAGTTTTACGTTTTCAATTAAGTTAAGACCTGCATGAAATTTCGGTTTTTATTTAAAATCTACCAAGATAATTGGTTACTTAATATTTTATACTTTAATGAATTATTAAGCTTTCGAAATAAAGGTGTAAACCTAGTAATTGTTTTCCAAAATGCGACATGTTATGTAAAATCTTTTATGTGACATACTAGATCCGGTTGTAGCGTTTGGGCCGGGTTTGGGCTGTTACAAATTAGTATCAGAGCCCGGTTCAAAACTCGGCTCTGAGGGTTTTTTTTGGTCTCAAAACATTTTCTAAAGTTGGGTTTTCGAATCATACATATTTATACAGGTCTGTTAGCTCAGCATGGCACCTGCGTCTCCGGCCCAAGTCCGCCAGGTAAGTATTCTGAACCATTGTGTGATATAATATATGTGGGCTTGATGGGCTTTATGGGACGTAGATTAGTTAGATTAGAACTTGATGGACTTTAGGCCTAGCTGAAACAACTCTTAAAATCTCATAAGACTTAACTTCACTAAACAAACCCGTGAACGAGCCGCAAGACTAGGGTGTGGTAACAAGCATACGCATGTTCAGGATTGGATCGGAAGAGCACGGTATTTAAGCGGTCCTAGCGACTCACCTCCTCTTCACTAGAATCCTACCCAGTGCGTGGTGACTATTCACCTTAGTTACGAGGACTTGTTGATGGGCTAAACCTTATAATTAAAACCCGAAAGGGACCACCACCCTAGTTCGAAAAAAAAGAAAGAAAATTTCTCAAGTTTTGCAAAATTTTCAAAATACGTTTGATTTGTGAAAACTACCAACTTGACCATGAATTTGTAAAATACCTATGTTTTGAAAATCTACCGAAAATCTCATGTTTATAAGAGTAACCTGGACCATGAAACTAGATTTTCCCAAAAAGTACCTGTTTGAAAAAAAAACAACAACAACAACAACAACATCGAAATATCCACGGTTAGAAAAAATTACCAACCTACCCTCGTTTTGTCAAATAACCAAAATACCCCTAGTTTGTACAATTACCAAATTACCCCGATTTGTAAAATTACTAAATTGCCCCTCGATTTCAAAATTACCGAAATACCCGGATTTCAAAATTAAGAAATACCCCAGATTTCAAAATTACCAAAAATACCCCAGATTTCAAAATTACCAAAATACCCCGGATTGTAAAATTACGAGAATACCCTCACTTCACGAAATCAACAAGGAACTTTATTATGAAAAATTACGAAAAAAACCCTCTGTAGGATGAAATTACGGAAATACCCTAGGTAGTGATCAACGAAAAACACTTTTACGTGAAGAATGTAAGTGCTTGGATGATTTTTGTATGATGTATGTGTTTTATTTTAGTTAGAGGTTACAAACTTGAGATTGTATTGTGAATGCGAATTCGAAAGAACCACTCTTAAAACTATTATTCATAAGGTCATTTAGTGGTTAACTAGTGAAAGAAAACTAATAATCCATAAAATTCTTAATCGGATAAACGTGAATCGGTAAAATGAGTACAAGGGGATGAGGACGCTCTAGATGCTAACATCAAAAGTGCGTGCTCTACCATAGTATACTAAGTGTTTCTTTTGGCTTTAGAATCGGAGTCGTGACAAAAAGCATAGTGGTGAGACTTGGGTAGTACGATTAATAGTTAGTTAGAAATTTCGAGGATGAGAAATTTCTTTAAGAGAAGTAGAAGCAGTAACATCCTAAATTCTGGGCCTATACATTTAGTGTGAGGATAGGTTTACTATGTTAATTTAATTGATAGAGGTCTAAATTTGGGCTTAGAATTAGGCAAAAGGCCCAGATTAGAGTGGCATCATTAATGATTAAAAGGAACAAGTTTTGGGTCGTAAAGAGCCCATGTTTTAGGCCAAATTCGGCACTTTAAATGAAGAGAGGGTGACGCCACACACAAGGAATTAGGGGCCCAAGTATTAAGTTTAATGAGGCCCAAATATTTTAATTTAAGTGAGTTAAATTTGGCATTAGGGATTAGTAGAGGTGGACGGCTACAAGGCTATAAAATAGGAGAATTTATGTGGATTTTTAAGTGATAATATCATAGATAAAAAGGAGAAAAGTTAGGAGCTTATCTTCAAGGGAAGTGTTGGCCGAAAATCCACCACCTAGAGGAGTGTAAAATTCGACTACTGCATGGCAATGAGGGTGTCGAATTTCTCCTCTCTTTTAGCTTGAATTTTAAGGGCGTTTTTGGTTTTTAGCAGTAGGTGCCAAAATATCTATAAATAGGGGGGGCTAGCTCCTTGATTCTGACACTGAAAACCCTAAATTTCTCTCTCATTGTGCCGAAATTCCCTAGCCTCTCCCTCTCCAATTTTTTTTCTCCAATTTCTTTAAAAGCCGAAACTCTTCTCCACTTTTTCCTTCTTGTGGCGATTTCTCTAGGAAGCCGAAGCATCCATAGTCTTTTTTTCTATTCATCCTATTTGAGAATTAGTTCTATACTTTCGGCATTTAAATCTTCCATGGGCATTGTCGAATCCTCTCTCTAGTGCTAGCTGAATCTCCTATGCTAAGGTAAGTGTTGATTTTTGATTAGTTCTCATGATCTATTCCCGGTTTTGAAAGGCAAAAGCCAAAAGCTAATAGTTTAATGGTTTTATGATGGCGCAACTCGGGATTTGAAGGAAGCTTAGTCGACTAGACCTAAAAGTCGAAAATCATAAGTCTCCAATTTCGGGATTTCAAGGTAAGAGGATTTGTTTATTTATATATATAAAATCGGGTAGAATACTAACCATGGCCGAATATAGGAGAGGCCTATTTTCGCAATTGTTCCGGCTTTTAAGCAAGGCTATAGATTGAGGATAATAGATCCAGATAGCAAGGACATCGACTAAGAATATTGGATTTCGCAATATCAGGTGTGTAATTCTCCACACCATCTAGATCTGTTTGATTAGTATATAATTATAAGTCTTATATGTTTTGTTAAATCTTTGAAATCCCGGCATAATGACGGAAACCCAAAGAGGGTAAAAGCAAATCACCGAGGTTAGTGAATGCTCACGATTAAATGATTTAAGAATATTGATTATTTGTGATTGCATGGGTTGGGTTGATGAAAGGAGGAAGTTATATGGTGTAGCGGTTTTACCGTGATCATTGTAGCGGTTCCTTATCGTGATCTATTATAGCGCCTGCCGCCGTGATGCATTGTAGTGGCTACGCCATGATCGATGATGAGCGCACGATCGCCATCAAGGCATGTAGCGGTGTGGGTTGATTGTAGAAATCCCCAATGGTGTGAATGGCTGGTACGGGGGCGTGTAGCGGATGGACACCTAGGATATGGGTTGGGCTTTGCATATTATTTTTGTTACATATATTTTGATTATTCTGTTTTATGGGGCTAAAGCCCAAATCTAATGGTGCATGAGGGTTGCACACTGAGTCTCGCGACTCACCCTTTAATTTTAACCATCTCAGGTGACACTTAGGGTATCGGACCGGGCTGGAGAGGAGAGCAACGTGGCCATGCGACAGAGCTTTGAGAATTCAACAAAAAGACTTAGTCTACTTTTTTTTATTTTCATTTAATTAATGGGTTCAGATTTCCTTGTAATAAGGCCATGGGCCACTAGACTACCATTTATGTCTTGGGATTTTGTTGGGCTTTTATTACTGGGTTTTAAGTTTTACGTTTTCAATTAAGTTAAGACCTGCATGAAATTTCGGTTTTTATTTAAAATCTACCAAGATAATTGGTTACTTAATATTTTATACTTTAATGAATTATTAAGCTTTCGAAATAAAGGTGTAAACCTAGTAATTGTTTTCCAAAATGCGACATGTTATGTAAAATCTCTTATGTGACATACCAGATCCGGTTGTAGCGTTTGGGCCGGGTTTGGGGTGTTACATCATCATTTTGTATCACAAACCATTTATCAAATATATCATACTTTTTTCTACTTTATTCAATTCAGTCCAATGTCCCAATATTTAATGTTATTCAATGCAAATAAATTCATACGACAATCATAGGTTTACCTCGATAGTCAATCGTGCCTTCAATATGTATATGCATATAAATATAATGATCTTGAATCATAAAAGTACAAACTGAATCCTTGCGCCACTCGTAGATGGCTATATCTTTTCCTTTCCCTCTCGATGGCCCTACGTCGCCTTTAGCTATATATGATGATTTAATAAATAAACGATATCAAATTTCATCCAATTCGTATTCAAATACAAAGTCAAGCATATTTTATATTTTATTCAATTTAGTCTTTATACTTAAGATATGCATATATTTTGATATTTAGCATCAAATCAAAATCTAATTTCACATTTTTTTCATTAGGGACCCTATACTATCTATTCATAGCAAAATTTCATAATATATTTTCAATTTATTCAATTTGGTCCCTAATGTTACAAATTTAATTAACAAATTGTTTAGCTTTACTATTTAGTCATTATCATGATTTAAGCTTAATTTGTATCAATTTTAAGCCTAATTCATCAATTTCTCAGTAATGGCAACTTGCTAAAAACTTAACAATTGAAAACAAATGATACATGGGCTAGCTAGATCAAGCTCTCATGATCATAAATCTATAAAAATCAAAGAAAAATGACTTAGGGACTTACTTGAATTGATGGTCGAAAGTTAGCTAAAGGTTGAAGCTTTTCTTCTTTTGTTTTAATTGTGGATGGTGGAGAAACTAAAGAAGATGATGATATTTCTCATCTTATTCCACTAAATTTAATATTTATGCCATAATTAACATTATTTAATCTTAATTAATTAACTTAATTATGGTTTAATTATAATAATTTAATTATTAATTAAACTAAATGGAAATTTTATCATCATCCACTAACTATAAGAAAATAATGGTTTAATTACCATTTTAGTCCTTTGGATAATTGCCATCTAGGTCCCCAAGCTATTTCTTAATTAAAACTCAATAACGATTGTACTTTTACAATTTAGTCCCTAAGCTTTAATTAACTATTTTTTCGGCTAAACTACTTTACGGATCTTTATTGTATTTTTATATTAACTCCGTAAATATTCTTATTTTATATTTACGGACTATATTTATGAAAATAAGGTTCCGAAATCACATTTTTTTGACACTACTAAAAATTGAATTGTTACAATTACGAGGTGATTGAAAAAGAACATCTTACTTAGGTTAAACACAAGTGTCTTTCAAGCACTCTCTCTTTGAAAAATCCAAGAACAAATTAAACCGCTTGTTTAAGGGAATTGATTCACTCTACAAGGTTTTGGTCTAGAAAAATGTATTGCAATGTATGACGAACAAGAAACATGAAAAAGGAAGTAGAACAAGGAAGGAGCTAGAAATTAGTTTCTGGACCGAAATTTGAGTTATATATCTTTATGAGAGTTATAATGTAATTTTATCATTGTATTAGCTTATATCTTTTGTAATTTTCAAAAGGTTAAATTAAAATTTTATCATTTTTAGGACCCCAAATGCAATTTGATCATTTACTAATTTATAATTTTATAAAATATAAAAGGAGGGATATAATATTTTCCCATTTTGTTCATTTAACTAACAAATAAGGAGTAATATAAAGATTGCTATGATAACTTTTACCAAGCTTGAAATTATATAAATGAATATAAGTAGGGACCTAGCTAGATCATGGTTGAACCCTTAGGCCCTACCAATGCAGTTGGGTTCTTTAATTCACATCATAAATGATTCACATGTTTCCAAAAACTATTAAATATTTTACAAGTTTGTTTTTTTTTTTTTAAGAATTTTGAATATTAACATAAATGGCACTTTTAAGTTTTTATGTTTTCTTCATGTTATCTTTAAATATATTGTCCCTTTTTTTTATTTTAAAAAATTTGAAAGCATAATCATCGTTTTTATTCGAGTGAAGTGAATTTTTAACAAATTCCTAAAATAAAATAAGATTAAATTTTATTTGAATCAAATTAATTTTACATTATAATTTTTCTTTTCTTTAAAAATATATAATAATAAAAACACGCAACCGACGTAAGCAACCGCGGCACCGTGCAAAACAAAGGTTAAATTCTTTTTCCAATCCCTATACTTGTTAAAATTTGGATAAATTACATTAGTAGTCACTAGATCCAAGCCGGTCGGGTTTATACAAAATTTTAGGCCCATTTTTTAAGCTCGGACTTGACCTGAAAATGGACCTAAATTCTTTCCAAGCCTTACCAAAATTAAAAATGTTACCTGAGTCTGACCCAACCGACTCATATTAATTTTTTTATATTATTTTTATATAATTTTTTTAAAAAATATAATACATCGAATACACTAAAAGCATTAAAATGAATGTTTTTAAATAAATTAAAAATACATTTAAAAAAGTTTTCATACTTAAATAATACTAAGATAGTTACAACTTAGCAAGTAAATGCCTCTAAAATAGTAATAAAATTAATAATAAAATAAGAGTTATACAATATCAAAATAATAATAAAATAGTAGTAATATAATAATAAAATGGCAGCAAAATAGCAACAACAAATAACAAAAGAAAAGAAAGTATAAGTTGATTTGGGCTGGGTCGGGTAAAAAGATCTTACCCGAGACCCGGTTTGTTTAGAAAATAGGCCATATTCTTGTATCCAAGTCCTCCCACTTTTCGAGTGGACCTTTGGGCTTGGGTGGGTTGCTCGATTCATGATCAAGTTTAGTAGTCATTCAACTATGTTTTCTTCTTCTTCTTTTTTTGTCACTAAACTATTCTATTTTATCTTTTTTTGGTCAGCCAACTATATTAAATTTTTAGTTATTTTTATTTTTACATTAGCCAAATTGTGACAATAGAAAACAAATTTATAGATGTGGAAATTTATAATTTTTTGAAGTTTATTAAATAATATTAATTTAAACCCTAAAATCAAACTTTTTTTAGATGAGTTGGAAGTAGAGTATGTGTGGGTTTAAGGATCAGTGGATGAATATAATTAGAAGTGGTGTTTGCTATTGTTAAAGGTTTATTTTACTTGTTATATATTTATATTGATCATCATGCCACCAAATTTTTATTTTAAAAAAGTTTTCTAATTTTATTTAACAAAAATCTTTTGATGATATATCATTTATCAATTATATTTTAATTATTTAATCAAAAAAATAAGTTTGAGTTTTTTTACAGGTTACCTTCAATTGGATTAGATCAGTCAATTAAATCAAAATTTGGTTTGAAGAAAGATTTTAGAGTAATTAAGGGTCTATTTGTTTCACTGAAAATGGTTTTCTAGAAAATGATTTACTTTCCTGAAAAAGTTAATATTTTCTGGTATTTGGATAGATCTATGTAAAATATTTTATGTTGTTTAACAGATTTCTTAAAAATATTTCATAAAAGTTGTTTTTAATGAAACAAACATACATTTGAGATTTTCTTATCTTTTCATTGTTTAATCAAGTTTATTTTATATCTATACATTTATATTTTACATTGTTTTTGCGTATATTAAAAAATATTTTGTTAAATTCAGGTTCATTACAAGTTATTTTTTAGTTACATGACTACGAAGTGAGCATTTTTTATTTAAAAATATGACATCAACAAAATTGATAATTTTTTTTTAACAATGTCAACAATTGGACTTGATTTTCAAATCTAAAAAGTAGAGGAATTAAATTCTCGAAAATAAAAGTACAAAGATTAAATTGCAAATTTGTGAATAGTATATAGATTTATGACATATTTTAACATTTATACTACAAAACATTTATTATTAAAATATTAATATTGAATATTTGCAATAATATGTGAAGAATATTATTTAAAATTATTATTTTTAAAATTTATTATTAAAATAAAATTGAAATATTAAATAATTTATTAAATAATAAATTATATTAATAATTTATTATATGACTAAATAAATATAAATAATTAAATATGTATGTTCGATAATATTGAAAAATATAATATTTTATATTAGTATATTAATATTTTTAAAAATAAAAATAAAAATAAATATTAATATAATAATATTAAGATTGATTTAAGTTAATTTTTATATAAAAATAAAATTACCAATAGATAAACTCTTTTCTGGAAAATAACTTACGCTTTTCAAAATAGTAAGTCATTTTAGAGGAAAAATAACTTTTTTTTTGTGAAAAAAGAAATACAAGCCAAAATTACATAAAATGATACTGACGGTAAGAGAACCCCTAATCCTGTGAGATTCGATGAAAGCCAAAGTTTACCTCGGGGGAGAATAAAAAACATATAAATCTTCCTTATTAACCAACGCCAACTTCGTTAAGTAGTCCGCAACTTGATTTTTTTCTCTAGGAATATAACACAAACTCCACTGGTTTTCTTGTGCCAAAATGCGTTGTATTCGCCTGATCAATGCAGAATTCATAGAACTGGAGGAGCTTCCTTGTATGGCTTTCACTACTTCCAAGCTGTCCGTTTGAATTATTACATTGTCATGGCCTCTACGCTAAGTGAGCTTAAGACCCTCCAGAATTCCCCAAAGTTCTGAATAAAAAATCGAGCATTTCACTAGAAATTTATTATAACAAAAAACCCAATCACCAGATTCATCACTAACTATTCCTCCCGCAGCTGCATTTCCAAATTGTAGAGAGACAAAACCATATGTATTTAACAAGAAACATTTCTCACTTGTGGGTACTCCAACAGTAGACTCAAATTGACTATCCGGAATGGTATTGACATTAGAAAAAAAATGTTTAGTCCAGTTGATCGACACTTTAACAATTTCTTCCGGGCTTCAAGTTTTCCTTTGAAAAATGATTTATTTTACATTGATGTGTAAGTTATTTTTTGTTAACTAAATTAATTTTTTAAAACAAATATAAAAAAATATAAAAAATATTTTCCGTAAAACTTTTTACATGTAAACAAACAGATCCTAAATTGTAAATTAAACTATAAAAATTAAATTTTAATAATTTATTTAATTAAATCGTTGAGATTGATTCCATCCTCGACAAACATACAACACAACAAAACATCGACCAAATCTAGCATCTTTTCTTCGATTTTATCCCATTTTGCCCTTGGTTTAGGTTATATATATATATATATATGCCTTGTCTTAAATTCCTGAATCATCGTTGTTATTAAGTAAAAACTCTATTTCAAGAATTAAATTAAATTTTAAAAAGGAACAAGAATCCCTTCATACTCATCAGCTCAAACAAGGTAAAAATAGTACATGACCTTAATTTATTTCCATTTTTTTTTAATATTTAGCTATATTTGATTTAGGGTTTTCTTTTTCTTTTTTCGTTTTTTGGGTTTTTTTTTCAGGGAGATTAGGTTTAGGGTTTCTTTTGGAGTAAGGTAAAAGCTCACACAAAGATGCCGCAGCCACCGCAAATGATTCCTGTGATGCCTTCATATCCACCTACTAATATCACTACTGAACAGATTCAGAAGGTATATATATATATATATATATATATATATATGTTTATGTTTTTTTCCCTTTTATTGTTTTTGTATTGTGTTTAATTCTATTATGATATAGTTATGGGGTTGTTGAGGAAGGTGATTCTGACCCCTAACTTCTAATTTTTTTTGGGTAATCTTAAGTTATGTATGAGATAGAAGAAGCCCTTTTTTACTTGTTCTGAAAGAAAAACAAATGAAGCCCTTTTCTTGGATGTTTTTGAACATATCTTTTATGAGATGGAAGTGTTGTTGCTGTGCTTTCTGTGAATTGATTGCGCTTTTAATGGTAGTTATTTGAGATATAACGGCAGTTTGGTATTCGTTTTTAGAAGGAATTGAAGTTATTGGTAATGCATGGCAATATGGTTATCCCTTTTGTTAAAGGCGATGTTGTTGATTATATTGGGGCTTTTGTCTGTCATTTTGTATCTTCTGTGGAGAGCTAGAAACTTGGACTATCTTGAATGGTGAGATGCATATGGCGCGTGAAATGTTCATGCTTGATGTCGAGGGAGATTGAACGGTATTATTACCCTTGTTGTTTTCATTCTCAAGTGTTTTATCTATAGATTCTTTTTGGTTCCTATTTATAGTTTCTGTCGTTTATGGCATGTGTAAATTTCTTGAAAGTCTCCTAATGTCTTTTAGATTCAATCTACGATATCCACCTTGACCTTCAATTTCTTTGCTTTTGGAGTTTCAAGGCTTAAATTGTCAGGCTAAAATAATCTCTATGTTAATTTTTGAGTTAAACATTATTTTCTCTTCTACATAATTACACTGAACGAGATTATTTATTTATTTATTTTCCATTTTGGTGAAAAAATGGTGATTTGCTGCCATTATTTTACTGGGTACCACCATGGAACTGTTATATTTTTTCCTAGAAAGTTGATATAACTTCTAATTCTTTAATGCAATGAAATATCTTTTTTGAATCTAATGATCTGAAAACAAAAACCGATAGATCTGCTCAAAGGCATCCTTGAAATCCGACTATCCTGTTTATCCAGAACTTCCTATTTATGGGGCTATCCTTTCCTCGGTTAGGTCCTTGGAATCCAAGATTGAGAAAACTTGAGAAGAATTTAAGAAGTGGATAAACTCGATAAAAACCCTAGATATTGTAATTTATAGCATTACTGTTTCTTTTGTTTTTGATTCTAAGCGATGTGTACTGTAATGATCTCATCGTCTGTAGCTATGTGTTATCCATATTCACAATATCTGTCTCTTAATGCTGAAGAATGGAGTATAGTATAAATATAATAGTCATTAAGTTCTTGTGTTCTGATTTTCATTCTTAACAGTACCTTGATGAGAATAAGAAGTTGATTTTGGCAATTTTGGACAATCAGAATCTTGGAAAACTCGCTGAATGCGCCCAGTAAGTAATTTATAGATTTCTGTTTTTTTTCCTTTTATCTACCTTAGTGGCGCTTGCAGCATCTTTAAGTTGATGTTTGAGGTTTGTAATATATGTTTGCTTTAAGTTGGAAGTGGCTTGTTGAAAGTGCTAGATGCCATAGGATGTCAGAACTGTTGCCAAACATTTGTTTCTCTAACAGCTGTTTCTACTTTTATATTGCTGTTCATTTAGCTCAAACTGAAGTTTTTATTGTTACTGTCAATTAATTGTAAATTGTTCATCCTAGATAACTGTAAGATGTTTCTAGTAGAAAGTGGGACTAGAACTGAGATGTTTCTAGATCCAAAGTGAGATAAGTCTTCCGTGGATATGTTTTGAGGCTTGTAATGCATTTACGGAAGGTAAAATCCTTACTCCAAACCCAATTTGGTGCTTGTTGCCATCTATCTTACTTGCTTCAGGAGCATTTATAGCTAATGATCGCTATATTATTTATCATCCTAATAACATTAGCTTTTGTTTTCTGCGTAATTTGCTATCAAGGATTCATGATAGGAACCAAGTTTATTGCAACAGTATGTTCACTGTTTGGCAATCATTAGCCTATGCTACAGTGTCACTGATAATGCTGTGGGTTTTCCTTTGCCTGGTTTCTGCCTCTCTCCCCTTGTCCATGTAGCCAATGATCTTAGCGGGTTTTCAACCAAGACAGTACCAGGAAGCCAGACAATAGGTTATCAAATTGATGCAATAGAAACTTTTGAATGTTAAATTGTTGCAGTTTAATTTTTATCCCATAGAATTACTCCTATTGGTCGGTTTTTCTTCCTATACATGTTTGGTTTGGCACATTCGCACGTGCACACATGCTTACATGTGCAATATTTAGGCAGTGTACGTACATATAAGATTTCAATGATGTAGGTATCAAGCTCAGCTGCAAAAGAATTTGATGTATTTAGCTGCAATTGCGGATGCTCAACCTCAATCGACGCCAACAATGTCGCCTCAGGTGAGTGTTAAGAT
Organism: Gossypium sturtianum; assembly: GCA_025698515.1. Classification (NCBI taxonomy): domain Eukaryota; kingdom Viridiplantae; phylum Streptophyta; class Magnoliopsida; order Malvales; family Malvaceae; genus Gossypium; species Gossypium sturtianum. Next base: position 36,739,267 of record CM046954.1, read on the forward strand.
AACTTGTTTCTTCTAATCTATCTGCTGTTAAACTGTTTCGTCACATGTTTACCATCATGCAGATGGCACCGCATCCAGCAATGCAACCCGGAGGATATTTTATGCAACATCCTCAAGCTGCTGCAATGTCACAGCAACCTGGCATGTACCCTCAAAAGGTGCCATTGCAATTCAATAGTCCACATCAACTGCAGGACCCTCAGCACCTCCTATATCAGCAGCATCAACAAGCAATGCAAGGTCAAATGGGAAACAGGCCTGGAGGACCCAATAATAGCATGCATCCCATGCATTCAGAGGCTAGTCTTGGAGGCGGCAGCAGTGGTGGTCCCCCTCAACCTTCAGGCCCAAGTGACGGACGTGCTGGAAACAAGCAAGAGGGCTCCGAAGCTGGTGGTAATGGGCAGGGCAGCACAGCTGGTGGGCATGGTGGCGGTGATGGAGCGGATGAGGCAAAGTGACTGTCCTAGTCAGTCATTTTGTTTGGATACCATGTGGCTGTTGATAGTAGGTTTCTCTTACAATAGGATTTGTATTCCCCTGGTGATCTTCTCATAGACTGTTGTAAAAGTTCTTCTTATTGCTCTTTAATGTAGCAGTTTAGGTAGTTTAACTCTTTTTAAGAGGTTGTTGGCATGCCAATGAATTAAAGAAACAGGCTGTTAAGACAAGGATGGTTTTGTTGTAAAAGGAGGTACAAAAGCATGTGGTTACTACCTCCGGAGCTGTCATTTTGTAATAACCTAAAAAAAATTGCAGCTTGTAATCTAAATTGTGATCCAGTCGAAGGTTCATTGGTTTTTTCCTGGTATTGCTTGTGTAAATTCCTTTGTAAATTGGCAGCATGCAGAACAGAAACGCCATGGAGGGCGAGAGTTGTCTGCTCAATATTTTGAGACTTTTAGGACCCTTCTTACTTTGATGCCTACCCTTTCTCTTGTTCTTGGGAGTGAGGTGTTCGTTCTATGAATCTTTCTAATTGTCCCCTCTTTACACTTACTTCAATGGCATCCTTGAAGGTGAGATAGTCATTCGTGGAAAAACAAATATTCAAATAGGCCTCAAAATGATTATACAGTATCATTGTGAGTGAAATAAATTTGTTAGGAAATGTATTGAAGATGGGAACTCACAGACTGAGTCAACTCATTAGTGAACTAGGCTACTAATAAATAAAGTAGATATTAGTAATGAGTAAAAGGAATGAAAATGCAATAAACAAAGTAATAGAAGACGGGAATACCCTATTCAATCCCAATTTACTATCTTACTGCTTACAATCTCTTTCAATTATACATTCCGTTGTTAATGATTTAGATTCAGTGCTAACATTATATGTGTGTCATAAATACCGCATATCTGGTTTTCAATTACCCATTTTCTACAAAATTATTCTTTACACTACATCATTAAGATAAATCTAGTTGTCACCTAGAAGACACAACTCAAAAAATTAAACCTACATTCATTACTAACCCATTAACTTATAGATTTTCTAACCACATAGTTGTGAATTAATAAACATTAGAAGGTTGGCAATCCAAGAATTAAACATAAAATATACCTCTTTTCAATCCACTTTCTACCATCCAACTTGCTCATAAGAACACTAAAAATAATCTAAAACTCATTCTACAACTAGTAGTAAAAAGGACCTATTGACTTGAAAAATTCACTCAACAACAGTGCAAATGTAAGTGAATTAAGGTATAAAATATGTAACAAAAATCCGCTCATCAACCTCACCTATGTCTTTGTGATACTGACACTTCATATAATTACTCAACATATCAATTTTCCCTTTTCCTTTACTTTCAATACACTACATCAAATCACATTGTAATTGCAATTCAATTGATGTCAACATTTTTCTCTAATTAATTTCTTATTAAATATTAAAAAAAATTCATAAATAAATTAATCACATAAACATGTTATAACTAGTCTAATATAATTTTATATTTAGATTTTATTAGGTAAAGTAAAAATTCTTGATGTACTTACAATCAAACGCTTAGATGAGCTTTCTTCCTCCTTCCTTACTCTTTTGCTACTTCTTTTCCCTTCTCAAGGCTTTGTTGGTCACCTCTCTTCTCTTTTCTTTCATCAACATATCACATATACGCGAGATTTAGTATCAAAACAATTATCACATATCATTTTCATGCACTTTTGATAAAGAAAAAACATGAAATTCATAAAGAAACCTTATCATCCTTACCTTAGTCTTTTATACTAAACCCTAACTTAAGTTTTCTCTCTCCTCCAAGATGAACATCATTTGTCTCTACATGAAATTAAGCTTACTATGGTTGCTTTATTGATTTCACTAAAAGTCTATGGAAGAAATTGAGCTTGGAATAATTGAATATGGTGGAAAGAAATAAAATGGAATAAAATGAAAGTTTCCTTCATACATGAATGAAGGTGGTGTGAGAATGGAGGAAAAATGATGGAAAATTCTACATTTTTCCATCATAAAAATCTATTAATTAAATAATTAAATTATAAGAATATAATATAATAATCCCAACATCATAATATTCATCTAATGGCCCATGTTTGTTCTCAATTTCTAATTTCATCCAATGGCTCAAAATTTTCCACTAATTTATAAGAATTTTTTCTCATAAATACTTATTTATATATTGACTATTTTGCCATTGAACCTCCTCTACAATTCCCTCAATAATTCATGACATTCTCATGTTATAATTACACTCCTAGTCCTTCCCCCAGTTCCACTCTATTCAATTCAATCATTTACACTTTTGATTTTCATATTTTTTTCCTAACACTTTTCACACTATTACAATTTAGTCTATACTATAGATTAATTTCTTCCTTCATTTCCCACTAGTCTCCGACTACTCTCTACTAAGGGTGTTAGGGATGTTACAATTATAGTGGTTCACACTGTATGTGGTGTGTGGAGAGCCACTAATGATGGAGGTTTAGGATATATAGAGGTTTGGGAGAGAGTTCTTACAATGTGATCGTATAATAAGTGGCTTGGTGTGGGTCTTAGTCATCAAGTACACTACCCCATAAGTACAAACGATACATTGGCGGGTTGTCAACTAGGAATACTGTTTTAGTTAATGTGAGGTAACTAGGTGGAGAGACGTCGGGAATGAAAAGGTGATGGATTGACAGTATTGGTGATAACTACTCATAATTCATATATGTTAGGTCCTTATTACTTTACTTTTCATTGATTCTCAAGTAAAATATCATGTCTTAGCTTAATTTGCATGTTTAGTGTCACATTTTCATACATTAGTATTTTAAATTATTTACGCTTTAATTTTATATGATTTAGTATTTGTTAATTAATTAGGTGTTTTAAGACTTCAATCAGGTGCATCGAGCTTGGGATGGAATTTGGGAACCATTGGAAGCAAAGTATGGAGTTTAAACCAAACAAAACACGGAATAAGGAAGGAAGGACATTTGGCTGCAACTTAGAGAGTTGGAGCCATGACCTAGTTGGATGAAAGGATTTGGTGTTGGGTGTGAGTATTTGTGAGCCCTAGCGCTGGCGCTCGTTTGTGAGGCAAAATTAACCATTCCAACTCTGAAAAGCAAGTGTGTTTTCGTCTTTTTTCAAGACTTTTAGCTCACAAAAGTGTGTAAACCTAATCTAGGTCAATTAAACTTTATAAACAAGACCTTTTAGTAGAGGGTTGAGAGACAAATTTTACTTTTGACCAATTTTAATCTTATTGTAATTTTCATTATTTTTTTGCATTCTTCTTGTTTATGGATTGCTAAACTTTCTTTTCTAGTCAAATGAACTTCAAAGTTTGACTTTAAAAGTTTGTGAGATCTAATTGCTCTTCATCTAATTTTATTTTTTTTAGTATTTTCATGCTTTCTGATTTAATTACAAATATTCGGATGTGTTAAGTATATGACCCATATTTGGTAACTTAGAATATTTGTCTTGTCAATTAGAATAGTTAAACCCATAATTGTTTAATTGATTCTAATGCTTGTGAAAAACAACATAATTGGATATAAGCTATGTGTATGCAATCTATGTTGTGTGGACATGCCATCTAATCTAAATAATCATCGCTTGTGTGTGTTTGTTAGTTAGCATTATGTCTCTCTCATTCATAATGCTATCAGTAAGCTAAATACTAGGCACTAAGTTATAGGGTTGTTTATTGATAAAGGGAATAATTCCAACAAGTTTCTTCTTGGTTATCAACAGGCTAAGGAGAGAGTGGTTGCTAGGCGTGACGTTGACAACTAAAGAGCACTGAAATTATCTTTGCATCGATAATCAAAGTAGTAAACCAAATGGAGAGGTTTTACCTTTTACTAAAGCTTCATATCATTGATTTTCCTTTAATTTTAATTTTTAATTTCAAAAACCTTTTTTTTACTTGATTTGTTATTATTAACGAAATAAAAATATTATCAGTCTCTGTGGATACAACCTTACTCTACTAAATTTATATTTTTGAGAATGATCTATTTATTTATTATAAGTATCAACAACTGTACAAGTAAAGGTGCTATTCTTTATATACCTTATAGGGATTGCATGAGCCTATTTCATATAACATCATGTTCGAGATTAAGACTAAAGTTTTGATGAGATCGAATTGTACTAAACTTTATCTTCAAATATTGGAAGATGCAGAAACTTCAATATAACAATACCAATACAATCAATACTGTAAAACTCAAATTTTGCCCGGGCCCATCAAAATAATAACAAACCATCAGCCCAAACCTTAAACCAAACATTAAACCCAAATTATCAGCCCAATTTTTAGGCCCACATGTTTAAAACTTTCTTTTGGAAACCTAAGGTTTCTAACCCTAAATCTGCTGCCTCTCTATGTGCGCCCTCGGCGTGCACACCGCACGAGGGACGGCCCCTCTGCTGGCATTGCACCGAAAAGGCAAAAAATGCCTTCCCCACATCCGTTGACTCCTTTGGACCTGCAAACATAACAAAGAAAGAAAGCAGCAAAAACAGAGAAAATGACAGAGAAAACAAACAGTTATAGAGAAAAGGGAACAGTGATGAAAAGGCTGTGTATTTTCGGCTATAAAAGCCCTAAGACCCGATTGTAATAGGGGATTTTTGGAATAAAAAAAATCAGAGACTTTGAATATAGAAAATAGATTCAAAAATCGATTCTTTTATTTTTTTTATGTCATTTGCTTTATTTATTTATTCTTTTATTTTTTTTCTACTGCGAATATACATACATATATTACAAAAGGGAAATATTTTACCTTTTCTTTCGTGATTTCAGCCTTGGATCGGAGTTCCACGTCGGACGGGGTTCAAAAGGGTGACTTTTCACCTTTCCGGCCACCACGCACGGCAGTCGCCGACAGTGATCCGGCGCCGAATCTTGGCCGGAGGAGATTGGGGGGAGAGAGTGTTGTTTTGAAAAGTTTTAGTTTTTTTTTTTTGAAAGAAGAAAGAAATGAAGTTTTAAAAAAAATATGGGTTTTTATAATGAATCAAAACGGCGCCGTTTTGGGTTAGGAGCCCAGGCGCCAAAACGACGCCGTTTAGGCTCCAACCCGCGCACACGACCCGACCCAGGGGAGGATCCGCGTGTTTTGTGATAATGGGTTATTTACCCTTTTGGCCCCTCCGCTTTTTTTCTTCTTTTTAATTCAGTTTCCTTTTATTTTTAATTTTGCCCTTAAGTTTTGTTCTGATTTCATTTGAGTCCCTTGTAAAGCGCCGCGTTTTGGAGGAAGGGGATATTTTCCTATTTAGTCCCTCCTTGTCATTCGCGCATTCGATTCAATCCCTTTTTATATTTATTTGCGGATTTTCCCCCCAAATTTCTGTTTTAAGTTCAAATTAGTCCTTTTTTATTATTTTTGCTATTAATTTTAATATTATAACCATTATTTCTTATTTGATTATTATTATTTTTGATATTATAACCACTGTTGTTGTTATTATTATTATCATATTATTAAATTAGTATATTTAACATTGAATATTTATTGTTGTTTATTTTTTAATAGATTTACTTATTTTTTATTATTTATTTATTATCACTTTCATTATGATATTTTATTCATTATTGATTTCTTTTATGTTTTCAAATGTTAACATATTATTATTATTATTATTACTGTTGTTTATTTATCTATTCATTTATTTACTTTTACCATTATTATTTTCTAACTATTATTACTATTCATTATTATTATTATTATTACTAATATTATTACTTTTATTATTTTTATTATTATTTATTTATTTATTTATTTATTTAGTTATTTTTTATTATTGCTTACCTTTTATGCCTTTATTTTTACTAGCTTACTAATTATTATTTTATTAATATTTATTTGTTTATTACCCTTTTTATATTATTATTGATATTTTATTATATCGTTATTATTATTATTATTATGATTTATTTATTTTTCATTTATTATTTAATTAGTATTAGTAGTCATAATTATTTTCATTACTATTATCATTATTATTATGATTATCATTATTATTCTTATTTTTTATTTTTATTTTTATTATTCATTTATTAACGTATTTCCATTATAATTTATTATTATTATTTCGTATTTTTGTTATTATTATTATTATTCTATTATTTTTAAACTATTGTACATAGTATTTATTTATTGATTTGCTATAGGCTTATATTTTTGCTATCATTTTCTTTTACTTTACTTATTTGTTTATTATTTTTCACCTATTATTGTTTGCTTAGTTTTTATTTTATTTTTGCCTTTATATTGTTATTTATATTATTACCCTCATTTTTATTCTATTATGCACATTGGCATTAAAATTCATTTTCCATTTTACTACGATCATATCATATTTTATCCGATTTTTGAAATAAGCAAATACTCAGCGTTCTAAGATTCGAAAGAAACCGCATACCTAACTACTGGGTTTCGATTTTTCTCACGAGTCTAAAGAATCGATTATTTTTAAGCATAAGTTAAATAAAAAAACTTATTCTCGAGAATTCCAAATAGTCGTGTCCTAACTCACTGGATGTGACGTTTTGTTATGTTGGGATAAAGATTTCTAAAAAAACAAAGGCAATATTCTGTATTTGGAATTTCGAGAAAACGTGCCCTAACTTACTGGGTTCCGTTTTTTTTATTTGACCCAAATAACCGAATATGCTCCTCAAAGCTTAAATACGAGTTTTAAAAGTCGAAAGACAAGCTCAGTTTCGAGAACTCGAAATGTCGTACCCTAACTTACTGGGCGTGACATTTTACTTCTTCGAAATAAGAGGGTTTCAGCATCTATTTTAATTTATTTAATTTATTTTAAATAAATAGGACCGTATTTTAAAATCTTTTCAAATTTTCGACATAAAGACATCAAATAGTCAATTAGGTACTAATTTTGGGCGTCACGAGGGTGCTAATCCTTCCTCGTGCGTAATCGACTCCTGAACCCGTTTTTCTAAATTTCGTAGACCAAAACTGTTGTTTTAATAAATCAAATCTATTATTAAAATGATCGAATTACGAGGTGACCCGATCACACCTCATCAAAAAAGATTGGTGGCGACTCCCGTTTTTTCGTTTTCATTTTCAAAACCAAAGTCGACCCGTTTTACTAAAAAATGGTTTCGACAGCTTGGCGACTCCACTGGGGACCAATAAGAGAGTCAAGCCGTAAAATTGATTATTTTCTATCTTGTTGTCGAAAATTGAAAATCTGATTTGAAAAATTACGATCCTCTTATTGCATTTGTTTGTGTTATTTCATATAATTATTGTGGTTTGGTTCTCGTAGAATGTTTTAGCATCATATTGCATAAGGACCATTTGGTCTTACCCTTTTTAAGTGGGAGTGAGAAGCTACTCCTTCGTGAGGTTTTCACCTCCGTGCAGGATAGTGGACCGCTTTCGGAATACATCCGTACCTATGTCTTCGTGAGATTTTCATCTCCGTGCAGTCATAGGGAAATGTATTCCCCTGAACTGAACTCGGTCCGTATGAGCCTATAATGGGTGAGGATCGAGGAATCTGCTGGTTCAGGTACCTTAACTTTAGAACCGAACCCCATATAGCGAGCCTTAGGAGCCCACCTTAAGTAGAGCCATGCCAAACCCTAGTGGCCACCCATTTAGGTAATCTATTTTATTGTTTATTTTTTCTTGTGCTAACGTGTTTTGTTTTGTTTTGTTTATGATTGCATTGCATTGCATTGCATCATCTTAGAAAGGAGGTGTTGATTCATATTTCGATTACTAAATAGAAGAGCTTGTCATAAGAAAACAAACTTCTTGATATAGTGGAATATAGTACGGCAGTTCGAATAGGGTCCAAGTAAACACAACGAGAAGACTGATAGTCCGCGAAGGAAAACAAGACTTTACTTCATTGCCCGAGGATTCAAGCCAACAAGGATTATTCGAGAGCCGTCACGTTTCAACTCTTTTAAAAGGAGTTAATGAGCATTGCAGGGATAAGTAAGCAATGGGTCGCAGTCCAGATCAATCAAAAGGAGCTAGTGAAGGCATCCATTAGAAAATTCGTGAGATTCGATCTTAGCACACCCAGATATGAAGAAAAGGGTCAATGTCTTCGCTTTGAGCATTTACAAATTGGATGTTTTCCCTAAAGCACTAGGGCACGTGGAAAAGGCAGTTTCAAACTTGTTCGATAGACTTGACAAGAGGGTCACGCCCGTCCTTGTAATTTTGGCCGAAACATTCTGATATTTGAATACATGCCAAGGAGCAGGTGAAGGAAGATTCATTTGGATGTGCAGAACTCTTGTTGGCGTGGTTCCATAGCCGCTTTTGGAGAATGAAAAGGGTTTCTTATCAAGTATTCTCTGAGAACTACTCTCTATTGAAAGAATTAGTTGCTCAAATACAAGAGGTGGCAAATCATTGGAAAACCATAGCAGTTCAAGCTGACGTGCTAAGTTTGAAGTGAATTAGAATCAGATTAGGGTTAGGAGTTAACTTGGCTTCTATGGAAAGTTAAGGCTTCGAGCATTAGGGCAAGGCCATATATGTAATCTGTTTTATGTAAAGAAATTTGTTTCCTAGAAAAGTTGTTCTAATAGAATTGAATCTAGAATCAACGCCTCTCTTTCTTTTTTGCATTCATTTCATGCATTTACATTGCATTGCATTACATGCATTAAATTTAAAAAAAAACCCTAATTAATAAAAAAATTGGAATTCCTTGAAGAAGTCAAAAGCCTGAAAGGAATATCGGAGAATCTGAACATTAACGCCGTATCTAAAAAGGGAACAGGAGAATAAAATTTTCCAAACATCTGCCCTTACATACTTGGGAGTGTGTTGAACAATGGGACTGTGGAAGAGATCCCTGTATTTTTTAGAGCTAATTCGGAGTAATGTCCAAAACACGCTTATTGCTCTAAGCCTAGGAGCAATAAGAATCTTTTTGTGAAATAGGCTTATGTTCAAAATCCATATTTTCAATGAAAATACATTTTTGTATCTCACTTTGAGCAAATATTCTTTTATTTCTTTATTTCATTTATGTTCATACCACATAAATAATCATTATTAGATTCATTTGTTCTTTGAATATTCCTTCGTACCTATAACAGGTCCCTAGATATCAACGACATGAGCGATGCTGCTACTGACTTAGAATCTACTTCTGAGCAAGATATGTGTCTAGAGGGATCTTAGGACTTTGAAGATGATAGAGATTGTAACTTATCTTTTGATTTGTTAAAGATGGTAGAGCAAGATGAAAAACAGATAATACCTTATAAAGCGTCATTGTGAGCCTAGGAGAAGAGAGAAAGGTGAAAATCGAAGCCTGTATCTTCACAAAGACAAAGCGAGACGACATTGAGTCACTCCAAGAGTTCAAAGATGTTTTCGCATAATCGTTCTGGCCGCTAAGACGTGTGGATGCTGTTAAGGCTAAGGAAATCTTAGAAGAGGAACACATTTACAATGGCCAAGCAAATCATGAGGTTCGGGTACTGGTGGTCCACCATGGAAGGGGATTGCATCAGTCATACCAAGAAATGCCATAAGTGCCAAATTTATGGAGACAAGATTCCTCTGCCTCCTTCATCTCTTCATAGGACATCTCTATGGCCTTTCTATATGTGGGGCATGGATGTTAGTGGGCCAATCATGCCGAAAGCTTCTACGAGTATCAATTCACCCTTGTAGTCGTCGATTACTTCACCAAGCTGGCGAAAGCTGCTTCATATGCTGATGTCACAAAGTCGACAGACAGCAAATTCTATGTCGGTATGAAATCTCAAAAGGGGATCATATTTGACAATGCACTAAATTTGAACAATAGCGCGACATCAGAAGTTTGCAGTCTGTTCGAGATTAAACACCGTATCGCCCCCAAAATGAACGATAAAAAAAAGGGATCGCCAGGAAAATAATTGAGACTCATAAAGATTGGCATCTGTGCTTGTCGAACATCTGTTAGGACCCCCACAGGGGCAACGCTTTTCTCATTGACTTATGGAAAAGAGGCAGTTTTGCCCATTGAAGTCGAGATTTATTCCCTCCAAGTTTTGCCAGAGTTTGAGTTGGATAAAACAGAATATATCTAATTTCGATATGACCAAGTAAACCTGATTGAAGAAAAGAGGTTGAAAGCTATCATGACGAGAAGGTTCGCCCTAGAGAATTCCATGAAGGAGACCTAGTTTTGAAAATGATCCTTCCCGTACAAAAAGATTTCTAAGAAAAGTGGATGTCAAACTGGGAAGAACTTTACGTGGTAAAGAAGGCCTTCTCTGGAAAAGCGTTGATTTTGACCGAGAGGGATAACAAGGACTTGCCTAATCCTATGAGTTCAAATTAAAAAATATTTCAGTAAAAAAAAAAGGGGGAAAAAAGAAAAAGAAGAAGATAAAAAGAAAATGAAAGAAAGAAAAGAAAAGAAGAAAGAGAGGCCAATGCGAAAACCCGCAAAGGGCGCCTTGAGATCAAAGGGGTTTTGAATTGAAAACTCGTAAAGGGCAATTCAAATTTTAATCAAAATGGGGTATGCGGTAGCCTCGCTTTCTCTAATTTGACAAGAAGGAGAGACGTTACGCCTTGAGACAAAAGGAGCTTTGATTTTAAAACCCAGGAAAAGAGGCAGTTCAAATTTTGATCAAAGGTGGGGCATGCAGTAGTCTTGCCATGCCTGAATTAACAAGAGGGAGAGATGTTATGTCTTGGGGCATCGAAAAAGTACTCCAGATCCCCTAAACACAGATTGAGCTCAAAATGGTCTTCAAGAAGTTGGTACAGAGGAGCTCAAGCTGTGATATCTGGGGCATCTAGTTTTCCATCTTACCCATTTTGAATTAGCTATCTTTGATTACCTTATTTTTCCAAGATACGCCTCCAATAAATTTCCTGCTTAATTGTATTTGCTATCATTGATTAACTTATTTGTTTTGAGCTATGCTCCTAATTAATTTCCTTCTTGTCCATTGTTATGATCTTTTTCAAGCATTTTTGCATTGAAATAACGATTGGTGGACTAATAATACTTTCATAAAAAGGAGTTTCGCATATTACTCTGGAAGCTTCTGAATAATACAAGAACTTGAAACAGGACTATTGTTTAAAACTCATCAAGTTTAAGGGATAAAAATATTGGTGGAGGAAAAGTCTAAACTGAGACTATCCCTCCGGATTTTTGTCAAAAAAAGGTGGTTGAACAAAAAGACAAGACATTTCGTCGGTGATACAACCTCTACAAATAATGAGCAATGTCGACCCAAGTGTACAAGGGGATCATTCTCGGGAAAAGAAAAATGATACTTTGCATTCATGCAAATATCAGGCATATACATTTGGTCATTACACCCAGCGAATGGTGTAACAGATCAAATTGATCCTATACCTCAGAGTTGCAGCAGGATGGATGGAAGAAACCAAATGTTATTCTCCTGAAGTTGCAGTGGGAGGTACAAACTTTATGTCCCCGAAGGTACAGTGGAAGGGACTCTGAAATTACAGCGGGGCAAGCTTGCTGAAAAGAATATGATCGTTTCTTTGGGTTTTCTGTCAAAGATACCAGCTAAACGAGAAAGCATGGTAACGCATCAGTGATAGAACCTTGATTAACAACAAGCAATGACAACCCAAACATTAAAAAGGGATCATTCTCATGCATTCATGTAAATATCATTCATACACATCCAATTAGAAGCATTTGATTCATTCCGATCATTGCATCCTAATCATTGTACATTAAAAAGAAAAAGAAAAAAATGATCATTCTCATGACATTCTGCATTCATGCAAATATCATTTAGTTAGGAGCATTTGATTCATTCCGATCATTGCATCCTAATCATTGCACATTTAAAAAAGGGATCATTCTCATGACATTCTGTATTCATGCAAATGTCGTCCATAATACATTTAGTTAGGAGTATTAGATTCATCCTGATTATAGCATCCTAATCATTTGGCATAAACACAAGCATATGAAATCAAGTCTACACGACATGTCCTTCAGAGGAAGGTGTAGCAACATCGGTGAATTCACAGATCCTATCTCCCTGACCAGCAGTGGAATAGGCTGAAGATTGTAGATCTTGTCACCCTAAGCAGTAGTGTACCAAGATCGAACGACAAATCTTGTCTCCCTAAGCAGTAGTGGAACAGATTTAAGCCACCGATCCTATCTCACGACAAAGCGAGTGGAATAGGTCGAAGATTGTAGATTTTGTCACCCTAAGCAGTAGTGGACCAAGATCGAACAACAAATCTTGTCTCTCTAAGCAGTAGTGGAACAGATTTAAGCCACAAGTCCTATCTCCCTGACCAGCAGTGGAATAGGTCGAAGATCGTAGATCTTGTCACCCTAAGTAGTAGTGGACCAAGATCGAACGGCAAATCTTGTCTCCCTAAGCAGTAGTGGAACAGATTTAAGCCACCAGTCCTATCTCCCGACAAAGCAGTGGAATAGGTCGAAGATTGTAGATCTTGTCACCCTAGCGATGAGTGGACCAAGATCGAATGACACATCTTATCTCCTAAGCGAAGAGTGGAGCGATTTAAGCCACCAAAGACTATCTCCTTGACCAAAGAGTGGAATAGGTCAAAAACGTAGATCTTGTCACCCTAAGCAGTAGTGGACCAAGATCGAACGGCAAATCTTGTCTCCCTAAGCTGTCCTATCTCCCTAACCAGTAGTGGAATAGGTCGAAGATTGTATATCTTGTCACCCTAAGCAGTAGTGGACCAAGATCGAATGGCAAATCTTGTCTCCCTAAGCGATGAGTGGAGCAGATTTAAGCCACCAGATCCTATCTCACGACCCGGCAGTAGAATAGGTCGAAGATTGTAGATCTTGTCACCCTAAGCAGTAGTGGACCAAGATCGAATGGCAAATCTTGTCTCCCTAAGAAGTAGTGGAATAGATTTAAGCCACCAGTCCTATCTCCCGGACCAGTAGTGGAATAGGTCAAAAATTGTAGATCTTGTCACCCTAAGCAGTAGTGGACCAAGATCGAACGACAAATCTTGTCTCCCTAAGCAGTAGTGGAACATATTTAAGCCACCAATCATATCTCCCTAACCAGCAGTGGAATAGGCCGAAAATTGTAGATCTTGTCACCCTAAGCAGTAGTGGACCAAGATCGAACGACAAATCTTGTCTCCCCTAGCGATGAGTGGAGCAGATTTAAGCCACGATCCTATCTCCACGACCGTGAGTGGAATAGGTCGAAGATTGTAAATCTTGTCACCCTAAGCAGAGGAGTGGACCAAGATCGAACGAAAAATCTTGTCTCCTTAAGCAGTAGCTAACAGATTTAAGCCACCAGTCCTATCTCCCTGACCAGCAGTGGAATAGGTCAAAAATTGTAGATCTTGGCACCCTAAGAAGTAGTGGACCAAGATCGAATGGAAAATCTTGTCTCCCTAGCGAGTGAGTGGAGCAGATTTAAGCCACCGATCCTATCTCCTAACAAAGAGGAATAGGCCGAAGATTGTAGATCTTGTCACCCTAAGCAGTAGTGGACCAAGATCGAACGACAAATCTTGTCTCCCTAGGTAGTAGTGGAACAGATTTAAGCCACCAGTCCTATCTCCCTGACCAGCAGTGGAATAGGTCGAAGATTGTAGATCTTGTCACCTAAGCAGTAGTGGACCAAGATCGAACGGAAAATCTTGTCTCCCTAAGTAGTAGTGGAACAGATTTAAGCCACCAGTCCTATCTGCCTGACTAGCAGTGGAATAGGTCAAAAATTTTAGATCTTGTCACCCTAAGCAGTAGTGGACCAAGATCGAACGACAAATCTTGTCTCCCTAAGCAGTAACGGAACATATTTAAGCCACCAGTCCTATCTCCTTGACCAGCAGTGGAATAGGTCGAAGATTGTAGATCTTGTCACCCTAAGCAGTAGTGCACCAAGATCGAACGACAAATCTTGTCTCCCTAAGCAGTAGCGGAACAGATTTAAGCCACCAGTCCTATCTCCCTAACCAGCAGTGGAATAGGTCAAAGATTGTAGATCTTGTCACCCTAAGCAGTAGTGGACCAAGATCGAACGAAAAATCTTGTCTTCCTAAGCAGTAGTGGAACAGATTTAAGCCACCAGTCCTATCTCCACGACCCAAAGATGGAATAGGTCGAAGATTGTAGATCTTGTCACCCATGCGATAGTGGACCAAGATCGAACGGCAAATCTTGTCTCCCTAAGCAGTAGTGGAACAGATTTAAGCCACCAGTCCTATCTCCCCAACCAGCAGTGGAATAGGTCGAAGATTGTAGATCTTGTCACCTAAGCAGTAGTGGACCAAGATCGAACGGAAAATCTTGTCTCCTAGCGGAGAGTGGAGCAGATTTAAGCCACCGATTCTATCTCCGACAAAGAAAGTGGAATTTGTCAAAAATTGTAGATCTTGTCACCCTAGCGATGTAGTGGACCAAGATCGAATGGCAAATCTTATCTCCCTAGCGAGAGCGGAACATATTTAAGCCACCAGATCCTATCTCCCGACCAAAGCGGTGGAATAGGTCGAAGATTTTAGATCTTGTCACCCTAAGCGAAGAGTGCACCAAGACCGAACGGCAAATCTTGTCTCCTAAGCGAAAGAGTGAGCGATTTAAGCCACTAGTCCTATCTCCACGACCAAAGCAGTGGAATAGGTCGAAGATTGTAGATCTTGTCACCCTAAGCGATGAGTGGACCAAGATCGAGCGGAAAATCTTGTCTCCCTAGCGATGAGTGGAACAGATTTAAGCCACGATCCTATCTCCCTAACCGGCGGTGGAATAGGTCGAAGATTGTAGATCTTGTCACCTAAGCGATGAGTGGACCAAGATCGAACGGAAAATCTTGTCTCCTAAGCGAGAGCAGAGACAGATTTAAGCCACGAGTCCTATCTCCCGACCAAAGAAGTGGAATAGGTCGAAGATTGTAGATCTTGTCACCCTATGCGATGAGTGGACCAAGATCGAGCGGCAAATCTTGTCTCCCTAGCGATGTAGTGAAGCAGATTTAAGCCACCCGATCCTATCTCCCTAACCAAAGCAGTGGAATAGGTCGAAGATTGTAGATCTTGTCACCTAAGCGAGAGTGGACCAAGATCGAGCGGAAAATCTTGTCTCCTAGCGGTAGTGGGAAGCAGATTTAAGCCACGATTCTATCTCACGACCGAAGAAGTGGAATTTGTCAAAAATTGTAGATCTTGTCACCCTAAGCAGTAGTGGACCAAGATCGAATGGCAAATCTTATCTCCCTAAGCAGTAGCGGAACATATTTAAGCCACCAGTCCTATCTCCCTGACCAGCAGTGGAATAGGTCGAAGATTTTAGATCTTGTCACCCTAAGCAGTAGTGCACCAAGACCGAATGGCAAATCTTGTCTCCTAAGCGATGAGCGAGCGATTTAAGCCACTAGTCCTATCTCCACGACAAAGCGAGTGGAATAGGTCGAAGATTGTAGATCTTGTCACCTAAGCGATAGTGGACCAAGATCGAACGGAAAATCTTGTCTTCCTAAGCGGTGAGTGGGACAGATTTAAGCCACAGTCCTATCTCCACGACGGCGGTGGAATAGGTCGAAGATTGTAGATCTTGTCACCCTAAGCAGTAGTGGACCAAGATCGAACGGCAAATCTTGTCTCCCTAAGCAGTAGTGGAACAGATTTAAGCCACCAGTCCTATCTCCTAACCAGCAGTGGAATAGGTCGAAGATTGTAGATCTTGTCACCCTAGCGATAGTGGACCAAGATCGAGCGGCAAATCTTGTCTCCATAAGCGTGAGTGGAACATATTTAAGGCACCGATCCTATCTCCCGATCAAAGAGTGGAATAGGTCGAAGATTGTAGATCTTGTCACCTAAGAAGTAGTGGACCAAGATCGAACGGAAAATCTTGTCTCCCTAAGCAGTAGTGGAACAGATTTAAGCCACCGCCCTATCTCACGACCAAAGAAGTGGAATAGGTCGAAGATTGTAGATCTTGTCACCCTAAGCAGTAGTGGACCAAGATCGAACGGAAAATCTTGTCTCCCTAAGCAGTAGTGGAACAGATTTAAGCCATCTGTCCTATCTCCCTGACCAGCAGTGGAATAGGTCGAAGATTGTAATGGAACAGATTTAAGCCACCAGTCCTATCTCCCTGACCAGTAGTGGAATAGGTTGAAGATTGTAGATCTTGTCACCCTAAGCAATAGTGGACCAAGATCGAACGACAAATCTTGTCTCCCTAAGCAGTAGTGGAACAGATTTAAGCCACTAGTCCTATCTCCCTAACCAGCAGTGGAATAGGCCGAAGATTGTAGATCTTGTCACCCTAAGCAGTAGTAGACCAAGATCGAACGGGAAATCTTATCTCCCTAAGCAAAGATAGTGGAACAGATTTAAGCCACGGTCCTATCTCTCGACCAAAGAGTGGAATAGGTCGAAGATTGTAGAGCTTGTCACCCTAGCGGTAGTGGACCAAGATCGAACGGCAAATCTTGTCTCCTTAAGCAGTAGTGGAACAGATTTAAGCCACCAGTCCTATCTCCCTGACCAGCAGTGGAATAGGTCAAAAATTGTAGATCTTGTCACCCTAAGCAGTAGTGGACCAAGATCGAACCACAAATCTTGTCTCTCTAAGCAGTAGTGGAACAGATTTAAGCCACCAGTCCTATCTCCCTAACCAGCAGTGGAATAGGCCGAAGATTGTAGATCTTGTCACCCTAAGCAGTAGTGGACCAAGATCGAACGACAAATCTTATCTCCCTAGCGATGAGTGGAGCAGATTTAGGCCACCGGGTCTTATCTCCCGACCAAAGAGTGGAATAGGTCGAAGATTGTAGATCTTGTCACCCTAAGCAGTAGTGGACCAAGATCGAACGGCAAATCTTGTCTCCCTAAGCAGTAGTGGAACATATTTAAGCCACCAGTCCTATCTTCCTGAAGTTGCAGTGGAGCGGTTGAAATTACCAACTCTTATCTCCTTGAAGTTCCAATGAGCAGATCGAAGCTACGAATCTCTTCTCCCTGAAATTACAATTCGAGCGGATCGAAGCATTAATTCCTATACTTCTGAAGTTGCAGTGGGTTAGAGCGAGGTTACTTGAAGAAGAAGAAAAGAAGCGCTGAGACTCAGCAAGACCGGGCAAAATTGATCTTTTTAAAGTCTTTTCTCCATTCTTGTTACACGACAACGAGCAAAGAGGGGCAGCTGTAAAACCCAAATTTTGCCCGGGCCCATCAAAATAATAACAAACCATCAGCCCAAACCTTAAACCAAACATTAAACCCAAATTATCAGCCCAAATTTTAGGCCCACATGTTTAAAACTTTCTTTTGGAAACCTAGGGTTTCTAACCCTAAATCTGGCCGCTTCTCTCCATAATGCGCCTCGGCGCACACCGCACGAGGGACGGCCCCTGCTGGCATTGCACCGAAAAGGCAAAAATGCCTTCCCCACATCCGTTGACTCCTTTGGACTGCAAACATAACAAAGAAAGAAAGCGGCAAAAATAGAGAAAACGACAGAGAAAACAAGCAAAGTGATAGAGAAAAGGAACGATGATGAAAAAGGTGTGTATTTTGGCTATAAAAGCCCTAAGACCCGATTGTAATAGGGGATTTTTGGAATAAAAAAAAACAGAGACTTTGAATTTAGAAAACAGATTCAAAAATTGATTCTTTTATTTTTTTTTATGTCATTTGCTTTATTTATTTATTCTTTTATTTTTTTCTACTGCGAATATACATACATATATTACAAAAGAGAAATATTTTACCTTTTTTTCGTGATTTCGGCCTTGGATCGGTATTCCACGTCGGACGGGGTTCAAAAGGATGACTTTTCACCTTTTCGGCCACCACGCACGGCAGTCGTCGGCGGTGATCCGGTGCCGGATCTTGGCCAGAATTTGGCCGGAGGAGATTGGGGGGAGAGAGTGTTGTTTTGAAAAGTTTTAGTTTTTTTTTTTTAAAAGAAGAAAGAAATGAAGTTTTAAAAAAAATCTGGGTTTTTATAATGAATCAAAACGGCGCCGTTTTGGGTTAGGAGCTCAGGCGCCAAAGCGTCGCCGTTTAGGCTCCAACCCGCGCACGCGACCCGACCCAGGGGAGGATCCGCGTGTTTTGTGATAATGGGTTATTTACCCTTTTGGCCTCTCCGCTTTTTTTCTTCTTTTTAATTCAGTTTCCTTTTATTTTTAATTTTGCCCTTAAGTTTTGTTCTAATTTCATTTGAGTCCCTTGTAAAGCGTCGCGTTTTGGAGGAAGGGTATATTTTCCTATTTAGTCCCTCCTTGTCATTCGTGCATTCGATTCAATCCCTTTTTATATTTATTTGCGGATTTCCCCCCCCAAATTTCTGTTTTAAGTTCAAATTAGTCCTTTTTGTTATTTTTGCTATTAATTTTAATATTATAACCATTATTTCTTATTTGATTATTATTATTTTTGATATTATAACCACTGTTGTTGTTATTATTATTATCATATTATTAAATTAGTATATTTAACATTGAATATTTATTGTTGTTTATTTTTTAATAGATTTTACTTATTTTTTTATTATTTATTTATTATCACTTTCATTATGATATTTTATTCATTATTGATTTCTTTTATGTTTTCAAATGTTAACATATTATTATTACTGTTGTTTATTTATCTATTCATTTATTTTACTCTTACCATTATTATTTTCTAACTATTATTATTATTCATTATTATTATTATTATTACTAATATTATTACTGTTATTATTTTTATTATTATTTTTATTTATTTATTTATTTAGTTATTTTTTTATTATTGCTTACCTTTTATGCCTTTATTTTTACTAGCTTATTAATTATTATTTTATTAATATTTATTTGTTTATTACCCTTTTATATTATTATTGATATTTTATTATCGTTATTATTATTATGATTTATTTATTTTTCATTTATTATTTAATTAGTATTAGTAGTCATAATTATTTTCATTACTATTATCATTATTATTATGATTATCATTATTATTCTTATTTTTATATTATTATTTTTATTATTCGTTTATTAATGTATTTCCATTATAATTTATTATTATTATTTCATATTTTTGTTATTATTATTATTCTATTATTTTTAAACTATTGTACATAGTATTTATTTATTGATTTGCTATAGGCTTATATTTTTGCTATCATTTTCTTTTACTTTACTTATTTGTTTATTATTTTTCACCTATTATTGTTTGCTTAGTTTTTATTTTATTTTTGCCTTTATATTGTTATTTATATTATTACCCTCATTTTTATTCTATTATGCACATTGGCATTAAAATTTATTTTCGTTTTTACTACGATCATATCATATTTTATCCGATTTTTGAAATAAGCAAATACTTCACTTTCTAAGATTAGAAAGAAACCGTACCCTAACTTATTGGGTTTCGATTTTTCTCGTCGAGTCTAAAGAATCGATTATTTTTTAAGCATAAGTTAAATAAAAAAACTTATTCTCGAGAATTCAAAATAGTCGTGTCCTAACTCACTGGATGTGACGTTTTGTTATCTCGGGATAAAGATTTCTAAAAAAACAAAGGCAATATTCTGTATTTGGAATTTCGAGAAAACGTGCCCTAACTTACTGGGTTCCGTTTTTTTTATTTGACCCAAATAACCGAATATCCTCCTCAAAGCTTAAATACGAGTTTTAAAAGTCGAAAGACAAGCCCAGTTTCGAGAACTCGAAATGTCGTACCCTAACTTACTGGGCGTGACATTTTACTTCTTCGAAATAAGAGGGCCTCAGCATCCATTTTAATTTATTTAATTTATTTTAAATAAATAGGACCGTATTTTAAAATCTTTTCAAATTTTCGACATAAAGACATCAAATAGTCAATTAGGTACCAATTTTGGGCATCACGAGGGTGCTAATCCTTCCTCGTGCGTAATCGACTCCTGAACCCGTTTTTCTAAATTTCGTAGACCAAAACTGTTATTTTAATAAATAAAATCTATTATTAAAATGACCGAATTACGAGGTGACCCGATCACACCTCATCAAAAAAGATTGGTGGCGACTCCCGTTTTTTCGTTTTTATTTTCAAAATCAAAGTCGACCCGTTTTAAAAAAAATGATTTTGACAAATGCATCAAACATAAATTATTTCCTGAAATAACACCACACATTCATCAATTTAATTTATTTGGTATATATATATATTAAAACCCAACCTTATACATGCATGATTTTTGTTTATTTCCCAACTTCTATCATTTGTATTATAACCGTAACCAAAAAGACATTAATCACTTAAATAGCAATCCTATGTAGGACTAAGGATAGCAATAGTAATGGCTGTCTTTTACAGAGAGTTCAATGTTTCTTTTTGTTCGCCTGTTATGGCGTCGATAGTGATCACATGGCCCCATAATCACAACGGGCCAATTATTTCACATGGTAATTTTATGTCCTTGTATAAAAAGTATGTACCACGTTTTAAGATAGCCATTCATGCATGAAACCCATTTCTTAAATTCATAAAATCGATTCCTAAAAGACAAATATTTCAACCTACGGAAAAAAAAATCATTTTTATTTGGCTAAAATCTCCTATCAGTCCCCATACTTTGTATCAAAGTTTGATATTTAGGCTTTGTTTGCTTTCAAATCGTGTTTTATTTTTATGCTGCCAATTTTTTTTATTTCTTTTAAATTTTAGGCAGATAATTTTTTTTCTTTTTTAATTTTAATCAAATTTCAAATTTTGATAAAACCATCAATGGTGGTTATAGTTTTTCAAATTTTCATTTTTTACTAGTGTTTTTCTTTTCTAGATTTTTAATGGTTCAATTTGTGCTTATGATTTTTATCAGTTTTTTTTTAATTATTAATTATTGATTTAAGTATTTTCAAATTTTATTTCTTTTTGGTTATGTTTTTTCTTGGTATATAGTTTCAACTTTCTCCAAATTTTAATTGTTTTAGTTAAAGTTAAATTAAATTAGAGATGATATCGTATGTGATTGAGTGTAAAATAATATTTATATGTCTTTAAAAATTGATGATGTGACATTATTTTATTAGTACCTAAAAACTATATATTTTATGATTATCTTAATATAAGCTATTCTCTTATATACAATGAGTCCCACAAATTTATCAGCGCAAGCGGATTTATAGATGTTAGATTGTTTATAAGGAATTTTTAGTAATTTTACGATTGAATTATTAATGGGTAACACCAACTCAATCAAAATCTCAAATATAATATAAATTAAAATGATGTATAAATTGTTTAAATTAACATTGAATCATCGATTTTTTCCGTCATTTATTTATTTTATCTTTTTACTATAGTTAGATTTCTACTTTCGCATTTTTTATTGTTTTTGTATCATCAAATATATAAATTCTCTAGAATTTGTTATTATCCTTTCTTATAAATAAGTTAGCATCAAAATTTTTAATAGTTTTATATTTAAATTTAGTGAGTGATTGTCGATTGAGTCTTAACATGATTGGCATGGACATTGTTACTAATACAGGAGGACATAGGTTCGAGTGTGTTGAAGCGTATTATCCTCCTATTTGTGGGTTGGAGAGGGGCTATGGGTAGTTCTATACATTGTCTTAAAAATAGCATTATATGGTTAGAACCTATAATGAGATTGTTTAAAAAAAAATAGTGATTTAGAATATAATCTTGGATTATGTAAGCAAATATATGAGTATCAAGTTAATATGCATGATGAAATTCAGAGAGCTTATATTAAAGTTGGCCCATGCCAACCTATTCTTTCAGATTATCCGCTTCTAATTAAACACCAAAATGATTTTTTTTAATTTAACTCGAACAAATATATTTGATTTGATTCGAATTCTATCTTACTCGACTCGATTCGAGAAAATTTTAAATCGAGTTAGGATGATAAAATTTCAAATCGTATTAATACGATTCATCAACTCGATTAACTCGAAATTTTTTCATTCAATTCGATTCGATTCAATACGATCAAACACTCACCCCTAAGTACAATTGTCATCCACCACCATTTAACATAATTGGAAGGATCCAATTGCTCAATTGGTCCTTCGATTAATTAAAAATTCATAGCGAACAACTTTTACCACTTTTACAATTTAGTCCTTGTATCTTAATTAACTATCCAATTGATAAAATTAGAGAAACAAACTTTAATTAACCTTTATAATAACCTCATAAATATTAAATAATAATATTTATAGACTTAAACATTGGAAATGGAGTTTTGAAACCGTCTTTTTGGCACCACTGAAAATCAAGTTATTACACTAATGCCCCCATTTAATCAACCGTCCACTAACATATATTTAAGCATGGTCTAACTGATATTTTAGGCCTTTAGTTAGTTACAGGTTAAGTCTTTAATTCATTTTTCTAATTAAAAATCTATAGCGATTGAACTTTACAATTTAGTCCCTGAACTCTAATTAACTATCAATTCGGCAAAAAGTATTTATCCAAAATTCAATTCACCTATAATATAACCCCATAAATATTTAATAAAAATATTTACGGGTTCGTTTTACGAAGACAGAGTTCCAAAACTGCATTTTCCAACACCACTAAAAGCCAAGTCGTTACAATAGGTTTTACAATGAAAAAAACACTTTCATCAATGAGAAACGAAGGAATAGGTAAGCCTTGATTGTTACCTATTAGCTTGGACAAAAGGAAATGTTGGCTTTGGTATTGTTTGCACTTTAACTAACGTTAATGGTAGAACCTTGATGCAAAGGAGATACAATATAACTCACTGGTTCCTACAAACTACACACTATTAGAGAAATCCTGCTTGAGGTCTACAAACTACACGTCAACCCCAAAATCGTTATGCCAAAAGAGAACAGAATTGAGGAACTTCTCATCAATGCAAGAAAGGGATGATTTTAAGAATGCTAACACATTATTTTAAGAATTATTTTAAGAATATGTATATGTATATGTAACAC
This sequence comes from Gossypium sturtianum, assembly GCA_025698515.1. Lineage (NCBI taxonomy): Eukaryota > Viridiplantae > Streptophyta > Magnoliopsida > Malvales > Malvaceae > Gossypium > Gossypium sturtianum. The sequence goes on from CM046954.1 coordinate 36,762,681, forward strand.
AATCGTTATGTCAATCGTTATTAACGCATTATTAAAACTGTTATTAACGCATTCTCAAAAGTAAATGGTAACATCAATCGTTATGTCAAATTGTTTTAAGAATGCTAACACAAAAAGTAATGTTAAATTTAAACTGTCTAATGAAATAGTTATAAATATGCTTAGAATTTGATACTTGCGTTTTAAATATACTTGTAGGAAACTTTGACTACCCTGTCCAATTTCATGTTCGAAAAATAATTAGAACAAATTGTTTGGAGTACTCAAAGATTTTGTGTTAGCATATTTGATTGTTCTCAATTTTATTTGGACCTTGTATAAAATGGTTTTATGTAACAAATGGATTGGTAATTCATGGTAATAATAACCAAACACGTGTTGTGTTCAAATCTAATTGATTGACTTCTTAAGGGAAAAGAAGAGTTTGAATTATGAAAGAACTCTATTCTCAACTTTTGAGAGAGTTTTGAAACTGTTGTGAGACTTATTTATGAAGGCTTTTATGAAATAATTACTCAAGATAGTCCATGAGATAATTTTAACTTTTAAATGAGTGTTTTTTTGTTGTTATTTTATTTGACACTCTTTTAGGTATTATTTGAAAATTTTTGTTTGAATTTATGTGAGGTATCTTTGTGGAGAATGATTTTTAACGATTTGAGTTTAGAATTGGTGCTCCAAATATCCACACCTATAAAGGCTAGTTAAGGCTTTAATTAATAGTTGATTCGAATGAATTTTTAAATAAAATCATATTCTAGACGAGGCTTCGCAAAATAGAATTATTATCTGAATTGTATTAACAAAAATTGTGATTATAATTTTATTATGTGAGTCTTGAATGAGAAAAGGAGTGTTAACTTTGTAGTTTTCAGTTTTATGTCGGGTTTCTATTTTTCGTGGGTTACTATGAAAATTGTATCATGGAATGTGAGAGGTTTAGGGGTTGTGTTGAAGAGTCAGGTGATTAGAAAAGTGCAGACAAATAGAGTCGACCTATTGTTGTTACAGGAAAAAAAGCTTCAAGAGTTTGATATTCAGAGGATTCGTAATTTGTGGGTGAATGATGATTTTGAGTTCATTTTTGCCCCTTAGCTGGTATTTTATCCGTATGGAATAAAACCTATATTATGCTGGAAGATCATGTGATTTCTCAGAGGTTTGTGATTTTTCAAGGCAAACGGGTCCAATTTGATTTCAACTGTTACATTGTCAATGTGTATGCACCATGTATCACAAAGAAGCAACAAGTGTTATGGGATGAATTAAAACAGTAGATGCAAGCTAGGAATGGTAATTGGTGCATTGTTGGGGACTTTAATATGGTCAGAACAGTGGATGAATGACAGGGATGCTGATCGATTTATACGGATATTGAGGCTTTTAACCAATTTATCGAGGTTATTAATGCCTCTTAAGGGTAAGGCTTTTACATGGTTCGACCCCGATAATAGAAGATGTCGTCTGGATAGTTCTTAATTTTACCAAACTGGGTTCTGAGATTTGGATATTTGTCGCAAAGTTGCTTGAAACATTCTTTTTTTGACCATGTACCCATTATACTTGCTTCAAATGTTTTGATTTGAGTTGAAAAAGATCTCATTGGAGGATGCGAATAATCTTGAATGAACCTTTTCTATGGGAGAGATTAAAACAATGATTTGGAGCACTGAAGGTTCAAAGGCACTTGACCCGGATGGGTTCAATTTCTAATTTTTTTTTAGAGAGGGTAGGATCTTATGGAAATAATGAATGAGTTTTATATTTTGGGCAAACTTCCTAAGGGCAAACCTCGAGTTCTGTACAGAGGCCTATGAAAAAGGCCAGACCTGATGGACCAGTTAGAGCCGGGCCTCCTGTTACTACTACTGGATTGCAGCCATGTGTCGATTATGGTAGACGCGGTCAGGGCGAGTATTGGAGGAGGACTGGGGGTGTCTGAGGTGTGGATCATTGCATCATCGCATTAGGGAGTGTCCATTGAGGGCCGATCAGATGCAAGCTTAGGGTACTGGTACTGCATAGCCACAGAGTGTAGCACAACAACCACCGAGGGGTCGTGGTCAGGCTAGGGGTGGTAAAGGTATGGGCCGTGGACAGAGAGCACTAGGCAAAGGTGCTGGACAGACTGAGGTGAGGCAGCCTACTCTTGTTTATGCTGCTCGTCGCCGTGAGGACAGAGATGCTCCTGACGTTATCACTGGTACGTTCTTTATTTTTAATGTACCATATCTTGCTCTGATAGACATAGGATCTACTCATTCCTACATAGCCTATTCTGTTTCTGAAAATCTGGGGTTATCGGTTGAGAGCACTACGAGTGAGGTCACTGTACTGAGTCCGTTGGGGTAATTTATTCGGGTTAGCAAACTGTATAGGGATGTTCCGCTAGAGGTTCAAGAATCGGTATTTCTGGCTAATCTGATGGAGCTTCCATTTAGGGAGTTCGACCTGATTCTCTTGGTCGAGCACCGTGTCAGTCTCGACTGTGCGACTAAGAGGGTCATTTTGAGAACTGAGGAGGATAATGAGGTAGTAATGATAGGGGAATGTGGGTATTATTTCACGAATGTGATCTCTGCACTAGTGGCCGAGAAACTGGTTCGTAAGGGATGTGAGGCGTTCTTGGCCTATATTAGTGTTTTCATTTTTGGGGACTCTACTGTAAAGGACATCAGGACTGTAAGAAATTTTCCAGACGTCTTTTCTGAGAAGCTACCGGGTTTACCTCCGAATCGGGAAGTGGAGTTTGGGATTGAGCTTTTCCCTGGTACAACTCCGGTGTCCATCGCTCCCTATCGAATGGCATCGAAAGAGCTTACGGAGCTTAAAGCTCAAATTCAAGAGTTGTTAGATCGTGGGTTCATCCACCATAGTGTGTCTCCTTTGGGAGCACCAGTACTGTTTGTTAAGAAGAAGGATGGATCCATGAGGATGTGTATTGACTACCGGTAACTGAATAAGCTGACCATCAAGAACAATTATCCATTACCAAGGATCGATGATCTGTTTGACCAGTTCCGAAAGGCGTCTATGTTCTTTAATATTGACTTGTATTCTGAGTATCATCAGTTGAGGGTTAAGGAGGCTGATGTGCATAAGACAGCATTTAGGACTCGTTATGGTCACTATGAGTTCCTAGTGATGCCATTTGGACTGACTAATGCACCGGCAGCTTTCATGGATCTGATGAACTGAGTTTTTTAGCCCTACTTGGATCGGTTTGTGGTGGTGTTCATCGACGACATATTGGTTTATTCAAGGACTGAGATGAGCATGACGACCACCTCAGAGTGGTTCTTCAGACTTTGAGGGAAAAGTAGCTCTATGCTAAGTTCAGTAAGTGCGAGTTCTGGTTACGTGAAGTAACTTTTCTGGGTCATGTGGTTTCTGTAGAGGGGATTCGAGTCGATCCTCGGAAGATTGAGGCTGTAGTGGGTTGGAAGCAGCCTAGGAATGTGTCTGAGATTCGCAGTTTTCTGGGGTTGGCGGGTTATTATCGTCGGTTTATGGAAGGCTTCTCACTGATTCCAGCACCCTTAACTAAGCTACTACGTAAGGGTGTACCATTTGTCTGGTCTGATGCGCAGCAAGAGAGCTTCGAGAAGCTCAAGACTGTACTGGCTGAGGCTCCTATTCTGGTACAACCGGTACCTGGAAAGGAGTTCACGGTTTATAGTGATGCGTCACATGTGGGTCTGGGTTGTATTCTGATGCAAAATGGTAAGGTTGTGGCATATGCGTCTCATCAGCTGAAGACGCATGAGGCAAACTATCCGACGCACGATTTGGAATTGGCTGCCGTAGTATTTGCCTTGAAAATTTAGAGGCACTATCTGTACGGTGAGAAACGCATTATCTACACTGATCACAAAAGCCTTAAGTACCTACTGACTCAGAAGGAGTTGAACCTTAGACAGCGTAGATGGATTGGGCTACTTAAGGATTATGATTGTACCAGCGAGTACCATCCTGACAAGACCAATGTGGTGGTCGATGCGTTGAGCCGTAGGGCGATGACTGATCTGAGGGCGATGTTTGCTCGCCTTAGTTTGTTTGATGATGAGAGTCTGTTGGCCGAGTTGCAAGTTAAGCCGACTTGGATTGAGTAGATTTGGGATAAGCAGTTAGGGGATAAGTATTTGAGTTTTAGGTTTCGACAGATTGAGAGTGGTACTACTGCCGACTTTGGGTTAAACAGTGATGGTGTGTTGTGTTTTCGAGGACGGATTTGTGTACCGAACGATGTGGATCTGAGACAGTCGATTTTGAGGGAGGCACATAGTAGTCCTTATGCTATGCATCCCGGTGGGAATAAAATGTACCGAAATCTTCGAGAGTTGTATTGGTGGCCAGGATTGAAATGAGAAGTTACTAATTTTATGGCTAGATGTCTAACATGCCAGCAGGTTAAGGCTGAGCATCAGTTGCCTTTGGGTTTGCTTCATCCGGTTAAGATTCCGTTATGGAAATGGGAGCGTGTGACGATGGATTTCATTAGTGGGTTGCCTCTAACACCCACTAAGAAGGATTTAGTGTAGGTCGTCGTGGATCGATTGACCAAGTCTGCATATTTCATCCTAGTTAGGACAGATTATTCTTTGCAAAAGCTGGCGAAGCTCTATATTTCTGAGATAGTGAGACTGCACGGGGTACCGATTTTGATCATCTCTGATAGGGATCCTCGCTTCACGTCTCGGTTTTGGAAGAAGCTACATTAAGCTCTGGGTCCAAGGTTGGACTTCAGTACTGCGTTCCATCCTCAGACCGATGGTCAGTCGGAGAGGGTGATTCAGATACTGGAGGATATGTTGAGGAGTTGTGCTATCAATTTTCAAGGCAATTGGGAGGAGTATCTGTCGCTAGCGGAGTTTGCTTATAATAACCATTTCCAGTTTAGCATTCAGATGGCACCTTACGAGGCTTTGTATGGTTGTAAGTGTCGCACTCCCTTGTGTTGGACTGAGTTGGGTGAACGACGTATTCTGGGTCCTGAGTTGGTTTCTGAGACTGTGGATAAGGTTAGATTGATTCGGGATCGACTGAAAACGGCATCAGACAGACAAAAATCTTATGCGGATCTGAAGAGACGCGAGATTGAGTATTCTGTGGTGGACTTCGTATTTCTCAAGGTCTCGCCATGGAAAAAGATTCTGAGGTTCGGTCGTAAGGGCAAGCTGAGCCCTAGGTTTATTAGGCCTTACCGAATTCTGAAGCGAGTGGGATCGGTCGCTTATCAGTTGGAGCTACCTCCAGAGTTAGACCGTATTCATGATCTGTTCCATGTCTCGATGTTGAGGAGCTACCGCTCTGATCCTACACATATTGTCCCTGTTGAGGAGATTGAGGTTAAGCCAGATTTGACCTTCGAGAAGGAGCCGGTTCAGATTCTGGATCGTGATGTACATGTTTTTTGGAGGAAGTCTATTCCGTTAGTGAAGGTGCTGTGGCAGAATCATAGCACTGAGGAGGCCACGTGGGAGCCTGAGGATGCGATGCGTCAGCAGTATCCTCATCTATTCTGATCAGGTAAATTTCGAGGTCGAAATTTCTTTTAGGGGGTAGAGTTGTAATCCCTAAATTTTTATAATTCTGTTTCTATAAGTTTTGACACAACTGTGTATCTGCTTCAGTGGTTAAGTGTGGATTTGCTGGAGGTCTAGTGTTCGAATCTCTGCTATAGCAAGGGTGTTATATTTTTGGCTCATTGACTGAAAGAGTTTCGGTTGAACAGAATCTCTGAGGTGGTTATCTGTAGTAGGAAGTTGAGAGAATTTAGGGATTTTCACATCCCATATTTTGTTTTTTCAAAATATTTTCTTTTTTTTCTTTTTTCAAAAATTCCCCAAGTTTTGACGTTCTTTTCTCTCTTATTTTCTGCCGTTTTTCTTTTTTTTTTTCAATCTCTTCTTGACACCGATTTTGCTTCTTCTTTTTACCTTCTGTCAAGTTTTGATTCATGCCTTGTTATTCCGGCGTTTGGTGTGTGTTCGGTAAGTTTAGTGAGCACGGTTTGAGTTTGGCTAATGAACTTTTGATTAATGGAGTTTATTTTTATGTTAGGGGAAAATAAAGGGACTGGAGGAGTTCAATTGACGCCCTAATCTTTCGTAAATCTCGTTGTTTGTTCTAAGGTAAGTGACGAATGGTTTAATCGAACCGTTGTCAATGTTATGGTTTCAGATTAATTGCGAATTAGGACTGATTGTGGGGTTTGGTTGTCGATTATAGGTGCTGGTGATCTCGAGAGTGCTTTTACGTCAAAAATAAGACCAGGTGTATACCCGATTACGCAGAAACTGGGGTTTCGGTGAAAGCCAAAAACCCCACTGTCGACGCGACACGGGCGTGTGGTTACCCGTGTGGTAGGCCGTATGCCCTAACACGGGCGTGTGATCGACGAGACCAGGCCGTGCGCACAAGACAAGGCCGTGTGATGGCCAGGTAGGCCGTGTGCGACACACGGACTAGACTGATTTGGACCGTGTGGGCCCACACGGGTAGTCCACACGGGCGTGTGAGATTTTGGGCCAGGCCGTGTGATCCACACGGGCCAAGGCTAATCTGGACATGTGGGCCACACGGGCGTATGGGCCCACACGGGCAAGCCACATGGGCGTGTGAGCCCATTTATCTGAAATGATTCCTAGGGTTGTACGGGTCGCCCAAGTCGACTGTGAACCTACTGTAGGGTCGGTAAGCATTACCTAGACCCCTAAATGTATGATCTGAGTGTATGTGATGCATGATAAATTATGCATGATTACTGATACATATATGTATACGTATGACTGATGGTTACATAAAAGCATGACATATTGTATGTTTGCATTGCATTGGGTTGGGATGATGATATTTGGAGGAAGTGTACTGAAAGGCTTTAAGCCTATTATCTGGCAGCACAACTGCAATATACTGAATATGTGCCGCATTCGATACTACTCGGAGTGTAGGGATGGGTGGGTGTTTTAAACCCCACATGGAGTGTAGGGATGGACGGAGATGATGTGTAGAGGCTGGTGGGTAGGACTCTGTTACTGATTACTGTTTGCATTACTGATATTGTGATGGGCTAAAGCCTTAATACATATCTGCACTGAAACTGAAATGGGCTTAGGCCAGACTGCATTTGATTGGTTGTTATTTGACTGTATGCATGTTTTCTGTGGGGATTACACACTGAGTTTACGTAAACTCACCCCTTTTTGTTTTATCTGTACATGTAATCCCCAGACTTAGACGGATTGGTGCGGCAGAGGACTCGACGGTGACCACATGATTTTTGAATTATTTTAATTTCAGTTATGGTATTTATTTCCTAGTTATCTTCTTGGTTATTTTTTATGTAAATTGGACTTTTGGACTGTTGCTTTTACTTTGGATTTCCACTGTTTTCATGGATTCCTAAACTGCAAACTCATCAACAGCTCGGATTAATTCAAAACGAAGTTTTCCTAAACGAGAATGATGTTCTTCAAATATCACGGTTTTAAAAGCTTCCGCTACAAATTATGTTTTTAAACAAATCAAATTAACGAGAAAATGGTTTTGAGATTGACGGGAGATAAATATTAGCTAATAAACGAAAACTGTTTTAACTTGGTAAATGCAATTTCAAATTCTATTCCATGTGACATCGCCAGATTCGACCATAACGTCTAGGCCGGGTTTGAAGTGTTACATCTTAAGTTACATACTTTAGCTTTTGCTTCTTGTTGCATTTGTCTATATGGCTTTGTTTCATCCTTTTCATTCATTGCAATGTTACTTCTTATTAATAATATGCTTTTTGGCTGAGCAGAAAAAAGAGAGAGTCAAATTTGGCGAATAGTCTTAAGGAGCAAATGATTAAAATTTTGTGTTTACACCTCTCCAAGTCTTGGCTTCACATTTCCTTAGCCCAATTATAAGCTTATAATGGTAAAACAAAAACAAAATAAAGGACAAAATTTGCAGTTATTTTTTAATAAGCTTATAAAGGTGAAAAACAAAATAAAGGCAAAATTTTGCAATCACATTTTGAATAAGCTTATAATGGTGAAAAACAAAATAAAGGTCAAATTTTGCAACCACATTTTGAATTTCAAGGTTGTAGTTTTGACTCTTAATTTTTATACCTTTATGATTTAAATTTTTATCGTTAAATTCATTAATTAAATTAATGTATTTTTATTAATATTATATAAAAATAATAAGTTAAATATTATTTTGTTGTATAAAATTTTAGAAATAAATATTTAGTTTAATAAATTTAATATCTATTATTTGATTCGGAATTAAAATTTTAAAAAATGTATGAGGAATAAATAAAAATATATTGAAATATGGAAACTAAATTTGTAAGTTAATTATATCTGAATTCGATAAAAAAAATCTAATTTGAAAAAAAATAAAAAACCTTTTTTATTTGCATTTATTATCTAGTCCCTGATTTCACCACACATTTTTCTTTGCTTTTTTTAATAAATTTATTATTATCAGGTTTTTTTTATTGAAATAATACAGACATAGGATAACTACAAAGCAATAACAAGTGGAATTATGTTCGATGTATTATTGATGTATAAGTTTCATATATTATTGATAAATATGATATAACATTTCATCATTAAATAAAATAAAAAATAAGAGAGGGCTTATAAATAAATGTTAAAATCCTTAAACCTAAACCTTAATTTTAAAATCTTAAATCTGAGAGTTATTAATATTTATTTATAATAGTTACTGTCAATATTTAATTGTATTTAAATAAAATTATTAGTATTTATTTACAAGTCTTCCATTTTTTATGTACTTTAAAAATAAATATATCAAATATTATTTCATAATAAATAATATTAACACGTTTTTTTCATTTATTTATTTTTTAAAATTTTATGTTCCAAAATAATTTTAAATTTTATAAGGTGCAAGTTGGGAGAAAGTGACCCATCTTTTAAGCAATTGGACATAAGGTGTGGTGGCAGAATTTAAATCTTTTCTTTTTGTGGTAATTACTTGTTCTTCTTTTCAATATCTTTTAAGCAATTGAGGGACCGAAATATATTTTCAGAAAAAAGAAAAAGAAAATGGGACCTTCAGGGGACAAGATTGATATAATTAAAAACATCTCGTTTCAATAATAAATTGATATAATTCATTTAAATTTTTGTTTCGATATAAATTTTGGTTAGTATAGATTATATTTGTATATTTCAACTCGTTTCAATTTATAGTAATGCGTATCGATTTATATTAGTTGATACAAGATTTTAATAGTTTAAATTATTTTTTTATTTTTTTATTTTGTATAATTAAATTTAATTAAAATAATTTTTTCATATACATATATACTTGAATTATATTTACATGTATATATCTTATACACAAAAAATATTTAGAAATTACTAATAAATTCTAAATACTACGTTGAAACACAACAATAATGATATGTACCAATATCAAAGCAAAAAATGGTATATCTATCGGTATGTTATTGACTACTTTGATAAGTATAGATATTATTATTTCTTTTTCTCTTCGGATGTTGATTTATATTAGCCTTGATTAAATTTAAAATTAAATCGAGTTGAACCCTAAACGAATAAATTCTCTGAACATTACTTTTTCTTTTTTCACAAGATTCAAATCGAAACGCATCGAGCTCCTTACAACTTGTAAATAATAATTTAATATATTATCATTAAATAAAATAAAAATTTTAAAAATAAATACTAATAATTTTATTTAAATATAATTAATTATAAATAAATACTAATAAATATTAATAACCAGTATTTATTTATAATTCTAACCATTTAGACCTTTAAATATTCTATGTTAAGTCTAACCATTTACTTTAAAAAAAACAAATATTGCTATACATATATATCTATATATGTTAATTATTGTCCCTTCTATTCGTATTATACATACATATATATATATATATATATCTATATATTGCTGTTGCAGGTTCACATAAACACAATAAAAGTAGATTCCCTAGCCTTTCGATATCAAACATGTCATGGACCTGGAGAACAGCAGCAAGAAAACTAAGCAGAAAATGGGAGGAAAAAAAAGAAAAGAAGAGTTGCTTGAATTTATCACCATAATTACATGAAATTAAAGCTCAAAAGGAAACCAGTTGAAGCAGAAACTAAAAACAGATATTACACACACAGAGTAATAATCTCACTGCTGTAGCTTCCAGAGAAGAGCAGATTTAATGGCTTCTTCAGTTGTCAATCCATAAGGGATCTTTGCAACAATGTCCTGGAGCATAAGCCCATTAACACACGACATGCTTGCATGGTGAACTTGAAACTCCAAGTCACGAAGTGCTGACATTAACCTAGCACCTGGATAGTTCACATTCTCTGATTGAACCCTGATCATCACATCATTGTTTCCCATAACCTTGACATCAAGTTGCAGGTCACTAATCCTAGCAGTTGCAGCCGATGATGAATTGCTAGGCCTGGCTGCTGCTACTTCTTCCGACGTGGTTGTGCTTTGGTTATCCATGGCGTCAATTACATCCACTTTTACTATCTTAATGGTCCCTGATCTGACCATAAATTTTTCGGTGGTAAATATGGTAGTTTTTATTTTATTTTATTGAAATAGTACAGATATAGCATAGCTACAGAACCGAAATCCCCTGCCCGGATGAGTGCCCTTGAATAACATAATGCCACGTCTTTTTTAGTGGGATGCCACGTTTTCTTTTAATTGTGAAGTATTTTTTCTATAAAAAAATGTTTTTTTTTTTCTCAATTCATTTTTCAGATGATAAAAGAATTTAAATTTTAAAAGTACAAATTTTAATATTAAATTAGAAATAAAAAATAAATACATCATAATATTTAAATTTATACAAAATAAAAATAAAAATGGTTGAAAATTTCCTCGTATCAATTTATCACATTGAATTTTGATAAACTGATTTTCCAATTAAATTTGAAATATTAAACTAAACAATTAATTTTTCTATTCATTAAGTTTTTATTTTATATATAAATTACATAATAAATATAATAAGTGTTGTATGATTAAAAAAGTTAGATTTAAATTCATTACATTAAAAAAAAAAATTTAGGCTCCGTTTGTTTGACTGAAAATGTCTTTCTGGAAAATGAATTATAGAAAATGACTTACTTTTCTAGAAAATTTAATATTTTTCGGTGTTTGGACGAATCTGTGTAAAATATTTTTTGTTGTTTGGCAGATTTCCTGAAAATATTTTATAAAAATAGTTTTCAATTAAACAAACATACATTTTCAAAACACGGGAAAAAGATTAGGCCAGTTTGATTTTCATATTTAAAACCCAAGACCGACCTTACCTATTTTCATGTTTATAATATGTTGCTTTTTATTTGGTTTATATATTATATTATTTATATCATATAAAAAATTTCAATATATTATATTATAATATAAATAAAAATATATATTAAGTTATTTATATTTAGAAATTTAATAGAAGTAAAAATATAATAGTAGTAAAATATGATTAGGTTTTTTAAAAATAAAAAAAAATGTGACAAATCTAAAGTTTAACAATTTACAAATATAGGTGGATTTTTGTAAAATTTGAGCTTTTTATTTTGAGTCGGGTTGGGCTTGAACAACTATATATGATATTGACACCATGCATAGGCCTGACCTGAATCTAGCTCAATTCGACTTATGAACATTTTTAGATTTAAAAAAAATCTCAACCTATAAACTTCATTTTTAAAAAAAAAATTTAATTTTCAGGTTCAATATTTTTTTTGCCATCAATTAAAAAAAATTAAATTATATATTAATTGCAAAAAATTTAAATCTAAATATATATATTTTTTAAAGATGAGATTCATATGGTGAGCTTTGCTTTAAACCTAGAGATGTTCATGAATTGAATTAAGTTAGATTCAGGTCGGGCCTATGCATAGTGTTAATGCTATATATAGTTGTTCAAGCCTAACTCGACTCGGGGTAAAAGCCTCAAAATTTGCTAAAATTCGCCTAAATATTGTTTCGTCATAATATTTTAACTCAAATCCTCTCAAATTTTAGACGGATTTTTGAGCTTGGATGGATAGCTCAATCTTTGAACAAGAGTATTTAAATCTAGCTTGTTTTAATTATGTGAAAAATATAAATGTCGGTAATGACAATATATATCGCAAAGAAAAAGAAATAAAATAAAGAACACACAGATTTTACGTGGAAACCCTTTCGGGAAAAAACCACGGGCAGAGGAGAAGAAAAATTCACTATGTCGAATTCGAACCGGTTTCAAGAGGAGTTTCGACTACATCTATTTATAGGTTGAAAAAACCTAATTCTAATCAAAGTAAAAATATATTATGCTAATAAATGCTAAATATATTATACTCATAAATACTAAATCTTCTAGAAAGAAGATATAATTTGTTTAACTTGACTTGCAAGCAATATCTTAGAATTTGAGTCACACAACTCTAACAATCTCCACCTTGACACGAATTCTCAACAAACAAGTTCTTCATCGCGAACTCTCAACGAACAAGTTCTCCACCTCTTCCATAAAACCCCCTAAGGGTTTAACTTCAACAATGAACACCAACCAAATCTAAGCAATGCTCAAACTTGGTTATAGGAAGTGACTTAGTCATCATATCTGCAGGATTTTCATGAGTACTAATTTTGCTCACAACAATATCACCACGAGCAATAATATCACGAACCAAACTATGCTTCACAAACCCTGGGAGAACACATCTATGAAGTCCACTCTGGAATTTGTTGTAACCCTTTACAACAAGCCTTGCTTTATATCCGGGTTCTTCAACTCTTGGAGTCCCTTCTTTCTTTTTAAACACCCATTTACAGCGAACAACCTTTTTACCTTTAGGAAGTTTCACAAGATCCCATGTTCTGTTTTTGTGGAGTGATTCCATCTCCTCTTGCATAGCAAACATCCAATTTTCTGAGTCTTCATAGCTAACCGCCTCAGAATAATTAGACGGCTCTTGGTTTGCATCTATATCTTCACCACATTTAAAGCATAAGCAACTAGATCACCTCGGCATACTTCTTTGGAGGCTTAATTTCTCTTTAGTTCTATTTTTGGCGATAGAGTATTGTGGTGAAGAAGCAACTCTATTCTCAATTTTGTCTTGGCTTGAGGAGTCGACTGTATGTGTCGATGCTCCACCTACTTTTGATTTTCTTTATTGGAAGAGTCTTTAAGAGATAAGTTAGGTAGCATAGCAGTTTCATCAAAAATAACATCTCTGCTAATCATATCTTTTCTATTTTCAGGACACCATAACTTATACCCTTTTACATCGACTTTATAACCAAGAAAAACACATTTAATGGATCTCGGTTCCAATTTTCCATTATCAACATGAGCATCGCAGAGACACCAAAAATCTTTAAATCGAGAATAATTAGCGGGATTACCATATCATACCTCTTGTGGAGTCTTTTTCTCAATGGCAATGGATGGAGATCGGTTGATCAAAAAATGCGATGAAATTTGTTTTCGCCCAAAACGACTTTGGTAAGTTGGCATTTGACAACATACATCGAACTTTCTCCATGATTGTTCTGTTCATCGTTCGTTCGCAACGCCGTTTTCTTTGTGGAGTATGATGGAATGTCAAGTGTCTCACGATCCCTTCTGACTTGCATAGTTTATTAAACTCATTTGAACAAAACTCTAAGCCATTGTCTGTGCGGAGGTATTTTATTTGTTTTCCTGTCTGTTTTTCAATCATAGTTTTCCAAGACTTAAATGCGAGAAAACACATCGCTTTTCTACTTCAGGAAGAATGCCCAAACTTTTCTGGAAAAATCATCAATAAAAGTTAGCATATAATTAGCTCCACCTCTTGAAGGCACTCTTGATGGCCCCCACAGATCAGAATGAATATACTCCAACGTTTCCTTCGTGTTATGGATTCCTCTGGTGAATCGAACTCTCTTTTGCTTCCCAAAAACGCAGTGCTCACAGAACTTCAGTTTGCAAATTCCTTGCCCATCAAGAAGTCCTCTTTTGCTCAATTCTGCCATGCCATTCTCACTCATATGCCCTAGGCGCATATGCCAAAGTTTAGTAATATCATCATCTGACAAGGAAGAGAGAAGCATTTGCATCACCAATATGATAGAACCACGGAAAACATATAACTTGGCAGTCTTTCTCTACCCTTTCATCACAACGAGGGAGCCTTTGGAAATCTTCAAAATCCCACTTTCAGCTGTGTATTTGTACCCTCTTGAATCAAGAGTACTCAACGAAATTAAATTTCTCTTCAATTACGGAACATGCCATACGTCACTAAGTGTTACGACAACTCTATCAAACATCTTAACTTTAATTGTTCCAACACTGCGATTTTACACGAAGCATTATTTCCCATCAAAACAACACCTTGAGACAATTGTTTCGTAATTTGTAAACCAATCCCGATTGGGACTCATGTGGAAGGTGCGGCTGAATCAAGTATCCACTCCTCACTCACTTTAGAATTGTTGTGAAGCGACTAGAAGTTCACCATATTTGTAGTCTTCTACAACATCGGCTTCACTTGAATTTTACGGTTGTTTTCCCTTTTGATTCATGACCTCCCTTTTAATCTTGTTCTGTAGTTTATAGCACTCAGATTTAATGTGCCCTTTCTTCTTGCAAAAGTTACAAGTTTTACCTCTGTTTGAAGACTTGATCTACCCAGTAGATTTACCGCGAGGATTTCGTTCCTTGTCTTTCCACGATCATCATCAGCATTCCGATCTTGTCTCCCACGAACAATGAGACCCTCTCCACGAGAGTCGGGTTTAACCACAAGATGCTTCATCTTATCATACGAGGTCAAAGAATCATAAACCTCATCAAGCTGTGAGAGACTCACGGCTATATAAAATCGTGTCTCTGAAGGTTGAATAAGGCAGAACAACGAACAAAGTAGAATCAACCCTAGATCTTCCTTATCATTGAACCTCCATGGCCTTCAAGTTTGAGAGAATTTCTTTAAACAATCATTAAGTGTTAGGTGCCTGAATGCACCTTCTTCCAAATGATGAGCATGAAGACGTTGCTTCATATGCAACTTCTTTGGTTAGAGTTTTTGACATACATATTTGTTCTAGCCTCTTCCATAATGCAGCGGCGGTCTTCTCCTTCATCACATCCTGCAAAATTTTGTTAGACAAATGCAGATGTAACTGAGTTAATGCCTTTCGATCCTTGCGCTTCTTCTCTTCCTCCGTCAATGTCGAAGGCATCTTATCTACCCCTAGCGAGGGCTTCCTCTAAATCCATCGTGCAAGAAGCGCATGCGCATCTTTATACGCCTGGCAACGCGAATCTAGTGTTGCGATCCAACAATGAAATTTCATACTTCAAAGACGCCATTACCGTGATCGAGATGAAAAACTGGAAGCTCGATACCAATTTGTGAAAAATATAAGCGTCGGTAATGACAATATATATCGCAAAGAAAAGAAATAAAATAAAGAACACATGATTTTACGTGAAACCCTTCGGGGAAAAAACCACGGGCGAGAGGAGAAGAAAAATTCACTATGTCGAATTCGAACGGAGTTTCAAGAGGAGTTTCGACTACATCTATTTATAGGTTGAAAAACCTAATTCTAATCAAAGTAAAAATATATTATGCTAATAAATGCTAAATATATTATACTCATAAATACTAAATCTTCTAGAAAAAAGATATAATTTGTTTAACTTGACTTGCAAGCAATATCTTAAAATTTGAGTCACACAACTCTAACAAATTATATAATACTTATTATATTTATTATGAAATTTATATATAAAAAAGATTAAAAAATTAATTTTTTGGTTAAATATTTCAAATTTAATTGGAAAATAAAATTTTCAAAACTTGATATATTAAATTTGTTGAGGCAATTTTCAACTATTTTTATTTTTAATTTGTATAAATTAAAAAAAATATTAAAGCGTATTTAATTGGTATTACAATTTTTATTTTTTAAAATTCTTTTAAAGCTAATATAAAATCTTAAAAATCAACTGAGAAAAAAATACTTTACAACTAAGAAAACGATGTGGCATTATATTATTGAAGGGTTACGAATAGTGACAACTATCCGATACAGGGGAGGGGATTTCGGTTCATAGCTACAAGGCAATAACAAGCAGGATTAGCACCTTTTTTTTTTTTTTTTTAAATTTTTTTCAATATATTTCTTAAAATAAATTTAAAACTTATAAGGTAAAAGCTGGAGAAAGCGACCCATCTTTTAAGCAATTGGATACATAAGATGTGGTGGCAGAATTTGTTTTGTTTTTAGGGTAAATACTTCTTCTCCTTTCAATATCCTCACAATTTGCCACGCTGGCGAATTTTGGGATCAAGTTTTAAGGAGATTTAGTAAAGTTTTTAAAAATTTTAGGAGTTTAATGAATTTTTAAAAAAAAAAATATTGGGAGTTTAATTAAAAATTTTGTATGATTAATGAGAATTTTCAAAAGTTTTAAGAGAAAACGAAATTTTTTAAAAATATTTGAAAAACCTAATTAAATTTTTCCTAAAAATTTCAAGAAAAAAATAAAAATTTCTCAAAATTTTGAGGGGCAACACCTTGAAGCCGCCATAAGAATCTGCCTCTGCTTGTTTATCTCTTTGGGCAAGGAAATTCAAGGGACCAAAACTTTATGGGTAATTTACTAGAAAATACCTTTTTTTTTTCAAAATTTACAGAAAATGACCTACTAATTAATTATTTACCGGAATGGGCCATTTTCCCCGAAAACGCGTCCACGTCAGCGTGATTTCAGGATGGATCAGAGGAAACGCATCCACGAGGGGCGTTTTACGCGCCACATTAGCACAAATCGCGTCCTTGAGGGCGCGCTTTGCTGATGTGGCAAAAAGCTCCCTCAGGGACGCGTTTTTGCCCTTCGCTCCTGTTAGGATTTTTAGCTGTTTTTAGGGTTTAGGGTTTTAGGGTTTAGGGTTAGAGTTAGGGTTTGGGGGGGGTTTAGGGCTAGGGTTTTCTATTTTAAAGGTTTTTAAGGTTTAGGGTTTTTGGGGAAAGTTAATGAATTAGAGTTTAGGGTTAATTAATTAAAATAATTTTAGGTTTAGGGTTTTAGAAAAAATATCAAACAATATAAAAATTATTTGTTTTTTTACAGTAGTCTCTGGTAAAATAATTTTGAGAAAGGCGTTTCTAAACAAATAGTGACCAAAACGCTTCAAGCAGGATGCCTTTGTCAAGAAATCTTGAAAAAAGCTCCCACGTGGGCGCTCTTTTGCTCTGATAATCTCTCGGCAAAATAATTTTGAGAATACGTTTCGAACAAATAGTAACCAAAACGCTTCAAAGCAGGATGCTGCTTTATCGCAAAGTGCGAAAAAAGCTCCCACGTGGACGCTCTTTTGCTACTGATAGTCTCTGGAAAAATAATTTTGAGAAGACGTTTACGAACAAATAGTGACGAAACGCTTCAAGCGGGGATGCACTGCATCAAGAAGAGTCTTGAAAAGAGCTCCCACGTGGGCGCTCTTTTGCTCTGATGAGTCTCTCGGCAAAATAATTTTGAGAAGACGTTTACGAACAAATAGTGACCAAAAGCGCTTCAAGCAGGATGCTTTATCACAAGAAAAGTACTGAAAAAAGCTCCCACGTGGGACGCTCTTTTGCTCTGATAGTTCCTATTTGTCCTTAGACTATAAATGAGCCAAATTTCATTCTCGAGGTTGCATAATAGAAATTGAGGCAAAAGTAAAATAGAAAGCGAAGATGAGTGAACGTATTAGTGCTTTGTTATTTACTATGATGGTGAGGTTTGTGACACGAAAGCGGTGTTGTTTTTTATCGGAGAGAACAGTGGTGGTTTTTAACGAGAACATAGATTTGTGAGAACCAAAGAATTAGGCGTAAAATCTTGGAACAACGCCAATGAAAGTTCGATCTATTAAGTATAGATTTTGTGCTTGGTTGATCCGTGAGATATGACTCATTCGATATCAAAGGTCTTGAAGCTTGGAGGCAATGGTGGAGACTCATTTTGCCAGTGGATCACCCTATCTTGAGGTATATGTACAATTTTCATCGCCAAGTGATCTTCCTTCGACTTCAACATCTACTGCTGTTCGAGGGGAATACATGACCCCCAGCCGACACTCTGTTAGTGGGAGGCAGAATACGAAAGTGCCCGTGTTTGGTGGTAGTATGGAAAACACAACCCCTGCACGGCACTAGGTTGGTGGATGGTACATGCATATCCTTCATTCGACGTTCGATGCTAGAAATACGTATTGGGGAATGTCATCAACTTCTAGTGGTTGGCAATCCACATATGATTGGGGACATTACGAAAGTTGTTTAAGAAGGGATAATGTACTCCCCACGACATCCACCCGCGAGGGACCTCGTTCGCGTTGCGAGATGATGGTGGGTCGGATGATGAGTCCGATGTGGATCCACCTCGAGAGCCCGGCCCGATGGTGCGAGGTTACATTATTTTACGACCGGAGCTGTTCCAACCATACGAAGATGTTGAAGGGGGTTGGATGAAGAAGAAGAAGATCCGCGATTGGGCGTGCCACGCCTCCGGCCCACATGCATAATGTCGATCTATCTCAAGACGATGCATTAGAGTTTCACGAACTACCACACAGAAGGCGTGACCAAGTACAAGTTAAATCGTTGGATTCGGGTGAATTAAAAGTTGGTAAAAAGAGTTTTCCAACAAGGATAGTTTTCTTGGTGCATTGAAACAATATAGCATCAAGAACGGGGTTAACTACAACGTGGTTAAATCCAAACTCGATAAATCACGAGGCCAAGTGTGCAGTGTAAGACGGTACATGTTCATGGAAAATCATGGCCTCATTGAGGAAAAGGACAGGCTTGTGGGAGATTAAAAAGTTCAAAGGTCCACATACATGTCTTGCCGGTACAGTATCACTAGGTGTTCAAGGTTTTTGAATAATACTGATATTACGTAATGTTGCATTATTTAACGTACTTCGTTGACAGGTGTTTCACAAGATCATCCCAAGATGGATTCAGATATGTTGGCTAACTTAATAATACCGACGGTGAAGGCGGATCCCAAGACTTCAGTGCCATCCTTAATTGCCAATATTCGTAGCCAATTGGGGTACACGCCCTCTTACCGGAAGACTTGGATAACTAAGCAGAAGGCATTGGAAAAGTTGCATGGTCGGTGGGACGCTTCATATAATGAAGTGTGACAGTGGTGTCAAGTGCTGGAGAGATATGTCCCAGGTAGCATAACAGACCTTGAAACGGTACCCGCGTAGTACAACGATCGATTGCTCCGTGGATGCCAAGTGTTCAAGCGTCTGTTCTGGACATTTAAGTAATGCCGAGACACATTTCTATACTGCAAGCCATTGGTAAAAATTGACGGTACCTTTATGTATGGTAGATATACGCATCGGCTATTGCTAACTGTGGCACAGGATGGCAGTGGGAGAATCCTTCCAATTGCGTTTGCAATAACACCGGGGGAGTCAGCTGATGACTGAGATTTCTTTCTATCTAGGTTAAGGAGGCATGTCTACCCCCAACCTGATATATGCGTTATATCGATCGGGGCCCTAGAATACTAGCCGCAATAGAGCGAGAGGGAAGCCTATGGCATCGCACACACCATCGATATTGCCTAAGGCATGTTGCGTCCAACTACCACGGGCAACATCGACCTACAAGTGAACGACGACAAGTGACCAACATGGGTATGTAATATCTATTAATATAATTTCGTTTGTAATATTCAATTTATTCTTAATTGAAGAGTGGTATGTAATATTCGCTATCAACTTATATTGGCAGGGTACGAGATCAATAAGGATCGTTTTCACGAGATGTTGGCGAGTTTGCGCTCAGTTAACGAAGAAGGCGCAAACTACCTATGCAACATACCTTTCGAACAGTGGACACAAGCATACGACGACGGCCTACGATATGGTCATATGACCTCAAACCTGGCTGAATGCATAAATTATGTTCTAAAAGGAACGCGTCATTTGCCGATAACATCGGTTGCGCGAGAGACATATTTTTGTTTAGCGGCACTATTTTTGAAGCGAGCAGCGAGTTATAAAGGCCAAATGCAGGGAGGCCATGTATGGTGCGTGAAGGTATTGCGAGAAATTAACAAGGCGAATGCACGGGCCAACACCATGCACACAGTGTGTCACGATCGCGATAACCTATGGTTTCGTGTGACGGAGTTTGACAAACCGAACCAAGGTATTGTTGGCGGGCAATATCGTGTACACTTGAGAAATAGGACCTGCGACTGTGGGATATTTGACGCACTGCATTATCCATGCGCTCATGTAATTGCGGTTTGTAAGAATCTCCGTCTGGATCCCATGAGCTATGTTGACGAAGTGTATAAAATAGAATACATGTACAACGTGTGGAGACACGTATTCCCACCAGTCCCAGATAAATGTAAGTGGCCGTCAGACGCTTGCTCTGTTTAAGCTGTTATCGAATAGAGAATCTGCGTCGTGAAACCAAAGGGTCGACATTGCTCGACTAGAATACGCAACAATATGGATATCCGAGAAACAGCCAACCAACGGAAGTTATGCGGATGGTGTAGGAACCCAAGCCATACATCCCGCTCATGTCCAAATCGGAATAGTTGATAGTCTCCTTATCATTTTTGTCTCTTGGTGGCTATGAAAATTCTTTTAATTTCTTGATGAAAATGGTGAACTTGTGTAGAATGACTAAGTTGCAAAAAAAAAAAAAAAGTTATTCAATTAATCTAAAATATCACCATCATCATTATTCTTCAAAATTATCTTTCTTGCTAAATGATTATTTTTCCCCTTACGATCCTTCAAAATTCCTACATTGGATCAACATCTATCTTGATAAAATTACAAATTAACCCCTCATACTTTTTCACTTATTCAATTTAGTCCTAATTCATCCATTTCTTATTAGTTTCTAGATCGGTCCACCCTTAAAATATTTACACCATTGTCCCTTCAAGGTTTTTTTCATATATACATTTTAACCCGTCAAATGTTGAATATTTACTATTGATCCCGGAAAACTTTTCTCGCATTTTCGATTTAGTCCTTACTTGAACCAATACAATTAGGATATTAAAAACAACTTTTATTTTATTAAAAATATTAAATTTAAATCACAATTAGGATATTAAAAACAACTTTTATTTTATAAAAAATAAAAAAAATAAATTACAATAAAAAAAATAAAAAACAACTTTTATTTTTTTTTAAAAATATAAAAATTAAATTACAATTAGGATATTAAAAACAACTTTTATTTTATTAAAAATATTAAATTTAAATCACAATTAGGATATTAAAAAAACTTTTATTTTATAAAAATAAAAAAATAAATTACAATAAAAATTTAAAAAAAAACTTTTATTTTTTAAAAATATAAAAATAAATTACAATTAGGATATTAAAAACAAATTTTATTTTATTAAAAATATTAAATTTAAATCACAATTAGGATATTAAAAAAACAACTTTTATTTTATAAAAAATAAAAAAATAAATTACAATAAAAAATAAAAACAACTTTTATTTTTTAAAAATATAAAAATTAAATTACAATTGAAATATTAAAAACAACATTTATTTTATAAAAAATAAATTACAATAAAAATAAAAAAACAACTTTTATTTTTAAAAATATAAAAATTAAATTACAATTGAAATATTAAAAACAACATTTATTTTATTAAATGAAACAAAAAATAAATTACAATAAAAAAATAAAAAATAACTTTTATTTTTTAAAAAATATAAAAATTAAATTACAATTGAAATATTAAAAACAACATTTATTTTATTAAATGAAACAATATAAAAAAGTTTATACAAATATATTAAAAATCAATGTTGGTGCCATTGAATCGAGTGCCACATGGGGATGGTCGACGGAGTTGCTACCGATTCCTCCTTGTTCTAGCTTCCGGCGGGGGTTGTGGTTGCTCAGGCGGGGATTCTGGTTCCTCTGGCAGGGGGTCTGGTTGTGGGTGTTGAGAGGATGACCCACCTTGATAAAATATTGACTACAGAGGTGTTTGCATCATCCATGGCGGAGGTGTCCGAATCCCATAAGGCGAAGGAGATTGGTAAAAGAAGAGCTCCCGACGGCGCCTCGTGCGATCCTCATACGACGCGAGCCTACAGATCGATCGCGATCGAGAGTAGTCGAACGGACTCGAACGGGCCATGCATTCCAACCTACCATGGGTGGAAAAGGAAACATATAAGGGTTAGGATACATATAAGGGCTAGGATACTTTTGGCATAGCAGGAAAAGGCCGTGATGTGGGTGTCGTCGGCTGAAGTGTTGGGCCCAGTGACTGTGTGGGCGCTGTTGATGGGCCCGGTGATTGTGTTGGCGCTGTTGATGGGCCCGTCCCATCATCTCTTCTCCTTGGATTTAAAGGGCTCCGTCGTTCCCTTTGTGCACGAAGTTGCCGTCGCCTCTCCTCTTCTGACAATAAATACGGCTTGCTATGGATCCTAAACCATGGCATGTATTCCGGCACGCACGCTAACTCAGGAACAATGATCAGTTCCTGAGTAGGTATATAATCATACCGGTTTTCCCACAATTCGATATACTCTGACAAAAATCTTGGCCAATCTGTATGCAACTGCCGTAAGTCAACTTTGTGCTCATCATCGAGTACATCAGGTGCCACGGGAATCGGTTGTCGGAATCCAAATTGACGCGGAACCCGATCTGACTGGTGCATATCTATGGTGGCATAGTTGACCAATGGCACCTTCACATGCCAAATGTTCGGATTTTGAAAGAACTCTTCCGGAATTACTGCCCGAATTGACGGATCCTCGTATGGTGTCCATTCAAACTATATTAACATGATAAAAAATATTAGTTAAATACTAAATACTAAATACTAAATACTAAATACTAAATACAAAATACGAAATACAAAACGACTATTTTATTATGAAAATATATTTTATTTAATACTTACTTGTGCTTCCGACCATTGCTCTAATAGAAGCCGTATATCTTCAAGCGAGGTAGGTATTCCAACATAACTCGCCGAATGGTTCCACCTAATTAAATAAATTTTTAGCATACAATTATATTTTAAATCTACGTAATAATTGTAAAATCTAATATTAAATTTACCTCGTTATGAGTGTGAATGTATATGGATGGTCCACTCGATGACGTAAAAATGGAAAGCGAAACCGTGCCCATGATTGCAGTAGTGATAGGCAACCTTCGATTTTCGCTTTATTCGGCCGCGTCGCCTCGCACATCTCCCGATACAATTTTGCTAGCACGGCAGACCCCCAACTCAATTCACCGGCTGCTCTAAAATCAACGAGTTTCAGCAGCCATCTCAGATGTACGAGGTTTTGTGACAAGTCCGGCATCAGATAGCCTCCAATCATCTCAAGAATGTATGCCCGAGCATACCGTATTCTTTCTATTTCGGTCGAATCATTATCCGGCTCCGGGAATGTGTCTCGTAACCAACCCATCTCGATCCGACCTCCGTTAATGTTATCCGGAATAGCACCCAAAAGCTCGTAGCATACGGCTCCCCAATCACCAGAAGTTGCGGACCCGGTGACTACGTACCCATCCACCGACAATCCCAATTGCAAATGCACGTCTTCCAGAGTGATAGTACACTCTCCGCATGGAAGATGGAAAGTGTGCGTCTCGGGTCTCCACCTCTCTATCAACGCACTGATTAGCTTCGGGTCCAACTTGCACCCCCGGCCTATCATGGCCACGTGCCAAAAACCCGCTTCCCGCAGGTAATTCTCGATCAACGGCGATGGCGGACCAGGCATATTGCGAATATAGCATTGCAACACCCGATCTACAGACTGTTTAAAAAATTATAAAATAAAAATTAATTAAAATTGCATAAACCTAAAAAATATTAAATAGTATTGAAAAATTAAAATTATAACTTACCATGGTCATTTGATCGATGGAGATGTGTTTATTGTCGAGACGAATTAATTTTCCGGCTATTGCTAATACTATCGAATATTTTTAAATTTAACAAAAAAAATATTTCAAAAAACTTTTAAACAGGGCTTTTTTGTAAAAATTAAATGACTTTTGTGAAATTTGAGAGGGACTTTAAAGGAATTTGAGAAAAATTTGAGAGGAATTTGAGACAAATTTGAGAGGAATTTGAGAGAAAATTGAGAGAAAATTGAGAGAAAATTGAGTAAGGACCTTTGTGTGAAAAAAATGAAAGGGGGGTTTTATAGTTTTTTTTTTTCTGACCGTTGGAAGCGGGCAAAACGCGTCCCCGAGGGAGCGTTTTTGCAACATCAGCAAAGCACACCCTCAAGGACGCGATTTACTGCGATGTGGTAAAACGCTCCCTGGGGACGCTGCATTTCTCTTGCATCCCCTGAAATCGCGCTGACGTGGACGCATTTTCGGGGGAAATGGCCCATTCCGGTAAATAATTGGAAAATAGGTCCTTTTCCGTAAATTTTGTAAAAAAACGGTATTTTCTAATAATTTGCCCAAACTTTATTTCCGAAAATGACAAAATGAAAAATGGGACCTTTAGGAGACAAGATGGGTATGTGTATTAATGGTTAATTTTAGTTTTTATTTTGGTCTAAATTTTTATTGGTATTAGCTATATTGATGGAGGCTTTCCATCTACATCGGTACGTATTGATTAGTATAAAATTTTAATATTTTAATTATTTTTATTTTTAATAATTACATTTAATTAAATTATTGGACATAACTAATTATTCTAAAATTAATATTTTTATATAAACATATTTATATGTATGTATTTGAGATATATTTACATGTATATGTCATATACAAAAATATATTTAAAATTATTAATAAATTCTAATTTGTACACCGAAATATAACTGTACCAATATATACCAGTATCAAAGTAAAAACTGTACGTCCACCAGTTTGATTTTTTCTACTTTAGTAAATATAAATATGATTTAT
Organism: Gossypium sturtianum; assembly: GCA_025698515.1. Taxonomy (NCBI): domain Eukaryota; kingdom Viridiplantae; phylum Streptophyta; class Magnoliopsida; order Malvales; family Malvaceae; genus Gossypium; species Gossypium sturtianum. The sequence goes on from CM046954.1 coordinate 36,787,671, forward strand.
TTTTCATTTAGAGTATTGATATTTATATTAATCTCAATTAAATTTGGAATCGAATCAAGTTGAAGGATAAACAAAAAGTAAATTCTCAAAAAAATATTAATAAAATAAAGTTCGAATCAATTAAATTTAGAATCTAATCAATTAAAAATATTTGACTATTTTTTTAACTCGTGAAATTACAATAAAATATATATGATAACATTTTTACATATTAAATTAGTAGTTAATCTATATTAATAATGATATACTTGACTGAGTTGGATATCAAAATCAAGTGACATCTCAACTAAATAAATAATAATATAACCAATATTGTAAATCTATTTATAATCTTTCTCAAACTTTAAATTAAAGGAAAAAAAAACACATTTAATCGCTTTTGAATTTACGTACTCCTAATTGTTGTAATAGTAATGATGCCATCTAAGCTAAGGCTTAATAACTTCCCCACTAATTGTTGGAAAAATCAATTTAGAAAACAATATCAACAGGTATAGCGGAAGTTTAAAATTTTTCTTTAAAACTGAGCCGTTATGTTATCTATAACAATAAACTTAATCGAAAAACACTTGTGCTTTGTATGAGGTAGTCTAAAGTCGACCTCGGCTTTCAACTGAAAGTCTTTCTCTGCTATTCTTGAACCATAAACTGCTTTGAGTGTGAGTTCAGAGTATATCAAACTAATCACTCAAAATGAAAAAAAAATTATTAACTTTGTTAGCTCGACAAATCAACTTGAAATTGTCAAGAGGGGGATGAATTGGTCATTTAAAAAATTGTGGTTGCTAAGAAAATAAATAGAGACAATAAACACGTCGATATATAATGGTTCTGTCCCAATTGCCTACTCCACTACCTTAACTTTCCACAACTATGGATTTTCTCAAATACACTAATTTGACAACCTTTGAGGATAAGGTTTAAGCTTACAAACTCTCTTAATGTTTCTACCCAAACCTTATGATAAAACCCTCTCAAAGAGAATAACAAATAAGCAAACTAAGAACAAGCTCTTATAAGATAAGAATGTTTGCAAATAAGCACAAATACAAGAAGAAATACTTGAGCTGAAAGGAATACAAAGAAAGCTTACAAGTGTGAATAAAAGGAAATTGTTGAGAATTGAAAGCACAAGGTTGTTTTGATTCATCTTTAAGCTTGATAATCTCCCTTGTTGTTTTAGGGCCTTTGAAATATGGTATTTATATCCTCTAATTGATTTTAAACCGTTGTGGTTGTTGGAGAAATGAAAAGAGTTGTTGGGGATGAAATATCAGCGCATTTAATTCACCTCCAACCACGAGTATCAATACTTGCTAACAAAGTATCGATATTTTTAGCATTTAATGCAAAATTCAGTGACCGTTGGAGCTAGAAATATCGATGCCAGTAAACTTTTATCAATACCATATAAAAAATATCGATACTGGATTGATACTTAGCTGAAATGTTTGAGAAACAGAATGTCAATTTGGTATCGATTTTTAGAGGGGTATCGATATTTTAGAAACTATCAGTACTTGGCAAAAAAATATCGATACTTTTTGGCGTGAAGCTATATTGACTTGTTTTAAAACAATTTAACTTTGATTGAAAAAGTCTAACTCGATTGAAACCATTTAAACTTGATTAAAAGTTTATTCAAAAAGTTTTCCTAAGATTTCAAAATAGTATGTTCAAAATTATATCTCTTAGACTTCATTTGAAATATGATTTTGTCAATTTTGTTCAACTTTAACTTTTATTGAAAAACATTTTAATTTGTATATCAAAACATATTATCAAATAAAACTTGGTATAACAAACTTTCACTAGGAAAGTTAATTCTCTCTATAGCCGAAATTATGCGTTTTTTTCCAAAAAAATGGAATTTATTCTTTAAAATAAATTTTCGCTACTTTCAAGCAAAATAACATCGTATGAGAAGTGTTGTAAATTGCTTAAACATAGTTCCTATTTATAGAGAATTAGTACAAAAGTTCTGTTTGAATAAAGCTTGATTAAATAATAATATTTTAATAGAAAATATCACTTCTACTCTACGTAGAAGAGTGAGGCGATGACACCCTTGTAAATTGCTTAACAGTAAGGTTGTCGCCCCTTACATGTCATAAGGTCCTATTTGGCCTTTCATGTATTGGGTCCAATTATATGTGCTTCTTGGATTTTTATTCAACACTTTTAATTTATCCAACCCAATATTTATTTTTCATTACCCAAAATATTATTTATTTAATCAATTAATTAAATTAACTAAATTAATTTATCATTTAAATAATTTTCTCAATCCAATTCTAATTTCGTTAAATTCATAGCAACTTTACCGTAATAGAATCTATGAAGAAAATATATTTAATTTCCTTTATTCAGCAAATCCATAATCACTAATTAATTTAATTTCATCTTCGAACTTCAACTATTTAATTATAATTAATTAAATAATAATTGAAGAACTTAAATTAATTTCTTAGTCATCTTTTATACTTAGCGAGAAAACGCATCACTACAGATTGTGATACATGCGATCTATTTCTCTTAGTTCACCGTTTTCATTCATTTCATATTTGTTGGTTCTACATGTAATTCATTTTCGGTTCTCTAGAGTTAACAGAGGGACCGATTGGACATATATAATTAGGGCTCAAATAATTTGTAATTAAATTCTGATTTTTCGCCTATTAATTACAACATTATTTAGTCACGAAATCATTCCACCAAAGTATTTGTTGGAAAAATACTGGTTTGGAAATGGTTTTCTTGCATAGGGAAAATTAAAATTTTGAAAATCGACCCGGTTTGTGATATTTATAGCAACAAACCTTAACCAAATTCGTACGTGTGTTTTCAACTTAGGGAACGTTCGTTGTTCTCGGCTTTCAACCAAACGATATTCTCCGCTATTCTTGTACCACGAATTGGTTCAAGTATGGGCTCGAACCAATTGAATCGGAACACAGAACTAGAAAATTTTTTCTCTCCTTTTGGGGTAAAAACGAAAATTCTCTCTTCTTTATAGAAACCGATAGAATTGTTATTCCGAAAAAATATATGTAATAGTTGAGAATAAATTCTCTTCATTTTCATTTTCATTTTTGGAAACCTACATTCATTTCCAAATGATTTCATTTCGAAGAAAACCATAATCATTCCTGAATGTTTCCCATTTCTCTTTTCCTATTCATTCCATTCATTTCTATCCAAACATGTAATTCATTTCTGGTTTCAACGAGCTAGCGAAGGGACCAATTGGACATATGTAGTTGAGGCTCAAATGATTTATAATTAGGTTCCAACTTTTCACCTATTAATTATTAACTCATTTAGTCATGAAGTCATTCCACTATAGTATCGTGACTGGGCTCTCCCCAACGACATACCATTACGAAAGTAACTCGATCAGTGCTCATCCAATGACCTTGTCATAAGTGTGTTACCCTTATAAAAAATCATTGATCTCTTTGGTAACCATTACATCTTCCTTCATGAAAAGTCAATCACTATCAAATAGTGATCAAGTCATCCATCACAAAGACGAACAACCAGTGGCCAAGTTTACTTTTCATCAACCATGTAATGCCAATGAGAGGATATCATTTACCCATGTTTTGGGCTATGAATTCCACAGTTGTGAAAGCCGCTACACACTACAGAATTCATACACCCAACGCACTAGCTTTTGGTTCCTTATCTATTTGAACTCAGGTTTTTACTTACATCAAAGTGTACGAGTCACGTATACATAGTCCTTCATCCACTCAGGATTTAGATATTTCACACTATGAACGTCACAAGTGAATTCAAATTAAATGAAGTTCAAAAATGGAAATAAATCATTTGGTCATAGTAAACTCATTGAATGTAGAAATATTAAATATATTTTCTCATAATTTTTTATGGTAAAGTCATCATGATTTTAGTGGAATTAGAATTGGGTTGATAAAATTATTTAATTGGGCGAGATATTTATTTTAGGAAATAGAAAAATAAATACCGAGTTGGATCGAATTATAAAGTACTGGCTAAAAGTCCAGGAAGTACTTATAATTGGACCCGATATGGAAGAGACCCAAAAGCCCCTCATGTTTAAAAGAGGGACGACAAACCCTAGTATAATTAAATAGAGTTTTCACCCCCTATACTCCTAGCTATATTGATCATGGCTCAATGAGAATAATCCACCATATTTAATCCCAATACAACAAGTGATCTAAGTCCTATCACACCCTCGGTATAGCAACCTTACTTTTGTATCTAAAGACAAGATCTCTCGCCTTTAAATTCATCACAAATAACTTAGGTTGTAAAACCAAACAACAAACTGATTTTACTGTCTCAAATGCACTCTCACAAAAACATTCCTCTATGAACTGAAATGTAACACCCCAAACCCGACCTAGACGTTATGGCCGAATCTGGGAATGTTACGAAGAAGGATTTTAAAACCAATCTTAACATGTTAAAAACCTCGTTTAGTATGTTGCTAGAAAGGAGTCCATATTTTATAAAACATATCTATTTAACATATTGATAAACCGTAATATATACATATTTTAATCCCACATTTAGCATACTTTTGGATGATTTAATCCCTTGAATTGTGGAATTTAATGCTCCTAATCCTATAATTTCATGTTTTATACTTAGAAGAGCATCGGAGGATGAAAAGAACGAGAAACGGGCCGAATGAAACACCCCACACCCGGCCCACGAGCCTGAACCGGATCTGGTATGTTCCTTAAGTAAACCGGTTTTCAAGTTCTTTGTTACTTAGTGAAATTTTGGAAAAAATATTGTTTTGAGTTGGGCTTAGATTGGGAACCCATTTAATCAATTTCGAAAGTCCAATTTTAATTTAGGTGACAAGATAATTTTAGGGTTTATTTTTTAAAGAAATCATTATTTTCTTAAACTTAATTTAGAATAGTTCGTAACATGATAATTAAAAGTAAAGCAAAATAAAGAAATCCACTTGGGCCTTATGGCCTTATTACATCAAATAACCCAAAAATAAATTAAAAGTACTTAGAAAATATAAAGTCCAAATTCCAAATAAAATCTTCAAGTGAAGCATGGCCACCTCAAGGTCTACCGTCCCGATCGATCACTTTGTTCATCACCGAAAAATGTTCCCACAGCAGGGTGAGTCAACAGACTCAATATGTACATCATACTAACATTCAACAAATCAGGCATACATGTTCATATCAAATTCATATTCATATAAAAAGAATGATGCAACCCAAACCCAAGCCTATTTGTCCATCCGCTACACACACCACCGTACACGCCAATCACACCGTGGGGACTACTAAGTCAACCCTCCATCCGCTACACACCATCGAAGGCAGTCGCTGCAGTCGATGTGCACATCGCCCATATAATTTGTGTCATTAGACACCATATTCAAATAATGTAACCGAATTTACCAAATTCAGATAATGTAACCGAGGTTACCATATTCAAATTTTGTGACCGTAGTCACCATATTCCGTTAAGTGAGACCGAAGTCAACACCTTCTTCCCCTTTCACATAGATCCCGAATGCCCCATAAATTTTATATCATGCATAACATACTTAATTCTCATTCATGTTACTATTCATATGTTCAAAATATATCATATTCATAATCCTATCGTCAGTAGGAAACGTGCATGGGTACTTTTACCACATTTGTGGTACTTAGCCACATTCACATTCTTATGCATATTCATATATTAAAATAATTGCCATATGATATATCTAAGGTTAGTATGAGTACACACATTCTTAATAATACATTTAATTTAAACATAGCCATGAACCTATCAAAACTTAGGGTAGGGTACACACGATTTGCTTAACGAATTCCTTGAAATCCCGAAATTCCGATCATCGCCTTAGATCTCAAATTCCTACATTTGATTAATCACTTACTAATTTAATAAAAAGCCATTCGACCATAAATCCAAATCCTAGTAGGATTAGTATTCTTAAAACTTACCTTGAAATTCTCAAATCCCAAAATCCTTGTATCCTCCTCGTCGAAATCCCTATAACTACATGTTAGATCAATTTCTAACATTTATTCACAACAAATAACCCTTAGCCGTATGTTAAATATGACTTACCTTAGATTCTTAAATCCGAAATTCACCGAATAACTAGGAACACGCGGCTTATGGTGTACCTTCGGGAAAAGAACTTCTCCTTCCTTGTAGTCGACACTTAGTAAATCCCGAAAGATCTCTTGACAATAGATATTCAGGGTATTAGAATCTTAATTTCGATGACCTTAAAAGAAATAGAATGAGAATCTAACCTAATCTTACCCCTTATGAAGAATTTGATGGAACTCTTGCTTGAACCCTTAGCAAAGATTCGGCTATGGCTTTGATGTGGATAACAATTTCGGCTCTTGAGGCTTAGTGAGAAATCGACTAGGGCTATTGGTATCTTGGCTTTTGATTGTGTTTGTAATAGAAGAAGAAAAGAAAAGAGAAAAAGAGAATAATGGCAGAGAAAATTCGGCAGAGAGAGAAGAGGAGAAACTTTAGAGAATTTTGGCAGAGGTTTTCTTGAAAAGAAAAGAATGAATGAAGAATAGCCTTACTCTTCCTTTTATAGCCAAAATTACTAGCTAGAGTCCTTTACTTGGCCACCACTCTTCTATTTTGATAGCTTTATCCCTTGATTTATCACTTTAATAAAACTTAATCCAATAATTATCTCTTATCTCTTAATAAAAATAATACTAATAATAATCCTCTTTTATCTCTTCCTTATCTATCAAAATAAAAGAAATAATATCCACATTTATCTCTTGAAAATAAAAGAATAAAAGCTCCTAATTTATAGCCATGTGCCGTCCACCTCACTTCTTCTGGAAGCAAAAATAAAACTTATTTATTTGCTTCTCAAGTGACTCGAACTCAGGCCTATTTCCCTGCATGTGACGCCACTTCCTTAGGCCCTAAGTGGCATCTTGTGCCACTTTTCCAAGCCTGTTTGTGTGTCAAACTTCTCCAACTTTTTCTTTTAAGGCCCTCTAGCCCTTATTTCCTATTTTGAACTTTAAAATTTGACATTTCGGCATCATTTCTAAGTTTCCTAAAATTTTCGATCGGCTCTGTTTGCTGACCATTTTCTTACATTTCCAGGTTTCCCGAAATGTTCACTTTCCATTTTTGAAACATTTCCAAAAAATATTCAGGTTTCCAAAAATGTTCACTTTCCATTCTTGAAACATTTCCAAAAATGTTCAAGTTTCCAAAAATGTTCAGGTTTCCAAAAATGTTCATTTCCATTTCTATGCATTTCTAGAATTCCAAAAATACCAAAAATTTATTCATAGTGCTTAAGACTTGTCATTTCGTACAATTAAACCGAAAATGCATAGGCCCTTTCTAGGATGTTACACCGAAAACGGAGAAAATGGGCCAAAGTAGGAAATCAACACGGCCTGGAAGTTCACCACACGGGCGTGCCACCTTAGTAGGCCCGAACACAGCCTGGGCTCGATTCACACGGGCGTTGCACACGGGCGTGCCCCTGCCTTGACCTATTTTAATTCCATTCGGATTAGGATACTTGTGGGCCAAGTAAGGCATCCCGAAAGCCTATATAAACACCCTAGAGGGCAACCTAAAGAGAGGAGTTCGACAGAAGCCTTCTGTCAGGGCTTTTGACGAAGGGGGGCATCCAGCTAGGCCAAGGAGCCAAGCCAGAGAGGTCAGAATTATGGGATTTACTCGAAGAAAGCCAGTTGATTCATCTCAAGAAGCCGAAATCATACTCAAGACGGAGGATCTCTCCTTCAATTCCTTCAGGGGGTTTTAGGGTTTTGTTTTATATTTTCTTCTGAGATGTATTCTTTTATGATTATGAACTAAACCCCTCAGATACCTGAGGGGGATGAAACCTAAGACGGATCTTGTTATTGTTTTGTGAACTATATGATAAATACTGGATTTGTTCTTAACTATGTGTTCTTAATTCTTGTTTTGATATTTCAGGATATTGATTCAAGTATTGATGTGCTTAGGCAGTGGAGGAATATTCCCTGTTTAAGAGTAGATCTAGCATAGTTAAGCGGAGTTGATCGCAAACCTAGAGATAGGATGACAAAAATCTGCCGGATTAGGGTCAAACCTAATATGGGAGTCCATAGATCGAGTTAATGCAATCCTAGGGGTTTTAATTAGAAAGAGATTTCAATTAATCAACCTAGGGTTAGACGTTAGTAGCCTCAAGAGAGGTATTAATATAAATTAGGGAATCCTACAGATCAAGTCAAGTGAATAAATCGTCTTGTTCAGAGTTAAATAACAAGTGAAGTCTAGGTGGATTCTTCCTTGGGTATTGTCTTAATCAATTGGTTTTTCCCACAAGTATTTTCCCCAATTCATTCTCTGTGTCTTAGCGTCTTTAGCTTAGTAGTTAGTTAATTTTAGAATAAACAACAAATCCCTTAATTCTTAGGCTAAATAATAAAAAGAAAGTCAGTATTAGTACTTTTGGTTCATTTGGGTTCGACATTCTGGTCTTGCCACTAAGCTATACTACTGTTCGATAGGTGCGCTTGCCTCAATCGTGGTGATAGTTAGTTTCTAGGCTCGATCATTCATTATATAAATATTAAAACTCTCGACACACGATCCCATATTCATTACTAAAACCATCGATAGTTTGTTCTTTCAGAAAAACTTAATTCGCAGCAGAAATCTTAAGTGTCATTATACGTCGAAAACCAAGTTTGTATTTTCCAAAAAGTTTGTTTGCGTAGAACCGTTATTTATAAAAAAAATTGTTGGTTGTACGTCGCATAAAACATAATAAAAACAAAGTCAACAACAAAAACCAAAAGAAATCAAAAAGTCCGGAGAGTCCCAAAATTACAAAACTCTCAAGGAAAACCAGAAATTAAAGTAAAACCGATAATTAAGAGATAGTTTCTAAATTAGTGGTCACTACTGAGCCTCCGTCGCACCAACCCACCTATGTCTGAGGATTACCTGAACAGAATAGACAAATAGATATGAGTTTTCAACTACTCAGTGTGTAACTTAACAGAGACACGCATACACATAAACTCAGATTTCTCATGTAACAGATCAGATACGGACATAAGTCCTTAACAGAATCAGATAATATCATAATCGAATTATTAGATACATAGAGATATGCAAAGTCCTACCCGCATCCTCTACACACTATTTACAACCATCTCAACACATCATGTGGGGTATAAAACACCCACCCATCCCTACACACCACATAGTGTCTTTACGAAAATTATCAGAATAGTTTGCAGCCAAGCTGCCAGTATATCGATGAAATGTCGCCTCACAGAACACTTTCTCCACATATACAAATCTCACCCCATATACAGATACAGAATACACATATACATATATAACAAAATTAACATGTCCCGCGTGCTCATATACATATATCATACATGTTATTACAAAGCAGTCATATCATACATATCAACTTCTCAACACTCAATCGGTCTATCAGAATAGCAGATCTCATGCATTAAGGTTTGTTTTGCCTTTATCGACTCTACGGAAGGCCCACAGTCGATCGGAACGACGTGTGTGACCCTAGGGTGTAATAGCCCAAATTTCAGCGATGTCGAAAATAGTGGTTCGAGACCACCAAATCCGACAAATAAATTTGTAGATTATATTATTTAATATTTACGAGCCAAATGTAGATTTTAAAAAAAATTTGAATTAGTAAATTGTGTTTTATAAAGATTTATTTGGTCAAGAAATTAAGAAAAAGAGGTATCAAGATCTCGGTGTTATAAAACGAGCCATAAATATTTTTATGAATATTTACGGAGTGTCAATAAGGTAGTATTAAAATTTCGTTAGAAAATTTTGACGTTCGGGTGGTTAATTAAATAAAAAGGACTAAATTGAAAAAGGTGTAAAAGTTGCTAGAAGGATTAAATAGCTCAATTGTCAAATGAGGAAGGACCTAAAGAGCAAATAAGCCCAAATGAGATATTTTGGGCGGCAATAGCTGAGAAAAATCAGGAAATGGGTGAAATAAGGGCAAAATTGGAAAATTGCCAAAATTAGTTAAATAAAAATGGGACCAAATTGGAATATCTAGAATCCTCATCATTTTTCTTCATATTCATCAGCTGAAAAACAGCCATGGAAGAGGTTTCAAGCTGGTTTTCATACTCTAGCTTCATGTAAGTTTAATTCTTGCTTTCTCCTTGAAATTTCTAAGTTTTTGGACTTTTACAATTGAGTCCAATTTACTATGTCATTAGTTTTTGATTCCATGGCTAATTTTTAAAGTTGCTATGGATGAGTGCTGGAAGCATATGATGAATAAACATAGAATTGAAGCTTTAATTTTGATATATGATGATTTTATTAAGTAAAATTGATGGAAATTGACTTTAGGACCTAATAGTGAAAGAGTTTGGAATTAAGGTCTAGTGCTAAAGTTTTAATTTCCAAGGGTTATGAAGTAGTTTAAAATAATAGAATAAAGTATTAATTGAGAAAAATTATCTCAATTGATGGGTTAATTGAGCAAGGACTGAATTGTATGAAATGTGAAATTTGGGACAAAATGAAAATCAACATTTTGCACTAAAACAGTTTTAGACAGTAGCAGTAGTCTAACTTTTAAAAATCACCAAAAATTTTAGAAATCGAATTAAAGGATGAATAAAATATGAAATTAAATCTTATTGAGTCTAGTTTCTTATAGAAGAAACAGTGTAAGCAATGGAATTGTGAATCATGAGATATAATAAATTTTGTGAGACAAGGTCAGAATGATTTCGGGTTCCCCTATTCTGACTTTTGAAAATCATAAAAAATTGGATAAAAATAATTATGGGCTTAAATTTATATGTTTAAAATCCTGAATGAGTCTATTTTCAATAGAAACAAATGGAAACATCATCCGAATCCCGTACAAGGAGATAATTAATTTTTAGTGAAGAAGGGTTGGAACTGTCAGACAGCAAAACAGGGGTGAATTTAAAGAATAAACTGTACTTATTGGATAAACCAAAAATTCTGAAAATTTTATGGTAAGAATATATGTGAGTCTAGTTTCATGAAAAATTAGCGGATCTTAATTTGGAGTTCTGTAGCTCAAGATAAAAACAATTTAGCGACTGTGACACGGATGGACAGCTTGAATATCCATATAAGTAAATAGTGAAAATTATAGATAATGTTACTTACAAGTGTGTTATTTATACTAAGGATGTGGATGGAGAGGAGGAGGAGGAAAAATATATGAATGACTTGTGTATAAATTGATCACATGCCCGATTATAATCGATAAATGTTAAATTAGAAATGATATAATGTTTTATTTTGAATATTTACTATGAAATTGTGATTATCGTTATGATATAAAAATTGAATTTGTAAGTTTGTATGTTGATAAATGTTGTTGATTTGTGTTAATTAAGCACCATTATCATATATTTGATTAAATTGTGGAAATTTCAGTAAATGTTCGAATTGAATAAAAATGCAGGATCGATCACGATCGTTGCATAGTGAAATATGAATTGACGGTAAAAGACCATGGTTAAACCATGGCATTGTGCTAAGTGAAATAAGTCCATGGCATTGTGCTAAGTGAAATAAGTCCATGGAATTGTACTAAGTGAAATAAGTGATCCGGTCTTTGGTCCGTGACGTTCTACGGTGGTGAGTTATCCAAGGCATGTGTTACGGATACTCGGCGACTTGTGTGAGCAAAGACCGTGTAGCTCGTCATGACCCGGCGGCTTGTGTGAGCGGACCGAGATTTGTGACTATGTGAAGCGGGTGCTGGTCTTATAAGTTCTACTAGTGGTGGGTAATCCGGCATGTGTTGCGGATACCGGCGACTTGTGTGAGCAAAGACGTGAGTAGTTACGTATGACCGACAGCTTGTGTGAGCAGACCCGTGAATGTGAATAGCTCGAGAGTGAGCTCCTATGTGATACGTGATAAGTGATAAGTGGTAGCTTCGGCTACCTGATCAAGTGAAAAGTGGTAGCTCCGGCTACTTGATCAGTAAAAAGTGGTAGCTTTGGCTACAAGTGAATAGTGGCAGCTTCAGCTACAAATGATAAGTGGCAGCTTCAGCTACAAATGATAAGTGGCAGCTTCGGCTACAAGTGATAAGTGATATCCGTATAAGTCCATAGCTGGGCTATGGCATTCTAGTGAAAAGTGATGAATTGACGGATAAGTCCGTGGTTTCACCATGGCATAATGATAGTGAAGATGTAAGACCATAGCGGCATTCTAGTGAAAAGACCATAGCTATGCTATGACATTAGTGATTATCAGTGAAATTCAGTGCATACCAGTGCAGACCAATTCTGTAAGACGTTCACTAATTTGACAAAGTTTGGTAAGTGTTATATGGAATTATGTGATATAAGGAAATACGAGTTGATGAGACATGAACATAAATCTTGGTTGATGAATGAGTTCATTTGTGATTATATATTTGTACACCTTGAGTGTATTATCCGTATGAATTGGTATTCCAAATGAGTTAATGAGAAAAGTTCTAATATGAAATAATCTGAATTCGAAATGAAATATTATGAAAATGTACTTGAAATACATTGGTATATCTTGTATATGTTATTTGAGTTCATAATGTGGAAAGTAAATGTATGTGGAAATTTGAGATGATGATATCTGTACATGGAATCTATTGGTGGATACGTACATCCAAATTTATATGATAAATTTTAGTGAACATTGAAATTGGACTCAATAAGTGATTTGTCAATTTAAATTGTGATTGGCAGGAAGAGTTAGTGAGTTGTATGTTTATGAATTGTTACACGTATTTGTTTGAAATACGAGGAAATGATGGTACTTGATACATGGAAATATGAGACTGTGATATATAAAAACATGGAATATGTTTGATAAATGTGTTTATTCATAATTATAGAACTGTACACCTCATGTAATGCCCCAAAAATATAGGGTCTTTAATTTTGCATGTTCTGACACAAATTGCTTGTGTGCTTTAATGGCTAAGTGATTTGGGTGTGTATGGGAGTGTTTGAGAAGCCTGGGTTCAAGTCTTGACTTTTTCAGATTTTTTAAAATTTGCTCTTAAATGAATCTGGACACTGGCACATAGGTCTTATTAATTGTTGTGCTTGGTTGAAGTCACAAAAAGCCTATTGGTGCAGTGGTTGTGGCGTTACAAGTGTGGCAAGGGGTCTGAGGTTCGAGTGTTGGCATTGCATGAGGGGGAGCATTTACTTTGCTGATGGTTCGGCTAGTAGTTGAGTTGCAGTGAAATTCTGATAGATGAGAGGTTGGAGAGATTTGATGAGTGGATTGTGGCGCAAATCGTGGAGAGGATTGGGGAGAGATTTTAGGAGGAAATCAAAGAGTTAGCTTGTGGGGAGAGTTGTGCCGAATTTGGTGTCTAGCTATTCAGAAATTCGGCAGAGACTTCTTTTGGTTTAGTCTTTGTTCGATTTTTTTTCTTTCTTTTGGCATTTTTCCTCTTTGTTTCTCCCTGGCCGAATTGTCCTTTTGTTTCTTGGCATCGTAAGTCATTTTGGTCGATTCCTGGTAAGTCAAGTGCCTCTTGGTACCTATTGGGTTCCTTTTTTCTCTGTTATTTTTCCTTTCAGCCGAATTCATTCTTCTCCCTTATTTCTCATTCACCTTTTCTCAACTTTTCTCCTTTCATTTTTGACTGAGTGGCCGACTCTCTTTTTCTTTCTCTGCTGTGCCAGTCGATTTGGTAGTGGGCGACGATCTCTTCTTCTGTTCAATAACACTGTGGTAAGCTGAATCCTACATCTCCTCTTTTCCCCTCTCTTTTGTTTCTCTGCTTTTCCAATATAGACTGAATGTCATAAATCTTGTCTTGTTATTTCGAAACCCTGTAGATGATAGTCTCTGACAATTGGTGGAGTGTCGACTGCCTTACTTCTCTGCACATCTCTGCTTTCTTCTTCGAATACCTCTTTGGCCGAATACTGTGGGGTAAGTAGGTTTGTTTTGTAGTATTGGTCGAATACCCAATCTGCTCTAACTCTAATGCTTTGGTCTATGGGCATCAATTCAAGCCTTGTTCTAAACGATTATTACTAATGAAATCCGTCTTATGCGCAGTAAATCGAAAAGAAGGGTGTGATTGTTTTTCAACCAGCGATCTAAGAGTAATAATCGCATAACTTTTGGCCAAGGTAAGTGGTGATATCGGTGTGGGGCTTTAGTGTTAATGATCTAAAGGATGAGAGATTGATTGTGTTGGGTTGATTGTAGGTTGATCGCACGTGAGGTAATCTGTTCGTCGCGCAAACAGGTGTGTAGTCACACCCCTCTCTTCTGTGAATCGGCAAAAGCCGAAAAGCCGAAGCTTCGACATTTGAGGCCTCACGAGTGTGCGATCACTCGTGTGGTAAATCGAGCCCACAAATCGTGGGCGATAGACTGTAGAGGCCACCACGAGCGTTCTCGTGCTCTTGGGCCAATATGGGCCTCGTTTGGCTGAATGAGCCGTGTGGGCCCGATGGGCTCGTGGGCCCCACACGGATAAAATCCACGATAAGTGGCAGATACTGGACTGGGCTATGTAGTTCGCATAGCCGTGACTGAAGTTGGGCTAAATAGGCCACACGAGCGTGTGGGCCCACTTGGGCCGAATAGTGGGCCTTGGGCCTATTTACACCGTTATGACCATTAAGGTTATTTGTGTTGCTCGAGGAGACTGTATACCTTCGGAGAGGTCTTTATCTGCACCGAGACCCCAAAATAAGTAAAGTAACCAAAATACCCCTAAAGGGTAAAATTACTATTATACCCTTAATAGATGAAAATGACCATTTTACCCCAAGAGGTAGGTTGATTGATGATTGTATGTTATTTGTAAGACTGTACTGAGTAGGACACTTTGCATACGCGAACTATTTATGACATGACATACTGCATGGGGTTGGGATTCTGATATGGCGGAAGTACTGTACTGGTGGCTCTGCATATTCACTGTTACTGGTGGCGATGCCACATATACTGTTACTGGCAGCTCTGCTACATTATTATTACTGGTAGCTATGCTGCGATATTAGTGTGCTGGCTAGGTGGGTCGATTTTATTCCCACATGGTATTTTGGTTGGTATGGGTGGTGTGTTGGCTAGATTGGGGTGGGTTGTATACTTGCACCGCATCGACATCGTCTTGGGCTTGGGCCCACACCGCATCCTTTGCATCTTGAATAGGCTCGAGTGCCGCATCACATCGCAAATATTATTATATCTCGACCGATCGATAAGGGATTACACCGAGTTTTCGTAAACTCACCCTTCCCTTTTACTGTGCAGGTAATCCTCAGCCATAGGCGATTTGGTGCTGTGAGGGACTCGGAGGTGGCCACTCAACTGCAGCTGTTTTATACTTGCTTTTACTTAAATCTAGAATTTATGTTAGGTTTTGTTTATGTAATAAGGCTATTGGTATTTGCTTAAGTTTTTAATTGGGCTTTGGTTACTTATTTTTAAACTGCTAGTTTAGAGAAGACGAGTTTTCAAAATAATTACCGTTTTCAAATACACGAAAATTTGGATATTAATTTTTCAAAAGCTTCCGTGAATTTGAATCAACTTACTATAACCAGAGCAGCTAATAAGGCACACGTTTGACTAAATAATTTGTAAACAATAATAAAGAGGTTTTTGTTTTAACTTTGAAGCGAATTTTTACCAACAAGACAAACTTTCGAAAGACACTTCAATGTGACACGCCAGATTCGGCCATAGCGTCTAGGCCGGGTTTGGGGTGTTACACTTCAAGTGTACTATTTGTGTAAAGATGATGTTCAAATGATTTGATGAGTAGAACTCAAATATGAAGTAGTTAGAAACCAAGGCAAATTGTTATGAAAATGTATATGAAATACAGAGGTATGATTATTATATGTGATATGAATACATAATGTGAAAAAGTATAAGTATAAGAGGAATTTAATAAGAATTGAGCCTATATACGTTTCTTGTTATTTATATGAAGTGTACGACTGACAAATGGTAATAAGTATAAGGTTTGGTTGAATATCTTAAATTGGTTCTTGACTGTATTAAAATGTTGGTAAAGATAAAGGATCAAGTGAGTGAGAAATATGGCTTGGAAAATAGCCTAATTTTTGTTCACACGGGTAGACACGGGTATGTGTCTAGACCGTGTGTGACAAGTGGTCTACCCCATGGGCGTATGGTCCGGCTGTGTGTCCCCAGTCACACGGGCGTGTGACCCTTATATGCGAGGAAAATTTTAAAAGTCGCAAAAATTTTTCTTGAGGATCCGGTTTAGTCTCAACCCGATCTTAATGCATGATTTGGACCTCGAAGGTTCGTTAAAAGAATGTTTATAATTAGTCTCGGTATTTGAACGATAATGATTTCAAATTATCTGTAAGTGTTTTGTACTCCTCGGTAATGCCTCGTAACCCTGTTCCGGCGACGGATACGGGTTGGGGGTGTTACATAGGGAAAATTTTAGAATTTTGGGCCCACATGCCCGTGTGGGCCACACGGACCGAAATCAGCCTAGGCCATGTGACCTATACGACCACACACTCACCCGTCACACGGCCGTGTGGTGTCGACAGACCACTTTTTCAGCTTTTGTCGAACCTTGTTTTCTCATGTTTTCGTTACACACCTGGTTTGTTTTCGATGAAAAAGCTATCCCAAGACCACCAGAACCTAGAAACAGTATTCCCACGACTAATTAGCAACCAATTTACGAATTCAACATAAAACCAAATAGCGCACACAAACTTACCGTCTCTAACAACAGCTATTGTCACGGTTTAGGTAGTTGAAGCGAAATTCATAGGTTCACTATCTTCTCTTACGAAAGAAAATTCATAACGATCAAAACTCCTAACTACACACCCCTACGCCTTTTCAAAAGAAAACTCCACAATTGATTAACAGAGAACGAAAGTGAAAACAGGATACAATAAGTCACCCACCACTTACCGAACCGAACAAAGGAACTGCGATTATGAAGTAAAGCAATATGATTAAAGAATTATGGCAAAGTCAAAGAAGAAAAGAAAGAAAATCGACAGAGCACAGAAAAGGGAAGAAAGAAAAACGTCAGAATAAGGCGAATTTCGAAAAAAGAAAAAAATAAGATAAATTAAAATTATTTAATTTTAACTACACTCCTACTAACTCTCAACTCCCCACTAACCCACTAACAACCCAACTAACTTAGAGTTTCACTTCCACCGAATCTCTATCATGCAACCGAAGCAAAAATTAACATTTATGCTTATATGGGGATTCGAACACGAGACCTTAAAGCAAGCTAATATCTTACCACTCAAACCAGCAGGCTCATTCTAACATAAATTTACCAAAAAATATAACATAAGCCCACCCAACAGGGATAAGGCTAGGATAAAAAAATAACAGAATTTTCCAAAAGTGAAACTTAAACCCAAGACCTCATACACACCTTCAAATCACTTAACCACTGAAGCAGATACATATTAATGACAAAATTCATAGAAACAAAATTAAATTAGCCAGGGTGTTACATGATAAGTGCCATCGATACTTAGTACATAAACATATACGAGTTAATTACAGTCCAATCCCTACTAAACAATAGCTAAAATAGCTATAATATACTAATAAAGACCAATGTAAAGTGGATTGTTTAGTGATATATCTTCAAAGCTCTCGATCCAGTCTCCACAAAGTAAGAGATTTTTGATGTAAGATTCGATCAAATCCTTAAGATGTGTTTTTTTCCAAATGGATTGACCTTTATTGATGAGCTTAAATACTTCCAAAAAATCAACATTGATTATAGCTCAAAGGTTTTGTTCTAAAAATTGTCAACTTTCAAATATGGCAAGTAAGATGTTTGTCGCAGTGATGACCGAAGTGGGAACTTCCATTGGCACATAGACGACCACTTCAAAGACTTACCTTAGCAATTTATCTTGACTTGCATAGAGCGGTGGTTAAAACTCTTGTCAGACACCCATCTGACGTTGGTTCAAACTCTGTTACCCTCATTTTCCACCCCCAATATTGTATAAAAAATAATATTCTATAAAAATAATATTTATTTATAAGTCCTCCACTATTTTTGTTTTATTCAATGATAATGTGTAATGTCATTATTCACTAACAACATTAAATATTCCCTTATAAATGAGATTAAAATATGTAATAAATCCATGTACTCCTTGTAAATTTTAAATTTAGTCATTGTACTTTTATTACTTGAACTTTAGTCTCTCTAGTTTTCAGATTTTAATATTCAAATCCTATTGTTAACTGTTAAGATTATTTTGTTAAATTATGGTTTGTTACAACTAAATTCCTTGAAAAAATATACATTCTAAATTTGTGAAGAGTACAGGGACCTATGACATATTTTAGCCTATAAATAATTATGCTAAAACTAACCATTTACTTTTAGAAAAGACTACTTTATTCTTTTTTTTAAAAAAATATAATTACATTAAAAAAAATGGACAAACTACAATAGAGATAACCCAATTATAATATATATATTTTTTTTATCATCCAACTATGAAACAATACTAAATGATAACCCAACTATTTAAATTTTTTTTTTTTATCACCGAACATAAAAATAAAAATAACCAAAACTCCAAGATAGTTCCATGATAAAAAAACAAAATTAAATAGATTTAACTTTTAGTGACAAAATTTTTTTTACTTGAGTGGCTAGTAGCCTAAAAAATCACTATCCTTTCCGTACTAGATCAAACATTTCATGGACCTGGGGAACAGCAACAAGAAAACAAAACCGGGGAAAAAAAAGGTTGCTCACTTGCTTGAAATTTTCACCTTAATTACTTGAAATTAAAGCTCAATGGGAAATCACTTGAAGCAGAAATTAAAACAAATAAAAAAAAATTAAAACAGATAATACAAACTAAATAATAATATCACTGATGTAGCCTCCAGAGAAGAGCAGATTTAATAGCTTCTTCACTTGTCAATCCATAAGGGATCTTTGCAACAATGTCTTGGAGCATAAGCTCATTAACACACGACATGCTTGCATGGTGGACTTGAAATTCTAAGTCACGAAGTGCTGACATTAACCTAGCACCAGGATAGTTCACATTCTCTGATTGAACCCTGATGATCGCATCATCGTTTCCCATAACCTTGACATCGAGTTGCAGGTCATTAAACCTAGCAGTTGCAGCCGATGATGAATTGCTAGGCCTGGCTGCTGCTTGTTCCTCGGACGTGGTTGTGCTTTGGTTATCCATGGCGTCAATGGTTTCCACTTTCACTTTCTCGTTACACACTTTCCGAAGCTGTGATTCCAAGTCTTCGATATTTGACTTTAGCTTGGTGATGTACGTAACGGCATCGGATAACAGCGACGCTTTGTCCATGCGCGACACGTTAGGGACTGCAGCTCGGAGAGCGTAGAACCTATGGTTTAGCTTCTCACGGCGTTGCCTCTCGGCTTCCACGTGGTTCACTGGTGTATTTCGTCGGAGACCAGGTTTCCTTCCACGTTTCTTTGGGGTTCTGATCTTCTCGGTGTTATTCACGGCAAGTAATGGACAATCGGAATCTGAATTCTCTGAGTCCACATAAGAAGATTGCTGCCCTGGCTTTAAATCTGCTATGGTTTTATTGTCAGGGCCGCCATTTTCTTCTTCAATGCCGGCTAGTAAGCCGATATCTGGAAAGGAGATAGTCCTCTCAAGGAAATGAGAACCCGAGGTTAGGTTTGGATCGAACCCGAACAAGGATTTCACTTGTTGAACAAATTCCCAGTTTTCCTTAATCATATCCGAAGATCCAAGTTCAAGAACACCACGATTTGTTGGTATACAAACCAGTGTTCCGATACCATGCAATTGAGCTTCTCGAGCTCTTTCACAACCATTAAACTGCAACTCATGAGCACCAGTTAACCAAACCAAAGAGCCAGTACTAAGAACCTTGCCTAAAATCCCATCACCGACAGAGAAAGATCGAGTCAATGACATCACATAGAACCATTCAGCATCAGTAATATCAGTGCCGTCGACCAACGAACCATTTATATCATGGTTGTCTCCGATGAGTGCTTGAAGTCCTTTCAAAACATTCCTTCGCTCGTTATGTGAGCCTTGAATGCTGTACATGTTGTTGGGTATTGATTTGGGAGATGTGTCTTTGGTTCCTTGAAAATGTCCATCTTCCCAAGCCAAGAACAAATGACCGTGGTCGTCGTTTGATGTCTGCCAAAATATGGCATATGTCCACCATTCTTGATGGCTTTGGACTATGAATTGAAGCCTTTGCTGTAGGGTTGAAGGTGGAGTTTCCTGGGAAAATGAAACTAGTGATGAAGATGAAGATGGAGAGATGATTAGTTCTTCCATGGCTGACAAATGAGAAACAAAAGAAAAACGTGTGGACTGAAATTCCAAGGGATGAAAAAAAAAGGAGAGAAACGAGGATAAAATGAATACAATGTGGGAATCTAAAAAGCTGAGAGCCCCTGCAGGAGGCTTTTGTTTTTGTTGTGAAAATACATACAAGTAATGATTATTTTATTCCACATTTATTTGTGGGGGAATGTATTTCACACGTCCCTTCATTATACGGATAAAATCAAATTAGTCCATAAATGATTTAATTTGGGTTATGCTTGATAAATTGAAATTTTAAGTTTTAAAAAAAATAAGTAGTAAAAAATTAAGTGTTGAAATTAAGTTATAAAATATATTTGGTATTTTATTTAAAGTTAAATATTAAATATAATTAGATTATTTGATATAATATAATATAATGCTAAAAGAAATAAAATAAATCATTGAATTTATTCTCTATTAATCTACTTATTATTTTCTACACTTTTTGTAGAGAAAATTTGATCCAGTAGTTTTCATTGTGGGTTATCAAACATGTTTAAAAAAAATTAAGTACTGAAAATATTAATTTTCGGTTGATTGAATTTTTTCAATACTTTATCAAATAGAGCATTAGTCTCAAAGAATTAAATAAGACCAAATTTCAACAGAGTTAACATTCAGTTAGTGTTCGGAAAGCCACATAATAACTGGATTTGGTTGTAATTGCTTGTAATTACACAATGGTAAGATGTTTGAGAAACCATTGTAATTGGTGAGTCCCACTGAATTGAGTGTTACTGGAGCACTCCAATTATACTTTCCAATTCTAAGCGGAAGGTAAGAATTGAAGTACACTCAAATCTAATTTTAAAAAAATATATTTTATACAAGTTTATTTTATACAAGTTTAAGTTATAAAAACATATTATAAGCATGAATATGTTTTAAGTGTTTGGGATGGTTATGAAAAAAAATTTCTTGTATTATAAATCCTAAAAAATATATTATAAAAATAATCTATTTGTATTTTATAAAGTTATAATAAATATTATATTACTTAAATCTTAAAAAAATTTAAAGGTGAAAATGTTTATTGTAAAATTAATTTACATGTTATAAAAGTATTATAATATATTCTTAGTATAAAAAAAATTATTATAATATATTCATTTATAAAAAATTATGGCCAAGAAGTATGCGTGGCTGAAGCCAAGAGAAGTGACATGGGCCCCACCCTAAAAAAGTAAAATTTATTTAGGCACTTTAAAAATTTTTAAAAATTTTAAATTAGTAAAGGTAAAATTACACTTTGGCCCCCCTAAAATTATAAAAATTTGATTTAATCCTTTACAAATTGAAAGATATAAACTATAAAAAAATTAAAATTTCATCCGGCCCCCCTAAAAAGTTATCCTGGCTTCGCCCCTGGAAGTATGGGCATAACTTAATTATGTGTCCATAACATAGATTATAAAAATAATATACTTATTTATTAAAAAATCGTTATAGTTATTTATCATAATTTATTTATAAAAAATAACTTTTTTTTTAAATTATGGTAAAAAAATCATATTATTTATAAGGAAGAGTTATAAAAGTTATTTGACACTTTTTAATTTTTTATAAAGGTTATATATTATAAATTTTATATAATTTTTACTTAATTTACGTATTATAAAAAGATTATAACTTAGCATAAGTCTTATGATCTATCGTAATTTCATATGTCAAATTAGGCTCTCTCAAATATTTAATGAGCTTGCTCTCAAGCAGTTTAAGAGTATTTTTAATGCTTTTTATTAATTATTATCTTTTAGTGCTAATAATAGTTTTTCTTACATTTTACTTCTTTTGAGACCCAAATTGGTAAAACTATATCATTGGGAGTCTAATGATTGATTTGAACTTGTGTAGGAGATGACTAAGGCCAAACATCAATAAAAACCTCAATTGTTGTGAGGGTCACGACACAGGTGCATGTGTGTCGTAACACTGACTCCCTATCACCTTAAAGAAGCAAACTTCAGCGAAAAATCAACTTGGAGTAATTTGCCACTGAAGTTGCGACACTAAATGTGTGGTGCCACGACATCAAGCCTTAAAGTCTGAACTACAAGCCCTCGAGGTCACGACTCCAAACCAATGGTTGAAATGAATGAACCCAGTGCCACTGTCATCGAGCTTTGTCGCGACACTAAATGCCCCATGTAACACCCCATACCCGGTCCGATCGTCGAACCCGAGCTACAGGATGCTACAACAGTAAACAAAAACAATCACATACATTTTTATCTGTAATATTCCATATATAAACAATACGAGTAGAACCTAATGATTAACATGCCTTTCAAACAAATTCAAGTCTCAAACGAGCTTACGAAAGCTCTTAAACCGACTCGAAACCAATTCAGGATCAAATTGAAACTTTTACAAAAAGATAGGTAAAAAGGTAAAACAAGGTTCACACATCCGTGTGATAGACTGACGCCTTGTGGTGCTATATCACACAGTCATGTCCCCAAACCATGTAACCGACTGAAGTCGTGTAATCCAGGGTCACACAGTCGTGTCGCCAGGCCATGTAACTAACTGTGGCTATATGGAATCAAAACCATATTGAACAAACAGAGCACACGACCGTGTCACCTACCCGCGTGTGACACACAGTCGTGTAGTAGACTGGGTGAAACATAAATGACCATTTTTGTGCAAGTTTCATACCATCTAATCAAAGTGACCTATAATGCCATTTTATACCATTCAAACCTACTCCAAAACATACAACCAATATGCCCTCGTTGGCACCAACATATATTCAAACTCAAATCATTATGATTCAATCCAAATTACCTAACCATTTAATACCACAAACTCAGCAATGCCAAACATAAACACTTACTATTTTGTAGACATACCATTCAAAACTTGCCATTATCATTAACTTTCTAATGCCAAACTTAGCATAAACCATATCACACATATTAGGTTACCAAATGAACTTTTAAACATACACAACCATGCTAATACATTCATCAACTTGTACAAGTTTTAGCCATCCTATGCACATGCCACAAGTAACTAATTTGGAACATCAAAAGTCTACCGAATTGAGAGACAGTAGGTGTGTGCTTCTTGTTGATCCGGTCGACATGTTTCAAACGTCCAAAATCTACAGAAAAAAAGTAACACGAGTAAGTATTTAAAATACTTAGTAAGCTCATACAGTATAAACGATTACTTACCTCAATTATTAATCACATACACAATTCATTAAGCAAAATAGTTATCCTTATCAAGGCACAATTGTAACAACCCGTTTTCAGTGGTGTCGAAAATAGTGGTTTCGAGACCACAATTCCGACTAGTATGTCAATGTTTTATTATTTATTTAATATTTATATGGTTATTACAATGTCGTGCTAAAATTTGGTTAGGAAATTTTAACGTTTAGATAGTTAATTAAGTAAAAAGGTCTAAAGCTGTAAAAGTTAGTTTCTATTAGCTATAGGTGTTAAATAGCTATAAAAATATGAATTGATGGACTTAAGTGGTAAAAAAATATGTAAAAAATGCTATCACCTTATTTCTTTCCTTGATGAACCGAAATCACCATTGTTGTTAGCTTGAGAATCGGCCAAGCTTGGTTTTCATGCATGGTATTAATTTTTTCCCCTTTTTAATGACTTTTTATGTTTTTGTTATCATTTTAGCTTAATCTAGCTAACCCGGGGGTTAATTTTTAAAGTTTTTAGATGTTTTATATTATATCATTGATGAGTTTGAGATGTTTTTGAAGTTTGATGATAGATTATTAAGCTTGGTTGATAAATAGGACTATGTTGTAAAGTAATTTTTAGTGAATTTAATGTTAAGGCACTAAATTATTTAAATAGTAAAAATTCATGGAATTATTGTGAAATTGTGATAAATATGGGCTATATAGAAACCCTAAGAAATTCGGCTAGCATGGGTTTTGCTTACATGTGTTTAATTCGTAAGTTTCGGGTTTAATGACTAAATTGCTTAAAGGGTAAAATATTGGGGTAATTTTGTAAATTTGTAATGAAAGGGCTTATGATCGTGTGTTGTCAGAGTCTTAAAATTTTAAATAAAGAATTATCGAGCCTAGAAACTAACTGTGACAACAATTAAGGCAAGTGCACCTATCGAACAGTAGTATAGCTTAGTGGTAAGACCGAATTGTCGAACACAAAGGAACCATAAGTACTAATACTAACTTTCTTTTTATTATTTAGCCTAAGAAACAAGGGAATTTGTTGTTTAAACTAAAATTAACTAACTACTAAGCTAAAGACGCTAAGACAAAGAGAACGAATTTGGGAAAATACTCGTGAGAAAAACCAAGTGACTAAGACAATACCCGAGGAAGAATCCACCTAGACTTCACTTGTTATCTAACTCTGAACCAGACGATTTATTCACTTGACTTGATCCGTAGGATTCCCTAATGTATATTAATCCCTCTCTCGAGACGACTAACGTCTAACCCTAGGTTGATTAATTGAAATCTCTTTCTAATTAAAACCCCTAGAATTGCATTAACTCGATCTATGGACTCCCATATTAGGTTTGACCCTAATCCGGCAGATTTTTGTCACCCTATCTCTAGGCGCGCGAGCAACTCCGCTTAACTATGCTAGATCTACTCTTAGGCAGGGACTTTTGCTCCACCACCTAAGCACATCAGTACTTGAGTCAATATCTTGGAATATCATAGCAAGAATTAAGAACACATAATTAAGAACAAATCAAGTATTTATCATATAGTTCAATAAACGATAACAAGATTCATCTTAGGTTTCATCCCCTCAGTATCTCGAGGGTTTAGTTCATAATTATAAAAGAATACATCTCGGAAGAAAAGATAAAACAAAACATAGAAAAACCCTAAAACCCCCAGAAGGAATTAAAGAGAATATCCTCCGTCTTGAGTATGACTCACTCTTGAGATGAATCAAGCGGCTTTCTTCGAGTGAATCCACACATTCGACCTCTCGGCTCGGCTCCTTGGCTAGTTGACGCCTTCCGACAGCAGGGCTTCGTCGAACTCCCCTTTAAGTTGCCCCCTAGGGTGTTTATATAGGCTTTGGAATGTGTTTATTTGCCTCCAAGTATCCTATTCCGAGTGAAATTCCTCTTTCTCACGGCAGGGACACGCCCGTGTATCACACCAGTGTGAATCGACTTCAGGCCGTGTTTGGGTGCATTAAGGATGAGGCACGGCCAGGTGTGGCTTGGGGCCTGTGCAGTGTGTATTTCTTTCTTTGGCCCATTTGGTCCGTTTTAAGCCCGTTTTCCGTTCTTTTCATCCTCCTATGCTCTCCTGAGTATAAAATATGAAATTAAAGGATTAAGAGCATTAAATTCCATAGTTCAAGGGATAAATCATCCAAAAGCATGCTAAATGTGGGATTTAAAATATGTTACTATTACGGTTTATCAAATACCCCCACACTTAAGCTTTTGCTTGTCCTCAAGCAAAATTCTCAATTCACAATTAAAACAAACTTCCTCGATTCATAATATTCATCAATAATGTTTCATCATAATTCAAAGATAATTCATACATGGATAATTCAACTCAAAGAGTCCTAAAGATTCAAACAATCTAAGTCATACATTTTTGTAGCATGAAAACGTAGGTGTTTTCCCTCTTCTAAATAATTACCTCTGATTCAAAATCGACAAGGATTGACATCCTCACTAAAGATTCACTCAAATCACTCGAGGTGTTTAAGGTTCAGGAAAAAGCACTCATAAGTCAAACATGAAAAGTTAATCCCATATGCTTGCATGAAAATCAAATCTCCACCACTATAATATGAGATGATACACAAATCAAAAGGTCTTTAACAGGGTTGTAACGGGGCTTAGGTTAAAGGTGTGGATAAAGGCCGAATTAGGAGGTTAGAATCGAGATTGACTTGACAAATTACCTAACTAGAAAAATGAACTAATCCTTAATAATTACATAAACTTGTAATACTAATAATACGACCTTTTTCTTCAAGATGTGGAATTTAAATATGTAAGCTCACTTAATTATAAGACTAATAAAACTAATAATGAATATACTTCGTCTTTTTTTTAAAGAGCAAATCATTAAATATTTACAATAATAAGAAAGTACTTTAATAACTGAAATATAGAACATAGTTAGGCAACTGCTCAAAATCAAATCTCGACAAAAAGGGTAGTCAAGAAGAATGGTGATAACAAATACAAAGGGTTTTGGTTTAAAATTAGTGGGTGAGTCAATAAAAAGGGTTGTTAGGATCAAAAGGGGTTCACTAGGGGTTAATTGTGAGAGTAGGCTTTTAGTAGAGTAAGTGGGTTAAAACCTAAGTCCCTTTATCATCTCTGTATATCAAATCAAAGGTGTGGTCTCGACATGTATAATCGATGCAAGTTCTAGAATAACAGATCAATGTTGACACACTCATAATCAATAAAGTGAGCAAGAAAAAGAATATATGCTCTAAAAGGCTCAAAATCTCACAAAAATTATGGATTTTTGACATCAACCTTGTAAATTTCAAATTTCAAGGTAATAACTAGATTCAGGTAGACAACCTAAAATTTTTTAATTACGAAAAATAGACTTATCGTGCGTGATTCTCTATTATCTTAAAGTTTAATCATCAATGCACAATTAACTATGACTTAATCCAAAACGTATCAATCAAAATCATAAATCAAAGGAAATTTCATTCTAATAGTAAATTGAGAAAATTTACTTAAAAACAAGATATAATTCAGGGATTTGAGAATAATGCAAAAGTTAGGCACTTTTTAAGTTCACTCCCAATGTACAAAGATATATAAAACAATATAGTAGAAAATCAAAAGATAGGGATAGAAGTGAAACTTCCTGAATTTTTGGATGAGGGCAATGAAAAGAAACCGGATCGGAATTGGTAGATGTGAACATGGGGGAGCGCCTTGAACCGTTTGAATTTGAATCCTCGAAGCAGCCGACCTGATTTTATTGAATCCTAAGCTGAATCTAGATGGCATGAAGAATAAGAAGAAAATAATAAAGAAGATAAAAATAAAAAAATAAAAGAATAAAAATAAAAATAAAAATAAAAATAAATAATGGAAAATGAAAGAAGAAAGACAACTGGAAAAGAAAAAGGAAGAAGGGGGGTTTAAATAGAGATGTAGCCCGTGTTTTTGGAAAAAAAATTTGTCCTGTTACTACACGTCTACGGCCATGCCCTTTTACCTACCTGTGGTGCCCACATGAACACGGCCACAACCATGTGCAAGACCGTGTGAGTATGGGAAACCTACGCCTAAACATGGAAATAAATAAAACTAAACTAATTAGTAGGGTTAGTGCTCGTGTTGCCTCCCGAGAAACGCTCGTTTAAAGTCTTGAGCTAGACTTACCTGTTATTCGTATGATCATGGTGGTTTGAGGAGGTGAAAATGCTTTCTCATGCGACCAATTCGGTTATTGATATATAGTTTAAGTCGAGTAGTGTTTACCTTAAAAGTGCTGAATTTAGGATTAGTTACCTCGACTGTTCCATTTGGGAAGATTTTGAGTACCTGATCTCCTATCTTAAGCTGGGTTGTCCCATAGTTAAGTTTGTCGTAGAGTTGCCTCGTTTTTGCTTCGTGTGTTTTTAGTTCCTCTTTGAAGTGTGTCTTCCACTCGTCTAGTTCATCGATCTGAAGCCTTCGTTTCTCATAAATTTCTTCTTTATCGACACGAGGTCTAGGATCTGGCTCGATTGTGTAGTTTCGTGGTGTTTCCTGTACAGAAGGTTGAATCAAATGATTATTAATAGAATTTATGTTTTTACCTTGATTACTCGATGTCTTAGCCGAGTCAAGAGCGTGAAGAGTGATCATTTCGTCGCCTACACGAAGTGTGAGTTCACCGAATTGTTCCTCTGTGTGGTCTTTCATCATTGCATCGGGATATGGCACACGAGGTTGGTACTCTGTAATTGCCGGTTTTGGTATATCATGGCTCACCTCAACCTTACCTTTATCCGCCACGTTTTCTTGCCTTGGTTCGGTTCATTTAACCCTTGTGGTTGTTCGCTATGATCTCGGTAAGTTGTCTTAAGCGGTTCTCGATCCCTTGAATCGATGCTTGTTGATTTTAAGTATTGTCTCGTTGTTTTGAAAACGGGTTTCGACAACTGCGATAAATTTCGTTAGCATCTCCTCAAGGTTCGGTTTCTTTTCTATTTGGTGAGGTGGTTGTTGAAAAAAACGGAAGAAGTTGCGGGCTATGATTACCTTGACCATCCCACGAGAAATTGGGATGGTACCTCCAACTTTGCATTATAAGTGTCACTATAAAGATTATTTTGAAGACTAGAATAGTTACCCATATAGTTGACTTGTTCGTTCTCTGTGCTAGGGTTGTAGGATAGATATTACGTGTTGTTCACCCCTCCTCCATTTGTATTGTATCTTGTAGACACGGATGTACTGCATAGAACCATACAAACCATCAATTTTTTTATTTAAAAACTCTACGGTTTGATAGCATGGTTATTGCGTCGAGGTTGAAGACAGCGGCTTCGTTGGCTTTGTCTCATGAATTGCCACCGATAGTTATTCAGGTGCCATCTCCTCTATAAACTAAAATTACCTGTCAAAAGCAAAAAAAAGAAAAATTAGCAAAGTAAAATAATAAAAATAAAAATAAAAATAAAAATAAAAATAAATTGCAATAAAATGGCTAAAGTAATAAAAATTGAGCGTTCTTAATATTTCAGTTCCCCGGCAACGGTGCCAAAAACTTGATCGTGTGTTGTCAGAGTCTTAAAAATTTAAATAAAGAATGATCGAGCCTAGAAACTAACTGTGACAATGATTAAGGCAAGTGCACCTATCGAACAGTAGTATAGTTTAGTGGCAAGACCGGATTGTCGAACCCAAAGGAACTAGAAGTACTAATACTAACTTTCTTTTTATTATTTAGCCTAAGAAACAAGGGAATTTGTTGTTTAAACTAAAACTAACTAACTACTAAGCTAAAGATGCTAAGACAAAGAGAACGAATTTGGGAAAATACTCGTGAGAAAGACCAATTGACTAAGACAATACCCGAGAAAGAATCCAACTAGACTTCACTTGTTATCTAACTCTGAACCAGACGATTTATTCACTTGACTTGATCCATAGGATTCCCTAATGTATATTAATCCCTCTCTCGAGGCGACTAACGTCTAACCCTAGGTTGATTAATTGAAATCTCTTTCTAATTAAAACCCCTAGAATTGCATTAACTCGATCTATGGACTCCCATATTAGGTTTGACCCTAATTCGGCAGATTTTCGTCACCCTATCTCTAGGCGCGCGAGCAACTCTGCTTAACTATGCTAGATCTACTCTTAGGCAGGGACTTTTGCTCCACCACCTAAGCACATCAGTACTTGAATCAATATCCGGAATATCAAAGCAAGATTTTAGAACACATAATTAAGAACAAATCAAGTATTTATCATATAGTTCAAACAAGCGATAACAAGATTCATCTTAGGTTTCATCCCCTCGTGTATCCGAGGGTTTAGTTCATAATTATAAAAGAATACATCTCGTAAGAAAAGATAAAACAAAACATAAGAAAAACCCTAAAACCCCTTGAAGGAATTAAAGAGAAGATCCTCCGTCTTGAGTATGACTCGGCTTTTGAGATGAATCAACCGGCTTTCTTGAGTGAATTCCACATCTCGACTCTCTCTGGCTCGGCTCCTTGGCCTTCTTTGGGCGCCCCGAGACAGAGGGCTTCTGTCGAACTCTCCTTTAATTTGCCCCCTAGGGTGTTTATATAGGCTTTGGAATGTGTTTCTTTGCCTCCAAGTATCCTATTCCGAGTGAAATTCCTCTTTGTCACGGCAGGGACACGCCCGTCTAGCACGTCCGTGTGAATCGACTTCAGGCCGTGTTTGGGTCTGTTAATGAGGCACGGCCGTTTAGCTTGGGCCTAGGCCATGTGCATTTCTTTATTTGGCCCATTTGGTCCGTTTTAAGCCCGTTTTCTGTTCTTTTCATCCTCCTATGCTCTCCTGAGTATAAAATATGAAATTAAAGGATTAAGAGCACCAAATTCCGTAATTCAAGGGATAAATCATCCAAAAGCATGCTAAATGTGGGATTTAAAATATGTTACTATTACGGTTTATCAGCTTATAAGCTTAAGTTTGATTTGAGCTGTTTAAATTGATTTATTTAGTGAAAAAATATTATTTAGATCAAGAAACAAATCAATAGGACTCAAACCGTAAAAAAACTAAATTAAGGGATTAGTCGTTGGCATCGAATTCGTAACCGTTTTTGTTTAGGTAAGTTCATATATTGTTTAAACTTATTAATTTTTTCTTTTGATAACATGTTAACTATTATTCATGTTAGGTGTAGTTAAATTGAATGATATATGTCGATTAGTGATTTTGGTCTAAATTGCGATGATGATTCAATTGATGATTATGTTTAGAAAATGTGAAATACATGGGTGTGAACTTGAAATGGTATAGTGGAAATGCAGTTAAATGATTTGGATATGTAATGTGGCCTGTATGAACCTCGTGAATACTTAGGATACAAATAACATGTCATTAGGGGTTATTTATAGTTTCGGGTGCTGGTTTTGGATGTCCTACCGATGGCTGATGTCTTACATTTGTTGCGAATTCTCCACAGCTTGTGTGAGCAGCATCGTGTAGCCTAACATCTCGACCCATAGCTCGTGTGAGCATACCTATTTCACAGCTCGTGTGAGCATATACGTTACAGTCACGACTTGTATGAGCATTTTCCCGAGTATACAATATTATTTCATTTGGTTCAATGAGGCTTGAACGAATGAACATATTTATATGAATTGTTATATGATCTTAATAGATGAAATAGAAATTGTTAGTTTGATGTATGAAATGTGGTGCCAATGAGGGCACATTGGTTAGGCATTTAGGTTGAATGGCTTTGTATGTTTTAAGCATGTTTGAATTTGGTTTGGCTTGGTACCTAAGAAATGGGTAATGTTTTGGCTTGTTTTGGAAGTCATTTTAGGTGCACACGACTTGGGACATGGGCTTTCACACGGCCGAGTGCCACACACGGTCACTCCACACAGCCATGTGGCATATTTAATTTTGGTGCAGGTTTTTCCCACATGGTCAGAGGTTGTTAAACAACCTGGCAACACGGTCGTGTGACTCTATTTCAAATTATACATGATCTGGCCACACGACCATATCCCTGAGCCACACAGTTTGGGCTCTGTCACACGGCCTGGCCACACGACCGTGTGACCCCAGTTTTTAGTTTTTTCTACATTTTTCTATTTTGTTTCAAATTAGTCTCTAATTGTTTCCAAATTGATTTTTAGGTTCTGTATACTCGATTTAAAGCTCATTTTTGTATGAATGCCACGAATGATGATTGGTTGTGAATAAATAGTATTTAAATTAATATTTGATTGATTTTATGATGTATTAAGATTTGTTATATGCCGTAATACTTTGAAACCCTAATTTGGCGACGGAGATGGGTTAAGGGTGTTACAACAATACAATATCGTCAAATACATAAGGTTTTGAGCTCAAACCATAAACATAACCTCAATAGTTCATATTTCCATCATAAACCAACTTATATTAACTATCTATATCATGAACATTCTGTTTGCCATCATTAATCTCATATCATCAGATTTCCAGTTTATAATTCTACCCGATGAAACTTCGTAAAAGAACTCTATACATGGGTGAAAGGAATAGTTCCTAGTTACCCATTTGGGTTAAACCTACACGAATAATGAATAATAGTGTCTGGTTACCCGTTTGGGTTAAACCTACATAAATAATGAATAAGTGTCTGGTTACCCGTTTAGGTTAAACCTACATGATAAATAGCAAGGTCAAGGCTTAAAGTACATGTATTCTTGAGTCTGCAACACATGCTAAAGCTTGGAACCTTTGGGCTTTAACCCGTAACCTCGTATTCAAGACTTTTACTAAGTTCATCGGGATTTAACCTCAAATTATACCACAATTAATAATCACCAACAAATCACTATTTTATAATTAAGTAAATACATCAGCAATAGGAATTTAGTTATACTGTATGAACTTACCTGACAAAACTGTAGCAGTTAGCTAACAGGGACTAGTTGGCAATTTTCCTTTTTCCACGTACGTCCTCTGGCTGTTATAATTCTTGATCTAAATCATAATTTGATTCAATTAGCTATTTCAATTATCATTTAATAGCATATTGAAGTCATATAGTTTCTTAATTTTATCTAAACAACAATTTTCCAAGTTTTACATTTATGTCAATTTAGTCCCTAAAATCGAAAATACTATAACTTTCAAATTTGAGCTTCGATTTCGAAATGGATCTCAATTCTATCCTCCTATAGTCCCTTAGAACTCATAATTTCAAAATTTTCATGCACATTTTGAATTTATTGCATTTTAGTCCCTAAATTTAAAACTAATAACTTTTACTTTACAAACTTGTCCATTAACATATCTAAGCTTCAAAGCTAACCAAATAGCCAAAAAAGCTTTAATAAAACATCAATGGCATCTTTTAAAAACTTTAACAATTTTGAATACGGAGATACAGGTTAATTGAACCTAATTGCAACGATCTCAAAAACATAAAAAATACAAGAAAACAGACTTGAAATCACTTACCAGATTGAAGAAAAAAGCTTGAAAATTGAAAAACCTTATTTCTTTCTTCATGTTTCGGCTATGGCTCTTTTTAGATGATGACAACCACCATCTTTTCTTTTATTTGACTTTTATACCTTGTTTAAACTAAATGTTTTAATTAATTATCTTCAAAACTTAATTAATTAATCCTTAAACATCATCAACTTTACTAAGTGGAATATGTCATCATTTTCCACCATTCACTTATGCAATATGGCTCAATTGCATACTGATTAATTTTTACTATTTTTATAATTTAACCCTTTTTCATTAATTAACTATCAAATCACCAAATTACTAAACCAAACTTCAACCCACTTATACAAAAACTCCGTAAATATTTAATAGAAAAATATTTATGAGCTCAGTTTATGAAAACGAGGTCTCAATACCTTATTTTCTAAAACCACTGACTTTCGGTATACACCACTTGTACCTTGACTAACAAACCAATTAATAAAATATATCCAATCAAAATTCACCATAATACTATATTTAACTCATAAATATTAATTACTAATGTTCATGGACTCACTAGTCGGAATTGTGATCTCGAAATCATTATTTTTGATGCTGCTGAAAAACGAGTTGTTACACTCCAAGCCAAGCCCGTGCCTATTGTCGTCAAGGTCGCGACACCAAGAACCCCTAGCCAAGCTCATGTCCAATGCCACGGATTTCGTGACACCAAAGCTTGGGTGTGGCAACACTAAAGTCTGACAGGTGCAGAAAGCTGCAGGAGCAATTTTGTGTCCAAACTTAGCTCAAGTCACATCATTCTCTTTAAAGGTATTTTTGTCAATGTTAGGGTTAAGGGATCTGATATATTTAAGGAATCTTTATGCCACAATAAAGGGAGGGGATCTTTTATCATCTTTTTGTCAACATCTATTATTCCCTCACCATTTTTACCTTTCTAGGTTTTTCCTTTCTTAGCTTGGTAGTTATTTGTTGCTATTTTCTTCTTTATTTTCATTGGTCTTTTAGTTTTCTTTCAAATAGATACAATAATCTTCATTGTTATTTTGGGTTTTCCTTTAAAGCATTCAATAGATTCGCATCTTGTTAGTTATCAAAAGTGTAAAAATATCACCTTGGGATATGGATTTATCATCATTCTTGTTGTCATTATCTTTAAAAAAGACTCCTTCAAGAATCACTAAACATTTCTAAACCTTGTCTTTTTTTGGTTACTTGATGAATCATTTAAGCATGAGATTGGTTGTTCTTTATATTTTGATGATGATAAGGAACTAAGTTTTAGGGTGGTTGGTTGATTGAGATGTTGCATGATTAATTTTAGGGTTAGTGACTAAATCAAATAGTCTTCAAAACATATAATTGATGCCTTTAGGCAAACATTTAGATAGGTGGGACCGAGAGGAGATCCTATTGTGACCTAATTTTATTGTCTCGATTTAGTTTAGTGAGGTCGATATATAAACCAAACTAAATTGTCTAATTGGGCAAAATGGTGACCAAGATTTAAAATTGGACCAATTAGGAGTTTGAGCAATTTAGATCCCTTATTCTAGAATTAATTTAGCAACATGGATATCAACCAACCACCTTATCTCAACGAATTAATATTTGTTATACTTTTGAATGTTATTCAATTTAGTCTTCCTAGGTATAGTTTAGCGTAATTGACTTTGAATTATGAACTGTCGTAATATAGCAGTTAGTTATTAGCTAGCTAGACTTGTTAGTTGCATGCTTGATCATTTTCATTCACTTTATCGCCCGATCTCTCTTGGGTTCAATCCTTGGAATGCTCAAAGTGTTCCACTATAAAACTTACAAAAATTACACCTGACCTGTCACACTTGTAATCAAAGTCGCTTTTAAATCCTTATATTTTGTGTTAATTCTCTGCTCGGTATTCGTATGTCGTGGCACGTTCATATTTCTCCAAATTATGTTTATATAATTTTTTATAATTAAAGCTACAAACTATTTGCACCGTGTACCCGATTAGTATATGATAAATGATAATTATGCAAATACAAAAGATTTTCTTGCACCATATCATGGGGTATGATATCATTTGAGAGAATGAAGCTAGACACGAGTACTAGAGATGGTTCACAAACTCTTTAATTTGAGACATTCTAGGCTTTGAAATGTGGATGAAAGGACATTTTTTGTTCTAAAAAATATTTCACATATTAACATCACCTTAGTATATAAAAGAAGGTTGGATCATACTAGCATGTTGCATACTTCATAACTTCATTCATGGGTGGATTGAGATGATCCATACTTTGAAGAGTATATCGAAGAATGAGATCTTGATAATCTTAATGATAGAAATTCAAATGATGATGATGAACTCGGTCAAGGATGGACAAATGATGATAAGAAGCATACGTTAAATATTAAAGAGAGAACAACTCAACAAATATGAAACACTAGAAAAATTAGGTAAAGTTGCATATGATGTTTATTTTTCTTGTTATTTTTATTAGTAATTGTATTATCAAGTACTTTTTTGGACTAACATAATACATATAATAACTTGATTTTATTTTTTAGAAATTTTTCTATCGTACTAATACTTTTTTTTAGTAATTAATATTTTTTAAAAATATAAATTGAGTAATGGTGTAATTACAATTTGTACTACCAAACATGACATAGGGAATTGCGATATAATTACACTCTATCAGCCAAACACATCTAAGGAATATAATTCATTGTAATTACAAGAGAGTGTAATTACTAACTTAGTAGTTACACTTGTTGGAAAAATCCCAGTTTGAAAAACGATTTCTTGCACAACGAAAAATTAAAATTTTGAAAACCGAC
Source organism: Gossypium sturtianum (assembly GCA_025698515.1). Lineage (NCBI taxonomy): Eukaryota > Viridiplantae > Streptophyta > Magnoliopsida > Malvales > Malvaceae > Gossypium > Gossypium sturtianum. The sequence goes on from CM046954.1 coordinate 36,823,562, forward strand.
CCGATTTGTTATATTTATAACAATAAACCTGATAGTCTCAAAACTAACTAATAGTTCGACAAAGGCAAGCGCACCTATCGAACAGTAGTATAGTTATGGTGAGTCTGGAATATCGTATCCACGAGGACTAAAAGTACTAGTAATTACTATCTTTTTATTATTTAGCCTAAAAATTTAGGGAAGTGTTTAATCTGAAATTTAACTAACTAATTAACTGTGAACATGACATATATAAAATTGGGAAAATATTCGAAGAAAACTAATGAGAGAGACAATACCCAAGGAAGAATCCACCTAGACTTCACTTATTATTATGACTTTGAACTAAACGATTTATTCACTTATCTTGATCCGTAGAAATCCCTAAATTATGTTAATATCTCTTTCGAGACTACTAACAACTGACTCTAGGTTGATTAATTGAAATTTCTTTCTAATTAAAACCCCTATTATCGCATTAACTCGATCTATGGATTCCCTTATTAGATTTGACTCTAATCCGACAGATTTATGTCGTCCTATTTCTAGGATTGCAATCAACTCCGCTCAATTATGCTAGATCTACTCTTAAGCAGGGACTTTTGCTCCACTGATTAAGCATATCAAACTTGGATTAATATCCTAAAAATATTAAGGCAAGGATTAAGAACACATAATTAAGAACAATAATAAGTATTTATCATGTAATTCAGATAATTAAATAATAAGATTCATCTAGGTTTCATCCTCCCTAGGTATTTTAGGGAGTTTAGTTCATATTCATAGAGGAAAACATCTCAAAATAAAAATAACAACAAGACATGAAAAACCCAATAAAACTTCAGAAGAAATTCGACTGGAGATCTTCAATCATGAATGCGATCCTACTTCCGAGATGATTTCGACGGCTTCCTTCGAGTAATTTCTTCGTTCTACTCCGCGTCCTCCCCTAGGTCTTCTTCTGGTGTGTATTTATAGACTTTAGAATGCTCAGAAACCCTAAAAATTGGCTTTTTTCGCGTGAAAATGAAACAGGGTGCGACAAGGACACGGGTGTGTGATCAGCCCGTGTGAGGAGGCCCAGGACGTGTAAAAATTTGCATGGCTCTCGATCGACACGGGCTGGCACACGGGCGTGTGTCCAGCCCATGTGGTTCACACGGGCATGTGCTCAGCCCTTGTGGTGCGGGCTTGGCCGTGTGGATCCTTAAGATGGCCCGTTTTATCTAATTTTGGCCCATTTTCTGCTCCTTTCACTTCCCTATGCTCTCCTAAGTATGTAAACATGAATTTAAAGGAATAGGAGCATCGACTTCACAAAATTGTATAATAAAACATCCAAAAATACGCTAAGCATGGGATTAAAATGTGTTACTTTTATGGTTTATCAAAACCTTAACTAAATTCGTACCTTTGTTTTCGACTTAGCGGACGTTCATTGTTACTGGCTTTCAACCAAATGATCTTCTTCACTATTCTCATTCCACAAACTACTTCGAGTGTGGGCTCAAACCAATTGAATCGAAACACAGAACTAGAAAAAAATTATTTCATTTTAGGGTAAAAACAAAAATTCTCTCTTCTTAATAGAAATCAGTAGAATTTTTATTCTCGAAAAATATATATAATAGTTAAGAATAAATTCCTCTAGTTTTCGGTAGAATAACAATCTTTCAAAGTTGTGTTAATAGCTCTACCAGTGCCATCTATTTATAAGAAGAGAAGGTAGAACCCTTGTTGAGTTGTAGTGGTTTATGTTGAAATAAAAAAATAACATCCTACTTAGAATAGGACTAGGGTCGATGACACACCCTAGTATTCCTACTAGGGTTGTCACCTCCTTCATGTCCATAAGGGGTTTTTGGCCTCTCTCACATTGGGTCCGATTTTGAGTGCTTCCTAGGCCTTTTTGACTCAGTACTCTATAATGTGATCCAACTCGATTCAGTTTTTCTATTTCCCAAAATAAAATTTAATATTTATATATAAAATAATTTTCTCATCCCTGTTTTAACACTAGCAAAATTTTGACGATTTTATTTTTGTAAACTTTTATCGATTTTGCCCCTGGTAAAATTTCAAGAAAATATGTTCAGTATTTCACAAATCAACATGTTCACTATGACCAAATTGTTTATTTTCATTTTTGGGCTTCAAAACAGTCCTAAAACATAAACTCATTCTTTCGATCATTTTTTAAGTAATCAATATAAAGATTGCAAATGGTTCATTTCCATTTTCATTTCCATTTTTGGAAACCTACATTCATTTCCAAATTATTCCATTTCTCCATTTCAAAGAAAACCATAATCATTCCAGAATGTTTCCTATTTCTCTTTTCATATTCATTCCGTTCATTTCTATTCAGACATGCAATTTATTTCGTTTCAACGAGCTAATGAAGGGACCGATTAGACATATGTAGTTGAGGCTTAAATGATTTATAATTAAATTCTGACTTTTCTCCTACTAATTATAAACTCATTTAGTCACGAAGTCATTCCACTATAGTATCGTGAATAAGCTCTCCCCAACGACATACCATTACGAAAGTAACTACTCAGTGCTCGTCCAATGACCTTTTTATAAGTGTGTTACCCTCATAGGATATCATTGATCTTCTTGGGATAATATCCGTTCTCCCAATATGATTATATTTTATTTCAAGATAACCATTACATCTTCCTTAATGAAAAGTCAATCACTATCAAATAGTGATCAAATCATCCATCACAAAAATGGACGACCCGTGGCCATATTTACTTTTCATCAACCATGTAATGCCAATGAGAGGATATCATTTACCCATGTTTTGGGTTATGAATTCCACTGTGAATGACGCTACATAGTATAGAAGTCGTACACCCAACGCACCAACTTTCAGCTCCTTATCTATTTGAACTCAGGTTTTTACTTACATCAAAGTGTACGAGTCACGCGTACATAGTCCGCCATTCATTCAGGATTTAGTATGTCACACTATGAACATCACAAGTGAATAAATCCATAAAAATATTTAAGATCTATTCTACTTGAGTCCTGTCCGATGTACTGTCAATCCTGTTAGTTACATCTATGTCTCTATCTTCTGGGAGTCATCCGCTCCGATGCCCAAAACAAGGCATCTCTCCAATTAGACTTGGTAGACAACATATTAGTCTTTCAATTGGTTTGCTCATTTTTTATTAGACTAAGGACATGTTTAGGTTCGTCTACTAATAAAAGCTATCTTTCCATATTATGATCCGACCACGTAATATCACTTAGTATTAGTTAAACATTAGACAACCAATGAGCAACATTTGCTTCCATTTTACTTTTCATGCAAAAACCATTTTGAGGACAATAATACAAAGTATATTAATCGTAATCAATGCATTTTTTTATTAACCAATCTATTCGAAAAAATCACAAGTGTATATTGACGAAAATACTACACTTAGGGCACCAGATCCAACAGTCTCCCACTTGTCGTAGTAAAGTAAATGAGTCATGTTTTGCATTCTTGTGCCCCTTTATATGTTTCCCCAAAAGCTCTTTAGCTATAAGGTTCACGACTAAACAAATCTCCGGGGTTTGTCCTCATATGCAATTTTTTACTATGTCTACCATTCCATCAAACACTACTGTCTCCCTTATGGCTTTTTTTCCTTATGTGGTTTTTTTTGGGTTTGGCTATATCAGTACTTTTACAGTGCCATAGCTTCTTTCATACCTCCTATTTAACCCTCTATAGTGAAGTTAGCAATGTAACCCTACTTAACACTTATTCACACTATATACTCGCCATCTAGGATAAAAACATACGACTTTCTCAAATCCTGACACGTTTGGAAATAAAACCATTATATCCGATAGGAGTAAGATTTCCTCCGTAATAAACAAGCATATAATCCCTCATTCTCCGTAAATACTTGAGTATATGCTTAAATTCTTATCAATGTCTTGGTCCTGGATTCGTCTGATATTGACTCACCAATCCCACTTCAAAATAGATATCTGGGTGTGTGCATAGTATAGCATACATGAGACTTCCTACTGCTGAAGCATAAAGAACATTTCTCATGTTCTCTCTTTCTTCTGCTGTCTTAAAACAATCCTATAAAAAGAGATGAAATCTCAATACGGAGGGTTGATTTCCCTTATTTGAATTGGTCATTGCATAATACTCCAATATCTTGTCTATGTATGAAGCTTGAGATAATGCTATCACTTTGTTCTTTTGATCCCTTAGGATTCGAATACCTAGAAATAAATTAGTTTCTTCCAAGTCATTCATGCTAAACTATTGGGTTAAACACATTTTAATCGATGAGAATGTCTCTACATCATTTCCAATGAGTAGAATATTATTGACATATAGAAAGAGAAAGACCATCTTTCCGTCCCTTAGACATTTATAAACACAAGGTTCATCTACGTTTTGCTCAAATCCAAAAGTCTTGATCGCTTGATCGAATATTTGATTCCATGAGCGGGACGCTTGCATAAGTCCATATATGGATCTAAGCATTTTGCAAACTTTATGCTCGTTCCCTTCAGCTATATATCCGGTAGGTTGCATCATGTAGATGCTCTCTTCAAGATAGTAGTTCAAAAATGTTGTCTTGACATCCATTTGCTAGATCTCATAATCAAGAGTCGCCACAATGGATAGTAATATGCGGATTGATTTGAGCATGGTAACCAGAGAGAAAGTTTCTTCATAATTGATACATTCTTTTTTAGTATAACCTTTTGCTACAAGTTTGACCTTATAAGTTTCCACTTTTCTATCCGCATTTCTTTTCCTCTTGTAGATCCACTTACACCTTATGGGTTTTATCCCTTCCGGTAAGTCTATAAGCTCTCACACTGAGTTGAAATACATAGATTCCATCTCTGTAACACCCCAAACCCGACCCAGAAGTTAGGCCCAAATCTGGCGTGTCACATTGAAGTGTTTTTCGAAAACCATGTTCTCATTGAAAACCCTTCTTAATTAAAAGCTTGAGTAAAATCCAGTTACGTTAGTTTATTATTATTTTATTTTAAAAGTGGTATATAGAAAAATTATTAAGTTTATTCCCAAAATTTCTTTTCAGTTGCGGAAGCTAAGTTTTTAAAAGTAACCGATTTACGAAAACGTGATGTTTAAAGATTAAATTGTGAAAACGTAGTGTTTTGAAAACAGTTATTGTTTTGGAAAATCGCGATCTACTTTTAACAGATAGGAAACGAAATAACTAAAAATCCCAAATTAAAAACCAGAAATTAAAAGAAGCCTTATTACAACCCAATAAGAAAGCGGTTAAAGTAAGGTAAACTAGACTACTAAAATTTAAAGCTGTTCGTAGTGTGGCCACCTCCGAGTCCTCCAGTACGTCAAACCGCTTACTGAGGATTACCTAAAAAATTAAAAAGAGGGGGTGAGTTTACGAAAACTCAGTGTGTACAAACCTCATCGATCATAAAGCATTCATCACATCAATCCGGGCCTAAGCCCCTTACAGTAACCAATGTGGGCCTAAGCCCAACACAGTAACGGTGGCATTTGGGCCTTAGCCCATAATAGCCTCAATTGGGCCTTAGCCCATAACAAATGTCACATATCACATCTATCTGGGTCTAAGCCCATCTCAATATCAGTATCAATGTATGCAATGCATAAATGCCCAAACTAACCCTGCACTCCGTCTGCTGTCCAACCCGGCACTCATGTGGGGATTTAATCGACCCACCCATCCCTACATTCCTTATGTAGCACCGATTGCGACACTAACCAATTTTGCAGCAGAGCTGCCAATCACATAATCGGCTTAAAGCCATCGGTGGATCCACAGCCGTCAAGCGACCATGCGACCCTAACAATTCATATACTTCCTCCAGGTCAATAATCCCATCCCCATGCAGCATAATATCACATGAATGCAGACATACCATAAATAACATACAGTAACAATCATATAACATGTAGGGGCATCTTGGTCATTTTGCCCTTTAGGGGCATAACGGTCATTTTACCCTAGGGGGTATTTCGGTCAATTTACCCTACAGGGGTATTTTAGTCAATTTACCCTACAAGGGTATTTTAGTAAATTTACCCTACAAGGGTATTTCAGTCAATTTACCCTACAAGGGTATTTCAGTCAATTTACGACCTTCCCGAAGGTCTACAGTCGCCTCGAGCGACACAGATAACATAAATGGTCATAACGGTGTAAATGGGCCCAAGGCCCAATATTCGGCCCAAGTGGGCCCACACGCTTGTGTGGCCCATTTAGCCCAAAACTGCCTTTGGCCCTGTGATCGTCATGGTCGGCTCATTATTTCCTATCCATCCAAAAAATTTACTCGCATAGGGCCCACGGCCCATTGGGCCCTACTCGGCCCATTTCAGTCTATTTGACCCCAAAACGGCCTAAGACCACGAGATGCTCACGGTGGCCTCAACCATCTTAAGCCCATATTCGTGGGCTCGGTCCACCACACGTGCGATCGCACGCTCGTGTGGCATCATTCGTCGGTATATCGACTTTTCGGCATTTACCGATCTACTTGGAGTGGTGTGTGTGCGTACACACGCTTTTCGGCTCTTTTGTTGATTATCGGTCACAGGGTATTTCTACACACCTGTTTACGAAAATGTGCAGTCAGTCTGCAAGCACTCCAACCCTAGATTCGAACATAAATCACCATCAGTCCTCTTTACAACAATATCCATAATCTTCTTTGTTATAACACTTTTAATCTAGATTAGTAATAAAACTTGCCTTGATTGATAAAGGTGCTTAGCCCCCTAATAACACTGATGAAGGTTAACTACAATCTCCTTGCCGAAAATCTGTGTCACAGCCAGATTGTTTAGTCACATAGCTTAAATCCATATGTAAACTTATTGCAACCGCAAAACCTTAGACTTGATTACTTGGACCAATTGAACGACTTACCAAAAGTAGACAAAGAGTAAATAGCGGCAGAAATCGGCTCACAAAAATGCACCCTCAAACCGAAGCACGAGATGGTGCTCTAATCCCCACAATCGAAACAACAGAGATAAACAGGTGTAATGGAATACTTGGCCGATTACCAGAAAACAATTATCCAACCCGAAACCCCAAAGAAAGAATAAGGGATGAAAAAGGAGAAATGTACTATTCGGCCACTATGAAGAAAAAGCAAATGGGACGCGAAAAGGAAGAAAGGTAAATGAAGAGGGAGGAAAGGAAAGTGAATTCGGCTAGGATTATGAGAGGAGAAGGGGAGAAGATAATGTAAATAAAGTTGCTCGAAGACAAGCCAATTGATAGGAAAAATCGGCCAAAGGAGAAGAGCAAGATTCGGCTTGCCACAAAAGGGAGAGTTGAGAAAACAAATAGGACCCGAAAGATAAATGCCTATTCGGCCAAGGGAAAAATGTGTAAAATAAAGAAAAGCACCACAATCTCGAAACAAAGACTGCCGAAATTGGATACTGAGCATTCGGCATTTTCCCTACCTGAAATGGCGTCCCAAAAGATTCTCAAACCGAACCCAAAGCTCCCATAGAGTCCTTATTCGGCTACAACACACCAACATTGAATTTCCTTGATTTCCTCCAATTATCACTCCATAATCCACTCCTTGAATCACTCATTTGACCAATTCAAACTCTCTAACACAGAGTTCAAATCCAACACAAACTCTTGCCCACACAAGAGTAAAATAAATAATCCATTTTGCATGCAGTGATACTTGAACCTCTGTCCTCGTTGCCATACCTGTGACACCACAACCACTCCACCACAGGCTCTCTTGTGTCTCTTTTTAATCACAGTTACTTAAAAGGCTTAATACCAGGAGTCAGGGTTCCCCTAATGCTAAAAATAAAATTTTTCCATATGACATGGCTTGAACCTAGGACTTCATAGAAGCCCCCTAACCTTCAAAAATCACTCTCCCAACAGATCCAACATGCAATTGTGCCGTTCTCTTTTTCTCAAAAATTTTAAATGCTCCCATGCCCAAGGCCCAATCGGCCCAATTCTACTAGTCTCAATTTGAGGGTGTTACAATTCTACCCCCCTAAAGAAATTTCATCCTCGAAATTTCCAACTATCTAATAGCCGCACAACACAGGTTACACCACTACGCTTTTGCTGTGCACTCTAATCCTAATTGTAAATTAGGTAAATAGCACAGTATGGGTAAAGTACGTACCAGTATTCGCATCTGGAGCGTCTCCGTCCTCTCGGAGACGTGCTGCATAAACCAAAGCTGGCTGCCTCACCTCTGCATGACCAGCACCTCTACCTGGAGCTCCACGACCTAAACTGTTTCCACCCTTGGCCTGTTCACGGCCTCTAGGCGGCTGCTGTCCACCCCTAGGTGGCTGTACATTACCCCTACCGAAGGCCTGCATCTGGTTCGATCTTCTGGGACACTCTCTGAGACGGTGTTCCATAGAACCACAACTCAGGCAAGCTCCTGTCCTCCTCCAGCACTCGCCCACATGACCTTTCCCACAAATAGCACAAGGTGGTAACCCAGTAGTAGCAACATGGGGCCCAGCTCTAACTGGCCTATCCACTCTGGTCCTTCTCTTAGTTCTTTGATCAGAATTGGAGGGCTCAGAATCCCTCTTATTTTTGCCCCTTTCTCTTTCTCGGTTTAGGTGCTCAGAGCGCTTCACATCTTCAGCGATCTTAGCTTTCTCTACTAACGCAGCAAAGTCCCGCTCCCTCTGTGAAGCTATCAACACCCGAAGACTGTCTCTGAAGTCGTCCTCAAACCGAGCACAACGTTCGTACTCCGTTGCCACAATTCCTTGAGCATACCGGCTAAGTCACAAAAATTCTTCCTCGTACTCAGCCACAGACTTGTCACCTTGAACCAGATTCAGAAATTCTTTCCTATGAGCGTCGACATAACTAGCACTCACATACTTTCCCTAAAATGTGGACTTGAAGAATTCCCAAGTCAATCGATCAGACGGGGTACCCTCTTTTACTGTAAGCCACCACTGGTAGGCTTCATCCCTCAACAAGGACACGACACCCTTCAACTTTTGTTCCGTCGTGCAGTCGAGGTCGTCCATAATTCTTTCGGTGGCCTGCAACCAGTACTCCGCCACACTTGGGGCCACCCCAGAAACTCCCCTGAAGATCTCTGCTCCATTTGACTGGAGTCATTTCGTAACCGACCCACGGCCCCCAATAACGGTATTAGGCCCAACAGACCCAGCAACTCTTTCCAAAATACGAAGCATCGCCTGAGATAGAGTGTCATCCCCAGCAGCTCGGTCAAACGACCCTGTCTCGGTTACCGATGAAGTTGGAGCCTCTCTCGCTTCATCGTTGGCCATATGGCCTGATGCCAAAGATCCAGCCCTAGCACTACCACGGCCTCTGTCGCGGCCTCTTGCACCTGTTCTAGTGCTCATTAACGCTTCACGTATTATCTGAATTAGAAATTTTATGAATTTAGCTCATAGTTTCAATAATTAAACAGATGTTTTATGGAAGTAGTAGTTAAGAGTTGTTTTCGCAATCGCAAGCTCACTACAGTTTTAGTTTCCTATAGTTTCTCATTTTACTCTAGCTAAAGAGTCCCAGTATAGTCTATCATCTAAAGTAAGCCTAGTAACTACTTACAATATAACAGTTTAAAACAGATTTCAGTATTAGGAGAACTTACTTGGTTCAACGTCGAAGACTCGGTATGCCACACTTTTCAGAGGCAATATTTCAAACCCTTCACATATTGAAAAAAACAACTTATTGAAATCCAAGATTTGAAAACCCATTCCACAGCCGAGTTTTGCAACTTGGCTCTAATACCACTAAATGTAACCCTCCAAACCCGGCCCAAAAGTTAGGCCCAAATCTGGCGTGTCACATTGAAGTATTTTTCGAAAACCATGTTCTCATTGAAAACCCTTCTTAATTAAAAGCTTGAGTAAAATACCAGTTACGTTAGTTTATTATTATTTTATTTTAAATGTGGTATATAGAAAAATTATTAAGTTTATTCCCAAAATTTCTTTTCAGTTGCGGAAGCTAAGTTTAAAAGTAATCGATTTACGAAAAAGTGATGTTTAAAGATTAAATTGTGAAAACGTAGTGTTTTGAAAACAGTTATTATTTTGGAAAATCGCGATCTACTTTTAACAGATAGGAAACGTAATAACTAAAAATCCAAAAATAAAAACCAGAAATTAAAAGAGGCCTTATTACAACCCAATAAGAAAGCGGTTAAAGTAAGGTAAACTAGACTACTAAAATTTAAAGTTGTTCGTAGTGTGGCCACCTCCGAGTCCTCCAGTACGTCGAATCGCTTACTGAGGATTACCTGAAAATTAAAAAGAGGAGGTGAGTTTACGAAAACTCATCGTGTACAACTCTCATCGATCATAAAGCATGCATCACATCAATCCGGGCCTAAGTCCCTTACAGTAACCAATGTGGGCCTAAGCCCAACACAGTAACGGTGGCATTTGGGCCTTAGCCCATAATAGCCTCAGTTAGGCCTTAGCCCATAAGAAATGTCACATATCACATCTATATGGGCCTAAGCCCATCTCAATATCAGTATCAGTGTATGCAATGCATAAATGCCCAAACCAACCCTGCACTCCTGTGGGGATTTAATCGACCCACCCATCCCTACACTCCTTATGTAGCACCGGTTGTGGCACTAACCAATGTTGCAGCAGATCTGCCAATCACATAATCGGCTTAAAGCCATCGGTGGATCCACAGTCGTCAAGCGACCATGCGACCCTAACAATTCATATACTTCCTCCAGGTCAATAATCCCATCCCCCATACAGCATAATATCACATGAATGCAGACATACCATAAATAACATATAGTAATAATCATATAACATGTAGGGGCATCTTGGTCATTTTGCCCTTCAGGGGCATAACGGTCATTTTACCCTATGAGGGTATTTCGGTCAATTTACCATACATGGGTATTTTAGTCAATTTACCCTACAGGGGCATTTCAGTCAATTTACCCTACAAGGGTATTTCAGTCAATTTACGACCTTCTCGAAGGTCTACAGTCGCCTCGAGCGACACATATAACATAAATGGTCATAACAGTGTAAATGGGCCCAAGGCCCAATATTCGGCCCAAGTGGGCCCACACGCTCGTGTGGCCCATTTAGCCCAAAACTGCCTTTGGACCTGTGATCGTCATGGCCGACTCATTATTTCCTATCCATCCACAAAATTTACTCGTGTAGGGCCCACGGCCCATTGGGCCCTACTCGGCCCATTTCAGTCCATTTGGCCCCAAAACGGCCTAAGACCACGAGATGCTTACGGTGGCCTCAACCATCTTACGCCCATATTTGTGGGCTCGATCCACCACACGTGCGATCGCACGCTCGTGTGGCATCATTCACCGGTATATCGACTTTTCGGCATTTGTCTATCTACTTGGAGTGGTGTGTGTGCGTACACACGATTTTCGGCTCTTTTGCTGATTATCGGTCACAGGGTATTTCTACACACCTGTTTACGAAAATGTGCAGTCAGTCTGCAAGTACTCCAACCCTAGATTCGAACATAAACCACCATCAGTCCTCTTTACAACAAGATCCATAATCTTCTTTGTTATAACACTTTTAATCTAGATTAGTAATAAAACTTGCCTTGATTGATAAAGGTGCTTAGCCCCCTAATAACGCTGATGAAGGTTAACTACAATCTCCATGCCGAAAATCTGTGTCACAGCCGGATTGTTTAGTCACATAGCTTAAATCCATATGTAAACTTATTGCAACCGCAAAACCTTAGACTTGATTACTTGGACCAACTGAACGACTTACCAAAAGTAGACAAAAAGTGAGTAGCGTCAGAAATCGGCTCGCAAAAATGCACCCTCAAATCGAAGCACGAGATGGTGCTCTAATCCCCACAATCAGAACAACAGAGATAAACAGGTGTAATGGAATACTTGGCCGATTACCAGAAAACAATTATCCAACCCGAAACCCCAAAGAAAGAATAAGGGATGAAAAAGGAGAAAGGTACTATTCGGCCACTATGAAGAAAAAGCAAATGGGACGCGAAGAGGAAGAAAGGTAAATGAAGAGGGAGGAAAGGAAAGTGAATTCGGCTAGGATTATGAGAGGAGAAGGGGAGAAGAGAATGGAAATAAAGTTGCTCGAAAGACAAGCCAATTGATAGGAAAAATTGGCCAAAAGAGAAGAGCAAGATTCGTCTTGCCACAAAAGGGAGAGTTGAGAAAACAAATAGGACCCGAAAGAAAAAGGCCTATTCGGCCAAGGGGAAAAATGTGTAAAATAAAGAAAAGCACCACAATCCTGAAACAAAGACTGCCGAAATTGGATACTGAGCATTCGACATTTTCCCTACCTGAAATGGCGTCCCAAAAGATTCCCAAACCAAACCCAAAGCTCCCATAGAGTCCTTTTTTTGCTACAACACACCAACATTGAATTTCCTTGATTTCCTCCAATTATCACTCCATAATCCACTCCTTGAATCACTCACTTGACCAATTCAAACTCTCCAACACAGAGTTCAAAGCCAACACAAACTCTTGCCCACACAAGAGTAAAATAAATAATCCCTTTTGCATGCAGTGAGACTTGAACCTCTGTCCTCCTTACCATACCTGTGACGCCACAACCACTCCACCACAGGCTCTCTTGTGTCTCTTTTTAATCACAGTTACTTAAAAGGCTTAATACCAGGAGTCAGGTTCCCCTAATGCTAAAAATAAAAATTTTCCATATGACATGGCTTGAACCCAGGACTTCATAGAAGCCCCATAACCTTCAAAAATCACTCTCCCAACAGATCCAACATGCAATTGTGCCGTTCTCTTGTTCTCAAAAATTTTAAACGCTCCCATGCCCAAGGCCCAATAGGCCCAATTCTACTAGGCCCAATTTCAGGGTGTTACAATCTCAGCTTTAATAGTTATCTCCTAGAGCTTAGAATCAGCACTCTGCATCGCTTCGTCATTTGTAAGTGGGTCATCATCTTCATATTCGACAAACTCAGTTTTAAAAACACTTCCACCAGATTGGAAGAACTCATGCTTATAAGAGACCCTCCCACTGCGATGAGGCTCCCTATGCTGATGATCGTTTACAGGACTACTATTAGGAGATGGTTCTAGAACCGTTTTCATAGTGTTTTGTATATTTCTTGAAATCTCCTCGAGTACCTCTTTACTTCAAGGTTTGAAGTCGTTCATGTAACTTTCTTAAAGGAAAGTAGCATGAGTTGAGACTATAACAATTTGCTCTTTCGGGTTATAAAAAAAAACCACCCTTTATTTTTCTTTGGATATCCTAAAACATTCACAATTTGTCTATGAGTCCAACTTCCTCGCATCTTTATCCAATATGCGGGTTGGGCATCCCCAAATCCTAAAATGATTAAGATTTAGTTTCCTGCCATGCCACAATTCTTATGGGGTTTTTTATGCTGCCTTAATTGGCACATCATTCAGAATATAGCAAGCCATTTGTACAGCGTATCCCCAAAAAGAGATTGGCAGCTTCAAATAACTTAACATTGAACGTACCATGTCTAACAACAGTTGATTTCTTCTCTCTGCCACGCCATTCTCTGTGAGTTACCCTAAGAACTCATTAGTTAAATATTCCACACCTCGATCATACCGAAGTATCTTTATGGGTAAACCTAATTGTTTCTCCACTTCCGCACGAAACTCTTTGAATTTATCAAAGGTTTCACTCTTGCAATGCATCAGGTATACATACCCATATCTGGAATAGTCATCAATAAAGGTTACATAATACTCTTAACCACCTCTTGCACTAATGCTCATAGGGGCATATACGTCAGTGTGCACAAGTTCTAAGGGTTTTTTAGCCCTCGTTCCTTTTGCATTAAAAGATCGCTTAGTCATCTTACCTTTCAAGCAAGATTCACATTGTGGAAGATCAACTTATTTAAGCGAACTTCAGATTTCGTCTTTCACAACTCTAGTTATTCTTTCTCAGTTAATATGACCAAGTCTCAAATGCCAAAGGTGCATCATTAAAGTGAGAAGATCTAAGTCTTTTATTTGATATTTCAGTCTCAAGCAGTGTGTACATATTTGGTTTGATAAAATAGATATTATTTGATATTCATCCATTACAGATAAGATTGCGATTTCTAAATATTGCAATTCCATTATTAAAAGTCACGATAAAGCCGTCTTTATATAAACATGCAATGGAAATTAAGTTCCTTTTGAAACTTGCTACATAGAAAACGTCTTTTAAAATAATCTTCCTAAAATTATCAAAATAACGATGTACATCTCCCACTACTTCAGCTGCCACACTTGTCTCGTTCCTGGTTCGCAATGATAAGCTCTTATCTCTAAGATCATTCGTCTTCTCGAACCCCTATGGAGAAACACAAACATGATTAGTGGCTCTCGAATCATTAACCCTGTGGTCTTTTGAATCTTTCACTAAGCAAGCTTCTAAGAGTTCCATACCTTTGCCTTTGGTAGCTAGGTATTCTTTCCACTTTTTACAGTTTTCCTTGAAATGTCCTTTCTTGCTGCAGAAGAAGCATTTAGACTTAGATAAGTCTTTAGGCTTTCTGGTTCTCTTTTTTTTCCACTTGTGGTGGCCCAGAGACTTTAGTCTTACCTTTCTTAGTGTGCTTTCCTTTTCCTTTTGAGGAAGAAGCGACGACTATATTTTTTGTAACGACCTGAAAGTCAAGGGTGTCGAAAAACATACTTCCGAGACTCCGTTTTTGTAAATAGGGCTTATATTATTTATTTTATTATTAAATATTTTAGAGTTACCTTAGAAGTGAATTGAATGATAGACATATAATTTAAATTAGTTAATATTCAATTAAAATACGGGGACCAAATCAAGTATGTGACAAAAAAAATTTAATGTATATTAAATTGCATGGTGAAAATAGGGTAAAGGACTCATTAAATAAATAGACAAATTTGATAAATTATTGATAGTGGAAAAGTATGAGTATCATCGTTTATAATATGATAGTTATATTATATTTATTATTTTATTAATAAAACAAAGGAAAATGATAATAAAGGGATATTAAATAAAATAAAGAAAAGAATGTTAGTGGGGGGAAGGGATGTTTTCTTCTTTCTTTGTTGCTGTCGAAAACCATTGAAGGCTTGGGAAAAAGCTTTGCTATTTTTGTTACTAACCTTGAATGCATGTAAGTATTTCTCAAAGTGATTTTCATTTTGATTATATTTTTGAGTTGGGAATAGATTAATTTAGCTATTCCATTTGCTAAAATGTAAAAATTTTGGAAGTAGTGGATAATGCCATAGATGAAGTTTAAGTTTTCTTTGAATTTAATGGTGAACTTTTATGCATAGATTCTTTATGGAAAAACTGTTAAGGAAAATTTCATAATTTGTAAGTTAGTGATGTATTGAATATTTAGACTGAGCTTGATGTTGTTGGGAGAATTTTTAGCATGCAAGGGTTGTTTTATTTGTATGTTTGTGTGCTGGAAAAAAATAATTAAATGAAGAAAGGATGTTAACTTCAATTGTCATTTTGGTGTAGTTGTATGATGAGTTTAAATGGAATTGACTGTTAGGGATGTAGCTACTGTTAAATTCCAAATGGCATGGTATTAAGTGATAATTTCAAGAGTATAAGGACCGTTTGGGAGTTATATAGATATGTATATAAATATATTCTGGGAAATGAGGAAATTATTATAAACATTGAATGGACTAGTTATATTTTGTGGCATTGTTAAGAGTTTTGGATGTACCATATGATGCTTGAATGCTTTTGTTATTAGTAGAAGAGTTCATAAGTTGAATGATGTGCTTTAGATTGGATGACCACGTAATTTGGTTGGTTTTGTGGCTAAAGATTTAATTGTGGTAATTATGTAATTTATGGGTTGTTAGTAAATATTTGGTTATTTAATGACAACTTAAAATTAGTAGGAATTTAGCACAAGCTCTTTTAGCTCAAATTCTATATATTGGTAAGGTTAAGGAATTTAGATTAAATTGTATAAATGCCACAGCTTGGGTTAGTTTTGCAAAATGCTATTAAATGTGAATTATATTATTTTCTTTCTAATGTTTTAAGATAACCAATTAAATTAATTAAATTATTTCATTATATCTAGAGCAAGAAACGAGCGGTTCTGTTGTTAAACGCGGGAAGAGAAGAGTGGTTAAGTAGACGTCGTTGAATACCAGTTGTCACTGCACGGGTAAGTTCGTGGACTCGAACTTAATCTTCTAATTAATATTTAAATTAATTAATGCTAAATTAGCTTTTGATATAAAATGTATGTATATTATCGAATTAATGTTAAGGAAAATGAATGAGGAATTTGTGGAAGTAAATAATTGTACAATCGTCGATATATTCGATTAGAGCTGGGCTCACTATGGATTTTATCGATATATTCGACTAGCGCTGGGCACAATCTTTGTTAGCTTGTCTGACTAGAGCTGGGCACACAATCGTCGGTTTATTCGACTAGCGCTGGGCGCAAAAACCGTTGGTTCATACAACTAGAGCCGGGCTCACAATTATTATCGTTGGTATATCCGACTAGCACTGGGTGCAAATATTGTTGGTTTATCCAACAAGAGCTGGGCTCACATTCAATACTATCGATTAATCTGACTAGCGCTGGGCGCAATCTCCTTTGCGGTTTACCGCTAGGCACCGGTTGCCACAACGCTAATAGATCTTGCGATAAGGTTACTTGAATTATCGAAAGAACTGAAATTTTATTTGGTTAAGTTATAATTTCATATTAATATTGGTTGTTCTTGTGTTTAGCTAATAAATGAAACCTATTAATGGTAAATTGATTTACATGTTACAGGTTAGATAAATAGTAGAATCGAACTCGGCATCCCTCAAGAATCCTGTACTCAATATTGGTGACGTTTTCTTTTGTGTTTTTGGCATGTACCTAGGATTGCAAATTTAATGATAGCGTCCCTTTTGTTTAGTAAGTTCTAGGGAATATGAATATTAAGTGTAAATAATTGTAAATACATGTTTAAAGTTTTATGCAATACTTGAAAGTAATGTTTGCTTAAATGATTTGGTCATTTTGGTGATTTATCTAGGTTGTTTATTTGCTAGATAAAGTAAAGCTATTCTTTGTGTCACTTGGGTTGTGAATTGAATAGGAATGATATATGAAGGTTGTGCATTTAGCAAATTAAATAGTTGATAAACCATAATTTATACATATTTTAACCCCATGCTTAGCTTATTTTTGGATGAGTTTTCATTAAATTTGATGAATTTGCTGCTCCTAATCCTTTAATTTCATGTTTTACACTCAGGAGAGCTTAGGGAGTCGAAAAGAACGAGACACAGGCCAAAAAGGGACAAAATGGGCTGATCTTAGAATTCAACACGGCCTAGGCCATTGGACACGGCCGTGTGTTACGAGCAGGATCAAACACGGCCTGGATCAACATACACGGGCAGATCACACGGCCGTGGGTGGTGAGCAGGAGCGAGCACAACCCAAGGCTATCGAACACGGGCGTGTCCCTTCCGTATCAAAGACTAATTCTATTCGGAAAAGGTTACTTGTGGGCAAAGAAAGATGTTCCAAAGCCTATATAAACACCCTAGGGGGTGACCTAAAAGGGGACGCTGAATAGAACGCAGAAAATACTCAAAGACAGCTGCCGGAAGCAGCTCGGAGGAAGGATCTCCATCAAGACTGAAGATCTCCCATCAAGTTCTTTAGAAGTTTTTGGGTTTTCTTATGTTTTGTAGTTTTCCTTATTCTATGATATTTCCTTCTATCATTATGAACTAACTTCCCTAAATACCTAAGGAGATGAAACCTATGACGGATCTTATTATTATTTGATTTATAAGATAAATACTTGTTCTTATTCTTAATTGTGAGTTCTTATTCTTGTTTTGATAATCCAGGTTATTGATTCAAGTCGAATGTGCTTATTCAGTGGAGCAAAAGTCCATGTTTAAGAGTAGATCAACACAATTAAGCGGAGTTGATTGCAACCCAGAGATAGGCTTATTTAAAATCTGCGGATTAGAGTCAAATCTAATAAGGGAATCCATAGATCGAGTTAATGCGATAATAGGGGTTTTAATTAGAAAGAGATTTCAATTAATCAACCTAGAGTTAGTTGTTTTTAGTCTCGAGAGAGATATTAACATAAATCAAGGATTTCTACGGATTAAGACAAGTGAATAAATCATATGAATCAAAAGTAATAAGTGAAGTCTAGGTGGATTCTTCCTTAGGTATTTCCTATCTCGTAAAGTTGTCTAAAAGTATTTTCCTAATTCTTTCGTTGTCGTGTTTAATTAGTTTTATTTTAAAAGAAATCACTCCAATTTTTAGGCTAGATAATAAAAAGATAGTAATTACTAGTACTCTTGGTCCTTGTGGATACAATATTACCATTCTTACCATAACTATACTATTAAACGATAGGTGCGCTTGCCTTTATTGTGGTCATAGTTAGTTTTAGACACATCAAGTTTTTGGCACCGTTGCCGGGGACTAAGATATTAGGAACGCTAAATTTTTATTACTTTAGCCATTATTTTTATTTTATTGCAATTTTTTTTTAACTTGCTAATTTTTCTTTTATTTGCGTCTAGCAGGTAATTTTAGTTTATGACTAGAAGAAACCCGTCAGGACCCTTGGTTTTTGACAGTGAGATAGAACATACCGCTCGCAGAAACTGAAGAGAAATAAGGCGAAGTCTACAATACATAGAAGAAGAGCAAGAAGATGAAACTAACATTACAGAAGAAATGGCTGATAATAATCCGCTACCTCTTGTGGTTGCAGCAAATCCGGTGAATCAAAACCCTGCTCCTCGTACTATGTATGATTATGCTAAACCTAATTTAACAGGAATTGAATCAAGTATTGTTAGACTGCTATTTTTTGCAAATAATTTTGAACTGAAACCTAACACTATTCAAATGATTCAATTGATTTGTTCGGTTTGATGGTTTGCAGGATAAGGATCCAAACAATCACTTGGAAAATTTTCTAGAGTTTTGCGACACTTTCAAAATTAATGGCGTTTCTGATGATGCCATTCACCTTCGGTTGTTTCCCTTTTTGTTAAGGAACAAAGCTAAACAGTGGTTGAACTCGTTACCACAAGGATCAATCACTACATGGGACCAAATGACCGAAAAATTTTTACTTAAATATTTTCTGCCGGCTAAAACGACTAAGTTGAGGAATAATATCTCTTCATTTGTGCAGATGGACTTAGAGACACTTTACGATGCATGGGAGAGATACAAGGATCTACTAAGAAGGTGCTCTCACCATGGGTTACCTTTGTGGCTACAGGTTCAAACCTTTTACAACAGTGTGAACCCCTCAACTAGGCAGTTGATTGATTCAGCCGCCAGTGGAACCCTGAATAACAAGACCCCTGAAGCGGCTTATGAGTTTATAGAGGAGATGGCACTGAATAACTATCAGTGGCAAGTTATGAGGACAAAGCCAACAAAAGCCGCCAGTGTTTTCAACCTCGACGCAGTGACCATGCTATCAAACCAGGTAGAATTATTAAATAAAAAGATTGATGGTTTGTGTGGTTCTTCGCAGGTACATCCAGTGATGCAGTGTGATTCAAATGGAGGAGGGTCGAACAATACAGAATATCCACCCTACAACACTGGCATAGAAAACGAACAGATGAACTATATGGGTAACAATTCTAGACCTCAAACTAACCCTTATAGTAACACTTACAATCCAGGTTGGAGGAATCACCCAAACTTCTCATGGGATGGCCAAGGAAATCAGAGAAAACAACCCCCTCCAGGCTTTCAATAGCAACCCTACCCACAAGAGAAAAAGCCGAACCTTGAGGAGATGCTAACAAAATTTATCGCGGTGTCAGAAACCCGTTTCCAAAACACCGAAACATCACTCAAAAATTTGCAAGCATTGATTCAAGGGCTCGAGAACCAATTAGGACAACTTGCTAAGCTCATATCTGAACGACCACAAGGCAGCTTGCCAAGCAACACTGAAACTAACCCAAAGGAGAAATTTCATGCCATTACTGATCACGATAGTGAAGGGTTAGATGAACCAAAATTGAGGCAAGAGAATGTTATAGAAGAAGGTAAGGTTGAGATAAGCCATGAAAAACCAAAACTGGTAAGTACAGAATACTAACCTCGTGTGCCATATCCCAATGCGACAAAGAAAGACCGCACAGATGAATAATTTGGTAAATTTCTTAAACTCTTAAAAAAATTACATATTAACTTACCGTTTATTGAAGCTCTTTCGCAGATGCCCAATTCAAAAAAAAATTTAAAAGAGCTTTTGACAAACAAACGAAAGTTAGACGAGGCGTCGCATGTGGAGCTAAATGCAGTATGCTCAGCAATCTTCCAAAACAGACTACCACAAAAGTTAAAAGATCCAGGGAGTTTTACGATTCCTTGCTCAATTGGTGGTTTATCTATTAGTAATGCTTTAGCAGATTTAGGGGCAAGCATCAATGTTATGCCTTATAAAATGTTTAAACAGCTAGGTCTTGGGAAACCCAAACAAACTAGGATGAGCATTCGATTAGCTGATAAAACCATTAGAATTCCTAGGGGTATAATTGAAGGTGTACTAGTAAAAATTGATAAATTCATTTTTCTAGTAGACTTTGTTATCTTAGACATGGATGAGGAAAATAGTGTTCCTTTAATTTTAGGAAGACCCTTTTTGGCAACTACTAAAACTAGAATTGATGTTGGTACAGGTGAACTCACACTTCGTGTAGGTGACGAAACGATCACTCTTCAGGCTCTTGATTCGGCTAGGACATCGAGTAATAAAGGTGAGAACATAAATTCTATTAATGACCATTTGGTCCAACCTTATTTTCAGGAAGCACCACGAAATTACACAACTGAGCCATATTCTAGACCTCGTGCCAACAAAGAAATAACTCATGAGGAGCGAAGGCTTCAGATCGATGAACTAGACGAGTGGAAGCCACATGTTAAAGAGAAACCAAGAACACATGAAGCAAAATCGAGACAACTCCATAACGAATCAAAAGACGAAGCAAAATACTTCAAAGTTGGAGACCGAGTTCTAATGGATAATACAGATCCTCGTGTTGCCACTTCTAAACCTAATGGAATAACTCCTTTCACGGTACTTAATACTTACCCATACGGTACAGTCGAGGTAACTCATTCTCAATTTGGCACCTTCAAGGTAAATTGTACTCGTCTAAAATCGTATTTTAATACAATTGATAGCAAGAATGAGGAGTTTAAACTCCTCAAACCACCATGATTATGCGAATGAGAGGTAAGTCTAGCTTAAGACTTTAAACGAGCGCTTCTCGGGAGGCAACCCGAGCACTAACCCCTTTAAGTTTCATATTTTTTATTTTTAGCACCTAACTAAAAACTAACCAAATTAATAAAGCGCAGGTTTCCCTACCACACAGCCTTACACACGGGCGTGGCCGTGGCCGTGTGGACACCACGAATACGCACATTGGTGTGGAAGAGACCGTGCGAACCAAGGACGACAATTTTCCCAAAACACGGGCTACGATAAAATGCCAACGCCGTGCGATACGGCCGTGGTTGACATTGAGAAAGTAACACGGGTGTGCGACACGCCCGTGTCCCTAGGCCGTGGTCAATACTGATCAAACAAACATGGGCGTGGAAACACTCTACACGGCCGTAGGAGAAACGAACAAAGCATCACACGGCCGTACGACTCGGTCGTGTGACCTAACACGCCCAGGGCACACGGGCGTGGGCAGCTACCAGATGCCACAATTTCTATTTAAACCCCCTTCTTCTGTTCATTTTCTTCCCCAATTCTTCTTCTACCTAACCCTAGCCACCACACCCCTTCCTTTTTCCCATTATCTTCTCCCTTCATTTTCCTTTCTTCCTTTCCTTTACTCTTTCTTTACACCACCACCACACCAACCACCATCCTTGCCACCGTACACAAAGATTAAGTACTAAAGGCAATAGCAAAGCCACCATCTCCATGTCAAAAAAGCAAAAGGATCCTAGCACGGTCTCCCCATGCGCGACCACTCTACATAAGTTTATGACAGCTGCTTCATTAACTCGACAAGACAAGGACCTTTGAGTCCATTTATTCTTTCTTTTTCTTTTATTTTCATTTTTAAATTCTTTCTGTTTACCTTTCTTGTCTTTAAGTTATATTATTACATTTTGATTTCTTTAATCTAGGTTCAAGGGGCTATTAAGGAACGACCACACCACCACCGGAGTATCCACCACCCCTGCCCAACTCTACACCGTTTCTTTTTTTTGACTCCATCCAAAATTCAGGAAGTTTCACTTCTCTCCCTCTCTTATGATTTTCTTACTATGATTGTCATTATCTATCTTTGTAAAGTGAGGACAATGTACATCTTAAGTGTGGGGAGGTGTCAACAATACTGAATTATGCCTTGTTCTCAAGTGACTTTCTCATATTACTATTAGAATGAGACTTCTATTGATGTATGATTTTCATTGATATGTTTCGGATTAAGCCATAAGTAATTATGCATTGATGGTTTAAACTTCAAGACATTAGAGAATCAAGCATGATAAGTCTATTTTCAGAATTAAAAATTTCTAGGTTGTTTCCCTAAATTTAAATTTTACTTTGAAGTTTGAAATTTGCAAGGTTGACATCAAAAACCATAATTTTTGTGAGATTCTAAGCCTTTTAGAGCATATTCTTTTCTTGCTCACTATTGATTATGAGTGTATCAATATTGATTTGTTATTCTAGAACTTGCTTCGATTATACATGTCGAGACCACACCTTTGATTTGATATACTGAGATGATAAAGGCACCTAGGTTTTAACCCACTTATTCCACTAAAAAGCCTACCTTCATAGTTAACCCCTAGTGAACCCTTTTGATCCTAATTAACCGTTTCTTGATTTACCACTAATATTAACCCGAAACCCATTTTGATTTGTTATCCCCATGTTCCTTGACTACCCTTTTGTCGAGATTTGATTTGATCAGTTGCCTAACTATTTTCATTATTTCAGTTGTTAAATTCTATCTTATTATTGTATGTTCTTATTCTTAAAAACAAAAGTGGAAATTTATTCATTATTAGTGTTATGAGCTTAAACTGTTAATTTCATATCTTTAGAAGAAACTCGTACTATTAGTGATAAGTTTTCAATTGATGTAATTATTCAGTATTAGTACAATTTTTCTAGTTAGGTAATTTATCAATTCAATCTCGATTCTAACCCTATAATTTAGCCTTTATCCACTCCTTTAACCCAAGCCCCATTACAACCCTTTAAAAGACCTTTTGATTTGTGTATCATCTCATTTTATAGTGGTGGAGATTTGATTTTCATGCAAGCCTATGGGATTAACTTTTCATGTTTGACTTTTGAGTGCTTAATTTTTTAACCTTAAACAGTTTGAGTGATTTGAGTGAATCTTTAGTGAGGATGTCAATACTTGTCAGGTTTTGAATCAGAGGTAATTATTTAGGTAAGGGGAAATACCTATGTTTTCATGCTATAAAAATCTATGACTTAGATTGTTTGAATCTCAAGGACTCTTCGAGTTAAATTATCAATGTATGAATTATCTGTGAATTATGATGAGACATTATTGTTGAGAATTATGAGTCGAGGAAGTTAGTTTTAATTGTGAGTTGAGGATTTTGCTTGAGGACAAGCAAAGGCTTAAGTGTGGAGATATTTGATAAACCATAATTTATACATATTTTAACCCTATGCTTAGCTTATTTTTGGATGAGTTTTCATTAAATTTGATGAATTCGATGCTCCTAATCCTTTAATTTCATGTTTTACACTCAGGAGAGCTTAGGGAGTCAAAAAGAACGAGAAACGGGCCAAAAAGGGACAAAATGGGCCGATCTTAGAATTCAACACGGCCTGGGCCATTGGACACGGCCGTGTGTTACGAGCAGGATCAAACACGGCCTGGATCAATGTACACGGGCAGATCACACGGCCGTGGGTGGTGAGCAGGAGCGAGCATGGCCCAAGGCTATCGAACACGGGTGTGTCACACGGGCGTGTCCCTACCGTATCAAAGACTAATTCTATCCGGAAAAGGTTACTTGTGGGCAAAGAATGGCGTTCCAAAGCCTATAAAAACACCCTAGGGGGTGACCTAAAAGGGGACGCTGAATAGAACACGAGAAAATACTCGAAGACAAATAGTCGGGAAGCAGCTCGGAGGAAGGATCTCCATCAAGACTGAAGATCTCCCATCAAGTTCTTTAGAAGTTTTTGGGTTTTCTTATATTTTGTAGTTTTCCTTATTCTATGATGTTTCCTTCTATCATTATGAACTAACTTCCCTAAATAACTAAGGGGATGAAACCTATGACGGATCTTATTATTATTTGATTTATAAGATAAATACTTATTCTTATTCTTAATTTTGAGTTCTTATTCTTGTTTTGATAATCCAGGTTATTGATTCAAGTCGAATGTGCTTATTCAGTAGAGCAAAAGTCCCTGTTTAAGAGTAGATCAACACAATTAAGCGGAGTTGATTGCAACCCTAGAGATAGGGCGACGAAAATCTGCCGGATTAGAGTCAAATCTAATAAGGGAATCCATAGATCGAGTTAATGCGATAATAGGGGTTTTAATTAGAAAGAGATTTCAATTAATCAACCTAGAGTCAGTTGTTTTTAGTCTCGAGAGAGATATTAACATAAATCAGGGATTTCTACGGATTAAGACAAGTGAATAAATCATATGAATCAAAAGTAATAAGTGAAGTCTAGGTGGATTCTTCCTTAGGTATTGCCTATCTCATAAAGTTGTCTAAAAGTATTTTCCTAATTCTTTCGTTGTCGTGTTTAATTAATTTTAGTTTAAAAGAAATCACACCAATTTTTGGGCTAGATAATAAAAAGATAGTAATTACTAGTACTATTGGTCCTTGTGGATACGATATTACCGGTCTTACCATAACTATACTATTAAATGATAGGTGCGCTTGCCTTTATTGTGGTCATAGTTAGTTTTGGACACATCAATGGTTTGTATCTTTGAGTTGATTGAGATACCTATAGATGGTATATTGGTTGTTGATGATTTAATATATGCCTATGATTATTCATGAATTGTTTGTAAATTGTTTCTATTAGTCAGTAATACTCCGCAACCCTACTCCAATGACGGATACGGGTTTGGGGTGTTACAATTTTCTTCTGCTTTTCGGATTTCTTGAACGTCATCCAACATCAACTCATAAGAATGTAACTTTTTCACGAGTTGTGTATTTTTCTGTCAAGGTTCTATGCGGCCCAAAAATCAGAAAAATCCATGGACAAGCTTTTGAAAACCATCTCTATTTGGGTGTTTTGGTCCAAATTAGCCACATTGTTCGTGTCCTCGGCAAAGTATCCCATAAGAGTGATCATATGGTTTTTGACCAGAGTGTTGAGCTTTTGTTTGGCATTCATTAAGCTAGTTATAGCAGATTGTCGAGTCAAGGCATTTTGGCCTCCGAATATGTCTTCTAGCTTATCTAGAATCGCTTTAGCAATCTTACAGCTCTCCAGTTACTTATAGAGAGTGCAGGTCACGCTTGCCAGCATATAGCAACGAGTTATCTCATCAGAATCTTCCTAGAATTTTTTTTGCTTTAGCTTGAGTGGCTAGAGGGCACTTAGTATCAAGAACTATTTTAAGTTTCTCATAGCTCAGGAGAATTATCAGGTTCCTTTTCCATTCTTTATAGCTGTTTTTGTTCAGTTTGTTTTCAGTGAGTGTATTCAAAAGGGAGTTGGTTCTAACTGAAAATAAAAACATTCATATATTAATATCTTTCTATTAAGCAAATGTTTGAAAACATTTTGCAACATTAAGATATGCATTAAGATGATGCATGCGTCTTACATTAAATCTTGAAAATATTTGTAAGTCGTTGTAACAATAATTATCACACCCATTGAATCAAGCCACCGTGGGGATGATCATGATCAACTAGTAAGAACCAATTAGTACATGAACCTAATTCCTTAGGCATTCACACGTACTAATAATCATGTAACGTTTGGTCATCATTCTAACTCCATGGGGAGTTACTTAACTAGAAGAACTTGAGTGTTTAACCATCAGCTCAACACCTATCACATCATGCACCATAAATGAGTCATCATGGGAAAATTTCACTGAGTAGCATGCTTTGACTAGTTGTCCTCTTTTGAAGATAGAATTTCTTGACCTATCGCATGATAATGCCTACCACAAGGACTAATCCAATTATCATTTGATCACAAAAGAATTCTTCTTACTTTCAAGAAATCTCTTCAGTGAAATCAACATAACAATCCTACCGTGTGGTAGTGCACTTGTCATGTCATCACAAGAGACTATTGATGGAGACCGTAAGTCTTGTTTAGGGACCTTCTCCCACTCAATATTTTAAAAAACATGCAAGGTTTTTATAATTTCAAGTTTCAATCATGTATGACCAATATATGTATGACAAGTACATGTGGAATTCTTTCCTAAACTATATGGCATGTTTATCTCATATATGCATGACATGCTATGGCAATTTTATAATATTCATATTCAATTATTCACAAGAGTAGGTTCCCAGGAAAGGGAGGTGAGTCGTACTCGACCACTTAAACCAATTTTTTCCTTGCTAGATCCAATCCTAGACATGCACTTTCTCATTATCACACTTCTGACAGTAATCGAATAACCTAAAGAAATGAATGGAACAATACAACACATGTATTTTCTCATTACCACATTTCTTATCTTTAATAGATCAATTGTGGATCATCTTATACATATATATGTCACAATCATATCATAAATAATTATTAAACATATATATAAAGAGATTGGTAATAAAATAAAATTGCCAGTTAAGGTTTCCATGGTTCTATTTCTAAAAAATAAATGAAAAACCATAAAAATTACATAGTTTTTTTGCCACAAGGCATTCCTGGTGTCTTCGACTGCCATTGCTCCATCTTCTCCTCGTCATGGACTCCGTTTTTTTGAAAAATTACATTTATGTTCTATGTCTGTTTTCGACTCACAAGAATTCTATAAATAAAAAATAATCCTACGTGCAGATGATAGTTCACGGTCTATTTTCTAATAACCACAACCTCGGCAAAAAAGATAATTATATAACAAATATATAATATATGTTGTTCTAAAAAAATATTTCACATATTAACATCACCTTAGTATTGAAAATAAGGTTGGATCTTACTAGCATGTTGCATACTTCATAACTTCATCATAGGTGGATTGAGATGATCCATACTTTGAATAGTACATGGAAAAATGAGATCTTGATAACCTTAATGATAGAAATTCAAATGATGATGATGAACTTGGTCAAGGACGGACAAATGATGATAAGAAGCATACGTTAATTATTAAAGAGAGAATAAGTCAACAAATATGAAACATTAGAACCATTAGATAAAATTGCATATGATGTTTATTTTTCTTGTTATTTTATCAATAATCGTATTATCAAGTACTTTTTTAGACTAACATAATACATATGATAACTTGATTTTATTTTTTAGAAATTTTTTATTGTACTAATACTTTTTTATAGTAATTAATATTTTTTTCAAAATATAAATTGTGTAATTGTGTAATTACAATTTGTACTACCAAACATGACATAAGGAATTGCGATATAATTACACTCTGTCAGCCAAACACGTCTAGGGAATATAATTCATTGTAATTACAAGAGAGTGCAATTACTACCTTAGTAGTTACGCTTGTTAGAAAAATCCTAGTTTGAAAAATGATTTTCTTGCACAGCGGAAAATTAAAATTTTGAAAGTCGACCCGATTTGTGATATTTATAGCAATAAACCTTAACCAAATTCGTACCTATGTTTTCGGCTTAGTGGACGTTCATTGTTCCCTACTTTCAACCAAACGATCTTTTCCGCTATTCTCATTCCACAAACTACTTCAAGTGTGAGCTCGAACCAATTGAATCGAAACACAGAACTAGAAAAAAATTTATTTCATTTTGGGGTGAAAATGAAAATTCTCTCTTCTTAATAGATTCCGGTAGAATTGTTATTCCTGAAAAAAATATATATATAATAGTTGAGAATAAATTCTCTCTAGTTTTCGACAGAATAACAATCTCTCAAAGTTGTGTTAATAGCTCTACCGGTGCCATCTATTTATAGGAAGAGAAGGTAGAACCCTTGTTGAGTTGTAATGGTTTATTTCAAATAGAAAAACAACAAGTAATTATTTATGTAGTTTGGTTTCCCTAGTTTGCAGAGCCAAGCTCAATGAGATGAATCCATTATATTTGAACTCAATACAACCAGTAATTCTAGCTCTATCACACCCTAGTGTAGAATCTCACTTTTGTACTCAAAGGTTAGTCCTATCACCACTAAATTCTCCCTACGAGAACTTAGTTTGTAAAACCAACAAGAAAAAGATTTTACTTTCTCAAATTCACTCTCACATTAATGTTCCTTAATGAATTGATAAGTGCTTTCAAAATACTCATTACATAAACCTATACAAGTGTCTCAAATATATAGAAAATTCGGGACTTGCTAAGATACTAAAGATCAATTACAATCCTTTCTAAAAAGCAACTAAAATCATTAAAATAAACTATAATAATAACAAACAAAGTAAGGTGGAATGTTGGAAGATAAGTCTTCAAGTTTTGTTTCGATCCAACATCATTGATCTAAGGGGTTTAGTACAATTGATTCGATCCTTAAGATATGTTTCTCCAAGTGAATTGATCTTCATTGATGGACTTCAAAATATCCTAGTATGCCAAAGTTTTTTGTTTAAATAAAATGCCCACTTTCAAATATAGCAAATAGGACTTTTGCTGCAATGGTGATGGAAGTGGGAACTTCTATTGGCACATATCAACCATTTCAAATGCTTGCCTCAACAATTACTATAGAGATTTAGTTAATTCCTAGCCTTATAAATAGGAGCATCTTTCATTCTCTTATCATTCCATTTATTTGAAGAGAGTTGCTCCAAGATTTATCCAATTCTTATTGAAAAGTCATCCAAGTAAGTTTTCAAGTTTTTTTCTTTCAATTTCAGTTTTTTCCCTTTTTTACCTTCTAGTTCAAATGAGCTTTCTTTTTCTTCGTATCTCTTCCATTCCTTTGAGTCTTTTAATTCATAATACCTTGCAAAAATTCCATTTTTTAAATTTTTTAAAGCCTTTATCGATTTTTATCCCATGTTTGAATGCATTAAGTTAACACTTAGGCATATTTTGGTTCTTTTAATTATTCTTGGTTTGTTTCAACTAATTTTTTAAATCTTCTTCGACCAACCCTTATTTATGTATTCTTGCTAAGTTTGTTTCGATTATCCAATGAATCTTGGGCCATGTTTTGAGTCCTAGTACTCTTTAAAGACCAAATGTGTGTTTTCCTTCAAATAAAGCCTTGTTTTGGTCTTTTAAGTTAGATTTGGGCTGAATTGTGTTTTGAATCTTTCCTTCTTGGTTTCTTTCATTCTATTTTGTCCAATATTGAGCCCATAAGTCCAATTTTCTTTTCCTTGAGTCCATTAAACTCCTTAGCTGAATGCCATCTAAGTCTCTCCATAATAATTTAATCACTTGGTTTCTTCATGTGCAAGTAAGGTTTACTCATTGCAAAATCTTGTACTTAAAACTAGCTATACTTTTACTTCAAGTAGGACAAGTTATTTATGTAGCCTACATAACATATTCTTTTCTATTCATTATGTTACAACTTTGTTTATTTGATTAATAAAACATTCTTTGAAGTATTTATTTTGCAAGAGTTAACTCTTTTTTTTCTCAAAAGATTCTTTTTGGTGTATCACTTGTTAGTTTTTTTGTGTATCAAGTCAGTGTGTTACATGATAAACCGTAATATATACATATTTTAATCCCACATTTAGTATACTTTTGGATGATTTAATCCATTGAATTGTGGAATTTGATGCTCCTAATCCTTTAATTTCATGTTTTATACTTAGGAGAGCAT
Organism: Gossypium sturtianum; assembly: GCA_025698515.1. Taxonomy (NCBI): domain Eukaryota; kingdom Viridiplantae; phylum Streptophyta; class Magnoliopsida; order Malvales; family Malvaceae; genus Gossypium; species Gossypium sturtianum. The sequence continues at coordinate 36,853,564 of CM046954.1, forward strand.
CGGAGGATGAAAAGAACGAGAAACGGGCCGAAAATGGAGAAAATGGGCCAAATTAAGAAATTCACACGGCCTGGAGTTCACCACACGGCCGTGCCACCTTAGCAAGCCCGAACACGGCCTGGGCTCGACTCACACGGGCATTCCACATGGGCGTGCCCTCGCCTTGACCTGTTTTAATTCCATTCGGATTAGGGTACTTGTGGGCTAAGAAAGGCATTCCAAAAGCCTATATAAACACCCTGGAGAGTGACCTAAAAGGGGGCGAAGCCAGAGAGGGCTGAACACAAGAAATTACTCGAAGACAACCGGTTGAGTCATCCTGAAAAGTTGAAATTACACTCAAGGCGGAAGATTTTTCCTTCAATTTCCTTGAGGGGTTTTAGGGTTTTTCTTATGTTTTGTTATTTACTTTCTTCGGAGATGTATTCTTTATTAAACATGAACTAAACCCTCAAATACCGAGGGGATGAAACCTAAGACGGATCTTGTTATTATTTTTCGAATGTATGATAAATACTTGATTTGTTCTTAATTATGTGTTCTTAATTCTTGCTTTAATATTTCAGGATATTGATTCAAGTATTGATGTGCTTAGGCAAATGGAGCAAAAGTCCCCTGTTTAAGAGTAGATCTAGCATAGTTAAGCGAGTTGATCGCAACCCACAGAGATAGGATGACGAAAAATCACGGATTAGGGTCAAACCTAATATGGGAGTCCATAGATCGAGTTAATGCAACACTAGGGTTTTAATTAGAAAGAGATTTCAATTAATCAACTTAGGGTTAGACGTTATTAGTCTCGAAAGGGATAATAATATAAATTAGGAAATCCTACGAATCAAGTCAAGTGAATAAATCGTCTGGTTTAGAGTTAAGTAATAAGTGAAGTCTAGGTGGATTCTTCCTCGGGTATTATCTTAATCAACTAGTTTTCCCAAAAGTATTTTCCCAATTCATTATCTGTGTCTTAGCATCCTTAGTTTAGTAATTAGTTAATTAAACATCAATTCCCTTAATACTTAGGCTAGATAATAAAAAGATAGTAACTACTAGTACTTTTAGTCCTTGAGGATACGATATTTCCAGTCTTGCCATAGTTATACTACCGAACGATAGGTGCGCTTGCCTTATTCGTTGTCATAGTTAGTTTGGACACGATCATTACACGGCCTAGAACACAACCTGCGACACAGTCGTGTGTCACAAGTCAGAGAGTTACACGGTCTGGCACACGGCTTGCGAGACGACCGTGTGACCTAACTCAATGAGTTACACTATTTGAGACACTGGCCGGGACACGGCCGTGTGTCCCTTTGTTCGATTGTTACACGGTTTGGGTTATGTTATACGGCAGTGTAACCCTTGTTTTCAAATTTTGCAACTTTTTCCCAAATATTCTAATTTGTTTCGATTTAGTCCTAGATTGTTCCCAAACTAATTTTAGGGCCTCGAAGGCCCGATTTAAGGTCCAAATGTACATGTATGCTAGGGTGTTCATAAATTTTAAGTGATCATTGTTAAATGACATTAATGAAATGTTTTGATATTAAAGTGTTCAGAATTTCATGGTAATACTCCGTAACCCTAATCCGGTGACAGAGACGGGTTAGGGCTGTTACATTTAGTGGTATTAGAGCTACGATTCAGTCGGTTCTCAGACTGAACATAGCATGTATGGAGTCTAGAAATACATGTCATTATATAACCTGTGATAATGTGATATCTCCTAACTCAAATTTAATTGTGTTTTCATATAGATAAAAGATGTCATCCAACCGAGCTGATTCGATGAGGTTGAAAGTAATGTGCAAGCTTCTGTTCATGGAGCAGCTAGTACTGGGCCCGTATCTACAGGCCGGAGAAGTGAGGCGAAAGAAGCCTTCTTCTAGATAATTTCTTAGTGATTCTCTAAGTTCGTTAGAACGAACCCTATGGCTCAACGACCTCCACCCCCTCTCGTACTGCAATTTGTCCCCACTATTTCTCAAGGTTTAGAATAGGTACGAGTGAATAGACCTTCGGTTGATGATCTAGAAAAGGCTGAGTTCTGGTTAGAGAATATTATCAGAGTTTTTGATGAACTGTCTTGCTCTCCTACTGATAGTTTGAAATGTGTGATATCGTTGCTAAAAGACTCAGCATATCAGTGGTGGAATACTTTGATTGTAGTGGTACCAAAAGATCGTGTGAATTTGGATTTCTTTCAAACTGAATTTTTAAAAAAAAATCAGTTAGAGATACCTTGATAAGAAAAGAAAAGAGTTCTTAGAGCTGAAGCAAGGTCGTAAATCTATAGCGAATTATGAAAGAGAATTCGTGTAACTCAGAAAGTATGCTCAGAGAATGTATACCAACAGAAGATGTTATGTACACTCGGTTTGAAGATGGTTTAAATGAAGATATCAAACTGTTAGTAGGGATTCTGAAATTGAAAAAAATTATGGTATTGGTGGATCGAGCACATAAAGCTAAAGAACTTTGTAAAGCTAAAAGAAAGACAGATTTCGAGGCTCGTGATATTGCTAAACGACCTATGAGAAAATCATTTTCATTTCCATCGAAGAAATTAAAATAATTTCAAAGTCATACATCAGCTTCAGTAGGATTTTCAGGAAGAGATAAGGGAAGCAACATTCAAGTTCGAGACCTCAGGCTACTTCTGCAGCGAGTGTGAAGAATGTTCGAAATAATAAACATGAATGTCAATAGTGAAATAGACGATATTTCGAAGAGTACAGATTGAGATATGGATCTTGTTTCAAATGTGGTTCCCATGATCATTTTCTTTGAGACTATTTTGAAAGATCTGATAGAGAGAAAGCTCAGAACACTCGTTCAAGTAACACTGCTACGAGAGGAAGGCCATCCAGAAACAGTGGTAATGCGGGAAATAGTCGAAGTGGAACAAAAGATTCTATAGTTAGATCTGAGGCTCGGGCACCAGCTAAGGCCTATGTAATTTGAGCTCATGAGGAAGCTTCAGCACCTGATGTGATTATCGGTACATTTTCTATCTTTAATACTAATGTTAATGCTTTGATTGACCCGGGGTCAACGCACTCATATATATGCACAACTTTAGTGTCGGATAAGAAAATACCTTGCAAGTCAACTGAATTTGTGATCAAAGTAATGAATCCTCTAAGTCAATATGTGTTAGTTAATAAAATTTGTAGAAATTGTCCTCTGATGATTCAGGATTATAACTTTCTGGCTGATTTGATGTTATTACCATTAATTCTTGGTATAGATTGGTTGACTCTTCATGATGCTATTGTGAATTGTAAACAAAAGCAAATTTTATTGAAATGTCAGAATGGTGAAATAGTCTGGGTTAAATCAGATAGATTTGATAGTACCGCTAATATCATTTCAGCTATGTTAGCTCAGAAATAGGTCAGGAAGGGTTATGAGGCATATCTAACTTATATATTTGATTCAAGGGCTTCATAATTGACATTAGAGTCAGTTCTGACTATTTGTGAGTTCTCGAATGTGTTTCCAAAAGAGTTACCATGGTTACCGCCAGTCAGAGAGGTTGAATTTGCTATTGAGTTAGTACTGGGAACTTCTCCGATATCGATATCTCCTTATAGAATGGCACCTACAGGGTTGAAAGAGTTGAAAGCGCAGTTGCAAGAATTGACAAACAGAGGATTTGTTCGGCCTAGTTTTCCTCCCTAGGGTGCACCTGTACTGTTTGTTAAGAAAAAGGACGAGTCAATGCGATTATGTATCGACCATCGACAGCTTAATAAAGTCATGATAAAAAACAAATATCTTTTTCCACGTATCGGTGATTTGTTTAATCGACTGAAATGTGCGACAATGTTTTCAAAGATTGATCTCCATTCTGGATATTATCAGTTACGGGTTAAAGATTAGAATGTGCCGAAAACTGCTTTTAGGACCGGGTACGGACATTATGAATTTTTAGTAATGTCGTTTGGTTTAACCAATATACTTGCTATTTTTATGGATTTGATAAACAAAATATTCTGGTCGTGTCTAGACAAATTTGTGGTTGTATTCATTGATGATATTTTGATCCATTCCCGAGATGAAATTGAGCATGCGCAGCATTTGAGAATAATATTGTAGACATTGCATGAGAAATAGTTATTTGCTAATTTTAGCAAATGTGAGTTTTGGCTTCGAGAAGTTAGATTTTTGGGACATGTGGTATCGGCGGACGGTATTAGAGTGGATCCGAATAAAATATCAGCCATTGTAGACTAGAAGCCTCCGAGAAATGTTTCAGAGATCAGAAGTTCCTTAGGTCTAGCCAAATATTATCGGAGATTTTTTAAAGAGTTTTTGATGATTTCTACACCGTTGACGAAGCTACTCTAGAAAGATGTCAAGTTTGAATGGTCCGAAAAGTGTCAACAAAGTTTCGGTCAGTTGAAAGTGTTGTTGACCGAAGCCCTTGTGTTGATTCAGCCAGATTCCGGCAAGGAATTTGTGATCTATAGTGATGCTTCACTAATTGGTTTAGACTGTGTTTTGATGCAAGAAGGCAAAGTGGTAGCTTATGCTTCCCGTCAATTGAAACAGCACAAGAAAAATTACTCGACTTATGATTTTGAACTTGCAGCTATTGTGTTTGCATTAAAGATCTAACAAAACTATTTATACTGAGAAAAATGTCACATTTTCATAGACCATAAAAGCATGAATTATTTGATGTCACAAAAAGAATTAAATTTGAGACAACGTAGATGGTTGGAGCTGCTAAAAGATTATGATCTGATCATTGATTATCATCCAGGAAAAGCTAATGTTGTTATTGGTGCTTTAAGTAGAAAATATTTATTTTCTTTGCCAGCTTTGAATACACGATTGATGTTTATTGATGATGGTTCCATTGTAGTAGAATTAAAAGCTAGACCGACATTTCTGCAACATATTTGTGAAGCCCAGAAAAGTGACTCCGATTTGATTGCTAAATGGGAGCAGATTGAAAAGACACCTGATTCAGAATTTCATGTTAGTTCTGATGATAGTTTTTATTTTCGAAACAAGATTTGTGTTTTGAGAAATTCAGATACTATACAGAAGATTCTATAGGAAGCTCATAGCAGTAATAATTTGATACACCTTGGTAGTAACAAAATGTACGGTGATTTGAAACAAATGTATTGATGGCCAGGTATAAAATGAGAAATTTCAGAGTTTGTATCGAAATGTTTGGTTTGTCATCAAGTCAAAGCCGAGCATCAGGTACCTTTTGGACTGTTACAGCCTGTTATGATTCCATAGTGGAAATGGGAACGGGTTACGATGGATTTTGTATCAGGGTTACCTTTGTCTCCGCGAAAGAAATATGCTATTTGGGTTATTGTTGATCGGTTAACTAAATCCGCACATTTCACATCAGTACGTACGGATTATTCACTTGAGAAGTTGGCAGAACTATACGCTTCTGAGATTGTTAGAGTGCATGGTGTGCCAGTATCTATTTTTTTCGATAGGGATCCACAGTTTACTTCTAGATTTTAGAGTAAATTGCACGAAACTCTGGGTACTAAACTACATTTCACTACAACATTCCATCCACAGACCGATGCCCAGTCTGAGCGAGTGATACAAGTACTCGAGGATATACTTCGTTGTTGTATTTTAGAGTTTGAGGGTAGCTGGGAAAATTTTCTTCCGTTGGTTGAGTTCGCATATAATAATACTTATCAGACGAGCATTAAAATGGCGCCGTATGAAGCTTTGTATGGTCGGAAATGTAGAACTCCATTATACTGGAATGAATTGATTGAGAAAAAGCTATTCAGTGTTGATTTGATTCGAGAAACCAAAGAAAAATTCAAAGTAATTCATGATTATTTAAAAGCTGCTTCTGGTCGTCAGAAATCATATGCGGATTTGAAAAGAAAATACATTGAATAGTTCTCCATTTTGGCCGAAAAGGAAAGCTTAGTCCACGATTCATTGGGTCGTATGAGATCATCGAGAGAATTGGTCCAGTAGCTTACCGTTTAGCTTTACCGTCTGAGTTGGAGAAACTACATAACGTATTTCATGTGTCAATGTTACGGAGGTATCGATCTGACCCTTCACATATGATTTCACCTGTTGATGTTGAAATTTAGCCAGATATGTCTTACAGTGAAGAACCGATCAAAATTTTAGCTCGGGAAGTTAAAAAATTAATGAATAAATGTATAGAGTTGGTTAAAATTCTCTGGAAACTTGATGGGCTCGAAACTAACTAATATTTCGACAAAGGCAAGTGCACCTATCGAACAGTAGTATAGTTATGGTGAGTCTGGAATATCGTATTCTCAAGGACTAAAATTACTAGTAATAACTATCTTTTTATTATCTAGCCTAATAATTAAGGGATTTGTTTTTAATCTAAAATTTAACTAACTAATTAACTATGAGCGCGACAGAGAGTAAAGAGAGTAATCGAATGAATAAAGACAATACCCAAGGAAGAATCCACCTAGACTCCACTTATTATTCTGACTCTGAATTAAATGATTTATTCACTTGACTTGATCCGTAGAAATCCCTAAATTATGTTAATATCTCTTTCGAGACTAAAAACAACTGACTCTAGGTTGATTAATTAAAATTTCTTTCTAATTAAAACCCCTATCGTCGCATTAACTTGATCTATGGATTCCCTTATTAGATTTGACTCTAATCCGGCAGATTTATGTCACCCTATTTCTAGGGTTGCAATCAACTCCGCTTAATTATGCTGGATCTACTCTTAAACAGGGACTTTTGCTCCACTGAATAAGCACATCAATCTTGAATTAATATTCCTGAAAACATTAAAACAAGGATTAAGAACACATAATTAAGAACAAGAACAAGTATTTATCACGTAATTCAGATTTATTAAATAATAAGATTCATCTAGGTTTCATCCTCCCTAGGTATTTAGGGAGTTTAGTTCATAACGTATAAGGAAAACATCTTAGAATTAAGAAAACAAAAAGACATTAAGAACCCAAAAACTTCTAAAGAACTTGATGGAGATCTTCAATCTTGGAGTGAATCCTGCTTCTGAGATGATTCCGGTGGCTTCCTTCGAGTAATTTCTTCGATCTACTCTGCGTGTCCCTTTAGGTCCTCCCCTAGGGTGTTTATATAGGCTTTGGAGCACCTTTCTTGGCCCACAAGTAGTCTTTTCCGAACAGAATTAGACTTGGGTTCGGCAGGGACATGCCCGTGTGACACGCCCGTGTGCGATAGTCCAGGCCGTGTTGATTTCTAAGGTAGGCCCATTTTGTCCTTTTTTGGCCCGTTTCTTATTCTTTTCGACTCCCTAAGCTCTCTTGAGTGTAAAACATGAAATTAAAGGATTAGGAGCATCGAATTCATCAAATCTAATGAAAATTCATCCAAAAATAAGCCAAGCATGGGGTCAAAATATGTATAAATTATGGTTTATCAAATATCCCTACACTTAAGCCTTTGCTTGTCCTCAAGCAAAATCCTCAACTCACAATCAAAATAAATTCTTCTCAACTTATAATTTTCATCAATAATGTTTTGAAATAATTCACACATAATCATGTATTGAGAATTCTACTTAAAAGAGCATCAAAGTTTCAAACAATCCAAGTCAAACATTTGAATCATAAAATTATAGGTATTCCCCTTATCTAAGTAATTATCTTTAATTCCAAATCGCCAAGAGTTGACATCCTCATTAAAGATTCACTTAAATTAATCGAAGTGTTTAAGGTTCAATAATTAAGCACTCAAAAGTCAATCATGAAAAGTTATTACCATAGGCTTGCATGAAAATCAAATCTCCACCACTATAAATGAGATGATACACAAATCAAAAGGTCTTTAGCAAGGTTGTAATGGGGCTTGGGTTAAAGGTATGGGTAAAGGCTGAAAAAGATGGTTAGAATCGAGATTAATGTAATAAATTACCAACTAGAAAAATAGGATAATTACTGAATTACAAATAATTACCCAAAATTAAAACTACTCACACTTTAGAACGTGAGCTTTCCCTTGAAATAATAACTTTAACTTGTACAAGCTCAATGATTTTTTTTTATAATAAAAAGAACAAGTAATGAGTATACGTAGGTAGTACCTAAAAAGAAATAATTCAGCAACTAGAATTGATGAACATAGTTAGGTAACAAATCAAATTAAATCTCGATAAAAAGGGAGTCAATAAAAAGGGAAAAATTCTTAATGAATCAAAAATAGTTAAATTGTGGGTTATCATTAAAGGGGAAAATCAAGAGGCGATGGTTAAAGCTCAAAGGGGTTCACTAAGGGTTAATTATTTGGGTAGGCTTTTTATGGAGTAAGGGGATTAAATCCTAGGTACCTTTATCATCTCAGTATATCAAATCAAAAGTGTGGTCTTGACATGCATAATCGAAGCAAGTTCTAGAATAACGATTCAGTGTTGACATACTCATAACCAATAAAAGAAGTGAGCAAGAAAGAATATATGCTCTAAAGGCTCAAAATCTCACAAAAATTATGGGTTTTTGATGTCAATCCTGTAAACTTAAAATTTCAAGATAATACCTCAATTTAGTGAAATATCCTAACAATTTTAATTCTCAAAAGATCAACTTTATCATGCTTGATTCTCTAATGTCTTAAAGTTTAATAATCAATGCACAATTACCTATGATTTAATCCAAAACATATCAATAAAAATTATATATCAATCCAAATTCAGTCTAATAGTAATATGAGAAGATTACTTGAGAACAAGATAAAATTCAGGGATTTTTCTGATAATTAATTAAATAAACTCCCCACACTTAAGATGTACATTGTCCTCAATGTACAAAGATAGATAATAGCAATGTAAGTAGAAAATCATAAGAGAGGGAAGGAGGTGAAACTTCCTGAATTATGGATGGAATCCTTAGAAAGTGAAAATTGTAGAAATAGGTCCAATGAGAAGCATGATGACTTAGGTAGAGGTGAAGGTGGGGAGAATACTCCAGTAGTTTGTTCGTTCCTTGGTAGCACCTTGAACCTTTTGAAACTGCAGAGTCATCAGTAAAGTTTTAGGGAGTTTTATTAATGGACTTCGTTATGGTTACTCGATAATAAATAGCCAGTGATATAAAGAACTCAAAATATACTAATATAAATCAAAGACAAGAAAGATAAAGAGAAAGAGTTTAAAATTTAAAATAAAAGAAAAATAAAAAAATAAATGGACTCAAAGGTCCTCATCAGCAGATGGTTCGTGAGGTGGGGGTGGTGGTGATATGTGGAAGTGCTGACAAATCTATTGCAGAGTCGCATCGAGGCCATCGAATCGTCAAGCATTATCATTGAATTGTTGAGTGCAGTATTACTCGAAATGAGTGAGGCACTCAGATATGTCAGTCAATGAAGCAACCGCATGAACTGGTCGATGAGGTGGTGGTGGCGCAGAAGGTGGCTCCTCATGATGTAAAGGGATATCATCAGTAATGTCCACTGGGTCGTCCTGATCGGTGGCTTGCGATAGATGGTACTGAGGAGGATTAAACCCATGACGACGCTCAATCATCCTCATATGAAGCATCGTCGAGATGCCCTGTGGGGACATCTGCCCAATAAGCGTGAGCGAGGAGGATTGAGCTGCGGTGTTGAGGAGGCCAAAGTATCGAGCCAGGTGCGTCACATATGGGCCAATGGAGAGGACCCCCTTCCTATGTCGCTCTGTCTGATGCCGAATGGCGAGGGCGATGAAGTAAGCTAAATCGAACACGTGCCCATGCGCCATGCTCCATAAAAATTAGGCGTCATGAGTGTTGACGACGCCAGTGCTCTCTCGCCTACCTGTCAAAGTGTGAGCCAGGATGGTGTGTAAATACCTCAAGGATGGGGCGAGAGCTGATGCCTTGGAGCAACTGGGATTGTAGGTAGCCGAGGTGGGAACTAAGGCTCTCCAGCAGGAAGAAGGGGAGTAGTGGATGTGGCGATGAAGGTTCTCGAAGTCGTCGTCCTCCATGAATTCCTCAGTATAAAGTCCCAAAGCGACCCCAAACTCTGGGATACTCAACTCACGTACTAGGCCTCCAAGGCAGAACTGGACTATGCCTGGGTCGTCGAAGTTTTTCATGACCGCCTGAAGGTGAAAGGTGGAACAGAGCTCCAAAGTAAGCTCTAAGTAGGTCGGCTCGAAAATCTCGAAAAAATGCCCCCATGGGACAGTAGTCAATAGGGTCCGAACTGCGTCAGCTAGTTGGACCTGCTCTAAGGCGGCCCAATCAATACATCTCCCCACGCCGAGGGGTCGTGCATGAAGTATCTGAAAAAGTTCCTCCTGGGGTCCCAGGGGAAACTGTAGAAAAGGATGGCGCACTTCGGGAGATGCACTCGCAGAGGTGGCTCTAGGTCCCTTCTGTTTTTCGAAGCGGGGACAGCAGTCTTTTTCCCACGTGGAGGAGTCAATATGTGCCTGCAAGATAAAGTATTCAACATTAGTAAAGTAAGGTAGAAACATCACCGAATACGTTCCCAAATAAATAAAAAAATTCGGAATATAAACCAGTAAACCAGAGTGTCAAAATGGGCTTACCTGTGATGAAGTTGTGGTTCCTGGATGCAAAGATTTATCAATGTAAGATACTAACTAATAACGATTAAGTAGCGACGAGCCTAAACGTGTTACAGTAATGAGACTAATTAACAAGACTAATGAGAATCCCAGAATGCATGGCATTATCAAAATTAGTAAGCTACCAAGAGCAAAATCATTGTCAAGTATCAATTAGTATAGAGAATGAAAATGTGACAAAGGCAACCTAATAATTAATATGAGTATACTTAGCAACTCAACCTGAATCTTAAAATGGGACTTATAAAATTGACTCACAGTAATAAAAATGAACAATGAACTAAAAAGTGAAGGAGGAGTAGTAAACCGATGGAGGTATTAAGGCGGCGCACGGACGTGGTGGTCGCACATGGGCATGGACTGCAGGGCTGGTGTACGTGGAAAAGAAAGGGAGAAGAGGAAAGGAAAAGAAAAAAAAGGATATGGGGGATAGTTCAGTCGCTGGTGGGTCGTCGAGGTGGTGGCCGGAGTAGGGGAGAAGGAGTAGAAAGGGTGTTTGGGTGAGAGAGCGGCTAGGGTTTTGGGGGGGAATTTTGTGGGAGAAGGTGAACTATAGATGGGGGTTTAAATAGGGATTAGGGCACACGGTCGCGACCCACGCCCATGTGCCCTGTGTTTAGCCCGTGTGTTTCGTAAATGTTGGTTTAGGGCGTGTCTGAGTCTTGGCCCACGCTCGTGTAGAGGTTCACATGCCCGTGTTAATTAATCAGTATCGACCACGGCCTATAGGCACGGGCGTGTCGCACGCCCGTGTGACTTACTCAGTTTCAACCATGGCTTCTGGGCACAGGCATGTCGCACACCCGTGTCACTTACACAGTATCGCCCACGGTCTTAAGGTACGCCCGTGTGGGTTTATCGCATCCTGTGTTTCTTTAGTCAGTTTCGACCACGGCCACATCGCACGGCTGTGGCATCTTATCGCAGCCCGTGTTTTTGGGAAAATTTTCGTCCTGTTTCCGCACGGTCTTCGCCACGCCGATGTACCTACTCGTGGTGTCCACACAGCCATGGCCACACCCGTGTGCAAGGCCGTGTAGGTAGGGAAACCTACGCCTATTAATTTGCTTAGTTTTTAGTTAGGTGCTAAAAATCGAAAATATGGACATTAATGAGGTTAGTGCTCGGGTTGCCTCCTGAGAAGTGCTTGTTTAAAGTCCTAAGCTAGACTTACCTTGTATTCACCTCTTTATGAAGGTTCACGGAGCTGAAGCTCCTCTCTAATCTCCCTAAAATCTTCACCATTATATAGTTTAAGTTGTTGACCGTTTACCTTAAATGTGCCATAAGTCGGATGAGTTACCTCAATTGTGCCATAGGAAAAAATGGTTTTGATTATGAATGGACCTGACCATCTTGATTTCAGCTTTCCAGGGAATAATTTGAGCTTCGAATTGTATAGTAGAACAAGATCTCCAACTTCAAATTGCTTAGGTTGCTTCAAACGAGCATCATGGCGTCGCTTTGTTGCTTCTTTGTATAAACGTGAGTTCTCGTAGGCATTCGCTCGCCACTCATCTAGCTCGTTCAACTGCATCAATCTTTTCTCACCTGCAAGTTTAAGATCATAGTTTAAGAATTTTATAGCCCAAAATGCTTTGTGCTCTAATTCAAATGGCAGATGACAACTCTTCCCGTAAACAAGTCTGTATGGGGATGTTCCTATGGGAGTTTTAAAAGCGGTTCTATAGGCCCATAAAGAGTCGTCTACTTTTAATGCCCAATCTTTCCTGTTTGATTCTACGATTTTCTCTAGAATACACTTATGCTCTCGATTGGCTACTTCAACTTGTCCACTGGTTTGAGGGTGGTAAGGGGTAGCTGTTCTGTGGTGCATTCTATATTTCTTTAAGATTTTATCAAATTGAGTATTACAAAAATGAGTACCCCTATCACTAATAATTGCTCTAGGTGTTCCAAATCGAGAGAAGAGTTTCTTAAGAAATCTCACTACCACTCTAGCATCATTAGTAGGTAAAGCTTGAGTTTCTACCCATTCTGACATATAATCAACCGCTACTAAGATGTATTTATTCCCAAATGAGCTAGGGAATGGACCCATAAAATCAATACCCCATACATCAAATATTTCACATGATAGCATATATGTTTGAGGCATTTCATCGCGTTTAGAGATATTACCATTCTCGACATCTATCACACGTAAGTAGCATACCATTAGCGTCCTTGAACAGTGGGCCAATAAAACCTCGATTCGAAAGCGTTTTATGTGCTGGCCCTAGTCCCACTGTAATGTCCTTTTGTTGGTCCTAAATGGCAATGTTCTAGTATTTTGCTTGCTTCTGCCTTTGTAACACATCTCTGAATTACTTGATCTGTACATATACGAAAAAGAAAAGGGTCCTCCCAAAAATAGTTTTTCACATCAGCAAAGAATCGCTTCTTTTGATGATGTGTCAACCTTTTTGGTAAAATGTTAGCAGCTAAGTAATTCGCAATATCTGCAAATCAAGGTACTTCGAAGTCGGATATAGCCAAGAGTTGTTCTTCAGGAAATGAGTCATTTATCTCACTCTCATCGAGTTCTTTGAGATGTGGATTTTCAAGCCTAGAAATATGGTCTGCCGCAAGATTTTCAGCTCATTTCTTATCCTGAATTTCCAAATCAAATTCCTGTAAGAGTAAGATCCATCTTATTAGTTGAGGTTTTGCATCAGATTTAGTTAAAAGATAACGAAGAGCTGAATGGTCAGTGTAAATGACAACTTTAGATAATATCAAATACTGTCTAAATTTATCAAATGCAAAAACCACAGCTAGCAGCTCTTTTTCTGTGGTGGTGTAATTTTCTTGTGCGGTCGTCAATGTCTTGCTAGCGTAATAAATCGACTGAAAATGCTTGCTCTTCGCTTCCTAAAACTGCACCTATTGCAAAATCACTCGCATTACACACTAGTTCAAAGGGCAAATTCCAATCGGGTGCAATTATAATTAGAGCATTTACTAATTTATTTTTGAGGGTATTAAATGCATCTAAACATTCCTGATTAAAATTGAAAAGCACATCTTTTTCTAGTAATTTTGTTAAAGGCTTAGGTATTTTAGAAAAATCCTTGATAAATCTTCTATAAAATCCAGCATGTCCTAAAAAACTTCTAATAGCCTTAACTGAACTAGGAGGAGGTAATTTTTCTATGGTTTCAATTTTTGGTTTATCAACCTCGATCCCTTTACTAGAAATTTTGTGACCTAACACAATCCCTTCTCGAACCATGAAGTGACACTTTTCCCAATTAAGCACAAGGTTCGTTTCCTCACATCTCATTAGAACTTGTTTTAAATTTTTAAGGTAAAGGTGGAAAGAATTACCGAATACCGAAAAGTCGTCCATAAATACCTCCATAATGTCTTCCACAAGTTCATCAAAGATGGATAGCATGCAGCGCTAAAAAGTAGCAGGAGCATTACATAATCCAAAAGGTATTCTACGATAAGCAAACGTACCATATGGACATGTAAATGTTGTATTTTCTTGATCCTCGGGAGCTATCGGGATTTGGAAGTAGCCAGAGAGTCCGTCTAGGAAGCAATAGTACATATGCCCAGATAATCTTTCTAACATCTGATCAATGAAGGGTAAGGGAAAGTGATCTTTTCTCGTGGCATCGTTCAACTTCCTATAGTCAATGCAAACTCTCCAACCTGTGACTGTTCTTGTTGGAATTAATTCATTCTTCTCGTTGGCTACAACAGTCATGCCTCCCTTCTTTGGAACAACCTGCACAGGACTTACCCAAGTACTGTCAGAAATAGGATAAATAACTCCAGCATCTAGAAGTTTAATTACCTCAGTTTTAACAACTTCCTTCATATTGGGATTTAATCGTCTTTGAGTTTACACACATGGTTTATATTCATCTTCCATTAAAATTTTGTGGGTGCAAAACGATGGGCTTATCCCTTTAATGTCAGAAATCTTCCAAGCTATGGCTCTTTTATGCTCCTTTAGTACCTGTAGTAACTCATCTTTCTCATTGGATTCCAAGTCTGAAGAAATAATTACCGGTAGTGTAGAATTATCTCTGAGTAATGCATACTCTAATTGATTTGGTAACTGTTTCAATTCCAATTTGGGAGGCTCTTCTATAGAGGGTTTTTGTTTTAGATCGCCGTTTATTTCAATACCCTCATACTTATTTTATCTTGGGGAAGAATTATTAGAATTTAATTCAATTTTTATCTCCCTCATCTCAGTGGTATCGTCATCTGCCTCCTCACCTTGGATAAGACACAGTTCCAACGTGTCTTTATGTATGATTTCCTGAAAAGAATCTTGGATAGAATGATCAATAGCGTCGATAAAATAATAGGAATCATCTTGCTCTCTAGAGTATTGCATAGCATCATAAAATTTAAAAATAATTTCCTCGTCACCTACCCTAAGCACAAGTTTACCGTCACCTACATCAATAACAGCCCTAGCAGTAGCTAAAAATGGGTGTCCTAAAATTAAAGGCACCTCAACGTCCTCATCCATGTCAAGCACAACAAAATCAACAGGGAATATGAATTTATCAACTTTTACCAAAACATCTTCAATAATTCCTCTAGGATATTTAACAGACTATCAGCTAATTGCATACTCATCCTAGTGGGTTTTGGTTCCCCAAGACCAAGCTGCTTGAACATTTTATAAGGCATTAAATTAATACTGGCACCTAAATCAGCTAATGCTTTCTCAATATTTAAACTACCAATTAAACAGGGGATAGTGAAACTTCTTGGATCTTTCAATTTGGTTGGTAGCTTGTTTTGGAGAATAGCTGAACATTCCTCGTTAAGCTCCACGGTTGATAGCTCTTCAAACTTCCTTTTATTTGTTAAAAGCTCTTTTAAAAATTTTGTGTACGTAGGCATCTACGAAATAGCTTCAACAAAAGGTAAGTTAATATGTAATTGTTTAAAAAGTTCAAGAAATTTACCAAATTATGCGTCCATGCGGTCTTTCTTCAACTTTGCTGGATATGGAATCGGTGGTTTATACTCTTTAAGTACCGGTGTTACATTCTCGTTTACTTTCTCACCCTTCGCCTTATCAGTTTCTTGTGGCATCTTCTTTTCAACTTCAACCAACACCTTCCCATTCCTTAGTGTAACTACCTTCACATGCTCTTTTGGGTTAGGTTCGGTGTTACTAGGTAAACTACCTGGTTGCCTTTCGAAAACTAACTTAGCCAGCTGTCCAATTTGATTCTCAAGCCCTTGAATCGATGCTTGCTGATTTTTTAATGCTATTTCGGTATTCTGAAAACAAGTCTCTGACACCAAAATAAACTTTGCTAGCATATCTTCAAGGTTCGGCTTTTTCTCTTGCTGGTAGGGTGGTTGGAAACATGGAGGGGGTTGTGGTCTTTGATTCCCTTGATTACCCCATGAGAAATTTGGGTGGTTCCTCTATCCTGGATTATATGTATTACTGTAAGGATTATTTGGAGGTTTAGAGTTATTACCCATGTAATTCAGCTGCTCATTCTCTATACTAGGATTGTAGGGTAAATATTTTGAGTTATTCATCCCTCCTCCATTGTTTTCGCATTGCATCACCAGATGTACTTGTGTAGAAACACATAAACCATCAATCTTTTTGTTTAAGAGCTCTACCTGGTTTGATAACATGGTGATTGAAGACACCAGCAGCTTTTGTTGGCTTTGTTCTCATAACTTGCCACTGATAGTTATTTAGTGACATCTCCTCTATAAAATCATAAGTCGCTTCAGGTGTTTTATTATTTAAGGTTCCACCAGCGGCTGCATCAATTAGCTGTCTAGTTGAGGGGTTCAAACCGTTGTAAAAAGTTTGAACCTGTAGCCATAAAGGTAACCCATGGTAAGGGCACCTTCTCAATAAGTCTTTATACCTCTCCCATGCATACTAAAGGGTTTCTAAATCCATCTGCACAAAAGAAGAGATATCATTCCTCAACTTTGTCATTTTAGCCGGCGAAAAATATTTCAATAAAAATTTATCGGTCATTTGTTCCCAAGTAGTGATGGAACCTCGTGGTAACGAGTTCAACCACTGTTTAGCTTTGTTTCTTAACGAAAAAGGGAACAACCGAAGGCGAATGGCATCATCAGAAACGCCATTAATCTTAAAAGTGTCGCAGAACTCTAAGAAGTTGGCCAAATGAGTATTTGGGTCCTCATCCTGCAAACCATCAAACTGAAAAAACTACTGAATCATCTGAATAGTGTTAGGTTTCAGTTCAAAATTATTTGCAGCAACAGCAGGTCTAACAATACTTGATTCAGTTCCTGTTAAAGTAGGCTTAACATAATCATACATAGTTCGAGGAGCAGGATTCTGATTTACTGGATCTGCAGCGACCACAGGAGGTAGTGGATTATTCTGAGGATCAGCCATCTCCTCGGTATTAGTGATATCGTTCTCTTGCTCTTCTTGTATATATTGTAGGCTTCGCCTTATCTCTCTTCGGTTTCTGCGAGTTGTACTCTCAATCTCACTATCGTAAAGCAAAGGTCCTGACGGGTTTCTTCTAGTCATAAACTAGAGACACATGCCAGAAGCAAAGAAAGAGAAAAAATAGAAAAGTAACAATAAAATAAAAATAAATTGCAATAAAATAAAAAATGGCTAAAGTAATAAAAATTTAGTGTTCCTAATATCTTAGTCCCCGGCAACGGCGCCAAAAACTTGATGGGCTTGAAACTAACTAATATTTCGAAAAAGGCAAGCGCACCTATCGAACAGTAGTATAATTATAGTGAGTCCGGAATATGGTATCCTCAAGGACTAAAATTACTAGTAATAACTATCTTTTTATTATCTAGCCTAATAATTAAGGGATTTGTTTTTAATCTAAAATTTAACTAACTAATTAACTATGAGCGCGACAGAGATTAAAGAGAGTAATTAAATGAATAAAGATAATACCCAAAGAAGAATCCACCTAGACTCCACTTATTATTCTGACTCTGAATTAAATGATTTATTCACTTGACTTGATCCGTAGAAATCCCTAAATTATGTTAATATCTCTTTCGAGACTAAAAACAACTGACTCTAGGTTGATTAATTGAAATTTCTTTCTAATTAAAACCCCTATCGTCGCATTAACTCGATCTATGGATTCCCTTATTAGATTTGACTCTAATCCGGCAGATTTATGTCGCCCTATTTCTAGGGTTGCAATCAACTCCGCTTAATTATGATGGATCTACTCTTAAACAGGAACTTTTGCTCCACTGAATAAGCACATCAATCTTGAATTAATATTCCTGAAAACATGAAAACAAGGATTAAGAACACATAATTAAGAACAAGAACAAGTATTTATCACGTAATTCAGATTTATTAAATAATAAGATTCATCTAGGTTTCATCCTCCCTAGGTATTTAGGGAGTTTAGTTCATAACGTATGAGGAAAACATCTTAGAATTAAGAAAACAAAAAGACATTAAGAACCCAAAAACTTCTAAAGAACTTGATGGAGATCTTCAATCTTGGAGTGAATCCTGCTTCTGAGATGATTCCGGTGGCTTCCTTCGAGTAATTTCTTCGATCTACTCTGCGTGTCCCTTTAGGTCCTCCCCTAGGGCGTTTATATAGGCTTTGGAGCACCTTTCTTGTCCCACAAGTAGTCTTTTCCGAATAGAATTAGACTTGGGTTCAGCAGGGACATGCCCGTGTGACATGCCCGTGTGCGTTAGTCTAGGCCGTGTTGATTTTTGAGGTAGGCCCATTTTGTCCCTTTTTGGCCCGTTTCTCATTCTTTTCGACTCTCTAAGCTCTCCTGGGTGTAAAACATGAAATTAAAGGATTAGGAGCATCAAATTCATCAAACCTAATGAAAATTCATCCAAAAATAAGCCAAGCATGGGGTCAAAATATGTGTAAATTATGGTTTATCAAAACTTCATGAAGTCGAGGGAGCTACCTGGGAACCAGAAGATGCTATGAAAGTGCAATACCCGAACCTATTTTCTGGTAAGATTTTCAGGGACGAAAATTCATTTAGGGGGAGAGTTGTAACAACCTGTTTTCAACGGTGTTAGAAATAGTGGTTTCGGAACCACGATTTTGACAAGAGAATAAATATTTTAATATTTATTTAAATTCTATGGGATTATATTAGGGTCATATTAAAGTTTTGTTAAGAAATTTTGAAGTTTAAATTGTTAATTAGGTAAAAAAGACTAAATCATAAAGGTTGCAAAAGTGGGTTTCTATTAGATAAAAGGGCTAAATGGCTATGGAAAGGTAAATTAAGGGACCTAGTAGGTAATTATACCATATATGTTGATGGTGGACAAATATGGACATGTTTATGTTAGTTTTTAAGTTATAATATAAGGGTAAATAAGTAAATCAACAAAAAGTTCATGAAATAAACCAAAAGTCTTCTTTCTTTTTTCTTGTTTGAGCCGAAATTATCCATTGAAGGGGGAGGAAGTTTCGGTTTTGAGTTTCTTCATGCATGGTATGTATTTGAGCCCCGATTTTAGTGATTTTTATGTTTTTGAGCTCGTATTAACTTAATCTAGGTAGCCTGGGGGTTAATTTGCAGGACAGTTAGAGGTTGAGGGATTTTCTATAGTTGAGTTTGAATGTGTTTTGATGTTAGTTGATAGATTATCAATCTTAGTTGTTAAACAAACTTGTTTTGTTAAGTGGTTTTTGATGAATTTGATATTAGGGATTAAATGGTTGAAAGTGTAAATCCATGGGTTTTAATGTGAAATTTTGGTAATTATGGATTGTTTCAAGGTCCCTAGTAGAACCAGTTAACATGAGTTTAGGTTAAAATGGTTAAATTTCAAGTTATGAGCTTAAAGTGTTGATGAATTTTAAATGATCTTTGTTAAATGACATTATTGAAATGTTTCGATATTAAAGTGTTCGGAATTACATGGTAATGCTCCGTAACCCTAATCCAGTGATAGAGACGGGTTATGGGGTGTTACAGTTTGGGATTAATTACAATTCATGGAAGGAGTGTTTTGCAAGTATTAAGGATTAGTAGGGTAACATTGTTTTTTTTCCCTTCAATTAGATCATTTTGCTTTAAAAGTCTTGTAGGTCTCTTTTGCCAGTGTCTATAGAAAGTTTGTATTATCTTCATCTTTAAAGGTACCATTTTGAACCCAATCACAGTTTGGCAAGTTACCTTTCAAGAGTTATCCTGCTTTTTCAATCCCTGAACTATTGCTAGAGACACTCAACCTACATCTTGATCAATATCGCTTTGGCAAGCTCCCCTATTGATATTGTTAAATGCAAATGTGATTCCTCTTTAGACCTTGCTTTAGGTTTATATAATATTGGGGTTGTTGTGTGAGACCTTGCTTTTAGAAGCGCCGCAAAAAACGCCGTTAAATCAAACGTCGCAAACTTTAGCGGCGTTTTCCCAACAAACGCCACTAAAAGTCATGACCTTTAGCGGCACTTTTCCAACAAACGCCGCTAAAGATCATGACCTTTAGCGGCGCTTCTCCAACAAATGCCGCTAAAGATCATGACCTTTAGTGCGCTTCTCCAGAAAACGCCGCTAAAGATCATGACCTTTAGCGGCGCTTCTCCAGAAAACGCCGCTAAAGATCATGACATTTAGCGGCGCTTTTCCAAAAAACGCCGCTAAAAGTCATGACCTTTAGCGGCGTTTTTTTCACAAACGCCGCTAATTTGTATGCAGATTTGCGATTGTACAATTTGTTTTATATCATACCCTCCCGCACTAAAACCAACCAATAACAAATAAATACAACATATAATTCCAACCCAAAACAGCAAATGTAGAATATAAATCACACCAAATGCATTGATTGTAAATGAAACTTGAAATTTAATAAACTAAATGCATTATAACTGAAAATATTCTTACAATAATGTTAAATGTAATAATGTTTTAAAATAATCAAACAACGAGAAAGTACATGTCTAAGATGGCGGCCTCTGCGACTGCAGAAACATCTGCATCATTTTCTTTGTCGTTTGTGTGGAG
Source organism: Gossypium sturtianum (assembly GCA_025698515.1). Lineage (NCBI taxonomy): Eukaryota > Viridiplantae > Streptophyta > Magnoliopsida > Malvales > Malvaceae > Gossypium > Gossypium sturtianum. The sequence goes on from CM046954.1 coordinate 36,874,121, forward strand.
CTCATCAGATTTTTCTGTTCTGCTCTACTAGCATCGATCTACCAATTGTTAAACAGCACCTTATTGTAATCATCTACTTCAACATGACAGTATTACAAAATTTAGCAGATGAGAGAATAAATAAGTGATACTTATATTTCAATCATTCAATCAACTAAGAAATACATACCTTGTTCATTCAAAATTTAAATTGGAGTTATACATCAACCAATCAATTTCATATTCATGCCAACTCAACCAATCAATTCAGCCATACGTTTAGCTAATTAATTATTTATAGTAAGATTCGAGGGGTAGATGGAAGAGCAAATAATTGGGTTGCATAATAAAAACAAGCATAAATAGAGGAGGTAAAAACATTTTATGCAATATTGTAACCAAAATGGAGCCAAACTGATACATAATAGCATTAAGAAAAGACAATTTTTATTTGGGGAACTGCAGTAAAGAGTGGTGGAATGAGATTATATAAAGAACAATAAACAGAATTGGGCCTGTTGATATGGAAGAATTTGGGGGAAAAGAAACCAAACAAATACATAATTCCAAACAATAAGGAAATGGATGCAGCAAAGCTAAGCCAACTTGCCTAAAATAATACATATTTCTGCATTAGTTTAACATAATAAAGCAATAAAGGAACAACACCTTCTAAGACAACTTATTACGTTGGCTGCTAACACTAAGAAATTGATGTTATTGGAAGAAAATAAAAATAAAAAACAGAAACTGGATTTTCCCTTTATTTTTTTGGCCGTTTGTGAAATCAAACCTAGCTCGCTTCATTCCAATCGTGGAATAATTATAAATTACAGGAAAAAAATCAATAGAAAGTCGGGATGAAAGATTTTTTCGCTTAAAATCATGTCGAGGCAAGATAACCGAAACCCCACCACAAAAACAAACAAATCAAAAAATACCTAACCACATACAAACCAAAACCCAAACAACAAATAAATAAAGAAATCGAATTATATATTAAGATTACCTTTGAAATGGTAAAGGCTTGGATTTCGGACAACGTTTAATCTCGCGTGCGATGCAAAATCAAGATGGAAATCTGCATGAAGGAGAGGATTAAAAAGCCCGAAGGTTCTCAGTGAGCGAAGGGGAAATTGAGCGAAGGGGAAATGAAGGAGACGGAATAGGACTAACCTCTGAGCGAAGGTTCTCAGTTTTATCCTGCAGCAACTCAATCTTGAATTTAGGGATTTCAGAAGAAGGGGGAAATGAATTTCAGAAGAAGGGGAAATTGAGTCAATCGGGTTTAAGGGTTGGGGGAAATGGAGGAGAGCAAAACGGTGACGTTTTCACTAAAATAATTCAAGCATTGCGGCGTTTATAAAATAGCGCCGCTAAAGACATACCTATTGTGGCGTTTAACAAAAAAAACGCCACTAAAAAACTACAAAACTACGTCGTTTTAATTAAAATGCACAAACATTTTTGCGGCGTTTTTTATAAGCGCCGCTATATCCCAACTTTTTGCGGCGTTTTTGATAAAATGCCACTAAAAAATAAACATGCAATTTGCGGCGTTTCTTAACAAACGCCACTATAGCATATACTATTGCGGTGTTTTAATTAAAACGCCACTAAAACCCTGATAAAACGGCTGCGTTTTCAGTCTCGGTGAACATATTTGCGGCGTTTTTTACGAAAACGCCACTATTCTGAATTTTAATTTTTTTCATTTTTTACTTATTTTTTTTCTTTCAAAATTTTTTTGCTGAGGTTATCATTTTTTTTGAATTTTTATTTTTAAAAAATTTTGAATATTAAACTTTTTTAAGAAAATTTCGAATTTTTTTTTGAATATTTTTATAATTTTTAAACTTTTTAAGAAAACTATATATATCTTACTATACATGTAATATCCTCTATCCGGTTTCAACCTATATTTTGAGTAAGAAATATTACATTTAAATACAACCATCGTTTAATTTAAATATTTATCTAAACACTTCATTTTAACATATTTAAGCTTATTTGAAGTTTTTCAAATCATTTCTATACTTTCTTTTAGAGTTTGATTACAAATGGGAACTATTTAGGTCTTTTTGGGTCAAAATAGAGTCAATGTCGTAATATTGAAAAATGAGTGCCCTGACAGGGCAGAATATTCCAATGTTGTGACACTGACTCGTGGTGTCGCAACATAATCCAATGTTGCAACACTAAATATTAAATGTCGCCCACAACATGACTTAAACATCTAAAACTAAATCAAAACTATCTTCAATCACTCCACAACATTCCTAAACCTTAAACCCTAATGTTAGTGTAGTACAAAACATATATTTTAATAGCTAACACATTAACCATAAATCCCTCATGAGGGATTTCGGTTTCGGGATTTTGGGTCATATAGTTAACACTCTAAACCTTAAACCCTAAAATCCTAAACGTAAACTATAAACCCTAAACTCAAAAACCTAACACATTAACCAATTCCCCCCAAACCCCTAACGTCCCTAAACCTATAAACCATAAATCATAAACCCTAAACCCAAAACCCTAACCCATTAACCATTTCCCCCCTAAACCCCTAACCCTAAACCTTAACCCCTAACCACTAACACTTAAACCTTAATACCGGTAAACACTAAGATATTAAACACTATACAATAAACCCAAACAACAAACTTTAAAACACTAAACCCATACACCAAAATAACAAACCCTAAACCATGAAATTAACATAATAAACATTAAACCCTAAATCAATTTTAATAGCTTAATTTGTAACTTAAAAGGAAACTTCTAAATTGTTTAGTTAGCAATTTGTAACTTTTCATAATTAAGTAACTAAAATGAAACTTTCTCATTGCTTATAAGTGAATGTATCAAAATAAAATATAATTCAAAGCAAGAATAAGAAAAAAAAATGAAAAACTTTTAAAAGCGCCGCTAATTCTCAGGTCTTTAGCGGCGTTTTTCTAAATGCGCCGCTAATGCTCAGGTCTTTAGCGGCGTTTTTTCAAAAGCGCCGCTAATGCTCAGGTCTTTAGCGGCGTTTGGGGAAAAAAACGCCGCTATTTCTACTTTTTAACGGTGTTTTGGAAATAAACGCCGCTATTGCTCAAGTTTTTGCTGCGTTTTCGTTCAAACGCCGCTAACGGATAATATTTGCGGCATTTTTCATTGAAACGCCACTAAAAACGCCGCTAAAAGTCTGTTTTGTCGTAGTGAGCTATGAACTAAACCCTAAAAATGAAGAAGAAGTAACTATTAAGCTTAAAACATGAAAGAAAAGATGGCTCTTTTGAAGTTATCAACCAAAAGTGCTTTTAATCAGCTGAGATACAATCCAAATTTAAGACAAAAATGCCCCTAAAAGTTGTGTTTTAGCTTGGGCTGATGTTAGACAAAAGACTACTCTTGCAGCAATTTTCTCCCCGTCAGACAGTGGTGTTGCGACACCTTAGACAGTAGCACAAGTGTGGTTCTCAGTGTCGCGACATCCCCTGATCAGTGTCACGACATTACTGGTAATGACTCCAATTTCTTCACTTCAACACCTTCAGAGATATCACGACCTTGGAGGCTCGGTGTCATGATTTTGGCAGTGTCGCGACTCTCTCGATAGTAGGCTCTATGTTGATTTTGCATTGAAGTTTTGCATCATCAAGGTAAAGGGATTTAGTGTCGCACTTTCATGGCATCAATATCGCGACACCCACTCTGAATGATGTTTTCCTCGAGGTCGAGCCATTGCCATTTTCCTACACCAACTCAAACACGTCATTAGATTTCTCATGGCACTGTTTTGTCAATTTAGGTTTCAATAGGGACAAAACTAAGAAAAAATGTTTATTAATAGTAAAAGCTAAGACTCAACAAAAACATAGACAAGACACTTAAATTGCTTGAGAATAAGCTCCTCGAGTGTATTAGAGAGCCTAATTTGATGTATCAAATTACGGTAGATCAAGTAGTAGCTTGTTCTTTTTGAACAAGTAAAATATTTCATTTCATTTAAAAAGAGGAAAGGTCCAAACCAAAACTATTATAATATCCCAGCCAAATTGGGAAGAAACAAACAACAACTTCACCATAAGCAACAAACAAATACCAATTAATTCGTCTACTAGTAGAATTGGGAGAGGGATCATCACCATGCAAAGAGGAACAATAATCCTTTTAAGAGGTTTCAACCATTTATATAGAAGAGCCATATAAATGCGTATGATTTTGTTTACCATATGAGTCTTCCAATTTCATTGATTAATGGATGGAAAAAGCTAATCATGAAGATGAAGAATCGTTATAGACACGAGAGGATCAAGATTCGAAAGACTCAATGAATCAAAATAAAAAAGGACTTAAAGAAACAAGCCCCGGTGATTCGAGGGAAACAACCTAACTACGGGGCCACCAAAAGCTTTTTATTTCAATTTGACCTAATCCTACCTAAAAAAATGGTCGAAATTTGGCATCTAGATGAAACTAGAGTTTGAACGAAGCTCGGTGGTCGATTGTTCCAAGGTCAAATAGTCGACCACCATTCCAACACTTAAGCCTAAGTCTAAGAATCAAACAGTCGCCGAGGATCTCCTATCTGAGATTCCAACGAAAAATCGATCGCGGTAGAAAGACTACTAGAAAAGGTAGTACTTAGAGAGAATTTGTCGTTGGTAGTTTGTAACATGCAATGGGATAGACTCAAGCTAGAGACGTGACACCAACAACAAATCTACCTAAATAGAGCCTATAGCTATTAACAAACTGAAAAGAAACAAAAACTCTCATAAACATGAGAGCTGAAAAACAAACCTAGCATATACTCTATTTCAAATGCCAGCAAAACTTGGGTGGAAACCCGAATAGCGTCGACACAAACACTACCCTTTAGAAAACAAAAGAGAAAAGTACCATACTTACTCATATTGATTTTCTTTAATACATTTAAAAGAAAAGGTTATCCAAAATTTGAACTTTAGACTTTGTGTCAAATAAAATTTTTAAGTAGCATTAGTCCTATAACATACTTACCATGTGAAAAAATAAACAAAATATTAAAAAAAGAATTTTTTTTAATTAACATTTTTTTAAAAAAACTAATAAGATTAAAAATTTTAATGCAATAAGAGAAAATTAATAAAACAAAATATGTTGGAGAAAAAAAAAACTAGATAGTTGCTAATGTCTATTCATTTATCATTATAGCAATAGCTAGTTTAGAGGGTTTAGTATCAATAAAGGCCCATTTCTGAAACTATTTACGGAAATGGGCCATTTTTTAAAATAATAATGGGTATGGACCGAAAACCCAAAAATTTAAGGGATAACTCAGAAAAGCGCTTCCACGTCAGCGCTTTTTTCCTTGTGTCAAGCAAAAGTGCGCTGACGTGGAAGCGCTTTTGGCCGTGTAATCGCCAGTGGGCTATTTGCTAATTAGGGCCTAGGTTTAGGGCTTTTGGATTTGATTAGGGTTTAGGAAATTTTAAATTAGGGTATTAGATTTTTAATTGTTTAGGGTTTAAGAAAATTTAAAACATTGTAACACTCGATCTACCGGCTAATATAAAAAATTATAAAAAATATTAATTAAATTATAAAAATTAAATAAAAATTAAAAAAATAAAATTAACCCTTACCATTTACATTTGGTCGACGGAGATATGTTTATCATCGAGACGAATTAATTGTCGGACCATTGCTAACACGATCAAATTTCTTAGAAATTATAAAAAATAATAATAATAATTCAGAAAAAAATAAAAAATTTTGAGAGAAATTTAGAAGAATAATAAATTTTGGTGTGAAAAAATGGGTTGGGGGTTTATACTTTTTCTTTTTCCTGACCGTTGGAGGCGTAACGGTCAAATTTTTAAACGGCCGTTGAAGGTGACAGTTGGGGGAAATACGGCCAAAAGCGCGTCCTCGTCAGCTCTTTTTAGTAAAGCACTTCCACGTTAACACGCTTTTGCCTGACATAAGAAAAAACGCTGATGTGGAAGCGCTTTTCTGGGTTATCCCCTGAAATCACGTCTACGTCAGCACATTTTTAGATTTTCGGTCTATACCTATTATTATTTTTTAAAACGACCTATTTTCATAAATAATTTTAAAAATAGACATTTATTAGTACTAAACCCTAGTTTAGATATTAATTTTATTATAATAAATATTATTTTAAAAAATTATTTATGATAATTCAACCATCATTGAATCGATTAAAAATAGTTGAGGGATTCGATGTATGAAGCCAGACCTTACAAACATCGACAGGTTAGTATATAAATAAGAATAGTACGTAGGACGTGTCCAAATTCAGACTATTAGAAACGTCATTATTGTGTACCACAACCACGTGAACTGATGACGAGTTGCCCAATTACTAGTCATAGGTGTAGGGTCAGTCCTCTTCCCTTCTTATGCCTTAATTATATATTAACTTTGGTTAAAATACACCATGACTCACTCTACTCTTCACAAATTTAAATTTTAGTCTCTATACTTTTATTTTTATAAATTTAGTTCATTTATTTTTTAAATTTTAAAATTTAGGTTCAACTGTTAACACTGTTAAAATTATTTTGTTATATTGAAGTGCCCGAAATTTTTGGAAATTATTTTTATGCCTTTTAATTTTTTAATTTTTTAATTAAGTTTTTCTTTTTTTTTAATTCTCATTAGTTTCACAAAATTTTTGAAAATTTTAGGCTCCGTTTGTTTCACTGAAAATGACTTCCGGAAAATAATTTCTGGAAAGTGGTTTACTTTTCTGGAAAAACTAATATTTTCTGGTGTTTGGATGAATCTGTATAAAATATTTTCTGTTATTTGGTAGATTTCTTAAAAATAGTTCATAAAGTTGTTTTCAATTAAACAAACATGCATTTGAGATTTTCTTATTTTTTATTGTTTAATTGAATTTATTTTTATCTATAATTTTATATTTTACATTGTTTTTGCATATATTAAAAATATTATGTTAAATTCAGATTCATGACAACGTCATTTTTTAATTACATGACTACTAAGTGAGTATTTTTTATTTAAAAATGTGACATCAACAAAATTGACAAAAAAAATTAAGGATGTCAATAATTGAACTTGATTTTCAAATTTGAAAAGTAACGGGACTAAATTCTTGAAAATAAAAGTACAAAGACTAAATTACAAATCTGTGAAGTGTACATAGACTTATGACATATTTTAACCTTTATACTACAAAACATTTATTATTAATATATTTATAATTGTAATAAATATTTATTATTAAAATATTAATATTGAATATTTTCAATAATAAGTGAATAATATTATTTAAAATTATTATTTTTTAAAATTTATTATTAAAATAAAATTAAAATATTAAATTATTATATTTATTATATTAATAATTTATTATATGACTAAATATAAATAATTAAATATGTATGTTTAATAATATTGAAAAATATAATATTTTAAATATTTTTAAAAATAAAAATAAAATTTATTATCAATATAATAATATTAAGCTTGATTTAAGTTAATTTTTATATAAAAATAAAATTATCTATAGATGAGCTCTTTTCCGGAAAATGACTTACGCTTTTCAAAATGGTAAGTTATTTTACAGGAAAAAAGGCTTATTTTACCTTGACCTGTAAGTCATTTTCCATTGACCAAACTATTTTCTGTGAAACAAACACAGGAAAATGTAGAAAATATTTTCCGTAAAACATTTTACATGTAAACAAACGGACCCTTAGTTAGGTCCCCTCAAAACTTAGTCCCAAGATTCGCCATTGTTTATTTATTTAGTTAAATTGCTACCAAGTGAGTAACTTTTTTATTTTAAAATGTCATACCAAATATTTAACGAAAAAATTAATAGTGTTAACAATTAGACTTCAATTTTTAAATCTAAAAAATAAAAGGACTAAATTCTTAAAAATAAAATAGGGACTAAATTCCAAATTTATGAAGAATATAAGGACCTGTGGAATGTTTTAATCATAAAATTTTTCCATTAAATACCATATTTTACTAATTTAATTTTTGGTCTATTTTATTATGTCCATTTTTATGATTTATGTTTATAGTTTGTGCCAGCTCCTTTCAATAGATTTAATTTTGCTTTAAACTAAATTGTGATGGCTTTTTGAAAAAATAGGTAAATTAATTTTTATGTATTTTGAAATGTGTAAATTAGTCTTTTATTTAAATTTTTCTGTTAAATAATGATGTGGAAAATGCTAAAAGTTATTTTTATGGGTAAACTATAAATATGGTCACCCAATTATGGCTTTTGTTCTATTTTGGTCACCCAACTATTAATGTTTTCGATTTAGTCACTAAATTTATCGAAATTAAATATTTCAGTCACTCTAAGCTGATGTTGACTTTTTTATTGGTCTAGTAACAAAATTAGCCCTCTAATGTTTACACATTCCATCAATTTGATCCTAAATATAAAAAATTCAACAATTTTGACCCTCAATGTTGACAAAATTTGTCATTTTAGTTCTAATTCTAAAAATAATAATAAATTTGGCCATCAACATTTACAAAATTTGTCAATTTAGTCCTAACTCTAAAAATTAAAAAATATATATTAAAAAAATCATTCTTTGTCATTTATAATCCATCGACTAACCCATGTGAGATATTAAAATAAGAAAAAGAGTACCCTCTTTCAAGTCACTTGCAACAATTTCTTTTAGGGGTGAGCATTCGATCGAATCGAATCGAATGAAAAGAATTTCAAGTTAATCGAGTTAACGAATCCTATTTTATCATCCTAACTCGATTTGAAATTTTCTCAAATCGATTCGAGTGAGATGAAATTCTAATCGAATCGAATATATTTGTTCGAGTTAAATTTTAAAAAATGACTTTGGATCCTTGTAATCACTGTCACCTACAGTAATCAAATTTGCCCACTGTAATCAAATTTGTTATTAACTTTCACCTTATCATAATTTATTTATTAATCTTTTATATAAGGGTTAGCTTCTTTGCTTGCTTGGTTGCTTCAATTATCTTTTGATTTTTGTCACTATGTATTTTGAAATTAAAAAAATATATTAAATATAAAAAATGTGATTTTTTAAATAAAAGTTATCTTAAACATAAAATGTGAAATTGATACTAACATAAAATTTTAACATGAATATTTTACGGCATCATCAATAATTTAATTTTAATAGAAATTTATAAAGATTTAATATGATTAAATAATTCAATAATATAAATAGTACAAAATGTGAAACTTAATTTAATAATATAAATATTAGATATAAATAAAATTATTACTATCTAGGTTTAGGGATTTTTTTTGGATGATTTTTTACTTGGAGGTAAAATGTGAAAAGTAAAAGTGTAGGGGGAAATAAAAAGTTTGGAGGGTTAGGGGAGTACAATTTTGGGGGGAAAGTAAATGGGGAGAAAATATTTCAAAAAAATTTGGGGAATGGGTTTAGGGTAGATAGGGGTAGGATAGGAGTAAAAGTTTTGGGGGAAAGTGGGAGGGAGTAAAAGTATTAGGAAAGTAAAAAGGTTTGGAGGTTTGGGGTAAAAATGTAAAATATCATAGTTTGGTATTCGGTTTATTCGAGTTATTTGAATTTGAAAATTAAGCTTAATTCAAACTCAAAATTTGAAAAAAAAATTGAGTTGACTCGAATAACTCGATTCGTTTAACTTGAAATTTGAATTTTTATTTTATTTTTTCGAGTCGAATCGGGATTTGCTCACCCCTAATTTCTTTTACTATAATTTAGGCTTCACACTAGATCAAATCAATTGATTTGGAACATATCTGGAATAACTGGTTGCATTACTACCTGAACATATAACATTTTTAATGTCTTTATTTACTTTTGAATTTTAAACTTTTTTGTGTTTTATCTCAACTTTTTAGAGTTCTTTGGCAAGTAACTTGAAAGAGTGTACTCTTTTTCTTATTTTAAGATCTCATATGAGTTAGCTGTAAGGATGGCAAAAAAACCCAAACCTGATAGGTTCCGAGCTTATCTGACACGATAGAGTCAAGGTTTTTTGTTCTTGAAGTCGAGGGTCGAGGTGGGTCAAGGTGGTTAATTTTTAAAAAGTAGTCGAGTCAAGCCGAGATTAGAATGAAACTGCCCCACTCTGCCCCAAGATATTTATGAAATTACCCTGTCATGCCCCAAAATATAAGGGGTTAATTGAAATAAATAACCAAGTAATTGACTTAGGCTTGATGGTTAAGTAGTTAGTGCACTCCCTAGAGGTCCTAGGTTTTATCCACTCCTCTCTCATTTCTTTGCTTTTTTATTTTCAGCAAACTAGGATGAAAAATCACACTAAAACAAATATTATTGAGAGTGGAAACTTAACAAGTATAGGTAGTAGATTAATGGTTAAGCTTGTTTCTTCCCCCCTTGCATACTTGAGTTTGAGCCACCCCATCCTTAAAATTGTCCCTTTTATTTTTCTTTTAAATTTTCCTTCAAATTTCGGCCCAAAACTTGGGGAAAATTGCTCTTGTTGCCCTAGGGTTCCCAAACCACTAGATATTTAATCCAACTTTCCCCAATTGAACTAGGATTTTGTTTTCTCTTCAAACCCAAATAGGATTTTCTTTCTTTTCTCTAGTTCTTCTCTCTTTTCTTTTTTTTTCTTCTCTTTTACATCAAATTTTACACATTTTGCTGTTGAAATTATTTTTGCTTTTCATATGAAATCAATCCCTGATAAATCGATTCACTACCGATTGTTGAATTCTTCGTTGATAGCCTCCTTAATTTCATCAAGTTCAATAAGTACATCTCGATCTAAAGTTTAAACCCCAAAGTTCATAGAATTTCTATCTGATACTAATGTTTCAAATCAATTAGTCAATCTCTCACGGTTCTTAAGGAATCCTTCGTCAATACCATTGAATCTTGATAAATCTTTGGAAACAAACGTTAACCCGTGTGAAATTATTGTTTAAAGGACCCGTTTTAGGTGTATCGGACCAGATTTGAGCGCGAGGAACGTCGGTGGAGATTCCGGTGAAAGGTGTATGTTCTTTTACAAGCAAATTGGGGCAAATTGTGTCTAGAATTAGATCCACACGGCCCACCATACGGTCATGTGCCCTGGAAACCTTAGTGTAGTTCGTGAACCACACGGCCTAGACCCTTCCACACGATCGTGTCTCCCCTGTAGCTTAATTTTGTAATTTTCACACGGTCACAGCTTGTTACACAATCGTGTAACCCTTCCACACTACTTATAGCCTTCCACACGGTCGCGTGTTCCCTGCTTTACAAATTTTACAACTTTGCCCAAAAATCTATGATATGTTCAGTTTAGTCCATGTATATGCCCTAAATTGTTTTTAGAGTTTTTATTTTCTCAATTAAGTCCTTGATGTTGTGTTATTATGGAATTTGTGATTTAATGACTAAAGTGTTATGGCTATATCGTATGTGAAGAGTATATTACATGCTACTGTCATTGTGAAACAGATAATATGTTAGTATTAATATTGACACCACCCTATTGAAATACCTATTAAAGCATGTTAATTGCTAGTGATGAATCGATTACATGTTAAGCATTAGTACTGCTAGTGTTGATTTATTCTATTAGAAAGCTTGTCATACTGCATTGCATGGGGTGGGATGATTTGTATAGAGGAAGAGTGGCAGTTTAATAATCTGCAAACAAGTGGTGTCTTGTCCACAAACCTAGTGACAGTTTGTTTAATCTGTAAATATGTTTTGCATTCACAACAAGTGGCAGTAACTGCAAATATATGGTTCGATCTCGAACCAAGTGGTAGCTTAGTTGCAAATATTTTTATCTAAAAATATTGGTGGTTTACCCACAATTTTTACAAACTCAGTGGCAACTTTTATCTGCAATTACGTTGTGTATCCACAACAAGTGGCAGTTTATCTGCAAATCAGCTATGGTTAATCCATAGCTCGAAGTGATATAGTAGATGATTTTTGGGGAACTCATAAGTGACGTGTGTAGCGCAGTTAGGTAGGACTTTTTCTATTAAATTGAAATTGCATTGCATTCATTAGCATGTGCATATAAAACTATGATTTTTGAAATAGTGCAATGAAGTGATATGAAAAACTGTTAATCTGAAGTGTTTTGTGATTGTGATTATTCTCAGAATTTTTAACTCATGTGCTTTGTCTTCTGTTTTGTTCCGGTTTTCTTGTGATCGAACTTACACTGAGTTTTATATCTCACCCTCTTTAATTTACATCTTTACAGATAACCCACCAGGTTAGGAAGTGGAATCGGAAAATCGGAAGACTTGACTCGGATTGAAGATATATAAGTATTTTTTATACCTATTATTATTTATAGTTCCTATTATTTGAGAATTGTAACATTTTATTTAAACTGTGGCACATAACTTAGTTTCGCGTTTATTTAGGGCATGCATGTTATTTTTAGGCTATTAGATCATGAGTTTTATCTTATTATATAATGCATGAAACATGGTTTTCATTAAAACTACGTTATTATCACTTTTCCGTTGCATTGTTGAAAAATGAGTTTTTAAACGAATAGATAATTTATAAATCAACTAGTTTTGGATTAACTGTATTGATTCGTAAGAAGGGAGGTAAAACACTAAGTTTTCTGAAAATGGACTAAGTTCTCTTTTAAAAATAAACTAATGATTTAACATGACTGTTTTAGAAAACTTCGATTGCCACAAGGCCATTTCGGTGGCCTATGTAACCTCCCGAATTCAGGTCTAACGTCTAGGCCAGGTTGGGGAGGTTACATACCCTCTATACATATTTAATATTAATTAAATTAAAAAAAACCCTAAAATTTATCAGTACTAGTCTTATTCTACCGCCTCTATACTGGTCCCTCCTTTCACCCCTGTAAGGTTATTTCCCTCATTTTCTATCTTTTTAATTTAATAGTTTATTAAATGAGCCTTTGTTCATTCTTTTTTCTTCTGTGATGTAATCACAGCATGTGTGTAAATATACATTGACACACAATTCTAGAGATAAATCATTAAGCAAATCTAATAAGAAATTGTGACAAAACTTTTTATTTAAAACTTTTAATTAATCACAATTTTGCAAAAAAAAAAAAAACTCGAGTTGGATCGAATACAGTGGGAGACAGGTATACTATTAATTTTTGGGTTTGGGTTTAAAACGGGTTAATTTTTTTTAAAGTCAGGGTCGAGTCGGGGTGGGACATGGCGATAGAGCATCGGGTCGGGGTCGGGGCAGGTAAAAAACCACCCAACCCCATTGCAATCACTAGTTAGTCGATGGGTTATAAAGTGCTAAAAATTATTATTATTTAGATATATATATTTAAATTTTCAAAGTTAGGACTAAGTTGAAATATTTTGTAAATGTTGAGGGCCATATTTATTAAATTTTTTATAATTAGAACTAAAATAAAAAATTTGTAAACATTGAGGGCTAAATTTGTTGAATTTTTTATAATTAGGATCAAATAGTTAGAATGTGTAAATGTTAGAGAGATAATTTTGTTACTAGACCAATAAAAAAACCCACATCAACTTAGAATGACTAAAATATTTAAGTTCAAAAAGCTTAGTGACTAAATAAAAAAATTAATAGTTGGGTGACCAAAATAGAATGAAAGGCATAGTTAACCCAAAAAAATAATTTTCAGCATTTTTCACATCATTATTTAACAGAAAAGTTTAACGAATGAGCTAATTTACACGTTTAGAAATGTATAAGAATTAATTTATCTATTTTTTTCAATATAGGGGTCGAAATGCAACCTGCCCCTTAGTACAAAGATTTCTCAATACTATTACATTTTTAATAAGCAAAAAAAAAAAGGATTTTGTTTACTTTTTATATATACTAGATTTGTAAATTATAAAATGGAAAATTATAAAAGTTTGGGTTGAAATTTATTATGTATGCATATTTTTTAAAAATCTTTTATGTAAAAACACTTCTAAAAAAATTATAATTTGTAAAAGTTTTCTTAAAATTTTAAAATATAAAGAATTCAAAGTACTATTTGATCAACGGTAATTTTCTAAAATATTTAATTGTATTTTATAATTTTAATTTATTTTTTAGAAATCTTGAGAATTTATATATTTATTTTTATTTTCAATACATATGGACGCCACTAGAGATGACAAAATATGCTCAAGTTTGAAAGCTCTTTCCATATCGATTAAAGCCTGAGCCAGTAACAAATTTGAGTTTGAGAAAGTATGAGATTAAGAAAATTTGATCCTAACAAAATTTGAGCTTGAGAAAGTCCAAGTCCATAAAAATTTAAGTCTGAGACTAATTTGGCCTAAACTCAAGATAAATTCGACTCAAAGCTTGAAAAACCCGAATTTATAGTTGAATAATCATAATAAATATTAATAATAAATATAATTTATTATATTACTTAAATTAAAGGTAAACGATAATTATTTATTTATGAAAATGTGTTTTTAGGTATTACATATTTATAATAAAATTTTATTAATAGTAAAAGTAATTAATAATAAATTTTTATATTAAATTATAAAGTAAAATAAAATTTTAAAAACATTAATTGAATACAAAATATTTTTAATACCATAATTGTATATAATAAATATATAAAATTAATCATTATTAAAATATATAAAATACATAATGACATAATATATTAATTTAATAATATAATAATCAGTGTTATTCTTATCCCTATTGATTAAACATGATTTATTATGTAATATTAATAACATAACTAATAAATTTAATTTTAATTATTTGGGAATTTATGTTTTACTTTTAGTTTTTTTATTAATGTTTAATGTTTTCATTAATATTAAATTTTTATTAATATTATTATCTTTATATTAATTTGTAATTTGGAATGGGTTTACTTTTATTTAGGTTGGGTTTTGAATAAGTTTTAAATTGGGCTTAAGTTTGGGTGGTATTGGGTTTAGGTTTTGTTGGTACTGGGTTTGGGTTTAAATATGTATTATATTTAGGTTAAATTTTCTATTAGTCCTTCTACTTTGTGAAAATTGTGGATTTAATTCATGTGTTTTAATTTGACCATTTTTAGTCTTTATACTTTTCAAATTTTAAAATTTCAGTCCTCACCAAACAATAATTATTAAATTTATTCAGTTAAGTGCTGCTATTTCTCAAATATGATGCGGGAAATATATTATCATATGTGTAATGCCAAGTTAGCTTGTTATTTTCACATATTACTCACTAAAAATTCAATAAATGGATTAATGACGGCCATTTGCGTTAAGATTGAAATTTCAAAATTTGATAACTATATGGACTTAGAATGATCCAATTGGAGAATATGGACTAAAGTTATAGCCGTATAAATAGTATTGTAACAACCCAAACCCGGCCCAAACATTACGACCGAATTTGATTTATTACGGAGAAAAAATCTTGTGAACACCATTTCAATACCTATTTAAGATTTATTGAAAACTTCTCGTTTTCGGTTATCTTGCCAAAGCTACACTTAGATTTAATTTGGAAATTTAATTAAGCCCGATTATTATACCAGTTTCAAGTGTGTCCGATGGCACGATAAAACTTTTTCGTGTTAACTTAAGAAAACATGTGATTTTAGTTCAATTTAATAATATAGTTTAAAGTAAATATTCAACATCCAAAAAAAAAAAACACAAATAAAGTTTATGGAGGCCTTATTACAACCAAAGTAAAAATAACCAAATTTAAAATTCTATAAATTTAAATCCTTTGCATGGCCACCTCGAGTCCAACAGGCTCCTCAACCGCCACCTACGAGTCACTGAAAAATGTTAAAGGAGAAGGTGAGTCACCAAGACTCGATATGTAACCCTTCCCCGTTTAAAAACAACATTTCATACACAACATATAACAGATTAATATGCAGTATCGTGTGCCCAACCTAGCCAACCAAACGCCTTTGTCTACCCCATGTGGTACCAAACCACTTTGGTGACCGTAGTCACAATGTGTTACCAAAACACTGGTGGTGCCAAACCACTTTGGTGACATATAGTCACAATGTGCTACCAAAGCACTGGTGTCCGTAGACACAAATCGGGTGATGGGGCCAACCCATCGTGTGATACCAAATCGCGCGGACGATCCCATATCTCAAAGTGGGGCCAACCCACGGTGGTGTTAACCACGAGGACAAGTCGCTATGAGGTACCAAACCTCTGGAGGTACCAAACCTCTCGGTGACATATAGTCACGAGTGTGTTACCAAAACAACGGTGCTCGTCGGCCACGAAACATCACCGCCCCCTCCTCTCATATAACCCGCGAGAAAATAAGCGATTAACAATAGATCTCATGCATTCATCACATGTGACAATAAGCCATGCTTCCCAAAAGTATTAAAGTAATCTCACTTTAATGAGAGACTTACGGGATCCTTACTGCATGCGTTAAGGTACCAATCCGCATCTACATCAAGCAGATTTACATACAAAATATATATAACACAACATTAACTGCTATAAGTGTGTATGTACACACTTGTCACCACCGAATAATCTAAATCCCGAATGAAGAAGTCGGCCACCTTAGATCCACTAGCCCCTATATTTGGCCAAGATAGTGTTAGTGATATGGGCCATTCGGCCAAACCAAATAATCCTTTTAGGGTTATTGCTTGAACCCGAATCCTTACCTACTCGCTTTGAATACTAGTCTCAGCACCCAAATCACGAATCTGGTTCACACATTAGAATCGGTCAATGGACAATGTCAGTAGCCTTCGGCTTTAATCGAATACCAACTAAATGAAATCTTCTTACCACTACCACCAAAACCGATTGCTAGAGATTAGGGCTTGGGTCAAGCGCTTCACAGTCTTGGGGTACCTAGCAGAGAGATCAATTCAGAAAGCATTTAGAAACCACGATTACCATTGCCAAATCGGCACTTATTCCCCCCTAATAGAAATCGACAAAAACACAGAGGAGAAGAAAGATGGCATTCGGCCATACCTACCTACCTTATGAATCGATTGGAGATGAGTTTAGAGAAGATTACCCTTGCTTGAATATTCGGGCAAGAGGAAAATAATGAGGAGAAAAGGGTGTTGGAGTTTCGGCAACAAGGAGTAGAGGTTCGGTTAACAAAGAAATAAAGAAAAGGGAATTTGAATGTGGGGTTTCGGCAAAAAGAAGTAGAGAGGGAATTCGGCTATTGCCAAGGAGCAAAATAAAAGATGGAAGAATGCTTTGAAGAGAATTTCGGCACTTAGCAAAAATGACAAAAAGCAACCAAGGTGACCAGGTTGAACCTTTTATAGGCATTCGGCATCCCCTAATAGCCTTGCCGTCCACTTCCCATGAAGTGTTTAAATTTCGGCAAACACTCCAGGTTACTCTTGGCCACTCATTTGAAAATATTCAAAATAGCTTGAATTAATCAAATAATAATCTCCTAATAATCCATCCATTATCCCTTTTATTAATACTATAATTAAACAATTAAAACTCTCCTATTATCCTTTGATAATAACACTTAATAAAAGAGTTTGAAGGGAGAAAAACTCTCCCCTTGTGCCGTCCAAATAAAAAACAAAAGGAGGATTTTGTGACTCGAACCAAGGCTCTCCCTTGTTCCTTGGTGGCGTCACATGCTAGCTCCTAAGTGGGCTTGCTTTGCCACTTATCCAAGGCCTAATTAGTGTTAAATTACCCACATTTATTCTTATAACACCCACTTGCTAAGGCTCCCTTCTTTTAAAATTAAAAACTGAAATTTTTCTATCAAACCGGGCACACTCAAAGCCTTAAATTAAGCTCTATTATTCCATTAACAATATCAAAGAGTTCATAGTAAGAAAATAATCAAATTCCAAATAACCCCATATTTGGGATGTTACGATTCTACCCCCTTAAAATAAATTTTCGTCCTCGAAATTCCTTGATCAAAAGAGATGGGGGTATTGCTTGCACGCATCACCTCCTCGGGCTCCCACGTAGCTTCTTCCACTCCGTGGTTCCGCCATAACACTTTCACTAAAGGCACCGCCTTCCTTCTTCGTAGAACTTTCACATCTCGGTCTACAATCTGAACCGGTTCTTCTTCAAAAGATAAATCCGAGTTCACCTCAATCTCTGCAAGCATCGCACAACGCGTGCGAGGATCTGACCGATACCGCCTCAAAGATTGACACATGAAATCGTCATGAATCGACTCGATTCTGCGGCACTCTAGCCGATAAGCACTTTGGTCCTACTCGCTTCACAACAGTATATATGGCCCGATGAACCTTGGGCTTAACTTCCCTTTCCGTCCAAATCTCAACACCTTTTTCCAAGGCGACACTTTCGGAAAGACTTTGTCTCCCACAAAGATACTCCATTTCTTTGCGTTTGAGATCGGCATAAGACTTACGCCTATCGGATGCTTCCTTGAGACGAGACCGAATCACCTTGACTTTGTCTTCCGTCTCGGTTACCAATTCGGACCCGAACTTGTCTTTCTCCCAACTCGAGTCCAACATGTAGGAGTACGGCACTTTCGTCCATATAGGGCCTCGTATGGAGCCATTTGAATACTCGCTTGATAACTATTGTTATAAGCGAATTCCGCTAATGGTAGGTACTCCTCCCAACTACCACTAAAATCCAAGACATGACCTCTTAACATGTCTTCTAAAATCAGTATCACCCTTTCCGATTGTCAGTCGATTGTGGATGGAAAGCCGTCTTGAAATCTAAGTGTACCCAAAGCTTGATGCAACGCTTTCCAAAACCTTGACGTGAATCGGGATCCCTATCCGAGATAATCGACACTGGCACGCCATGCAACCTCACTATTTCACCCACATACAGCTTCGCTAGCTTTTGGAGTGAGTAATCCATTCTCACCGGCATGAAGTGAGCTGATTTAGTCAGGCGATCCACAATTACCCAAACTGCATCCTTCTTGGTGGGCGTAAGGGGTAGCCCACTAACAAAATCCATGGTGATCCTCTCCCATTTCCATTGAGGGATCTTTATCGGTTGAAGTAGTCCCGATGGTAACTGATGTTCCGCCTTAACCTGCTGGCACGTCAGACACTTCTCTACGAACTCCGTTATCTCACACTTCAACCCAGGCCACCAGAACTGTTTCCGCAAATCTCCATACATCTTGCTTCCCCCAGGATGCATAGCGTATGGGCTGCTATGTGCATCTTGGAGAATTTTCTGCCTTAATTCGGTATCCCTTGGCATACAAGCTCGTCCTTGAAAATAAAGTACTCCATCACTAGACAGACTGTACCCTTCCAAACCACCGTCTTGAACTTGTACCCTCTTAGCGCTCAAGCCCTCATCCACTAACTGCTTTTCCTTAACCTCCTCAATCCATGTTGGCTTTACTTGAAGTTCCGCCAAAAGACTCCCATCATCATATAGACTCAACCGAGCGAACATTGCTCTTAAGTCCGTCACCACCTTAGGCTCAATCGTCGGCTACCACATTAGCCTTACCGGATGGTACTCAATTGAACGATCGTAGTCCTTTAGTAGTTCAATCCACCGACGCTGTCTCGAGTTCGAGATCCTTCCGAGTCGGAAGGTACCTCAAGCTTTTGTGATCCGTGTAGACTATCGACTTCTCTCCATACGAGTAATGTCTCCATATCTTGAGCGAAGGCGACCGTCGCTAACTCTAAGTCGTGAGTTGGGTAGTTAACCTCATGCGGTCTTAACTGACGGGATGCATAGGCTACTACCTTCCCATCCTGCATCAACACACATCCCAAACCGGTGTGAGATGCATCACAATAAAGCCGTGAATAACTTTCTGCTTGGTGTACCAAAACCGAGCTTAGTCAAAATCTTCCTTAACTTATCAAAGCTTTCTTGCTGCTTCTCCGTCCATACAAATGGGACACCTTTCCTTAGCAACTTAGTTAACGGTCGCTGCTATTAGAGAGAATCCTTCCACGAATCTCCGATAGTACCCTGCTAAACCCAGAAAACTTCGTATTTCAGCCACCGTCCTAGGTGGTTTCCACTCCAATCTTCGCTTCAATCTTGCGAGGGTCTACTCTAATTCCTTGGTGACACTACATGACCTAAGAAAGCCACTTTCCTAAGCCAAAATTCACACTTACTTGAATTTGGCATATAAGCTACTTCCCCTCAATACTTGCAGAACTATCCGTAAATGCTTGTCATGCTCCTCTTACGTCTTTGAATAAACCAATATGTCGTCTATGAACACCACACATTTAACTGGTCCAAATCTTCTTTGGAATACTCTATTCATCAAGTCCATAAATGCCGCGCGGCGCATTAGTCAACCCGAATGGCATCACCAAGAACTCGAAATGCCCATACCGAGTTCGAAATGCCGTTTTGTGAACATCGACCTCCTTCACCCTTAATTGGTGATAACGACCTAAGGTCTATCTTGAAAACACCGAGGCACCCTTCGGTTGATCAAACAAGTCGTCAATCCGAGGCAGCGGATACTTGTTCTTGATCGTTAACTTGTTCAAGCGGCGGTGAGTCGATGCACATCCGCATAGAACCGTCCTTCTTCTTGACAAACAACGGGTGCTCCCACGGAGATATACTTGGTCGTATAAACCCTCTATCCAAGAGCTCACGAATTTGAGCCTTTAGCTCCACCAATTCCTTTGGTGCCATTCGGTATGGTGCTATGGACACGAGTGCCGTTCGGTAGCAAGTCTATACCGAATTCGACTTCTCGATCCGGAGGCAAACCGGAAGTTCTTGCGGGAATACATCAAGACAAATTCCCCAACCGTTCGGACCTTTCCAACTACTAACCCCTTAGCTTCTAAGGCACTGATTTGAACCAAATACGCCTCACAACCCTTCTTGACCATCTTTTGACCTTCAAGGCGATCACTACATTGGATAGATAATTCCTTCTATCTCCTATCATAACCACTTCATCACCTTTCACCTGTCTTAAGGACCATGCGCTTAGTGGCGCAATCTAAATTTCGCTTGGTACTTAACCAACCAATCCATACCAAGGATCAAATCGAACTCCCCAAGCGGTAGTTCCATTAAATCGACTACAAATACTACCCCTTGAAGTTCTAGGGTACGCCTCTATAAAGTCTATTTACGACTACGGAGTGACCTAAGGGGCTAACTACGGTCATCTCCTAGAAGCGGTTTGAGTTTAGGTCCATAGTTCCTACCACACTACTAGCAATATCACGAGTGCGTCGAGCCCACATCAATCAATGCAACATAAGGAAAACCGAAAATTAGAAAGCGCATTCGGTTATGACATCCGGTGCGTCACCTTCTTCGCGACACCTTCTGCTGCGTAAACTAAGCCCAGCCGCCTAGCCCTCGTGTTACTGAACCTCGCCTTGAGTTCCACAACCTCGGTTAGGACCGTTGTTTCCTCTTCCATTACCACGACCCTCCGTGGTCCTACATTTCTATCCACGAGCACGGTTACGCCCCTGCGGGCGCTTCTTAGCTAGTTTACGAGGACAATCTCGACGCGATGCTCCAAAGACCCACACTCAAAACATCCTTTGTCACCGGTCCAACAACCTCCCCAATGGGTCTTTCCACAGCGATTGACCGAGTCGGCCTCGATTAGCGATCGTGGGCCTTTGCGCATGATTGGGCCCGCTTGGCCTAGCCTTTTTACGAGCACTTCCGCTTGATCCGGTGACCCAAAACTTCTCTTACGATTGTTCTTACTATAGTTCGCCTCACGGCCTCCTTGATTCCTTGGCTACCTTAGCCTTCTCCACTAGAGATGAGAACTCACGAACTCTTTGTGGGGCAATCGGTAACCTTAAATCATCTCGAGTCCATCCTCAAAGCGGACACGGCGCTCATGTTCGATAGCCACGATGCCTCTCGCATATCTACTCGGCCTTAGAAATTCCGCCTCATATTCGACACGGACTTAGTTCCTTGCACTAATCCCGAGAAAAGCCTTTCTCTGCTTGGCGTCGGTGTAGCTAATGCCCACATACTTTTTTTCGATAGGTGGTTCGAAATACTCCCGAGGTCAAATCATCTGCTGTAGCCCCATCTCGAACCGTAAGCCACCAGCGATACGCTTCATCCTTTAGAAGCGACCACGCTGCCCCTTCGACTTCTCTTCCTCGGTCAAAGTCAAGGTCATCCATGATTCTTTCGGTTGACTCTAGCGATTCCGTTGCACTGGGTGCCACTCGACGACACACCTCGGAATACCTCGCTCCGTTAGATCGAGTCGCTCGGGACGATTTCCGAGCTTCTACACTTCCACCAGCCCCAGCCACCATCTCCAAGACTCGCAACACAGCTTGCGATACCGACTCGCCACCGGTCTGATCCGGCTCCTCAGCTCTAAAAGTAGGAGGTGGTGGTGGCAGTGGTACCTCATTTTCCGAACCTTGTCCTGACCCGACGGGTTCAGACACCGTCATCCTACCCCTACCACGTCCACGGCGTCCACGTCCTCTAGAGCTCATTTTATCTACCGCGCTTTTAATCTGATTAAGAAGAATTTTATGCGTTAGCATTTGTTTCACTTTATTACTCGCGAAGAAATTTTATGGATAAGGTTTAATCAGAGATTCTTTCGAGCAAACAATGTTTCAGTTTCCTATCCTAGTTCACACAAAGAAGTTCGTGCATCCATTCCTTAATACTTTCCATACCTATTCGCTCATCGGACATTTTCGCCCATTTCTAACCCCAGGGGTATTTTCGTCTTTTTCCTCTGAGGGTATTTTTAGTAATTTTCCAGAACCAAAATATTTTGCTGATGATTTCCAAAGCTAAGTTATTGAATATTTGTAAAATAGTTGAAATTTTTGGGCAAAACCATCGAATTAATATTTTATGGGTCAGGGGCATTTTGGTAATTTTACTCCTAAGGGTATTTCTGTAATTTTTCACAAGTCAAGTTTTCCGAGAAAAACGTTGTAAAAGTAATGTTCTAGGGTTTAAGAGAGTTATTGGACAAGTTTTGAAAACATTAGGGCTTGTTTTATTCTATTTCGAAAAACAAGGCTACTTCCCTTCTCGGGTTTTAATCATTGTGTTTAGCCCATGACCGCGCCCTCCTGGTCAGGGTGAACCAAAGCTACGCACCAGGCAGAATTCGAGTGAAGAGGAGGTGGGTCACGCGGACCGCTTAAATACCAAGCTCTCACTGAACCTTTCTAGACATGCGCACAGAGGTTACCACACCACTGAGCCCTCTGAGTTAGGGTGAACCGAAGCTACGCACTGCGGTGGGATACTGCGAAGAGGAGGTGAGTCACGAGGATCGCTTAAATACCGAGGCTCTTCGGATCCAATCCTAGACATGCGTACAGGGGTTACCACACCCTAGCTCATTGACTAAGTCATAGGTTGGTTTAGTTCTTTAAGTCTTATGTCTTGTTTGTGTGTTTGAGTAGTCTAAACCTAGGGTCCAAGTCCTATAAGTCTATCTACGTTCCATGCTTCCTACCCTTCTACAGAATATAACTCACCAAGAGGTTTAGATATACTTACCTGGGCGGATCGGTGCCGGAGACTCGGGCCATGCTGCTTAAAAACCCAAAAATCATTCTATAAGGCCTACCAAAACATTTTTGGGCCTTGGGCCCCCACAGCCGAGCTTTGAACTGGGCTCTGATACCAATTCTGTAACAACCCAAACCCGGCCCAAACATTACGACCGAATTTGATTTATTACGGAGAAAAATCTTGTGAACACCATTTCAATACCTATTTAAGATTTATTGAAAACTTCTCGTTTTCGGTTATCTTGCCAAAGCTACACTTAGATTTAATTTGGAAATTTAATTAAGCCCGATTATTATACCAGTTTCAAGTGTGTCCGATGGCACGATAAAACTTTTTCGTGTTAACTTAAGAAAACATGTGATTTTAGTTCAATTTAATAATATAGTTTAAAGTAAATATTCAACATCCAAAAAAAAAAACACAAATAAAGTTTATGGAGGCCTTATTACAACCAAAGTAAAAATAACCAAATTTAAAATTCTATAAATTTAAATCCTTTGCATGGCCACCTCGAGTCCAACCGGCTCCTCAACCGCCACCTACGAGTCACTGAAAAATGTTAAAGGAGAAGGTGAGTCACCAAGACTCGATATGTAACCCTTCCCCGTTTAAAAACAACATTTCATACACAACATATATGATTAATATGCAGTATCGTGTGCCCAACCTAGCCAACCAAACGCCTTTGTCTACCCCATGTGGTACCAAACCCTTTGGTGACCGTAGTCACAATGTGTTACCAAAACACCGGTGGTGCCAAACCACTTTGGTGACATATAGTCACAATGTGCTACCAAAGCAACGTGTGTAAAGTGAGACACAAATCGGGTGATGGGGCCAACCCCGTCGTGTGATACCAAATCACCGCGCAGACGATCCCATATCTCAAAGTGGGGCCAACCCACGGTGGTGTTAACCACGAGGACAAGTCGCTATGAGGTACCAAACCTGCGGAGGTACCAAACCTCTCGGTGACATATAGTCACAGTGTGTTACCAAAACTTGGTGCTCGTCGACACGAAACATCACTTGCCCCCTCCTCTCATATAACCCACGGAAAATAAACGATTAACAATAGATCTCATGCATTCATCACATGTGACAATAAGCCATGCTTCCCAAAAGCATTAAAGTAATCTCACTTTAACAGAGACTTACCGGGATCCTTACCTGTACCGTTAAGGTACCAATCCGCATCTACATCAAGCAGATTTACATACAAAATATATATAACACAACATTAACTGCTATAAGTGTGTATGTACACACCTGTCACCATCGAATAATCTAAATCCCGAATGAAGAAGTCGGCCACCTTAGATCCACTAGCCCCTATATTTGGCCAAGATAGTGTTAGTGATATGGGCCATTCGGCCAAACCAAATAATCCTTTTAGGGTTATTGCTTGAACCCGAATCCTTACCTACTCGCTTTGAATACTAGTCTCAGCACCCAAATCACGAATCTGGTTCACACATTAGAATCGGTCAATGGACAATGTCAGTAGCCTTCGGCTTTAATCGAATACCAACTAAATGAAATCTTCTTACCACTACCACCAAAACCGATTGCTAGAGATTAGGGCTTGGGTCAACTGCTTCACAGTCTTGGGGTACCTAGCGAGAGATCAATTCAGAAAGCATTTAGAAACCACGATTACCATTGCCGAAATCGGCACTTATTCCCCTAATAGAAATCGAGCAAAAACACAGAGGAGAAGAAAGATGGCATTCGGCCATACCTACCTACCTTATGAATCGATTGGAGATGAGTTTAGAGAAGATTACCCTTGCTTGAATATTCGGGCAAGAGGAAAATAATGAGGAGAAAAGGGTGTTGGAGTTTTGGCAACAAGGAGTAGAGGTTAGGTTAACAAAGAAATAAAGAAAAGGGAATTTGAATGTGGGGTTTCGGCAAAAAGAAGTAGAGAGGGAATTCGGCTATTGCCAAGGAGCAAAATAAAAGATGGAAGAATGCTTTGAAGAGAATTTGGCACTTAGCAAAAATGACAAAAAGCAACCAAGGTGACCAGGTTGAACCTTTTATAGGCATTCGGCATCCCCTAATAGCCTTGCCGTCCACTTCCCATGAAGTGTTTAAATTTCTGCAAACACTCCAGGTTACTCTTGGCCACTCATTTGAAAATATTCAAAATAGCTTGAATTAATCAAATAATAATCTCCTAATAATCCATCCATTATCCCTTTTATTAATACTATAATTAAACAATTAAAACTCTCCTATTATCCTTTGATAATAACACTTAATAAAAGAGTTTGAAGGGAGAAAAACTCTCCCCCTTGTGCCGTCCAAATAAAAAACAAAAGGAGGATTTTGTGACTCGAACCAAGGCTCTCCCTTGTTCCTTGGTGGCGTCACATGCTAGCTCCTAAGTGGGCTTGCTTTGCCACTTATCCAAGGCCTAATTAGTGTTAAATTACCCACATTTATTCTTATAACACCCACTTGCTAAGGCTCCCTTCTTTTAAAATTAAAAACTGAAATTTTTCTATCAAACCGGGCACACTCAAAGCCTTAAATTAAGCTCTATTATTCCATTAACAATATCACAGCAGTTCATAGTAAGAAAATAATCAAATTCCAAATAACCCCATATGTGGGATGTTACAAGTATAAGGCTAGTAATTTAATTTAACAGGACAAATTTAACTGCTACTGTAGCACACCTTACCCGAGACCGTTGCCGGAGTCGAGCATGAGGCATTACTAGACTTAACTACTAATTCAGGGCATAAAAATTGAAACTGTCCATCTGCATCATGTTGACTAAATTGACTATAACTCGAGTTACGAAACTCAAAATTTAGATCCGTAAATTTTTCTTGAAACTAGACTCATATATATTCTTACTATAATTTTTCCAGAATTTTTCATGTGGTCAATTAGTACAGTTTATTCATTAAAGTTTCCCCTGTTTCACTGACCAACGGTTCTGACCTCTCTTAACCTAAATTCAAATATCTCATTGTACAGTTTTTATATGATGTTCCCACTTGTTTCTATTGAAAATAGACTCACTAAGGAATCTAGACATATAAAATATAACTCATAATTCATTTTTTACAATTTTGAATGATTTTCTAAAGTCAAAATAGGGGACTTCGAATACCATCTTGACCCTGTCTCACTAAAATTCAAATATCACAGAATATAAAATTCTTGTTTCTTTCATATAAAAGTAGACACAATAAGATTTAATTCTATATCTTATTCACTTTCTAATTCCATTTCTCCTATTTTTGGTGATTTTTCAAAATCATGTCACTGCTGCTAACCAAAAACTGTTTCATTGCAAAAATATGGTTAACTAGTTTATAACATCTTTACTCCATTTCATTTAAAATCTATACATTAACCATACCTATATATACTAAAACCAAATCAACCAAAACCACAACCAAACATAGTCATCAAGCCAAAATATAAATTCCAAGATTAACAAGATGGACAAGCCATTTTCGCATGGCTTATACAAATATATACAACTTCAAAACCAAACATAATATTTCTAGCCTATACATGCCATATATGTTCATAGTTTCAAACTTTTAAAATACCGAAATAGCGATCGATAGTGTGACGATGTTCCAAAACGATCCCTGAGCTCGTAGCTAACTTCCAAAATCTATGAAACAGAATAACAAAAACACACGAAGTAAGCTAACTTAGCTTAGTAAGCTTTAAGCAATTTAAACAATCTAATGATATAATCAACTCATTTTAAGCCAATCCAAATTTCATTATCATTATCAATCTTAACCTCAAATCTACAAATGAGATAAATAATACATTTTTACACACAAAATTTACCTTGGCCGAATGCTCATTTAATCAATATGACCTAATATTAATCAACTTTCAAGGCTAAAATGTCTTTATATGATCAAACATACACAAACACATTTATATAAACTTAAGAACTATAATACCACATCTTGTACATATACCACTTAAATGGCCGATTATACATGAACACATATATGCTCATATCCAAAAATCAATTCCACAATATTCATACTATTTATTTACAAGGCCGAATAAACTTACTAAAATTCACATAAAATCTTCAATTGTATCACATATAATTAGTAACAAATATCAAGTTACTAATTTACCTTATCTCAAACAACCAATAGGCTTACACATACCTGAACATTGAGCTCATTTACCGAATTTAAATTCCACATCAGCAAGAATCTTTTTAAGCATACACTTATAATAATTCACCGGCATAAAGCCTGCTAGGCATAAAGCCCGATATCTTTCACCGGCACAAAGCCTGCTAGGCTTAAAGCCCGATATTATTCACCGGCACAAAGCCTGCTAGGCTTAAAGCCCGATGTCTTTCACCAGCACAAGGCTTGCTAGGCTCAAAGCCCGAATATCATATTTATAAAGCTGTCTCACAACCAATTCATATATCGAACTTTTCTTATACTTCATAATCTTCATTCGAACTTTCAAATATTATAACTCAATCGAACTAAACTTAAACATATTAATTCTATATTTATTCACATTCGGCTAACTCAATACTAATTCCACAATTTCCAAATCAGCATATTACTACATGCATAATTTACAATGTTTAATTGCTTAAAGACTTACCTCGAATATCGACGGACTACAAAAACCGGCTATTCAACTATTTTCGCTTTTCCCCGATCCAAGTCCGATTTCTTTGGTTCTTGATCTAAATATATTCAAATTAAGCTCATTCAAACATATTTTCATTCAATTTAATCCAAAAACACATAAATGAGCATTTTGCACTTTAGCCCCTAATATTTCACATTTTCTCAATTTAGTCCCCATTTCAAAACAACACAAAATACACAAAATTTCCTTAAACCCATGCTTGGCCGAATCTTCCATAGGTCCCTAACAGCCCATTAATTTCATTTATTTCACATTTTAACCTCTCAATTTACAAATTTCACAATTTAATCCTTAATATGCATTTTTATCAAAAATCACTTAATTAACTATGATAATCTACCAACATTTATTTATTTTTCATCATCAAACAACAAAAACATCAAGCTTTCAACAATGGCAAATCACAAAATCATCATCAAATCTGAAAATTAAAACATGGGCTAGCTAGTATACGAAGCAACGATCTCAAAAACGTAAAAATTATCAAAAAAAAAGACGAACAACTATCATACCTTAATTAAGCTTCAAATGGCCGAAACTTTCCTAGGTTTTTCTTTCTTCTTCTTAAGCTCACATTCGGCCAACATTAAAAGATGGAGAAGGTGGATTTGTTTTCTTTTTCTTTTTATGTTATTATAACATATATTATAAATTTATAACTAGTTTACTATTTTAACCATATTATGTTTTAATTATAAAACATAATAATATGGACAAAGTTGTCCCATGCCGCCCACTATCTTCTAAAATGGGCTATTTGCCCTTTAAGGATCCCATATTAAAAAGCCACTATCAATATGGCACTTTACACTTTAGTTTGTAACTTTTGCATTTAACGCGATTACGTCCTTTTATTTAATTAAGCACGCAAACAATCAAATTTTTATACGAAACTTTCACACATGCTAATTTACATATAATTAACACAGAAAATAATATTTAAATATTTTTCTGACTCGGATTCGGGGTCCCGAAACTACCGTTCAGATTAGGGTCTAAATCGGGCCGTTACAGCTACTATTTAGGTCAGGACTAAATTTTCAAATTTCAAAAAGTACAAGGACTAAAATTAACCAATTCGAAAAATACAAGAACTAAATTGGGTCAAATTAAAGTATTGGGACTAAATACACAACTTTTGCAAAGTACAGGTACTAATAGCAGAATTTAACGTTACATTTTAATTGATGTAAAGTTGATTAATTTGGTTTAACATCAAATCAACCGACTATCTAACCAGACCTTAATATATATAAACTATTAATATATTATATGTTATATGATATGATATAACAACATAAATATTATAAGAGGGCTAACTTTCAAATATACGAAGAGTATAAGGAATTAGAGCATATTTTAACTAATATAATAATAAATAATAAGATATAATAATTAATGTATTATGTATTGTCATTATAATATGTGATATAGCATTACATAATGTAATAGCATATTTTAAAACTATATATAACTATTAATTGGTCTAAAATCAAAATTTAATTTATCAACCAATTTGTTTGAATTGGATCAATTTGGCCGATTAAGTCAATTTTAATAACTAACTATAATAGATGATATACTATTACATAATATAATAATATAGTATATTACTATGACAAACTTTGATATATATAACTATTATTATATTATATATTATAATAAAAGATGCAATATTAACAATTATGTGTAATTTAGTATATAATGCATGTCTATAACTAGTAATACATAAAATATTATTAAAAATTTGACATCTTGATAAAATATTATTTTTATTAAATTATATTTTGAATTGGGTTTTAACAATTACAAATTGTTTTTAGGTACTTTTTTAAAAAAAAAAAATTGGACTTAAGATTTGGATTATAATTAGTTTATTTTGATTTCGGGTAATAATGGGTATACTGTTTGAGTTAATGCTTAGTATAATATATTTGGGTTTTGAAACAAAGTAGTTTGGTGTATGAGTATTGTAACATCCTGAAAAGGGCCTATGCATTTTTGGTTTAATTGTACGAAATGACATATCTTATGTGTTATGAATATATTTTGAACACTTTTGGAAACCTGGAAATGTATGGAAATGTTAAGTTCAAAAGAGGAAAGTGAACATTTTTAGAACCTTGGAAATGTAAGGAAATGTCTTGTAAGGAAATGTCATGGAAATGTAAGGAAATGTCTTGGAAATGTAAGGAAATGTCTTGTAAGGAAATGTCATGGAAATGTAAGGAAATGTCAAGTTCTGAGCCGATCGAAAATTTTTGGAAACTTAGAAATGACCTAGAAATGACGAGTTTTAAGGTTTAAAAGGGGAAATTAAGGCAAGGTGGCCTTTAAAGAAAAAGTTTGTGAAATTTGACACACAAGCAGGCTTGGAAAAGTGGCCTCAAGATGCCACTTAGGGCCTCTGGAAATGGCGCCACATACAAGGGTATTGGGCCTAAGTTCGAGTCACATGGGAAGCAAATAAAAGAAATTTTATTTTGCTACAAGGAGCAGAGAGGTGGACGGCACATGGCTATAAATTAGGAGCTTTTATTATTTTATAAATAGTGGATAAATAAGGGATTTATTTATCATTATTTTCAAGAGATAATTGTTGGATTAAATTCTTTTAATTTGAATAAAGAGATAAAGAGGAAAATAAGGGAGAAGTGATGGCCAAGTAAGGGACTTTGAGTTTAATAATTTCGGCTAAGTAAGGATAGTTGCTGAATTATCTTTTATTTTAAGTGATAATTAAAGGATAAAGTTATCAGATAGAGGAGTGGTGGCCAAGTAAGGGACTCCTTAGATGATAATTTCGGCTATAAAAGGAAGGAAGGAGGGCTACTCATCAATTTGTGCTTCCTCCTTTCTCTGCCGAATTCTTAGTGCTCTCTTCTCTTCTTTTCTTTCTTTTATTTTTGCCAAGTCGAAATACCTTGTGTTCTAGCCGAATCCTCCATCTTTATTCTTCCTTCTCTTTTCTTTCTAATCCCTCCAAAAGCCGAAAGTTGTGAGATCATCATCTAGCCATAACCGAATCTCTGAAGGTTGAAGTGAAGGTGCAATCGATTTCTTCAAGTAAGGGTAAGATCTCATTCGGTTTCATCCTTTTTTCTTAAGATTTGCCGAAATCTAGGACTAACCCCATTAATATCTTATTGCCGAAACTTTGAAGAGATCTTTCGGGATTTACTAAGTGTCGACTACAAGGAAGGAGAAGTTCTTTTCCCGAAGGTACACCATAGGCCACGTGTTCCCTAGTTATTCGGTGAGTTTCGGGATTTAAAATCCACAAGGTAAGTTTAAGTATACTAATCCTACTAGGATTTTGATTTATGGCCGAATGGCTTTTTATTAAAGTAGTAGGTGATTAATCAAATGTAGGGATTAAGGATCCAAGCATTAGATCAAGCTTTTCGGGATCTCAAGGAAATTTTAAGCGAATCAGGTGTGTACCCCACACTAACTTTTAATAAGATTGATGGTAATATGTAAAATATGCATGTTTATAAGAATGTGGCTAAGGTACCATAATATGGTACAAAGTACTCAGGTACGTTTCCTACTTCCACTAGGATTATGAAATATGTTATTTATAACATGTGAAAATTTATAAGAATGTGAATTTAAGTATGATATGCATGATATGAATAATATGGGTCATTTGGGATATATGAAAAGGGGAAGTGAATGTGATGACTACGGTCTCACTATCTCGAATGTGGTGACCGGTCACATTATCTCGAATGTGGTAACCGGTTACATTATTCGAATGTGGTGTCTCATGACACAATTATCTCAGTGGCTATGCCACAAATTTTATATGGGCGATGAGCACGTCGATCGCGGCGAGCGCGCTTCGATGGTGTGTAGCGGATGGAGGGTTGACTTAGTAGTCCCCACGGTGTGACTGGCAGGTACGGGGGTGTGTAGCGGATGGACAACTAGGTTTGGGTTTGGGAATGCATCATAACCTGTATTCTATGTTTTGAATGTGTAATATGTGATATGCCTGATTCTATTATGATTTAGTGTCGTGTACACATTGAGTCTGTTTGACTCACCCGTTGGGAACATTTTTCGTGTGATGAGCAGTGATGGACCGGGACAGCGAGAACTTGTGGTGGCCATGCTCAACATGAAGTTTATATTTTTGAGGACTCTTGAATTTATTTTAGTACTTTGAATTATTTTGGGAATTATTTGATGTAATAAAGCCATAAGGCTATAGTTGAATTACTTTACACTTATTTTTATTTATTATGATTATGAATTTTATCTATTAAAATTTAATTAAAATTTCTTTTAAACTAAACCCTAAATATTTTGTCACTTAACATAAAAGGGATTTCAATATAAAACGAACCTGTTTTCAACACAAGCCCAACCCAAAACAATATTTTTCTTAAAATCACACAAGTTTTCCTAAGAACAAAAGAATTTTGAACCGGTTTACTTGAGGAACATACCAAATCTGGTCAAAGCTCGTGGGCCGGGTTTGGGGTGTTTCAAGTATTAGGTTTATAAATTTAAGGGTAAACTATACCCAAGGTTACTAAACTATTAGTAAGCAGTGGCGAATTTGGAGGGGGCTGGCAGTGGCCCCGGCCCCCCTAAAATTATAAAAAAAATATTTATTCTTTAGTCCCTTAACATTTTAAAACTTTGGCCCCCCCTTAAATTGTTGTTTGGCCCCCCTTTCCAACTTTGAACATTAAAAAAAAATCTTTATTTTTTTATTTTATCCATATAATATATTTTAACTTTTTAACTTTAAATATTTATATAATATATTATTGTAATCAACATTAATATAACATTAAATGTAATATTGATATATTTCCAACTTTCTTTTTTTAGATGATAGTTTTTAATATAATATTAAATGTGAATTTAGGTTAAAATTCAATTTGTTAACTAGTGAAAAAGAAGTCTCTTTTCCTATTGCTATTAACAACTATTGTCATCAACGTTTGTCCTTCAAACGCGACTTCGAGTTCATCTTCTAAGGTTTTTCTTTTCATCTTTTTACAAATTTACAATTGTTTTTATTGTGTTTTAAAGTTTATAGTTTAATTTTATTTTATAGTTATTAATTTTGTTTTTATTGTGTTTTAAAGTTTATAGTTTAATTTTATTTTATAGTTATTAATTTTATTTTATCTTTTAAGATATTGTAGTTATAAAGTCGAAAACAATTGATTCGTTTTTTAAAAAGAAAAGTACAGAGATTACACAATCACCTTCAGAAGCGTCACAAATTGAGGTACCACCTTCATCGTTTGTTTCTTTAAACTCTGATGCTCGTCCTTCTAAAATTCCTAGAGTTAAAGATGAGGCACTTGATTTGTCTAACTTAGAACGTGAACCTGGGTTACGTAAGCAAATATATGAGTATCCGGTTAATATGCGTGATGAGATTCGAAGAGCTTATATTAAGGCTGGACCATATCAACCTATTCTTTCAGAATATCCTACTTCCAATTCAAAAAAGCATCCTCGTTATTTTCAACCATCATGGTTTAAACAATTTTCCTGGTTAGAATATTCACCTTCTAAAGATGCAGTATTTTGTTTGCCTTGTTTTCTTTTTAATAGCAATCCAACTAGTCGTTTTGGATCAACTGCATTTACTCATAATGGCTTTAGTAAATGGAAAAAGGTACACGATGGATGCAATTGTGCTTTTTTGACACATATGGGAAAAGATCCGAATTCTTCGCATAACAATGCACAACGAGCTTATGTAGATTTAATGAATCAAGCTCAACATATTGAAGTATCACTTGATAGACAAACTACACAACAAATTTCAGCTAATCGTCTACGTCTAAAAACTAGTATAGATGTTGTTCGATGGTTGTCATTTCAAGGTTGTGCTTTTAGAGGTCATGATGAAAGCTCGGGATCAAAAAATCATGGGAACTTTCTTGAATTGTTATCACTATTAGCATCGTATGATGAGAAAGTTGAAGATGTTTTGAAAAGTGCTCCACAAAATGCTAGTTATACTTCTTCAACAATACAAAAAGAGATATTGCAAATTTATGCCAGTAGAGCTCGTAATGTAATTTGTGAAGAAATTGGTGACAGAAAGTTCAGCATTATTGTGGATGAAGCAAGAGACGAGTCGAAAAAAGAGCAAATGGCAATTATTTTGAGATTTGTTGATAAACAAGGACAGGTAAAAGAACGATTTTTTGATATAGTCCATGTTAATGATACTGCATCATTGACTTTGAAGAATGTGATTTTTAATGTTCTCTCGCAACATAGTTTTGACATACAAAATATCCGAGGTCAAGGCTATGATGGAGCAAGCAATATGCGTGGGGAATTTAACGGCTTGCAAGCTTTGATTTTGAATGATTGTCGATATGCTTATTATGTTCACTGTTTTGCTCATCGTCTTCAGTTAGCATTGGTTGCAGCAGCTAGAGAAGTGGTTGAAGTGCATCAATTCTTTAAAGACTTGTCTGATATTGTTAATATTGCTTCGGCTTCTTCCAAACGTCACGATGAATTACAAAAAGCCCAAGCAGCTGAAATATCTCGTTTGGTATCCATCAATGAGTTAGCAACTGGAATAGGAATGAATCAGATTGGCACTTTACAACGTCCTGGTGAGACTCGATGGAGTTCCCATTTAAATTCAGTTACTACTTTACTGAAGATGTACAATGCTACTAGCACAATTCTTGAAAATCTAAAAAATACCGCTTCTAACTATTCTCAGCGAGGAGATGCTCATAACGCATATAATAGATTGAGATCTTTTGAGTTTATTTTTATTTTGCATATGATGAAGGAAGTTTTAGGGATTACCGATAACCTTTGTCAAGCTCTGCAACGCCGTTCTCAAGATATATTAAATGCCATGAGTTTAGTTTTGACAACGAAAGATTTAATTCAAAAGTTGAGAGATGATGGATGGAATGAATTGTTGAAAAATGTGATATCTTTTTGTGAAACTTGGGAGTTGGATTTTCCAGATATGAATGCTCAATACATTGTGGGTCGTAATCGCAACAAGAAGGAAGATGTTACAGTGGAGCATCATTATCGAGATGATATATTTTTTGCTACAATAGATACTCAGTTGCAAGAATTGAAGAGCAGATTTAACGAAAATGTTGTCGAGCTTCTCACTCTCACTACAGCTTTAGATCCCAAGGAGTTTTTCAAGTTAGTTGATATTGATAAAATTTGCATTCTTGTAAACAAGTTCTATCCAGAAGATTTTTCTCAACAAGAGAAAGAACGTCTCCCATATGAGTTGAAGCATTATGAACTTGATGTATGTAAGCATCCTGATTTGAGAAAAATATCAACACTTTCTGAACTTTGCAGAAGCTTAGTTGAAAGTGGAAAGTCAGTCATGTACCCACTCGTTGACAGATTGATTCGTCTTATATTGACTCTTCCAGTTTCAACAGCATCCTCAGAACGTGCTTTTTCTGCTATGAAGATTGTGAAGACTCGACTTCGTAGCAAGATGGAAGATGATTTTTTAAGAAGTTCTTTGGTTATGTACATTGAGAAAGAAATTGCAGAAAAATTTGATATAAACGAAATAATTGATGATTTTAGTGAGGTCAAGGATCGAAGAGTGCAATTCAAATAAATTTTAAGATTTTTTTCTAGTTTATTTTTATTTATTGAATTATTTTTCTTTAATTAATGTTTATTTTTAAATTTATTATTTTTCATTATTTCGGCCCACCCTCTTGAAATTTCCTGGCTTCGCCCCTGTTAGTAAGTTTACGTTTTGGTCATTTAACTTCAAAAGGTTACAAAATGGTTGCTGAACTATTCGAAAGTTTTCGTTTAAGTCATTAGACTGCTAAGTTTTTCTTTTAAAAAACTCCAGTTAGCGAGCTCCAAGTGATGATTTGACGATCGGTATAGTGGATCAGTACCCATCGATTAATAGAAGAATATACCTTAGATCCAAGTTGATCTAACGATTAGTGTTGAAGATTGGAGAAGAAACCTGTTTGGATTTTGATTTGCAAATTCATAACATTCAAATTTGTTTCATGAAAAAAACTGAATTATAGAAGAAAAGGGGAATGAGAACTTTCAATTGATGCAAGTAGTGCGAACAAAGAAGGTCATACAACAACAATTTTAACAGTCCAATGGCTTAAAAACTTTCGAAAAACTAGTGATTATTTTGTAACTTTTTAAAGTTGTGTGGCTAAATCGTCGTTTAGTGACTTTGGATGTTGTTTACCCTAAATTTAATAAGAAAGATAAAAATTATTTAGTTG
Organism: Gossypium sturtianum; assembly: GCA_025698515.1. Classification (NCBI taxonomy): domain Eukaryota; kingdom Viridiplantae; phylum Streptophyta; class Magnoliopsida; order Malvales; family Malvaceae; genus Gossypium; species Gossypium sturtianum. Next base: position 36,910,496 of record CM046954.1, read on the forward strand.
TCAATATAATATAATAACAAACAATAAAAAAATATTTTCATCGATTAATATACATATCATATAATAAATTTTACATACAATTAGCAATTTAATTATTGTATATAAAAAACTCTATTATATATAAATTGTCGAAACCATTTTTTGATAAAGGCGTCGACTTTATATTTTGAAAACAAAAATAAAAATGAGAGTCGCCACCAATCCTTTTTTGATGAGGTGTGATCGGGTCACCTCGTAAAACGATTGTTTTTAATAAACAGTTTAATTTATTAAAACAACGATTTTGGTCCACGAAATTCAAAAAATAGGTTCGGGAGTCGGTTACGTACGAAGAAGGATTAGCACCCTCGTAACGCCCAAAATTGGTCCCTAATTGATTAATTAATGTCTTAATGTCGAAAATTTGAAAACTTAAAAAGATTTTAAAATAAGATCCTTTTTTATTAATGTTAATTTTAAAAACACTTGAATAAATCGAAAATAAAATTAAAGACTCTTTCATCTCGAGGTAATAAAATGTTACATCCCGTAAGTTAGGATACGACACTTTGAACCCTCGAGAATAAATTTTTTTTATTGAAATTTCATGTATTTTGAAATTTTAAAGGATATTTGACTATTTAGGTTTAACGAGAAAGTCGAAACCCCGTCAGTTGGGGCACGATTTCTCGATTTTCAAAAATGCAAAATAGTACCTTATTTGAAAAATTTTCCTTTTTTGAATAATAGCGAGTACAGCTCTTAACGATGTGCATTTATTTTGTTTGGAATAAAATAAAACGATCTATATTGGATAAATGCGTTGAAGCTTAATTCACGACGTGATTTAAATGAAATGGCTAAAAAAGTAAAGTGAAATACGGAGTAATAATAAATGAATGCTAATGCATGACAATAATATGAAAATATGAATAGACGAATTATAATACGCACAATGGCAATAATCACAAAACATATATCATTTAAATACTAACATTAATAATAAAAAAAAATGAAATAAATAATATAAGAAACAATTTAAAGTAAATAATGATTTAAAATAAATAATTTATAAAAAAACAATTCAAAATAAAATAATAATAAAAGAGTTTAAAATAAACAAAATTAAAAATTTTAAAATAAATAACATATAAAACAGTTTAAACTAATTAATTTATATAAAAAATTAAAATAGATAATATATACAAAAGTTTAAAAATAAATAATATATATAAATTTAAAAACAAATAATGTATAAAAAAAGGTTTAAAAATAAACAGTATATATATAAACATTTATAATAATAAAACAATTCGAAAATAAATAATAAGACAATTTTAGATAAATAATACATAAAAAAAGTTTAAAATAAATACTATAAACGGCAACTTAAAGTAAATAGTATAAAACAATTTAAATAATTGATATAAATAATTAAAATAAATAATATACAAAGCATCTTAAAATAAATAATATATAAAACAATTTAAAATAATCATATAAAAAGTTTAAAATAAATAATATGTAAAAAAGAAATTTAAAACAAATAATATACAAAACAGTTTAAAAATAAATGATATATAAAAGGTTTAAAATGGATAATATAAAAGTTTTAAAATAAATAAATAAATGAAAAATTTGCAAAAATAAATTGAAATTAAACAGATTTGGAACTAAATCAGAATAAAAATGGAGTAAAAGGTAAAAATTATAACAAAATAAGTAAATGAGGGCTAAAATGAAAGGGCGCGAAAGGCCGAGGACCAAATGGGCAATAAATCTATTCCCTTGACACGCGTCCCTTCCCTAGAGGATCGGCGAACCTGGGACTAAGTTGAAAAGTCGAACAAATTCTATGGTCAAATTTAAAAAATAAAAAAAGGTAGTAAAACGACTAAATTAAAACAAATAAAAAAGGGGGAAGGACCCGGGGGATAAATAACCCATTAAACAAAAACGCGCGGATCCCCCCTGTGACACCCCTAACCAGTATCCGTCGCCGGACTAGGGTTACAGACATCACTAAACCGAATACCAAGTCACTACACTTCATTCAAACTATCACATTCACATTTTCTTACCATTTCATATTATCACAAGTGCACCTTTACATAAAAATCATCTAATTTCAAAGCAAGTCATTAACTAATAATATATAATTATATTCGGCAATGATCATCTCATATGCATAAACATATGATTAAGCTTTTCTCAACTAAATAATGCAACCATGAATTAACCAATTATTCCCCATAACCGAACATTCATGTGCACAACCAAAGATTATTTCAAGCTCCCTACTGAACAATTGTAATAGTCAAACGTATACCTTAGATTACCAAAGAATCGATTCCACATATAGATTAATATGAGAAAATTTCTAATTCAATCCTATAAGACATTCACAATTATTCACTTGCATTTTACGAACACATTCCATACATGTTTTACGTGTATGCATGTCTCAAAATGAACTTATGACATGGTCGAATACACACATACATAAAAGTAGTACTTCAAGTATAGTCAACTATCCCGAACTAGTAAAAAGAGAACCATATTCGCATGGCCTTTAATTAAAATATATACAATATATCAAAAGTGTAGTTAAGCCTATACTGTTAGATTTGTAAAATAAATCTAAAATAAAACTTAATAAACCAGGATCTATCATGTCAAATCATCAAGAATAAATGAAGAATAAAACTAGATGCGGAAGCGTACCTGAATCCATGAATTCCTTGTAGTTTTACCGGATTTTGGGGATTTGATCTTCCAAATTAGCACACAAGAAATTTAGAGAATATTTGCTCTCTCTCTTTCCTAATGATGGGATATTAGAAAAGATATCTTATGTATAATTTGGGGATCATAACCCTAATATTTATAACCTTGGCATATTAGTTCTAATCAAATTCTAATTAGCCCATCATTAATTAAAATTTGATTAGAACTCAATTACTAGAGTATCTACACATATTTGACCCATACTTTATTTAATAATTAAAGCCCAATAAAATTTTAACCAAATTAGATCACTTTTAATTTGGGCTAACCTATCATGATAGTAAATAATAACATGTAATTATCCTTATTATATATGTGATGTCCAAATTTTCCAACAATCTCCCACTTGGACCACATATCTATACTAATTACTTTATAATTACATGTCATTATATAACCTTATGAGCTCAAAATTTAACTATCATATCCAAAAGGTATTCTGAACAATCTCGTCCATTAATTATGTTAACATAGAACCAATGCGACTTTCGTTACATATATCGTAACTAAATCCATCCATGATCACGTATATTAACACAACCAAATGACATAGATCAAGTATGGATATGTAGCATGGAAATTACATGCAATATGATCTAAACATGTCTATTTCCAACTGGTCCTCCTTAGTGAGATCAAACCTTACCAAAATCAGAGTGTGAATAAACCAAATAAACTTTATTTCTGCAGAAAATAAACTTAATATCTTTAAACTGAAATAACTGAAAATGTGTCTATAACATAAAAGCATTTAAAAATACAAACTCCCACTAAAACCAAATATCCTTTAAATGACATTACACCCATATGAGCAGTGTGCTCTTATAAAACCTTATGTGTAATTCCTTAGTAAGCGGATCCGCAATCATGGAGTTTGTCCTAATATGCTTTATAAGCACCTAACCACTCTGAACTTTTACTTTAACAACCACGAACTTAAAGTCTATGTGTTTTTACTTTGATGTGCTCCTGCTGCTATTGGAATAAAAGATTGCAATTTGTTTTCACAATTTGACCTTAGTGAAAAAATCTTATATCCATATTCCATCAAAATCGGAGTCTATATACCTGATGATCTCTAACTGATTAAACCTCCGATATGTGAGCATGTAATCTTTTGTTCTCTGAAAATACCTTATAACCCTCTTGGATGCTATCCAATGGTCCAAATCAGGGTTGCTTAAAATATCTGCCTAACATCCCAATAGTGTACATAATATTCCAATGTATACAAACATGAACGTACATTAGACTTTCCACTGCTAAAATGTAAAAAATCTAATGCATTTTTGTAATTTCAAAATCATTCTTAGGGTATTGATTGAGGCTATACTTATTATTAACAAACAGTATGTCATTAACATATAAAACCAGAAATATGTACTTACTCCCATTGAATTTGTGATACACACAATCATCAACAATATTCATCTCAAAACCAAACGAAACAATTATTTGATGAAACTTATGGTACCATTGACGGGAAGCTTGTTTGAGTCCACAGATGGATTTTGTCAATTTGCAAACCATATTCTTTGAGTCTTCAGACTCAAAATTTTCTGCTTACACCATATAAATTGTTTCTTCAATGTCGCCATTAAGAAACGCAGTCTTAACAACCATTTGATGTAACTCAAGATCAAAATGAGCAACAAGCACCATGATTATCCTAAAGGATTCTTTCAATGAAACTGGAGAGAAAGTCTCTATAAAATCAACACCTTCTTTCTGAGTATATCCTTTAGCTACAAGACGCACCTTATACCTCTCCATATTACCATTTGCATCCCTATTGGTTTTAAATATTTAAAACCAATTGGTTTTGCACCTTCAGGTAATGGGACAAGTTCCCAAACTTTATTGTCTTGCATAGATTTATACTCATCTTTCATGGCATCAATCCACTTTTGAGAATCGAAATTTTCATGGCTCGATTTAAAGTTGATTAGATCATCTTCCATCATTCCATTATCATCCTCATGTTCTTGGAGAAATACAACATAATCATCTGGAACAGCATTTCTCCTTTCTCTTGTGGACCTCCTTAATGGCACTTGTTCTTGAGGTTGTTGAGTTTGTTCTTCTGGAACAATTATCTCATTTTGAATGGGAAGATGTTCAACATTGTCTTGTAGAGAATCTGGATTCACTTCTTGATCAATGATAGGTATAAGAACCTGAACATCATCAAAAGTGATAGTAGGAACTGGGTTAGAATCCAATTCCTCCTCAAAAGCAATGTCTCTAACCTTATTTCTCCCCCAAAACTCAACATCCTAAAAAAAAAATGTTGCAGTTCCCGTCTCAAAAATATTCTTATTGTGGGATTATAAAACTCATAGCCCTTAGATCGCTCAGAATTTCCTTAACCCTTAACCTTATAGACATCAAAGAAGTTAGAAGTGATGTCATTTCAACCTCATCGTTTTTAGCAAAACGTTTCTTAATTTCGTCAAGGAAACCTTGGCCTGAGTAATCTTTTCAGATTCTATGCCTTAAAGGCTTCTGAAATGCTGTGCCTCATGATCATTAGACTCTTGTAATTTGAACGATCCCACCTTTCAAAATCCCTTTTAATATAGGGGGTGCTTTCCGCAGTGAGAGGTGCAAGTAGTTCTTCCCTTAGTGCAAGGTCTATGTTCATACAGCCAAGCACTATAAATAAGTGCCTTTTCCATTCATTTAGTCCCATTAAGCATGGGTATAGAATTTATATTAGCAGATATTGTGGCAGTAGAATATGAATTAGCTGAATATAGAACAAAAAATAAATAAAAATAAGCTCACATCAATATTCATAAGTAAACAATAAATTCAGGATAATGGCTAATCCCATCTCAAGATACCAAACACAACATTAATATCAAGTCTTTGGACAGTAATATTAACAGTAAGCGGTACTCTTGTTGTAGCGATCAAACATTGACAATAAATTATGTCAAACAATTAATTAATCTTTGGACTAACTTATTGCTCACATAAAATACCTTATAATTGTCACACATTTATCACCACGGATGTCGTTGAAATTTCGCCAAATATTAACTTACCTTTAGGTCAATTAATAAACGCATGAATCACAAAAACATATAATCATCTTAATATTTCAAATAAACTAATCTACACAAAAGAGGTCACTTTGGCGGCATTTTGTTTCAACTAATTTATTTAAAATATTAGACATCCTTAATTAAAAGCCAAAATCTGAATTTATTTGTTTCAAAATGTCTCTTTTAATTTCATCTTTCAATCAAATTAAAAGATAATAGTATATATATGTATATATATTTATCCCAAAACAACATGCAATGATGTTGGCAAAAATAATAGTTGAATAAATCATAAACCATAAATAACCTCACATAAGACTTCAAATTTAAACCAAAATAATTTGAATAAAGGTAAACCTCATCTTAAGATATCGGACACTCCATTAATATTTCATCTTTGGACAAAATATTAACTTGTAAGTGATATCTTGGTGTAGTAATCAAACATTGACAATAAGAACATGTAGAACAATAAATCTTCCTTTGGGCCGATTTATTACTCACATGTAAAACCGAATAATCGTCACATGTTTATAACCATAGTTGCACATGTAATATTATTAACCTTCATTTGGGCCGATCAATATCAACATAACTTAAGTTGCATGCACACAACCTTTTATATTTTTAGGTAGAAAGGGGATACTATATGTGCATCAAACAAACTTTGGTACAACTCCCCATACGTGATTGGGATGGGCGTGAACCAGAGTTTTTCTGAGTTCGGTCTTGGATTAGAATCTTACCTTAGGGGGACCTGATGGCAGGTAGTTGCCGTCCTTGGCTGGCTTACGATAATCGACTTTGAATAGCCCTTGTTATACATACTCGCATTATTCACCTCATTTTCCCTCTTCCTCAGGGCCTTTAAAGTATTGATTTGGGAGCTCCTCTCTTGCCTTTTTCGTTTGTAACGATCTTCAAATTATTTTGGGAACTCCACTCTCGCCTTTTTTGTTTCCGATAAATCGTCCAGATCAAATACAACAGGATTGATTGGATCATCCCATGGACTAGAATCTGAACCTGTCGGGAAGTTCCTTGGTGTCGAGGTACCGGTCTGGTATCGTGGTCTAATGTTAACAGACACCCTTTGTGGATACGCATCTGGTTGTGCTTGGGGGTTTGTTAGGGTAAAGCCTGAATGATAAGCGGGGTCCTCGTTATCGTCTCCGAAATTAACCATAGGGCTTTTTCCTTTTTCTAACCCTCCAGCTAGCATCTGGGTTAACTGGCTCATCATGTTTCTTTGAAATTTTAGCATCTGATTCCTCATATCTTGTTGAATTTTGGCCAATTGCTCTTGTATCTGTATTTGCGTTTGCTCTAATCTCTTCAACCTTTGGTCCATTGCTTCAGTTTTTCCTCATGCACTGTAACGATATTCCAGGGTAAGGGTCTTTCGTGAGTTTTATTGCATATGATGCAATGCAATGCTAATACATGAAATGAATGCAAAAAATAAGCGTTGATTCTGATTCAATTCTATTAGAACAACTTTTCTAGAAAACAAATTTCTTTGCATAAAACGGATACATATATGGCCTTGCCCTCATACTCCAAGCGAAGACATCGATCCTTTTCTTCATATCCGGATGTTTAAGATCAAATCTCGCAAACTTTCCAATGAATGCCTCTACTAGCTCCTTTTTGCTTGATCCGGGCTGCGACCTATTACTCACTCATCCCTGTGATGCTTGTTAGTTTCTTTAAGGAAATCAGGATGTTAACGACTCTCGAATAATCTTTGTCAGCTTGAATCCTCGAGCAACGAAGCAAAGTCGTGTACTCCTCCGTCAGACCATCACTGTTCTCTCGTTGTGTTTACTCAGACCATATTCAGACGGTCGCATTATCCACCACTTTATCAAGAAGTCTATTTTCCATGACAAGCTCTCTATTTAGCAACTGAACGTGAATCAACACCTCTTTTCCATGATGAAAATGCAATGCAATCATAACCAAAACAAAATGAAACAGGTTAGTACAAAGTAAAAGCAAGCAAGAAAGAAACAAATAGAGCACCTATTCGAGTGACCACTGGGGTTTGGTATGGCTCTACCTAGGGTGGGCTCTTAAGGCTCGTTATATGCGGTTCGGTTCTAAAGCAAAGGTACCTGAACCGGTAGATTCCTCGATCCTCACCCATTATAGGCTTATATGGATCGAGTTCAATTCAAGGGAATACATTTCCCTATGGCTGCATGGAGATGAAAATCTCACGAAGACATAGGTACGGATGTATCCCGAAAGCGATCCACTATCCTGCACAGAGGTGAAGACCTCACGAAGGAATAGTTTCTCACTCCCACTTAAGAGGGTATAATCGAGCGGTCATGCAATGCAATGTGCAGAAACATATCAAAAATTTAAAACCAGTAAAGCGAACCAAAATGATGAAAGTTGTAACAAAGACGGATGAAATGTAACAAAAGGATCGTACATTTAAACCGAGTTTTCAGTTTTCGATGAAAAGACAAAAAGTAATCAACTCGTGGCTTGACTCTCTTATTTGGGTCCCCAGCGGAGTCGCCAAGCTGTCGAAACCATTTTTTGATAAAGGCGTCGACTTTATATTTTGAAAACGAAAATGAAAATGGGAGTCGCCACCAATCCTTTTTTGATGAGGTGTGATCGGGTCACCTCGTAAAATGGTTATTTTTAATAAACGGTTTAATTTATTAAAACAACGATTTTGGTCTACGAAATTCAGAAAATAGGTTCGGGAGTCGGTTACGTACGAAGAAGGATTAGCACCCTCGTAACGCCCAAAATTGGTACCTAATTGATTAATTAATGTCTTAATGTCGAAAATCTGAAAACTTGAAAATATTTTAAAATACGATCCTTTTTTATTAATGTTAATTTTAAAAACACTTGAATAAATCGAAAAGAAAATTAAAGACTCTTTCATCTCGAGGTAATAAAATGTTACATCCCGTAAGTTAGGACACGACACTTTGAACCCTCGAGAATAAATTTTTTTATTGAAATTTCATGTATTTTGAAATTTTAAAGGATATTTCACTATTTAGGTTTAATGAGAAAGTCGAAACCCCGTAAGTTGGGGCACGATTTCTCGAATTTCTAAAATGCGAAATATTACCTTATTTGAAAATTTTTCCTTTTTTGAATAATAGCGAGTACAGCTCTTAACGATGTGCATTTATTTTGTTTGGAATAAAATAAAATGATCTATATTGGATAAATACGTTGAAGCTTAATTCACGACATGATTTAAATGAAATGGCTAAAAAAGTAAAGTGAAATACGGAGTAATAATAAATGAATGCTAATGCATGACAATAATATGAAAATATGAATAGACGAATTATAGTACGCACAATGGCAATAATCACACAACATACATCATTTAAATACTAACATTAATAATCAAAGAAAAATGAAATAAATAATATAAGAAACAATTTAAAGTAAATAATGATTTAAAATAAATAATTTATAAAAAAAACAATTCAAAATAAAATAATAATAAAAGAGTTTAAACTAAACAAAATAAAATTTTTTAAAATAAATAACATATAAAACAGTTTAAACTAAGTAATTTATATAAAAATTTAAAATAGATAATATATACAAAAGTTTAAAAATAAATAATATATATAAATTTAAAAACAAATAATGTATAAAAAAGGTTTAAAAATAAACAGTATATATATAAACATTTATAATAATAAAGCAATTCGAAAATAAATAATAAGACAATTTTAGATAAATAATACATAAAAAAAGTTTAAAATAAATACTATAAACGGCAACTTAAAGTAAATAGTATAAAACAATTTAAATAATTAATATAAAAATTAAAATAAATAATATATACAAAGCATCTTAAAATAAATAATATATAAAACAATTTAAAATAATCATATAAAAAGTTTAAAATAAATAATATGTAAAAAAGAAATTTAAAACAAATAATATACAAAACAGTTTAAAAATAAATGATATATAAAAGGTTTAAAATGGATAATATAAAAGTTTTAAAATAAATAAATAAATGACAAATTTGCAAAAATAAATTGAAATTAAACAGATTTGGAACTAAATCAGAATAAAAATGGAGTTAAAGGTAAAAATTATAACAAAATAAGTAAATGAGGGCTAAAATGAAAGGGCGCGAAAGGCCGAGGACCAAATGGGCAATAAATCCATTCCCTAGACACGCGTCCCTTCCCTAGAGGATCGGCGAACCTGGGACTAAGTTGAAAAGTCGAACAAATTCTATGGTCAAATTTAAAAAATAAAAAAGTAGTAAAACGACTAAATTAAAACAAATAAAAAAGGGGGAAGGACCTAGGGGATAAATAACCCATTAAACAAAAACGCGCGGATCCCCCCGAGAGGCGGGTCGCCACGGTGCGTGGCCCTATACTACTGGCCGTTTTGAGGCCACTGAAACAGGCCCTAAACGACGCCGTTTCGACTGTTTTTTAAAAGGAAATTTTTTTTTAAAAAAAAATCTGCCATTATTTTTCTAAAAAATTTTAAAGTTCCCCCATTTTCTCTGCTAGGGTTTCGAACCCATCCTTGGCGCCGCCACCAGTCCGCCGCTCCCCGCCGTGGACGGTGGTCGGAGCTACCCAAAATCACCCTCTTTAACCCCTTTTTAGCAAAAGAAAGAAGAAAAACAAAAAAAACAAAATCCCAAAGCGATGCCTTCATGGTCCGAAAATCGAAAGAAAATGAGTTGTTGGCCTCTCCCTAGGCCGATTTCGACGCCGGAGAGGGAGTTTCTGACGGCCAAAGGCGGAACAACCCTGGTAAGTTCTTCCTTTTTTCCTTTTTTATTGTTTTTGTATATGAAAATAAAATGAAAAATAAAATAAAATAAAACGAAAATTTAAAACAAGAGTAGAAAAAGAAATCACCTTTAAAGAAACTTTTTTCTGTTTTTATGATTAATAATCGTTCGTAAAAAATTACAAAGGTTTCTTCTCTCGTTTTTATAATCGAATGTTGAAGAAAAACAAATACAATATATTTTCGTTTTCTTTGTTGTGCTGTTGTTTGTGTCCTTTGCAGGTACGGAGGCCATACGTGGTGGCGACATGGAGCGGGCTGGAGGCTTGGCAGTGTACGGCGTGCGTGGGAGGGACTGCTGACGTGGTGGCGGCGGCGCACCTAGCTAGGGTTTTTTCTTCTTTTTGCTGAAAATTGGTTTAGTTTTGGGCTATTTGGGCTCTAGGGTTTTTTATTATTGGGCTATAATTGGGTTATTTAATTGGGTAGTGTATTTGGGCTGATGTTGGTTGGGTTTAAGTTGTAAAAGGACCATTAATTATTTTTGTTTGGGACTATTTTAGCGCGGGCTAAAATTGAGCCTTACATAAATTTTACATACATATATATTATTTATCTTTTTTATAAGATAAATTTAAATTATGTTGTCATTATATAAAAATAAAATGAATTATTATATTTAAAATTAAAATATTTATAATTTAGAAAATTCAAACCACTCAACTCTATGTGAGCCCGAATTCAAAAAAATTTTTGATTTGAGTTCACTTGAGCCCACTCGTTTGTCACCTCTAATCGACACATGACAATTTGTAACTGACTTGAAGTGCCATGTGACACATTCTAATTAGGTTTTATTTCAACCATTTTTTAAACGTTTGTAAATTTAATGGATTAACAAATCTACATAAAAAAAAAGTACCAGAATGAAAAAAAAAAGAAAAAAAAAACTTTATAAAACTATGCTTGAAGCCTATATAAATTTATACATGACATCAAATATAAATTCAATCAGTACTCGTTACCATATGTTACACTTTAGTACTTTATTATTATACCATATTATTAACAAAAATTATTTAATACATCGTCAGTGAAATTTTTTAGGCTCCACACGTGAGTTAAGGGTTTAACAAGTGTGTTATAATGTATAGTAAAAAAATATAAATATAAATAAATATTTTCACACTTTCAACCTACTTGTGGAGTCTACAAAACTCTATTGACAGTGTATCAAAAAATTATCTTATTGATAATAATAATAATAATAATAATAATAATAATAATAATAATATCTAGGCATAATGACTTATTTGACCATCCAACTTTACAAAAAAATTATTTTAGTCATCCATTTAAATTTTCGTCTCTTTTAACCATTGAATTTGTATTTTTTGGGTCAAATTACCCTAAAATTGATAGAAAAATTACCGTTTATTAATTTTGCTGATGTGACATATACATGAATTGTCATATAGATGGCATATTAGCATTTAATTAAATTTTAAAATTAAAAATATTTTCTTATCATTTTTATACTTATCAAATAATTTAAATAACTTTTAATTTTTAAAAATAATTTTATAATTTTTTTGAATTTTAAATTTTTAAAAATTAATTAAATGCTTACGTGGTAATCCACGTGTATGTCACGTTAGCAAAGTTAAAAAAAGTTAACTTTTACATCCATTTTGAGAATAATTTGACAAAAAAACGTAAATTAAAAAGCTTAATGTAACATCCTGAATTAGGGGTTGTTTGAAAATTTAATTATTTGTTCCCATGTGTGTGTGTGCTTGAAGAAATAAATTTATGATTTATTTGGCATGTTTGGGGTCTAGAATTAAACCCGAGCTAGGCCTGACTTAGTATTAAAATTTATTTTTAAGTGTGTAAAAGGAAGGAGCTAGGTTAGTTAGGGCTTTAATAAAATTTTGGGCGAGCTAAGGCACAAAGGATGGGCTTGGTATAAGTGGCGTGGTGCGCCTAAGAGCTTGCTAGGGGTCTTAGGTTCGATCCGTGGAAGGAACAAGGGGGAAATGTTTTTTTTCCTTGTGGGCTTTTAGGGCGTTAGGCCTAGGAAGGCCTTATAATTAAATTAGGGGGGCTTATTGACATGAAAGGCAGGTGGGCGGAGTGGCTTGGGGCGCCACTTAGGGGTGTTGGCACGAAGGTCTCGGGTTTGGGATGCAAGGAGTGTTATTTTTGGGCTTTGGCGCTAAAAGAGAAAAACGCTCAGGTAGAAGGCTTTATAAATAAATGGTGGGAATATTTAACATGAAAGTCTAATGGGAGAAGTGGCTAGGGCGCTGGAAGAAGGGCTGATGCGTGAGGTCTTTGGTTCGAATCTAAGGTGCAGCACTTTGTTTTCTTTTTTTTTAAGGCTGGCGTGAATTGGCTGCACATGGCCTTTGTTTCTCTCGGCTGGAAGAGTTTGTTAGGCACATGGTTTCTTTTATTTATTATTTATTTGATAAGTGATAATCAAGGATAATATTATTATTATTTTGATAACAAGATAATAATAGATAAAAGAAGATATTAGTGGATTATTGGGTTATTGTTTGGGATTAATTCAAATTATTTGAATTAAATCAAATTAGTGGCCTAGAGAAAAGCAAGGATTTGGCTAGAGTTTAAACTCTTTGGGACGGCAAGCATAAGGGGAGGGGGTGCCGAATTCCTTTATAAGCACCCATCTACCCTCTTGATTTTTTTAGCCATTTATGCAAATAGTCAAATTCTCAACCCTTCCTTATTGGTTTTCTTTTTCCATTCTCTTAAAACCTTGGCCGAAACTCCTCCCATATTTTCTTCTCCATTCTTTTTATTTTTCACCCAAAGTCAAGCCTTGATTGATATTGAAACCAACCTTAGCCGAACCTACTCCTTAGCCATAGCCGAATTTTCTTCTTCATACTTTGTGAAGTCTTGGCCGAATATTGAAGCAAGGGGTGCCGGGATCTCGAGGTATACGATTCAAGTTCCATTCTCTGTCAAGTAATTTTGGTAAGGATCTATGAATTTAGTTAATATTCGTTTAAGCCGAGAAGGCTACTAATCTAAGGTTCTTGATTATTAGGAAGCGTAAACGCTTGGAGTGTGGTGGTAATTATTTAAAGGCACTCGGGTAAGGATTCGGGTTCAAAAAGAGAACCCTTTAAATACTTGGTTTGGCCGAATAGGCCATGGTACTAACCCATGTATTTGGCCGAATAGGCCTAAGTCCCTAACCATGCTTGTTGGTCGATTATAGGACAAGAGATCTAGCGACGTAGATCGGATCTTCTGGATCTAGGAATTCCTAGTAGAAGCGTGTGTGTAAACTCTTTACACACTTTATTAATAAACTTGCTATATTATTGTCTTGAGTATAATTTTGGTAGTGATCTATGATATGCTTGTGGGCTTAAACATGGATTCCGGTAAGTCCCCCGACTTGTGATTTTTGATATATGTTTGCATGCCATCACATGATGTTTAATACTATGACATGATATATGAAATTTGTTGTATAAGCATGTGATGGTGGGATTGATGAGAGGAGGGGATGAACTATGGATCGTCGTCGTGGTTTTGACCACAAGATGGGTTGGCCCCATCAGATTATTGTGACCTATGGTCATCGGTGGTTTTGACCACAACGATTGATTATTTGCGACTAAGTCCCAGTGGTTTGGTACCACCAGTGGTTTTGACCACATTTGATATATTGTGACCTATGGTCATCAGTGGTTTTGACCACACGATGGGTTGGCCCCATCATCAGATTTGTGACTCTAAGTCATCAGTGGTTTTGACCACCAGTGGTTTTGACCACACGGGGTAGAAAAGGAGTATGGATGGTTAGGTTGGGTTGCATGTGCATGTTTATTAATGACTTGTGTATGAGTTATCTTACCGGGTGGGGGGATTACGCACTAAGTCTTGGTGACTCACCCCTTTCCTTTACCATTTTGCAGATGAGTAGAACGCGGAGATGGAGCCGGAGAGGACTCGAGGCGGCCATGCTTATCGTTGGATTTGATTTACCTTGCCATTGTTGAAATTAATTATTTTCTAAGTCTTTTATTTTTGTTAAGTTGTAATAAGGCTTCCTAGAATTATTTTATTATTGTTACATGCTTTGAATATTTGTTTAAACTATATAATTATGTTAAAAATGAATTCACATGTTTTTCCCAATCAAACGTAAAATGTTTTAAAAAAATGCCATCGGGCACATTTGCAATCTATAAACAACTCGACTTAATAAATATTTTTAAACAACACTAAGTATGGTTTTTAACAAGAGACTTGAAGTTGAAAGATTTTCGACAAAACTTAAATCGGTTTTAGAATGGTTCTCAAATTGTTTTCTCTGTAGCAAACCAAATTCGGTCGTAATGTTTGGGCCGGGTTTGGGGTGTTACAAATTGGTATCAGAGCCCAGTTCAAAGCTCGGCTGTGAGGGCCCAAGGCCCAAAAATGTTTTGGTAGGCCTTTTTGAACTATTTTTGGGTTTTGAACAGCATGGCCCGAGTCTCCGGCACCAATCCGCCCAGGTAAGTACATCTAAACCTCTTTGTGAATTATATTCTGTAGAAAGGTAGGAAGCATGGAACGTAGATAGACTTATAGGACTTGGACCCTAAGGTTAGATTACTCAAACACAAACGGAACATAAGACTTAAAGAACTAAACCAACCTATGACTTAGTCAATGAGCTAGGGTGTGGTAACCCCAGACGCATGTTCAGGATTGGATCCGTAAGAGCTCGGTATTTAAGCAGTCCTCGTGACTCACCTCCTCTTCGCAGTATCCTACCAGTGCGTAGCTTCTGGTTCACCCTAACTCGCAGAGGACTCAGTGGTGTGGTAACCTCTGTGCGCATGTCTAGAAAGGTTCGGTGAGAGCTTGGTATTTAAGCGGTCCGCGTGACCCACCTCCTCTTCACTCGAATCCTGCCTGGTGCGTAGCTTTGGTTCACCCTGACCAGGAGGGCTCGGTCATAGGCTAAACACAATGATTAAAACCCGAAAAGGGAATTAGCCTTGTTTTTCGAAATAGAATGAAACAATAAACCCTAATGTTTTCAAAACTTGTGCAATAACTTTTTTCAAATCCAAGAACATTATTTTTACAACGTTATTTCTCGAAAAACTTGACTTGTGAAAAATTACAGAAATACCCTTAGGAGTAAAATTACTAAAATGCCCCTGACCCATAAAATATTAATTCAATGGTTTTGCCCAAAAATTTCAATGATTTTACAGACATTCAAAAACCTTGCTTTGAAAATCATCAGCAAAATATTTTGGTTCTAGAAAATTACGAAAATACCCCTGTAGGAAAAAGACGAAAATACCCCTGGGATAGAAATGGGCAGAAATGTCCGATGAGCGAATAGGTATGGAAAGTATTAAGGAATGGATGCATGAACTTCTTTGTGTGAACTAGGAAAGAAGACTGAAACATTGTTTGCTCGAAAGAATCTCTGATTAAACCTTATCCATAAAAAATTTCTTCGCGAGTAATAAAGTGAAACACGTACTAATCCATAAAATTCTTAAGCAGATAAACGCAATCGTTAGAATGAGTTCAAGAGGTCGTGGACGTCCGCCGCGTGGCCGTGGAAGGGGTAGGATGACCTTGCCGAGCCGCAAGGTCCGGTCACGGTCCGAAATGAGACGTCCGATCTGCCGCGTGAAACCGAATTTCAAGATCGACGGGTGGTGATGATGTCGTATCTCAAGTCAGATTACGGGTATTGGAACGAGTTCTTTGAGGTTGGCGCGGTGCAGGAGCCCGTAAATCGTGGTTGAACGACTCCGCCAACGAGCGCGTAAGTATTTAGGGAGTTTAGGAGTGGCACCCAAAGGCAGCAGAGTCTTGGTTGGAAGCAACGGAAAGGATCATGGATGACATAGATTTTACAACCGAGGAGAAATTAAAGGGTATAATTTCTTTGCTTCGGGATGAGTCATATCGGTGGTGGCTCATCGTATGGATGGAACAGTGGCGAGAAAACCTCACCGGGAATTTTTCAAGGATGCCTATCAAAAGAAATATATCGGAACTAGCTATGTAGATGCACAATGAAGGCTTTCTTGAACTCGGCTCAAGGCAATAAGACAGTGGCGGAGTATGAGGCCGAATTCCTTCGGTTGAGTAGGTATGCTCGTGGTATTGTGGGTACCGAGCATGAACAGCGTGTTAGATTCGAGGATGGGTGAGAGATGAGCCGAGGATGATGATAGCTCCACAACAGAACGAGAGTTTGTTGTTCTTGTGGAGAAGTCTAAAGTTGCTTTGAGGAGTAAGGCACAGTCAGTAAAGCGGAACCAAGAACGGAATTGGAATAAGAGAAGCTCGGAACCTTCAAGGTTCTTGGGTAATGAATGAGAAGAGGACGAAGTTTGATGGGTCGGATCAAATCGCTAGGCCTGCCGCCGCTAATACCCAATGGCCGCCACAATGTGCTCGGTGTGGTAAGCCTCACAAGGGTGAGTGTTGGAGTGGTAATCGAGGGTGCTTTGAGTGTGGATCGCTCGATCACCGTAAGGGATTGTCCTCGGAAGTTAGCTAGGAATCAACCGGATGGTCGAGACTGCGTGCTCAAAGTTAGAAATGAAGGACCACCACAGAGGGGTCGAGGTGCGCTAGAGGTAATGCAAATGGTAACGGGCGTGGCCGAGGTGCTGTAGGTGCAGAGGCGAGGCAACCAAGGTTGGTTTATGCAGTTGGCTGTCGTGAGGAGGAAGATGTGCCAGACATGACAACGGGTAAGTTTCTTATTTTTGGAATACCCTCAATTGTCTTGGTCATGGTTACGTTAGTTCATTCTTATGTTGCTAGTAAAGTGTATGGAACTTGGATTATGAACGTAGGGAATGTTTCTAGGAAGTATGATAGTTCTTTAAGACTAGAGTGCGCAGCAGTAGCGTAATATGATGAGTTAAGGATGCGCGATTGAACGATAGTAAGTAATTTCGAGGACGAAATTATTTTTAAGGGGGGTAGAATTGTAACATCCTGAATTAGGGGTTGTTTGAAAATTTAATTATTTGTTCCCATGTGTGTGTGTGCTTGAAGAAATAAATTTATGATTTATTTGGCATGTTTTGGGGTCTAGAATTAAACCCGAGCTAGGCCTGACTTAGTATTAAAATTTATTTTTAAGTGTGTAAAAGGAAGGAGCTAGGTTAGTTAGGGCTTTAATAAAATTTTGGGCGAGCTAAGGCACAAAGGATGGGCTTGGTATAAGTGGCGTGGTGCGCCTAAGAGCTTGCTAGGGTCTTAGGTTCGATCCGTGGAAGGAACAAGGGGAAATGTTTTTTTCCTTGTGGGCTTTTAGGGCGTTAGGCCTAGGAAGGCCTTATAATTAAATTAGGGGGGCTTATTGACATGAAAGGCAGGTGGGCGGAGTGGCTTGGGGCGCCACTTAGGGGTGTTGGCACGAAGGTCTCGGGTTCGAAATGCAAGGGACGCAAGGAGTGTTATTTTTGGGCTTTGGCGCTAAAAGAGAAAAACGCTCAGGTAGAAGGCTTTATAAATAAATGGTGGGAATATTTAACATGAAAGTCTAATGGGAGAAGTGGCTAGGGCGCTGGAAGAAGGGCTGATGCGTGAGGTCTTTGGTTCGAATCTAAGGTGCAGCACTTTGTTTTCTTTTTTTTAAGGCTGGCGTGAATTGGCTGCACATGGCCTTTGTTTCTCTCGGCTGGAAGAGTTTGTTAGGCACATGGTTTCTTTTATTTATTATTTATTTGATAAGTGATAATCAAGGATAATATTATTATTATTTTGATAACAAGATAATAATAGATAAAAGAAGATATTAGTGGATTATTGGGTTATTGTTTGGGATTAATTCAAATTATTTGAATTAAATCAAATTAGTGGCCTAGAGAAAAGCAAGGATTTGGCTAGAGTTTAAACTCTTTGGACGGCAAGCATAAGGGGAGGGGGTGCCAATTCCTTTATAAGCACCCATCTACCCTCTTGATTTTTTTAGCCATTTATGCAAATAGCGAAATTCTCAACCCTTCCTTATTGGTTTTCTTTTTCCATTCTCTTAAAACCTTGGCGAAACTCCTCCCATATTTTCTTCTCCATTCTTTTATTTTTCACCCAAAGTCAAGCCTTGATTGATATTGAAACCAACCTTAGCCGAACCTACTCCTTAGCCATAGCGAATTTTCTTCTTCATACTTTGTGAAGTCTTGGCGAATATTGAAGCAAGGGGTGCAGGGATCTCGAGGTATACGATTCAAGTTCCATTCTCTGTCAAGTAATTTTGGTAAGGATCTATGAATTTAGTTAATATTCGTTTAAGCCGAAGGCTACTAATCTAAGGTTGCTGATTATTAGGGAAGCAGAAACGCTTGGAGTGTGGTGGTAATTATTTAAAGGCACTCGGGTAAGGATTCGGGTTCAAAAAGAGAACCCTTTTAAATACTTGGTTTGGCCGAATAGGCCATGGTACTAACCCATGTATTTGGCCGAATAGGCCTAAGTCCCTAACCATGCTTGTTGGTCGATTATAGGACAAGAGATCTAGCGACGTAGATCGGATCTTCGGGATCTAGGAATTCCGGTAGAAGCAGGTGTGTAAACTCTTTACACACTTTATTAATAAACTTGCTATATTATTGTCTTGAGTATAATTTTGGTAGTGATCTATGATATGCTTGTGGGCTTAAACATGGATTCCGGGTAAGTCCCCTGACTTGTGATTTTTGATATATGTTTGCATGCCATCACATGATGTTTAATACTATGACATGATATATGAAATTTGTTGTATAAGCATGTGATGGTGGGATTGATGAGAGGAGGGGGATGAACTATGGACTGTCGTCAGTGGTTTTGACCACAAGATGGGTTGGCCCCATCAGATTATTGTGACCTATGGTCATCAGTGGTTTTGACCACAACGATTGATTATTTGCGACTAAGTCCCAGTGGTTTGGTACCACCAGTGGTTTTGACCACATTTGATATATTGTGACCTATGGTCATCAGTGGTTTTGACCACACGATGGGTTGGCCCCATCATCGATTTGTGACTCTAAGTCATCGGTGGTTTTGACCACCAAAGTGGTTTTGACCACACGGGGTAGAAAAGGAGTATGGATGGTTAGGTTGGGTTGCATGTGCATGTTTATTCATGACTTGTGTATGAGTTATCTTACCGGGTGGGGGGATTACGCACTAAGTCTTGGTGACTCACCCCTTTCCTTTACCATTTTGCAGATGAGTAGAACGCGGAGATGGAGCCGGAGAGGACTCGAGGCGGCCATGCTTATCGTTGGATTTGATTTACCTTGCCATTGTTGAAATTAATTATTTTCTAAGTCTTTTATTTTTGTTAAGTTGTAATAAGGCTTCCTAGAATTATTTTATTATTGTTACATGCTTTGAATATTTGTTTAAACTATATAATTATGTTAAAAATGAATTCACATGTTTTTCCCAATCAAACGTAAAATGTTTTAAAAAAATGCCATCGGGCACATTTGCAATCTATAAACAACTCGACTTAATAAATATTTTTAAACAACACTAAGTATGGTTTTTAACAAGAGACTTGAAGTTGAAAGATTTTCGACAAAACTTAAATCGGTTTTAAAATGGTTCTCAAATTGTTTTCTCTGTAGCAAACCAAATTCGGTCGTAATGTTTGGGCCGGGTTTGGGGTGTTACACTTAAAAAATAAAAAATAAATATTTTTTATAAAATTGAAAGACCATGTAAATTATTTCGCTTAATTATAAAATATCTAACTGTTTTGAACCAACTCAAACCACATATATTTATAAAGTTATATTAGTAATTAAATTTTTTAAAATATTTTTTTTTATTTACCCACTCTACCGGTTTATGAACAAAGCGGTAACTTAGGCTGTGTTCTCCAATGCTTCTCAGATGAGCTTTTCCATTAAAAAGTGCTTTTCCCTGAAAAGCAATAAAGAGCAGACGTCCGTGCAGAAATTTTTTTAACTTATTTTAAGTGCTTTTTCACAGATGAAAAAGCAGAAATTTTTAGCTTTTTTCAGCCCAAAAGTGCTTTTGGCTGGTATTTTACTTTTTTAACCTTACTATTTCTTCTTCCAAATAGACGTTAGAAGACTTTTTTCCCCTTTTCTCTTTTGTCTGAACTTTACTTTTTCCTCTGGTTCTTTGTTCCTCTTCTCCACCGGTGAGTTTATCTTTTTCTTCTCTTCTTCTTCTCTTTAATTGTTCATTATGCTTTAGTTTTTAGTTATTTTCTGATTGTTTGATTTTATGAAATAATTATGAAATATAGTTTATTTTTTTCACATTTTTTTCAGCTTTTCTCTTTTGCTTGTACCCTTGGTTCTTGGACTTGACAAAGTAAATCCTGTGTTTGTGAGCTTATTACGTTTCTTCATTTCATTCTTTCATGTTTGATAGACTTCCTCTTTAAGTTGTTAGCCTCCATCTAGGCTTATGGCTATCCTCTTGCATAGCAACATCTAGACAGAGCCGTTTTTTGTATGGCAAGCTGCATCCTGTAATTATAAAACCGCAACACTAAATCAATCATTAGCCATGAAATAATTCAAGATAAAACCAACACTACATCCTCACCTCCAAGTTGCCAATTTTGTGCATGCAAGTCATTTCTTATCATAGCTTAGCTTGTTCTTTCGTTGCTTCTGCCTTGGATTCTGAATAGTCTGACTTTGATTCCGAATGCAATTCTTCTTCACTGCTACTAGTGATGTTATGTTTCTTTCGTGATTTGCTCGGTCTTTTCTCTTTCTCACTTTTGTTATGGCTTTTTGTTGATACAATATTTGGGGACGATAGTTGGATGCAGTTAACATTGATGTATCAATTTGCAAAATTCTATTTATCTTTTTTTCCTAAAGAAATGAACTTTACCTCTATAGACAATGACAGCTTGAAAAAAGAAATTTAAAAAGAGGGAAATTTGAAGGATTTTAGAAATTGAGTAATTCTTTGGAAAAAGGTGGATTTTGAGGATTCTTTGTTGAATGACAAAACAAAGTAAAGCCAAAAGAAATTGAAAAATATGAATAAAATAGAAAAAGAATCTGTCTTTATAGGCTTAGCCACTCTCTGTGATTGTAAGTTTTTTTTGCTTTAGCTGACATGGTCACATGTTATAGTGAATACCCAAATTTTAAGCATAAAAATTGATGGCATTTGGGAGCTAGCCATGTTATTCTTTGTTAGGCTAATTTTTGAAGTTTCATTGGACAAAGTGGGAATATAATAAAGACATATAACATTTCTTGTTGGGTCCATTTTTGGTAAAATTAATATTAGAGGAAAATATTTTGATACACATGTAAACAAATATACTTATGTGACATTTGATTTTCTTGATTGCTTTATCAATTTGAAACGAACTGTTTCATATACACAATAGATGAGTACTTCAAGCGGTTGAAGTTAGTGGTGAAAAAGTGAAAGCAATGTGGGATAAGAGATTGACAGAAATATTTTGTGATATTTGTATTAAAGAGATATTGAAAGGCAATAGGCCTGGTACTCATTTCACAAAAGATGGATGGTTGAAAATAATGACCAACTTTGAGAAAGAAACGGGCAAGGCTTTTTCACAAAGACAACTTAAAAATAGGTGGGATGCCCTAAAAAAAGAATGGAAAGCTTGGAAGAAACTTAAAGGCTAAGATACTGGTCTAGGGTGGAATCCTATAAAAAGAACCGTTGATGCATCGGATGATTGGTGGGAGAGTAGGCTAAAGGTACATTAATAATTCTGAATATTTTTATTTTTTCCTTATTTATGAGGTTATTGATAATTACTATTATTAAACTATCACTTTATATGTAGGTTGTGCCTGAAGCTCAAAAATTTAGAACATCGGGCATTGATCCTGAATTCGAAGGGAAGTTGGACCAAATGTTCATGGGGATAGTTGCAACAGGTGATAAAGCATGGGCACCTTGTTCTGGTACACTCCGTAGTGATTTTTTTGAGGATGTTAATAACGAAATACCTGAAGAGAATGAAGAAGAAAATGTGAGAAATGATGTTCACATTTTAAATGATGTTCACATTTCAAATGATGTTCACATGTCAAATGATGTTCAAATTGATGGAAACGGTCAAAAAAGAAAAAACCCTGAGATATCAAGTTCACATTCTAAATATGGAAAAAAGAAATCCTCAAAGCAAATTGGAGGGGCTGTAAGATTGTCCAGTCAAATAGAAAAATTATGCAATGCAGTTGACAATATGAGTCAAGCCATATCTAGTTTGACTCCTGTTATGGATCCATATGGTATTCCACAAGCAGTCAAAGTGCTTGACAGCATGTCGGAAGAAGTTCCAGAAGCTAGTCCGCTATACTTTTTCGCACTTAAATTATTGCTCAATAAGGACAAGCGAATTATGTTTTTATCAATTAATCCCAAGATTAGAGCTTTGTGGCTTAAGACGGAAATGGAGGATAGTTGAAAATTTTCTGATCTTCTAGGGTTCAGAGATATCTGTTATGTGACTAAACAACAATGCTAAACTAGTTTTATCAATAGTTATTTATGTTTGGTTTTTGGATATTGAATTTATGTTCTACTTATTTATGTGTAATCTAGTTTTATCAATGGTCGTTTATGTTTGGTTTTGGATATTGAATTTATGTTCTACTTATTTATGTGTAATCTAGTTTTATTAATAGTTGTTTATGTTTGGTCTTTGGATATTGAATTTATGTTCTACTTATTTATACTAAATCAGTTTTATCAATAGTTGTTTATATATGATTTTGAATATAAAATTTATTCACAAGTGATGAGTATAGTTGAGAATTACAGCGGTGATAAAAGTGATGATGAAAGGGAAAAGAAAGATTTTACAACGCATGGAATGTTTTAACCGATTATTTGTTGTTGCATCTTCTTCCGTGCAATTATATTACGAGAAGTATATATTGAAGCAACCATGCATGGATTCAAAACAGTCAGGTGAGACATGGATCCGAGAGATCCTTGACGGTCACGAATCACGTTGTATGATTAATTTTAGGATGTCTAAAATGGTATTCACAAGTTTGTTGAGAGTTTTGGAGACAAGATACAACTTGCAAACTTCAAGAAACATATCTTCTAGTGAAATGTTGGGATTTTTTTATACATCTTGGGCACCGGTGCAAAAGTTTCCTAATGTTGAGAAAGATTTCAAAGGTCTGGATCAACAATAAGTTGATACTTTGCAATTGTGCTTGAGAAAGTTTCAAGGATTGCCACTGATCTAATTGCACCCGAAGATCCCTTTTTTAGCTCAATACCCGAACAAATACGTAATGATTCTAGATATATGCCGCATTTTAAGGTTAAAATTTAATTTTATATTATTATATTTTAATATTTTTTGTCGACTAAAAATATGCACAAGACTAATATGATTATTTGTTCAGGATTGCATAGGTGCAACTGATGGTACTCATATTGCCGCTATTCTTCCACCAAATGAACAAATTCCCTATATTGGAAGAAAAGGTATCTCGACTCAAAATGTTATGGCAGTATGTGATTTTAATATGTGTTTCACCTTTGTCATGGCTGGATGGGAAGGATCGGCACATGACACTAGAATATTTCTTGATGCAATTCGAGATCCAAAATACAAATTCCGCACCCACCAAATGGTTAGATATTTTATTTATATGTGATTTTTTAAATAATAAAGTATAAGTTCTTTAATTGATAATTTTTATAAAAAAAATTCTTGAATTAATTGTTTGTTATATTATGACATGTAGGAAAATATTATCTTGTTGATTCTGGATATCCTCAAATGAAAGGTTATCTTGGACCATATAGAGGTCAGCGATATCATTTACCTGACTTTCGTAGAGGTAGACCGGTATCTGGTAAAAAAAATATATTCAATCATTCACATTCATCATTACGTAGTGTGATTGAACGAACTTTTGGTGTTTTAAAAAAAAAATGGGCCATTTTAAGGGATATGCCAAGTTATAGTTTTGAAAAGCAAACGATGATCGTTGTTGCTACAATGACGATACACAATTTTATCCGAAAACATATCGGTCGAAATGATGCAGATTTTATGGAATACGAAGATATTAACTGGGCATATGAGAATATTATTGATTCAGAAAATGCGCATGGTCGAGAAAGTGATGATGGTGACGACGACGATGATGATGGTGATGGTGATGATGACGGTGAATCAAACAATTCAAGTGGTTTTGAAATGGAATTAACAAGAGATGCTATAGCTTCTAGTTTAATGAATTCACTTTAAATTGTAAATGCTATTGTAAAATTTTTAGTATTTATATTTGGTATATAAATATTATCCCTTTTTGAAACTTTAATCCAAATATATGTAATATTTTAATTTGTTAAGTTTATGTTTTCTATGTTATGTTAATATCTAATATGAGTTATATATTCAAATACATTTTAAAATAAAATAATACAAATGTGTTAAAAGCATTAATAAAAATAAAAAATAATTTTTAAAATAATACAATTGTGTCAATATCTAATTACAAATATTTAATTATTATATTTAAATATTTAAATATAGTTTATATATTCTAATTAAATTTAATAATTAATTAATATTAATTACTTAGAAATATTTAAAATTAATATTATATATTAAAATATTAACAATAAGTTATAATAAATTATTTTTTATATTTTTGCTAAAATATCATAATATTAACTAATTTGAACATTATTTAAATACATATTTGTTATTTTATAATATCATGTCTAAAATGGATATTTTATTTCTCAAAAGCACTTTTTGACAGCAATACCAAACACTCAAATTTTTCAAAAGCACTTCTCAAAAGCACTTTTCCACCGCACTTTTTAAAAACATTGTCAAACTAGCCCTTAATGCAAATACTACATTTCGAATGGATTAATCTTCGTAATGATGAAATAAATATAGAAGGTAATGAGGCCTTCCTTTTATATCATGCCTCTATACCTATTTTTTAATATTATTAATAAATAATTAAATTTTAATTTTGCCTTCTTTAATTTTTTAAATAATATAAAATTCCTCTCAAATTTAAAATTTAATTTTTATACTAAGCCTTCTTTTTATTCACATGTCCATGGAAATTTTCCTTTATTTATTGTATTAATTTCATTTTTTATCCTTTAGTTTTTAAATTATATAAACACAGTCAAATTTCATTTTCAGTCTCTATTTAACGCTCAAATTTAATATTTAATATTTTTTATATTTTAATCTTTTTGCATAATTTAGCACCTCAATTTTAGTTTAAATATTTTTATTTTGATTAAAATATTGAGGTAAATTTTAATAATTATTAACATAGTTTAAAATTCAATGTTAAATTCAAATTCATTAAAATGTCATTTTTTGTCACATGATTATCAAATTAAGTATTTTTTTTAATTTTAAAATATCACATTAATAAATTTAACAAAAGATTTTTAATGATGTTAATACTTAAATATAAATTTTTAAATTAAAAAAAATAAAAACTAAATTTATAAAAATTAAAAATACACGAAAAGTACAAAAACTTAAAACTTTTAAATTGTATCCCTATAATTTAACACAACAATCTATATATATAAATGGAGGCTTCAGAGGACTTTACATGGGGCTCTCTCACCATTTTTATTTTATTTTATGAAAATGATTAAATTTCACCTTTGGTCCCTCTAATATTATATACCTATATATAAAAAACCTTAGGCTGACATGTGGCTCTCTCACCATGCTCCCTTTACACAAATCGTTAAATTTCACCTTTAGTCTCTCTAACATGCTTAAATTTGGAATTTTTAAATACTTTATTTTTTAAAATAATTTAATCTCTATATTTTTATAATGTTATTAATTAGTCTAAATAGTTAATATAATTAATTTTTTAGTTAAATTATTACGTGATAAAAGTATTAAAGATTAACACGTGACTTCCCATTTATTTTAGGTTTATATGAGTGCTTACCTTTTTTTTTTTAGTTTTAAAAAATGGTTAAATTTTAGTTTTGACTCCTTTATTATGTCTAAATTTAAGATTTAACTGCCACACTTTAATTTTTAATGTAATTCGGTCCTTATAGTTTTATAATGTTATTAATTAGTCCAAATAATTAATATCATCAATTTTTCGATTAAAACATTACGTGGTTATATCTAATTTGATACCCTAAGGGTGTTAGAGATGGATAAATAGCTTTTTATTTCTTTTAGGTTTACCTTGTTTCCTTTATTATTATTATTATTATTATTATTATTATTATTATTTCTATTTTAGCTTTTATACTATGCTGAAACTTGGGATTTAATCTATATATCTTATTTCTGACATAAATTGATCCTTTTACTTTTATAATGTTATTAGTTAGTCTAAATATTTAATATTATTAACTATTTCAATTAAAACGCTAATGTCAATTTTTCTTAGGAACACTATTCTAACAAAACAAAATCTATTTAAACATTTTCGATGTTATTTTTATTGTTACATGGTTATTGGGTGATTTTTTTTTTTGTAATTTCAAAATAAATGTCACACTAGCGAATTTAATATAAGAATTTTAATAGTGGTAACAATTGGACCTTAATTTTTAAATCCAAATAGTTAGGGGTGAGCAAAATCCGATTCGATTCGAAAAACTCGATAAAAAATTCAAATTTTGAATTAAATAGTTTGGGTTATTTGAGTTAATCAAGTTATTCGAATCAACTCGAATAAAAAAAATTAAGTTTTTTGGTTTAACTCGAACATGAATTACACAATTCGAGTTATCCACAAATCCGAATAAAAAAAGGCAAAACTACGTCGTTTTGATAAATGTTTACATTTTCTAAAGTTAAAAGTCAAAACTATTAAGGTAAAAGGCAAAATTACGTTGTTTTGATAAATATTTACTCATTAAGTTAAAATGTAAAACAATTATATTGTTTATGTAGTTAAATAATCTTGTATTTTGTCTACTAGTTAAATAATCGGTCCATGTAAACACAACATTGAGTTCAAATAATATGATTCGTTAACTCGACTCGACTTAACTCGAAATTTTTTCACTCGATTCGATTCGATTCGAAAAAAATTCAAATTGAGTTCGGTTGCTAAAATATGATTCGTCAACTCGACTAACTCGAATTTTTTTGACTCGATTCGACTCGACTCGATCGAATACTCACCCCTACAAATAGTAAATGGTCTAAATCCCTAAAAATAAAACTAGAGTATATTTTAACCTTTAAATTTGTACTTCATAATTTAACACAAAGATTATTATCTACCTAACTATATATAAAAGGAAGTTCCAAAATAGCCTCCTCATTTTTTTTATTTTCTTTTTTGCATTTTATAAGAAAATGGTAAATTTTCAATTCTAGTCCTTATGCTACACTCAAATTTTAGATTATATAATAACGGTCAAATTTTAATTTTGATCCCTATGTTACATTCAAATTTAAGATTCAATCTTTATACTTCAAATTTTGACATAATTTGGTACCTTAATTTTTTTTACAATGTCATTGATTAGCTTAATACTTTTTTTTATTAAAATGTTGATGTAACTTGTAGAGGCCCATTTTTGCCCGGGCCCATACAATAAAAACACAAAAAATAAAATGCCCAGTTTCTTTTAATTTATACAGTCCTTTTACAAAAACCCAAAAACAATAAACCAAAAGCCCAACACTTAAACCCATACAGACCTAACAGACCCTGACTGCCCTGACCCAAAACAGAAAATGGCCCAAAAGGGCCCAATGCCTAAACAGAAACCTAGGGTTTCTGGGAACCCTCGCGCCGCAAGCAGCAGGATCCCAACAGTCGCGCTGCAAGTCTCGCGCCCAGGCCAACAGTCGCGCCGCAGTCGATTCCCAGCATCGAGCCTTCGGTCGCACCATGATCTGCGCCCTAATCACGCCATCATCGCCCGAGATCTCCTCGCCCGACTTGCAAAAGGAAACAAATCACAGCAAAAAGGGTGAAACAGAGGCAAAAACAAAGATTTTTATTTCTTTTTTTTTCTTTCATTTTTCGGGTTATAAAAACCCTAGATCAAACTTGTAAAAGGGGAGGATAAAAAAAAAGATTCAAAAAGAAAAGCAAAAATAAAACATCGAAAGCAGTTTACAGAGGTGATCTTTCATTTTTTTTTTCTATTATTTCTCTCGATTTGTGTACATTTGCGTATGAAACAATATTAAAAAAGGAAAAGGCAAAGTTTTTTTTTTTACCTTTGGGCTACCGGAGGCGACGGCGCGTGGAGTATACGCGCGATTGGCTATCGTCGGAGTGAGGGGTCGGATTCAGGCCTTCGGCGGTGGAGGGAGAGAACATTCAGAGCTTTTTTTTTAAGTTTTTTTTTAGAAACTGTTTTAAAAATGTTTTTTAAACAAAATTTTTACTTTTATAATATAGAGAAAACGGTGCCGTTTTCACTTAACCTAATAAGTGCAAAACGACGTCGTTCGGGGCTAGGGGATCCGCGCGTTGACCCGAAAATTCGAGAGGATCCGCGTGTTTTGTTAAATGGTCTATTTCTCTTTTAGGTCCTTCCGCAATTTTACTAATTTTAATTCAGTCCAATTTACATTCTTAATTTTTATTAAATTAGTCCTAAACTTTACATTTTGTTCCAATTTAGTCCTCGGGCTTCTAAAGGTTTAAAATCTGAACGACACCGTTTTGAAAAAAGGATTAATTACCCAATAAATCCATGTGGTTTCTGGCGTGTTCTGATTCAATCTTTTTAATCTGTTTTAATTGCTGTTTAACCCCTGTTTCTTTATTTATTTTTAATTTTCTTATTTTATTTTATTTTAAATTATTTTAATTATTTCATCATATTAAATGTCCTATATTATTTTCCTATATTTATTAATTTACTAACAGTATAAAATTCACACATATATATATATATATTATACATATTATCTTTATATATTTTATTATTATTATTATATATTATTTTACTTGGTTTAATAATTTATATATTAATTTATAATTTATGTATTATTTATTATAATATATTTTTTAATTTGTATATTATATAGTATTATATTATATCATATATTATTTTAAAATTTTGTTTTATATAAAGTTTATTATATTATATAACTTATTTTATTTACATTATTTATTACATATATAATTTTTATGATTAGTATTGTGTATATATATGTTTTATTCAAAATTATTATATAATCCTTATATATATTATTATTATTAATTATTTTATATTATATTATTGTTATTTTTATATTATTATTACTTTATTATTTATATAGATATGGAATGTTAGTACATCATAATTGCTTTTGATATTTATGTTTGATAATGTATAAATGTGATATTACCTCATGAATCATTGTTTAAAATAAAATACAATTTTTACAAAATTATTGAATTTTATCAAAATGTTTTAAAATAATGCAATATTTTGTATTTAGAAATTCGGGAAATAGTGCCCTAACGTGCTGGGTTACGATTTTCCGTTTGGCTAAATAACTAAATATCTTTTTAACAAGTTTTGTAAATTATGACATGTTTTAGTTTCTCGGGAATTAAAAAATATCATGTCCTAACGTGCTAGATGTGATGTTTATATTCTTTCGGAACAAAGAAATCTCAAGTTCTAAATCAAAAAAACCTATTCTTAGGAATTCAAAACGTTGTGTCCTAATTTACTGGATATGATGTTTTGTGTCTCGAGATAGGGATTTTCTAAAATAAAGGCATGCCTAGTTTCGAAATCATGAGATGCTATATCCTAACTTACTGGGTATGGTGTTTTATTTCTTTGGGATAGGTAAGTCTAATTTTCTTTTGTTTTTCTTCAAATAAAAGAACCATTTTCTAAAATTTTTAAAGTTTCAACATTAGGACATGATATTATCGATTGGGTACCAATTTTTGGGCGTTATGAGGGTGCTAATCATTCCTCATACGTAATCGACTCCCGAACCCATTTTTCTTATTTTTCGTGGGCCAAAATAAGTATTTTAAAATAAACGATTTTCAAGGTGATCCAATCACACCTAAGTAAAAAAGGATTGGTGGCGACTCCATTTTCGTTTTAAAGTCGATCCCCATTTTTAAAATCAAAATTTAAAATGGTTTCGACATAACTTTTAAGAGTTATTAACACTATTAAAATTATTTATTAAATTCAAATCCATTACAATATTTTTTTATTGTTACATGGCTCCTGAATTATTATTTTTTTAATTTCAAAATGTTACATCAATGAATTTAACAAAAGAATTTAAAAAACTAACTTATTAAAAATAAAAATACTGATACTAAATTTCAAATATAAAAAATTACAGAAACTTTGAAGTATGTTTTAATATTCAAATATTTACTAACCAAAAAATTATTAATAAAGGATCAATGCCAGTAACACTTTAATGAAATGTCATAGGAATTAGTGTTCAAAAAAAATGTCTCAGGTATTGCCATTAAATTGGCATATATTGCTTGCGTGAAGTCTACGGTAAATCATTAAAATATAGAGACAGTATTAGCCTACTGGTACGCTGCGTTCTTAGCTGCAAATTTTCAGAATAATTGTCAAACAACAAGCACCCTTTTTCTGCTATAAATATGGAGCTTCACCTCCATGGTTTCAACACACAAACAACTCGGTCGTGTAATAAAGTAACCTAAGAACATGGCATTCAAGCCGAATATATCAGTTTCGTTCATCTGCTTGATGGTTTTGGTGTTAGCAACTGGTTCATATGGTGGCGGGATTTCCATCTACTGGGGCCAAAATGGTAATGAAGGCACCTTAGCGGAGACTTGTGCGACGGGGAATTATGAATATGTGAATATAGCCTTCTTGGCAACATTTGGTAATGGCCAAACTCCGATGATAAACCTTGCCGGTCATTGTGATCCTTATAGCAATGGTTGTACTGGGTTAAGCTCCGACATTAAATCGTGTCAAGCTAAAGGTGTCAAAGTGATTCTTTCGATAGGAGGAGGTGCTGGTAGTTACTCCCTTTCTTCGTCTGATGATGCTAGGCAAGTCGCGATGTATCTTTGGAACAATTTCTTGGGGGGAACGTCGTCGTCTCGACCGCTTGGACCTGCTGTTCTTGACGGGATCGACTTTGATATCGAGGGAGGAACAGGGGAACATTGGGACGATCTCGCGAAATACCTTTCGGGATATAGCAAGAAAGGCAAGAAAGTGTACTTAACCGCAGCTCCTCAATGCCCATTCCCTGATGCTTGGGTTGGAAATGCATTGAAAACGGGTCTCTTTGATTATGTTTGGGTCCAATTCTATAATAACCCTCCTTGCCAATACTCGTCGGCCGATATTGCCAACCTTGAAGATGCATGGAAACAATGGACTTCGGATATCCCAGCAACCAAGATTTTCCTTGGCTTACCGGCAGCTTCTGATGCAGCAGGCAGCGGTTTCATCCCCGTAAACGATCTCACATCCAAGCTCCTCCCTGCCATAAAGAATTCCTCGAAGTACGGCGGAGTTATGCTTTGGTCCAAGTATTATGATGATCAAAGTGGATATAGCTCTTCCATCAAGAGCCATGTCTGAGACCTATATATACTCAACTCTTATATATTACTCGTATTATAAATATATGGTCTACATTTATGAAACTATTTTCAGTTATGCTACCTAAAATTGCAGATTAAGATTCAGTTCATTACTTTTTCAATACTGCACATCATACGCTAGTACAAGGAGTATACCATTATAATGCATATTACACAAACAACAATCACCATTGATGTTGTATCATACCCAAGCTTCTCCACCTCTTCCTCTAGTATTTACAATCCCGAGATTCCGTGTCTTCTTCGTCGGCTTACTCAACTGGAATATTGGGTGCCTGCATAATCGCCTTACACCTTTTCTTAAACTTAGCCGGTGACCGTTATCATATCCACTTCTACATTCAGTTTCAACATTTCCCATTTCCCATTCATTTAGTATGTTGTTGCCTGAAATGGACTCAACTTCCTCGTCTCTGTTACTATCCTGAATGCTCCATTGTTTCTCTTCGGGGTCACTTTCGAGTCTACTCAATGTGGCAACCCTCAAGAACTTAGCAGTGGCAGGTTCCTTAGATGCACATGTATCGGTTATCCCAGTAGGACAATCTGAGCAAGATGGAAGCAACCTGTCCTTGGTAGCGGACTCATCCCTTTCTCGAATTGTCTTTAAGATCAATGTTTTGAGGAAGTTCATCACTTGCACGGCGTGAATCAATGCTGTCAAGGGATCGGCCATCTGCAGTAGGTAGATATATTCCTCTCATTCAGTTTTTTTTCCTAAAACTAGTGTTTCAAAACAGAATAAGGAGAAATCACTCATGGCGGATTCTCTCCGGTCCTAACCTTCCACTCTGCCACTCTGCCGAGTTGAGAGGCTAACAATACTATACTACCCCAAGGGACAGTAATGTTTACCCCAATGTCCACATGTTTAGGCCCTCCATTACTGTCCGAAACAGGGTAGCTGTGAAACACACAAGGTGAACTCAATTCACCAGGCCACTCGCCCCGGCGCAGTTGAGAACTAGCAAGACCCCTAAATGCAACAAAGAAAAGTACCTGAGTCATATTCGGTGCGAAAACCATCGCGATGTTGCGTGCATTCATTTTGTTGTATTCTTCATACTCCACAACATCTGCCATCAAATTGATAGCCCAATCAAGTAAAGTAGCTTCTGTTGAAGGAAGCAACTTCACAAGCTCAACGCAATCGTCTTCCGTGTTGCAATGCATCACCTGCTCCGGTGTAAGGCAATCGAGCACTCCACTAGGAAGTTCTCTAAACCAGGCCTACGAAACATTAATCCGAAACCAGATATGCCGTGAATCGCAAGGCACCAATTCAATCATCACCAAGGTCTAAAACCAGACATGCTTATATATATCTATACCTTTATCAAACCAGCTAAACAATGGACATCGATTCCGTGCGGTACGACACCTTTGTTTAACTTGTCTCGAACATACTCTTCTTGACTATTTTCGGCATTAATCCGAAATATTCCTTCTGCCTTCAAATGAAACACAATTAAAACACAATTTAGTCATTAAACCAACATAGGTTAAGACCAGGGATTTAAATAGCGGTCCGTTACCGGAATAGCGGCCGTTATATAGCGGTAGCAGCACCGTCCGAAACCGCTACTGCCGAAACCGCTATTTATGTTTTACAATAAGTTGTGTGGATTTTAAAAAAAATTCATGACTGCAATACCCACGGTGACTGCAATAGCATCCGTTTTGTCCGCAACCACGATAAACGCAATGCGACCGAAAATGCGCGACCGCAATTTAAATCCTTTAAGACTCTTACCTTAAGACCTCCTTCATCATAAAAACGACTCTGCATCATAAGAAGAATTGTTGGCAAACTATTCCCTTTATCATCATTAGAACACTGCATTGACTTAGGAGAAACCCCAAAAACACTTGCACTGTAAACATGCAATAAACAGAAACAGATCAATTGAGTTCTTAGAATCCATAACGAGAACTTTCATGGATCCAAGGCTTAGAAGAAACAAACCTGGCACTAGGAACCTTTGAGGGAACATCAGGTTGGAGTTCAGTAGGTAAGCCGAGGAAGCCATTAAAGCAGTCGAAAGTAACATGAGAGACATGCTTGACATCAGTTGGTAAGCTAATATCCATGGAAGATATGTCGTCGGTGTCCACACTGCAAGTGACTAATGACTTCCTTAACAACGCTGCTAATATATCCATAAACGGGAATTGGTTGTTGTCTCGTCGTCCTCCATTACTACAACCAAATCTCGATTTCGAGCTTATCAATGGCGTCGTAGCAATAGGGTTCATCCCATCTTCTGCAAAATCTTCTTCTTCTTCATGGTCGTCATTGGTCTTGGTTTGGTGAAAGAATGGACTCGGAGCAGCATGCTTTAACTCACTGAGTCCGAGCAGTCCACAAGATTTGGATCGAAACAACCCAGCCATCGTTCTCTCTCATCCGAAATCTTACGTTAAAATATGTATTATATATGAGAAAATGAAAATAACAGCTCTTATTAATTATAAAAATGCATTAAAATTCAACTTAAATTAGAGTGTACATGTACATATATATTATATACATATATATACACTTCTTGTCCCCCACAGTACAGTCACATGGGCACATGGCAAGGTTTCTTTTTTGTCTCAAATCTGAAGCTTTTATGGGTGCTTTCTGCCCTACTAATAAGCTGTCATTGCAGAAAGACAGTTTCAAGAGTATCACTAAAAAAATATATTTGAAAAAAAATAGCCTTTTTTGTAATATATACACATAAGGTCTCATTAAACATCTCTTCTTTAGGCTAAATTATGTTATTTGTCGAAACCATTTTTTTGAAAAAAATAAAGTTAACTTTAAAAATGAAAATGGAATCGCCACCAATCTTTTTTTTGAGGTGTGATCAGATCACCTTGAGATTGATCATTAAAACATTTTGATTTATTAAAAAAATGATTTTGGCCTACAAAATTTGAGAAAACGGGTTCGGGAGTCGGTTACGCACGAGAAAGTATTAGCACCCTCGTAACGCCCAAAATTGGTATCTAATTGATTAATTAACGTCTTAATGTCGAAAATTTGAAAAGATTTTAAATACGATCCTCTTTGTTTAAAAGAAAACTTGAATAAATTAAATTGGATGCTAAGAACCTCTTATTTCGAAGAAGTAAAATGTCACGCCCAATGAGTTAGGATACGATATTTCAAATCCTCGAAACTAAGCTCTTCTTTTGACTTTTAAAACTCATGCATTTAAGTTTAAGAAGGATATTCGGTTATTTGGGTCAAATGAAAAATCCGAACCCAGTAAGTTAAGACACAATTTCTCAAAATTCCAAATACAGAATATTGTCTTTATTTTTAGAAATCCTTACCTCGAGATAACAAAATATCACATCCAGTGAGTTAGGACACAACATTATTGAATTCTCGAGAATAAGCTTTTATTTAACTTATACGCTTTGATTTAAAAAAGATAATTGGTTCTTTAGGCTTGACGAGAAAAATCGAAGCCTAGTAAGTTAGGGTACGATTTCTCGAATCTCGGATTACAAAAAATTGCTTAATAAAAAAATTTATGTATCAGACAAAGATTAATGTAACACGATTTTATAGTAAAATGTAAAAAAATGAATTACGAGACTAATATGCATAACAGACTAATAATAAATGTATTAATGTAAATGACAATAGTAAGAGCAAAAATAAAAATAAGATAAATGATAAAAAAATAAAATAAATAAATAAATAAAAAACAAACCAATTATACAAAAACGTAATGAGTAATTAAATAAATAAAAACTAAAAAAAAAATAATTATAAATTTAATAGTGAACAAATAAATAAATAAATGAATAATAAAACAGTTTAAATAATAATAATGATGATGGTAATAGTAATAAATAAATACTAGTAATAATAATAGTATTAGTAATAGTAATAATAATAACAGTAATAATAATAATATTAATAATAATATTTAGGTAAATAAATATTAAAAGAAATAATAACAAAGACTAAATTGAACTTAAAACAAACATTTAGGGCAAATCTAAAAAAAAATAAAAAGAAAAGGACTAAAATGTCAAGCGTGAAAACACGCGAGGACCAAATGGAAAAAAATCCCAATCCCTGGACACGTGTCCACTTCCAGCGCATCAATGGGCCAGGGACTAAATTGAAACAAGTAACAAATTATGCGGTCAAATTTAAAAAAATAAGAAAAGATAGCAAAATAACTAAATTAAAACCAATTAAAAAAGCGGAAGGACCGAAAGGGTAAATAACTCATTTAACGAAAACACGCGGATCCCCCTTGGAACGGGTCAGGACGCGAGCAGGTTGGCCTAAACGGCGCCGTTTTGGCACCTGGAACCCCTTCCCAAAACGACGTCGCACGGGCTATGCTATAAATGTTAAAAATTTGACAAAAAAATCACTTTTCCAGCTTTAAAAAAAAACAGATTCCTTTTCTCTTCTTCTCTCTGGGCACTAACCCAGAATCCGGCAAGGATGCCGGCGGGCTCGCGCGGTGGCTCCTCCGTAGCTCCGCCGCAGCTCTGCCGTGCCGGAATCAAGAGAAGCGTTTTAAAATTCCCCTTTTTTAGAAAAGTTTCCTTTTTAAAAAAAAAAACCCGATTTGGGTGTTTTTCGAGTCAAAAATAGCGAAAATGAAAAGAGGAAAAAATGCCTTTCAGCCTCCCTACTCTTTTTTGGACGAAGCCCGAACGAAACCCTAAAAGGGCTTCCATGGCATCGGCAAACGGAGGAGACCCCCGATGGTGGCGCAACACCAAGGAACAGGTAATATTTTTACCCTATTGTTTATTAATCTCCAAAAAACAAGAAAGAAGCAAAAAAGAAAAAGAAAAAAGGATCACATTTAATATTCAAACCGTTTTCTATTCTGCTTTTTTTGGTTGCTTTGTATTGATTCCGTAGAAAAAAAATACAATGGTTTTCTTCGGTTTTTATAGCCGAAAATATAAAAAAAATACAATATGTTTTCGTTATTTGCTGTTGTTGTTAGTCCTTTGCAGTCAGTATGACGTGGAATGGGCAGGTGCGAGGACAACAGTATATGACGTGGGCGTGGCAGATGTCTGCGAGCGCGCGGACGCCGAGATCTGTCTAAGGTTTTTTGTTTGGTTTTAAGTTTCGGGCTGATTTGGGCTTTAGGGTTTTTGTTATTGGGTTTGGGTCATTTGGAATTGTAATTGGGTTTGATGTAATTTGGGCTAATCAGGCCCTGATATTTGTAAAAAAATGGACTGTAAATTTTTTTGACTTTTATTGATTTGGTTTTATTTTATAATCTGGCCCAGGCCAAAATTGGCCTATTACAGCTGCCCCTCTTTGCTCATTGTCGTGTAACGGGAACGGAGCAAAGACCTTAAAAGGGTCAATTTTGCCTGGTCTTACCGAATCTTGACTTCTTTGGTGCTTCTCTTCCTCAAGTAGCCTCATTCCATCCACTGCATCTTCAGGGGCATAGGAATTGGTGCTTCGATCCGCTCCAATGTAATTTCAGGGAGAAGTGATTTGTAACTTCGATCTACTCCGCTGGAACTTTAAGGAGATAAGAATAGATAATTTCAACCTGCTCCACTGCAACTTCAGGAAGATATGGTTTGTGTATTTTCTGCTCCACTGCAACTTCGGGGAGATAAGGCTCGTAACTTGCAGCTTCAATCTGTTCTACTGCAACTTCAGGGGAATGAGATTCGCTATCTTCGGTCTGCTCTACTGTAATTTCAGGGATATAAGACTGGTGGCTTCAATCTGCTCCACTGCAACTTCAGGGAGATAAGATTCACTGCAATAGATTTGATCCGACCTACTGCAACTTCAGAAGTATTGGACTTGTAACTCGTAGCTTTAATCTGTTCCACTGCAACTTTAGGGGAATAAAATTCGCTATCTTCAACTTGCTCCACTGCAACTTTAGGGAGATAAGACTCGCCATGGTAGATTTGATCCGACCTACTGCAGTGGATTCACCAATCTTGCTACACCGTTTTCTAGAGGACATAACCTGTAGAATCGATTTTATGGACCTATGCTTATGCATAATGATTAGGATGCAATGATCAGAATGAATCGAATGCTCCTAACTAGATGTGTTATGGATGATATTTTCATGAATGCAGAATGTCATGAGAATGATCCCTTTTTTAATGTCTGGGTTGTCATTGCTCGTTGTTCTTCAAGGTTGTATCACTGACGTAATATCCTGTCTTCTTGTTCAGCCGATATTTTTGACAGAAAATCCGAAGAAATAGTCACTAATTAGAGTTTTTTTCTCAAATATTTCCAACCCTTAGGCTTGGTGAGCTCTAAATAATAGTCCTGTTTCAGGTTCTCGTACTATTTAGAAACTTCCAGAGTAATATGCAAAAATCCTTTTGTGAAAGTATTTTTAGTCCATTAATCGTTACTTCAATGCAAAATGCTTGAAAATGATCATAATGATGGACAAAAATGAACTTTATCAGGAAAAAAAGCTGAAAAGAATGGGTTAGTTAAAGAAAGCAAACATTGCTGGAATACAAAATAGTGAGGGGAAAAATAGGTGTCCCAGATATCGCAGCCTGAGCTTCTCTGTATGAACTTCCTGAAGACCATTTTAAGCTCAATATGTGTTTAGGAGATTTAGATTACTTTGTCAATGCTTCAAGATGTTGCATACCCTCTCTTCGTTAATTCGGGTATAGCAAGATCACCGCATGCCTCATCTTTGATCACAATTTGAGCCGCCCTTTTCGGGTTTTTGACTCAAAACCCCTTTGGTCTCAAGGCGCCCTTTGCGGGTTTTCACCTTGGCCTCTCCGATTATTTTTTTTAAAAAAAAGAAGGTCTCAAAGCGCCCTTTGCGGGTTTTCACTTTGGCCTATTTTCTTCTTTAAGTATAGTACTTCTTGACTGAATCCGAATTTACAGGATTGGACAAGTTTTTCCCATCCATTTCGGTTAAAATCAGTGCTCCTCCGGAGAAAGCCTTTTTTACCACATAAGGTCCTTCCCAATTTGGCATCCATTTCCTTCTGAAATCCCTTTGTATGGGAGGATCTTTTTCAACACCAAGTACCCTTCGTGAAATTCTCTTGGGCGAACCTTTTTGTCATAAGCTCGCATCATTTGTTTTTGGTACATCTGACCCTGACGAATAGCCCTTAGCCTCTTTTCCTCAATCAAGTTCAACTGATCATAACGAGACTGGATCCATTCTGCTTCATCTAACTTTAGCTCTGACAAAACTCGAAGGGAAGGTATCTCTACTTCAATGGGTAAAACCGCCTCTATTCCATAAACCAATGAGAAAGGTGTTGCCCCGGTGGAAGTTCTGATAGACGTTCGATAAGCATAGAAAGAAAATGGTAACTTCTCATGCCAACCTTTATAAGTTTCAGTCATTTTCCCCACGATCTTCTTAATGTTTTTATTGGCTGCTTCCACTGCACCATTCATTTTTGGACGATCTGATGATGAATTGTGGTGTGATTTCCGATTTTGAATTGACCTCGCACTCCGCTATCGTGCTGTTGTTCAAGTTTAATGCATTGTCAGATATGATCTTCTCAGGCATTCCATATCGACATATGATTTCTTTTTTTAGGAATCTGCTGACTGCCGACTTAGTAACACTGGCATATGGAGCAGCCTCTACCCACTTGGTGAAATAGTCGATGACTACAAAGATGAATCGATGCCCATTTGAAGCTTTTGGTGAGATCGGCCCGATGACATCCATGCCCCACATAGAGAAAGGCCATGGGGAAGTCATAACATGCAAAGGCGAATGAGGTACATGAATTTTGTCTCCATAAATTTGGCATTTGTGACATCTCTTAGCATAATTGATGCAGTCTCCCTCCATGGTAGACCAATAGTACCTGAATCTCATAATTTGTCTAGCCATTGTGAAACCATTAGCATGTGTTCCACAAACACCCTCGTGGACTTCTTCCAGAATTTTCTTAGCTTCAACAGCATCCACACATCTCAATAGTACCTGATCCTTTCTTCTTTTATACAGGATCTCCCCGTCTAAGACATAGTCACAGGCTAGTCTTCTCAATGCCCTTTTATCATTCTCGGTTGCCTGATCAGGGTATTCACGATTTCTCACGTATCGTAATATATCGTGGTACTAGGGGTGATCATCTCTTTCTTCTTCCTCCACGTTGTAACAATGAGCTGGGGCCTCGTAAATACTCATTTGAATGGGTTTTATATCCTCTTGTTTGCTCACTTTGATCATGGAAGCCAAAGTAGCTAAAGCATCTGCCATCTGGTTTTCGTCTCACGGGAGATAATTGAAAGTAATATGATCGTGTCTGACAGTTTTAATATTTATATAATGAATGATCGAGCCTAGAAACTAACTATCACCACGATTGAGGCAAGCGCACCTATCGAACAGTAGTATAGCTTAGTGGCAAGACCGAAATGTCGAACCCAAAGAAACCAAGAGTACTAGTAGTTACTATCTTTTTATTATTTAGCCTAAGTATTAAGAGAATTTATGTTTATCTAACTAATTACTAAACTAAGGATGCTAAGACAAAGAGAGTGAATTGGGAAAATACTTTTGGGAAAAACCAGTTGATTAAGACAATACCCGAGGAAGAATCCACCTAGACTTTACTTGTTATTCAACTCTGAACCAGACGATTTATTCACTTGACTTGATCCGTAGGATTCCCTAGTTTATATTAATACCTCTTTCGAGGCTACTAACGTCTAACTCTAGGTTGATTAATTGAAATCTCTTTCTAATTAAAACCACTAGTGTTGCATTAACTCAATGTATGGACTCCCATATTAGGTTTGACCCTAATCCGGCAGATTTTTGTCATCCTATCTCTAGGGTTGCGATCAACTCCGCTTAATTATGCTAGATCTACTCTTAAACAGGGACTTTTGCTCCACTGCCTAAGTATATCAATACTTGAATCAATATCCTGAAATATTAAAACAAGAATTAAGAACACATAATTAAGAACAAATCAAGTATTTATCATATAGTTCAGAAAACAATAACAAGATCCGTCTTAGGTTCATCCCCCTCAGGTATTTGAGGGGTTTAGTTCATAATTATAAAAGAATACATCTCAGAAGAAAGTAAATAACAAAACATAAGAAAAACCCTAAAACCCCTTGAAGGAAATTTGAAGGTAAGATCTTCCGTCTTGAATGTGATTCAGGCTTCTAAGATGGATCAACTGGCTTTCTTGGAGTAATTCCCTGAGTTCAGCCCTCTCTAGCTTCGCCCCTGACCAAAGACGCTTTTTAGGTTATACTTAGGGCGTTTATATAGGCTTCAGAATGTCTTTCTTGGCCCACAAGTATCCTATTCCGAATGAAACTCATCTTGGCTAGAGCAGGGACACGCCTATGTGCAACGCCCGTGGTCGACTCTCTTAGCCCTAGTCGATCCTGTTTGCCACACCTGGCCATGTACGATGTTCTAGGCTGTGTCTTGGTTGTTACTCGAAACGCACAGCCGTGGGTAATAATCCAGGCCGTGTGAGTCTCTAAGGTAAGCCCATTTGCTCTGTTTTCGGCCTGTTTCTCATTCTTTTCATCCTCCGATGCTTTCCTAAGTATAAAACATGAAATTAAAGGATTAGGAGCATCAAATTCCACAATTTAAAAGTATGCCAAATGTGGGATTAAAATATGTATATATTACGGTTTATCAAATACCCCCACACTTAAGCATTTGCTTGTCCTCAAGCAAAATTCTCAACTCACAATTAAAATTAACTCCCCTCAATTCATAACCTTCATCAATAATGTTTCATCATAATTCATAGGTAATTCATACATTGATAATTTAACCAGAAGGTTCCTAAAGATTCAAACAATCAAAGTCATAGTTTTTATAGTACGAAAAATAGGTGTTTCCCCTTACCTAAATAATCACCTTTAATTCAAAATCAACAAAAATTGACATCCTCACTAAGGGTTCACTCAAATCACTCAAGGTGTTTAAGGTTCAAAAATAAGCACTCAAGAGTCAAACATGAAAAGTTAATCCCATAGGCTTGCATGAAAATCAAATCTCCACCACTGTAAAATGATATGATACACAAATCAAAAGGTTTTTAAAAAGGGTTGTAACGGGGCTTGGGTTAAATGTGTGGATAAAGGCTGAATTAGAGGGTTAGTATCGAGACTGAATTGATAAATTACCTAACTAGAAAAAGAACTAAAACTTAAATAATTACATCAATTAATAATTCATCACTAATAACACGAGCTTCTTCTCAAAATGTAAAATTAACTGCTTAAGCTCCAATAACACGGAAGTAATAATGAATAGATTCCCAGATTTTTTTTTAAAGAACAAATCAAGTACAATAATAATAAGATAGAATTTAACAACTGAAATAAAGAAAATAGTTAAGTAACCGATCAAATCAAATCTCGATATAAGGGTAGTCAAGAGAAATGGTGATAACAAATACAAAGTGGGTTTTGGGTTAATATTAATGGGTGAGTCAAGAAATGGTTTGTTAGTCTCAAAGGGGTTCACTAGGGGTTAATTATGAAGGTAGGCTTTTTATGGAGTAAGTGGGTTAAAATCTAAGTGCCTTTATCATCTCAGTATATCAAATCAAAGGTGTGGTCTCGACATGTATAATCGAAGCAAGTTCTAGAATAACAAATCAATGTTGACACACTCATAATCAATAAAGTGAGCAAAAAAGAATGTATGCTCTAAAAGGCGAAGGATCTCACAAAAATTATGGGTTTTTGATGTCATCCTTGTAAATTTCAAACTTCAAGTAATACTTAGATTTAGGTAGACAACCTAACAAATTTTTAATTCTGAAAATCGACTCAT
This sequence comes from Gossypium sturtianum, assembly GCA_025698515.1. Taxonomy (NCBI): domain Eukaryota; kingdom Viridiplantae; phylum Streptophyta; class Magnoliopsida; order Malvales; family Malvaceae; genus Gossypium; species Gossypium sturtianum. The sequence continues at coordinate 36,953,468 of CM046954.1, forward strand.
CATGCTTAATTCTCTGGTATCCTAAAGTTTAAATCATCACTGCATAATTACCTATGACTTAATCCAAAACATATTAATGGAAATCATAAATCAAAAGAAATTTCATTCTAACAGTGATATGAGAAAATTACTTAAGAATAAGACATAATTCAGGGATTTTCAAATAATCGTAGTTAACCCCACACTTAAGATGTACATTGTCCTCAATGTACAAAGATAGATAATAGCAATATAGTAATAAAATCATAAGATAGCGAGAGAAGTGAAACTTCCTGAATTTTGGATGGTGTCAATGAAAAGAAACGGTAAAGTTGGAGAGAGGTGAAGGTGGGGAGGATACTCCGGTGGTGGTGTGGTCGTTCGTTAACAGCCCCTTGAACCTAAATTAAAGAAATCAAAATATAAAAATATAAATTAAAGATGAGAAAGATAAAATAAAAGAAATTAAAAATGAAAATAAAAGAAAAAGAAAAAAAATAAATGGGCTCAAGGGTCCCACGGGCGTGTCGCACGCCCGTGTAGATTTCTCAGTTTCAACCACGGCCGAATCGCACGGCCGTGGCGTTTTATCGCAGCCCATGTTTTGGGATCGGTTTTGTCCTGTTTCCACATGGCCACGACCATGCCCGTGTGCAAGGTCGTGTGGGTAAGGAAAACTGCGCCTAAAAATTTGGTTAGTTTTTAGTTAGGTGCTAAAAATCGAAAATATGAAAATTAATGGGGTTAGTGCTCGGGTTGCCTCCCGAGAAGCGCTCGTTTAAAGTCTTGAGCTAGACTTACCTGTTATTTGCATAATGGTTGTTTGAGGAACATATTACAGGGCATGACATAAATAATTGCCCCTAATTCAGCCAAAGCATGGTTAACATTTAAACTACCAATTAAACAAGGAATAGTAAAACTCCCTGGATCTTTCAATTTTGTTGGTAGCTTATTTTGGAGAATAGCTGAGCATTCCTCGTTAATTTCCACTTTTGATAGCTCTTCAAACTTCCTTTTATTTGTTAAAATCTCTTTTAAGAATTTTGCGTACGTAGGCATCTGCGAAATAGCTTTAACAAAAGGTACGTTAATATGTAATTGTTTAAAGAGTTCGAGAAACTTACCGAATTGTGCGTCCATGCGATCTTTTTTCAACTTTGCTGGATATGGGATCGGTGGGTTATACTCTTTAGGTTCCGGTATTACATTCTCATTTACTTCCTCACCTTTTTCCTTATTAATTTCGGTGGCATCTTCTTTTCAACTTCAACCAACCCTTTCCACTCCTTAGTGTAGCTTGCGCTTCACATGTTCTTTTGGGTTGGTGTTACTATGTAAGTTACCTGGTTGCCTTTCGGAAACTATCTTGACTAATTGTCCAATTTGATTCTCAATCCTTTGAATCAATTCTTGTTGAGTTTTCAACGCCATTTTGGTGTTTTGGAAGTGTGTTTCTGACACCGAGATAAATTTCGTTAGCATCTCCTCAAGGTTCGGCTTCTTTTCCCGCTGGTAAGGTGGTTGTTGAAAACCGGAGGAAGTTGCGGTCTTTGATTACCTTGACCACCCCACGAGAAATTAGGATGGTACCTCCAACCTGCATTATAAGTGTTACTATAAAGATTATTTTGAGGTCTAGAATAGTTACCCATATAGTTGACTTGTTGTTCTCTCGTGCTAGGGTTGTAGGATAGATATTCGTGTTGTTTACCCTCCTCCATTTGTATCGTGGTCAGACACGGATGTACTGCCAAGCAGAGAACCATACAAACCATCAATTTTTTTATTTAAAAGCTCTACCTGGTTAGATAACATGGTGACCGCGTCAAGGTTGAAAACACCGGCTGCTTTATTAGGCTTTGTCCTCATGACTTGCCACTGATAATTATTCAGTGACATCTCTTCGGCTTGAGCGGTATGTTCTATTTCACTATCAAAAATCAAGGGTCCTGACAGGTTTCTTCTAGTCATAAACTAGAGATACCTATCAGAGAAAAATTAGCAAAGTTAAAAATAAAAATATAAAAATGGCTAAAGTAATAAAAATTTAGCGTGCCTAATATCTTCATCCCTGGCAACGGCGCCAAAAACTTGATCGTGTCTGAGAGTTTTAATATTTATATAATGAATGATCGAGCCTAGAAACTAATTATCACCACGATTGAGGCAAGCGCACCTATCGAACAGTAGTATAGCTTAGTGGCAAGATCGGAATGTCGAACCCAAAGGAACCAAGAGTACTAGTAGTTACTATCTTTTTTATTATTTAGCCTAAGTATTAAGAGAATTGATGTTTATCTAACTAATTACTAAACTAAGGATGCTAAGACAAAGAGAGTGAATTGGGAAAATACTTTTGGAAAAAACCAGTTGATTAAGACAATACCCGAGGAAGAATCCACCTAGACTTCACTTGTTATTCAACTCTGAACCAGACGATTTATTCACTTGACTTGATCCGTAGGATTCCCTAATTTATATTAATACCTCTTTCGAGGCTACTAACGTCTAACCCTAGGTTGATTAATTGAAAACTCTTTCTAATTAAAACCCCTAGTGTTGCATTAACTCGATCTATGGACTCCCATATTAGGTTTGACCCTAATCCGGCAGATTTTTGTCATCCTATCTCTAGGGTTGCGATCAACTCCGCTTAATTATGCTAGATCTACTCTTAAATAGGGACTTTTGCTCCATTGCCTAAGCATATCAATACTTGAATCAATATCCTGAAATATTAAAACAAGAATTAAGAACACATAATTAAGAACAAATCAAATATTTATCATATAGTTCAGAAAACAATAACAAGATCCGTCTTAGGTTTCATCCCCCTCAGGTATTTGAGGGGTTTAGTTCATAATTATAAAAGAATACATCTCAGAAGAAAGTAAATAACAAAACATAAGAAAAACCCTAAAACCCCCTGAAGGAAATTTGAAGGTAAGATCTTCCGTCTTGAATGTGATTCAGGCTTCTGAGATGGATCAACTGGCTTTCTTGGAGTAATTCGAGTTCACCCTCTCGGCAAGCCGCCACGACCAAAGACGCTTTTTAGGTTATACTTAGGGCGTTTATATAGGCTTCGGAATGTCTTTCTTGGCCCACAAGTATCCTATTCCGAATGAAACTCATCTTGGCTATAGCAGGGACACGCCTGTGTGCAACGCCCGTGGTCGACTGTCTTAGCTGTGGTCGATCCTGTTTGCCACACCTGGCTGTGTATGATGTTCTAGGCCGTGTCTTAGTTGTTACTCGAAACGCACGGCCGTGGGTAATAGTCCAGGCCGTGTGAGTCTCTAAGGTAAGCCCATTTGCTCTGTTTTCGGCCCGTTTCTCATTCTTTTCATCCTTCGATGCTTTCCTAAGTATAAAACATGAAATTAAAGGATTAGGAGCATCAAATTCCACAATTCAAGGGATAAATCATCCAAAAGTATGCCAAATGTGGGATTAAAATATGTATATATTACGGTTTATCATAATATCATCAAACTCCCCAATTAACCCCAGAACTATCCTTTGATAATTGATCAATTTGGGGTCTCTCGTCTCCCATTCACCTTTCAGTTAGTAGATCACCAATGCAGAATCTCCATATACTTCCAGCACTCTAATTTTGCATTCTATGGCTACACAGAGTCCCATGGTACATGCTTCATACTCTTCCATATTATTTGTACAATCAAAATCCAATTTGCATGTGAATGGATAATGATCTCCATTTGGGGATACCAAGACTGCCCCAATTCCATTACCTACAGCATTTGATGCTCCGTCGAAGTTCAATTTCCAAAGGTGATCTTTTGTAGCATCTTCTTCAGTAGCTATCACATACATTAGTTCTTCAATGGGAAAGTCAAAGTTCAGAGGCTCATAATCTTCTAGAGCTTTGCTGGCCAGAAAATCTGCTACTGCGCTTCCTTTCACGGCTTTTTGGCTCACATAAACTATGTCAAATTTAGAGAGCAGAATTTGCCATCTAGCCATCCTTCCATTCAAAGCAGTTGACTCCATCATATATTTTAAAGGATCCAACTTCGAAATTAGCTAGGTCGTATGGTACAGCATGTATTGCCTCAACCTTCGAGTTGTCCAAATCAAGGCACAACACAATTTCTCAATTGGCGAATATCTCATTTCACACTCAGTGAATTTCTTACTGAGGTAGTATATCGCCTTTTCTCTTCTTTCCGAATTATCGTGTTGACCAAAGACACATCCCATAGAGTTATTAAACATCACAAAATACAAGATTAATGGCCTATCTCGGGCATAGAGGTGACAATACTTGGAGGACCCGACAAAGTACTGATTTAACCTTATCAAAAGCTTCTGGCATTCATCATCCCACACGCCTGGATTGTGTTTCTTAAGAAGACGAAATATGGGATCACATTTCTCAGTTAATTGTGAAATGAATCGAGCAATGTAATTTAGCTTTCCAAGGAAACCTTGAACTTCTTTTTGAGTGCGCGGCGGAGGCAATTCTTGTATAGCCCGGACCTTGTCTGAGTCAATCTCAATTCCCCTATCGCTGACTACGAAGCCCAACAATTTTCCCGATCTAGCTCCAAAAGTACATTTTGTTGGATTGAGCTTTAATTGAAATTTCCTCAGTCTCAAGAATAACTTCCTCAAAACTTAGATATGTTCGATTTCTGTTCGGGACTTTGCAATCATATCATCGACATAAACGTCGATTTTTTTGTACATCATATCATGGAACAAGGTCACCATGGCCCTTTGATATGTCGCTCCTGCATTTTTCAACCCAAACGGCATCACCTTATAATAAAATGTGCCCCACAAGGTTATGAATGTAGTCTTTTCCATGTCTTCAGGATGCATTTTTATCTGATTGTATCCCGAGAAGCCATCCATGAAGGAAAACAGCGAATAGCCTGCCGTATTATCTACTAGAGTATCAATATAAGGCAAGGGGAAATTATCTTTCGGGCTGGCCTTATTTAAGTTTCTATAATCTAAACACATTCGCACATTCCCATATTTCTTAGGGACAGGCACAATGTTGGCTACCCATTCTGAGTATTTGACCTCCTGCAAGAATCCGGAATCGAACTGCATTTTGACTTCTTCTTTTATTTTTAGCACAATGTCAGGCCTCATTCTCCGGAGCTTCTGCTGAACTAGCCTGTAATCCTCTTTTATGGGAAGGCGGTGTACAACAATGTCAGTGCTTAACCCGGGTATATCTTGGTATGACCACGCAAAGACATCTTTGAATTCTTGAATTAACTCTACGAGGTCTCGCTTTGTTTCTTCGGTTATGCACGTTCCAATTTTCACTACCTTTCCTTCTTCCAAGGTCATAATCTTTATTGTCTCTTTATGAGGTAGAATTTGTTTTTCTTCTTGTTCTACAATTCTTAACAAGTTCGGAGTTAAGTCACAGTCTATGTCATCTTCAAAGTCCTAGGACCCCTCTAAACACATGTCTTGCTCAAAAGGAGGTTCTGATTCTTTAGCAGCGTTACTCATGTCGTTGATATCCGAGAACCTGTTGTAGGTACAAAGGAATATACAAAAAACAAATGAATTTAAGAATAATTATTTGTATGGTAAGATTATGAAAGAATGATTTGGAAAAAAGGTCCAAGGCATGAAAGAATCTAACATAATTACTTATATAGAAAGAATGAAAGAATCTAAAAGAATAAAAGAATATTTACTCAAAATGATATCAAATATGTATTTCATAATGATGTTTGGACATAAGCCTATTTCACAAAGGAATTCTTATTGCTTCTAGGCTTAAAGCAACAAGTGTGTTTTGAACATTACTCTGAGTAAGCTTTAAAAACTACAGGAATTTCTTCTGCAGTCCAATTGTTCAGAACACTCCCAGGTTCATAAGGGCGGATATCTGACAAGGTCCCTCCTTCAGTTGTTTCTTCATATATGGCATTGATGTGAACATTTCCCAACATTTCTTTAACACTTTCTTTCCTTGGCGCCCTTCGCTCGGGATAAATAATCCCTCTCGATACGAAAGTTTTGGATATGTGGGGGAATATCATTGGTTCCCATTTGATTTCTTCCCCACTCACGCGTGCCCTTCTTCTTTTTTGCCTCTTTTCCAGTTCCTTCCTTCTTTGTCTCGCATCTGGCTTGTACTCTAAGCCAAAGCGGTCATGCTTGTCCTTCGGTATTAGAGCCTCAACTCTTCTCTGAAGATGTCTTCCTAGTCTTTTTCCCGGTAAAGCTCCCTTTCCTACCATCAGCTATAGTCCCATCCTGGTAGCCTTGGATATTTTTGGCACAGGAATCCTGTTCCCCTCAGTAATGAATGTTGCATTCACAAACTCTAAAGAACGGAAAGAACATTTAATTGCCTCATCATTTGTCTCCAAGTACAGCGCATCACTGGTTACGGCCGCGATAATATCTTCTTCGGCATTTATCGTCACTAGCCGACCTTCTGATACTAGCTTTAACTTCTGATGTAGTGACGAAGGCACTGCCCCTGCCGAATGTATCCAAGGTCTTCCCAATAAGCAATTGTAGGAGCGCTTGATATCCATTACTAGGAAGTACACCTCATAGGTAGTTGGGCCAATCAACAGAGGTATTTTGATTCTTCCCATGACCCTCATTTCTATGCCATCAAACGCCCTTACTATATTCTGGCATACCTTCATGTGTGAGCTATCCACAGGTAACCTATTAAGTGTGGATAGGGGCAATACATTCAGTGCCGATCCATTGTTGATCAGAACCCCTGGCAATGTGTACCCTTTGCATCTGGTAGTAATGTACAGAGCTTTAGTGGATCGCATACCCCCTGGTGGTATTTCATCATCGTTGAAGAAGATGAAGTTATCAGCACTTATGTTATTAACCAGCCAATCCAGTTTATTGACAGCGATATCATTGGCCACGACGTCTCGCTTAGCACTTTCATCAATGCACTTGTACCTCACGAACTTAAGAGTAAAACTAGTCTGTATATGCGAGTGGTTGTTTATGCAACCTGTTCCACAACACTATACTCATTGTGCTTCAAAAACTTTCAGAATTCCTTAGCGTCCTCCTCTTTTCTCGGCTCACTAACAAAGTGGCTCAGTCCGATTACTTTTTCCTTCTTTTGCTCCACCGTTAGGGTCTTTCCTTTTATGGGTTCTACTCGGGCATTTATCAAATCATAACGCCTTCCACTACGCGTATGAGAACCTACATCTTGATCCTCTTTTGAAGCGTTGGCTGAGTCCTCCTTTCCCGGGATTGTCACGTTATCCATTGTCGATCAGAACCCCTGGCAATGTGTACCCTTTGCATCTGGTAGTAATGTACAGAGCTTTAGTGGATCCCATACCCCCTGGTGGTATTTCATCATCGTTGAAGAAGATGAAGTTATCAGCACTTATGTTATTAACCAGCCAATCCAGTTTATTGACAGCGATATCATTGGCCACGTACGTCTCGTTTAGCACTTTCATCAATGCACTTCGGTGTACCTCTGAACTCAAGAGTAAAACTAGTACAGATATGCGAGCTGGTTGTTTATGCAACTGTTCCACAACACTATACTCGCTGTGCTTCAAAAACTTCAGGAATTCCTTAGCGTCCTCCTCTTTTACTGGCTCACTAACAGGCGGCTCAGGTCTGATTGCTTTTTCCTTCTTTTGCTCCACCGTTAGGGTCTTTCCTTTTACGGGTTCTACTCGGGCATTTATCAAATCATAACGCCTTCTACTACGCGTATGAGAACCTACATCTTGATCCTCTTTTGAAGCGTTGGCTGAGTCCTCCTTTCCCGGGATTGTCACGTTATCCATTGTCGATCAGAACCCCTGGCAATGTGTACCCTTTGCATCTGGTAGTAATGTACAGAGCTTTAGTGGATTGCATACCCCCTGGTGGTATTTTATCATCGTTGAAGAAGATGAAGTTATCAGCACTTATGTTATTAACCAGCCAATCCAGTTTATTGACAGAGATATCATTGGCCACGCACGCCTCGCTTAGCACTTTCATCAATGCACTTGGTGTACCTACGAACTCAAGAGTAAAACTAGTACGAGATATGCGAATGGTTGTTTATGCAACTGTTCCACAACACTATACTCATTGTGCTTTCAAAAACTTCGTAAATTCCTTAGCGTCCTCCTCTTTTCATCGGCTCACTAACAAAGCGCTCTTCGGGTCCGATCGCTTTTTCCTTCTTTTGCTCCACCGTTAGGGTCTTTCTTTTTACGGGTTCTACTCGGGCATTTATCAAATCATAACGCCTTCCACTACGCGTATGAGAACCTACATCTTGATCCTCTTTTGAAGCGTTGGCTGAGTCCTCATTTCCCGGGATTGTCACGTTACAATCATAATTCCAGGGGACCCTTTTGTTATCCTGATAAAAGAAAACCGCCAGTTTTTGAATTATGATCTTTGGTGTCATCTAGACTCCAGCTTCGTTGCTTTTAAGTCACGAAATGATGACCACAGGATGATTGACTTTTGGGACTTTCATTGTTGATTCTGACGCACATATGCTTCATTCTTCTTTAACTTCTTCACAGAACTCTATCTCTTTATTGTCCATCAGACATTGCACTAAGGCTCTGAATTCTATGTATTCTTAGATCTCGTGCCCCTCTTCATGATGGAACTCACAGTAGTTCCTCATGTTTCCACAACTCCATTCGGGATCCAAAATGCTTAACCCCCTTTTTACCATCTCCATCCAGACCCATCTCAAATGAATTTTTACTTCTGTAATATCTGTCTTGATTCTTCTCCCCACATTTCCATCTATCGCATTTACCCCATTATCAGTATGATTGTGTAGCAGATTTTCGACACTAGGTGCATCATCAAATTTCACAATGCCCATTTTAATAAGTCTTTCAACTACTTTCTTAAAGGCAGTGCAGTTTTCTATTGAATGCCCTAGAATTCCTGCATGGTAGTCACATTGATCGTTTGCATCGTACCATTTGGGGTATGGAGGCTGTAATGGTTTTAGGTAAAAAGAGGATACCACATGTGCGTCAAATAAACTTTGACACAACTCCCTATATGTCATTGGAATTGACGTAAATTGGAGCTTCTCAGTGTTTTGCTTTGTGCCGAATTCTTGCCTTGATAAACCTTGTTGACCAGTAGCCAACTTTCTTGGCTGATTTACAGTAATCGATTTTGAGTAACCCTTTTTATATGTACTTGTGTTGTTCACCTCATTTTCCTTTTTCTTCGAGGTTGACCTTTTGTTACTCTCTCATGCATCTATCTTTCCACTTCTTATCGTATTCTCGATTATTTTTCCAGTCATCACTATGTCTGAAAAACTTTTTGTAGCGCTTCCTATCATATGAGTGATGAACGGGGCTTTTAGGGTGTTGATAAAGAGTATCGTAGTTTCTTTTTCTAGGAGCGGCAGCTGAACTTATATGGCAATTTCCCTCCATCTCTGTGCATATTGCCTAAAACTCTCACTCGGTTTCTTCTCCATGTTTTGTAAAGTAATTCTATCAGGAGTCATATCTATTACATGACTATACTGCTTCATGAATGCTTGTGCTAAGTCCCTCCAAGAACCAATCCTAGTACGGCTCAATTGGTTGTACCATTCGGATGCTGCTCCCATCAGACTGTCTTGGAAACAATGTGTTAGTAGTTGATCATTGTTAACATACCCGGTCATCCGTCTGCAAAACATGGTGATGTGAGCTTCGGGGCAACTAGTCCCATTGTAGTTTTCGAATTCTAGTATTTTGAACTTGAAGGGAAGCACTAGATCTGGGACCAAACTCAGATCCTTAGCATCGACTCCATACTGACTATCAGCGTTTTCCATTGCCCTGAATTTTTCCTCCAACCATTTACATCGGTCCTCTAACTGCTTTGGCAATTTTATCCTTACCCTTTCCTTTTCTGCCACTTCATCAAGGTCAGGGATAACAGGATTAGTTGGGTTATCCTCTGGGTTAGAACCTGATCCAGCTTGAAAGTTCATCGGTACCGAAACACTATCCTGAAATTGCTGAGGCCTAATCGTGACGGATGTTCTTCGAGGGTACACCTCAAGTTGTATCTGTGCATTTGTTGGAGTAAAACCTGGAGGATAGAGAGGTTTCTCATTATCTTCTCCAGTATTAACCATGGGGCCCTTTCCTTTATCTATTCCTCCAGTCAGCAGTTGGGTCAACTGAGTCATCATATTTTTTTGGGACTCCAACATTCGGTCCATCATGTCTTGCTGGATTTTAGCCAGTTGCTCTTGCATTTGCAATTGTAGTTGATCTTGTATCTCTTTTTGGAGTTGTTCAAGTCTTTCCAATCTTTGATCCATGTCTTTTGTCTTTGCTCGGGTACCGTAATGATGTTTGGTTGGTAAGTTTTTATTGGTTTCCAGATTAACTCTGAAATGATTTTAACCAATTAGGGTCTTTCCATGAAATTTAATGCACATGATGTGATGTAATGCGAATGCATGAAATGAATGCAAAAAGGCGTCGATTCTGATTCAATTTCATTTAAAAAACTTTACTAGAAAACAAATTTTTTTACATAAAATGGATTACAAATATGGTTTTGCCCTAATGCTCAAAGTTTTAACCTTCCTAAGCAACGAAGCTAACTATTGACCTCGATCTGATTCTAGCTCATACTTCACGCTTAGTATGTCAGCCTGAATTGCCAAGGTCTGTAAATGATCGGATACCTCCTGAATCTGAGCCACGGCCTCACCCATAATGTAATCTCTGTTCCTAACTTGATTCTGAGAATGGTGAAGCTGTTCCTTCCAACGCTCCTCACTTACCTCAAGAAGCTCTACCCGGAGCTCACAGTTTTGTAATGCAAACTCTAGTTCTTCTATCTTTCCTTTCGTTTCTTCAATCTTGTTCAAACTTGCCCTCAACTTAACCGCAGAATTACGATTTCTATACTGATGAAGTAATTTTTCAAGTTCTGCCACTCTAGCCTTTAATTCTCTTTTAACGTTTTGGGTTTCTAACAAACTCCTTTCTAGAGCCTCTTTCTGTGCCTGAGCCTCCTGGAATTTTCTCTCCCACCAATCGACTTTGGTTCTTTCTTCTTAGATCTCTTCTCGCCATTGTTCCAACGTTTTTCCCAATCCGGTGGTTCTCCTCGATAGACGTAATTTCTTGTAATCCGTCTTCAAACTATCCAAGTCTTCCTCGGCTTTATTCTTTCCTTTCCTTAATTTCTCGGCCTCTAGCTTTTGAACATCAGCATCTAACCTTAAATGCATATTTTCTTCCTCCAATTATTCTATCTTCTTTTCAAGTTCCAAATTCCTCCTCTCGGAGTCTTGCTTTATGATTTCTAGTTCTGACGGGATCACTTGTAAATACTCTTCCATTCGTCGAACGCCTTTTAAATTCGGCCCGGGGATATTATCATTAATTCTTTTACTCCACCATCCACTGTATTCGGGAGTCATCATTGAACCTACGGCCAACCTTTTCATTCAACAAGTCTGATTCCAAGCATTAGAAATCTCCTTTACCCTTTTCTTGTAGTTATCTCCTTTATACGAAAACTCATATTGAGCTAGCTCATGTGTTGCCGGTATGAACTATCTTGATCTGTATTGCCTCAATACGAGTAAAGGAGCATACCCAACGGCTCCCCAAATCCCAAGCAAAGGGACCCAGTCAAAACTCCCACATCGGTAAAGAATTTCGTCGGGAATCAACCAATGAGCTCTCCACTCGACGTTTTCTTCCTGGATATTTTGGAGGAGCGCTATCCAATTGTCCTCTGATATGTCATCCCTTCTTGGCGTGGCCACTATCTCTTTTAATAGGGAGTAATTCTCGGAGAAAACCCGATAAGAAACATTATCCACCTTCCAGAAATGACTGTAGAACCAAGTTAACAAAAACTGCGCGCACCCTATAAATCTACCCTCATCGGCCCTCCTACATACATTCAAAGATCTAAATGTCTCGGCCAAGATTGCAGGAACAGGTGTGACCCCTTTATCAAGTCGATCAAAGAGATCCGAGACAGCCTCATCTACATACCCTAATGCCCTAGGGAAGATCATTAGTCCGTAGATGCTCAAAGCAAACACATCGACTCTCTTTTTCGTATCAGGATGCACTAGAATCAAATCTCGCAAATTCTTTCATGGGATGCACTTACGCTCACCTTTTTGCTTGATCCTGGCTGTAATCAACTGTTCGCTCATTCCTGTAATGTTTATCAATTTCTTCCAAAAGGTCGGGACATAAGCGGCTTTAGAATAAGCTTTATCGACTTGAACCTTTGGACAATGCAATAGGGCTGTATATTCTTCCACAGTGGGCACTAAATCTACCCTCCCAAAGGTAAAGCAACTGTATGTAAGGTTCCAATACTGAGCGAGGGCCCGGAATAAATGCTCGTCTACCTTGATGTCGAGTAGATACGACAAATCCCTATAATTATAGTAGAACAACTTCTTGGTCTCATCATTTCACTGATCCCATATCTCTTTTAATTCCTGAAGGTTATTTTGCATCACGCTGATACGGGTGTAGTCCCATGATTCTGACGTGTACCCCTCGGCTAGACTATCCCCTTTTTCTATTTGCGTTTTCTCTGACCATTTACGGACAACCGCATTATCTTCCACTTTATCAAGAAATTCGTTCTCCATGACAGGCTCTCTAATTTAGTAATCGAACGTGAATCGACACTCTTTCAAATATGAAATGACATTCAAACATAGAAAAAGCACAATAAGTCAGTACAGTATACAAAAACAAAACTCAAAGCAAATGAAAGAAAATCAAGCACCTATCTGGGTAACCGCTAGAGTTTGGCGCAATACTATCTAGGGTGGGCTCCTAGGGTCTTCTACATGCGGTTTGGTTCTAAATTTGAGGTACCCGAACCAGCAGATTTCTCGATCCTCACCCATTATAGGCTCATACAGACCGAGTTTAGTTCAGGAGAATAAATTTCCCTATGGCTGCACGGAGATGAAAATCTCACGAAGACATAGGTACGGATGTATCCCGAAAGCGATCCACTATCCTGCACGGAGGTGAAAACCTCACGAAGGAGTAGCTTCTCACTCCCACTTAAAAGAGGTAAGACCAAACGGGCCTTATGCAATATGATGCGAAAATATTCTACGAGACTCAAACCACAGCAATCATATGAAATAACACAAACAAATGCAATAAAAGGATCGTAATTTTTCAAATCAGATTTTCAATTTTCGAAAACAAGACAGAAAATAATCAATTTTACGGCTTGACTCTCTTTCGGGGTCCCCAGTGGAGTCGCCAAGTTGTCGAAACCATTTTTTTGAAAAAAAAAAGGGTCGACTTTAAAAACGAAAATGGAGTCGCCGCCAATCTTTTTTTTTGAGGTGTGATCGGATCACCTTGAGATTGATAATTAAAACATTTTGATTTATTAAAACAATGATTTTGGCCTACAAAATTTGAGAAAACGGGTTCGGGAGTCGGTTACGCACGAGGAAGGATTAGCACCCTCGTAACGCCCAAAATTGGTACCTAATTGATTAATTAACGTCTTAATGTCGAAAATTTAAAAAGATTTTAAAATACGATCCTCTTTGTTTAAAAGAAAACTTGAATAAATTAAATTGGATGCTAAGACCCTCTTATTTCGAAGAAGTAAAATGTCACGCCCAATGAGTTAGGATACGACATTTCAAATCCTCGAAATTAAGCTCGTCTTTTGACTTTTAAAACTCATGCATTTAAGTTTAAGAAGGATATTCGGTTATTTGGGTCAATTGAAAAATCGGAACCCAGTAAGTTAGGGCACAATTTCTCAAAATTCCAAATACAGAATATTGCTTTTATTTTTAGAAATCCTTACCTCGAGATAACAAAATGTCACATCCAGTGAGTTAGGACACAACATTATTTAATTCCCGAGAATAAGCTTTTATTTAACTTATACGCTTTGATTTAAAAAAGATAATTGGTTCTTTAGGCTCGACGAGAAAAATCGAAACCCAGTAAGTTAGGGTACGATTTCTCGAATCTCGAATTACAAAAAATTGCTTAATAAAAAATTTTATGTATCGGACAAAGATTAATGTAACACGATTTTATAGTAAAATGTAAAAAAATGAATTACGAGACTAATATGCATAACAGACTAATAATAAATGTATTAATGTAAATGACAATAATAAGAGCAAAAATAAAAATAAGATAAATGATAAAAATAAATAAATAAATAAATAAAAACCAATTATATAAAAACGTAATGAGTAATTAAATAAATGAAAACTAAAAAAAATTAATTATAAATTTAATAGTGAACAAATAAATAAATAAATGAATAAATATTAGGTAAAACAGTTTAAATAATAAAAATAATAATAATAATAATGATAATAATGATAATAGTAATAAAAAAATACTAGTAATAATAATAGTATTAGTAATAGTAATAATAACAATAGTAATAGTAATAATAATATTAATAATATTTAGGTAAATAAATATTAAAAGAAATAATAACAAAGACTAAATTGAACTTAAAACAAACGTTTGGGGCAAATCTAAAAAAAATAAAAAGAAAAGGACTAAAATGTCAAGCGTGAAAACACGCGAGGACCAAATGGAAAAAAATCCCAATCCCTAGACACGTGTCCACTTCCAGCGCATCAATGGGCCAGGGACTAAATTGAAACAAGCAACAAATTATGCGGTCAAATTTAAAAATAAGAAAAGATAGCAAAAGGACTAAACTAAAACCAATTAAAAAAGCGAAAGGACCGAAAGGGTAAATAACCCATTTAATGAAAACACGCGGATCTCCCTTGGAGCGGGTCGGGTCGCGCGCGGGTCGGCCTAAACAGCGCCGTTTTGGCACCTGGAACCCCTTCCCAAAACGACGTCGCACGGGCTATGCTATAAATGTTAAAAATTTGACAAAAATTAACTTTTCCAGCTTTAAAAAAAAAACAGATTCCTTTTCTCTTCTTCTCTCTGGGCACCAACCCAGAATCCGGCAAGGATGCCAGCGGGCTCGTGCGGTGTCTCTGCCGTAGCTCCGCCGTGCCGGAATCAAGAGAAGCGTTTTAAAATTCCCCTTTTTTAGAAAAGTTTCCTTTTAAAAAAAAAAACAAACCCGAATTGGGTGTTTTTCGAGTCAAAAATGGCGAAAATGAAAAGAGGAAAAAATGCCTTTTGGCCTCCCTGTTCTTTTTTGGACGAAGCCCGAACGGAACCTTAAAAGGGCTTCCATGGCATCGGCAAACGGAAGAGACCCCCGATGGTGGCGCAACGCCAAGGAACAGGTAATATTTTTACGCTATTGTTTACTAATCTCCGAAAAACAAGAAAGAAGCAAAAAAAAAAAAAAAGATCACCTTTAATATTCAAACCGTTTTCTATTCTGCTTTTTTTGGTTGCTTTGTATTGATTCCGTAGAAAAAAAATACAATGGTTTTCTTCGATTTTTATAGCCAAAAATATCAACAAAAAAAATACAATATGTTTTCATTATTTGCTGTCGTTGTTTGTCCTTTGCAGGTACAGGGCGACGTGGAACGGGCTGCGGAGGTACGGTGTGCGGACGTAGCGGTGTACAGAGGCGTGCGGCGCTGGAGATCTGCCTAGGGTTTTTTGTTTGGTTTTAAGTTTCGGGCTGATTTGGGCTTTAGGGTTTTTGTTATTGGGTTTGGGTCGTTTGGGATTGTAATTGGGTTTGATGTAATTTGGGCTAATCAAGCCCTAATATTTGTAAAAAAATGGACTGTAAATTTTTTTGACTTTTATTGATTTGGTTTTATTTTGTAATCTGGCCCGGGCCAAAATTGGCCTATTACATTATTAGTCTCTGAACTTTACAAAAATTGTGAATTTAGTCCTTATACTTTTTAAATTTTAAAGTTTCAGTCCTCACCAAAAGAATAACTATTAAATCCATTATGTTACGTTCTGTTATTTTCAAAATTTGATGTGGCAAATATATTATCATATGTGTAATATCATGTCAACTTGTTATTTCCACATTATTCACTAAAAATCCAGCTAATGGATTAATGACCGTCATTTGTATCAAGATTGAAATTGTAAATTTCGAAAAGTATAGAGACTTAGAATTATACAATTGGAGAATATAGACTAATCTACAATTGTACGCATAGTGCTAGACTAGTAATTGAATTTAACCAAATAGATTTAATTGTTATTATTTGGGTGATGACTAAAATTTCAAAATTCTAAAAGTATAAGGACTAAAATTGACCGATTTAAAAAGTTTAAGGACTAAATCCATAACTTTTGTAAAATAAAGGGAGTGATAGCAAAATTTAACCTTTCTTTTATACGACACCTTCAATGTCCCATAGTTACATAAAACCTTGATTGAATTCAAAGTTAAATAAAATTGGATTCGGGGACCAAATTTGTTCCAATGCTATTTTCTCCATTCATAAAACTTAAATTCAATACTTTACTTAAAAAGTATCTAGCTTTGATCAAACAAAATATTTTAGGTAAAAGTGCCATGGAGGCCCTTATACTATAAGTCAGATTGTATTTTGCCCCTTTTACTAAAAAAAAATGAGCAAATTAGCCCCTATACGTTAAATTAAAAAGCAAACGGATCTTTCTGTTAAAAATTCCATCTATTTCTAATGTTAAAATTTGGTCCCTATACGTTAAAATGAGGTACACTAGGCATGCCACTTGTAATTGTCTGGTTATATTTCGTCAGCCATGTCAATTGTTAACAGCAGAAATAGATGAAATTTTAATAGAAATGATCAATTTACTTTTTAATCTAATATATAGGGACTAATTTATTATTTTTTAAATACAGGAACACAAAATGTAATCTAACAATAGAGGAAATTCTATAGCACTTTTACCAATCTTTTAAAAAAGTGGATGGAAAAGCCTGTTAAATGGTTCTGTACAGATAGACATGGTAAAGAGTTTTGTACTTTTAAGAACTAAGTTTTGTGAAAGCAAGGGAGGTAAAAGGCAGACATGGAAAGGGTAGCTACCAGTTAATTAAATACACCATGACCATGCAGCGGCAAATACGACGAGACACGTGAACAATGAACACCTACCATGCAGATATAGTCCCACCGCCTGATGTTGATCCGACGGTTCCTGGCCCCACATCCCTAATCTTGTCTGAACTGGAAAGTAGAATGCTTTTTACACTTCACATGTCTACTGTTGCATTGCAGTTTGCAATTTGCATGCACAGGTATAGACACATTTGCTGGGGGTTCTAAATGTTCTGACTTTTGTTTTAAGTCCCCGAAGCTTTGATTTTGGTGATCAAATCAAGAAAAGTTATTGAACTTGTTTATTTTTGTTGAGCAATTCAGTTCTTGGTGTTTGGTCCTGTTTTTCTTGGATGTTGATGTACATCTTGTTGAGTTAAAAACCATATTGAATCATCTCGGAAGTCTAGTTTACTTTATGTAAACCGAAATTTATAGAGGTACCTACCTTCACTTTATATTTAACATATAATTATTTACACGCTCAATACTAATATTTATCTTGAGTTTTATAAGTATTTATCTTCACTAATCGAGGTGTTTTCTTTTTATAAACTGTACATAGCTCTTTGTAGATGCTAAAGATAAAACCTCGATACAAGGACAATACATTTGATTGTTGTGTTAGATTTGTAAAATAAATCTAAAATAAAACTGAATAAACCAAGATCTATCATGTCAAATCATCAAGAATAAATCAAAAATAAAACTAAATGCGGAAGCGTACCTGAATCCATGAATTTCTTGAAGTTTTATCGAATTTTGGGGATTTAATCTTCCAAATTAGCACACAAGAAATTCAGAGAATATCTTCTCTCTCTTCCTTAATGATGGGATATTAGAAAAGATATCTTGTGTATAATTTGGGGACCATAACCCTAATATTTATAACATTGGCATATTAGTTCTAATCAAATTCTAATTAGCCCATCATTAATTAGAATTTGATTAGAACTCAATTACTAGAGTATCTACACATATTTGACCCATACTTTATTTAATAATTAAAGCCCAATAAAATTTTAACCAAATTAGATCACTTTTAATTTGGGCTAACCTATCATGATAGTAAATAATAACATGTAATTACCCTTATTATATATGTGATGTCCATATTTTCCAACAATCTCCTACTTGGACCACATATATATATTAATTACTCTATAATTACATGTCATTGTATAACCTTATGAGCTCAAAATTTTACTATAATATCCAAAAGGTATTCCGAACAATCTCGTCTATTAATTATGTTAACATAGAACCAAGGCGACTTTCGTTACATATATCGTAACTAAATCCATCCATGATCACGTATATTAACACAACCAAATGACATAGATCAAGTATGGATGTGTAGCATGGAAATTACATGCAATATGATCTAAACATGTCTATTTCCAACTGGTCCTCTTTAAACTTAAGTGAGGTCAGTTTCAAAATAATAAACAGAGTTGTAACATCCCGAATTAGGGGTTGTTTGAAAATTTAATTATTTGCTCCCATGTGTGTGTGTGTGCTTGAAGAATTAAATTCTAGAAGTATTAAGCATGTTCTAGGGCCTAGAGCTAACCCCGAGCTAGGTCGGACTTGGAACTAAAAATTTTTTTTTAAGTGTTTAAAGGAGGGAAGCTAGGTGAGTTAGGGGTTAAGAAAATTTTTAGTAGGAACTTGACACAAGGATTTAGTTGGCTAAGTGGTTTCATGCGTGTTGGAGGTGAAAAGGGGGGGCGCAGGTCACAAGTTCGAATGGCAGGAGGAGCATTTCTGCGTTTTTTTTTTTTTGGAAGTGATGGGCTAAGTAGGAAGGCCTTAAAGTTAATTCGTGAATGTTCATGGCATCACAGCCCAGGTAGTAGGAGTGGCTTGGGGGCGTCACTTGAGAGGGAGAGGTTTCGGGTTCGAAACGCAAGGGATGCCAGGAAGAAATTTTGTTTTTGGGCCTTTTTCGTCATAAGGAAAGGGCCAAGAGGAAGGTTTTATAAATAAATAAAAAGGGTATTTGACATGAAAGTTTATTCGGGAAAGTTGGCAAGGGCGTTAAGAAGGGGGGGCTGCTGCTTGGGGTGCCAGGTTCGAACCCAAGGAGCAGCACTTTGATTTAATTTTTTTTCTTTTCCTTCTCTCTTTTTGCTGCTGCTGGCGTGAAGAATGGGAGTGTTGGCTGCAGAATGGACTTTTAATTGTATGAGATAAAGCTCATTATTTTTGGCATATATTCTATTTGGAGGGGGATTGTATTAGTGGTTTGATTTTGTTTAAATTGTTTAATATAGGATAGAAGATAAGTGCTATTATCTTAGGTGATAATTAATAGTTTAATTATCAAAGAAAGAGAAGAGAATTTGGCAAAGCATTAGGACTCTTTGGGGGTTTTTTTTATAAACAAATAGAGCAAAGAAAATTTCCAAACAACTATTATTTTTCTTTTCCCTCTCATCGCGCGAAATCCCCTAGGGAATTCTTCAAATTTTCCAGCTTTCTTCTATTTTATTTGGCCAAAAATCACCTTTGATTTCTCCTACTAATTCTCCTTTTTCTTTCTTCCACCATTGGCCGAATAATTCACCACTTTTGTCGAATTTCCTCTCTTTGTTATTAATAAAATTTCAGCATCTTCTCCTACTTTTTGTTCTTCTTTTCACATGCTTCAGAACCTTGCTTATTATTTTAACCGACAATAGCCGAATTCCCTTCTCCCTACTTTGAGAAATCTTGGTCGAATATTAAAGCAAGGGTGTTCTCCTCTTTCTTATTCTTCAATCGGCTTGGTAAGGTGGTAAGGATCTACATATGTATTTAGTATTTGTGTTCAAAGCCGAAGGCTATTAATTTTGGATAAGTGCCGATTGTAGGGAAGCGAAAAGGATGTACATATCGTAAGGGGTTAGGGTTCAAAGGGCGTGTGAGGTCAAGATCTAGCGTTGTAGATCGGAGTTTGAGATCTAGGAATTACGATAGTAACAGTGTGTAAGATCTCTACACACTTTATTAATTTACATGACATTATTATTTGTTTTGATTATTTTGATTGTGATTAGCTTGTGGCATAATCACGGATTTTGAGTAAGTCCTGTCTTGTAACTTTGGATATATGTTATATGCCATCACATGATGTTTAATACTATGACATGATATATATGAAATTGATGAATAAGCATGTGATGGTGGGATTGATGAGAAGAGGGGATGATATTATGGACTCGCCGCCGGTGGTTTTGACCACAAGATGGGTTGGCCCCATCAGATTATTTGTGACCTATGGTCATCGGTGGTTTTGACCACAACGATTGAATATTCGCGACTAAGTCCCGGTGGTTTGGTACCACCAAAGTGGTTTTGACCACACTTGATATTTTGTGACCTATGGTCATCGGTGGTTTTGACCACACGATGGGTTGGCCCCATCATCCGATTTGTGACTCTAAGTCATCGGTGGTTTTGACCACCGGTGGTTTTGACCACACGGGGTAGAAAAGGAGTATGGATGGCTAGTTGGGTTGCATGAGCATGTTTATTAATGAATTGTGTATGAGATATATTTTCCGGGTGGGGATTACACATCGAGTCTTGGTGACTCACCCTTTCCCTTAACATTTTGCGGATGAGTAGATCGCGGAGATGGGCCAGGATGGACTCGAGGTGGCCATGCGATGGACATTTTAATAGATGAACTTGGATTTTATTTTATCTTATTTTTATGGTTGGTTTTGTTTTAATTGAGTTGTAATAAGGCCTCCTAGAATTATTTTGTTATTGTTACATGCTTTGAATATTTGTTTAAACTATTTAATTATGTTAAAAATGAATTCACATGTTTTTCCCAATCAAACGTAAAATGTTTTAAAAGTGCCATCGGGCACATTTGCTAACTATAAACAACTCGACTTAATAAATATTTCTAAACAACACTAAGTATGGTTCATAACAAGAGACTTGAAAACACAAGGTTTTCGACAAAACTTAAAACGGTTTTAAAAGATTTCAAAATGTTATCTCGGTAGCAAACCAAATTCGGTCGTAACGTTTGGGCGGGTTTGGGATGTTACAAATTGGTATCGAGCCCAGTTCAAAGCTCCTGTGGGGCCCAAGGCCCAAAAATGTTTTGGTAGGCCTTATGGTATGATTTTGGGTTTTTAAGCGGCATGGCCCGAGTCTCCAGCACCAATCCGCCTGTAAGTATATCTAAACCTCTTGGTGAATTTATATTCAGTAGAAGGGTAGGAAGCATGGAACGTAGATAGACTTATAGGACTTGGACCCTAAGGTTAGATTACTCAAACACAAACGAAGCATAAGACTTAAGGAACTAAACCAACCTATGACTTAGTCAATGAGCTAGGTGTGGTAACCCCATGACGCATGTCTAGGATTGGATCCGGAAGAGCACGGTATTTAAGCGATCCTCGTGACTCACCTCCTCTTCGCAGTATCCTACCTGCAGTGCGTAGCTTCAGTTCACCCTAACTTCGAGAGGGCTCGGTGGTGTGGCAACCTCTCGTGCGCATGTCTAGAAAGGTGGTGAGAGCTTGGTATTTAAGCGGTCCGCGTGACCCACCTCCTCTTCACTCGATTCTGCACAGTGCGTAGCTTTGGTTCACCACGACCGGGAGGGGCTCGGTCATAGGCTAAACACAATGATTAAAACCCGAAAAGGAATTAGCCTTGTTTTTCGAAATAGAATGAAACAACAAACCCTAATGTTTTCAAAACTTGTGCAATAACTTTCTCAAATCCTAGAACATTACTTTTACGACGTTTTTTCTCGAAAAACTTGACTTGTGAAAAATTACGAAATACCCTTAGGAGTAAAATTACCAAAATGCCCACGACCCATAAAATATTAATTCAATGGTTTTGCCCAAAAATTTCAACTATTTTAAAAATATTCAACAACTTAGCTTTGGAAATCATCACCTACGGAAAAAAAAAAAAAAAAAAACCACAGTAGGAAAAAGACGAAAATACCTGGGATAGAAATGGGCAAAAAATGTCCAGATGAGCGAATAGGTATGGAAAGTATTAAGGAATGGATGCATGAACTTCTTTGTGTGAACTAGGAAAGGAAAGCTGAAACTTTGTTTGCTCGAAAGAATCTACGATTAAACCTTATCCATAAAATTTTCGTCATGAGTAATAAAGTGAAACAAATGCTAACGCATAAAATTTTTCTTAATCAGATTAAAAGCGCGGTAGATAGAATGAGTTCTAGAGGACGTGGGACGCCGTGGACGTGGTAGGGTAGGATGACGTGTGTCCGAACCCGTCAGTCGAGGACAAGGTTCGAAAATGAGGTACCATCGCCACCACCACCTCCTACTTTTAGAGCCGAGGAGCGGATCGGGCCGGTGGCGGGCGGTATCGCAAGTCGTGTTGCGAGTCTTGGAGATGGTGGTCGGGCTGGTGGAAATGTAGGAGCTCGGAAATCTGTCCCCGGCGACTCCGATCTAACGGAGCGGAGGTATTCCAAGGTGTGTCAGGAGTGGCACCTAGTGCGTGAGATCATCTGGCTAGAGTCAACTGAAAGGATCATGGATGATCTTGACCTGACTGAGGAAGAAAAGCTGAAAGGGGCAGTGTCGCTTCTAAAGGATGAAGCGTATCAGTGGTGGCTTACGGTTCGAGATGGGGCGACAGCAGATGATTTGACTTGGGAGTATTTCAGAACCACCTATCAAAAGAAGTACATCGGAACTAGCTACGTAGATGCACAGCGAAAGGCTTTCTTGAACCTGGTCCAAGGCAATAAGACAAAGTGGCGGAGTATGAGGCCGAATTCTTCGGTTGAGTAGGTATGCTCGTGGTATTGTGGGTACCGAGCATGAACGCATGTTAGATTCGAGGATGGGAGGTGTGAGAGATGAGTGAGGATGATGGTAGCTCCACAACAGAACGAGAGTTTCTTTGTTCTTGTGGAGAAGTCTAAAGTTCTTGAGGAGTAAGACAGTCAGTAAAGAGGAACCAAGAACGGAATTGGAATAAGAGAAGCTCGGAACCTTCAAGGTTCTTGGGTAATGAATGTAAGAGGACGAAGTTTGATGGGTCGGATCAAATCGCTAGGGCTCTGCACGCCAACACCCAATGGCCGCCACAATGTGCTTTCGGTGTGGCAAGCCTCACAAGGGTGAGTGTTGGAGTGGTAATCGAGGGTGCTTTGAGTGTGGATTGTACGATCACCGTGTAAGGGATTGTCCTCGGAAGTTAGCTAGGAATCAACCGGAGGGTCGAACCGTGCTCGGGTTAGAAACGAAGGACCACCACGAGAGGGTCGAGAGTGCGGCTAGAGGTAATGATAATGGTAACGGGCGTGGTCGAGGTCTTTGAAGGTGCAGAGGCGAGGCAACCAAGGCTGGTTTATGCGGTTGGCCGTCGCGAGGAGGAAGATGTGCCGATATGATGACAACGGGTAAGTTTCTTATTTTGGAATACCCTCAATTGTCTTGGTTGTAGTTACGTTAGTTCATTCCTATGATTGCTAGTAAAGTATATGGAACTTGGATTATGAACGTAGGGAATGTTTCTGGGAAGTATGATAGTTCTTTAAGATCAGAGTGCGCAGCAGTGGCGTAGTGTGTTGAGTTAAGGATGCACGATTGAACGATAGTAAGTAATTTCGAGGACGAAATTATTTTAAGGGGGGTAGAATTGTAACATCCCGAATTAGGGGTTGTTTGAAAATTTAATTATTTGCTCCCATGTGTGTGTGTGTGCTTGAAGAATTAAATTCTAGAAGTATTAAGCATGTTCTAGGGCCTAGAGCTAACCCCGAGCTAGGTCGGACTTGGAACTAAATTTTTTTTTTTAAGTGTTTAAAGGAGGGAAGCTAGGTGAGTTAGGGGTTAAGAAAATTTTTAGTAGGAACTTGACACAAGGATTTAGTTGGCTAAGTGGTTTCATGCGTGTTGGAGGTGAAAAGGGGGGGCGCAGGTCACAAGTTCGAATGGCAGGAGGAGCATTTTTGCGTTTTTTTTTTTTGGAAGTGATGGGCTAAGTAGGAAGGCCTTAAAGTTAATTCGTGAATGTTCATGGCATCACACCAGTGTAGTAGGAGTGGCTTGGGGGCGTCACTTGAGAGGGGAGAGTTTCGGGTTCAAACGCAAGGGATGCCAGGAAGAAATTTTGTTTTTGGGCCTTTTTAAGTCATAAGGAAAGGGCCAAGAGGAAGGTTTTATAAATAAATAAAAGGGTATTTGACATGAAAGTTTATTCGGGGAAAGTTGGCAAGGGCGTTAAGAAGGAAATTTGCTTGCTTGGGGTGTCGAGTTCGAACCCAAGGAGCAACACTTTGATTTAATTTTTTCTTTTCCTTCTCTCTTTTTCTTTCTTTCTGTGGCGTGAAGAATGGGAGTGTTGGGCTGCAGAATGGACTTTTAATTGTATGAGATAAAGCTCATTATTTTTGGCATATATTAATTTGGAAGGGGATTGTATTAGTGGTTTGATTTTGTTTAAATTGTTTAATATAGGATAGAAGATAAGTGCTATTATCTTAGGTGATAATTAATAGTTTAATTATCAGCAAAGAGAAGAGAATTTGGCGAGCATTAGGACTCTTTGGGGTTTGTTTTTATAAACAAATAGAGCAAAGAAAATTTCCAAGAACTATTATTTTTCTTTTCCCTCACATCTGCCGAAATCCCCTAGGGAATTCTTCAAATTTTCCAGCTTTCTTCTATTTTATTTGGCCAAAAATCACCTTTGATTTCTCCTACTAATTCTCCTTTTTCTTTCTTCCACCATTGGCCGAATAATTCACCACTTTCTTTGCGAATTTCCTCTCTTTGTTATTAATAAAATTTCAGCATCTTCTCCTACTTTTTGTTCTTCTTTTCACATGTTTCTAACCTTGCTTATTATTTTAACCGACAATAGCCGAATTCCCTTCTCCCTACTTTGAGAAATCTTGGTCGAATATTAAAGCAAGGGTGTTCTCCTCTTTCTTATTCTTCAATCGGCTTGGTAAGGTGGTAAGGATCTACATATGTATTTAGTATTTGTGTTCAAAGCCAAGGCTATTAATTTTGGATAAGTGCCGATTGTAGGGAAGCGAAAAGGATGTACATATCGTAAGGGGGTTAGGGTTCAAAGGACGTGTGAGGTCAAGATCTAGCGTTGTAGATCGGAGTTTCGAGATCTAGGAATTACGATAGTAACAGGTGTGTAAGATCTCTACACACTTTATTAATTTACATGACATTATTATTTGTTTTGATTATTTTGATTGTGATTAGCTTGTGGCATAATCACGGATTTCGGGTAAGTCCCCTGTCTTGTAACTTTGGATATATGTTATATGCCATCACATGATGTTTAATACTATGACATGATATATATGAAATTGATGAATAAGCATGTGATGGTGGGATTGATGAGAGGAGGGGGATGATATTATGGACTGTCGTCAGTGGTTTTGACCACAAGATGGGTTGGCCCCATCAGATTATTTGTGACCTATGGTCATCAGTGGTTTTGACCACAACGATTGAATATTCGCGACTAAGTCCCAGTGGTTTGGTACCACCAGTGGTTTTGACCACACTTGATATTTTGTGACCTATGGTCATCAGTGGTTTTGACCACACGATGGGTTGGCCCCATCATCTGATTTGTGACTCTAAGTCATCAGTGGTTTTGACCACCAGTGGTTTTGACCACACGGGGTAGAAAAGGAGTATGGATGGCTAGTTGGGTTGCATGAGCATGTTTATTAATGAATTGTGTATGAGATATATTTTCCGGGTGGGGATTACACACTCGAGTCTTGGTGACTCCCCTTTCCCTTAACATTTTGCGGATGAGTAGATCGCGGAGATGGAGTAGGATGGACTCGAGGTGGCCATGCAAATGGACATTTTAATAGATGAACTTGGATTTTATTTTATCTTATTTTTATGGTTGGTTTTGTTTTAATTGAGTTGTAATAAGGCCTCCTAGAATTATTTTTTTATTGTTACATGCTTTGAATATTTGTTTAAACTATTTAATTATGTTAAAAATGAATTCACATGTTTTTCCCAATCAAACGTAAAATGTTTTAAAAGTGCCATCGGGCACATTTGCTAACTATAAACAACTCGACTTAATAAATATTTCTAAACAACACTAAGTATGGTTCATAACAAGAGACTTGAAAACACAAGGTTTTCGACAAAACTTAAAACGGTTTTAAAAAGATTTCAAAATGTTATCTCGGTAGCAAACCAAATTCGGTCGTAACGTTTGGGCCGGGTTTGGGATGTTACAAGAGTGAATAAACTGAATACTTCATTTCTGATCAGAAAATAACCAAATACATAAATGTCTGAAAACAAATAAAATATAAACTCCCATTAAATCATGATATCCTCAAACAACGTAACACCCATGTAAGCAGTGTGCTCATGAAAGACCTTGGGTGGTAAACCTTTTGTGAGCGGATCCGCTATCATAGAGTTTGTCCCAATGTGATCTATGGATATTTGACCATTTTGCACTCTTTCTTTTACAACTAGGAACTTTATGTCAATATTCTTTGACTTAGATGAACTCCTATTGTTATTGGAATACAACACTGCTGACTTATTGTCACAAAATAATTTAAGCGGTCTTTCTACATTCTCTAAAATGTGCAGCCTTGTGACAAAATTCCGTAACCATATTCCATGGTTTGATGCCTCATAGCATGCTACAAACTTTACTGCCATAGTGGACGAAGCTACAAGTGTCTGTTCGACACTTTTCCAAGATATAGCTTCTCCAGCTAACAGATAAATATAGCCTGATGTAGATTTCCTACTATCTTGGCACCCATCGAAATCAGAATCAGAATACCCTACGACCTCCAAAAGATCTGATCTCTTATAAGTAAGCATGTAATATTTTATTCTCTAAAGATATCTCATAATCCTTTTGGCTGCTATCCAATGGTCTATACCAGGGTTGGTTAAATATCTGCCTAACATCCCAACAATGTACGCAATGTCCGGACGCGTACATACTTGAGCATACATTAAACTCCCAACAGCTGATGCATAGGGAATCTTTTGCATTTCCTGAATTTCAAGGTTACTTTTAGGGCATTGAGTAAGACTAAATTTGTCTCCTTTAGCGATAGGGGTGTCACCTGGTCTACAACTCTGCATGCCAAACCTTTTGAGTACTTTATCGATATAGCTCTTTTGTGATAATCCAAGAATGCCTCGAGATCGATCTCGATGTATCTGAATTCCTAAAACAAAAGAGGCGTCCCCAAGATCTTTCATCTCAAAATGCTTAGATAAAAACCTCTTGGTTTCGTGCAATAAGCCTATATCATTAGAAGCAAGCAAAATGTCATCAACATATAGAACCAGAAATATATACTTACTCCCATTGAATTTGTGATACACACAATCATCAACAATATTCATTTCAAAACCGAACGAAACAATTATTTGATGAAACTTGTGGTACCATTGACGAGAAGCTTGTTTGAGTCCATATATGGATTTTGTCAATTTTCAAACCATATTCTTTAAGTCTTCCGACTCAAAATTTTCTGGTTGTACCATATAAATTGTTTCTTCAATGTAGCCATTAAGAAACGCAGTCTTAACATCCATCTGATGTAACTCAAGATCAAAATAAGCAACAAGTGCCATGATTATCCTGAAGGAGTCTTTCGATGAAACTGGAGAGAAAGTCTCTGTAAAATCAATACCTTCTTTTTGAGTATATCCTTTAGCTACAAGACGCGCCTTATACCTTTCCACATTACCATTTGCATCCCTCTTGGTTTTAAATATCCATTTACAACCAATTGGGTTTGCACCTTCAGGTAATGGGACAAGTTCCCAAACTTTATTGTCTTGCATAGATTTATACTCATCTTTCATGGCATCAATCCACTTTTGAGAATTAGAACTTTTCATGGCTTGATGAAAGTTAATTGGATCATCTTCCATCATTCCATTATCATCCTCATGTTCTTGGAGAAATACAACATAATCATCTGGAATAGCATTTCTCCTTTCTCTTGTGGACCTCCTTAATGGCACTTGTTCTTGAGGTTGTTGAGTTTGTTCTTCTGGAACAATTACCTCATTTTGAATTGGGAGTTGTTCAACATTGTCTTGTAGAGGTTCTGGATTCACTTCTTGATCAATGATAGGTATAAGAACCTGAACATCGTCAAAAGTGATAGTAGGAATTGAGTTAGAATCTAATTCCTCCTCAAAAGCAATGTCTCTAACCTTATTTCTCCCCCCAAACTCAACATCCTCAAAAAATGTTGCAGTTCCCGTCTCAAAAATATTCCTTATTATGGGATCATAAAATTTATAAATCCTAGATCGCTCAGAATAACCAATAAAGTAGCTGCTTACTATTTTGGAGTCCAATTTCTTTTCATGTGGCCTATATAGCCTTGTCTCAGCTGGACATCCCCAAATGTAAAAGTGCTTTAGACTAGGCTTTTGACCTGTCCAAAGCTCATAAGGTGTTTTTGCAACTGCTTTATTGGGTACTCTATTCATAATGTAAGCTGCTGTCTTTAATGCTTCTCCCCAGAGGGACTCAGGTAAGGTAGAATGAGCAGTCATGCTCCTTACCATATCCTTAAGAGTTCTGTTTCGTCTTTCAGCTACACCATTCATACTAGGTGATCCTAGCATGGTGTACTGTGGGACAATACTGCATTCCTCTAGGAATTTCACAAATGGTCCTGGATATTGTTCACTTGAGTCATCATATCTACCGTAGTACTCACCACCACGATCAGATCTGACTTTTTTAATCCTTTTGTTGAGTTCATTCTCAACTTCAGCTTTATAAGCTTTGAACATGTCCAAAGACTGAGATTTCTCATGAATGAGATATAGGTACCCATAACGTGAGTAATCGTCTATGAATGTTATGAAATATTGTTGACCATTCCAGGATGCCGTAGGGAATGGCCCATAAATATCTGTATGAATTAATTCTAAGACGTCTGAAGATCTATTGGCACCAATCTCTTGGTTTTGATCTGTTTTCCCTTAATAAAATCGACACAAACATCAAAGTCTGTGAAGTCAAGGGACTCTAAAATACCATCAGACACAAGGCGTTCAACTCGACCTTTTGAGATATGACCTAAGCGCTTATGCCATAATGATGCTGAATTTTCCTTATTTAATTTGCGTTTAATACCACGTGATTCCACATGCAAGGTTTCATTATAGGATGCAACTGTTTCTAGCAAATAAAGGTTGTCATAAGTATTTAAATAACTGAGCCCAATAACATTTGAATTTAAAGACAAATTAAATTGATTGTTTCGAATGAACAATAATATCCAAATTTGTCCAACGAAGAAACAGAAACTAAATTCAGTCTAAATGACGGTACAATAAAAATGTCTTTTAAATCCAAATAAAAACCAGTTCCTAATAACAACCTAAAATTCCCAATCGCTTCCACTTCTATCGATTTTCCATCGCCCACAAAGATGTGTCTTTCACCATCACTTGGCTTTCGGTAACTCAGGCAACCCTGCATAGAAACACTTATGTGAGTAGTAGCACCAGAATCTATCCACCAAGTGTTTCTAGGTACTGAAGCTAAATTAATCTCGAAATAGACCAAATTAAGAATTATACCTTTCTTTGCACGCCAAGCATGATATTTGGTACAATCTTTCTTTACGTGTCTAGACTTGTTACAAAAAAAACAACTCTTTGTAGCTTGTTGTTGTTTCTTTTGAGCTGGACCCTTAGCAGCTTCATTCTGATATTTTCTTTTCTTGCCATTGTCTTTAGGGGCATTGGCCAAATGAGCACTTTCAGACTTATCACGTTTCAACCTTTCTTCCTCTTGCACGCAATGAGAAATAAGCTCATTTAAGGTCCATTTCTTCTTTTGACAGTTATAACTAATTTTAAATTGATTAAATTGTGCAAGAAGTGATACCAAAACCATAAGAACAAGCAATTCCTCAGAAAGCTCGATCTTAAGTGCCTTAAGTCTTGAAGCAGTATGGAACATCTCCATAATGTACTCCCTTACGTTTCCTTGACCCTTATACTTCATAGACATCAAAGAAGTCAGAAGTGATGTCATCTCAACCTTATCGTTTTTAGCAAAACGTTTCTCAATTTCATCAAGGAAACCTTAGTCTGAGTAATCTCTTCAGATTCTGTGCCCCTAAAGGCTTCTAGAATGCTGTGTTTCATGATCATTAGACTCATGCGATTTGAACGATCCCACCTCTCAAAATCCCTCTTAACATCAGGGGTGCTTTCCGCAGTGAGAGGTGCAGGTTGTTCTTCCCTTAGTGCAAGGTCTATGTCCATACAGCCAAGCACTATAAGTAAGTGCCTTTTCCATTCCTTAAAATTAGTCCCATTAAGCATGGGTATAGAATTTATATTAACAGATATTGTGGCAGCAGAAGATGAATTAGCTGAATATAAAACAAATAAAAACAAGCTTAAATCAATATTCATAAGTAAACAATAAATTCAAGATAATGGCTAATCCCATCTCAAGATACCAAACACAACATTAACATCAAGTCTTTGAACAGTAATATTAACAGTAAGCGGTACTCTTGTTGTAGCAATCAAACATTGACAATAAATTATGTCAAACAATGAATTAATCTTTGGACTAACTTATTGCTCACATAAAATACCTTATAATTGTCACACATTTATCACCACAGACGTCTTTGAAATTCTGCCAAATATTAACTTACCTTTGGGTCAATCAATAAATGCATGAATCACAAAAACATATAATCATCTTAATATTTCAAATAAACTAATCTACACAAAAGAGGTCACTTTGGCGGCATTTTGTTTCAACTAATTTATTTAAAATATTACACATCCTTAATTAAAAGCCAAAATCTGAATTTATTTGTTTAAAAATATTTACCTTAATTTCATCTTTCAATCAAATTAAAAGATAATCATATATATTTATATAATTTTCCAAAACTAACATGCATTAAACCAATCAAAGCATGTATATATTATATATTTATACATACGAAACTACAACATGCATTAAACCAATCAAAGCATGCATATATTATATATTTATGTACAATAATATATATATTAAAGAATTAAGCCATGCGTATATGTTAACTTTTTTTTTAAACATCAAAATAAATTCCGTATACCATTAAAAAAAGTAAAAAAAATATAATGCTTTCAAAGAAAAAGCACAAAGTGACAGAAACATGATTTTGCAAATACAGTAGCACAAATCATGAATAAAGAAAAAAATTGAATAGCAAGAAAAAGATTAAAACACAAAAACTTTTGTAATTGAATCCATCAATTCGAAAATCACTCAAATTAAAAAATTAAAACAAAACCCTAAAATTTTAAGATGAATTCAAGATAATCAAGATCTTAAAAAAAATATACTTTAATATAAACCTTCAAAGATCAATATATAAACCCATGAAATTTCATGAATCAATTATTCAAAAGAAGAACCTTAATCAATTCTCAATGATTCGATATGACGAGGCTCTGATACCACTTGTTATATTTGTAAAATAAATCTAAAATAAAATTGAATAAACCAGGATCTATTATGTCAAATCATCAAGAATAAATCAAAAATAAAACTAAATACGGAAGCGTACCTGAATCCATGAATTCCTTGAAGTTTTATTGGATTTTGGGGATTTGATCTTCCAAATTAGCACACAAGAAATTCAGAGAATATCTTCTCTCTCTTCCCTAATGATGGGATATTAGAAAAGATATATCGTGTATAATTTGGGGACCATAACCCTAATATTTATAACATTGGCATATTAGTTCTAACCAAATTCTAATTAGCCCATCATTAATTAGAATTTGATTAGAACTCAATTACTAGAGTATCTACACATATTTGACCCATACTTTATTTAATAATTAAAGCCCAATAAAATTTTAACCAAATTAGATCACTTTTAATTTGGGCTAACCTATCATGATAGTAAATAATAACATGTAATTACCATTATTATATATGTGATGTTCATATTTTCTAACATGTTGAGGTCTGAATTGATTGCCCAGAGAATGACACTTTGAAGACAAAACTTCTTTGAAGAATTGATTTCCCCTAAACACCTACAATTAACAAAAATTAAGAGTTTAATAATTTATATGCAAAATTATTAATGAAAAAAATCAAGGGTTTAATTTCATGTACTTATATACTAACAACATGATTTCACTCCTCAAATTTGATAAAGTATAAAGATCAAATTTTGATATTTTTTTTGTTGAAATACTTATTTTTAAGTTTTCGTAAAATATAAGGATGAAATTCGCGATTAGACTAATTAAAAACTATATTGAGTAAGGGATGTAGATTATTGCATTACTTTATTTTTTTTAGAGCTTATAAGTATAAATACAATCACAAATATAAGATTGAGCAACTACAATACAAAATCAAACTAATATTGAACACAAATTAACTAAGAATCATAATAATTTAGACTAAAACTGATTTACCAAACTAAAATCTACATATAACAATAACACACGGTGAGATTAAAGACCCACACATGATAATTGTGCACGTTGAGACTTAAAATTTGATACTAAAAAACCCAAAACCTCAACCTTTGTCATTGTATTCAGGACCTCATTTGTACTACTACATGCTTTAGAGATGCAAAGAAGGGTTTTACCAGTAAACATGCAGGGAATTATATGTGTGTGAAAATGGAGTAAAGATACATATGTAGGCAATGATGTTAACGCCCTCAACAACTCAACATTGACTAAAATTTTGGCTTGTAATGGAAGCGTTTAGATATCATGCATATGTCCATAATTTCATGCAAAAATGGTTGAGGCCCAAGCAAAGACCCATTATGGATTGTAGGTCTATATACTTATACATAA
Organism: Gossypium sturtianum; assembly: GCA_025698515.1. Taxonomy (NCBI): domain Eukaryota; kingdom Viridiplantae; phylum Streptophyta; class Magnoliopsida; order Malvales; family Malvaceae; genus Gossypium; species Gossypium sturtianum. The sequence goes on from CM046954.1 coordinate 36,986,303, forward strand.
ACAAAGTTGAATATCTAGCAAACCAAAGAGTAATAATAGGGTTCTTTTAAAATATTTAAGAATATATGGAGGAAATCAGGAATTTTGTTTTGATAGGTTAGGTTAAATAATAAAATTTTGAAACGCTAAACTTTGAAAAATTGTTAAAAAATATTTAAATTGAATTATTAATTCTTTTTTTAAAAAATAAAAATATCTTATATCTAATATCTTCTCCAACTTAATTTAACTTTAATTAAATTACTTAAAATAATTAATTTTTTAAATTATAAACAAACATCTTTTCTTCTTTTACAAATTTTAAAAAAATTAAAATAGTATTTTTTTTGTAATTTTTTTCATATTATTGACATATAATTTTGATAATTATTTTACCCTCAATCCAAAACCCTAAACTTTAAACTCGAACCTAAACCTTAAACTTTGAACCCGAATCTCAAGGTTTAGGGTTTGAGTTTGGGATTTAAAGCTGAGGGTTCGAGTTTGGGTTTTGGATTCATGGTTCAGGTTTAGGGTTCGTGTTCAAGGTTTAAGGGTTCAAGGTTATGATTTATGAGTTTGGGGTTCGAGTTTAAGGTTCAAGGTTTTATGTTTTGGATTTAGGATTTGGAGTTCGGGGTTTAGGATAAAAAAGGACATGAAAAAATTTGTTGAAATGTTATTAACACTACAACAAAACAGTGCTAAGGCGACACTTATGGGGCGACACTTTCCTAAGTGTTGGGATAGACTGGCCAACATACGCTTTGGCCAACTCTTTTATAAGGGTTGGGATATGCATGCCTAAGGCAACGCTTAAATAAGAGTTGGCTTTGTCTAGTCCTAAGACGACACTTTTGGGCGACACTTTCCTAAGTGTTGGGATAGACTTGCCAACATACGCTTTGGGCAACTCTTTGTATAAGGGTTGGGATATGTATGCCTAAGGCAACGCTTGAATAAGAGTTGGCTTTTGTATAGTCCTAAGACGACACTTTTGTGGCAACACTTTCCTAAGTGTTGGGATAGAGTTGCGAACATACGCTTTGGCCAACTCTTTTTATAAGGGTTGGGATATGTATGCCTAAGGCGACGCTTGAATAAGAGTTGGCTTTTGTGTAGTCCTAAGACGACTATTTTGTGGCAACACTTTCCTAAGTGTTGGGATAGACTACGCTTTGGCCAACTCTTTGTATAAGGGTTGGGATATGTATGCCTAAGGCAACGCTTGAATAAGAGTTGGCTTTTGTGTAGTCCTAAGATGACACTTTTGTCGCGACACTTTCCTAAGTGTTGGGATAGACTATGCTTTGGCCAACTCTTTGTATAAGGGTTGGGATATGTATGCCTAAGGCAACGCTTGAATAAGAGTTGGCTTTTGTGTAGTCCTAAGACGACACTTTTGTGGTGACACTTTCCTAAGTGTTGTGATAGACTACGCTTTAGCCAACTCTTTGTATAAGGGTTGGGATATGTATGCCTAAGGCAACGCTTGAATAAGAGTTGGCTTTTGTCTAGTCCTAAGACGACAGTTTTGGGGCGACACTTTCCTAAGTATTGGGATAGACTTGTCAACATACGCTCTGGCTAACTTTTTGTATAAATGTGTAACGTCCTAAATTTCCTTAATTCCGACTTTTTTGGAATGTGTAGCACCAAAAAATTGGATTTAAAATATGAATATTCTTAAAATTTTACATCATCAGTTTGTGAATAATTATATATATTCAAACTAAAAATAACTTAATAGCTTCGAGTGTGAATAAGGTTTTTAATAAAAATGCAGCAAAAAATCAATTTAATTTAGGGTTTAAGGTTTAGAGTTTAAGGTTTATGGATTATAGTTTATTGTTTAAGGTTTTAGGGTTTTGTGTTTATGGGTTTGGGGTTTAGGATTTTAAGATTTTGTGATTATGGGTTTAGGGTTTAAGGTTTAGGGATAATATTAATATGAATATATTAAAATTATAATTATAGTTGAAATTATTTAAGAAATAATAGATAAACTTTATATATATTAAAATTAAAAAAATTGGTAACCTATGCATCTCTAGAGAAACAAAATTAATTAGTAAATTGAAAATGCTATTTAAATTTCCTAAAATATTGAAAGAATATATAATATTAACATTTTATCTAATTAATTTAGGGTTTAAGGTTTGGAGTTAAGGGTTTAGGGGTTTGTAGTTTATGGGATATGGTTTTGAGTTTAGGGTTCTAATATTTAAGGGTTATGGTTTATGGTTTAGAGTGAGTGTTTTAGAACTTAGGGGTTAGAATTATAAGGTTTAGGGTTTAGGGTAGATCAAATGAAGACGTGAGTGAACGAGAGGCCAATGCTACTAAAAAATGGTTTGGTCTGTAAATCAGTTAACCGATGTCAATCGGAACTGAGCTATTTTTAATCAAGCCTTTTTCACCCTTATTTGTAGGGTTCTTAGAATGTCATATGTTCGTGCTCGTGTTAGAAATCGAACTAAACTAATTAGAATTAATCGATTCGGTTTGACCGAGTTTTTGGTTTCTCATTCATTGTTAGGTTGATAATGATACCATTCTAGAAATCAATTTACTATTTAAGTGTTGGTCAATGATGTTTGAACCAGGACAATATTGGCTGGTCGGATTGGGAGCTAGCAGGGGTTACTAGTCCGAAGAATGGCTTTGATTCGGTTAGACCGAAGAACGGCATGGACCGATTAAATTGATGTGATTGAATTGGGGTTTTATTTTTTAATTTTTAACATTTTTTTAATTGAACCGGCCGGATTGGTGAATTGGTGGCTGAACTGGTTCGGTTTAAAAAACATTAGTGTTGGTTTGTTTAGTTATTCGATTTAGAAATTAAAAAAAAAAACTAAAAATCAAATAATTCTTTTTAAAGAGAAGTCAAATAATCATCGATCATAATGCTTATGATTTTGCAAACATCTGACTCCATCTTAATCTAGGGTATAGATCCTTTGTGTATGCCAATTTAACATAAAAAAATTTCTCTCACCAATAAATATTATTTATTATATATTATTTTTACACGTACTTTTATCTTCTAAATACGTTATACGTGATAAACTTGCTAGTGATAGTAAAAAGGTGTAAAATCATAAAAACATTTAAATACAAGCTAAGAATTAAAAATATAAATAATTTAAAACTAAAAAAAGTATGCTGATCAGACGGTCTCAACACTCTAAATCAAGGATCTACTAATTAATAACCATGCGCCTCACCTACACCCACGGATAAATCCCAAAAGCCCTAAATTGAATCAGGAAATGACCAAAACACCCAGATTAGAAACTTCAAATCCTTTGGGCATAATAGTCAATCAAAAAGATTTGTTTATTTACGCACGCCCTCTTCAAAACTCACAAGAGAAGCAGCCGCTCCTCCTTCCATCTCCTAAACAAGGTTCAGCCATGTATTCTCTTCTTCTCTCGCAGTTTCTGTTGTCGTTTTTAGTTGTATTTAGCTGTAGATTTGTTGCCGTTGAGTTAGTTTTAGGAATATGTTAGCCGATTATACGTGGAACCGTTCTTTTCAAGCTGTTTTCTAGGATATTTTTGTTGTTCTTTGCGAAATGGGTTTTCAAATTTATGGTCAGTAATCTTCGTCTACAGGTTACAGATCTAAGATTCGACTTGTTTTTGTTGTTGTTGCAGAATGGATTCGCAAATTAAGTTTGCTATGGTGGTGAAAATAATGGGAAGGACCGGTTCAAGAGGTCAAGTGACGCAAGTGAGAGTGAAGTTCTTGGACGATCAGAACCGGTTCATTACGAGGAACGTGAAGGGACCGGCTCGTGAGGGAGATATCCTTACATTGCTGGAGTCTGAGAGAGAAGCTAGGAGGCTTCGTTGAAGGGTTATTTTTATACTTTTTGGGGTTTATGCTTGTTTTGAATTGTCTACCGTATTGCTTTTAAATTACGTTTAGTGGGTATTCGTATATCGAGACTTGCGATTTGGGAGAATGGTTGTTTCTTAAACCTGGATTTTATGATGATTACGTTGAAATGAACTGAATTGGTTTTGAGTTTTGGTTATATTTTTGCCTCCCTTTTTGAGAAAAATCTAATCTGTTTGAATGGTCACTTGTTATGATTATGTAAGTTGTATTTGTATTAATTTAGCCTCTTAAAATTTTTATATTTATGGAAGAGGAAAGAAATTAAATTGAGGCACTTAACCCTTCCCTCCTGTGATTTTTCTTCTTCTGGTTTTTCCTTATTCTCTTCTTCCTTGTTGAGCATAGGTTGTGCCAGAAACCTTGGAACTAAGTCTGCAGTTGGCTGCTACTGTCCTAGCTCAGGTATGATGGATTACATTTTCGAATCCCGAGCACCTTGTTTCCCTTATGCTTTCCTCGGCCATAGTGGTTTTAACATAGTCTCTGAGCTAGAGATCATGATTTGGATGTGCACCACTTGCATCGGTCACTTATTAATATGATTAATCCTGCGTTAAACCATGCAGATGTCTTATATTCATCTGTTAATCCGATGCTTCCACTTCTATTCTATTTTTTTTTTACTTATATTGATATCTTAAACAATCCATATTGTTTCTTTTCCCCTTTCTTTCTGCAGGCTAAACTCCCAACATCTGAGATTGCAGCAACAATCAACGAATTTAGGTCTCACCATCTTACGGAACTAACAGAGGTACTCCCTACAACCCTACTTTTTCCTTTATTTGGTATAAGTATCATAGAGGCCATTAGAGTAGGAGTCGGATTGCATTTCTCCCTCTATAAAAAAAATAGACATATTAGTCCTTGTACGTTAGATCAAAGAGCAAATTGGTTTTCTGTTCAAAGTTTTATCCATTTCTACTATTAAAAACTTGCCCCTTTACATCAGTATGAGATACACGTTGCACGCCTCATGTCATTGTTTGGTTATTCCGGCAGCCATGTTAGTTTTTAACAATACAAAGGACCTTTTCCAGTAATAACAAAATTTTAAGAGGTTGATAAATTTTTTATGAGACTTTTATTAATTGCTTGTTTTATTCTAAGAGAAAAAGGATCAACTGTTGTACTTTGTCATTAAATGGTAGCAGACAGGAAAGGAATATTTTCATGGATTACTGTTTTCATGTTCTTTTCTGTTGTACATTGATTGCCAGTGATAATTTTATTAAGTCTAATGTGATCTTAGGAGGCAAAAAAATTAAAGTATAAATGTCAGCCAGCATTGTTACTCTTATCCTCTTATTATGTTCTGGATACTTTTATGACCAAGTAAGTTTTGGGGTTGTTCCGATTATGATAATGATAAAATGTTATATGCTAGTGCACCTTTCTTAAGATGTTTTCTAGTTTGTTATCTTTGGGGTTGGAGCCACTTGTTGATTATCTTCTAGGATGGATGCAGGATGTGAATCAATGGGGCAAATTTATCGGAAGAACTCTGAATAATTTTATATTAATTTGTACAAGCAAAATTCTTGAATCATTTTCTTAGATTTAGTTTAAGTTGTAAAGAAGAAATGAAGTATCGAAACTTTTACCTGATTCTACTCATAAATGAAGATTAAAAGAAATGAAACTTTTAATCACTTATGATAGTTGTTAGAGATTTAGTTTTCAATTTAAGGGAACACAATTGATATATATATTGTTGACTGTTAACCCAGGAATATTCATATGCTCCAAATGCTAAATTTTGATAAAGATTAGTGGGGAAAGTATTATTTTCATTAGAATTTTTAAAATTTTCGATTTGTGGGGGCTAAAATACTACTTTTATTAAATTTTAAAATTTCTATAATAATTTAAATATTATTTCAAAATTTAAGGGCATGATGACCTTTGATTATTTTTACTATTTGTATATTTTATGAGCCAAAAGGAATTTCGATATATTTTTTTAAGCTCATTGCATATTATGGAATTATTAGATTACATCGATATTTCGATTAGTTTTCATTAAACTTGCTGCGAGCTCCATTACTTTTTCGAGGCATCGGCCATTGGTGAGTCCCGCCAATAGCTAAATATAGCCAAGAGTCGAGAAGCAATAAAGGTGAAAAGGAGAAAAGCGCATATGTTACAAGTAGGTAGTAAACAAAATGGATTGTTAGGGTATATGGTATACTTGGATCTCGGACATATTTCACTACTTGGGGCTACCTTTGTAGAAATAAGAGATCAATGAGTTTCTTGGAATTAAAGTTGCAATTTCAAACTGTATTAGTTTTTTTTTGTAGTACAACATCAATATCAATGTCCATCGACTTAGGTACTTTTTTATTTGTTTACTTTTGTACATTGAGTTGAATGTTAGTGGTATACATTTCAGCTAAATGTTAGTGTATTTTGATTGTTGGATCGATTTTTGTAGTGAATATTCAATCTTTATTTTAATTTTAATTTTAATTTTAATTTTATATTTTTTTACTTGTATTTAAAGCAAAATTCCTATCATTATTCACTATAAATATTTATAAAAATATATTAATATTGAAATAATAAAAAATAGAAAAAAATTACATTATACGTGTCTATTCCAATCTTTTTCAGGTTATCTTAGACGGGTTTATCTTAACATTTTTTAAAGGTTGTCTTAGACAAGATTTATCTCAACCTTTTTAAGGTTGCTTTAAACGGGTCTATCCCAACCTTTTTTAAAAATTGTCTTAGATAATGTCTATCCCAACCATTTTAAGGTTGCTTTCGACGGGTCTATCCCAACTTTTTTTAAAGGTTGCCTTAGACATGGTCTATCCCAACCTTTTTAAGGTTGCCTTAAACGGGTTTATTCTAACCATTTTTTAAAGGTTGCCTTAGACATGATCTATCCCAACCTATTTAAAGTTGCCTTAGATAGGTCTATCCCAACCTTTTTTTATAGGTTGTCTTAGACAAGGTCTATCTCAACCTTTTTAAGGTTGTCTTATACGACTCTATCCCAACCGTTTTTAAAAGTTGCCTTAGTTATACCAACCTTTTTAAGGTTGTCTTAAACAGGTCTATCGCAACCTTTTTCAAATGTTGGACTTGACTAGGTCTTTCCCAACCTTTTTTAAAGGTCGGCATTGACTAAACTTTTAACAACCCTTCAATAAGGGTCGGCTTATGTTGACTTATGGCGATGTTTTTTCAAAAGCGTCGCCATGCATATACCAACCCCACTATATACAACCATTTTGGAAGCGTCGGACGAAGCGTCGCGAAACCTATGCCAACCTTTTTTGCGTCGTCTTATGTCAAAAAAAGTGTCGCTATAGGACTGTTTTGTTGTAGTGTAAATAATTAAAAATAGACCATGAATAATGTGGTGGAAAGGGTCTATAAAATAATTTCTCCATAGATGAGTGCATAATAATAACTTCATGTCTTCAAAATTTGATAATGTGGCAAACTTTTATTGGTGCATAAAAATCTTAATTTTAGGATTATTCTAATTTAAATTATTCCTTAAGTTTAAGTATCGTGGTGGAGAAGCCCACCAAGGGTGCGAACAGTGGCCACTAGGGGCTGAAATAGGCCCCCTCACATGCGACAGAACTAGAACATCCTCGAAGGAAAAGAGAAACACCAAAGGTTCGCAAAAAGTGCCGAAAATTTCTAAGATGCTAGATAAACTCTTGAAGAGTCCAAAAGGTCATTTAAAGAACTAAAACTTTATAGAATAAAACTAAAATATTCCGGAAGCTCTAGATTGTTATAATCTTGTATAGAGTAGACTAAGGTAGTTTAAATCTTTCTAGAGACATGTTATAAACCATGGAATTGAATTGATGTTGATAGTAGAATTTGAGGGGCTTTGGCTAAGCCACCCATCATCGTTTGTATATAACTTGTAATTTTGAGTAATATATCTTCTAGCTTTCTCATAGTCCTATAGTGTGTCTGCAATTTCGATTTGGGTTCCAAAGTTTTCTAATTGCCATGAATTTTTTTTATTTCGATTTTAAATTTAAATTGTTATTAATTCTAAAATTGGAATCAAAGAAAAGGGCTTAGCTTTTTAAGATTTAATTCGGTTAAAGGATTAAAAAGTTCGGTTAATTCGATTAATACTAGTTCGGTTCGATTAATCATTTGAACATACCTAAAAAGGGAACATAAATAAAATAGCCATTGTAATGGCCCAATTTTGCTCGGGCCCAAATTACAAAAATTTAAACAAAAAATAATAAAGTCCAAAAAAAAACCAGTCCATTACAAAATATTACAGCCCAAATTTCCAATGGCCCAATATGGCCCAAAACCAAATCAACTCTAGCCCACAACACTTAAACATTTTCAGTAAAACAAAAAAACCCTAAGCCCCTCTGCGCCGCTCCTCCCTTTCATACGCACGCCGCCCGAGGTGCCTCGTCCTGAGGCCATGACGCACCCTTATTGCCGCCATTTCACCAAAACAACAAAGGGTCTGCTTCGCCCTCCGTTGACCGAGCGCAGACCTACAAAAGAAGACCAAAATAACACAGAACGGTGGCTAAACAGTAGCGAGACAGGGAAGAAAAAGAAAAATAATATATGTAAATGGCTATAAAAGCCAGATTCATCGATGTAGTTTTTTACAGAAGAGAGCAATCAAAAAAAGACAGTGATTCAAATACAAGAAAAGAGAAAAAGCAAATCAAAAAAAGTCTAACGAAGGTGTTTCTTTATTTGATATATTTTTATTTATTATTTATTTTCTTTCTTTTTTTCACTTTTTTTAAAGAAATAAACAAAAATAAAAAAGGGGTCGAAATGTTACCCTTTTTTCTCGTGTTTGCGCTGTCATGGGGAGAAGGAGGCCGCTATCTCCGATGAAAGATGGCATTTTTGGGATTGGAAATTAAAAAGCAAAAAAAAATGAATTTTTTTCTCTAACCACCATGGACGTCGGCACATATCAGTACTAGCATTCCTGTTGAGCTCAGAGACTCATCGTAGCGCGTTGATGAAGGTGCTGAATGAAACTTATGTCGCTAATGATATCTCTATAAAAAAGCTAGACCGCCTAGTTAACAATATAAGTGCCGACAACTTCATATTCTTTAATGACGATGAAATACCGTTAGGAGGCATGGGATCTACAAAGGCTCTGCACATCACCATCCGCTGTAAAAGATATATACTACCGAGGGTGCTAATAGACAATGGCTCTGCACTGAACGTCTTGCCTTTATCCACACTGAACAGATTACCAATGGATAGCTCTCACATGAAGACATGCCAAAACATAGTGAGAGCGTTCGATGGTATGGAAAGGAGGGTGATAGGAAGTATTAAGATACCCCTTTTGATTGGTCTAAACATGTATGAGGTAGATTTCTTGGTGATGGACATCAAACCTTCTTATAATTGCTTGTTGGGGAGGCCTTGGATTCACTCAGCTAGGGCAGTGTCGTCATCACTGCACCAAAAGCTAAAGCTGGTAATGGAGGGTCGACTGATAACAATAAACGCGAAAGAAGACATTTAACCAGTGATGCTCCATACATAGAGGCAGACAATGAAGCGATAGAATGTTCCTTTTGATCTTTGGAATTTGTGAATGCAACTTTCATCATTAAATGAAACAAGGTCCCGATGCCCAAAATATCCAAAACTACGATGATGGGCTTACAGCTGACGGCTGGGAAAGGGGCCTTGCCTGGAAGAGGACTCGGGAAATACCTCCAAGGGAGGGTCGAGGTACCCATGCTAATGGACAAATGAGACCGCTTTGGCTTAGGATACAAGCCAGATGCAAGGCAAAAGAGGAGAAAGTTAGAGAAGAAGCAAGAAAGGAGAAGAGCGCGACTGAGTGGGGAAGAGGTCAAGTGGGAACCGATAACATTTCCCCATATATCCAGAACTTTCGTGTCAGGAGGAACTATTCACCCTGAACGGAAGATGTCAAGAAAAGAATTCGCTGAAGAAATATTGGGAAATCTGAACATCAACGCCATATCTGAAGAAGGAATTGGGGGAAAAAATTTATCAGGCATCTGCCCTTATGTACCTGGAAGTGTTCTGAACAATTGGACTGCGGAAGAGATTCCTGTTGTTTTTAGAGCTAATTCAGAGTAATGTTCAAAACACGCTTATTGCTCTAAGCCTAGGAGCAATAAGATTCCTTTTGTGAAATAGGCTTATTTCCAACATCTTTATTTCAATAAAATGCATCTTTGCGTATCATCTTGAGCAAATATTCTTTTATTCTTTCCATTTCATTCATAATCATACCATACAAATAATTATTCTTAGATTCTTTTATTCTTTGGATTTTTTATTCATCCCTATAACAGGTCTCCAGATATCAATGATATGAGCAACGCTGCTACTGACTCAGAGTCTCCTTTTGAACAAGATATGTGTATGGAGGATTCTTAGGATTTCGAAGATGATCGGGACTGTAACCTATCTCCTGATTTGTTGAGGATGGTGGAACAAGATGAGAAACAAATCCTACCTTATAAAGAGTCAGTAGAAATTGTGAGCTTAGGAGAGGAAAAAAAGGTGAAGATTGGAGCTTGCATTGCCGCAGAGACAAAGCGAGACCTCATTGAGTTACTCCAAGAATTCAAGGATGTCTTCGCATGGTCATATCAAGACATGCCCGGGTTAAGTATTGATATCGTGGTACACCGGCTCTCCATAAAGGAAGAGTGTAAGCCAGATCAACAGAAACTCCAAAGGATGAGGCCCGACGTTTTGCTGAAAATAAAAGAGGAGGTCAAGAAGGAATTCGATGCTGGTTTCTTACAAGTTGTTAAATACTCAGAATAGGTAGCTAATATCATCTCTGTCCCTAAAAAAGATGGGAAATTACGAATGTGCGTAGACTATAGGGATTTGAACAAAGCCAGCTCGAAAGACAATTTCTCATTACCCCATATCGACACCTTAGTGGACAATACAGCAGGTTACTCACTGTTCTCCTTCATGGATGGTTTCTCTAGATATAACCAGATTAAGATGCTTCCTGAAGATGTGGAAAAGACGACATTCGTAACCATGTGGAGAACATTTTGCTATAAAGTTATGCCATTTGGACTGAAAAACGCAGGAGCAACGTACCAAAGAGCCATGATAACCATGTTTCATGAAATGATACACAACGAAATCAAAGTTTATGTTGATGATATGATCGCAAAATCCAGAACAGAGAAGGAGCATGTACAAGTCTTGAGGAATTTTTTCTTGAGATTGAGAAAATTCTAGCTGAAGCTCAATTCAGCAAAATGTACATTCGGGGCAAGGTCAGGAAAATTGCTAGGATTTGTAGTCAGTGAAAAGGGGATCGAGATCGACCCAGATAAAGTTAAGGCTATACAGGAGTTGCCTCCGCCATGCACTCAAAAAGAAGTTCGAGGTTTCCTAGGAAGACTAAGTTGCATCGCCCGGTTCATTTCATAACTAACTGAGAAATGCGACCCCATATTCTATCTCCTTAAGAAACATAATCCAGGTGTATAGGATGAAGAGTGCCAGAAGACTTTCGACAGGGTCAAACATTACTTGTTTAATGCCCCAGTACTGATGCCACCTAGCCCAGATAAGCCCTGATACTGTACTTGGCAGTATTTGGAAATTTCATGGGATGCGTGCTTGGCCAACATGATGAGTCAAGAAGAAAAGAAAGAGAGATATCTTACCTCAATAAGAAATTTACTGAATGTGAGACAAGATATTCGTCAATTGAAAAGTTGTGTTGCGCCTTAATCTGGACAACCCAAAAATTGAGACAGTACATGTTGTACCACACAACTTGGCTCATCTCAAAACTGGACCCTCTAAAGTACATGATAGAGTCGACTGCTTTGAATAGAAGAATGGCCCGGTGGCAAATTCTGCTTTTCAAATTTGATATAGTCTATGTGAATTAGAAGGCTATAAAAGGGAGCGCAATAGAAAATTTTTTGGCCAGTAGAGCTCTAGAAAATTACGAGCCTTTGAACTTTGATTTCTCGAATGAAGATCTAATGTATGTTGCAACCACTGAAGAATACTCTCAAGAAGGTCATCCTTGGAAGCTAAACTTTGACGGAGCCTCAAACGGTGTAGGTAACGGAATTGGGGCAGTCCTGGTATCCCCAAACGGATATCATTATCTCTTCACTAGTAAACTGGATTTTGATTGCACGAACAATATGGCAAAATACGAAGCATGCATCATGGGTATCCGTGCAGCCATAGAATGTAAGATCAAAATTCTAGAAGTATCTGGGGATTCTGCACTAGTGATCTATCAACTCAAAGGTGAATAGGAGACGAGAGACCCCAAATTGATCAATTATCGAAGGCTGATTCTGGAGCTAATTGAAGAGTTTGATGACATCACATTTTATTATCTCCCACGAGATGAGAATCAAATGGTTGATGCCCTGGCTACCTTAGCTTCCATAGTCAAAGTGAACAAACAAGAGGATGTAAAACCTATCCAGATGAGTATTTATGAGACTTCAGCTCATTGTTACAACATCGAAGAAGAAGAAAATAATGATCACCCTTGGTACCATGATATACTGTGATATGTGAAGAATCGTGAATACCCTGACCAAGCAACTGAGAATGATAAAAGGACGTTGAGAAGATTGGCCAGTGATTATGTCTTAGATGGGGAGATCCTATATAAAAGCAGAAAGAATTAGGTGATATTAAGATGTGTAGACGCTGTCGAGGATAAGAAAATCTTGGAAGAAGTCCACGAGGGAGTCTGCGGAACACATGCCAATGGTTTTACAATGGCCAGGCAAATCATGAGATTCAGGTATTATTGGTCCACCATGGAAAGGGACTGTATTAATTCCGCCAAGAGATGTCATAAGTGCCAAATTTATAGAGACAAAATTCATGTGCCTCATTCACCTCTTTATGTCATGACTTCTCCATCGACTTTCTCTATGTGGGGCATGGATGTTATTGGGCCGATATCGCCAAAAACTTCTAATGGGGATCGATTCATCTTTGTGGTCATCGATTACTTCACCAAGTGGGTAGAGGCCACTTCTTACGCCAATGTCACGAAGTTGATAGTTAGTAAATTCTTGAAGAAAGAGATCATATGTCGGTATGGAATGCCAGAAAGGATTATATCTGACAATGCACTAAATTTGAACAACAAAGACGATATCGTAAGTCGCATCGGTTCAAGATCAAACACCACAACTCATCAGCATATCGCCCAAAAATGAATGGTGTGGTGGAGGCAACCAATAAGAACATTAATAAGATCGTGGGGAAAATGATTGAGACTTATAAAGATTGGCATGAAAAGTTACCATTTGCCCTCTATGCTTATCGAACATCTGCCAGGACCTCAACCGGGGCAACGCCTTTCTCTTTGGTTTATGGAATGGAGGCGGTTTTACCCATTGAAGTCGAGATTTCTTCTCTTCGAGTTTTGGAAAAATTAAAGTTGGATGAAGCAGAATGGATCCAATCTCGATATGATCAGCTAAACTTGATTGAAGAAAAAAGGTTGAAAGCCATCCGTCATGGTCAAATGTACCAAAAGCGAATGATGCGAGCTTACAACAAAAAGGTTCGTCCTAGAGAATTCCATGAGGGGGACCGAGTATTGAAAAAGATCATTCCTATACAAAAGGACTTCAGAGGAAATTGGATGCCAAACTGGGAAGGACCTTATATAGTGAAGAAAGCCTTTTCTGGAGGAGCGTTGATTTTGACCGAGATGGATGGCAGAGATTTGCCCAACCCTGTGAATTCAGATTCAATCAAGAGGTATTTCACCTAAAAAAAAAAGAGGGGGCCAAGGCGAAAACCCGCAAAGGGCGTCTTGAGACCAAAGGAATTTTTAGTTGAAAACCCTAAAAGGGCAGCTCAAATTTTGACCAAAGAATGGGCATGAAATAGTCGTTTCCTCGCAGGGGAAACAATGAGGAGAAACTTTACATCTTGGGGCATCAACAAAGTGCTCTAGATCTCCTAAACACATATGAAGCTCAAAATGGTCCTCAAGAAGTTTGTGCAAAGAAATTCATGCTATGATATTTGGGGCACCTATTTTCATCTTACTCATATTGTATTTTAGCAGCGTTTGCTATCTTTGATGAATCCATTCATTTCGAGTCTTGTTCTCAATAAATTTCAATCTTGTCCATTGTTACAATCTTTTTCAAGCATTTTTTCATTGAAATAACGATTAATGGGCTAATAATATTTAAGTAAAAGGATTTCTTGCATATTGCTCTTAATGTTTTCTAAATAGTACAAGGACCTGAAACAGGACCACTAGTCAGAACTAGCCAAATTTAAGAGTTGGAAATATTTGGAAAAGATAATCTAAATCGGTGATTATTTCTTCGGGTTCTCTGTCAAAGATATCAGCTGAACAAGAAGGCAGGGTAATACGTCAGTGATAGAACCTTGGTGAACAACGAGCAGTGTCAACCTAAGCATTAAAAGGGGATTATTCTCGAAAAAAAAATGACATTCTGCATTCATGCAAACATCATTCATACACATCTAATTAGGAGCATTTGATTCATTCTGATCATAATATCCTAATCGCTTGGCATAAATATAGGCCCATGAAATGGATTCTACAAGTCATGTTCCCCAGAGAACGGTGTAACAGATCAGCGAAACCACAAATCATATACCCCTAAAGTTACAATGGAATTGATTGAAGTCATCATGGCAAATCTTATCTCCCTGAAGTTACAGTGGAGCAGATTAAAGCCACAAGTCTTATCTCCCTGAAGTTCCAGTGGAGTAGACTGAAGATAGCAAATATTATTTCCACAAGTTCTGAAGTGGAACAGATTAAAGCTACAAGCTACAAATCTTATCTCCCTAAAGTTGTAGTGGAGCAGATTAAAGCAACAAGTCTAATCTCCCTAAAGTTGCAGTGGAGCAGACTAAAGCCACAAGTCTTATCTCCCTGAAGTTGCAGTGGAGCAGGTTGAAGTTATCATGGAAAATCTTATCTCCCTGAAGTTGCAGTGGGGCAGATTGAAGCCACAAGTCTTATCTCCTTGAAGTTGCAGAGGAGCAGATTGAAGATGCGAATCTTATCTCCCTGAAGTTGCAATGGAGCAGATTGAAGATGCGAATCTTATTTCCCTAAAGTTGCAGTGGAATGGATCAATGCTACAAATTATAAATCTTATCTCCCTGGAGTTGCAGTGGAGCAGATTGAAAAATAATATTATCTCTCTAAAGTTGCAGTGGAGCATATTGAAGCGACAATTCCTATATCCCTAAATTTGCAGTGGGTTGGAATGAGGCTACTTGGAAAAGAGAAACACCAAAAAAGTCGAGATTCAGCAAGACCAGACAAAATTGGCCCTTTTTAAGGTTTTTGGTCCATTCCCGTTACACGTCAACGAGCAAAGAAGGGCAGCTGTAATGGTCCAATTTTACCCGGTCCCAAATTACAAAAAATTAAACAAAAAAATAAAGTCCAAAATAATAAAAAAATAGTCCATTACAAAATATTACACCCCAAATTTCCAATGGCCCAATATGGCCCAAAACCAAATCAACCCTAGCCCACAACACTTAAACATTTCCAGTAAAACAAGAAAACCCTAAGCCCCTCTGCGCCGCTCCTCCCTTTCGCACGTACGCCGCCCGAGGTGCCTCGTCCCGAGGCCATAACGCACTCTTGCTGTCGCCATTTCACCAAAACAGCAAAGGGTCTACTTCGCCCTCCGTTAACTGAGCACAAACCTGCAAAAGAAGACCAAAATAACACAGAACAGTGGCTAAATAGTAGCAAGACAGGGAAAGAAAAATAAAAATAATATATGTAAATGGCTATAAAAGCCAGATCCATCGATGTATTTTTTTACAGACGAGAGCAATCAAAAAAAGACAGTGATTCAAATACAAGAAAAGAGAAAAAGCAAATAAAAAAAAGTCTAATGAATGTGTTTTTTTATTTGATATCTTTTTATTTATTATTTATTTTCTTTTTTTCACTTTTTTTTAAAGAAATAAACAAAAATAAAAAAAAGGTTCGAAATCTTACCCTTTTTTTCTCGCGTTTGCGCCGTCGTGGGGAGAAGGAGGCCACCGTCTCCGATGAAAGATGGCATTTTTGGGATCGAGGAATTAAAAAGCAAAAAAAATGGCTTTTTTCTCTCCAGCCACTGTGGATGGCGGCGTCGTCGCTGGCGATCGGTGGCCGCCACGGTGGCCGACGACCGGAGCCATGGCCGGAGAAAGAGAGGGACGAGAGAGAAAAGGGGAGAAATAAAGTTTTTTTTTAAAAAAAAAGGGGGGGGCTGGAAATTATTTTTTTTGTTGGATTTTTATTATTTATAACAAGACCCATACGACGTCGTTTTGGGCCTAAGTTCCAGGCGCCAAAACGGCATCGTTTTACCCCTGACCCAGAATCCGACCCGAATGATCCGCGTGTTTTTAAATAAGGGTCTATTTACCCTTTCAGTCCTTCCACTTTTCGAATGGTTTACAATTGGGCCCAAATCCTTTTCTTTTAATTTTTATAGATTATACCGCATGATTTTCATGTATTTCGATTTAGTCCCTGGTTCGCTGATCACCTGGAGAAGGGACGCGTGTTCAGAAGATCGAGTTATTTGCCCATTTGGTCCTCGTTTGTTTTCGCGCTTTTCATTTTGGTCTTTTATTTATTTATTTTTTCTGATTTATCCTTTTAATTCCATTTAAGTTGCGATTGAGTCCTTTATTTATTTAGTTATTTATTTATTTACTTACTTATTTATTAGTTTTTTTTTTACCATTTTTCAATATTTAAAACTTTTTTTATTTTATTTTCCTTTATCGTGCCTTTTTTTATTTTTTTATTTTTTATTTTCTTTTTGTGCCTTTATTATCGTGATCATTATTTTATTTATTATTATTTTATTAGTATCCATATATTTATCATATATTAATTATTATTATTATTATTATTATTTTACACATACTCGTGAATTGAATTGTACACATTTTTTTATTATCGTTATTGTTATTTTATTTTGACTTTCTGGTGTGCTCTTATTACTTTACTATTTCTTTTATTATTTTTGGCAATTTCATGTCATTTATTTTTTAACATTTATTTTAAGTTACTTTATTTATTATTACTATGATATGATTGTTAATATTATTATTATTAAGGTTATATTATTATTGTTATAGTATTCATTTATTTACCTATTATTTATCATTCCAATATTCTATCGATATGGTCATTTTATATTATTTCATTTATCACTACTATACATTAAGTTTAGATATGTCCGTCAATTGAAGTATTAAAAAAAAAATACATATTACACTTATTATTATTAAAAAATTTCAAAATAAGACAATGTTTTATATTTAGAGATTCGAGAAGTCGTTCATACCCTAACTTACGAGATTTCAATTTTTTTCTCGTTAAACCTAAATGACTGAATATCCTTTTAAAATTCAAATACATGATATTTATATAAAAAATAAAAGAAAAATAAAAGACAAACTTATTCTCAAAGATTCAATGTATCGTATCCTAACTTACAAGATGTGACATTTTATTATCTCGAGACAAAAGAATCTTTAATATTCGTTTCGATTTATTTAAGAATTTTTTTTAAAAGCAAAATTAACATTAATACAAAAAGAGATCATATTTTAAACTCTTCTTAAGTTTTCAACTTTCGACACTAAGACATAAAATAATTAATTAAGTACCAATTTTGAGCGTTACGAGGGTGCTAGTCTTTTCTCGTACGTAACCGACTCTCGAACCCGTTTTCCTGAATTTTGTAGACCAAAATCGTCGTTTTAGTAAATCAAAACTGTTTATTAAAACGATTAAATTACGAGGTGACCCGATCACAAGGATTAGTGGTGATTCCCATTTTCGTTTTCACTTTAAAATAAAAAGTCAATTCCAAAAAAGATAGTTTCGACAGCCATAATCCAACCAAAAAACAAACAAACGACCAAATAAAATCTTCTCTCCCCAACATAATCTGATACCCTGCAAAACAAAATCAAACAAACCATCTTTAGCTGGTAAACAAATAGAAAACAAATTCATACATCAAGTCCTAATTATATCTCTCATATTCATCCACATTCAAACTATCATTATAACAAATAACCACAGGATAGAGTTATACAAGTTTATGTCTCCGGATTGAGAAAGACTAAGCACAGAGAATGCATAGTTGATGGCGCATCATTCAATGAAGGGCAACAGAACTAAGAATAACTTACAATTCTTATCGCCTTTGAGTTTTTCCAATGGAACGTTTTCCAGAGAACAGATGCTTTGGTTTCAATGTGGGAATAACTCTATCAGCCTCTCCACGCCGAGCATTCTTGTTCCTCTTTAACACAGATTTCTTGGCCAATTTAATAGCCTTTACCTTCTGAGCAGAATCCTTCAAGCCCTCTCCCGGTACAACTTCACTAGGAGGTCGTGATCGTGACCTTGACCGAGATGTAGACCTTAGATGGAGCTTTTTGCTTGCTTGGTTGTCATCTATATCCATAGCATCTCCATCATCACCCTCTCTCCTATCAACTGATCGCTCCCTTTTCCGGCCTCTTGACTTGCTACGAGCACGATTAATTGCAAGAGAGGGATCCAGCCCCAAAGAAGATAGCTGCCGGCCCATCCTCTCTGTTGTGAACTTTCTATCTGTGTCGAACTTTCTTGGTACAACAGGCCGACTTTCTGCAGTGCTTTTCTTCATCCTATGCTGTTGAATAAGCAAGCTCTTCTTTTTCCTGATCTCAGCCAGTGCTTCTTGCTCTTCCGGGGATAATTCTTGGCCATCCATCTCAAAGTCATCACCTTCCTCCTCTTCTTGTCGAAGACCCTCCTCACACTCCAACTCTTCAAGCCTTAACAAGATATCAGGGTCAATGAAATCGGACACATTGTGACCATCAAGAATTTCAGGCATTATGTCCTCTTTCCATTCATCATTTGACAATATATAGTTCTTCCTCAAACTAGCAGAATAAACACCAGCACCACCATTCTCATCCTCCAAATCCTTTTCAGTTTTCCTCTTTTCTTTCTCTGCTGCTTGCTTGGCTTTAGTTTCCAAAACTGCCTGGGGTATGCAAGCTGGCCGTTCCTTTTGATCACGTGGCTTTGGTAATGCAACATGAAACCTATTAAGGCAGTCATTTATTTTTTTCGATTTCATCTTCAACTCTACCCTCTGATTCAGTAACCTTTCACAAGCTGCATTCTTCACAGCAATCACTCCATCCTCAGTCAGAGTGCTCATAGTCAATAGCACCCCTTCTTCATTTGTAGGCTCACCTCCTTGACCAATCACAGTCTTCATGGCTTCAGCTTTCATCTCCATGACCAATTTCCTGTCTTCCTCAGATATGCCATCCAATGGCTGCAAATCAGTCTTATTGCAAACAATGATCAAGGGTTTATTCATAAAGAGAGATTTAATGCTGTGAAAAAGAGCTGCTTGCTGGGCAATGCTGTACCCACATGACCCAGATATATCCAAAAAGAACAACACTGCAGCTCGTAGGTGAGCCAATGCTGTAATGCTGCACATCTCAATAATATTTCGATCTTCAAATGGCCTGTCCAAAATTCCAGGTGTATCAATTACTTGATATCTAAGGTACTTGTAATCTGTATGACCCACAAAGAGTGACTTGGTAGTGAAAGCATAAGGTTGGACATCCACATCAGCCCTCGTGATTTTGTTCATAAATGAACTCTTACCAACATTAGGGTACCCACAAATCAACATGGTTCGAGTATTAGGATCAATAGATGGCAACCTTGCCATATGTTGCCTAATCTGCTCAAGGTAGGCTAGACTAGGACCAATCCTCTTTATGACAGTACACATACGACCAAGTGCAGCAACCTTTAGCGACTTGCACCGATATAGCGAGTCACCATACTTTAATAGCTTGACATAATCTTTAGCAATCTTGCTAATGAGATTCCTGGCAGTATTTATCTGGCCAAGAGCAAGCTTGTAGTGATCCTTGTTATAGAGAACATGAAGAAGATCACCATAAAATGGATGGATATCATCAAGGCGAGGGAACTCATCAATTATTGTCGAAAGCTTCTCATGAAAATTCTGCTGGGTGTATTTGACTTTACGCATATAGAACTGGCGGAGACGGGAAATCGCATACCCTTTGTGGACAACAGTTGGAGTTTGCCGTTGGGTACGTGAGAGAATAATATCTATGAAGTCCTTCCCATTTGGTACAACAGTGATTTTCTTGAAATTATATTGAACCATTTTTACTATTGACCTGCAGCAAAACAAAGACGAGTTAGGTTAAATGAAAAGGATTTTGACAACAATTTGAAATCGTTGCTTAATAGACATCTGATTAAGAGTTAGTTTTCCGCCAAATAAATCAAAGACAGATATGTTCATGAGATTATTTTCCTTAGATTCAAGAAAAAAAAAACCCCAAGCAAATTTAAAAGAAGAGTTACAAACAGATTCAATTTTCTAGAAAAATAATATAAAAGCCCTCAACAAAAACCCACACAGGTTAATAGGTATACAAATCAACTTAGATATGATATTCAATAAAATAAGACAACTTGTAGTAGAGGCTTAGAAATTAACAATAAAATACAGTAATCAGAACTGAAAACAGGAAGAACGCTCACAGTACCTCTTTTTCCTTCAAACCAAGCAGAAATGGAGTTCACAAGCTTCTGCTCGGCCCAAGAGAAGAGTAAGAGGGAGGCGCACTAGAGTTTTAGTTTTTATAGCCGACTAAAGCCCGTGAAATGAACGGGAGTATGTTTATATAATATTAAATTTATGGCTTAATGTACACTTTAGTCCCTAATGTATACCTTTTTTCACTTTGATCCTTAAAGTTTCTTTTGGCACACTTTAACAAAAACAATCAATGGGGGTGATAATTTGATTAGGATTTTTAAATAAAAAAATAAGATTGAGTTTTAACTTTTAAAATATAGGAGCTAAATCTCAACTTCTGTATAAAAACAGGGACTAATAAGACATTTAACCAAAATAAAATTTTGAACAAATTAAAACTAAAGTCAGAAACCTTGTAGGGTTCTCTTCTCCTACCTATTCACTCTTTTTCTCACAGCCGTCGCTTAAACAGAACCCATCGCCGTCCTTGAACGCCTCCCCCGTCCGTCGATCGGTTTACGCCCTCTTCGCCGCTGCCCACTGTAAGTTGTTCGTGACTTCTCTTTTATAATTTTTTCCCATTCTTTTCTGCTTTGTTTTATTTCTTCACACCGCTATTGAGGTCTTTCGCGGTGGTGGAAGGCGCCGCCACCGCAAGAAAAAGCGGCCGACACACCGCTACGCACCACTATGTGAACTATGATCATTATACCCTCTTGAGTTTTTTTTGTTTATTAAATTTAATTGATATAAATTTTTTCTTGTATATGCAAAAGCTTAATTTCCAGTTCAAACTGGAGTTTGAGTATTGGAAAATTAGTATACGATACTCATCAAGCATGGATTGTTTCTCGAGCAGAGAGCTTGAACCGAATTTCGAGTAGCTAACTTTGAATAGGAGTTGTGCTATTTGTTTTTTAAATTCAATTGTTGTCCTAATCTAATGTAGCATTGGGTTCTTAAAATAGCAATGAAAGTAATTCCACTAAAAAAGCTTATTATTTTCTTAATCTAATGTAGTGTTATCTTTTACTATGTTGCTTCTTATTTAAAGGATAAATAATATTTCAAGCCGATAAAATGGTACGACCGTATGCTATTAAAGGGAAGAAACGGAAGAATAGAGGCGAGAAGTATGATAAAGAAGAACAAGAACATGAAGAACAAGTAGAAGAAGAAGAAGAGAAAGAACCAGCAAAACGAGCTGCTATTGAAAAGCCAACAGAGGAAGTCGAAGGTAAAGAAGAAGAGGAAGGAGGTGAAGCTGGAACAGATGAACTTGTGGGAATCCCAATTGCCCCCTCTGATAAAAAGAATAACAAAAATGGGGTCATTTTTGTTCTTGAGAAGGCTTCATTGGAAGTTGCTAAAGTTGGAAAGGTATATGGAACTTGGACTTCGTAATGTGCTTAATGCTTCTGTTATCGTTTACGAGTATGAGTTTTTGTAGTTTTTAATTGATAATTTTCATTAAAGAAGTTTGGTTTTCAACTGTAATTTATCTTGTTGGTTGTAAATTGTTACAGAGTTTTCAACTCTTGAACTCAGATGATCATGCCAATTTCTTGCGGAAAAATAACAAGAATCCTGCTGATTACAGACCTGACATAACACATCAGGTTATTTTCCTCCTTTTTTGTTATTTATTGCTATCTTTATATTTCTTTTGTTAAAACTATGATGAATTAATTGATACTGCTTTCTTGATCCTCGTTTGTTAAAACTATGATGAACTAACTGCTATTTCTGTCATTTCCCTATAGGCTCTACTGTCGATTCTAGATAGTCCGGTCAATAAGGCTGGGAGATTGCAAGCTGTGTATGTTAGAACTGAGAAAGGTGTACTTTTTGAAGTTAAACCTCATGTTAGAATTCCAAGAACATATAAGCGGTTCTCTGGTATTATGTGTAAGTTATCATGGCTGAGATTTTGTCTCTTCTGCTGCATTTTGAAACTCTTACCAGTCTGTTTCTTATTGACCTATTTAACAATCATGCAGTGCAACTGCTACAAAAACTAAATATAACTGCCGTTGGCAAGCGTGAAAAGCTTTTACGAGTGATAAAGAATCCCGTAACCAATTACTTTCCTGTCAACTCTCGCAAAATAGGTGGGTTTGACTTTGATTGTTGTTTCTCATGTTGTCTGTAAAAATCCGTTGTTTCCGGAACTCAAGTTCTTTTTCTTGCACATCAGGTTTCTCATATAGCTCAGACAAATTAGTTAAAATGAGGAAATACGTAGATGCTGTTGGTGATGATGTGAATCTTGTTTTTGTGGTAAGTCTTGTGCGACATACGATCCTTCTCTCTTTATTTATAATCGCTTCCTTATCCTATCTCTGTGCAATTTTTTCAGGTGGGTGCAATGGCCCATGGGAAAATAGAGGTAGATTATATAGATGATTTTATAGCGAGTAAGTTCCACATTCTTATCTGTATGTTTGTTAGATTGTGTTGCGAAAATTTCAAGGATATTGATTAGTAACCCTCGAATCCCATAAGAACCATTGAATTGAGCAAGCTAAGGCAATAAGATAGACGAAAGCTAAATTACCAATGCTTACTTATATTGGATATAGATATAGGTGTATGATTCTCCAAGAATATGCACTTGCTGGAACCATACTTGTAGTTGACGATTATCCAAATCCAAGCTTTATTACAATATCTAAGACTTACATTTTACAAGCATGAAATTTGTTTTTTATCATGCTTAAGGGGACAAGACCTACAATCATTGTCTTATATGGTTTTATTTCTTATTGCAGTTTCCGGTTATCCGCTAAGTGCTGCAATGTGCATTGCAAGGATTACTGAAGCTTTGGCAGATAAGTGGAGCATATTGTAACACCCATATAATATATGTCTCTCTCTGTTTCAATGGCTTCGATTTTGGGATAGATTATCAATGATGAATTACTTTAATTTATAATGTGGTACGTTTATTTTATGTTAAAAAAACGGAATATGCAGTTTTCTTGTTTAGGTAATATATGGAAGTGAGCAGCTAGAAAAATATTTTCAAGAGAAAAATAGACCAAGACGGGATTACGGAACGTGTTAGTATCGATGTTGAAAATATTTAAGCATGTAAGCTAATCCAAATTCGTTTCAAATTGTTATGTTACTCAACATTGTGCTTTTTTAATATAATTATATATTTATATTTTTTTGATAAATATAATAATTTCAATATATATAGCTTTTTAGTATTTGTACAATATAATACAAATATAGGTTAATATTTGATACACAGTGGTGTAAATTTAGCCATGATTTATTTTTTTGGTATAGATAGTTTTAGGGTGAATTTGAAACCGGTGAGGTCAGTTTTGCATTGGTTTCGCATGTATTGGTTGCTATGCATCATTTCAGTATTAAAATCTTAAGTATCATTCCAGTAGTAAAATCGAACATTTAGTTTCTTTTTCGCATTGGTGAAAATTTCACCTTGTATCGGTTGCACGTGTTCATTTTGTACCAGTCAAAACATTAAGAATTGAATTAAATTGGTATAAGTATGTAATAGTCTTGAGAGAAAAACAATGCATTTATCGCATCGAACTACTTTGTTCGAAACTCAGAGCTATGGGTATAGGCCTTGACTAGTTCTTTTTGGCCCAAATTTACAACCTGATTATAACCCCGTTTTACCTGAGATAAACTTGACAGGTCTTGAACAAACCTTTGTAATATCAGTAACAATACTTTCAAATCTCCCATACGTAGTTCATCATTCTCAACTTCAGCCACTAATGCCAACTCCGTGGGCATCATTGCTGTAAGTCCAATTTTATCACTTCCAAAAGGAGCAGCCCTGAACAAAGTCACTATGGGTCTCTCTTTTTCCTCTCGAATGCAAAAGCATTGCATATTTTTATATTCTCCAACACAACTCGGCTAGAACTCCGATGATCGGACAAGGTATCACCATGCTCAAACAATTTTAGTTGGATGCAATATACAAAATTTCTATATTAAATAAAAAAGTTTAAGAGAATATGATGATCATGATTTGAATAGTGTAGTAATATTGTGGTCTTGTGAACAATTTCACATCAATTGCAGTGGACAACGGCTGGATTTGGCATACCAACAGCTTTTAGAAAGAAAAAAAAATTCTTCTTTCTTAACAAAGTAAACTTTCGAGAATTTATATATTTGGTTAAGATATGATATAAATCTCTCTATTCTTTATAAATTTGGAATTTAGTCTTTGTATTTTTATTTTTAAGAATTTAATCCCTTTATTTTTTAGATTTCAAAATTCAAATCCAATCGTTAACATTGTTAAAATTGTTTTGTTAAATTCAAGTTAATTCAACATCATTTTTAGTTATATTTTTATTTTAAAATGTCACACTAACAAATTTAATCGTATGAACAAAATTTTGCAATCTGAAAGGTAGGACTAAATTCCTTAAAATAAAATTATAAAGATGGAATTCCAAATTTGTGAAGAGTATAAAAACTTATAACATATTTTAATCTTATATATTAAACGTTGTCAAAGACAAATAATCGTTAAGTGAATTCGATGCTCTTCAATTATAATCTTAAGTTCGAATTTTGCGTATGGGAAAAATCCGATTTTTTCATAGCCGAATTCTTAGTATCAAATTTACTTAATTAAGCAATAAATTTAAAAGGTAAACAAAGGATAAAAGGAATATATAAAATTTAAATTAGTAATTACAAACACTAATAAACTCACTTTAAATTAACTCAACTAAGCAATTAACCTACATATAATTTATAATTTATATATGGTGAGAGTCAAATTTAAGGTTGAAAATTCCAAATTCATCTCGCAAATATAGCCAAGAACTGAATGACCACTTATTCAGGGGCGAAGTCAGAACAATTTTTTAGGGGCCGGATGAAATTTTAATTTTTTATAGTTTATATATTTATAATTTTTAAAGGATTAAATTGAATTTTTATAATTTTAAGGGGGCCCAAAGTGTAATTTTAACTTTAATAATTTAAATTTTAAAAAAATCTCAAGAACCTAAATAATAATTTTACATTTTAAGAGGGCCAGGCCAGCCCCCGAATTCGCCCTTGCACTTATTGCTAGCCAATGACTAGCATTCCATGTGTTTCTTTCAAGCCTAAACCTCTTTTGCATTGGCCTGAAGAAAAGAAAAATATTCTTTCTAATTAAATGAATTAAAAAAACTTAATTTGTTTCGTATTATATTATTTCTTAATTTGGTCAACTCTAGTGTAGAAAATTCCAAAATATTTAATGATGAATTAGGGTTTAATTTACAATTTAATCATAGCTGCCCACCGGCATAAAACACAGAAAAGGAAATAAAGTATTAAAAAAAATGGAATTTGGGACAAATCAGCCCACAGGGAATATTCAGTGCTCAATTTAATGAAATTTTAAACATTTACAGAAAACGAACTGTTATCTTTTATCTCCATAGAAATTATATGTTTTTTTAACTGTAAAATTAGAGAGTTAATTAGTACTTACACGATAGAGACATATTCACACTATGTTAAAATTGATATGGACATTGTTGTTAATGCAGGAGGACATAGGTTTGAGTGCGCTAAAACTCATTATCCTCTTATTTTTGTGTTGGGCAGGGGTTATAAGTAGTTCTAAGTATTGTGTCAAAAAATACAGATATGATCAGAACCTATAATGAAATTGTTCAAAGAAAAAGATAAAAAAATTATCAATTATTACACATATACACTACGTTTAAAGGAAGCTGTCCAAATAGCACTTACTCTTTTGAAGGCTCAAACCCAGATAAGTCCTATAAGTAAACGACCCTTGGTCACTAAGCCAATTATTGGAGTACATAATTATATTGTTTTTTAATATATTTTTAATGGAAATTTATCTCATACGCTGCTGTAGAGTTTTTTAAACTTCATAAGTGAATTTAGGGTGTGGCAAGTATTTTATAGATATAATAAAAAAATAAATATTTAAATGTCAACCCGTTTATAGAGTCTAAAAATACCATTGGCAGTGTATCAAATAATTACCCCTTTTTTAGCAAGGATAAATCTCAAAATTATACATGAACTTTGTGATTCAATGTGTAATTTGATACATGAACTTAGATTTTGTATAATTATACACATTAAACTTTAGTTATGGTTCAAATGTATACATGAAACTGTACTTTTAATTCAATCATAAACATTTAAAGAAATAAATACATCGTTTTATTTTTTATATTTGATAAATATAATTATATATAAATATAAAATGATGTTATATTGATAATTGTGTTAATAATTCGTGAGAATTAGATCAAATCAAAATTTCATATATAAAATTACACAAAATCAAAATTCACGTGTGAAATCAAAGAAGAGAAAATGAAACGTTTAAGCAAAGTTTTATACTCAACCAAGAAAGTTGATTTATTGTTTGACCTATTGGCATGTTTCATACAAAATTCTTGGTTCTAATCACAGAAAACAAATGCCCAATTGTTAATTATTCATTACCCTATGTTGAAACTTGCAAAATTAAAAAACTATGTTAGTTCATGCATGGAACCAATCTTAATGTCCCAATTGGATACCTCTATAGCATCATGAATGGGTTATTAATCTTAAATTTTATCCCATTGACTTTGAATGAGTTCATAAATCACATCATCTTCATGATAAACTTTGTAAGTTGTTAGAAAATAATTTTTAATTTAATGAGGACTTAGTTTGATATATAACATTTGGTCAGCTATATATAGCTAGAATTTCTTTTTCTTTTTTCTTTTTTTATAATTTAATGCAATCCTCCACAAGCCTCTATTAATTAAAACAATTTGAAATAATAATAGCTCTTTGTTAACTCCATAAATTTAATTTAATGAGGACTTAGTTTGAATTGGCAATAACTTTTTAAAAAAAAATTTAAAGTAAGGTTAACTCCATAAAATGTCGTCAAACTTTTGTTTGATCGATACAATTCTAATATTTTAGGACTTAATTGAAATATTTTAAAATTTAATAATCAATTTAAAATATAAACCAGAATTTGGAAGTCAAATTCCACCACCTCGAAGGCCCAAATGTCCTTTGTAAATTCCCTATAATGTCTGGTTTTGAGGGCATGCAGATGTGTGTGCCCTACAGAAAACATAGAAAAAATAAAATTTTAATATCTATTATAGATTTAATTTTAATATTTTTCAAATTGGTAAATTTTAATATTTTAGTCTTAACTCAAATGATATTAGTTAAATTATGCTATTAGTCTTATATTATGTATCTAAATTTAGTCAATATTTTTCAATTTATCTTAGTTCCTTTACACCATTAATTTTGAAATTTACAATTCATGTGCTAGAACTAAGTTTGAGGACATTTTATAATTCTATGTATTCTTTAAAATTTTAAAATTTAGTATTTTTAGAACTTCAGTCCCTTTATTTTTCACATTTTAAAATTCAGGTCCAATTGTTAATAACGTTAATTTTTTATTAAATTTATTGGTGTAACATTTTAAATTTTTTTTTTTTAAAAAAAAACCTCACTTATGACATTGAGATGAACCTAATTGTTTTAGAAAAAAAAAGAATTATTAGACTTAAATTTTAAAATTAAAAAAATAAAAAGATTAAATTTCTAAAGATAAAAATATAACAACTAATTTCCAAAATTTAAAAAATTACATAAACTTACTATATATTTTAATCCAAACATTAAAACAAAATTGAAGTATGAAAAAATATATAAACCCCAAAAAGAACCCTTGGGATGAAGGAAAGGAGTTACATATAAGTAAACCCCAAAAACAGGGGGAGGGGTATTAATTGAACCCACCGTCCATTTACTGACTTTCATTCTCGACACCTCTTTCAATTCCCATCACCTACCTTTATTCATTCACTAACACCCACAAATGTTTTTTGTTTTATATTAAAGTTAGAATTATTTTTAAATAATACACTTTAAAACATTCAAATTTATATTCTCCTATATTAACAACAATACTAATTCTTAAAATAGTTTATATAATTTATTACAAAATTGATGACCTAAAGTAGCATAAAATTTTTATTGGAATCCAAAATTTTATTTATAGATATCAAAATATTTATGATTCGAATCACCGAAGCTTTAAGTGTTGCATTTATTTGAAGGAATTAATTACCATTGAATATGGTCCATACTGTAATTTTGACTTGCTTTCAATTCCTACCTCTTCTCAATCTCGGCAACTATGAAAATTGAAATTTTCACCCAAAATTAATTTTACCTTCATAATTATCCCATTTTTTAAATGAAATCAAAAAGAAAATGCTAAAAAAGAATTTTAAAGCCACCATCTAGGACTAAATTGTTAAAAGAATATTTTTGGTATACTTTAAATCCATGATGCCTTAGACTGATTTCCACATTTATAGTGCTCAATATTTCAAGAACTTATACCAATGGACCTTGTCTTCACTTTGTTTTCATCTTTAACATTGAAAAAATATATATAAATGGATAGAAAGAACAAAAAAAAAGGGCATTTGCTCCTCCTCCTTTTTCCATTATGGTCCCAAACAAAAATACTAACAAATTAAAGCACTACAATTATGATCAACCTTTGTCATCATATTATCTTTTTTATAATCATCCCCATTTATCCACCAACCAAATATATATGGGACCATTAATTAAGGGAGTATGAGTTTCAACAAATTTAAACAATCAACTATGAACTGAATTACTGGTGGAGTGATAAAATATTCGTATCACAATTTCATCTCACTCTCAAATTAAAAGAAAAACACTCATAAATTTACAAAACTAAACCTATTTCATTTATGCATGGTTAAGTTGGCCTAGTATTGTTTGGCACTTGCAAAACCATAAAAACCCTTTTTTCTTTCTTCATTTCAGGTGTTAATAACAACTTTTTTTTCCTTCTTTTCATCAAACCCTAAAACACCCAACATGATGGTGATGGTGATGGTGATGGTGATGATGATGATGATGATGAAGTGACTTTTCACCATCAATCAACCCACGAACATTCCTAAACTCTTCTACATGACAAGGGATGGTAATCATACCCTTCTGCTCAAACCCATACTCTTCCTCAGCTTCTTTCAACAATTGCATGAACAAAGGATGATTAAAATACAAAACCGGCACCACAAACCTTTGTTGTTCTTCTTCTTTTGGTCCTACTTTGATAGCCAAACACCCTTTTGGCACACCCTTTGCTTGCTTCTTCCCTTGATGATGATGCTGAAGGTGGGGCATGTGTAAATGAAAGTTCCTTGAATTTTTCTCACCATTACCCATTTCTTCAACAAAGGTGATTATCAAAAATGAAAACCCTAAGAGATTATAAAAGAAAAGGGTTGTATTATAAGGAAGAACAAGGGAAAGGCCAAGGGTTCTTTGCTAAGGATTGTATGAAAATAGGGAGTGATGAGTAAAGGAGTTTAGTCATGGTTGAGAATCCATACCAAACATGTAAATTCATTACCTTTATTTATACACTATAGGCTTATGAAGAAGGGGAGTGGGGTTATATGCTATGGAAAGGACTAGGGTTTTTTCTTTGGTTTTTTTGGAGAAAGTTTATTCCTATACGTTTGATTTTAAAGGGAATCTTATGATGATATGAAGGGAAGATTAATTATTTTTTTTTCTAAATAATTACAAATATATTAAAGAATTATAAAATAAAGTTAATTTTATCAAAAATAAATTTAAAATTTTAAACTAAAAAATCAATAACTAAATCGAATCAAATTGAATTATGTTATAATTCGAATTTAAATATAATTTAGAGTTTAATATAATTACAAATACGGAAATATAAAAAAATTATAATATTTTTGTAAAGGACAAAATATTGGGGTAGGAGACTTGGTAGGAATGGCGTAATGTGTAATTAATAACGAATCGAAGGGGTAAGACACGTGGATGGAGGTGGAAGCGAATGTGGCATATTTTTTAAAGAAAGAGATTGCCGACAGACGACAACATAGATGTCGTTTCACAGTTCTAATAATAATATATATATATATATATAATTTAATACATTTTGAGCTTTTCCTCAGTTATTTTTATTATTTTTAAAATAAAAAAATACGTAATAATTTTTTTAATTTCGTTTATAAAATTAAAAATAAATATTTTAAATAGAATCTAGAAAGTAATTAAAATAGAAGTCAGGGAAGAAAAAGGCCACGTCTCGAGCTGTGTCCAAACAGACATGAAAATGGTGGTAAGGTCACGTCAGCTTTGTGATTAAATAAAAATATTATTAAAAAATTACTAACATATAAACCAATGAAATAATTACTTTAATTTTCCTTATCTTTATATGATTAATAAAAAATAGTCATTTTTATTTAACTCAAATTACATTTTAGTTACTTATGTTTGAAATGTTACGTTTTAGTCACTTACGTTAACGTGTTGTAACATTTTAGTTACTAGGCCATTAATTACTGTTAACGGTGTAACGATAAACTGAAATGTAACAGTGTAACGTCAAATCATCATTTCAAATAAAAATTTTAGGTGGCATAGTAACTAAAATGTTACAACACGTTAACGTAAGTGACTAAAAGTAACATTTCAAATATAAACAAATAAAATGTAGGTTGAAGTAAACGAAAATGACTATTTAATTGTTTACTCTTAAAAAAATAGCTTAATTATTTTTAAATATTCATTATTTATTTATTTATTTTATCATTCTATCAATATCGCACATGTCATCTAATCTTTTCTAAATTTTTTATTTTAAAAAATACTGTGGAATTGTATTCCTGCTACTACGTGTTAAATGGTTTCTCTCTTTTATATATATAATATTTGTTTGGTAAAAAAATATTTAATTATTATTTGATATATTGATAAAAAAATATTCATTATTTATTTATTTTATTTTTTATATTATTTTGGATAGTTTTAGATGAAAAAAAATATGTTAATTTGAATATCTCAATTTTTAAAAAGGATAATTTATTTCAATTTTTAATGAAATAAAATCAACTTAATATTTTCTACATTAATTGATAAGTAGTTATCTACCCACTTATCTTATTCAACACTTTTTCGTTGAAAATTAAAATAATTATCAAACACATTTAAAATATTAAATGTTGAAAATTTTTATTTTTAATGAAATAAAATTTTTGAATAGTTTATCAAACACACCCTTACACTCAATAATAGAGAAATTATTTTATGAACATTTCTCACCACATCATTCATGGTTCCTTTCCAATTATTCAATGACATTTCAATAATTTTTTACATGCCATTAATACATAATTTTGGTAAATTTTTTACCCTGAACCTTGAACCCAATTTCAACCTCGAAGTTTGAAATTCGAGGTTTAGAGTAAAAAAATTACAATAATAATGTATAAGTGACATGAAAAAATTACTGAAATATCATTAAATAATTATAAAGTGACCATAAATGATATGATGGAAAGGGTACATAAAATAATTTCTCAAAATAATAATTTATATATATTTATATATATGAGAAGGTGTATAAAAAAATAAAATATTAATTATGTCGAAGTCTATCCACATGAAAAACATACAAAAATTAAATTAATAAACAAAAGATACGTTGAGAATATGAACATGTTAAAGGAAAATAAAATTTCATATATAAATTTAATAAATTATTACTATTATATTATAGATACATGACATTATTTCTAACATTACATGCATTACATGTGATTTTATATTATTATTATTTAATTAATTTTTTAAATATTATATTTTTAATTGCAGATTTTTTTATTTGAATTATTGAATATAATTAAAATATATGTAATTAATACAAAGTAACATTATTCAAAATAATAGCTAATTAACATAATTAACTATAATATTAATTAAGCGATAATTAATATGCTTAGAATTTTATTAGAGTAATAACTCTATTTTAAGATCAGTATAAATTTTTTATCTAATAATTGTAATTTAAATTATAATTATTTTTAAATGAGTAGTTATCACACCTTTTATTTTATTTCAATTTTTTAACTAATAATTTTAAATTAAAATATTATGATGATTTAATTTAATAATATGATGAAAAATAAAGAGTATTCCTATCAGTTAAAAAATAAAGAATTTTATATTTTACTATTATCACGTTGTGTATTTTTGGATGATATAAATTATATTTAAAAGATTATGTATTCAACTAATAATATATTATTTATTTATTTATATTTATATCATATTTAAATTAATTTTATTTTATATCATAATTAATGTATATCTTATAATAAGATCTCTAAATTAGCTTTTAGTAGTGGAATTATTTTATTCATGAAATAAATAAAAAAAATAGCTAAAAGATGAAAGGACAATGGTGCCCACAATGAGTACGTGTACGTCCTTTGCCGTAACAACTAGAAAATACCCTAAACCAAAGGACTAACGAGAACAGAACAGAAAATGGAAATGACCATGATGTCCTCAACTTTTCTCAAGTCCCTCTAGTATAGGGATGTTTTTCAAATCAGTCCATATACTATTGTTATGGATCAATTTAGTCCTTGTATTAGTAAAAAAATCAAATAAGCCCAAATTCTAACAGATTT
This sequence comes from Gossypium sturtianum, assembly GCA_025698515.1. Taxonomy (NCBI): domain Eukaryota; kingdom Viridiplantae; phylum Streptophyta; class Magnoliopsida; order Malvales; family Malvaceae; genus Gossypium; species Gossypium sturtianum. The sequence goes on from CM046954.1 coordinate 37,019,403, forward strand.
AATATTTACTATTTAGTAAAATTAATATTTTTAAAACTTTTATGGTTCTGCAAATGCAACCTTTTGTTTGGAGTTGAATTGCAAATGTTATCTCTACTTTTGATTCTTTGTAGTAATAGGAGTAAATTGAGGACTGATCCGAATCCATCCTTATAATAGAGACCTAGCAAATACTTTTTACCTTTTTATCAAGTGATGCCATTTAGCATAGCATATTAAATACGGAGAATAATATGCTATTGTACTTAAGCATATATAAATTTGGTGGAGAAACATCCTCCCCATTTTCTCATTCCTTTTTTTTTTTTTAATTATTTCCTCCATTTTTCATTTTGGATTTAATTGAGTTTTTCGAGTTGAATAATTTTCAAATCTGCTCATTTCGAATTTGATTAACTTTCAATTAATTGTTCGTGTCATTTCTAGTTTGAATATATGTTATTTTTCGACTTCGAGTTCAAACTTTTCTACAAATAATTTAAATTATATTATATTCAAATTAATCAAATTAGATTTTGGATTTTGGATTAATCCCAAAATTCCATTGGTATTTTATAAATGGTGAAACGAGTCTCCATAGACGCCGATACCACTGCTGCAACGCATTAGGCACAGTGTAACACACTCGCAAAGGTCAACTACAAGTCCACACTCCACTTATAATGATGCATTCTTATTATAAAACATCATCATTCCCAAAATTCCAACAATTTTCTTCTACTCTAAATAAATTTTCGAATTCAGATCAAATAAAAATATAATCGTAAAGCAATTTTCATTTAATCGAACCCATCATTTCATCGATATATATATCAAATTGGTTCAATAATTTTTTAGTCTACCAACATAGTCACAATTAAAGTAATTAAATTATTATTTTCTTGCACTGAAATTGTGGGAAGAATAAGTATTAAAAATGTTGTTGTGTTACTAACTATTTAAAAACCAAACATAAATTAAAAAGAAAAATAAAAGTCATTAAAGTGGAAGTAGGGCAAAATTAGGGTTAGTCCAATCTTAAAAAATTCAATTGATGTTGAGAACTCATCACTCATATAAAGATGGAGAATAACAAATTGATAGGTTTTATTTTTCTAAGACTATGTTCATAGTACATTATAATAGTACACAGTGCTTTTTTGGACATCTTGAATCTTAAAAAAAAAAAAAAAAGTTTCCAATGGAATATTTCAAAGAGAATCTTTCAAAATCATTTTAGGGTTTTTAATGTTCTTAAATATGCTCATATATATATATATATATATATATATTAAATAATAGTACAAGAAATAGCTAAGGGACAAGCTCTCTCAATTTTAAAAAGTTTTCATTTAAGTTTCTTTGCGAAACTTAATTTCACATTCCATCATTGAAGGTCTAATCTTGAATTCAATTCTTAAACATCTCCTACCCGAGCTCGGATAAAAAATCACATTTAACACATTATTTTTACTACAAAACAAAGTTTTCTTTTCTTAGTGATGGGAAAAAAAATATGATAAGAGTGGTAGTAGAGTGACACTCGGGGGTGAAAATGATTCAAAGTGAAAGAAGGAAGTGGTGGGCAATGAAAACACCATCCAAAGTGGGGGAGGGGGAGAGTAGCTTTTTGAAGAAAGCAAAAGTTATTATTTAAAGATGTTAAAGGCCTACCTATTATTCTTCTTTCTTTTTTTTCTTTTTTCTTTTTTTTTTGGGATGCAAATAATAATATGTTTTTTTAATGAACAAAGAAAAAAAAAATTAAAATAATGATTTGACTTAAACTCAATTATTTGAAACATAAACTTATCCAAATGTAGGGCTATGATCCAATGGTACAAATCACCACATACATGTACATATATGGAGTTCCACTAAAAGGCTAAAAATATTCAAAAGGGTTAATATAACTTTTAGTCCTTGAATTTGGCAATTAGGTTTACTTTAGTACTTAAATTTGGATTTTTGAATTTGAATTCTATCACGATTTGATGATGTAAGACTCTGATATTGTGCCACGTTTAAAATTTTAGGTGATGACATTGCAAATTCTCATAGTGGTACATCATCAAACTTTTACATTTGTCAAGTTCAAGTAGCAAAATGGACCTAAAAAAAATACAAACATCAAATTGGACCTAATTGTTAAGTTTAGGGACTAAAAGTTATATTAACCCTATTAAAAAATATCGTTGGTCAAATTGTGTCCATCCCTTTATTCGTACACCACATGCATCAAAACCAACTTTATAAACTTTTTTTTCTTTTTCTTTTTGTGATTATGATTGAGAATTTGTCCACAACTTTCACCTTATAATAGAGTTAGTAGTTCATAATATCTCGTCACTGCTCTCGTCAAAATTTGCTTGTTACTAGTTTAATTGGTACGGACATTGTTGTCAATACAGGAGGACGTGAGTTTGAGTATATTGAGGCGCATTATTCTTCTATTTATGGGTTAGGAAGCTATGGGTAGTTCTAGAGTTTTTGTCAAAGAACTTATAATGAGATTATTTAAAAAAAATTAATATAATTACCTAAGTGTACAAATAACCATTTTTATCCAAAAAAAAAAAGATAATTATACTGATAATTAAATTAAAATTTATTAGTATAATTACATACTTTATTTGAATTATTAAATTTGGATTGGATCTAGCCAGATACCTAAAGCATTAGTTCCGTAAAAAAGAAAGGGTTTAAGACTTTAAAATATTGATCCAATGGGTAATGACAACTTGGACTTATTGATCTCAACATACATTGAGCTCTAGCCCAAATCTGGTCACTTTTATTTTTCATAATTTTTAGCTTCAAAAGAGTATAAATTACTTAAGGTATTTATGGGTCGAATCAAGTTGGGTTTCGATATATGACATTAATGATTTCATTACTTAACTAATCTATAAGTCCGGCCCAATGTATGGATATTAAATTGTACTCAAATTAATTTATATTTTTAAATGATTAAATTAAACTCATTTATTTAAAATTTTTATATAAATATAGATTTAAGTTTTAATTTAATATTTATTAACTTTATATGATTTTTTTATTAAAATTTAAAACATAACCATTTTAAATATTTTTAATAATTATATTATAATATAATATAATTATTATTGAGCTTATCATGAATAATACTAAGGGATAAATAATAAAACTACACATAAACTTTGGTTCTATGTGCAATGCTATAAATGAATTTTGATTTTCTTAAATATATACAATTGAATCAAAGTTAAAGTTTAATGCGTATATTTGAATCACAATTAAAGTTTTGCGTATGTAATTGCACCAAATCAAAATTTATGCATCGAATTGCAAATCGAAATGAAGCTCATGTGTAGTTTATATGTTTATCCCTAATATTAATAATAAGAACACATGTTCGCAATGGCCATGGCACTCAACATGGGTTCAAGTCATGGGACCCTACAACTGATGAGAAAGTAGCTAAAACCCTAAAAGCATCCAACGAGTTAGCTAAGATCCATGATTGAAGCCAAGATATGTTAAGGGGTCAAGTTAAAATTAACTTTATTTAAAACTATGAACTCAAATAGGTTGATAATCAAAGTGCCTCAACCACATTGGGAAAACATTCCGCCATTCAAAGATTGGCAATGGCAACGCTAGCACCCGACATATAGTTTCAAATCATGGGTCCATCAAAGCTGATGGGAATTAGCTGGTGGACAATATTGAAAACTTTTTATGAGATGAAATGAAATCAAGCCGAGCATAGGATCACAAGATATGTTTATATGCCGCTTCAAGTGGTGGCATGTGATTCCAAGTTTGATCTGATTAAAACCCTTTCTTCTTTCCTCTAAAAATGTAATGTAAGCTTAAAAAATTTCTTGGGTAATAAACATCTATTGTCACACTAGAAAACAAAGGTAATAAAAAACTAAGCTAGTTTTTGATTGATAAAAACTGGTTAAAGTATCTCGTAGGTCTCTTATCAAATGGATCAATTTAATCTTTATTAAAAAGAATCAAATAAGTCCAAATGTAACAAAGTTATCATTTATTATATAAAAATTATTATTTTTTACAAAAAAAATTTTATTCACACGTTACTAACCAATGGTAGTATAAAGATGTTTTTTTTTTTTTTTTACTGAATTACAAACACTCAACATATCTTGATGATCAATTTTTAGATAAGATGTAATAATAACAAAGCCAAAGTAAGTAGTTTTGTAACGCCCCAAAATTTTAAGAGTTTAGTTGTAAGATTTTGTAATAATTAAGAGTTTAATCTGGTCTCAAGTTCGAATCCCATTGTATACGTTAGGAAATATTTTTTTGCAATTTCCGGAAGGAGGTGGTTAATTTTAAATAGTTTGAAGAATTTCTATCGTATCTCCTTCCTTACGTTTTTTCTTTTTCTCTCTAAGTTTATTTTCCAGTCCTCCTTCTTTTCTTTTATTTTTCTTCTTCGGTATTCAATTCTCGTTATTTGAGAGTTCTTTGTTGCCTGTAAAGTCGACTGTGCGGTTATTGAGTAAGTTTTGCTGTTACTTTCCTCTCGTTTTGCGAGTTTCACTAAGTTAACGATATTATGTCGAAACGGGTTTTGCTCGGTTGTTTGAACGCTTGGTATAATCGTTTGATTAGTTACCTTTTTAGGCGAAGATCTTGCAAGAGACGTTAACCCGCCGTGTTAGTCTGATTTCCCTGTTTCGTACGATGTGAATGTGTGAATTAAGTTGGGGTTGCGTCGAATCTTTCGACATGTTTTGGCGGTGGGTTGTTTTTGCTAAATTATAGAAATTGACGGTATAATTGATTAGTGAATGATTATTTAGGTTCCGAGTAGTCTCCATAACGTTTTTCCGTCAAAGCGAAATCAGGTGCGTACTGGAAACCTTACTTTTGCAAGTTTCGGGTCGCCGGAAATGGTGGCTATGGACGCAACACGGGCGTGTGGCCGGCCGTGTGATCGGCCATGTAACTCATGGTTCATCGAATTGGGGCCACACGGGCTGGCACACGGGCGTGTGTCCAGGTCGTGTGTAGCCATGCTAGTGCAGGGTTCACACGGGCATGGGACACGGGCATGTGTCTAGGCCGTGTAACTCACTGTTTGTGTTTTAGGACCACATGGGTACGCACACGGGCGTGTGCCCAGGTCGTGTGAGTCACACGGGCAAGGACACGACCGTTTGTCCAAGCTGTGTAACTCTCTATTTATATGTTAGAACCACACGGGCAGAGGGCATGGGCGTGTGCCCAGGTCCTGTGAGTCACACGGGCAAGGACACGGCCGTGTGTCCTGGCCGTTTGGCATTATAAAAGAGGCCCAAAATCTGTTTTTGAGGCCGTAAATATGGTTTATGACTGATAATAAATTCCTCATTGTATGACTTATCTAAAATTGATTGAATCAAGAACTCTTTGATACTCTGTAACAGACATATGAATATTATAAATGTAAGCGTATTGTGGATAATTGTACTCTGCATTTGCATGGGTTGGGATGTTATGGAGAAGGAAGTAATCTGCTCTGAATCAGTGGTTAAGCCACTATGTAAATAGTTCCGATTCTGGCGCTTTGACGCATTATTATCCAGCAGCTAAGCTGTGTTATTGTAAACGTGTCAAATAGACACTTTGTGGTGTGTAGGAATGGATGGGCCTTGAATGTCCTTAATGGTGTGTCGGGATGATCAAAGATGGTGTGTAGCGGATGAGGTTTAGGAATATTTGCATCTGTATCTGATCTGCAATATATATGAGTTTTACATATATATATATAAATATATGTATACAACTGATCTGTTCTAAATTTGAATTGTAAATAGTCCTGCACTGAGCTGAATCTCTGAATATGAACTACTTTATAAATAACTACTAATTGAATAACTTAAACTTCTGTTACGCACTGAGTTCACAACTCATTTTGTCTTGGTTGGATTTCAGGTAATCCCCAATCTTGAACGGGTCAGCGCAGCAGATGCTCGGTTAAGCATTTACTCCTCTTTAAGTAGTATATTAGGATTTCAGTAAAGCATAATAGTATGAATGTGGAAGATTATATACTTAATTAGTTTTATGATGAATGCATTATGAAATGTGGTTTAACTTTATTGTGCTGTTGTGTAACAGTTGATAACTGATAAGGTAACTCTCTAACCTTAGGCTGGACGTCCAGGCCGGGTTTAAGGTGTTACAAGTTTTCCTTTCATCATACCCACACTTTCATTGGCATAGCTCTTTCGTGCAAAAAGCCATCATCAATTAATGGATGTAGTAGTAAAATATATTTTACAAAATAGAAATTATGGTAACATTACTTTCTCAAAAATTAGTCTTATCAACAGTAAAAAGAGTTTAAATATTACATTCCTTATTCATTCCAAAGACACACAACCTAGCTATATATATATATAATCAAAACTATTACTGCATCATATTTAGTTTAAGACCTAAATCATTTTCTTATCCATGCAAATCTGGTAACATGTAGTGCAGATCTGTATATATGAGAATATATAAGTGAATATGTCTGTAAACATCATCTCTAACTTGAAACCCTAGAGACAAAGTTTGACCAAACTTGAAAACCAGATCTTAATAACAGCATGAAACTGACAGATGAGATAAAAAGAAAAAAAAGAAGCCATCATGGAAAAAGATCTGAGTAATGATGAACTAGAAAAGAGGGTTTACAACTTAGTACTGACAGAAAAAAGAAAAAGAAAAAGAAAGTAATGATGAAACTTTAACAAATTGGTCAAAAAACCTCTCATCATTGCACTGCAAAGTAACAAACAACCTTAATTTCAGTAAATAAAACACCCCAATGATCCAAAAAAACAGCCCAAACCTTTTTTACATGCTGCAGTCCATGGGAGTTACATATGGGAGCAATGATTGGGGGGAATGAAGCCTGGTCCGACGACACTAGTACAACCTTAATCCATTACAAAAATAAGCAATATAAAGATCCCCATGGTAACCAGAACAATATTGCAGGGAAAATGGATTAGAAACACAAGTGTCCCCGGTCCAGACAACATTCCCCTCAGAATGAATGCTCCCTTAAAAACTATATCTTCAAAAGAGGCTTTGGTGGCAGCTAAGGGTTTTGTGTATGTGTGTTGCTTGGATTCTCTCTTATCTCTTTATCCCCCCCAAGAGTTTAGCCTCTGTTCAAGGGAGGGGGGAGAGAGAGGTGGGGAGAGTGGTGGGGTTTTGGCCTTTTTGGGTGATAATGAAATAATGAAGAGGAAAATATGGGTGATGGGGGAGTAGTTAAGATGAGTAAAAAGAGTTGGAATTTGGAACCCGAAGTTTAAAAAAAATGAATTTTTTTATAAAAGGTCCTTGTATTATGTATTTTTGATGAATTTAGTCTTTCTATTATAAATTGATGATGTATAATTTCTCTAATTTTCAAAATGTGTATTTTTATTCTTGAAATTAAGGTTGGATTTGATTTCTGAAAATATTTTATATTTTCATTTTCAAAAAATAGTTTTTATTTTTTTAAAGATGAGAAACACATTTGATAAATAGAAATAAAAAATGTGTTTTCAATAAAATAAACAAGTTTTATATTTATATGGATTTGAACTGGGATACCAGATTATATAGGTTAGGGTTATCATATATATGTATAAATTTTCAAAAAAACTAGGCAGAAAAGTTAGATTTAATATTTAAAATACACATTTCAAAAGTAATAATTAAAAATGATTAAATTATAGTATAAGAACTAATTTGTAAAAAAAAAAAACATAGTATAAGGACCTTCCATAAAATTAGACGTTTAAAAAAAGACAAAACATAGATGTAGACTCGACCCTACTAGCTATTTATTTCCTCAGTTTCAGAAATGACCACGACCACCATGCACTCGAATCGATTTTTTTTAATTAAAAAAATTATAATTATTATGTTGTACTTTGATTATTATTTTTTTAAAATTTCAAACAAAACCAAAATTAGATTTAATAAATCTAAATTTAAATAAAATCGATTATTGATTTTCTCCAATTTTTTGGTATGGGATGATGGTGGGATGCAGTCATCAAACATGATAATAGTAATAAATAAATAAATAAAAACAGAACCTAAAAATAAAGAAAATAAAATAAAACTACCACTTAGATTATTGTGTCTAATCGTTTATGGAACCTAGAATTCCAGTTTAAAATTACTGTACTAATCATAACAAAATAATAGTATGATGACATAAATAATAGAATAGCCAAGTAAAAAAAAAAAGTGAGTCACAGTTACCCATACGTAATTTTCTTTTCCAACACCATTTCAGATACTAAGTTATTAATTTCAAATTATAAATTAATAGAGGATGCTTGTGATTATAAAAAAAAAAATGGTTGACAAGTAGCTCAGGTGGTAATTACACTCTTACTTAAACATTATTATAGGAATTTCGTTTAAATACCGTCAAGTAAAACGCGCATGGTTCACTCTCTAAGACAATTTAACTAAGGGTGGGTTTGGATAGGCGGTAAGGTGCGATGTGCTTAGCTTATTTTTTATCTCACGTTACAGTATTTATTTTTATTGTTACCGTTATTTTTACACTAACCGCAAATAAACACTTTCTTTATAAGAAACTATCATTTTTTAGAAAACTCGAGCTTTTAAAAGAGTAAAAAATTATACTAACATGTTGAGAGTTATTGACACTTGATAAACATATTTCACAAACTTCTTCCTATAAAAATTATCAATTACAAATTTAATTTCTTTGAATAAATATTACTTTTTTTTGTTCATTAAAGAAAGGACCTTGTGTGGTGTGTCACTATCGGGAATGGGAGAGGAATTCGAGGCGATGACCGACAGATAAGGTCAGAGAGTCCACCCTCTCCTTCTTTTTTACCTATAACTTCTATATTTAGCTAAACTTAGGTCAAATTAACTACATTTTAACCTTTTTTCATGGCATTTATTACAAAAATCAAACAATCACAATTGCATTTGAAGGATGCATAATGCAATTGCATTGGTAGTAAAAGTTAAATTAAATAGTGAATTAGCCTTTTCTCTTAAAAATTTTATTTATTTTTAGTGTTAAAATTTGATTTTTATATGTTAACATAATGTACATGTGATAAATTATGTGTAACTATTTAATTATTTTGTCAACAATGTTAATTTCTAATAGTAAAAATAAATAAATTTTTTAGCAAAAAATTTAATTTAGAAAACAAATATAAACTAAATCTTTACTATACTTTCTACATTAATCCAAATCTCTTAAACTCAAACCTAATAGGTGTTAGTGATATATATAGTGGCTTCCATGTGTTTGGATTGTGGGAAAATATACATTGTTTTGTAGGTGTCAGGATAGTGACATGGCGAAACTAGTATCATTCTAACAGTACAGGTAACTCCCGCAAATTAATGAAAACTTTTTTTTTTTTTTTTGAAAATAAATGAAAACTTATATTAAAGCAAAAATGGAAAATATATATAAATATCAGTGCTGGCATGCTCTATATCTATGTTGTTTACAGCAAAGGCTCCACCATTTTTTTCTTTTCTCTCTCACAACTGTACATCAGAGTGACAAACGGAGACGACGATACTAGCTCCACATTTCAACGCTTTTCTTTTACAGTCTCGAAAATGGTGTGTGTGTGAAAGCAAACAACACGTAAATGTCAAATCCTGCATCCCACCCTATCTTTGTCCACTCTTCAATTATTAAAGGTTGAGTGTGATTATATATTAAAGGTTAATCTATACTTAATGTTATTAACTTTAAAAAATTATAAATAATTATTAAATTATTTAAATTTTTTATTTATGTCATTAAGCTATATAGTATTTTTTGTTCGTACCGTCTGTACCAATATCACTTAAAAATTCTTTTTTTTTTCTCTTCTACAGTTTAATTTTATTTCATGAAATAGTTTTAAACGTCATAAATCTGTAAATCAAAATCCAAATAGCTTTCTTCTCCGACTTCCAACATTAACTGTCAGATCGACTTGGATCTAAGGTATGTTTTTCTACTTGTCTATAAGTATTAATTTATTGTATTGATCGTTAAATCGTTGCTTGAAACTCGCTAGATAGACTTTTTATTTAAAGAAAAATAACAACCCAGTGATTTAAATAAAAAAATTTGAATAATTCAGTGACTATTTTGTAACTTTTTTGAAATTAAGTGACTTTAAATGTAATTTATGGTATATTAAATTATAACAATGCATGAGATTTTCTTTCAAATACAAACAAAATTTTATGATTTAATTTAAAAAAAAAAATTCAAGGGTATACCCTTTTTTCTTCCTCACTTGCCATAGCTTAGCTTAGCTTAGATTTTTCTAGTTTGTAGTCCTAACAACACTTCAGCATCTTACCTGGCTGACTTAGACATGTTCCTTTCACCTTCTCTACATGCATATGGTCACATGCTTTTGTTCCCTCTTATTTAATTTTCAATTCCATCGGAAATTAAAAATTAATCCCTCTATTGTTCTTAAGACATTCCCACTGTTAACAAAGATGGAAGCTTTGAATCTTAAGTCATCATATATAATTAAGTGCGTGAATTTTCAAGTTAATATGAGTTATTATCATGCGTGAATTTTAGTCCAGTTAATTAATTTATAGTATAAATTGTTTAAATTTATTTACATTGTAATAGTCGAATTTTAGATTTGGTGATTACCCGAACATATATTTATACTTATATTTTGATTATACTGTATTTTTAAACTTTTTTTAAAAAAAAATATTCTATCTATTTTGGATGGCCTCCTATTAATGCCCCGTCCCTGCCCCTTTAATATAATAAAGCCACGTTTTTTTCCTTTTAAGGTGTAAATATTTTTTCAGGGATAATATAATTTTTAGTCCTCTAACTTGGCATCTAACTCCACTTTGGTTTATGTACTTTTTTATCCATTTTGGCACGTAAACTTGACAACTAAATTCATTTTGGTCCTCCATTTTGAAAAATATAAAAAGTTTGATTACATGCCACTTTGAGATTGTGTTACATCATCACTTGAAAATTAAAAAAATTATATAAATTTTCAGGTGATGATATTGTATAATCTTAAAGTGTTGCAGTATTTTAATAATTGAACTAGTAGTTGAATTTGTCAGACTATTGGCTCCCGATTAAGTTAGTTTGATTGGTTCAACTGCTAGACCAACAATAATTAAATAATTAATTAAAAAATCATAAAAAATTTAAAAATTAATAAACTGGTTCAACCTATTCAACTACTGGTTTTTGTCCTAGTTTTCAATTTTTACCGATTTCAATAAATTTTTACTGGTCACATCGTAAATTCTTGACAGAATCCAAGTTGAGGGAATAAAATAGACCTAGTTGCCAAGTTCAAATACCAAAGTGAACAAAAACATACATGTACCAAAGTGAGCCTAGTTGCCAAATTCATGGTCTAAAAATTATATTATCTCTTTTTTATAATAAAAAATGTTTTTTATCCTAATTCATTTTCCTAATTACATATTAATTGAAAAATAATTAAAATTTTTAAAAAATAAAAACAAAATTTTAAAAATAATAAGAAATTAATTTAATTTATTATTGTTATAAATATTTTATTATTAAATGGATGTCCATCAATATCAAGATAAATTTGATATACATTAAGACTTTAATGTTTATTAGAAATAGAGTTTTATACCATGTATACCTCTTATGTCTATAAATATAGACTTTAGAAAAGCATTGTAAAATATCCCTATTGATTAATAAAATTTATACTTCTCTTTGTTCTCTTATTTCTCTAAGAGAAATATATTAATTAGTTAACATAATCAGTTAGACCATCCCGAACAATAATGATGCGAAAAGAGAATTTATATGGATATTCATTAATGAAATTGAAGATCCTTCTTTTTTTAAGTGTTGCTTGCTCTAAAAAAAGATTCATTAAACCTCACTAGCGAAAGTCGGGATTCTCTTGCATTTCTGAAAGAAATATGGGCCCATTTATCTGGAAAGTGAATTGTTTCGATATTATTTTAGTATATGCACCTACAAGATAATCAAATGTGAGTTATCAAATCGCAACATGTAGTTTGCGAGATTACTTGTTTAATGATTTGTTTAAGAACAAAACTTTCAGATTATGCAATCAAGGCAATTCATGCAAATATTGGTGAGTTCATTTCTCGGGTTTTAAATGATTACTGTATGCTAGATTGTCAGTGCGGATAACTATCACAAAGCCTTATCTTTATGCGTATAGAATGGTTTAGCATAATTAATGATTCAATGCCTCGAATTAGTAGTTAAACCATATTTTTTAGAACAAAAGTTTTTGTATATATGTACAAGGATATGATATTTTATATGAATTGACACTTGCACGCATCATGCTGATAAGTTATGATAAATATTTCCCACTACAATTGACTTTTGGTTAGAAGACAAATACAACCCATTTTAGAATATTTGAATGTGCAACATATGTTCAAGTTGTTGGATCTGGTGCCCTAAGTGTAGTATTTTCGTCAATATATACTTGTAATTTTTTTGAATAGATTGGTTCATAAAAAAATTTCTGTAATACCCATCACCCGTTTTCACCGTCAGAATAGGGTTACGGAGTATTACCGGACTTACAACACTTTTAATCATACATTTCACATACAATTTATCAATTCAAATACAATTCGATCAATGCAAATCATAATGTCCCTTAAACAAGCCTATGAGGCCCTAAACATGCATTAGAAGTGGTTCAGGACTAAACCAAAAACTCGGGAAACTTTTCCACACTTAGAAAATTTTTCTCAAAACAGGGGACACACACCGGTGTGGCCAGGCCATGTGTCTCACACGGCCACCAGACACACCCGTGTCACAGGCCGTGTGGACATTCGAAATGGGAGCACATGGCCGTGTCCCAGCCCGTGTCCTACCCTGTGTCCAAACAAGTGAGGTTATCGACTTGGGTCACACGGCCAACCACACGCCCGCGTGTGTCAGCCCCGTGTGTGCCTTCGAAGTGGCCACACACGCCGTGTGCCGTGCCGTGTGCTAAGCCGTGCCAAACCTATAGGGTATACCGACATATGCAACACGCCAAGTCACACGCGCGCGTGTGCTGGGCGTGTGCCAATTAGGGGTATACTAACTTGTGCCACACGGCCAATCACACGCCCGTGCGTGAGGCGTGTGGAGCATATCGACTTCATTTCAATTTCAACACCCGGGAAACACGGCCGTGCAACATGACCGTGTGTCACATATGGCTGAGACACACGCCCGTGTGGCCAGGCCATGTGTCTCACACGGCCACCAGACACGCCCGTGTCACGGCCGCGTGTGGATATTCGAAATGGGAGCACATGGCCGTGTCTCAGCCCGTGTCCTACCCTGTGTCCAAACAAGTGAGGTTACTGACTTAGGTCACACGGCCAACCACACGCCCGTGTGTCTAGCCCGTGTGCCCTTCGAAGTGGCCACACACGCCTGTGTGCCAGGCTGTGTGCTAGGCCGTGCCAAACCTATAAAGTATACTGACATATGCAACACGGCCAAGTCACACGCCCGTGTGCTAAGCCGTGTGCCAATTAGGGGGTATACTAACTTGTGCCACACGGCCAATCACACGCCCGTGCGTGAGACCGTGTGGAGCATACTGACTTTATTTCAATTTCAACACCAGGGGAAACACGGCCGTGCAACATGACCGTGTGTCACATATGGCTGAGACACACGCCCGTGTGGCCAGGCCATGTGTCTCACACGGCCACCAGACACGCCCGTGTCACAGGCCGTGTGGACATTCGAAATGGGAGCACATGGCCCTGTCCCAGCCCGTGTCCTACCCTGTGTCCAAACAAGTGAGGTTACTGACTTGGGTCACACGGCCAACCACACGCCCGTGTGTCTAGCCCGTGTGCCATTCGAAGTGGCCACACACGCCTGTGTGCCAGGCCGTGTGCTAGGCCGTGCCAAACCTATAGGGTATACTGACATATGCAACATGGCCAAGTCACACGCCCGTGTGCTAGGCCGTGTGCCAATTAGGGGGTATACTAACTTGTGCCACACGGCCAATCACACGCCCGTGCGTGAGACCGTATGGAGCATACTGACTTCATTTCAGTTTCAACACCAGGGGACACACGGCCGTGCAACATGACCGTGTGTCACATATGGCTGAGACACACACCCGTGTCTCTGCTCGTGTGGACAAAAATAGGCTATTTACCAAGCCAATTTGCCACCCAAATTTGTATATACCTACACAACCAAAATGGAACCAATTCAAAGCATAAATAAACATCCAATTTAGCCACAATTAAGGCTAATTCACACCATATACAATACCAACATTCCAACATACTTATAACTTCAAATCTTACTCTATCAAAACATGCCATGTAACAGCCCGATTTAGGGGGTAGTCGGAATAGTGATCTCGGGGTCACTAATATGAGACTTGAGAAATTTATTTTCATGTTATATTATGAGTCAAAGCATGATAGTATATGTGCATGAGAATTTTGGTGCTTTAATTTTAGTGATTTCACGTTTAATCGCGAAAAAGGACTAAATCGCATAAAGTGCGAAAGTTTTATTCTATAAGATAAAGGTACCAAATAGCCTTAGAATGTAAATTGGAGGTCTTTAAAAGGCAATTAGACCCCGAATATATGCTTGGCCGGCCATGGACTAGCATAGGAGACAAAGATGGACAAAAAATTAGTCAAAGTAGTTGATAGTTAGTGATTTGTTTGACTAGTTTAATATTAGAATAAAGAAAGTGAAAATATAATCTTTCTCTCTATCTTTTTCCATCGAAATTTGCAAGAAAAAATAGGGGTTTGAAAGCTCACAATTTTCAGCAAGCTCTCCTCCATTCTAGTAAGTGATTATGATGATTTTTCTTTATGATAATTGTACTTTTAAGACCCCTAGAACTTAAGCTTTCAAATGAGAGGACTATTGTGCAATATGATGCAAAGTTTAAAGTTTTACCATGAGAGCTTTCATTGCTATTTGCTGCATTTTTATGGAAGAAAATGAGTCTTAGTTGTTGGATGAACAACTTTTGTGAAAGGTGTTGTCTTGAAAACACCTAATTTGGACCTTGATGAAAAGGTTACAAAATTGTAGTAAATATGTGAAATGTTGAGTTTTGATGATAGCTATAAGAGTATTAAATGTTCACCTAGGCAAGAAAAAATAGGGGTTTGAAAGCTCACAATTTTCAACAAGCTCTCCTCCATTCTAGTAAGTGATTATGATGATTTTTCTTTATGATAATTGTACTTTTAAGACCCCTAGAACTTAAGCTTTCAAATGAGAGGACTATTGTGCAATATGGTGCAAAGTTTAAAGTTTTACTATGAGAGCTTTCATTGCTATTTGCTGTATTTTTATGGAAGAAAATGAGTCTTAGTTGTTGGATGAACAACTTTTGTGAAAGGTGTTGTCTTGAAAACACCTAATTTGGACCTTGATGAAAAGGTTACAAAATTGTAGTAAATATGTGAAATGTTGAGTTTTGATGATAGCTATAAGAGTATTAAATGTTCACCTAGGCTTGTTGAAGGTGGAAATGTGATTAGAATTTATTTCTGAGCCTAGGGGCAAAATGGTAAATTTGCCAAAGTCTAGGGGCAAAATAGTAATTTTGCCTAAGCGTGATTATTGAAATGCTTTATTAATGAGATGATTAAAATGAGCTAAATTGTTGTTATAGAGCAAGAATAACCGAGGGTCCGCCTCGATCGGGGAAAGAACAAAGTCTCGGACTAAATCGTCGAGCTAGATCATTTTGAAATCGAGGTAAGTTTGTATGTGATTAATGAAATATTTATGTTAGCATAATTGAAAATTCTTGGTATCACATTGATGTATGATACTTCATTGAAATGAGAAATTGATGTTAAGTATGATGTTGAAGTCCTAGTGGACTATAATGAATAGGGGATTGCTATCATCGAGATGTGAATCGAGATAAAGTCCGTATAAGACCATGTCAGGGACATGGCCTCTAAGACCGAGTTAAGATCCCGTATAAGACCATATCCGGGATATGACTTCTGAAAAGAATAAGAAACTCGTTAAGACCACATTCAGGATGTGGCATCGATAATTGATGTGAAAGTCCATATAAGACCATATCCGGGATATGGCATTGGCATTTAGAAGTAACTCCATGTAAGACCACCTCGGGGATGTGGCATTGGCTTCGTCTTTACATGAACGACATCGAATATACATCTTTGACTATCCCTAGTGATTAAAGATATAAGTAGATGAGTTTAGAAGTAGAAATGAGATTTGCACTAAAGTCATATGAATGAGTGAATACAGGTACTCGTGAATGAGTCACGAAGAAACGTTTACGACATGTGGCATGGTATGTGCTAAATAAGGGAAATTGTGAGTAAGTATGGAAAGATGCCTATGACTTGTGTATGGTTAGTTAATATCATGGATGGATTATTTTATGAGCTTATTGTTGCTATTTATATTCATGCAAACTTACTAAGCTTTATGCTTACCCCTTTCATTGCCCTTCTTCCTTGTAGTATTGCCAAGATAACTCGAAGATCGTGGACGTAGGAGTTCAGAAATCACACTATCGACATCACTTTGGTATAACAATTTAGACTTATTTTGAGTATGGCATGTATAGGACTCGAGTATTTTGTTAAGTTGTAATTGTTAGCCAAAGTGTTGGCTATGTCTGTTACTAAAGTCATTTTGTAAATGGCCTTAAGTTAGGCAAATACTTGGCAAATTCTTTTGTTTAATGAGAGTGATTTTCTTGAAGTGTATGCCCTTGTGTATGAATGTTGAACTGAATATTTAGATGTGTCTTTGGGTCATGAATTACGTTGAATGGAATTGGAGTATGTATGTTTGCAATGTAGGGTGGCAAAAGGATTGGTAGATAGCCTTCTAATTCTCTACATGGGTAGACACACGGGCGTGTGTCTAGACCGTGTGAGCGGCACGGCTAGCACATGGGCGTGTACTCAGGCCGTGTGAAGTCTGCACCATGCACTTGGAATTTAAATCGCCACACGGTTGAAACACACAGGCGTGTGTGTGGGCCGTGTGGAATAGTCAGAATGCCAAGGTTTGGCATACGGGCCAAGGCCACGGGCGTGTCAAGGCCGTGTGAAATTAGTCAGTTTCGACCACGGGTGGTAGACATGGGCATGTATTAGGGGCACACGGGCGTGTCCCTAGACTCACACGGACGTGTAACCCCTATTTTGTTGAAAAGTTTCTCAAACGTGTAAATGTCCCCGGAATAGTCCCGATACATCTCGGAAGTATGTTTAGGGCCTCTTAGGCCAAGTATAAGTAAGTGATGGGTTTAAACTAGACTTTGTAACCCTATTAGAGATGTTTAAGCAAGATCAGTTAGGTAATGCCTCGAACCCTGTCCCGACTTGAAGACGGGTAAGGGATGTTACATTTATTGATATCAGAGCTACGGTTTAGTCGGTTCTAAGACTAACATAGCGTAAGTATGAGTCTAGCTATACATGCCATATGTAAGGGTGTCTGAGTAATGATAGTGTGATGGCTCCTGACGTATGAAATTGTGTTTTATGTAGTATATGGATTCTGAGCCAGACCGAACTGCAGCTGATGATGCTGCGAGTAACGCGCCGGCTCCCACTCAAGGGACTGCGCCAACTAATAGTAGACCCGAGACCTTGGGTCAGGGGGAAGAGGCTCGAGAAGCCTTTCTCCACATGATGAGCAACTGGTATACTGAGTATACCCGAGCAAATCCAAACGCTCAACCCCCTCCACCCCCACCAATCCCTCAACCTGCTCCAGTAGCTTCTCAAGTAGTTGAGGTGGTGAGAAGAGAAAGACCTTCGGTGGATAAAATCCAGAAGCAAGGAACAGAGGAATTCCGGGTAAATAAGGACGATAACCCAGAGAAAGCAGAATTCTGGCTCGAGAATACCATCAGGGTATTTGATGAGTTATCCTGCACACCTAAGGAGTGCTTAAAGTGTGCGGTATCTCTCCTGAGAGATTCAGCCTATCGATGGTGGAACACTCTGGTGTCGGTGGTGCCAAGGGAGAGAGTTAGCTGGGAATTTTTCCAAGAGGAATACCGAAAAAAGTATATCAGTCAGCGGTTCATCGACCATAAGAGGAAGGAGTTCTTGGAACTGAAGCAAGGCCGTATGTCAGTAACCGACTATGAACGGGAGTTCGTAAGGCTTAGCAAGTATGTACGGAAGTGCGTGTCTACCGAAGCCGTCATGTACAAGAGATTCGAGGACGGATTAAATGAAGATATCCGTTTATACGTGGGAGTCCTCGAACTAAAGGAATTTGTAGTGTTGGTAGATAGAGCCTGTAAAGCCGAAGAGTTGGCTAAAGAGAAGAGAAGAGCTGAGAATGAGTCTCGTGACTCAAGGAAGAGACAACTGAATAAGTCTCACCAATCCTCATCTAAGAAATTGAGGGATTTCGCTACTTGATCAGTCACTTCAGCGGGGTTTTCAACCCGAAGTAAAGGCAAGCAATTTTCGGGGTCGAAAGGGCAGACCACATCAGTTGCTAGTGTAGGCAACGTCCGACCTAGTAAACCGAAATGCCCTCAGTGTGGCAGGCGCCATTCTGGTGAGTGTCAAGCTAATGAGAAAGCTTGCTTCAGATGTGGGTCCTTAGACCATTTTATCAGAGACTGCCCCGAGATGGGCGAGAAAGAAAAGCCTCAGTATGCAAGATCGGAAAGTACTGCTAGGGGAAGACCACTGATAATCCTGGGAAATGAGATGGATAGCAAGAATCCATCTAGAGAGCAAGCTGCTAGAGTTGAGGGTAGAGCACCGGTGAGGACATATGCCATTCTTGCTCGTGAAGAGGCATATTCCCCCGACGTAATCACGGGTACCTTTTCTCTCCATAATACTCGTGTTATAGCTTTAATTGATCCGGGATCCACCCACTCATACATATGCATGAAATTAGTCTCTAGCATGAGCATGCCTATAGAGTCTACCGAATTCATAATAAGAGTGTCTAATCCCCTAGGCAAGTGTGTGTTGGTTGATAGAGTTTGCAAAGGTTGCCCTTTGATGATTAAGGGTAATTGTTTCCCGGTCGATCTTATGTTATTACCGTTTGATGAGTTTGATGTCATCCTTGGGATAGATTGGTTAGTTACTCATGGAGTAGTTGTGAATTATAGGAAGAAGCATATTGAGTTGAGAGATGAAAATGGTAATCTTATTCGTGTTGAATCAGATAAGCCAGATAGGCTACCAGTAGTGATGTCAACCTTGTCGACTCAGAAGTATTTAAAGAAGGGATACGAGGCCTATCTTGCCTTTGTGTTAAACACTAAAGAGACTGAATTGGAAATGGAGTCGGTACCCATAGTATGCGAGTACCCAGATGTTTTCCCGGAAGAGTTTCCAGGGCTACCTCCAGTTAGAGAGATCGAATTTGGGATTGAGTTAGCTTCGGGCACTGCCCCTATTTCTATTGCTCCCTATAGAATGGCTCCAACCGAGCTAAAGGAGCTAAAAGAATAGTTGCAAGAGCTATTGGATAAAGGTTTTGCAAGGCCGGGTTTTTCTCCGTGGGGTGCTCCCGTTTTATTCGTAAAGAAGAAAGATGGTTCCATGAGACTATGTATAGATTATCGACAACTTAACAAGGTATCTGTGAAGAACAAGTCCCCGTTGCCGAGGATCGACAATCTATTCGATCAATTGAAGGGAGCCACGGTATTTTCCAAGATAGATTTGAGGTCAGGGTACTATCAGCTGAGAGTCAAGGACTCAGATGTGCCGAAAACCGCATTTAGGACTAGATATGGCCACTATGAATTTTTGGTCATGCCTTTTGGTCTAACAAATGCCCCGGCGATCTTCATGGATTTGATGAATCGTATTTTTCGGCCATACTTGGATAAATTTGTTGTGGTTTTCATCGACGACATACTAATCTACTCTCGGGACGAGAACGAACATGCTGAGCATTTGATTATGGTTCTGCGAGTTTTAAGAGAAAAACAATTGTATGCCAAATTCAGTAAGAGTGGATTTTGGCTCAAGGAAGTGGGATTTTTGGGACACATTGTCTCGAGAGACGGGATTAGAGTCGACCCGAGTAAGATTTCAGCAATTATTGAATGGAAACCGCCGAGGAGCATAACTGAAGTAAGGAGTTTTTTAGGCCTAGCTGGCTATTATAGGCGTTTTGTCAAGGGGTTTTCCATGATAGCTACCCCGATGACTAAACTTTTGCAAAAAGATGTGAAGTTCGATTGGATGGTAAAAGTGTCAACGAGTTTTGAGAAATCAAGACATCGTTGGATCGAGGCCCTGCTTTGTTGCAACTGAGCCGGAAGAGAATTTGTGGTTTATAGTGACGCGTCCTTGAACGGATTGGGTTGTGTACTCATGCAAGAGGGTAAGGTGATTGCTTACGCCTCTAGGCAATTGAAGCCGCACGAGAAGAATTACCCGACTCATGATTTAGAGTTGGTCGTAATTGTGTTTGCGTTAAAAATTTAGAGGCATCATTTATATGGTGAAAGGTGTTGAATTTTCACCGACCATAAAAACCTAAAATATTTGATGACTCAAAAGGAATTGAATTTGAGGCAACGAAGGTGGTTAGAGTTGATTAAGGATTATGAGTTGGAAATTGACTACCATCCGGGAAGGGCGAACGTAGTCACCGATGCTTTGAGCAAAAAATCATTTTTTGCACTAAGAGCCATGAGTACTCAGATGACTTTGTTGGATGATGGTTCCGTTTTAGCCTAATTGAGGGCTAAACCCTTGTTTCTCCAAGAAATCTTTGAAGCTCAGAAAGATGATAACAGTTTGCAAGCTAAGAGAATTTTATGTGAGTCGAGCGTGGAGTTAGAATTTCGGGTAAATCTTGATGGATGTCTGACATTTCAAGATAGGGTCTATGTATCCAGAAATGACGAGCTTATTCATAAAATCTTGCATGAAGCGCATAGCGGATGTTTGAATGTACACCCAGGCAGCACGAAGATGTACAATGATTTGAAGAAATGGTATTTGTGGCTTGGTATGAAGAAAGATATTTTCGAGTTTTTATCAAAATGCCTGATTTGTCAGGAAGTGAAGGCTGAACATTAAGTACCTTCGGGTTTACTTCAGCCCATTATGGTTCCTGAGTGGAAATGGGACCGTATTACCATGGACTTCGTGACGGGCTTACCGTTGACTCCAAAGAAGAAATATGCAGTATGGGTAGTGGTTGATAGACTCACAAAGTCAGCCCATTTTATACCAGTACGAGTCGACTATTCGCTTGATAAATTGGCAGACTTGTACATGTCAGAGATAGTAAGACTCCATGGTGTACCATTGTCGATCATTTCGGATAGAGATCCGAGATTCATGTCACGGATTTGGAAAAAGTTGCAAGAAGCCTTGGGCACAAAATTAAATTTCAGTACAGCCTTCCATCCACAAACCGACAGACAGTCGGAGAGGGTAATCCAGATACTTGAGGACATGCTTCGATGTTGTGTTTTAGAATTCCAAGGTAGTTGGGAGAAATACTTACCGTTTGTGGAATTCATCTACAACAACAGTTTCCAGTCAAGTTTGAAGATGGCGCCTTATGAGGCATTGTATGCGCGTAAGTGCCGCACGCCCTTATATTGGTCAGAACTCAGAGAGAAACAGATACACGGGGTCGATTTGGTTAAGGAAACTAAAGAAAAAGTAAAAGTGATACGTGATTGTCTGAAAGTCGCCTCAGATAGGCAAAAGTCCTATTCAGATTTGAAAAGGAAAGAGATAGAATTCAAAGTTGGTGATAAAGTGTTCTTGAAAGTATCACCTTGGAGGAAAGTCCTCAGATTTGGCCGGAAGGGCAAATTAAGTCCACGCTTTATCGGACCTTATAAAATTACCGAGAGGATAGGACCGGTAGCTTATCGGTTGGCCTTGCCACCTGAACTAGAAAATATTCATGATATCTTTCACGTATCCATGTTACGCCGATACCGTTCAGATCCTTCACATGTCATTGTACCAACAGAGGTAGAGATACAACCGGACTTGACTTATGGTGAAGAGCCGGTTAAGATTTTGGCGCGAGAGGTCAAGCAGTTGAGAAACAAACGCATAGCCCTTGTGAATGTTTTATGGAAAAGACACAGAATAGAAGAGGCTACATGGGAGCCCGAGGAAATGATGAGAAACCAATATCCCAACCTTTTTACTGGTAGGATTTTCGGGGACGAAAATCCTTAAGGGGGGAGAATTGTAATAGCCCGATTTAGGGGCTAGTCGGAATAGTGATCTTGGGGTCACTAATCTGAGACTTGAGAAATTTATTTTCATGTTATATTATGATTCGGAGCATGATAGTATATGTGCATGAGAATTTTGGTGCTTTAATTTTAGCGATTTCACGTTTAATCGCAAAAAAGACTAAATTGCATAAAGTGCGAAAGTTCCATTCTATAAGATAAAGGTACAAAATAGCCTTAGAATGTAAATTGGAGGTCTTTAAAAGGCAATTAGACCCCCAATATATGCTTGGCCAGCCATGGACTAGCATAGGAGACAAAGATGGACAAAAAATTGGTCAAAGTAGTTGATAGTTGGTGACTTGTTTGACTAGTTTAATATTAGAATAAAGAAAGAGAAAATATCATCTTTCTCTCCATCTTTCTCCACCAAAATTTGCAAGAAAAATATGGGTTTGAAATCTCACAATTTTCAGCAAGCTCTCATCCATTCTAGTAAGTGATTTTGATGATTTTTCTTTATGATAATTGTACTTTTCAGACCCCTAGAACTTAAGCTTTCAAATGAGAGGACTATTGTGCAATATGATGCAAAGTTTAGAGTTTTACCATGAGAACTTTCATTGCTATTTGCTGCATTTTTATGGAAGAAAATGAGTCTTAGTTGTTGGATGAACAACTTTTGTGAAAGGTGTTATCTTGAAAACACCTAATTTGGACCTTGATGAAAAGGTTACAAAATTGAAGTAAATATGTGAAATATTGAGTTTTGATGATAGCTATACGAGTATTAAATGTTCACCTAGGCTTGTTGAAGGTAGAAATGTGATTAGAATTTATTTCCGAGCCTAGGGGCAAAATGGTAAATTTGCCAAAGTCTAGGGGCAAAATAGTAATTTTGCCTAAGCATGATTATTGAAATGCTTTACTAATGAGATGATTAAAATGAGCTAAATTGTTGTTATAGAGTAAGAAGAACCGAGGTTCCGCCTCGATCGGGGAAAGAACAAAGTCTCGGACTAAATCGTCGAGCTAGCTCATTTTGAAATCGAGGTAAGTTTGTATGTGATTAATGAAATATTTATGTTAGCATAAATGAAAATGCTTGGTATCACATTGATGTATGATACTTCATTGAAATGAGAAATTGATGTTAAGTATGATGTTGAAGTCCTAGTGGACTATAATGAATATGGGATTGCTATCATCGAGATGTGAATCAGATAAAGTCCTGTATAAGACCATGTCAGGGACATGGCCTCGGCACCGAGTTAAGATCCCGTATAAGACCATATCCAGGATATGGCTTTGGAAAAGAATAAGAAACTCGTTAAGACCACATTCGGGATGTGGCATCGATAATTGATGTGAAAGTCCATATAAGACCATATCCGGGATATGGCATTGGCATTTAGAAGTAACTCCATGTAAGACCACCTCAGGGATGTGGCATTGGCTTCGTCTTTACATGAACGACGTCGAATATACGTCTTTGACTATCCCTAGTGATTAAAGGGATAAGTAGATGAGTTTAGAAGTAGAAATGAGATTTGCACTAAAGTTATATGAATGAGTGAATACAGGTACTCGTGAATGAGTCACGAAAAAACGTTTACGACATGTGGCATGGTATGTGCTAAATAAGGGCAATTGTGAGTAAGTATGGCAAGATTCCTATGACTTGTGTATGGTTAGTTAATATCATGGATGGATTATTTTATGAGCTTATTGTTGCTATTTATATTCATGCAAACTTACTAAGCTTTATGCGTACCCCTTTCATTGCCCTTCTTCCTTGTAGTATTGCCAAGATAACTCGAGGATCGTGGATGTAGGAGTTCGGAAATCACACTATCGACATCACTTTGGTATAACAATTTAGACTTATTTTGAGTATGGCATGTATAGGACTCGAGTATTTTGTTAAGTTATAATTGTTAGCCAAAGTGTTGGCTATGTATGTTACTAAAGTCATTTTGTAAATGGCCTTAAGTTAGGCAAATACTTGGAAAATTCTTTTGTTTAATGAAAGTGATTTTCTTGAAGTGTATGTCCTTGTGTATGAATGTTGAACTGAGTATTTAGATGTGTCTTTGGGTCATGAATTACGTTGAATGGAATTGGAGTATGTATGTTTGCAATGTAGGGTGGCAAAGGGCTTGGTAGATAGCCTTCTAATTCTCTACATGGGTAGACACACGGGCGTGTGTCTAGACCTTGTGAGCGGCACGGCTAGCACATGGGCGTGTGCCCAGGCCGTGTGAAGTCTGCACCATGCACTTGGAATTTAAATCGCCACACGGTTAAAACACACGGGCGTGTGTGTGGGCCGTACGGAATAGTCAGAATTCCAAGGTTTGGCACACGTGCCAAGGCCACGGGCGTGTCAAGGCCGTGTGAAATTAGTCAGTTTCGACCACGGGTGGTAGACACGGGCATGTCTTAGGGGCACACGGGCGTGTCCTTAGTCTCACACGGGCGTGTAACCCCTATTTTGTTGAAAAGTTTCTCGAACGTGTAAATGTCCCAGGAATAGTCCCGATACCTCTCGGAAGTATGTTTAGGGCCTCATAGGCCAAGTATAAGTAAGTGATGGGTTTAAACTAGACTTTGTAACCCTATTAGAGATGTTTAAGCAAGATTAGTTAGGTAATGCCTCGAACCCTGTCCCGGCTTGAAGACGGGTAAGGGGTGTTACATGCCAAATTACATATGCCAAACAACTAGTTAAACCTTTACTTAACATACATCATTTTTACACCAATTCACAGATATGATACCAATTCCAAAAATCATCCATTTCACTCTCATAATACCTATTACCAACAATCATCACAACCAACTCAATATACACAAGACATAAGCATATATATTTGCACATGATTCAAACATACCAAATATACCAAATTTATGCCATCACCCATGGCTATATATATATACAAACCAAAAAAATGCCAATTCATTTGGCCAACATCATTACCAAAACATAATCAACATGACTCAAAATACCTATACATGTCATATACTTTGTAAGAGCCCATTTTCGCACGGGCCCATTCAAAAACCCATTCAAACCAAAAAAACTAAAACCAATTAAAAATTGATCCAAAAAGTCCAATAAAATACAAAGTCCAATAACAGTCCATTTACACCAGCAAGCCCAATTATTAAACTAAACCCAAACCCATTTACAAGCTAGCCCAAAACACTAAGCCTAATCTGAATCCGGCCCGAACGGCCCAAATAATTTCAGCAAGACAGAAACCCTAGAGAATTTCAGAGGCTTCCCGCGCCGCGCGCGTGCCTCCACGCGCGTCACCACGTGCACGCCACGCGCAAGCCTTCACCAGCGCATCTCCGTACTGCCTCCAGCGCATCAGCGTTGTACGGCCTCCGCACCCTAGCCACGTCCGCGCCCGTACCTGCACAAGGAAACGAATAGCAGCAGAGAAAAAAAAGAAAAAGAATTGTATTTTTCATTATTTCTGCTTAAAAAGAACCGAAACGAAATATTTGTAAGGGGTCACGGTTTCAAAAACAGAATACAGAATACAAAAAAAAAAAAGAAAAAGGTTTCTTTTCCGATTTCATTTTCTTCTTGTTCTTTTATCTATTTCAATAGCATTTTTTATCTTCTACACACGAATAAAATAAAAAGAAGGAACTTACCTTCGAAAGTCGAACCGATACCGCTTCTTCTTCGTCGGAATCAAACGGAAGGTGGTCGTCGTGGTTAGCCTTCGAGTTTGGCACGAAGGAGGCGCAATCGGTCGAGATCGATCCGCCATCGATCGCCGATTACAATGGCGTTGAAGTGGCGGATTTATTTCTTCTCCTTTGCGGCTGCGAACGGAGAACAAAAGGGGTTAGGGTTCATGTCATTTTTGTTTAAAAATAAAAGGGTTAAGCATTCTGATTAATAAAGGTTTTATTAATTCCTTTTTTAAACTGAGCGAAACGACGCTGTATAGGCCCTGTGTGATCCGACCCGACCCGGTATACCTAGGACCCGCGCGTTTCCATAGTGATGGACAAATTGCGCGTTTAGTCCTTGTTGTTTGTGTCTAGACCTGTCTAAGTGCTGCGTTTTGAACCATGGAAATATTTGCGGGTTTAGTCATTAGTAGTTTACGCGCATTTCAATTTGACCCTTGTGCACATTTAAATGTTTTCATATTTTATAAAACAACCCCCTAATTTTGTTTTGTTTCAATCAAGTACCTTTTATTTTCATATACAATCTTCCCATTTTTTGGTTTTAAACTATTTTATAATATGATAAAAAATATAAATATATATACTATCAGTTTTAAACTATTTATATATTATTTATTCTAACATGTTTTAGTATAATGTTTATTAAAGTTCGTTTTACCATTTATTTAAAATAATTATATATATATATATGTATATTATCTACTCTAAATTCTTACATATATTATTTATTTTAGATTTATTTTCATATTATATAGTCTATTCTTTCTTATATCTATTATTCCTTTAAAATTGTTGAATATATTATAATTTTCTCTTGTATATATTGTTTTAAACTTTTTATATCTTTCATATTAAATTATTTTTTGTGCTTTGTTTTCGATTTTATTTATCTATTTTAAAATTATTATTTTTTTATATCATTTGTTTTAAACTTATTTATTAATGGATTTAGGTTCATTTCCTATGATTAGTTATTTATTATTTTGCTCCATTTTCTTCAATTGCTAATGTTGAAATTGTGTTATATGATTATTGCTATTGTATGGATGATAAATTGTTAATTTATAACTAATAATTATTTGTGATTCATTATTTGTAATATTTGATGTATCGATTGATATCTTGCTTTGTATATTAGTATTCCATTGTACCTTATGAAAAATGTCGTGTTTAATATCGTTCCAATTTTAAAATCATTCCATTCAAATATTTTCAAAATAAGGTAATATTTGTGCGTTTGGAAATTCGAAGAAATCGTGCCCAATCGTGCTGGATGTGGTTTTTTGTTTGTCCAAATAACCAAATACCCTTTCAGAATTTCAATACATGTGCTTGGAGAATTTTGGGGATGATCTCGAATTCGAGGACTCAGATTGTTGTATCCAATCGTGCTGGATGTGATACTCTATTTCTTCGGAACGAGAGAATCTCAATATTTAATCAAGTTATTTAAAATTATAGAAAAAAGAACAGAATTTCAAAATCATTTCAAACTTTTCAACATTAGGACATCAATTAATCAATTTGGTATCAATTTTGGGCGTTACGAGGGTGCTAATCCTTCCTCGCACGTAACTGACTCCCGAACCCGTTTTCTTCTCGAAATTCGTAGACCAAAATTTATTTTGTTGGTGACCCGATCACACCTAAACAAAAAGGATTGGTGGCGACTCCATGTTTTTAAAGTCGATTCCCGTTTTTTCAAAATTCGATTTAAAAATGGTTTCGACAGCTTGGCGACTCCGCTGGGGACTGGTTGAGAGTCAGACCATTAGATTGATTAATTTTTGTCCTTTTGATTGAAAATTTAGAAAATTGTTTTGGAAAATCATATTTTTTATGCATTTATTTGTGCTATGATTGCAATAATGTCGAGTCTCATAAAATACTTTGGCATTGCATGACCGTTGTGGTTACACCTTTAAGTGGGAGTAAGAAATTATGCCTTCGTGAGGTTTTCACCTCCGCATGGGCTAGTGGACTGCTTCCGGGATACATCCGTACCTATGTGCTTCGTGAGATTTTCATCTCCGCATGGCCATAGGGAAATATATTCCCCTGAACCGAACTCGATCCATATGAGCTTATAATGGGTGAGGATTGAGGAATCTACTGGTTCAGGTACCCATTCCTTAGAACTAAACCACATATAGTGAACCCTAAAAGCCTACCCTAGACAGAGCCACACCAAGCCCTAGTGGTCACCCGGTCAGGTGTTCTATGTTGATTAATTCTCTAACATGTTGTCTTTTGTTTTGAGTGCATTGCATTGCATTCATTCCATGCATTTGCATTGCATTACATCATATGCATTAGATTTCATGAGAAGACCCTGATTAGGCGAAATATTTTTAGTTAACCTAGAAGACATGGAACAAAGGTTGGAGAGATTAGAGCAGAGGCAAATACTGATGCAAGAGCAGTTAGCCAAAATTCAACGGGATATGCGAGATCAAATGAATATGATGCGCCGATTAACCCAATTACTAGTCGAGAGGGCTTGAAAAAGAGTGGCCCGATGGCGGCGAAGTGTGGATGATGATGAAGACATCGTTTATACTCGACGACGGCGACACGCATTCACATGGGGTACCCGTCATTATTGGACCCCAATGTCGATCGATGCTTCGGCCCCTGTTCAACTTTTCGATAGGCTCGATTTTAACCCGGAGGATGATCGAGCCAAACCGGTTATACTGACAGAAACAAAGAAAAGGGGAGAGTGGACTTCAAAGGCCCCGAGAAATAGGGAAAACAAAGTGAACAGCTTGAGCAAGAGTCCCAAATTAGTCACTGTAGGTCAACCGAGGGTCGTGACCATCGGCCATCAAGGCTCATCAAGACGAGAATCCAATACAAAGCAACTCCGGCTTTACACCGATTCCAATGACGTATAGGGAGTTATACCAGAGCTTATTTGAAATGCATGCTGTAGCTCCTCATTACCTAAAACCAATGCAATCCCCATACCCCAAATGGTATGATTCGAACGCTCAATGTGAGTACTATGCCGGGATTACAGGACATTCAATAGAAGATTGCCTTACTTTCAAGAAGCTGGTTGAAAGATTCATCAAAATAGGACTTATAAGATTCAATGATCTCTCTAGTGCAGAAAATCTATTACTCAACCATACTGTTAAAGGGATAACTATTGTGAGTACCAGATGAATGGGGGCATGAGATCAGGAGTACTTCAAGTCCAGGGCTCTAGTGCAAAACCTGATACTGGCGAATTTGAACATTAATGACGTATTTGAAGGGTGAACCAGGGAGCAGACTTTTCCAAGCTTCTGCCTTTACTTACTTGAGATGTTTTGAACAATGAAATTGTGAAAGAGATCCTTGTATTTACAAGGCTAATCTAGAGTAATATTCAAAACGTGCTTGTTGCTTTAAGCCTAGAAGCAACAAGAATCTTTTTGTGAAATAGGCTTGTGTCCAGAATTGTTATTTCAATAAAATGCATCATTTTAAACAAATATTTGCCTTTACATTTTATACTGTACATTCTTTTTAGAATATTCTTTCATTCTTTATTCATGACCATACCATAAATAATCATCCTTAGAATCATTTATTCTTGGAATTTGCCTTCGTACCTACAATAGGTACCCAGATATCAATGACATGAGCGACGCTGTTACTGACTCCCTTTTTGAATAAAATATGGGTCTAAGGGATCGTAGGACTTTAAAGATGACAGAAATTGCAACATATCTTCTGATTTGTTAATACCGATGAAAAATGATCCTACGTCGTGAGCCAAGGAAGGAGATGAAGATCAAAGCTCGCTCAATGCGTAAATAAGATTTCCTATATGTGGGGCATGGATGTTATCAAAGCCGGTCTCATCGTAAGCTTCCGGGTCGACACCAATTCATCTTCGTGGGTGTAAATTTCTTCACTAAGGGGGTGAAAGTCACTTCATATGCCAATATTACAAAGTCGATAGTCATCGGAACAAAGAAAAGAAAAAGAAAGAATACTGACAAAAAAAAAGGGGCAAAAAGATCACATTTAACCGCACAAGGTCAAAAGTCTGCGGTCTGTTCAAAGATCAGGTGCCACATATCAGTGCAGTAAAAGCAGCCAAAAAGAAAAACAAATGATCATAAAAAGACCGAGACTTGTAAGGATTGGCATACAGAAGTTACTATTTACCCTCTATGCTTATCAAACTTTGGCCAAGACTGTCACGGGGGCAACACGTTTCTCATTGGTTTTGCCCATTGAAGTCGAAATTCTGTCAGCGATGAAGTTGGATGAGGCAGAATAGATCCATTCTCAATATGATCAGTTGATGTTAAAAGCTATCTGTCACGGTCAGGTGATGCGAGCTCACAAAAAAAATGATTCACCCTAGAAAATTTCATGATAGGGCTTTGAAGAAGACTTTTCCCATGCAAAAGGGACTTCAGAAGAAAGTGGATGCCAAACTAGGAAGGACCTTATACGGTAAAGAAGGCCTGTTCTGGGGAAGCATGAATATTGATCGAGATAGATATCAAGGACCTGCCTAACCCGGTGAATTCAGACTCAATAGAAAGTTTTCCAAAGAGAAAAATAAACAAAAAAAAGAGGAAAAGAAAAAGAAAGAAAAAAGAGAGGCCAATGTGAAAACCCGCAAAGGGCACTTTGAGACAAAAGGGGATTTGAGTTGAAAACCCGAAAAGGGCGGCTCAAATTTTGATCAAAACTGGGGTATACAACAGTCTTGCTATGCCTAAATTTACAATGAAGAAGTATGCTACATCTTGGGGCATCGACAAAGTACTTCAGATCCCCTAAACACATATTGAACTTAAAATGGTCCTCAAGAAGTTGGAACAGAGAAGCTCAGGCTGCAATATCTGGGGCACCTAGTTTCCATTTTACCCATGCTAAATTTGTTATTTGTGATTATATTATTCTTTTCAAAATATGTTCACAATAAATTTCCTTCTTGATTGCGATTACTACCTTTGCTTAACTTATTTATTTCGAGCTATTTTCCTAATTTCATTCTTATCCATAGTTATGATCTTTTTCAAGCATTTCGCATTGAAATAACGATTAGTGGACTGATAATATTTTCATAAAAGGAGTTTCACATATTACTCTGGAAACTTCTAAATAATACAAGAACCCGAAACAGGATTATTGTTTAAAACTCACCAAGTTTAAGGAAGAGTCTAAATTAAGGTTATCTCTTCAGATTTTTGTTAAAAATGGTGGTTGAGCAAACAACAAGATATTGAGTCAGTGGGCATCGTTAACCCAAGTGTAAAATGGAGATCATTCTCGAGAAAAAAATGATATTCTGCATTCACGCGAGCATCATGCATACACATCCGATTGGGTCACCTGAGAAGTGATCAGTTGATGGAACAAGTTACAGTCCTCTACCCCTGAGTTGCAGTGGCATGGATGGAAAATGATACAAGTCCTGTACCCTTGAATAGTAATAGGATGGATGGAAGAAGAAACAAATCCTACATTTTGGGGTTGCAGTGAAAGATTCAAATCTTATGCCCCTAAGTCACAATGAGATAAACCCTGAAGTTACAATGGGGCAAATTTGTTGAGCAAGATATAATCGTTTTCTCAGGTTTTCTGTTGAGAATACTAGCCGAACAAGAAGACAAGATATTACATCAGCGATACAACCTGGAGGAACAATGAGCAATGTCAATCCCAGGCGTTTAAAAGGAGGATCATTCTCATGAAATCCTGCATTTATGTAAGACACATTTAGTTAGGAGCATTCAATTCATTCAGATCATTGCATCTTAACCATTCTCATGACATTCTGCATTCAGGTAGATGTTATCCATAATGCATTTAGTCAGGAGCATTAGATTCATTCCGATCATTGCATCCTAACCATTTTACATAAAGTATAAACGCATAAAAATGATTTTACAGGACAGGTCCCCCAGAGGACGGTGTCACAACATCGCTAAATTAGCAGATCTTGCCTCCCTGAGCGTAGCAGATCGAAAATACCAATTTTGTCTCCCTGAGTTTGCAGTGGAGCAGATTGAAGATAGCAAATCTGGCAATCCTGAAGTTGCAGGAGCAGATTGAAGATAGCAGATCTGGCAATCCTAAAGTTGCAGGAGCAGATCGAAGACATTAAATCTTGTCTCCCTGAGTTTGCAATAGAGCAGATTGAAGATAGCAAATCTGGCAATCCTGAAGTTGTAGGAGCAGATTGAAGATATCAAATCTGGCAATCCTGAAGTTGCAGGAGCATATTGAAGATAGCAAATCTGGCAATCCTGAAGTTGCAGGAGCAGATCGAATACATTAAATCTTGTCTCCCCAAGTTTGCAGTGGAGCAGATTGAAGATAGCAAATCTGGCAATCCTGAAGTTGCAGGAGCAGATTGAAGATAGCAAATCTGGCAATCCTGAAGTTGCAGGAGCAAATCGAAGACATTAGTCTGGCGATCCCTGAAGTTGCAGGGAGCAGATTAAGATAGCAGATTTGGCAATTCCTGAAGTTGCAGGAAGCATATCGAAGATATTAGTCTGGCGATCCCTGAAGTTGTAGGAAGCAGATTAAGATAGCAGATTTGGCATTCCTGAAGTTGCAGGAAGCAGATCGAAGATATTAGTCTGGCGATCCCTGAAGTTGCAGGGAGCAGATTAAGATAGCAGATTTGGCAATTCCTGAAGTTGCAGGAAGCATATCGAAGACATTAGTCTGGCGATCCCTGAAGTTGCAGGGAGCAGATTAAGATAGCAGATTTGGCATTCCTGAAGTTGCAGGAAGCAGATCGAAGACATTAGTTTGGCGATCCCTGAAGTTGCAGGGAGTAGATTAAGATAGCAGATTTGGCAATTCCTGAAGTTGCAGGAAGCAGATCGAAGACATTAGTCTGGCGATCCCTGAAGTTGCAGGGAGCAGATTAAGATAGCAGATTTGGCAATTCCTGAAGTTGCAGGAAGCATATCGAAGACATTAGTCTGACGATCCCTGAAGTTGCAGGGAGCAGATTAAGATAGGAGATTTCGCATTCCTGAAGTTGCAGGAAGCAAATCGAAGACATTAGTCTGGCGATCCCTGAAGTTGCAGGGAGCAGATTAAGATAGCAGATTTGACATTCTTGAAGTTGCAGGAAGTAAATCGAAGACATTAGTCTAGCGATCCCTGAAGTTGTAGGGAGCAGATTAAAATAGCAGATTTGGCAATTCCTGAAGTTGCAGGAAGCAGATCGAAGACATTAGTCTGGCGATCCCTGAAGTTGTAGGGAGCAGATTAAGATAGCAGATTTGGCAATTCCTGAAGTTGCAAGAAGCATATCGAAGACATTAGTCTGGCGATCCCTGAAGTTGCAGGGAGCAGATTAAGATAGCAGGTTTCGCATTCCTGAAGTTGTAGGAAGCAAATCGAAGACATTAGTCTGGCGATCCCTGAAGTTGCAGGGAGCAGATTAAGATAGCAGATTTGGCATTCTTGAAGTTGCAGGAAGCAAATCGAAGACATTAGTCTAGCGATCCCTGAAGTTGCAGGGAGCAGATTAAAATAGCAGATTTGGCATTCCTGAAGTTGCAGGAAGCAAATCGAAGACATTAGTCTGGCAATCCCTGAAGTTGCAATGAGCAGATTAAAATAGCAGATTTGGCATTCCTGAAGTCGCAGGAAGAAGATCGAAGACATTAGTCTGGCAATCCCTGAAGCCTAAAGTTGCAGGGAGCAGATTAAAATAGCAGATTTGGCATTCTTGAAGCAAATCAAAAACATCAGTCTTGCCTCTTCGAGTTTGCATGGAGCAGATTAAAATATAGTGGATATTGCCTTCCTGAAGTTGCAGTGAAGCAGATTGAAGCTATCAGATTTATTAAAGTTACAGTGGAGTTAGAAGCTGTTTGAAGAAGACGAGGACCAAGAAGTCAAGGCTCGGCAAAGACCGGGCAAAATTGGGCCTTTTAAAGTCTTTGCTCTATTCTCGTTACACGATAATGAGCAAAGAGGGGCAGCTTTAAGAGCCCATTTTCGCCCGGGCCCATTCAAAAACCCATTCAAACCAAAAAAATTAAAACTAATTAAAAATTGATCCAAATCAGTCCAATAAAATATAAAGTCTAATAACAGTTCATTTACACCAGCAAGCCCAATTATTAAACTAAACCCAAACCCATTTACAAGCTATCCCAAAACACTAAGCCTAATCTGAATCCGGCCCGAATGGCCCAAATAATTTCAGCAAGACAGAAACCCTAGAGAATTCCGCAGAGGCTTTCACATACGCGCGTGCGTGCCTCCACGCGCATCACCACGCGCACGCCACGCGCAAGCCTTCACCAGCGCACCTCCGTACTGCCTCCAGCGTATCAGCGTCGTACGGCCTCCGCATCCTAGCCACGTCCGCGCCCGTACCTGCACAAGGAAACGAATAGTAGCAGAGAAAACAAAAAAAGAAAAAGAATTGTATTTTTCATTATTTCGGCTTAAAAAGAACCGAAACGAAATATTTGTAAGGGGTCACGGTTTCAAACACAGAATACAGAATACAAAAAAAAAGAAAAAGGTTTCTTTTCCGATTTCATTTTCTTCTTGTTCTTTTATCTATTTCAATAGCATTTTTTTATCTTCTACACGCGAATAAAATAAAAAGAAGGGAACTTACCTTCGAAAGTCGAACCGACAGTCTGCCTTCTTCGTCGGAATCAAAACGAAGGTGGTCGTCGTGGTTAGCCTTCGAGTCTGGCCTGAAGGAGGGCAGTCGGTCGAGACTGAATCGACCACTGATCGCCGATTACAATGGCGTTGAAGTGGCCAGATTTCTTTCTTCTCCTTTGCGGCTGAGAACGAAGAACAAAAGGGGTTAGGGTTCATGTCGTTTTTGTTTAAAAATAAAAGGGTTAAGCATTCTGATTAGTAAAGGTTTTATTAATTCCTTTTTTAAACTGAGCGAAACGACGCCGTATAGGCCCTGTGTGATCCGACCCGACCCGGTATACCTAGGACCCGTGCGTTTCCATAGTGATGGACAAATTGCGCGTTTAATCCTTGTTGTTTGTGTCTAGACCTGTCTAAGTGCTGCGTTTTGAACCATGGAAATATTTGCGGGTTTAGTCATTAGTAGTTTACGCGCATTTCAGTTTGACCCTTGTGCATATTTAAATGTTTTCATATTTTATAAAACAACCCCCTAATTTTGTTTTGTTTCAATCAAGTACCTTTTATTTTCATATACAATCTTCCCATTTTTTAGTTTTAAACTATTTTATAATATGATAAAAAATATATATATATACTATCAGTTTTAAACTATTTATATATTATTTATTCTAACATGTTTTAGTAAATGTTTATTAAAGTTCGTTTTACCATTTATTTAAAATAATTATATATATATATATATGTATATTATCTACTCTAAATTCTTACATATATTATTTATTTTAGATTTATTTTCATATTATATAGTCTATTCTTTCTTATATATATTATTCCTTTAAAATTGTTGAATATATTATAATTTTCTCTTGTATATATTGTTTTAAACTTTTTATATCTTTCATATTAAATCATTTTTTGTGCTTTATTTTCGATTTTATTTATCTATTTTAAAATTATTATTTTTTATATCATTTGTTTTAAACTTATTTATTAATGGATTTAGGTTCATTTCCTATGATTAGTTATTTATTATTTTGCTCCATTTTCTTCAATTGCTAATGTTGAAATTTTGTTATATGATTATTGCTATTGTATGGATGATAAATTGTTAATTTATAACTAATAATTATTTGTGATTCATTATTTGTAATATTTGATGCATTGATTGATATCTTGCTTTGTATATTAGTATTCCATTGTACCTTATGAAAAATGTCGTGTTTAATATCGTTCCAGTTTTAAAATCATTCCATTCAAATATTTTCAAAATAAGGTAATATTTGTGCGTTCGGAAATTCGAAGAAATCGTGCCCAATCGTGCTGGATGTGGTTTTTTGTTTGTCCAAATAACCAAATACCCTTTCAGAATTTCAATACATGTGCTTGGAGAATTTTGGGGATGATCTCGAATTCGAGGACTCGCATTGTTGTATCCAATCGTCTTTGGATGTGATACTCTATTCCTTGAACGAGGAATCTCAATATTTAATCAAGTTATTTAAAATTATAGAAAAAAGAACAGAATTTCAAAATCATTTCAAACTTTTCAACATTAGGACATCAATTAATCAATTTGGTACCAATTTTGGGCGTTGCAATGGTGCTAATCCTTCCTCGCACGTAACCGACTCCCGAACCCGTTTTCTTCTCGAAATTCGTAGACCAAAATTTATTTTTTTGGTGACCTGATCACACCTAAACAAAAAGGATTGGTGGCGACTCCATGTTTTTAAAGTCAATTCCCGTTTTTTCAAAATTTGATTTAAAAATGGTTTCGACATTCTTAATATACCAAAGTTCAAAGGTACCAAGTGATAGGTGGTAGTGTGAAACGATCTCCGATGATCCCTGAATCCGAGCTAGCTTCGATTTCATTATAAAACACGGAAAAATACAAAAAGTAAGCTATAAAGCTTAGTGAGCTCGTATGCCAACATTGAGCAAATAACACCATTCATTAATCATTCAAATAATAGAAAACAATATACAACAATTCTATTAAATCTCAAAGCTATCAAATGATCATTCACATAACTTACCAAAGAACTCATCAATTTCATAGTTGCAATACTCAATTCATTACCGTACGTACCTATACCATCTCGTACCAATCTCATACTCAACCACATCCTTCATTTACCCGTTAAACCATTCGGAATAGAAGTCAGATACTCAAGGTCTCACTCGATAAGTACCTATACCATGGCTCGAAGCCAAATCAATGTAGCTTATCTGAAATTCTGATATCATGGCCCGAAGCCAAATCAGCCGATATGCATGGCCCGAAGCCAAATCGGTATATCTCGCACTCGAAGTGCTAATAACATGGCCTGAAGCCAACTCAAAGTATACCTAATGACATGTCACTAGCATCCTAAACTATTCCTAAGGTTCAACCGGGATTCCAACTATCGAATCTTCATTGAATCATTTCCGAACTCGTCCGTAATCGCATAATCACAATTCATGCTATATCAAAGCATATAAAATACATTTGAAATGAAATTATAACATATGAACTTACCTTGGATGAAAAAACGGCGAATCGAGTTAATTAGTCAATCACTTTATCTTTTCCTCGATCCAAGTCTGTATTTCACTTTTCTTGATCTAAATATATTCAAAATTGACTTATTCAATCATCTATTCCTTCAATTTAGTCCAAAACATACTTTAAAACATATTTACACTTTTGCCCCACATATTTCACTTTTTTCACAATTTAGTTTTTATTGCATAAAATCACAAATTAGGAAATTCCAAATAAACCTATGCTATCTGAATTACCATAATGCCCCTAGAAGCCCATAAATTTCATTTATTTCACATTTTAACCACTAACTTTACACATTTCTCAATTTAATCCCTATTTAGTATTTTTACTCAAAATCACTTAACAAAACTTGTATAACTCATAATAAATATTCATAATCTATCAAGAAACTTCAAAATACACATGTATTCATCAATGGCATCATTCAAAATCTTAAACATTTTTGCAAAATAGTCCCTGAGCTAGCTAGTACTAGCTGCAACGATCTCAAAAACATAGAAATCATTAAAAACGGAACCAAAAATGGATTTACATGCTTAAGATACCATGACCGAATGTTCCAAGCTTTGTAATGGTGTTTTTCAATCCCTAATTTTGGTGGTGTGGCTTAATGAAGATGAAGACATAATGTTTTTTTATTATTTTAACTTAAGTTATTATGTAATTACTATATTAACCTTAACATTAAACCATTTAAAACACTTAATATTTGTCCATATATGTCCACTCAAGATATTTATGGTCTAATTACAACATAAGGACCTTTACTTTAAGGTTCTATAGCTACTAGACACCTTTAGCTATTAGAACTCAAGTTTTACGCTTTACGTGACTTAGTCCTTTTTCTCAAATTGACCAATTAAACGATAAAATTTCTTAATGAAATTTTCACACAATCATATATTCATACTTTAGACATTAAAATAATAATAAAATAAATATTTTGACCTCAAATTTGTGGTCCCGAAACCACTATTTCGATTTGACCAAAAACGGGTTGTTACAAATTCATTGATTACATTAATATACTTTGTATAATTATCCTCACATGGTGTTTTCACTCAAAACAGAATTAAAGCAAATGTTATTCATTGATTGTTTAATGTTTAACTAATAATGAGCGGTATTACGTGGTTGGATCGTAATACGGAAATACAACTTGTATTAGTAGATGAACCTCAACATGTCATTAGTCTAATCAGAAAAGAGCAAACTGATTGAAAGACTAATATGCCGTTTGAAAAGTCCAATTGGGAAGATGCATTGTCTTAGGCATCGGAGCGAATGACTCCTAGAAGATAGAGACATCGATGTGACTGACTAGACTGACAGTATATCGAACATGATTTAAGCAGAATAGATCTTGAATCCGTTTATGGATTTATTCACTTGTGACGTTCATAGTGTGGCATACCTAAATCCTGAGTGGATGGCAGATTATGTATGTATGACTCGTACACTTTGATGTAAGTAAAAGTTTGAGTTCAAATAGATAAGGAACCGAAAACTGATGCGTTAGGTGTACGACTTCTATAGTAAGTAGCATCATTCATAACAATGGAATTTATAACCCAAAACATGGGTAAATGACATCCTCTCATTGGCATTACATGGTTGATGAAAAGTAAACATGGCCACGGGTCATCTTTCTTTGTGATGGATGACTTGATTACTAATTGATAGTGATTGTCTTTTCATGAAGGAAGAACGAATATTATCCCAAATAGATCAAGGATATTCTATGAGTGTAACACACTAATGACAAGGTCATTGGACGAGTACTAAGTAGGTGCTTTCCTAATGGTATGTCGTTGGGGAGAGCCCATTCACGATACTATAGTGGAATGGCTTCGTGACCAAATGAGTTTATAATTAATAGGCGAAAAGCCAAAACCTAATTATAAATCCTTTGAGCCTCAATTTCATATGTCCAATCGGTCCCTCCGCTAGCTCGTTGAAACCAAAAATGAATTGCGTGTTTGAATAAAAATGAATGGAATGAATAATAAAAGAGAAATGGGGAACATTTAGGAATGATTATGGTTTTCTCTGAAACTGATAAATGAAATCATTTGGAAATAAATGTAGGTTTCCAAAAATGGAAATGGAAATGAAAATGAAAATTTTCAATCCTATATAGGATTACTTAAAAAATGATAGAAGAATGAGTTTATGTTTTTGGATTGTTTTGAAGCCCGAAAATAAAAATAAATCATTCTATCATAGTGAACATGTTAAGTTGTGACATATTGAATGAATTTTCTCAAAATTTTACCGGTGGGTAAAATCATTAAAATTTTATTGGAGTAAAATTGGGATGAGAAAATTATTTAATATGTAGATATTAAAGTTTATTTTGGGAAATAGAAAAACTGAATCGGGTTGAATCACGTTACAAAGTATTGGGTCAAAAAGCCCAAAAAGTACTCATCTCGATGTAAAAGTGGCTCAAAAGCCCTCATATAACATGAAAGCGGTGACAACCTTAGTAGAAATACAAGGGTGAGTCGTTCCCTCCTATCCTATTCTAAGCAGGATATTATTTTTCTATTTAAAACAAACTTCTACAACTCTAAAAGGCTTATACCTTTTCTTTTTATAAATAGATGGCACTGGTAGAGCTATAAACAAAAAATTTGAGAGATTGTTATTCTGCTGAAAAATAGAGAGAATTTATTCTCAACTTATAAATATATTTTTCAAAATAACAAATTTACCGATTTCTATTAAAGAAGAGAGAAATTCTGCTTTCACTCCGAAATGATTTTTTTTTTTTAGTTCTGTGTTTTGATTCAATTGGTTTGAGCCCACACTCGAAGCAGTTCGAGGTACGAGAATAGCAGAGAAGATCATTTGGTTGAAAGCCGGGAAACATCAAGGATCCGATTATACAAAAACACATGTATGAATTCGGTTAAAGTTTATTACTATAAATCTTACAAGCAGCCACATAAGCTAGTTTTTGGTGCTAATAACAACAACTTAAGCTGGTTTAGGGTTTAAAAAACAACAACAATATTACAAATACAAGCACCAAAACCCATATTTTTCTCTCCCTCCTCCTTGCATCCTCCAATGTCCTCACTTTTTTCAAAAGACCCAACAACACAATTTGTGAACGGGGCGTTAATGGTGGATCAAACCAGGTGAAAAAGTGACATGGTTTTCGAAACCCACTCCCAAACTTCTTACACCCAAAAAACCTCCTACCTGGGTTGTCATTGGACTAAAACGTGTTTAATTTGGTTGGGTTTCCACAAAAGTACACCGGAATCACGGTCGTCATCTCTATTTTTTCTATTCTTCTTCTTCTTCTTCTACTGCTTAAACCCTAAATTGGGGCTAAAAGGGGCTGTTTAAATTGGTGCTAACTGGCCAATTGGACGGTTAATGACACCAAGCATCCGTCATCTGCCATGTCACTTTGCCATTACGTCTGTAACGAAAAATGATTAAAATGACTGCTTTATTTTTTTTTTCTAAAGTTGAGTGACTATTGATGTAATTTACTCAAAATAGAAATAGTCGAAGATTGCCGCGTATTAGTTTTTTAATTGAGTTTTGACAAGCTGGTTTTACAAATAAATTTGAAATATTAAACCAAACAGTTATTTCTTTTATTTGACTAAGTTTTTATGTTTATATATATAAATTACATAATAAATATAGTATAATAATTAAAGGAAGAGTTAATTTTAAATAGACCTATTCAATGTTCGACTATCGGAAGGTCAACTTGAAAAAATATTAAAACCTAAAAATAGGCTTGGGCAAAAAAATTAGACTTATTTAAAATAAGAACCGAGCTCAGACTTCAATTTTCAAAATCTAAGCCCGACACAACCCGATCTGTTCTCAAGTTTATGATATATGAGGCAATCTTTAACTAATTCTCTTTTATGTTGTATAAATTAAAAATAGGGTTAATATGCAAATTGACCACTATATTTTAGGTTAAAGTTGAAATTTGTCACTATACTTTATCTTGAATTTTGTCGCTTTATTTTTGTTTGATTGAATTTTGTCACTAAAATTAGATTTTTTATTGAATTTTACTATTAAATTTTAATTTAAAATAAATTCTAGAAAAAGTTAGTAATAAATTAATAAATTAATTTAATAATAAATTAATATTAATAATTAATAAAAATTATCAATAAAATTAGTAAACTTATTCTTTTTTTATTTTTTAATTTTGAACTCTTTCTTTTATTTAATGAAAATTCCATATTAATTTATTATTAAATATTTGAAATAATATTTTTCTTATTAAATTTTATTTCCAAATCATCAAAATTAATATTTAGTGATAAAAATTAATTAGAAATCAAAATTAGTAGTAAAATTCAAATTCAAGTAGTAAATTTTAATCACATGTGTGTCAAATTTAATCATATTAAAGTATAATGACAAATACTAGTCAAAATAAATTAGAGTGGCAAAATTTAATATTCACGAATAGTATAGTGATAAATTTACATTTTAACCCTTAAAATATTATGATAAATTAAATTATTTTTAATTTATTAATGCAATTTTTTATTTTAATTCTTTTACAATTAATATAGAATCTGGAAAATGAGTTAGAAAAAAATATTTTTTCTGTTATAAAAAGGAAAAAAGATAACTAAAAAAAACGTGGCGCTATTATATT
Organism: Gossypium sturtianum; assembly: GCA_025698515.1. Classification (NCBI taxonomy): domain Eukaryota; kingdom Viridiplantae; phylum Streptophyta; class Magnoliopsida; order Malvales; family Malvaceae; genus Gossypium; species Gossypium sturtianum. The sequence continues at coordinate 37,061,161 of CM046954.1, forward strand.
AAAGTACAGGAACAGGGGCATTAATTTGAGGCAGGGATTTCCATCTATTAATATAATACTGTATGTGACACTTTAAGATTGTACTATATTATCACCTGAAAACTTATATAGTTTTTTTTTTTAATTTTATTTTTAAGTGATGATGTAGCATAATCTTAGAGTATCACATCTTTAAACTTTTATATTTTTCAAGTTTAAGTATTAAAATAAATCTAATTGCCAAGTTTAGATACCAAAGTGGATAAAGAAAAACACATAAATTAAAATGAATCTAATTACTATGTTTAAGGGCCAAAAATTATATTATCTTTAAAAGAAACAAAATTGAATTGTAAATTTTTAAAGGGGAGTAAAAATATTTATTATTATTATATTAATTTATAATTTTAACATTTTAAGGGGGAGAAGGTTCCACCCCTTTACTGTATGCAGCAAAACATAAAAAATTAGGTGCTGAAGTTCATATAATTAACATTTCCGCTTTCATAAAATACTAGGACGGAATTAAAATAAAATATGTAATTTCTTAATTTTCAAAAATGATTACCCAAAAACAAAGTCGTTTTCTTTATTCATTTTCTAGCCCGTTGGATCGATGAATTCCAGCCACACATTTTTTCTGGTGGCCCAAAAACAAACAAATGATGAAATATGGGCCACTTTGTAGTCATTCAAGAAGGTTAAAAAGTCCCATGCAACTTGCCACTCAAAGCAAAGAATAGACTCATTTTAGCCTTAAATAGTAGGGGAGACATTAATCATTTCGATATGTTAGAAGTTTGAAAATTACTTTTAAGGGATGAATGATGGATTATAAATTTTTAGAAAGATGAAAAATTACTAATTTATCATTTTATAAAATTTAAAATGATTAAAAATATATATATTTATCATTTTTAGGAGGGTCAAGGCCACTGCTAGCCTCCTATCTACGTTCTTGCATAAATATGAGGATGGTTTGTAATTGTTGAGGGGTTTTTGACTCATTTAGACAAGTCTACAAAGTGTTGTTCGTACGAAGTTGATAAGTTTCTTAGCATGTTTAGTATTGTCTTTGTTGAGGGGTTTTGTTTCTTGACTCTACCTAGAGTCACCCAACAATGCAATATAATGGTATAGGTTCAAACCCCACTGATTTCAAATACTGAGATTTTCTTGGTTGGTGGTCGTGCACACATGTATTGTCTGCTTTACCAAGCACCTATCGAAACGCTCCTACCTCGTGAACTGTTTGGGACAACATTAGAAGCATTTAAGGGTTTGCTGACTCCAGACGGATGTCACTTCAAAAAATTTTCTCAAAGCAGTCGAAAATCCCTCAACAATAGCTTTAACTATACAAAAATTACATGTGAGAATTTTGTTATGGAATGGTCTTTATCTTTTTCAAATTCTGATCACACTAGTTTTCAATAAAAGAAGCCAACACATGTATGACATTACACAACAAGCCATATGAAAATTAAGTTGCATATGAACAGTATAACTCACACTAACATGTATATTATGGTTGATAAGTGCATGGTTTCTAAATTATTTGTGATATTTCTTCTCTTTACTTATGCTATTTATGTTCTTAATTATATTATTTATATTTATATTTATATTTATATTTTATTTATTATTAATTTAGGAAATAATTGGACAAAAGGAGCCTAAAGTTTATTTTTGGCAAGTTTTTGTGGTTTGGACTATAAAAATAGTGCAATTTTAGTATTTCGGCTATAACTTGAGCTACATATCTCCATTTTGGGCCTATAATGTACCGCTCCGAAAAAATTGAAAGATTTAGCTAAAGTTATTTCATGTCTAAAGCCCAAAACTTCAAGAAGGCACCCAAAAACGGCTTGAAAGTTTGATAAGAAAATTACCGAAAAACCTAGAAAATTTCTACTTTATGTATTCGAATGAACTTTTATATTTTCTCTATTATATTATTTTTCCCTTGAAGTAGACATTATTAGGTTGGGATATGAAGACATAGTCGCTCTTAGTTTTATTTTGATTTTGTGTTTTATTTTCTTTATGAGTTGCTAAACTTTTCCTTTCTAATCAAAGTAATATTCAAAGCTTGATTCTATAAAGTTTGTGAGATTGAATGGTTCTTAATCTTTTCTTTGTTATTTGGTATTTACATGTCTTCTGGTTTAATTACAATTTCTCAGGTTTGTTAAATATGTGGCTAGTATTTGATAGCTTAGAATGATTTCTAATATTTGTGACGAACTACATCATTGTTTGTGTAGTGTGGCCATGAGATCTAACTTAAATAAACCCTAATTGCATGTTTTTTTTTTGGTTAAAACTGGGTCTATTTTGTTCTTAACTCTATTGATAGATTAAATCCTGAGTAATCGTTATAGGGTTGTTTGTCAATAAGGGGAGTAACTAATGGCGATTGTCTTGATTATCAAGAAGGTAAGAAGAGATTAGGTTGCTAAGTGATCGTCAGTAACTATAACTAATTTATTAAAGAACATTGAAAATCATCTTTGCATCAAAAATCAAACCCTTAATCAAATGAAGAATTTGCTTTGACAAGATTTTCATCTCATCGATTTTCTCAATTTTAATTATTGTTTTCTTTGCTTTTCTTTAAATTTAAATTTAGATTTTTAAGTTTTTTTTTTGAATATTAATCGGCTAACCTTTTATTACCAACAGAGAAGGAAAAACAGAATTGGGCTTTTGTTTTTTATGTAAAAAGAAAACTAAGGCCTGCTAGGAACGCTAGTTAGGCTGAGACTAAAGCAAGCTAACAAACCATGTATCAGATACCTAGGGAAAGCAAAGCAATTAAGACAAAAGCAGGAAAAAGGAAACCTAGAAAAATTAAACAAATAGTAGCCGATTCTCAAAAGCTGGGCACCGCTTCATGATGTCTTTTCAACTCCATCCAGTCCCATCATTCAACAGACGGTAGCCGATTCATATCTTTCATTTTGCTACCAGTTGATCATTTTCTCCCTTTGCAGCAGTTCAATCTAGAGATCTTCTCCATCGACCTTCTGGAATGTCTTGTGGGTTGTGCGAAATCTCCCCTCCCAGGTATACTGTTTCTCCTCTTCGTAAAGCTTCCTCTGAAATTCTATGCGCCATCTTGTTTTCATTTCTGTCGATGAACTGAAACTCGATTTTTAGAAACTGTTTCGATAACTCCTAAATGTCCCTGATTATTGCGCTGATTACTGACTTGTCGGTCTTGTTTGTTTGGCATTTCTTAATGACTGTTCGCGAATCCCCCTTTATTCTGACTGTTTGAAAACCCATCGATCTTCCGAGTTTAACTGCATGGTACCCCGTGTATGCTTCTGCTGTGAAAGGAGTTGGAACGTTTGAGTTTGAGACATTTATTGTTTTGACGATACCTCATGTTCGATCTTTAACCACCAGACCCGCCATCGACTTGTTGCTTCTTGCGTTGAAGGCAAAGCATCAAAGTATATCGTTGCCTCTCAAGGTAAATCTTCACGTTTCACATTTTTGATTCTGTTTAAGGAAGTTTCCCTTCGTATGCCATCGATCTCTGCCATATACCGCTTTACACCTGCTGAGAGTTCCTCTGCTGATTCGGTTTTCTTTTCATGAACGAGCCTATTCCTTGCCCCCCACAATAACCAGATGGTACTACAAAAAAGACGACTTTGCTTATGACTGCTTCTGCCGACCACCCAGGTAATCCATTCCCAGAAACTCTGAATATTGGGATTATTAATCCATCCCAGTTCTAACAGATTCCATATTTCCTTTGTTGCAGGGCAGAATCTAAAAACGTGTCCAATATTCTCTTCCCCAGATCCGCACCGGGGACAGACCATACTAGTAGCAATCTTCTTTGATTTAAGATTAACAAGTGTAGGAAGATAGTTCCACGAAGCTCTCCATACTGTAATCAAAAGCTTAGATGGTAGCTGTAAATTCCATAGCTTCTTATAAAAGTTTTTTGTATCCGTCTATAATAATAGATCATTAGGGTCCATTCTAGCGTTCTGTAAAATTTTGTAAGCGCTTCTGACTGAGAAATCACCAGACAGTTCCCCTCTCCATATCTGAATATCTGCTCATGGGTTCTTTGCCAAAGGAATTTGCAGAACCTTTTCAGCAATGTCTGCTGTGAAGGTACGTTCTACTAGCTCTGTTTTCCACTCACTGTTTTCAGCATCAATTAAATCTGCAACTAATTTCACTTCATTTTTAGTTTGGTGACCCCATCCATCAATCTCCTTTCCTGGTATCCAATGGTCGTCCCAAACAGATATTTTAGTTCCCCGTCCTACTCTCCAACCCATTCCACTCCGCAGCAACCCCTTAGCAGCCCATATGCTCCTCCAGGTAAGAGAAGGTAAGTTGCCTAATTGCGCATTCAAAAAATCTGAACTTGGGAAGTATTTTGCTTTAAGCACTCTCGCTAATAATGAATCCGTATAAGTAATTAATCTCCACCCTTGTTTAGCAAGCAAAGCAATATTAAACTGACACATGTCACGAAAACTGAGACCACCATTCTCTTTTAAAGCGCATAATTTCCTCCATTCACACCAGTGAATACCCTTTCTCCCATACCCCTTTTGCCACCAGAATTTGGCCATGATGCTCTCAATTTCAGCGCATAACATTTTAGGTAAAAGGAATAAAACCCCTATTTATTTATTTTTTTTATTTTTTTTAGTTGAAGGAATAAAATTTCTACCGATCTCTATGTATCCAACCCTGCTCACTATTAACTGTAAAGTTTCATTTATTTGAGTAGGTTTTATTTTTGTAGGTCTCGATAGGCTAACAAATTTTGGATCCGTTATCGGGGATCAGTGTTGAATTTTATTTCTTATTTATTTTTCTTTAATGCTCATTTTAGTTTTTATTTTAATCTATTTTTTATTTCTTTTTATGCCTCGATCTTGCCGTACAAGTGAACTTGTGTACGATTCAAAGAATGAAAGGAAGAAAAAAAGGTTGAGAAAGAAGACTAAAATCAATTGAAACCCATTATTTTCTGAAACTAAAATAGACACTAATAGCAAGTCATTTTTTTCGTCTAGCGAAACTGAGATCAGTGAAGGAGAAGAAGTCATGGTTGAAAATAGGACTTTGAGAGAATTGGCTGCACCAACCCTAAATCAAAAATCACTTTGCATTCAGTATTCCCAAGTTGAGGTACCTTTCGAACTGGAATTTGGTTTAATTAACTTACTACCTACTTCCTATGGGTTTTTAGAACGTAGATCCTCACAAATACTTGAAGGAGTTTCATGTAGTTTTTCCATCATGAGGCCCCAAGGCGTGACTGAAGAGTAAGTCAAACTGAAAACTTTTCCCTTTTCATTAGCGGATAAAGCAACTCAAATTGGATGGTTTCTAATAAGTTCTCCAACATATTGGACATGGAGAACATAGTAGTTCGGCACGAAGACATGCTCTCCTCCAACATTCTAAACCGTGTAGCAAGGGATGGGTCTTTTATGTACTTGCTACTCTCTATAATACTTTCCGAATAGTAATATGGAGAATATGAAGCTTGCTTCGGATAACTAGTCGACCACTCAGGGTTGTAGCTATTCGCACCATCCACATACCTATATGATCCATAAAGATGCTCATATGAATATTCGTACTCTCTATGATCACCATAATAACTCCAATGGCTCATCGAATCTCTATTCGCCAAACACAACTTCTTGTCATAGCCATATTGGTCACCCGACCACCTATATTCATTGTTGTTAAACATGATTAAGCTAAATCTTTAATAAGGCAAATTAAAATAAACACAAAAAATAAAACACTATACAATGAAATAAAAAGAACTATCTAATTCCCTTATCTTTTGACTAATATTGTCTTAAAAACAACTAACTTGACTACACATTTACACCGGTACAATCCCCAACAACAATGCCAATGACCACTTCCGAACGTACTAACGTCTATAATGTGAATACTGCAGCAAAAGATATATAAATGAGGCGGTATCCGCAAGTATACGGGTCAGGTTGTAATATAGTTACAATGAAGTAGGTGAGTACTCCAAGGATCGAGCCCAAAGAAGGCTAGCACTAGGTCAATTATAACCTAAACACCACAAGATCTAATTATACTCAAAATAAGTTATATTACGAACATATAAATAAAAGGAATTTTTGGGGTTTTTATAATAAGACAAATAATATGATAAGTAAATAAATATTGAGAAATTGAGAAGTAGAATTGATCAAATATGATTATGGGTGATTAGCTCGCTTTGACAATCCTTATTAATTGTCGCTTCAGGTTCCTCGTCAATCAACTAGTCGATATCCTAGCAGGATCTTTCGATACGTCTACTAGAATAATGAATCAACAATGACTACTTATCTTTCGACCTCACAGTCCAGACCGGCTTGGGGTGAAGGTGTTCACGGATAGGCCATACCAATTTTGGGTTAATTCCTACTTTGATGAGTTCCAAGGATTGTAGCCTAGGGTTTAGGTTCTTCCTTTCCTAAATAGTTAATCCGTTGAATAACCTTGCAAAACAGTCAATGGATCATACCTTCACTCGTTAATCCCCCATAGAATGATTAGTTCCTCATGTTTTTCATAAATAATATAGAGTTAATATAAAGTGTAAACATGATAAATGAATCGAAAGTATAGAGTTTAAGAAAAAAGCCTGATTTGTATCATCAATAAAAGTGAATCCACAAGAGTTGAGTGTATCTTCAAATCAGTTCTCCTGAAATAGAACAAAGAACAAATTGAAAATAAATCAAAAACCTAAGAAAAGAGAAAAGCTAAACTGGAATTAAAAGAGAGATTTTAAGTTAAGTAATTGATCTCTATAATATGTGACAAATTAGCCTATTTATATATTTAAGGTGATCGTCGTCCTTAACCCTAGGTTAGCTGACATTCCCGAGCTTTAAGTTTGATTGCGCAAACCAAAACGCCTCATGGCTTATATTAATTTCCGTCTAGAGTCTATGTCGTGACACATCAGGACCTCTGTCACGACATAGAAGTCAGTATACTCTTCTAGGGATGTCTTCAAAGGTATGTCGCGACATCAAAGGCAGTCTCGAAATTTCTCCCTTTTGCTCCCTATGTTATGACACTGAGCCCTCCGTGTTGTGACATAGTGACCAGTATCAGTTTAACACACCTTCTAATGGTCTCCTGCACACTTACAAAGTTCATTAGCTCACCCTTAGGCCTCATTCTGTCCCTAAGGTCAATAAAATACTCAATTTGCAAATTTTATTGACTTTAATTAAACTTACTAAAACCTAATTATAACCTAATTATAATGCTTGTTTTCAAGCTCCTAAAGTGCGAACATTAGTTTAATCTGCTACACCAAATTTTGACAGATCAAACTCCCCCACACTTAAGTCATTGTTTGCCCTCAAGCAATACAAACAAAATTAAGAAATAGAAAAGATTACCCTTGAGCAAATAGGATACAAGAATTGACTTTGGAGCACATGACTAGGCATTTTATCTTTACGAATAATTTTGACATAATCAATAATTGATTTACCACTTTTGACCTTAGACATCTAAGGTCAGTACATTACAAAATATACAAGCATTAAGGGTCTCACATGTAGGAATCCATCAACAAATCATACAAGTAGTTTGATTATCCTAGTAGAATACAAATAGCAGCTTATTCGATTGTTTAGTATAATGTCCATTTATGCATAAAAATACCTAGGTCACATAGGACTTTTCGACTTGTAATGTTCTGAGGCTTAGGACGATATGGAATTTAAAAACAGTAAGCATCAAAATGGTTACAAACAAAAAAATAGTTTGGCACATCATATTGATCACTATTCTTCCCCCTTAGTAACCCTTACCCACTCACCGCCTTATTTCTCCTTCTATCACCTTCATTATTTCTCCACATAGGAAATCATAGCATAACATAGTAACTACGGCTCACCTTCATTATTCTCATGACTTTCTCACTTTCTTTTTCAGTACAGATCACTCACAAATGCTTTTGCTTTTCAAGTACTTTTCTATTCGTATTGATTTTATTGTTGAAATTTTCTTTTGTTCTGCACTTTAGGCTAACCTATAGTTCTGATATCACACTAGTATTTCTTATTTCATTCTATTTTTACAAATTCACCGTGATGTATCTACTTATCCCTCAATACGTATGGCTAGACGCCTATAGTCGTGCAATGCAAGACCAAAGAAAGAGGGTAAATACAAATTAAAATTTCAGGTTTGAGTTTTGTAACAATGTTCATCAAGAAGTGTTTACAGGCTCAAAACAGGTACTAAGGGTGAATAAATACAAGTTAGCTTTTTGGCTCTGGATGTGTTCCAAACAATACCTTAGGTCACCCCTTAGATATCTCAATATGCACAAATTTAATCAACAAAACAAACTCAAATTCAACCATTTATCATTCATACTAGCATACTCGTTTCTTTGTAATTTCTATATCAATTGGTATAGTTGATTGCATAATGCATAATTATAGTGTAACATAAAACTTAGTAATCTAATAATAAAAAATTTAAATTTTGTACGTTAAGACATTTTGTTTATGTACGCCGTAAAGGATTGTAGGATTTTGGATCTGAATGTTATTCGTTTGTGCACGTGTGAATTATGTTTAGGTTTTGTTGTGTTTTAACTGAGGTCTAGTTAGAAATATACCAAAATGTTATGATTATTTTTTATGTATTATAACCTGTAATGATTATGTTGGCCATGATAGAATTGAGTTAGCTTTGCATGTTAGCCACGTGTTAACCTTGAGTGAGGAAGTTGTGAGATATTAATATCAGTGAAAACCTTTGTAGCGTGGGTTTTTCCTTCACTTTTCCTTTCCTTTGTTATACTTTGAATCCTGTTAAGAGTTTATTATTGGAGAAAAAGCAAAAATTAATCAATTTGATATCATCAGTGAGTATCCAGACCGTGTGATTCTTCTATGTGTTATGTTATTTTTTATGTATGATATTAAAGTATGGATGTCGTAGATAGAGTACAAGTGAGAACATGAACTTCGAGCTTTGGAAATTTGTTATGTATAATTATTTGTGTGTTCGTATGTGTGCATGATCATGGTATGAAACAGAATGACTTCCTTGGGAATATGAACTCGGTATCCGGATAAGATGAATCATTGGTAGGGCATGTTAATTGCAAACCAGAATGGCTGATATGTGTGACCACTGATAGGGCATGCTAGTTGCTAACTAGATGGGGATATATGATGGGCTACTGGTAGGACATGTTAGTTGTTAACCAGTTTGGTGGCCACTGGTAAGGTATGTTAGTTACTAACTAGTTGGCGTGAGTGTTAGGTTTGGTAGGGCATGCTAGTTGCTAACCAACCTAACGTTATGGGTGCTGCCTACAGTAGGATATGCTAATTGTTAACCATGACAAAGAGCCCTGTACTCACAGGAACACGAAGGTGTTCGAAATGATATGATACAAAAGATTTGTTCTGATATATGAAATCCAAGGTTCAACCCAAGGAAAGTTATGAAAGAGTAAGTTAAAATGTCTCTAAATGTGAAATATGATACGTTATGTATTGAAGGGAATAAACTAATATGATATTGTGTATGTTTGTGTAATACATATATCGATTGAGATGAAAGGAAAGATTAATGATTAACAAAGTATGTTCTTATTCTTGTTGATGTGTCGAGATCGTAATCAATTCATCAATAGATGATCTTTGGTCTATTGAATCCGCCCTATTAAGTCTTGAAAGCAAGTTTGAGTTCGCATGAAGAGAGGTTGTGATACAAAGGGTACTTATGAGAAAAGACTGCGTTAATGGAGAAGCATCAGCTCTATTGAAGTTATAGTGTTATATGGAGGAAAGGATATAAGCGTACGCCCAGTGTTATGAAAGATGGTATGCGCCAAATATGTGAGTATGCCCAAAAGGTTATATGTAACACCCCTAACCCGTATCCGTAACCGGAACAGGGTTTCGGAGCGTTACCAGAACATTCAGAATATTTATCGATTTATTCAGGTAAGTTACTATTCATTCACCGAGGTCATTCATAATGTCCCTTAAATAGACTCTCGAGGCCCAATACAAGCATTAGAATCAAGTCGGGACTAAATCGGAAACTCAAGAAATTTTTCGCGAAATTCCAAAATTTTCCAAGGTGCAGGGCTCACACGCCCGTGTGGTCCAAGGGACACGCCCGTGTGACCCCCGTGCTGCAAGCCGTGTTCAAAACTAGGTAGCTCTCTGACTACACGGCCATACCACACGCCCGTGTGCTAGCCCGTGTGGATAATTAATTTAATTTTAATTAGGTGCAGGTTTCACACGACCAAGACACACGCCCGTGTTCAAGGCCGTGTCTCCCACACGACTGAGACACACGCCTGTGTCTCTGCCCGTTTGCTCAATTCTGATCATTCTATTTTCTCAAATTTAAGGTGCAGGGGATACACGGCCAGGTCACATGCCCATAGGGTAGGCCGTGTGTCACACATGGTCTAGACACACGGGCGTGTGTCTACCCGTGTGGACAAAATAAAGTCATTTCCTAGCCTTATTTGTCATCCAAATTTACCATTTTCCTGCATCAAAACATACCAAGTACAATCCAACCATTTCAAGCATTCAAATAAGTAAATTTCATCATTCAACATGGCCTATCGTTGCATGCGTACATGTTTACTATCTTACCTTAGTTCAGTTCATGTGTTAAACATGATTTGATCAACTACTTGACATACATATATAGTTACCATAGTATAATATTACAAGTTTATCAAAACAACCATTACTAGCCATTCCAATGGCTAGATTACAAGTATCATTCATATTTACATGCCAATATGGCCAACATATCCTATACATGCCATTACAACCGTAATTGATTTACCATATTATACCGACATGAGCCGATTGATAGTATGAGTGATGTCCGCCGAGCTTCCAATCCAACAAGCTTCCGATTTACTCTAAAACAGGGAAAAATAAAACGGGGTAAGCATTGTATGCTTATTAAGTTCATATAACTTGGTACTTAACTTACCATTCATTCTATTATGAGGTAACTATGTAAGGCACATTCATTCAATTTGACTTCAAGCCCTACACATATCCTCATTGCCCTTGTTAGTCATATATTCTATAATAACTTCAAAACATGTTTGAGCTCAACAACAATCAAGTTTTCATGCACATTTGCATTCCATAACATTTTTTCATTTAACATGCATAAATCATCTCTTTATATTACAAGTATAATTACATAATAGTTCATCTCAAGTTCAGATTATTTCATATCAGAACTTTATTCATATTTCTCAAAATATTAATGTCACGCGAGTAGTAGTACACTCAAAGTATACAAGTCTATAATCAAGGATGACATATTCATCAAATGAATTTCATGTACAAGTATCATCATTTCATGTTTTCTTATATCAATCGTCACGTATCATCATTTTCGTGTATTTCAGACATATACGTGTAATAAGTCATTTCTTATTCATATTCTTCTCATGTCAAGAGTTTTACCCGTTAAATTTATTTGGAATGTCGATGGATACACCGGTAATATACTCGAGGTGTACAAATCAGAATCTGTCAATTCATACTTAATAGTACCTTGTAGGTACACTCTCGAGCCACGTATCATACAACAAAATTACCAGTCTGGCTAAATTCTAGCTGTAACATATGCTCTAAGGGCTTAGTCGGATTACCAGTCCAGGCTAAATCCAGTCAATTAGGATTACCAGTCCAGGCTAAATCCTAATTGAAACATATACTCGAGAGACTCATTTCAGATTACCCATCCGGGCTAAATCCATTCTGCAACACATGCAGTTTTATCAGGGGAATCACATTTATCTATCGACTTCCATTTATTCAAACGGGATTTAACATTTATCAGGCAACTGTCAGGTATATGTTCAATCTCATAAATTTATGCATTCATACAATTCAAGTGTTCGCATTCAACTCAAGTATAAAATTTACATTTTTATCATTTATCATTTATCGATCATTATTGCTGATCGGGCACATTTCATTTATCGGGCTTTGACGAATATGTGATCATTTCACAAAATTAAGGCATTTATACAATTCACAGCACAACATTTAATTCAGTCATAAAAATATATACAATTTAGTTACACGAACCTACCTCGACAAAGGTTCGTGTATAAACATATACTAATCCGACATTTTCCTCTATTTCCTGGTTCTAACTCCAAATTTGGTCTATCCGGATCTATACGAGTAAATTTTACATCAATTTCACATATCTCATATTTATTTGGACTCAATTTACATTCTAGGCAAAATTATCATTTTGCCCCTAACTTTTCCATAAATTCTATTTTCGTCCCTAGGCTCGGAAAATGAAACTTGTGCAAATTACTCCCTATTCCAAGCCTAACCAAAGGTCCATTACAAATTTTACAGCACATGTATTCATAAAATTTCATAATTTTTCATCAAATTTTACAACTTTTCATTTTAGTCCCTAAATCATATTTTCATCAAAAATCACTTTGTAAAAGTTGTTTATCTATCAATAATCTTTCATTTTCTACCATAAATTTCAAATTTATAGCATATACATCCATGACCCATTTTCATACATTGATAACTTTTCAAATTAATCCCCCAAATAGAGAGATTAAACTATCCTGATTCCAAAAATATCAAAATTACTAAAAACGGGAAAAGAAAACTTACCCAATTTGGCCATGAAAGTCTCTTCTCTCTCTCCTAGGGTTTCCATGTTTATTTTGGGGAAGAAGATGACATAAAATAAGATGATATCTATTTTATCATCTTTTAATTAATTATAATTTTCACTTTCCAATTTAGTCCCTAGCCTTTTTCTCATTTTCCATGGATGAGTCACCAAGAAAAATCTACATACTTTTCTTAATTGTCTAATTACCATATAAGAACATTAATTTTTGAATTCCATAGCTATTTGATCCTTCTAGCTACTAGAATTCAACTTTCGTATTTTATGCGATTTAGTCCTTCTCGTAACTAAGCACCCAATCGATAAAATTTTCGTACCAAAATTTTCACATGTCATATCTATCATAATACGAACCATATAATAAAATAAAAATAAATTTTATTTTCGGCTCGAATTTGTGGTCCCGAAACCACTGTTCTGATTTCACTGAAATTTGGGCTATTACAACTCTCCCCCTCTTAAGAAATTTTCGTCCTCGAAAATTTTACCAGTAAGAAGATTTAGGCATTACTTTCTCATGTTTCTATCCAGTTCCCAAATAGCTTTCTCTATATCATATCATTTTCCAAGAACTTTCACTAAAGATAACTTTATACTTTTCGTTTCTTTTACTTCACATGCCAGAATTTCAACCAGTCACTCGTTGTAAGTCATGCCAAGCTGAATTTAACATTTATCAAAGCAATAATGATGGGTCTGATTGATTTTGTCATAACACATATACTCATTAAAACATTATGAATTCTGTAAAACTCTGATAATAATACCAATTAATACGCAACAGGTCTAATTCTTTTCAATGATCTCATATGACTCAGTAAGCCGCAGACTTAATTTTGCCTGAACAACCAATCTGAAAAACTTCCTTTCATGGTGAATTTTCAGAAATACCTTGTTACCATTAGAAACTCTATATCTTTTCATTTTAGATCTACATCAGATTTCTGATGATCAAATACTACTTTTAGACTGTCTCAAATCCCTTTTATTTTTATTCGATTTCAACGAGTCAAACCAACTACATGTATCTTTTCTCACTGAACTCCGTCCAAAACACTAGAGTTTTACACTTGTGACCATATAAAGCCTCGTACAATATAATTTTGTACTTGACTGTTATAAGTAATCTCAACCCAAGACAAATACTTTTCTCAGTTACCTTCAAATTCAAGTACACAACATCGAAGCATATCTGCCAAAAATTGAATCATATGTTCAGATTGATCATCCATCTGTGGATGAAATACCGTACTAAAATATAACCATGTACCCAAAGTTTCTTGTAACTTGTTTCAGAATCAGAATATAAAATGTAGATCTCTATCAGAAACAATAGAAGCTCACACATCATGTAATCTGTCAATCTCAAAAATAGGTAATTCAAGCAATCTATTAAGTGAGAAATCCATTCATACCAGGATAAAATGTACAGGCTTCGTCGAACAATCGACAATTACTCAAATTGTATCTTTTTTTTTCATAGACAGGAATAATTCCGATATAAAATTCATAGTAACTTTGTCCCATTTCCATTTCGGTATTTTCACTGACTATAACCATCTTGAAAGTTTCATTCTTATATTGCTGGTACATTCAACATCTAAATACAATTTCAGAAATACCACATTTCATTCCGGCTACCAATAAATCTTTTTCAAATCATTGTGCATTGTATCATTTCCCAGATAAACAGACATAGTACCACTGTGATCATTCATGTAAAATTTTCTGTAAAAGTTCCAAATTCTTCAGTACACGAACTCTGTTTCTGAATAAGAGGCATTTATCAGTTCTACTCTGAAATTCTAAATCAGAAATTATTTCACACTGTATTCATTTAACCTACAACTCATTATCACTTTTCTGGGTTTCAGTAATCTATTGTAGAAACATCGATTTAGCTCTATACTCAGTCAAAATTGAGCTATTATCAGACAATCATAATCGGTATCCATGGCTTGCATAGTATACAGAAATTTTCTACTCAGAATATTTGTAACTACTTCGTTCTTTCCAAGTGATATGCAATTATCAAATCATAATCTTTCAACATTTCAACCATATACACTATCTCAGATTCAAGTCTTTTAGCAACATCAGATACTTCAAACTTTTATAATCGGTGAATATATGACATTTTTTTTTACTAAACAAGTAAGGTTGTCAGATTTCAATTCTAGATCATATATTGAGTAATTTTTTCCATGTGAATTTTTAACTGTCTGAAAGTACAGGCTATTACATTGTCTTACTGCATCAAAACACAATCTAATCCCATTCAATAATACATCTCTGTAATAACAAACTCCTTACCCAATTCAGGCTGAACCAGAATTAATACTTCGATCAACAGAGCTCCCAACTGGTGAAAACTTTACTGATATTTATCGGTCCATTCAACTCTTACATCTTCTCTATAATATCTATGTCATCCATGTAGCTACTTCAATTATTAACATCAAAGCTTTGAGTTTTTTTTTTCCAAAGCCAGAACCATCAGATAGATTCAAAACCATAGTACATTAATATGACCGACATTTCAATCATACAGATAAAGCAATACTTTAATATCAATAGTTCACCTCAAATCAGAAGAGGGAGAACCGAAAGTGGCCCCAATAATAACCAATGCAGTAATACAATTTCTATAATCTGTGATCTCTATCATCAAACTTCATGATCGAGTTAATATTTATAACAATAATAAATGTAATTACTTTCGGCCAATGAATATCTTTCACAGATAAACCATGTTTGAATAATGAAGAGATTGATGATATCTCAGAGAAAATTCAGAAGTGTAATGTCACACATACTCAGTAGAAACAACTGTGATAAAGACAATATAACTTGCACATTTGCAATTTAGGCTTCAATCAGTAGGAGCAGAAAATAACATCACATGAATCTTATCCTCAAATCTTATATCATTCATGATGAATTAGCAACCCAAGTAAAATAAAGCAATACCACTCATGAATTAACCAGACTTACAGTAATTTCATCTATCATGATTTAGTAGCCTTTCAATACGACAAATATTGCATCTGTACATGCACAATTTCATATGCCTCTGAGAATAACAGAACTTATAGAGTACCCAGGGAGATGTTGCTGTAATATACCCAATTATCAGAGCTGTATTCAAATATCTTTGTAGTTTTATCACTATTCCACTGACCCATAAAGTCATCAATTCAGCTCACTGAAAGAGTCAATTCAGAAGAATTTTCGGGTAATCCGTTCTGTAATTATCATATCTGGATAAGTCAATTACTCATGAATAACTTCTTCCTTAACAATGATATCACATATTCAGAATAATCTTCAGAAAAATCTGATATCTCTTTAATATCGTCTACTTATTAACTCGTTCTCATTTTGACTACATCATTAGTCATTCAGCCTTTGAACTCTTTAGTTCCACATTCATAAGCTTAATCCATATAAATCTTGTGAATTTCATTATATAACACTATACTGGTAAGGGGGTGGAGATCGCAAGCCTCAAAATTTAACTTTTATATATATACTCATATAACATAACACTTATCATTCTCGTATACTATAAAACATTTATCCATACCTTTTCGAATTCTATTCCATCATCAGTAACATTTTACTCAGATACTTGAGTATCTCTTTCGGAGTCATCGGAATTAGCTCGATTGGAAAGCATTTATGTCTATTTGTAAAACAATTTTTCATCAGAGTCGGGAGATATCACACTATCACAGGTTAAATAATGGCATGTATTTCTAGACTTCACATATGCTACGTTCAGTTTAAGAACCGACTAAACCGTTGTAACATCCCGATTTAGGGGCTAGTCAAAATAGTGGTTTTTAAAACACTAATCTGAGGTTGGAGAAAATTATTTTTATGTTATTTTATGAGTTAGAGCATGATTATATAAGTGCATGAAAATTTTGGTGCTTTAATTTTAGCGATTTCATGCTTAATCGCGAAAAAGGGCTAAATCGCAAAAAGAGCAAAAGTTCTATTTTATAAGCTAAAGGTGTCTAATATCCATAGAATATTAATTGGAGGTCTTTAAAGGGCAATTAGCCCCTTAAATCATGGTTGGCCGGCCATAGGGGACAAGGGAGTCAAAATTGGTCAAAGTTGGTGACTAAATTGATTGATTTATATTAAAATAAAGAAAGAAAAGATATCATCTTTTCTCCTTCATTCTTCCATCAAAAATTAGCAGCAAATAGGGGTTTGAAAGCTTCAAAAATTTTAGCACACTCTTCTCCTAACAAGTAAGTGTTCTAGTGATCCTTTCTTGATAAAAATTGTACTTTTGGAACCCCTAAAGCTTAAGCTTTCTAAAGAGTGGACTATTTTTTTAAGATGGTGAAGAATTTAGAGTTTTTTCATGAGAGCTTTTAAGTAGTTTGCTGCATTTTTATGGAAGAAAATGAGTCTTAGTTGTTAGATGATCAACTTTTTTAAAAGGTGTTACCATGAAAACACCTAAAATGACCTTTTTGTAAAGGTTGTAAAATATGTGGTAAATGTGTGAAATGTTGAGTTTTGATGGTAGCCATAAGAGAAATAAATGTTCACCTAGGCTCGTTAAAGGTAGAAATTTGATTAGAATTGCTTACCGAGCCTAGGGGTAAAATGGTCATTTTGTAAAAGTTTAAGGGCAAAATAGTATTTTTTGCCAAAATATAATTATTGAAATGCAATTATTGATGCGATAATTAAATGAGCTAATTTGCTATTATAGATCAAGAAGAACCAAGAATTTACCTCGACCGGGGAAAGAACAAAGTATCGGACTAGATCGACGATCTAGCTTATTTTGAAATCGAGGTAAGTTTGTATGTGATAAATTCAACATTTATGCTAGTATGTTTGAGAATGTTTGATATTATAATGATACATGATATTCCATGAAATTGAGTATTAGTGTTGAATGAGAAAGATGATAAAAGTTGAGATGTTAAAGTCTCAGTTGAACTATAATTAAATGTGATAATACTATCTTCGAGACATGGATGGATACGGTCCCGTGTAACACCATGTTGGGGACATGGCCTCGGCACCGAATTGAGATTTCGTATAAGACCATATCCGGGATATGGCATCGATACTTGAAGTGAGATTCCGTATAAGACCATATCCGGGATATGGCATCGGCACTCAGAGGTGACCCCATATAAGACCACATCTGGGATGTGGTATTGGCTTCGTGTTTATGTTAATGACGATGAATATGCGTCTTGAGTATCCCTAGTGAATTAGTGAGATAAATAGATAAGCTTGGAAATAGAAATGAGATTAGTACTAAAGTCATGTGATTGAGTGGATACAGGTACCCGTGAATAATTCACGAGGAATATTTACGATATGTGGCATGGTATATGCTAGATAAGAACAAGTACGAGTAAGTTATGGCAAAGTGCTTATGACTTTGTGTGGTTATCTAATACCATGAATTGATGTCATTATGAACTTATTATTGCTATTTATTTTCATGCAAACTTACTAAGCTTTATGCTTACCCCTCTCATTTTCCTTTTTCCTTGTAGTATTGCCAAGGTAAGTCGAGAATCGAGGGACGTCGGAGTTCAGAAATCACACTGTCGACATCTTTTTGGTATAACAAGTTAGACTTATTTTGAGTATGGCATGTATAGGACTTGGGTATTTTGTTATGTCATTTTGATAGCCAAAGTGTTGGGTATTTATGTTATTAAAGTCATTTTGTAAATGGTCATTGGAATTGGGCCAATACAAGACAAATTTATTTATATTCAATGATGACGAAATTATGAAGTTTATGCTTGTATGGATGCTTCGAATTGAGTTTTTAGAAGTTCCTTAGGGTCATGAGTTATGTTGAAATGAATTGCTATAAGTATGGTTGCTATGTAGGGTGGCATTTGGCTTGGAATATAGCCTTTTTAATGTCCACACGGGTAGATACACGGGCGTGTGTCTAAGCCGTGTGTGACACACTGATCCACCCCATGGGTGTGTTGATCGGCCGTATGTCTCATTGCATGCTAGGCTTGCAAGTCAGTATGCTCAGTAGTAAACACACGGGCAGAGACACGATCGTGTGTCTCAGCCGTATGGGAGGCATAGCCATGGACATGGACGTGTGCCCAGGCCGAGTGAAGTCTGCACCTAAATTTTGGAATTTAATTCGACACACAGTCTAAGGGCACGGGCGTGTGCCTTGGCCGCGTGACCTTAGTGAGGTGATGACATCATAAACAGAATGCCATGGTTTTTGCACACGAGCTAAGACATGGGCGTGTCAAGGCTGTGTGAGGGACACGGGTGTGGAACACGGGAGTGTCCCATCCTTCACACAGGCGTGTGGCCCTGTTTTAAGCCAAATTTATCTTTGTGTTTCAAAGTTTTCGGTTTAGTTCCGAATCATTTCGAATGTATGTTTAAGGCCTTGTAGGCCCTTAATAAGGATGTTATGCTTATGAATGAGAAGTTTAAGTTGGAATGAAATTTTATGGCCCTAAGTTGTATGTTCAAGTGAGATAAGTCTAGTAATGCCTTGTACCCGGTTCTGGCGTTGAATACGGGTAAGGGGTGTTACATTTAGTGGTATCAGAGCTACGATTTAGTCGGTTCTCGGACTAATGTAGCGTAAGTATGAGTCTAGTTATACATGCCATGCGTAAGAGTACCTTTGTGATGATAGTGTGACGACTCTTGACGGTTTGAATTGTATTTTTATATAGTAATGGATCCCGATCGGACTGCAGCTGATGATGCTGCGAGTAATGCGCCGGCTCCCGCGCAAGGGACTGCGCCAGTAGTGAGTAGACCCGAGACTTTAGGTCAGGGAGAAGAGGCTCGGGAAGCCTTTCTCCATATGATGAGCAACTAGTATACGGAGTATATTCGAACAAATCCTAATGCTCAACCCCCTCCACCCCCACCTATTCCTCAGCCCGCTCCTGTAGCTCCTCAAGTGGTTGAGGTAGTAAGAAGAGAAAGGCCTCCGGTCGATAAGATCCGGAAACAATGAGCAGAGGAATTTCGGGCTAGTAAAGACGATAACCCAGAAAGGGCAGAATTTTGGCTTGAGAATACCATCAGGGTATTCGATGAGTTGTCATGCACGCCTGAAGAGTGCATGAAGTGCGTAATATCTCTCATGAGAGATTCAGCCTATCAGTGGTGGAATACCCTTGTGTCGGTGGTACCAAGGGAGAGTATTAACTGGGAATTCTTCCAAGAAGAATTTCGGAAGAAGTATATTAGTCAGAGATTCATCGACCAGAAAAGAAAAGAGTTCTAGGAACTAAAGCAAGGTCGAATGACGGTGACTGAATATGAGCGTGAGTTTGTAAGGCTCAGCAAATACGCTCGAGAATGCGTATCGACAGAGGCTATCATGTGTAAAAGGTTCAAGGACGGGTTAAATGAGGATATTCGTTTATATGTCAGAGTTCTCGAACTAAAAGAATTTGTGGTATTGGTAGATAGAGCCTGTAAAGCTGAAGAGTTGGCCAAAGAGAAAAGAAGAGCTGAGATTGAGTCTCGTGACTCGAGAAAGAGACAACTGAGTAAGTCATACCTATCTTCATCTAAGAAATCAAGGGATTTTGCTACTCGATCAGCCACTTCGGCCGAGTTTTCAAACCGAAGCTAGGGCAAACAATTCTCAGGGTCTAAGGCTCAGACTACTTCGGTTGCCAGTGTTGGCAATGCCCGACCGAGTAGACCGGAATGCCCGCAGTATGGCAGACGTCATTCTGGTGAGTGTCGAGCAAACGAAAAGGCTTGTTTCAAGTGTGGGTCTCTAAACCACTTTATCAGAGACTGCCCTGAGGCGGGTGAGAAAGAGAAACCTCATAATGCAAGATCGGGAAATACTGCTAGAGGAAGACCACAGAGAAACCTGAGAAATGAGATGTGTTGCAAGAATTCATCTAGAGAGCAGACTGCGAGAGTTGAGGGTAGAGCACCGGCGAGAACATATACCATTCATGCTCGCGAAGAGGCGTCCTCCCCTGACGTAATCACGGGTACATTTTCTCTCTATAATAACCATGTTGTAGCTTTAATTGATCCAGGGTCTACCTACTCATATATTTGCATGAAATTAGTCTCTAGCATGAGCATGCCTATAGAGTCTATTGAATTTGTGATAAGAGTGTCGAATCCCCTAGGCAAATGTGTATTGGTTGATAGAATATGCAAAGGTTGCCCTTTGATGATTAGGGTTCATTATTTTTCTGCAAATCTCATGTTATTACCGTTTGATGAGTTCAATGTCATCCTTGGGATGGATTGGTTAGTTACTCATTATGTGATTGTAAATAGTGGAAAGAAGTTTATTGAGTTAAAATGTGAAAGTGGGGATCTTATTCGTGTTGAATCTGATAAGCAAGACAGATCACCAGTAGTGATATCATCCTTGTCGACTCAGAAGTATTTAAGAAAGGGGTATGAAGCTTACCTTGCTTTTGTAATGAATGCTAAAGAGACTGAGTTGAAAATTGAGTTGGTACCTAGAGTGTGCGAATATCCGGATGTTTTTCCGGAGGAATTGCCAGGGTTACCTCCAGTTAGGGAGATTGAATTTGGGATTGAGTTAGCTCCGGGTACCGCCCCCATTTCTATTGCTCCATATAGAATAGCTCCAACTGAGCTAAAAGAATTGAAAGCACAGTTGCAAGAACTAACAGATAAAGGCTTTGCAAGACCGAGTTTTTCTCCGTGGGGTGCTCACGTATTATTTGTGAAGAAGAAAGATGGTTCTATGAGGTTATGCATAGAGTATCAGAAACTTAATAAGGTAATTGTGAAGAACAAGTACCCGTTGCCAAGAATCGATGATTTGTTTGATCAATTGAAGGGGGCAACGGTGTTTTCCAAAATAGACTTAAGGTCTGGGTACTATCAGTTGAGATTCAAGGACTCGGATGTGCCGAAAACTGCATTTCGGATGAGGTATGGTCACTACGAATTTTTAGTTATGCCTTTTGGTTTAACAAATGCCCCAGTCATTTTCATGGACTTGATAAATCGTATTTTTTGGCCATATTTGGATAAATTTGTCGTGGTCTTCATTGATGATATACTGATCTACTCTTGAGATAAAAACGAACATGCCGAGAATTTGAGAAAGGTTCTACAAATTTTGAGAGATAAACAATTGTATGCCAAGTTTAGTAAAAGTGAATTTTGGCTTAAGGAAGTTGGATTTTAGGGGCACATTATCTCGGGAGATGGAATTAGAGTCGACCCGAGTAAGATTTCGGCAATTGTTGAATGGAAACCGCCAAGGAGCGTAACCGAAGTGAGGATTTTCTTGGCCTAGCCGGGTATTATAGGCGTTTTGTCAAGGGGTTTTCCATGTTAGCTACTCCGATGACGAGACTACTGCAAAAAGATATGAAGTTTGATTGGACAGAATAGTGCCAATAGAGTTTTGAGAAACTAAAGGCGTTATTGACTGAGGCTCCTGTTTTGGTGCAACCTGAGCCGGGAAGAGAATTTGTGGTCTACAGTTATGCATCTATGAATGGATTGGGTTGTGTACTTATGCAAGAGGGCAAGGTGATTGCATATGCCTCTAGACACTTAAATTCGCACGAGAAGAATTACCCGACCCATGATTTAGAGTTGGCCGCCATTGTATTTGCACTAAAGATATAGAAACACCATTTGTATGGTGAGAAATGTCGGGTGTTCACTGATCATAAGAGCCTAAAGTTCTTGATGGCTCAAAAAGAGTTGAACCTTAGGCAACGGAGATGGTTAGAGTTGATAAAAGATTACGAGTTGGTAATTGACTACCATCCGGGAAAGGCGAACATGGTCGCCAATGCATTGAGTAGGAAATCGTTGTTCGCGCTGAGAGCCATGAACACACGGATGGCTTTGTCAGATGATGGTTCTATTCTAGCCGAGTTGAGGGCTAGACCATTATTTCTCCAAGAGATTTGTGAAGCTCAGGAAGGTGACAGCGATTAACAAGCCAAAAGAGTTCTATGTGTGTCAAATGTTGAGTCAGACTTTTGAATAAGTCCTGATGGATGTCTGATGTTCCGAGATAGGGTCTGTGTACCCAGAGATGATGAACTTATACGAAAGATTCTGCATGAAGCACGTAGTAGATGTTTGTCTGTACATCCAGGCAGCACGAAGATGTATAATGATTTGAGGAAATGGTATTGGTGGCCGTGTATGAAGAAAAATATTTCCGAGTTTGTTTCCAGATGCTTAATTTGCCAACAAGTGAAGGCTGAACATTAAGTACCTTCGGGTCTACTTCAGCCTATTATGGTTCCCGAGTGGAAATGAGACCGTATTACTATGGACTTCGTGACGGGTTTACCGTTGACGCCAAAAAAGAAAGATGTTGTATGGGTTGTAGTCGATAGACTAACGAAGTCAGCCCATTTCATACCAGTACGAGTCAATTATTCTCTTGATAAGTTATCGAATTTGTATGTGTCAGAGATAGTAAGACTTCATGGTGTACCGTTGTCGATCATTTCAGATAGAGATCCGAGACTCACGTCACGGTTTTAGAAAAGGTTGCAAGAGGCTTTAGGCACGAAATTGAGTTTTAGTATAGCTTTCCATCCACAAACCGACGGGCAGTCAGAGAGAGTGATACAGATACTTGAAGACATGCTTCGAAGTTGTGTTTTGGAATTCCAAGGTAATTGGGAAAAATACTTACCGTAGGTGGAATTCGCTTACAACAATAGTTTTCAGTCAAGTTTGAAAATGGCACCTTATGAAGCATTGTATGGACGTAAATCTTTGAATGCCCTTGTATTGGACGAACTCGAGAGAGAATCGATTCACGGGGTTGATTTGGTCGGAAATCAAGAGAAAGTAAAGGTGATACGTGAATGTCTGAAAGCGGCCTCAGATAGATAAAAGTCTTATTCAGATTTAAAACGGAAAGAGATTGAGTTCCAAGTAGGTGATAAAGTATTTCTGAAAGTATCACCATGGAGAAAAGTTCTCAGATTTGGCCGGAAAGGCAAATTGAGTCCGCATTTTATCGGACCTTATGAAGTTACCGGGAGGATAGGACCGGTAGCTTATCGTTTGGCCTTGCCACCTGGGCTGGAAAAGATTCACGATGTCTTCCATGTGTCCATGTTACGCCGATACCGTTCGGACCCTTCACATGTGATTGTACCATCAGAGGTAGAGATTCAACCGGACATAACTTATGGCGAAGAGTCGATTAAAGTCTTGGCACGAGAGGTCAAACAGCTGAGAAACAAAAGTATAGCCCTTATTAAAGTGCTATGGCAGAGAAATGGAATAGAAGAGGCTACTTGGGAGCCCAAAGAAACCATGAGAAACCAATATCCCAACCTTTTTACCGGTAAGATTTTTGGGGACGAAAATCCTTAAGGGGGAGAATTGTAACAACCCAATTTAGGGGCTAGTAGGAATAGTGGTTTTGGAACCACTAATTTGAGGTCGGAGAAAATTATTTTTATGTTATTTTATGAGTTAGAGCATGATTATATAAGTGCATGAAAATTTTAGTGCTTTAATTTTAGCGATTTCATGCTTAATCGCGGAAAAGGGCTAAATCACAAAAAGTGCGAAAGTTTTATTTTATAAGCTAAATGTGTCTAATAGCCATAGAATATTAATTGAGGTCTTTAAAGGGCAATTAGCCCCTTAAATCATGGTTGGCCGGCCATAGGGGACAAGGGAGTCAAAATTGGTCAAAGTTGGTAAAGGTTGGTGACTAAATTGATTGATTTATATTAAAATAAAGAAAGAAAAGATATCATCTTTTCTCCTTCATTCTTCCACCGAAAATTAGCAGAAAATAGGGGTTTGAAAGCTTCAAAAATTTCAGCACACTCTTCTCCTTACAAGTAAGTGTTCTAGTGATCCTTTCTTGATAAAAATTGTACTTTTGGAACCCCTAAAGCTTAAGCTTTCTAAAGAGGGGACTATTTTGTAAGATGGTGAAGAGTTTAGAGTTTTTCCATGAGAGCTTTTAAGTAGTTTTCTGCATTTTTATGGAAGAAAATGAGTCTTAGTTGTTAGATGAACAACTTTTGCAAAAGGTGTTACCATGAAAACACATAAAAAGACCTTTTTGTAAATGTTGTAAAATATGTGGTAAATGTGTGAAATGTTGAGTTTTGATGGTAGACATAAGAGAAATAAATGTTCACCTAGGCTCGTTAAAGGTATAAATTTGATTAGAATTGATTACCGAGCCTAGGGGTAAAATGGTCATTTTACAAAAGTTTAAGGGCAAAATAGTATTTTTTGCCAAAATATGATTATTGAAATGCAATTATTAATGCGATAATTAAATGAGCTAATTTGCTATTATAGATCAAGAAGAACCAAGAATTTACCTCGACCGGGGAAAGAATAAAGCATCGGACTAGATCGACGATCTAGCTTATTTTGAAATCGAGGTAAGTTTGTATTTGATAAATTCAACATTTATGCTAGTATGTTTGAGAATGTTTGATATTATAATGATACATGATATTCCATGAAATTGAGTATTAGTGTTGAATGAGAAAGATGATAAAAGTTGAGATGTTGAAGTCCCAGTTGGACTATAATTAAAT
This sequence comes from Gossypium sturtianum, assembly GCA_025698515.1. Taxonomy (NCBI): domain Eukaryota; kingdom Viridiplantae; phylum Streptophyta; class Magnoliopsida; order Malvales; family Malvaceae; genus Gossypium; species Gossypium sturtianum. The sequence goes on from CM046954.1 coordinate 37,086,453, forward strand.
ATGAGAATACTATCTTCGAGACATGAGATGGATAAGGTCCCGTGTAACACCATGTCGGGGACATGGCCTCGGCACCAAATTGAGATTCCGTATAAGACCATATCTGGGATATGGCTTCGGTATTGAATATGAGAATCGTATAAGACCATATCCGGGATATGGCATCGATACTTGAAGTGAGATTCCGTATAAGACCATATCCGAGATATGGCATCGGCACTCAGAGGTGACCCCATATAAGACCACATCTGGGATGTGGTATTGGCTTCGTGTTTATGTTAATGACGATGAATATGCGTCTTGAGTATCCCTAGTGAACTAGTGGGATAAATAGATAAGCTTGGAAATAGAAATGAGATTAGTACTAAAGTCATGTGATTGAGTGGATACAGGTACCCGTGAATAATTCACGAGGAATATTTACGATATGTGGCATGTTATATGCTAGATAAGAACAAGTACGAGTAAGTTATGGCAAAGTGCTTATGACTTTGTGTGGTTATCTAATGCCATGAATTGATGTCCTTATGAACTTATTGTTGCTATTTATTTTCATGCAAACTTACTAAGCTTTATGCTTACCCCTCTCATTTTTCTTTTTCCTTGTAGTATTGCCAAGGTAAGTCGAGAATCGAGGGACGTCGGAGTTCGAAAATCACACTATCGACATCTCTTTGGTATAACAAGTTAGACTTATTTTGAGTATGGCATGTATAGGACTCGGGTATTTTGTTATGTCATTTTGATAGCCAAAGTGTTGGCTATTTATGTTATTAAAGTCATTTTGTAAATGGTCATTGGAATTGGGCCAATACAATACAAGTTTATTTATATTCAATGATGACGAAATTATGAAGTTTATGCTTGTGTGGATGCTTCGAATTGAGTTTTTGAAAGTGCCTTAGGGTCATGAGTTATGTTGAAATGAATTGCTATAAGTATGGTTGCTACGTAGGGTGGTATTTGGCTTGGAATATAGCCTTTTTTAATGTCCACACGGGTATATACACAGACGTGTGTCTAAGCCGTGTGTGACACACGGTCAGCCCCATGGGCGTGTTGATCGGCTGTGTGCCCCTTGCATGCTAGGTTTGCAAGTCAGTATGCTAAGTAGTAAACACACGGCCAGAGACACGGCCATGTGTCTTAGCCGTGTGGGAGGCACGGCCATGGACATGGCCGTGTGAATTCTACACCTAAATTTTGGAATTTAATTCGACACACGGTCTAAGGGCACAGGCGTGTGCATTGGCCGTGTGACCTTAGTGAGGTGATGACGTCATAAACAGAATGTCATGGTTTTTGCACACGGGCTAAGACACGGCCGTGTCGAGGCCGTGTGAGGGACACGGGTGTGGAACATGAGCGTGTCCCATCCTTCACACGGGCGTGTGGCCCTATTTTAAGCCAAATTTATCTTTGTGTTTCAAAGTTTTCGGTTTAGTTCCGAATCATTTCGAATGTATGTTTAAGGCCTTGTAGGCCAGTAATAAGGATGTTATGCTTATGAATGAGAAGTTTAAGTTGGAATGAAATTTTATGGCACTAAGTTTTATGTTCAAGTGAGATAAGTCTAGTAATGCCTCGTACCTGGTTCTGGCGTTGAATACGGGTAAGGGGTGTTACAACCGTAGCTCTGATACCACTAAATGTAACACCCCTAACCCGTATCTGTCACCGGAACAGGGTTTCAGAGTGTTACCAGAACATTCAGAACATTTATCGATTTATTCAGGCAAGTTACTATTCATTCACCGAGGTCATTCATAATGTCCCTTAAATGGACTCTCGAGGCCCAATACAAGCATTAGAATCAAGTCGGGACTAAATTGGAAACTCAGGGAATTTTTCACGAAATTTCAAAATTTTCCAAGGTGTAGGGCTCACACCCTCGTGTGGTCCAAGGCACACACCCGTGTGACCCTGGGACACACCTGTGCTGCAGGCCGTGTTCAAAACTAGGTAGTTCTCTAACTTGTGCCACACGCCCGTGTGCTAGGCCGTGTGGATAATTAATTTAATTCGAATTAAGTGCAGGTTTCACACGGCCAAGACACACGCCCGTGTTCAAGGTCGTGTCTCCCACGCCCGTGTGCTCAATTCTGAGCATTCTGTTTTCTCAAATTTAGGGTGCAGCGGACACACGGCCAGGCCACACGCCCATGGGGTAGGTCGTGTGTCACACATGGTCTAAACACACGCCCGTGTGTCTGCCCGTGTGGACAAAATAAAGCCATTTCCTAGCCTTATTTGTCACCCAAAACTACCATTTTCCTGCATCAAAACATACCAAGTACAATCCAACCATTTCAAACATTCAAATAAGCAAATTTCATCATTCAACATGGCCTATCGTTGCATGCATACATGTTTACTAACTTACCTTGGTTCAATTCATGTGTTAAACATGATTTGATCAACTACTTGACATACATATACAGTTACCATAGTATAATATTACAAGTATATCAAAACAACCATTACTAGTCATTCCAATGGCTAAATTACAAGTATCATTCATATTTACATGCCAATATGGCCAACATATCCTATACATGCCATTACAACCATAATTGATTTACCATATTATACCGACATGAGCCGATGGATAGTGTGAGTGATCTCTGTCGAGCTTCTGATTTACTCTAAAATAGGGGAAAATAAAACGGGGTAAGCATTATATGCTTAGTAAGTTCATATAACTTGGTACTTAACTTACCATTCATTCTATTATGAGGTAACTATGTAAGGCACATTCATTCAATTTGACTTCAAGGCCTACACATATCCTCATTGCCCTTGTTAGTCATATATTCCATAATAACTTCAAAACATGTTTGAGCTCAACAACAATCAAGTTTTCATGCACATTTGCATTCCATAACATTTGTTCATTTAACATGCATAAATCATCTCTTTATATTACAAGTATAATTACATAATAGTTCATCTCAAGTTTAGATTATTTCATATCAGAACTTTATTCATATTTCTCGAAATATTAATGTCACACGAGTAGTAGTACACTCAAAGTATACAAGTCTATAATCAAGGATGACATATTCATCAAATGAATTTCACGTACAAGTATCATCATTTCATGTTTTCTTATATCAATCGTCACGTACAGGGGCGTAGCTAGAGGGGGGCTGGCATAGGCCCCGCCCCCCTAAAATGTAAAATTACTATTTTGGCCCTTAGAATTTTTTAAAATTTTTAAATTAGTAAGGTAAAATTGCACTTTGGCCCCCCCTAAAATTTGAAAAATTCAATTTAATCATTTACAAATTATAAAGATATAAACTATAAAAAATTAAAATTTTATCCGGCCCCCCTAAAAAATTCTTCTGGCTTCGCCCCTGGTCACGTATCATCATTTTTGTGTATTTCAGACATATACGTGTAATAACTCATTTCTTATTCATATTCTTATCATGTCAAGAGTTTTACCCGTTGAATTTATTGGGAATGTCGATGGATACACCGGTAATACACTCGAGGTGTACAAATCAGAATCCGTCAATTCATACTTAGTAGTACCTTGTAGGGACACTCTCGAGCCACGTATCATACAGCAGAATTACCAATTCAAGCTAAATTCTAGCTGTAACTTATTGATAAACCGAAATAGTAACATATTTTAGGCCCACATTTAGTATGCTTTTGGATGAATTATCCCTTGATTTATGTAAAAAGGTGCTCTTAATCCTTTATTTTCATGTCTTATACTCAGGGAAGCACCCAAGGATAAAAAGAACGAGAAACGGGCTCAAAACGGACCAAAACAGACTAAAGAGGAAATCGACACGGCCTGGACTTGGACCCACACGGCCGTGCCAAGTCAATCATCTAGAACACGGTCTAACCCCGACTCACACGGCCGTGCCTCCTTAAAGATCTTGAACACGGCCTGACCACGACTTACACGGGCGTGCGCCATGGCCGTGCCTCTGCCGTGGAGAAGAGCAATTTCATTCGGGAAAGGATACTTAGGGAGAAAGAAACGTATTTCAAAAGCCTATAAATACACCCTAAGTATGACCTGAAAAGGGGAGCTCAAAGCCATTGTCTAGGGGTGTCGTGCTAGGCCAGAAAAGGCAGATTTGTGGGGATTCACTCAGGGATAGCCAGTTGATCCATCTCAAGAAGCCGGAATTCTACTCAAGACGAAGGATCTCTCCTTCAATTTCTTCAGGGGGTTTTAGGGATTTCTTATGTTTTATTTTATCTTTTCTCTTGAGATGTTTTTCTTTATTGTTATGAACTAAACCCTTCGGATAGCCGAAGGGGATGAAACCTATGATGAATCTTGTTATTTGATTATTTGAATTATATGATAATAACTTAGTTTGTTCTTAATTATGTGAGCTTAATCCAAATTTAATGTGCTTAGGTTGAGGAGGAATAGACCCTGCCTAAGAGTAGATCCAACATAATTAAGCGGAGTTGATCGCACGCCTAGAGATAGGGTGACGAGATTTTGCCGGATTAGGGTGAAACCTAATATGGGAATCCACAGATCGATTTACTACTATTCTAGGGGGTTATTATAAGATAACGAGAGTTTCACTAATTAACCTAGGGTTAGACGTTATTCGCCTCGAGAGAGGGTTTAATATACGTTAGGGAGTCTTACGGATCAAATTAAGTGAATAAATCGTATGGTTCAGTATTAGATAACAAGTGAAGTCTAGGTGGATTCTTCCTAGGGTATCGTCTAAATCAACTGAGTTTTATCCCAAGTTATTTTCCAAATTCATTCTTCTTTGACTTAGAGTCTTTAGTTTAGTAGTTAATTAATTTAGATTAATAAACAACTTCACTTATTTTAGGCTAAATAATAAAAAGAAAGTTAGTATTAGTACTTTTAGTTCCTTTGGGTTCAATAATCCGGTCTTGCCTAAACTATACTACTGTTCGATAGGTGCACTTGCCTTTAATCGTTGTCAGAGTTAGTTTCCAAGTTCGATCATTCTTTTATAAATTTTAAAACTCTGATTTACAGCGATCACTTATACTCTAAGGGCTTTGTCGGATTACTAGTCCAGGCTAAATCCAGTCAATTAGGATTACCAGTCCAGGCTAAATCCTAATTGAAACATATACTCGAGAGACTCATTTCGAATTACCCATCTAGGCTAAATCCATTCTACAACACATACAGTTTTATTAGGGAAATCACATTTATCCATCGACTTCCATTTATTCAAACGGGATTTAACATTTATCAGGCAATTGTCGGGTATATGTCAAATCTCATAAATTTATGCATTCATATAATTCAAGTATAAAATTTACATTTTTATCATTTATCATTTATCGAGCATTATTGCTGATCGGGCACATTTCATTTATCGAGCTTTGACGAATATGTGATCATTTCATAAAATTAAGGCATTTATACAATTTACAGCACAACATTTAATTCAATCATAAAAATATATACAATTTAGTTACACGAACTTACCTACAAACATCAACTAATCCGACATTTTCCTCTATTTCCTCGTTCTAACTCCGAATTTGGTCTATCCGGATCTATACGAGTAAATTTTACATCAATTTCACATATCTCATATTTATTTGGACTCAATTTACATTCTAGGCAAAATTACCATTTTTCCCCTAACTTTTCTATAAATTCCATTTTCGTCCTTAGGCTCGAAAAATGAAACTTGTGCAAATTACTCCCTATTCCAAGCCTAACCAAAGCCCCATTACAAATTTTACAGCACATGTATTCATAAATTTCAGAATTTTTCATCAAATTTTACAACATTTCATTTTAGTCCCTAAATCATATTTTCATCAAAAATCACTTTGTAAAAGTTGTTTATCTATCAATAATCTTTCATTTTCTACCATAAATTTCAAGTTTCCAGCATATACATCCATGACCCATTTTCATACTTTGATAACTTTTCAAATTAATCCCCCAAATAGAGAGATTAAACTATCTTGATTCCAAAAATATCAAAATTACTAAAAACGGGACAAGGAAACTTACCCAATTTGGCCATGAAAGTCTCTTCTCTGTCTTCTAGGGTTTCCATGTTTATTTTGGGGAAGAAGATGACATAAAATAAGATGATATCTATTTTATCATCTTTTAATTAATTAAAATTTTCACTTTCTAATTTAGTCCCTAGCCTTTTTCTCATTTTCCATGGATGAGTCACCAAGAAAAATCTACATGCTTTTCTTAATGGTCTAATTACCATATAATGACCTTAATTTTTGAATTCCATAGCTATTTGATCCTTCTAGCTACTAGAATTCAACTTTCGCATTTTATGCGATTTAGTCCTTCTCATAATTAAGCACTCAATTGATAAAATTTTCGTACCAAAATTTTCACATGTCATATCTATCATAATACGAACCATATAATAAAATAAAAATAAATTTTATTTTCGGCTCGAATTTGTGGTCCCGAAACCACTGTTCCGATTTCACCGAAATTTGGATTGTTACATTATACGCCAAGGTTAAGTGTTCGCAAATGAGATAAGAGTGTACGCCCATATGTCTCGGCGTATGGAGTCTGATGTATTAGTCTGTGTTATGAACTTGCAATGTATTTTATCTTATTTAAGTATTGAGTTTTCCTTCTTGGAATTCACTAAGTTCTTTTGAACTTACCCCTTTTCTTTCCTTCCTTCCAGTTGATCTTCGTTATAAGCTTGTTGAAGGGACTAAGCCAAAAAAAGCATTCTCTACAGTAAGCTTCGTCTATTTCTGTTCGTAACGTGCATATGTTTTGGGGATGGCGTGTAACTCTATTCTAAAAATGAATCTGTAATAAATAGTTTTATTATTCAGTTACTGCTTATTAAGAGTGTTACCCCTTGAGAGATTTGTTAAAGTTTGTTAAGTTCGTGAAATGATTCGTACTCGTATATGCCAAACTGTTTATAAGTAATCGTTACTGCTAGCTAGTATTGTAATTTAAAGAAGAGTTCCAACTAAAAGATTTTAAATCTACTTACTTTTATTATATGGTGTATATTGTTAAATAAATTTGTGTTTTGAAGAAGTTTTCTGAGGTTCTGCCTGGTTAAGTAAATATGTATCATAGTTGAATTGCAATCGAATTATGCATACGTTTGTTTTCTGTCTGTGTAACACTTCAATCATTCTTCGAGAATTGGGGTGATACAAAAAGTACCAAAAAGAAAACACAACCTAATACAGGAAAAATACCTATTGTTTAAATGTTGAAATTCTCTATCACTAAGTTTTTAGTGATGTATTTGTTTGACACTATTGGATAGGACTTAAATAAGACTTAAATATGTGGTTATATTGGAAAATTGTTTAGTTGATCCATTCTTTGAACAAGACTCCATAAAAATAAGATTGTTTAGTGAATTCATTTTCTCCCAAAAGTAAGATTATTAATCTAAACTAAGTAAACAATCTTTGATCTTATGTTTTCGTTTTTCTTTTTTCTTTTTTTTTTTACAACATCACATTTAACATAGACAACAACAAATAAATTATTTTTTTGCCGATTTTCTTAAAAAAAATTTTGAACAATCTCATTATAGGTTCTGATTGTATTTGTTCTTTTTGACACAATATCTAGAATTATCCATAACTCCTCCCAATCCATAAATAGGAGGATAATGCACATTAACGCATTCGAATCCACGTCTTCCTACATAAATAATAATACTCATGCCAATTGAGTTAAGAGTAATTCATTACTTAGGTACAAAGCAATTTTTTTTCATCGTTACATACTGTCGCAACTAAAACATGTCAAACTTGAAAACGTAGTCGGCTAAATCTCTAGAAGATATGAACACGTTTAACATCCTCTTCTATGTTGATATAAAGCTTAAGTTGGCCACTCTAAGGCCACACATTGGTTCATTGCCTTAATCTTGCCCAAACGGAACAAAATGCTATACTGTTCATGCAATGATGGTCTCGCCTAATACAAATAAAACTTGAGGTCACTATCACATAAGTACTGTTTCATCACTATATCACCCATTCTCTTTTTAGCATCTTAATTTATATTATCTAGTCGTACAATACTTTATTAATATAAGTTGATCAAAGGGTTTATGCTTTCAATAAAGAATGTTAAGCGTGGTGACCTACGTAAAGCATAATAATAAACGAGGAATGCAGGGCCTCAAGCACCCAATCCCAACCATCCAATTGTCCATTGATTCAACAACTTGAGAGAGAGTTTTAAAACTGTTATACCTATGACGAATTTATTTTACTTGCTTGTAATTTTACAAGTCATTTTTTTATCAACAAAAATCATCTTGCCAGCTAGAATACCCACAAGCTCAAAATCTCATAAGATTAAGATATCCATTCACATCATGTATTTCACATGAATAAGATATCTATCATTCACACTGTACATATTTTTATCTTCTAAATACGATAATTCGTGTATTAAAACCTTCAACTTTCTTCTACTTTGGTCTTAATTCTAATCTTCTAGTGGCACCCACACTATGATCTTAACCCACTTACATTTATCAAAGTAAACCAATAAAATTTTACATTTTGCTTACTTATAATTCTATTCTACTTCTTTTAGAAAAAGAATCCAAAGAATTTAGACTAAGTTTCAAGCAAAATAAATATAAAAACAAAAGTTGTAACTTCCCCTTAATCATATACCTAAATCCAATGGATTTAGAGGGCTTGTTGATCACACCACCCCCACAAACAATCCAAGATCACAACACAATCTACAAACCCTAGCAAAGACACTAAATTTTAGAAGCATACTTAAGACATATCTTTCAATTTCAAAGGTCAACTTGTGTTAACATATAAAAAACTATAGATTATGGGAAAATATAATTATATCATTAGAACGAAGTTGCCCAAACATTTGACTAATTATATCACCAAGTTTCAAACAAAAGGCGATACATAATACATTACTAGGTTGTTTCCATTGTAACATAAATAATTCGTTTTAAAACTATTCAATATTACATCTTTACCTAATCTAGGGATGACAATAGAGAGTGACGATTTTCTGCTCGTCCGGATCTTGATTTGATTTTTATTTATATAAATCCTGAATCTATTTAGTATTTTTGCTCTTGACTCTGATCTCTGGAAAATATTTTTTTCAATGATACTTGATTTGCTTGAAATTTTAAATAATATTTTATAGTGTAATAATTTTTAAAAAGTAAACCAAGTATATAAAAAATATAAACTAAAATATATGTTATAAATTCTTATAAAATAAAAAAAAAATCATAATGAAAAAAAATAGAAAGATAGTTATAAAATTAGAGAGTCATTTTAGTAACATATCAAGAATAGGGAAAGCTGATTTTTTCCTACACTCAACCTCTACTAGATAATAATAATAATAATAATAATAATAACTGACCCTCAAACCCTTCCTTTACAAAAACAATCCCTAATCCAGACCAATCAAAATCCGACACATTCTAAATTTTTTGTCACCCTCAGAAGCGAATATGAGGGTGGTAGACAAGGGCCGAGGCCCTCCCAAAATTATTTTTTATTTAATCCATTCATTTTTTATAAATAGAATAATTATAAATTAATATATAATAAAATTATACTTTGCCCAAAATGAGAAATTTTTAATTCAATCCTCTTATAATAAAGAAATTATAAATTAATATATAATAAAATTGCACTTTAACCCCCTAAAATAATTATATTTAGTCCCTCCAAAATGATGAAATTATAAATTAATATATGATAAACTTATATTTTAATCTATAAAAAATTATAATTACATTCCAGCCTCTAAAAAAAATTCTAAATTCCCCCTAACCACCCTTAACTAGAGGTGTCCATGGGCCTGGCTAAGTTCGGGCCAAGCCCAACCAAAATTTTATGCCTATTTGCTAGGCCGGGCTTGGCCCAAAAAATAGGCCTAAAATTTTGTCCAAGCCTAGCCCATATTAAATTTTATATATTTTTTTAAAAAAATACTAAAAACATTAAAATAAATGTTTCCCAACATATTAAAAATATATATATACTTAAATAACACTAAGATAAGTGCTACTTAACAAGCAAATGTCTCTAAAATAGTATCAAAATTAACAATAAAACAAGAGTTATACAATATACAAACAATAACAACAAAATAGTATCAACAAAATAGTAAAATGGTAGCAAAATAGTGAGAAAACAACAAGAAAATAGTAAAAAAAATAGCATTTTTTTTTTTGCATATTCGAGCCGGGCCTAGGCCAAAAAATCATTATCTGAGGTTCGGCCTATTTTCTAAATGAGCCTTATTTTTTATCTAAACTCATTTTTTGGATTTATATTTTTACATAAACCCTCCTACTTTTCGGGTGAATCTTTGGGCCCGACCCATGTACAGTTCTACCCCTAACCTAATCTCTCTAAGAGGTTTTCTTTTAACACATTCAAAGGCTTCTTTTTTCCCTTTTCAAGAACTCAGATCATACACTAAAATTACATAAACATAGAACATATATGATCTCTATCCTACGTTTATGGATAACTCTCAATATCAATGTGTCATAGATTCTCAATTAATGATGTCAACTAAAAATTTATTCAAATCCAACATTGATTATACGTACGTTTAATTAAATAAAAAAACCCTATATTCTTCCACCTTGTTGTTGGTACATCCATTTCTTATTGAATCTTGACATTACAAATCATAAGATTAAGACCCAAATAATGTCTTAAAATTTGAAAAATAAAATAATTTTTTTTTGCACACCACGTGGCCTGCAGACAGTGACGTAGGAAAAAGCCAAGTGAGACAGACACCTGTACATTGTCCCCACAAGCAGACTTTCAATAAGATACGATATTGGACCAAAAGTTGGACACGTGTCCAATTTATTATAAGCCAATCTTTTTGAACCACAAGATTTTAGACACGTCACCTCAACCTTAAACACCACGTAAGGTGATACCAAGTTTTTTGACTTATGAACTTCCGCGTGTTAAGTCACTATTGGTTTGGGGAAGATATTTGTCCCAAGGCAACTGGTTTTATTGCTAAAGCATATTACGAATTGAATTTTCATTAATTATATTTTATTTGTTTAAGAAAATAGTGATTAATTTATACTAATTTAGTATAAATTATGTAAACTTTAATATAAAAATAAGAAATATATTTATCAAAATTTTATATAAAAAATAAAAATTAGATAAAAATGATAAAGTTAAATATTTATTTAACTTTATTTTTTTATCAAATTCTATTATACTATACATTTTTTTGAATTTATTTTTTATTATAAATTTGTTATTCGTATAAGTTTAAAATTCTATTTGAAATTTAAGAAGATTTGAATAAAAATATTAGATTTAAAAAGTGGAATTGAAAAAAAAATTAAGTCTATTTAAAATATGGGTCAAACTTAATCTACAACATTCAAAACAGTAGCTTAATTCGATTTAGCCCAATTTCCAATTATTCAATTTATTTTTTATATATTATATCATTTATATCACATAAAAATTAAATATATAATAATATAAAATACAATATTGTAAACATTAAAAAATATATTAAATTATTTATGTTCAACATTTTACTAAAAGTAAAAACATATTCCCTTAATCTCAATAAACTTGTCCCATCTTAATATTTAGTGGTCAATTTTTTTTTACTTTGACTTGTTATTATTTTAAATTTATTATTGATAAAATTTAAAATATATATTTCAAAAAATTCGAACTTAGTAATTTTAATATATTTATTATATAATTTAATTAATTAATAAAAATTAAAATTAAAAAAATTAACTCCAAATAGGACATGAGTAATAAATTATTAAATGCTAAATTAAAAATAATAAAAATAATAATATAGACGACCTTAAAATAAGTTTAGATTAGATATTTATAGATATGAACGAATTTAACTAAAATTCAAACCTCATATATCATACAATGAAGGGTTTAGACAAACGTGATTTGTGTTAATGTCGTACATAAATAGTAATTAAGAAACCATCATTTGTCCTTAAATAGTAATTAAAAAATAAAAATAAAAAATGAGACTTATGGTAGTTTCTTAACTCATTTGTGGAGTTGAAAAAACATGATTTATTTATAAAAAAAATGTAAAATTATTTAAGAGAATAAATAAAGAAATTATAAAATACTTTTTGAGCCTTATTTTCCACCTTAAATGTTCGCACACCTCGAGACTTTCACTTACCCATAGATTAAGCAAAGAAAAAAACAAAAGGAAAATTGGTAATAATTTGTAAGAAAAGGCAAAAAAGGAAAAGCACTATACCTCATCACTTAAAATCCCATATATGCATATACATACATACATACATACACATATATAAACAAGGGTAGCTAGCAAGAACAAGAAATCCAATCTCAAACCCCAAGACCAAGATATAGATATGCTTTGGTTTATGGGGTTCTAAAAATGCGATCATATCATATTCAACCACATAAAGAAGATCAAACCCTTGTAGGAGAATATACACAAAGGATCATGGAAGATCCATTTTCCAGCATGCCTGAAATTACTACGACCAAGAAGAAGAAGAACAACAAGAACAAGAGAAGGTTCAGCGACGAACAAATCCGGTCCTTAGAATCGATGTTCGAATCAGAGTCGAGGCTCGAGCCAAGGAAGAAGTTGCAGGTAGCTAAAGACTTGGGGTTACAACCAAGGCAAGTAGCTATATGGTTCCAGAACAAACGAGCTAGACGGAAATCGAAGCAACTCGAACGTGACTACACCATGTTACAATCCAATTATGATAATTTAGCTTCCAAGTACGAGAGCTTAAAGAAAGAAAAACAAGCTTTAGCCTTTCAGGTACTACTTTTTATACACAATCAGTACATCAAATATTAAACCTTTTTATATGCACTAACATGAATATCCCTTTTTTAACAGTTGCAGAAGCTGAAGGATTTGGTAAAGAAGCCAAAAGAGGAAGATGATGGTCAATGTTGTGGAGACCAACAAGTTATAACAATGGAGGGAGAAGCTATCAAGTCTGATTCAGAGGAGCAGCACAGTTTTTCAATGGAAAGATCAGAGCATGGACTTGGGGTATTATCAGATGATGATAGTACTATAATGACAAGCTATTTTGAACTAGAACAAGAGCCTACTAGTTTTATAACCATGGTGGAACTAGGACCAGGTGGTGAAGATTGGCATAGTTTTGAGACTGATGGTCTTTTTGATCAGTCTAGTAATGGGTATCAGTGGTGGGATTTTTGGTCGTGAAACAAATCATAAAGTATGGATGAAAAATGGATGTAAATAATTTTTTCTTTTGTGTAAGCATCCCAATAGGGTGATGAGGCCATGAGGGCAAAGTATAGCTTGTAGGGGAGATAGGAGAGAGGGGTACAATTTGATTATATTATCACTTGAATTTTAGATGAAAACTAGAGATATATGAATTCATTATCACTTTGGTCATTGCTGTTGAACTTTCTTTTACACTGAAATTAATGGCAGCTATGACAATGTAGCTTAGCTTTATGTTAATCTTCAAATGCAGTTCTTCATAGCAGATAAAGCTTCCCCTGTTTCTTTAGGAAACTATTTCAGGGCATAAACATATATATTAAAACAATGTTTAAAATTGCTATTAATTTTTTCCGACCTTTAAATAAGAGGATGAACGCACTTCAGCACACTTAAATTTACGTTTTTCTGTACTAACAATAATATCAATGCTAAATTAAAGATTTAGTTGGCATAAACATATAGCTTATATAAACAGCAATATAAATACAATTATAATAATCTCGGATTTTAGAAATAAAGGGATAAAATTTAAGAAAAAATTGGGCAAACAATACTCACCCAATTATCAGTAAATTTTTGTTTTAGTTGTCTAACTATATAAACTTATAAAATGGTAACTTTAGTTATTTTTAATTTTTCTTTTTTAATAACCTAAATATTCGAACTTTTCTTCTTCTTTTTTTATCATCAACCATTAAATTACTAACGGAAAAGATAATTTGGTAGCTTTTAAAATTGGTATAATTGCAACTTTAACTCTAACGTTTATACATCGTATTAACTTAGTCTTGATTCCAAGAAAAATTAACCTTAAACATTTACACATGGTGTAATTTGGTCTCCTTTTTTTTTTCAGTTTTACTTTTATTTATGAAATTAAGAGTTAATTTTAAAAGAATGAGAAAAGATAAAAATGAATATCTTAGATTTTTGGGTGTTTTCATTTTTGGTATATTTCCGATTCAATTTAGTTGATAGATTTTAATTTTTTTAGCTTTTTAGGTGAAAGGGTCACAAAGAAAAGCAAAATTGAAAAAAAAAAGGGACTAAATTACACAATGTGTAAGCTTTGAGGGTTATTTTTTTAGAACCAAAACTAAATTTACACAATGTACTGAGAGTTAAAGTTACAATTATGTCAATTTTAAAAGCTACCAAATCATCTTTCCATCAGCCATTTAACAGTCGGTGACCAAAAAAGAAAAAAAAATTGAATACTTGAGTGACCATTTTGTAACTTTTCATAATTGAGTGACCAAAAAAAAAAACCTACCAATAGTTGGATGACTACAAGCGTAGTTTACCCAAGAATCTTTCATGTATGTTTTCACTGTTTAAAAAGACTAATCTTAAATTCGTGATTACCCATTTTAACAATATCACGGGAGTATAATGTAGAAGCTGCTATTTATTTTTATTATTGTAAAAATCACAGCCAAAATGCAACAAATAAAAGGATGAAATTGAATTTGACAAAAACAAAAGGGGAAAAAGTCTCATTACATGAAAATCAAGATATTATTTTTCTGCATGATGACCGTGTCAGAGTATTATGTAATTTTGGTTATAGATTTTATCCCTACAAGGATTCTCTAGGAATTATCCAGACAAATGTAGGACTTATACTACATTAACAAACAGCCAACCAGTATTCTTAAGAACATTCAGCTTTCAACATTCCAGACAAAGGGATCAAATTGAAACCAAACCACCATGGGATACCTAATGTTACCTAAATGTAAGCCTAACACCTTAAATACAAGCAAACAACTTCACAAATTATGGCATTAATAATTCCTGTATTGAGTGATAAGAAGATGATAAAGCTACCATAAAACCCTTTTACTATACTCTAGATTGCATTTTAGTCCTCTATTAAAAAAAATGGTAAATTAGTCTTTGTACGTTAAATGAGAAAGCAAAATAGCCTCTCCATTAAAATTTCACTATTAAATGTTTGTTTTAGTGTTTATATATGAGGTATAGTAACAAATTTAACCCTTGATATTTACAAATTTATTCAATTTGACCCCTACTCTTTTATCGGAAATAAATTAGAAAATTTTAAAACTAATAAGACTAAAGGATCAAGAAGGCTTTAGTAACAAATTAGAAAAAAAAATCAATTAAGCCCTTTTAAAATTATTAAAAAATCATAAAAATTGTAAACATAATTTATTAAAAATAAGTTATAAAATTTTTATTAAAAAATTAATAATACCAACCCAATAAAAGAATAGAGGTCAATTTTTTTATAAAAAAAATCTTATAACCATTAAATTTAATAGGTCGGTATTGTTATTTTTTAATAAAATTTTAAAATTTTAAAATTTTTATAACATTTTTTTTTATAAATTTTATGATTTTTTTTTTAATTTGTTACTAAGGCCCTTTTGACCCTTTAGCCTTATTAGTTTCAAAATTTGAATAAATATGTAAGGTTGAGGGCTAAATTTTAATAAAGGGGTTGTTTTGCTCACTCATCTGACATGCAATGACTAATTTGCCCTTTTTTCAGTCGAGGGGCTAAAATGCAATCCGAGGTATAGTACAATGTTTTTGTTGTAATTTTACCATAAGAAGATTGATACCTAAAGTTTTGAGTTTTAATCGGTAAAATTACCATATAGGTCATTGTATTAGGAGTCAAATTACATTTTACTCACTTTACTTAATTGGGTATATTAGTCCTTGAACGTTAGATCAAATAGCAAACAGGTCATTTTGTTAAAAATTCCATCCATTTCAACTGTTAAAAATTGGTCTTTGTATGTTAGAATGAGGTACATGTGGCACACCATGTGTAACTGTCTAACTATTATGTTAGCCACACCCGTTTTTAATAGTAGAAATAAATGAAATTTTGTATCAAAAAGTATCAATTTCTCTTTGATCTAATAAAAAAAAAATTGCTCATTTTTAGAGTAAATGGGGTAGAATACAATTTAACTACTAGTACAATAACCTCAATGGTACTTTTACTGTTTTAATCTTATGAAGTGATAAGCATTGACAAAGTTGGTGTAAAAGTACCATAAAGGTTTCTGTACTAGGAGTCAGATTACATTTTGTCCCCTTTACTCAAAAAAAGAGTAAACTAATCTTTATATGTTAGATTAAAAAGAAAATTGGTCATTTCTAGTAAAAAATTTCATCAAATTCTACTGTTAAAAATTGGCATTGCTGATAGAATAACCAAATAACTTCGCGTGGCGTGCCATATGTACCTCATTCTAACATACATGATCCAATTTTTAACAATAAAAATGAATAGGATTTTTAACTGAATGATCAATTTACTCTTTGATCTAATGTATAGAGATTGATTTACCTATCTTTGAGTGCAAAGGATAAAAGTACAAAGGGTTCCAATGGTACTTATTCCCAAAATTGGTGGACTCCATTGTTTCATATGGGCTGTGTACCTTAATCTTTCTTCAGAGTCCTAAAGACAAATAGCCCAACTTTGACTCAATGAAGAAAAAGATCTACAGTTTTTTTGGCCGGATCTCTCATTATCCAAGAGGCAAAACCTCTCTCTCACAAAACAAGTTCCCATTTTTAAAGTTTCAAACTTTTTTTTCTCAGTTCACTCACTTCTCTTTGTTTTTTCAGTGATGAACGACCTGTCCAATGCATCCCTAACAGAGCACCAAACTAGTTTCAGTTGCAAACCTATACCAAATTTAGCCTTTTACACTCTTTTACCCCTTTTCTTCATTGGTCTCTTTGTCTCCATTTTCATCCTTGTTGTGGTCCATAATGCTGCTTTCTTCCTCTCTTTCCTTTTACTATCTGCTTTAGTTGCTTCTTTTTTAGCTTGGAATGCTATTAATTGGAGACACCATAACAGATCTGCTTTCATGTTCTTTCTTAACTCTTTCCCTGATTCTGATCTTCGACTTGCACGTGAAGGACAGCTTGTGAAGGTCACTGGGGTACATCTCCACTTCAAAGTTCCTTCCTTTTCTTTTTTTTTTTAACTGCATTTCGTATAATTTGTGGGGTTTTTGTGATTTTTCTTGGGGTTTTCATTTGGTTTCTGAAAATTTCTTGTTTGCGTGTTATAAAGTTGACATTATTTGGTAAATTTAATCTGTTTTTTTGTTGCTCATTTTGTAGGTAGCATCATGTGGAAATCTATCTTTAGAAACTTCATATGAAAGGGTTGGCAGATGCATATATGCATCTACTCTTCTCTATGAATATGGACAATTTGGTCTCAAACCTGTTAATGTTAAAAGATCTTGCTTTCAATGGAACCTAGCTTATTGTGAGGTATGTGTATGTGTATGTTCTTATTGAATTAAATTGATGCCATTTGGTTGCATTGATAGATTGTGATAGATTATAATGACAATGCTCTTAACACAATTCTTGCCAACCTCCATTGTTCCATTTTGGCATTAGATTATAATGGCAATGATATCTTCTGTTAGATTACTTGTGTAACTATATCCATCACTGCTTATCCGGTATTCGGTTTAGTTCTCTTCGTATTACCGGATTTAGTTTTGGTTCCTATTAATGACACTTCATTGTTCTCGTTTTGTTTTTTCATAGCCAAGAGAAATAATTTATTGCAATGCACTTGAGTTCCATGCTACAGTCTGATTTCTTGCTCCGATTGTCCTGATTTCATGCTGATTTCTTCTGTTTACAGTCTGAATCGTGAACTTTGCAACTTAATGACTTATAGCATACTTTAAGATCAACTAGTATGTTGTATGTGGTCCTTAAGTATGTTGTCCAAATCTATAGCAATTATCTATGAGAGGGAGTCTGTAGTCTAAAGGATCAAAGGCCAGATGGTTAATAATTTGGACCGTAATGGTTTCTCTATTGAGCTTGTCTCTAAATATCTCGAAGAATAACTAGGTGGGAAAACTGGATGAACATAATCTGTTGTTTCTGAATGTTGTTCTACTGTTCTTGATCTGATACTTAGTATAAAGCAGGTTGCTTCTTCACATTCAATATGTTTATCGTCTCGATTGTTCTTTCAAACATATCCGTGTTCTCTTAAATGTGGTGTCTGTAAGAAATAGAAATGTTTATGTAGAGTTTCTTTATTTTGCTTGACTTTGTTTTGCATGACAGAGGTTTTCTACAGATTTCTATATAACCGATCGCAAATCCGGTATCAGAGCCATGGTAAAAGCCGGTTCGGGTTGTAAAGTTATCCCCTTGATCACCGACAGCAAACTCGTCACTACTACGAAACAATGTAGAGTCCTATCTCCTCACCTCACCAATTGGTTACGAGAAAGAAACCTTTCCGCAGATGCCCGTCTACTACGTCTGGAAGAAGGGTAACCCTGCATATACAAACATGATTCTCGAATTCCTGGCTGCCTTTTGCCTATGCTTACTCAAACACTAACAACTTGCAGGTACATACAGGAAGGCAACACCGTAACTGTAACCGGAATGTTACATAAAAATGATGACGTTGTAACAATCATTCAACCACCCGAGCTCTTCTCTACAGGATGCTTATGGCAAAAGTTACTTCTTCCTATCGATGTTGATGGTCTGATATTGGCCCCGGGGTGTTCTTAATACATAATAACCCTACCATTGACCTCAATGAACTCCATTTGACACCCAAAACAGTAATGTCTGACATATTAACAGAAATATAGCTAAGTGAAGAAGATTTTGGATGGTAACTGATAAAAAGGCAAATTTTATTCAAGGAATGTTACCTTTTTATAGTAAAATTTTTGTTCTTTTCACCCCTTTCAATTGTAAGATAAAAAGTAAAACTATGTTATGGTGAAAAGTTCTTAAATATTATTACCCTTTGGATGGATCAAAAACTTTCCGATTCGGTTTAGAGTTTAGATTGAATGAGAATTTATGTAATTTTCAATTTATTTTCTTAAAGTTAGAAAAGAGAAGGTTTTCTTCCACCATGAAATTAAAAAGTATTATTTACCTATTAAAAAATTAGCAATTGTACTCAAAAGTACATTCCCAAGCATGCTCAATGATCTTGAATCTCTCTCTCTCTATAAGTTTTGTTGTTAAAAATATTACATCCCAATCCAAGCATCCAAGAAACATCAACCTTCATTCACATACAGATACAGATACACATACATAATACTTAATTCTGTTTAGCATCCTCTTCAGCATATTGCTTACACTTAGTACCCAATGATTTCAATTTAGTATTACTAATACCAAAAGGTGAAGGCTTAGCATTCTCTGCAAAAACATGATCACATTCCTCATAAGCCTTCATCACTACCAACACGATGGCTTCGAGTTCTTTGAAACCTTGGGGTGATTTAATACCACGTTGAAGCATACCCAATGCCTTTTTCAAGTTTCCTATGGACATTCCATAAGCATTATCACAATACTTAACCATCTCGCTGTTACCAAGTACCGGTACCTTATCCTTTGTACGCTCTGTTTCTTCAAGCATGTCTATTAGTTTGGCTTCGAGGATAGGGTCCGTTACTCCGCGACCTTTGACTTCTACAATTTCACGTCTGGCCGTGACTTGACCGGCAAGGAGAATCAAGGCCGCTGCAACAAAGGCCAATGTGAACGATGGTTGTTGCTTGTTAGCCATGCTTCTTTAACCTGATTTTTTTTAATTGTGGGATGCCTTCTTTTTGTCGTTAAAATGGAGGGGTTGATTGGGATTTTATACAGAAAAGTCCCACATTGGAAAGGAAGACAAAAACAGCAAATATATAAAGTAGAGGCTGACAAAAGTCTGCCTTCTAATGAGTAATGATTATTGTTGCTTGTGTTTTTATTTTCCCTTCTAATTTTCTAATATTGGAAGAGGATTAAATTGAAATGTTTGGTTCTCAGTCATGTGTTTAATTTAAATTGCAGGTTACGAACGGTTCTTATGCATCACGTGTATTCCGGTGTCAATCTAAAACTGCTATATTTGCATAATTTCTTGGGTAAATTACACTCGATGTCACTAAACTCTTAGCAAATTTACATTTTAATCACTCAACTTTAACAAATTACAAAATAGTCATTGAACTATTCGAAAGTTTTCATTTACGTTGTTGGAATGTTAAAAAATCGCTGCTATATGGTCTTCTTTGTTTGCACAACCTGCACCAATCGAAAACCTACATTCCCTTTCTCTTTTACAGTTCAGGTTTTTTTTTTTTCCATGAAACAACTTTAAATATCACAAATTCACAAACCAAATCCAAATAGCTTTCTTCCCCCAATCTCTGACACTAACTCTCAAATCAACTTTGATCTAAAATATGTTCTTCTGCTCGTCGACGGTACTAAAATTTTAAAAATGATAAGATTTAAAAAAAAATCTAAAGAATATATAAAGAAAGTTAAAATTTTAAAAAAATTCTAAAATAATAATTTTGGGGCCTAAATAAGTTAATTAATGATTCAAGTTTATCATATTAAAGTATCTTTTTATTTTATTTTGCTTTGAAAAAGTTTTCAAATATATATGGTTTCAAATTTATGTGCTCTAATATGGAATAAGTTATACTATAGCAAGATTTTAATTTGACATGTTTAATTTTCATAATTTAACTCGAATAAATTCAATTGATTTGACTCGAGTAGAATTTCATTTCATTCGACTCATTCGAAAAAAATTCAAATTGAGTTAGGATGATAAAATAGGACTCGCCAAATCGATTAACTCGAAATTTTTTCACTCAAATTTAATTCAACCAAACGCTTACCCCTAATTAAATGACCAAATCATAAATTTACTAATTTAATTTCTTAATGTTGTATTTAGTAACTTAGATCTCAATTTTATTTTTATTTTTTTAGATCAAATACCTGGATCCTTTATTAGATTAAAAAAAAAAAAAAACAGGCCCAAAAGACAAACATAATAAAATTTAAGGAAATCCAATAATAAAAGAAGAAAAAGCTTGGATCCAGTTTGGTAAACGGGGTTGCTCTAGAACCATCCTCTAACCTAGCTGTTATCAAATTTTGGATTTGTGTATACATGATAAATAAATCAGTTAGGTTTCGATGTAATATATATTTAGAAAGTATAAAAACGCATTAATTTGTTAAATCCAAACGCGAATCTAGGGGCTCCTGAAAATGGAAATTTATTGTTTTAGCTATTTAGAAAATTTTAAAATTTTAAATTAGTACTTTGACCCCCTAAAATTATGAAATTTTAATTTAATTCTTTAAGAATTATAAAGATATAGACTATTAAAAATTAAAATTTCATTTCAACCCCCCTAAAAAAATTTACTAGTTTAGTTAAATCTATACATTTGTAAAAATATGTAAATATTTTTAAATATATATTATAATTAAAATATACATTTGAAGTGTATGTTAGGCTACCCTCAATGTTTACATATTTTATCAAATTTGTTCGCTTTTTTTAGCTAAGTTTGACTATCATCTTTTCAAAAAGAATCAAATCGCTTTATTTAATGAAAATGTCAACTAAAATATTAATTTTCTAACGATGTTAGTGTGGCAACCTACGTAGTAATTCACGTGTGCTTCATGCTAGCATGACATTATTTGTTTTATATTTTAACATTTATAAAAATATTCAAAAAAATATTTATTATAAAAAGTTCATAAAAATTCAAAAAATTAGAATAAAGTACACTTAGATTGTCATGCAAGCTGTCATGTTAAAAAAACTTAATGTTTTAATCAGTATTTTTGTTAAACAAACAACAATTTGACTCTTTTTGAAATGTTGATGATTAAATTACTTTTTTTTAAAAAAATTGATGGTCAAATTTAGCTAAAAAAAATAATGGCCAAATTGACAAAAGATGCAAATTTTAGGGGCTAAAATTATCATTATGCCATTATGCTATTTACTTTAGGCATATCGACTTAAATGGCCCTCTAACTTTACAAAAAAAAAGAGAGTTATTTTAGCCCTCCATTTAATTTTTTTCCTTTTAACTCTTAAACTTACCTTGTTTGTCAAATCACCTCAAAATGGATGGAAAAGTTAACGTTTGTTAACTTTGTTGACATGGCGTGACATCCACGTGTATGCCACATTAGCAATTAATTAATTTTTTAAAAATTAAAAATATTTTTTTTATAATTTTTAAATTTAAAAAATAATTTTTATAAATTTTTTATATTTTGAAATTTTAAAATAATTAATTAATTGCTTACATGACATTTGTGTGGAAATTCACGTGTATGCCACATTAGCAAATTTAACAAACGTTAAGTTTTCTATTCATTTTAGGGTGATTTGACAAGTAACGTAAGTTTAAGGGTTAAAGGAGACGACAAATTAAATGAACGGTTAAAATAATTTTTTTTTAAATAAATTTGGAGGGCCAAATAAGTCATCAAGTCATTACTTTATACTGAGACCAACCATATATATTAAACGAAATTTTATAGGTGAATTTGAATAGAGAATTTGAGTTACTCAAAACTTCTTTTGAAATTCTTTATAAATTTTGAAATTTTGTATTTTTATAAATTTAAGTAAATATATTTTACGAGTTTTAAAAACTTTGATAGAAGTGAAATTTCTCCTCTAAATTCCCCACCCAAACACATGTTACACTACAAAATAATACATCATTTCTTAGTTATTAAAAAGGGTAAACTATATCCTTTAAATAGGGGTTATTTCTATTTTGGTCACCTTAATTTTTTTTTTGTTAATTTGGTCACTCAAAAAAGAAATTGATCAAATTTGTCACTCCATTGTTAGATGGTAATAGAAGTCTAACGGTGCATTTGTATAAAAAAAATTTGGGGTGACAAAAACAGGAATGACCTCTATTTAGAGTGGTTGATGGGTAGTTTACCCTAATTTCAGAGTGGCTAATGTCGAAATGCACTGTTAGTATTCTATCACTATTTAACAATAGGATGACCAATTTAATCAATTTCTATTTTGGGAAACCAAATTAACAAAAAAATTTGGACAACTAGAATAGGAACAAAGTTAATTTTAAACGAAGTTAATTTCGTCTTAATAATTTTTTAAAAATTACCCTATAAAAAATCACAACATAAATTTTAAACGAAGTTAATTTTGTCTTAATAATTTTTTAAATTTTTTTAGCAACTTGAAAAAATAACTTTTTCATATTTATCATGAAAATCACATTGGCATGTTTATAGAAAAGTAGCTTAGTATCTTAAAAAAAAAAAAGCTAAAAAGAAATCTTAAGTTGTGAATATGAATTATATGAAAAGTAATTAATTTTTTGATGGAGCTCAAAACTAACTATTATTTCAACAAAGGCAAGCGCACCTATCGAACAGTAGTATAGCTGTGGTGAGTCCGGAATATCGTATCCTCAAGGACCAAGAGTACTAGTATTAACTATCTTTTTATTATCTAGCCTATTAATTAAGGGGATTTATTTTTAATCTAAAATTAACTAACTATGAACATGACAGAGAGTAAATTGGGAAAAATACCTTTGGACAACTTATATGAGATAGACAATACCTAAGGAAGAATCCACCTAGACTTCACTTATTACTTTTGATTCATGCGATTTATTCACTTGGCTTAATCCGTAGAAATCCCTAAATTATATTAATACCTCTCTCGAGGCTACTAACAACTGACTCTAGGTTGATTAATTGAAATCTCTTTCTAATTAAAACCCCTATTGTCGCATTAACTCGATCTATGGATTCCTTTATTAGGTTTGACCCTAATCTGACAGATTTTCGTCGCCCTATCTCTAGGGTTGCGATCAACTCCGCTTAATTGTGTTGATCTACTCTTAGACAGGGACTTTTGCTTCACTGAATAAGCACATTCAACTTGAATCAATAACCTGAATTATCAAAACAAGAATAAGAACTCACAATTAAGAATAAGACTTTTGCTCCACTGAATAAGCACATTCGACTTGAATCAATAACCTGAATTATCAAAACAAGAATAAGAACTCACAATTAAGAATAAGCACAAGTATTTATCTCATAAATCAAATAATAATAAGATTCATCTAGGTTTCATCCTCCCTCGGTATTGAGGGGATTTAGTTCATACTAAAAGAGAGAAACATCATAAAAGAGGAAAAACAACAAAACATAAGAAAACCCAAAAACTTCTAAAGGACTTGATGGGAGATCCTCAGTCTTGATGGAGATCCTTCTCCTAAGCTGTTCCCGACGGCTGTCTTGGAGTATTCTCTCCTTCTACTCGGCGTCTATTCGACGTCCTGTCGAGCCCTCCTTTTAGGTTGCCCCCTAGGGTTTTTATATAGGCTTCGAGATGCATTTCTTGTCCCACAAGTATCCTATTCCGAATGAAACTCATCTTGATCTCGGCAGGGACACGCCCGTGTGACATGCCCGTGGTGGACTCCCTTGGCCGTGGTCGATCCTGCTCGCCACACACAGCCGTGTGATCTGCCCGTGGTCGATAGTCCAGGCCGTGTCTAGGTTGTTGCTCGAAACACACGGCCGTGGGTGATAGCCCAGGCCGTGTGAGTCTCTAAGGTAGGCCTATTTTGTCCCTTTTTGGCCCGTTTCTCATTCTTTTCGATTTCCTAAGCTCTTCTGAGTATAAAACATGAAATCAAGAGATTAGGAGTATCGAATTCATCAAATCTAATGAATATTCATTCAAAATTAAGCCAAGCATGGGGTTAAAATATGTGTAAATTATGGTTTATCATTTTTATCATACAAAATGCTAATTTATTTAATCTAAATACCCGGGGTCAAGCTAATTTAAATTTAATTCAATTAACACCGTTGTTATTGTAAAAAAAAAAAAGTTTGTACATACTTTTTTTTCTGATTTACAGATATGAAAATTATGTATAAAAGTAGACATCATATAAAAAAAGTACACAGAATCCAAATATTTAATCTAAATATAGATATTACCTAACTTGCATTTATTTGGTCTAATAGGTAAAATGGCAAGTGATAACTTATTTGAAAAAAATAAATAGAATTATTATTAGGGTAAACTATTAAAATAATTACTTATGTTTGTCTCTGGTTATATTTTAGTCATTTATATTATCGTATTGTAACATTTTTGTTACTAAGCCATTAATTGTTGTTAACGATGTAACAGTATGCTGACGTGGCACGTTAAATCTTTTCAAACAAAAAAAGTAGGTTAAATTATACAATTGGTCCCTATATTTTTTTCGTTTTGAGCAATTTAATCTTTTTCTTTTATGTTCTTTTAACTTCCCCCCCTTTTTTTTTTCTTTTATGTTCCCTTCTCCCTTCTCCATATTTTAATGGCGGTTTCAAGAGCTGCCTCAAATGATTTTCGTGCAACCAGGCCCTTAAATCCATCATATGGTTAAATGCTACACATTAACAAGTAACCTTTAGTTGACTGTTTGACATAATTTATAGATGCCTCATGTTTGAAATCTCAATTCTTTGAATTAATTATGTGGAAAACAGAGATGAAGAAGGGAGGAAAACAAAGGGAGAAGCAGAAGAGAATGGAAAATAAAGAGAAAAAAAAAGAAAGTTAAAAGAACATAAAAGAAAAAGTTTAAATTGCTCAAAACGAAAAAATATGGGGACGAATTATACAATTTAACCTAAATTTTTTGTTTGAAATGATGATTTAATGATGCTTCAACATGTTAACGTAAGAGACTAAAATTTAACATTTCAAATATAAGTGAGTAAAATATAACCTGAGACAAACAAAAGTGGCTATTTTTGTAGTTTAGTCAAATAAGAATTTGGCAAAAATGGTAAAATTAAATATGTATAAATTATGATGCTTTTAACTTTAAATTGTCTAAATTTATAGATTTTATATAAAAATAAAAAATAAGCTCTCAAAATAATATTTTTTTCTTTGTAAAAAAAATATAAATATAATATTTTTAATTAAATTAATCTTCCACTAACTCTTAATACTAACTCCGTTAAAAATTCAAATAATAGAAATTTATTAGTATCAAAGTCCAGACAGCAAGCAAAGCTGGTTGGATACCATTTTCTTGTAAGGGAAAATTGCTGGCCCTTTTTATTATTTATTAGCATTTTATTGACCCTTTTGCTTGGATAAAAGCAGGAGCAAATTCAGAATTTTTTATTTTGGAGGTTCGATTTAAGTTGTAAAATTTTATGAGAGTTAAAATGTAATTTCACAGTTTTACTAGAAGATATCTTTATAATTTTTAAAATATTAAAACAATTTTTTTTTATCATTTTTAGAGGGCCAAATGAAATTTAACTTTCTATTAAATTAAAATTTTATAAAATTTAAAGGGTCAAACATGAAATTTTACATTTTATGACCCACCACTGCCATCCCCTCTAGACCAAAGCCTCCATTCTAGACTAATAAAAATTGTGGATGAGAAACTCTGACCAAACCTTCTACTTTCACAATTTGTTTTTGGGTTAAAATATATTTTATGTGTTTACAAATTTGGAATTTAATCATATAATTTAGTTTTTATATTTTTTTATATTTAAAATTCAGATCTAATTATTAATACTGTTAATACTTTCTATTAATTTTTTGGTGTAATTAAAAAATAATATTGTAATCAACATGGATTTAACAAAATAATTTTAATAGTATTAACAACTGAACTTGAATTTTGAAATCTGAAAAATAAAAAGAATAAAATCCTAAAATTGAAAATTTAGGATCTAATCCTAAATTTTAAATTTGTGAAACGTATAAAGACTTATGACATGTTTCAATCTTTATTTTCGAGTTTAAATAATTAAAAATATATTTAAAAATCATTAATAATCGAAAATGAATATAATTATTTAATAATTACACTTTCTTATAATTACTCTATATTATTACTTTTTCATTTTCCTTCTCTTTACCTTTTTCTGTACGAGTATTTTACTTTAACCAAATTGTTTTTCTATAAACAAACGCTAAAAACTGAATCAAATAATATTTTACATGAAACAAATATTCCCCTAATGTTTTTTTTTGGCATAAAAATTAATTTAACCCCTAATGTTTACTCATTTTATTATTTTGATCCTTATTTTTTTTTTTTTGGGATCATTTTGGCCCCAACCTTTAGAATTTAGTCAAGTTGCTTGCTTTTTTATGGAAAAATTGACTGAACTGTTAAAATTTTAATAACATTGACACGACAGGTCAAGTGGCATTTTTCATATACTTCACCACTAATATGGATAAATATACTAAAAGTTTTTATGAACTTTTTAAAAATTTGTTGATTTTAAGTATTTTTTTTTATTTTTATGATTTATACATGGACTACCACGTTAGTGGCCACATCAGTGTCATTAAAATTTTAATAGTTCAGTCAGTTTTTTCATCCAAAAGGAAACAACCTGACTAAATTTTAAAGGTTGAGGGTCAAAATGACCCCAAAACATAAGGGCCAAATTAACAAAATAAATAAATATTAAGGGTTAAATTTATCTCTATACTTATTTTTTTTACTAAAAAAATAATCGGTGAGCCAAACTAACGTAATAAAAAGATTTTTGCTATCCAGTTTATTAAAAATGCTTTTTTCCATCTAAACCATTTAGTTTATTATTTTTAAATGCATTGATATTATCATCAGTTGAGTTTTAACTTAGTCGTGAAATGACTAAAAATCATAATTTTTATAAAGGAAATTATTTTTATTACGAAAATATTTATGCTTTTTTTTTACATTTTTATATTAATTCAATGAAAACCCACATATAATAAAATTTGAACTTACACCCATCATGTATAAAAATTCACATGTAATAAGACTTGAACATGGCGTAATTTGATATTTTCTTTTCTAGAAAATGATTTAATTTTCTGGAAAAGCTAATATTTTTTGGTGTTTGAATGAATTTGTGTAAAATATTTTCTGTTGTTTGGTAGATTTCTTAAAAATATTTCATAAAAGTTGTTTTCAATTAAACAAACATGCATTTGAGATTTTCTTATTTTTTCATTGTTTAATTGAATTTATTTTTATCTATAATTTTATATTTTACATTGTTTTTGCATATATTAAAAATATTATGTTAAATTCAGATTCATTACAACATCATTTTTTAATTACATGACTATTAAGTGAGTATTTTTTATTTAAAAATGTGACATCAACAAAATTGGCAAAAAAAATTAACGATGTCAACAATTGGACTTGATTTTCAAATTTGAAAAGTAAAGGGACTAAATTCTTGAAAATAAAAGTACAAAGACTAAATTACTAATCTGTGAAGTGTACATAGACTTATGACATATTTTAACCTTTATACTACAAAATATTTATTATTAATATATTTATAATTGTAATAAATATTTATTATTAAATATTAATATTGAATATTTTCAATAATATGTGAATAATATTATTTAAAATTATTATTTTTAAAATTTATTATTAAAATAAAATTAAAATATTAAATAATTTATTAAAATAATAATTTATATTTATTATATTAATAATTTATTATATGATTAAATATAAATAATTAAATATGTATGTTTAATAATATTGAAAAATATAATATTTTAAATATTTTTAAAAATAAAAATAAAATTTATTATCAATATAATAATATTAAGCTTGATTTAAGTTATTTTTTATATAAAAATAAAATTATCTATAGATGAGCTCTTTTCCGGAAAATGACTTACACTTTTTAAAAGAGTAAGTCATTTTACAGGAAAAAAGGCTTATTTTACCTTGACCTGTAAGTCATTTTCCGTTGACCAAACTATTTTCTGTGAAACAAACACAGGAAAATACAGAAAATATTTTCCGTAAAACCTTTTACATATAAACAAACGGACCCTTAGGTACAAGTACACTATCAATCAAACATGTTTAATAGATTAGAATTACTTGTTTAATTACAAGAGATTATAATAACTATCCTAATAATTATACTTTTTCGCAATTACTTTAATGTTTAAACGCGCAAATCTTCTATTAACATTAAAATCGAATATAATTATTCGACGATCTTTGCACCTTCCACTTTTATTGGAAGTGTGAATCACGTATCAATAAGTGTTGAATATAATGACAAATTATATTTTATTCCCAATGAAAAAAACTTATAGTTCAAATTTTGAAGATAATATTATTGAAAATTGATAATATAATTTTTAGCCTTTGAACTTGGTAACTAGGTCTACTTTGATCCATGAAATAAAAAAATATAAAAATTTTCAAGTGATGATATGGTACAATATTAAAGTGCCACATACAATGTTTTAATAATCGAACCAATGGTCGAACCGATCAGATTATTGATTTTCAATTCAATCGATTTGATTAGTTCAATTGCTAAATCAACAATAATTAAATAAATAATTAAAAGTTTATAAAAAAATATAAAAAAAACATTAAACTGTTCATCTACTGATTTTTGTCACAATTTTCGGTTTTTACCGATTTCGAGTAGTTTCTGATTTAATCGGTTCAACCCTTTGCTCGGATTAATATATCGTTCGATTTTTGGTCCAATCAATCTAGTCATATTCCAAAAATATCGATCATATCACCATATTTTAACGGAATCTAAATTTAAAAATCTAAACGAATCTAATTGTCAAATTCAAATGCTAATATAATAAAAATTAAAATATCAAAATAAACTTAATTATCAAAATTAAAAGCAAAAATTAAATCATCAATTCATATCGAAAAAAATAATTACAAACTTCAAAATCGAAACGACGTATAAGCACGTGTCCACTTGACTGGTCAGAAATTGGCAACATTTTTAAGGCAAATATAATATTAACTGCCCCATTCAAACTTAGACATTAGTCCTTCACCTTTTCCCCTCGATTTCCATTCTTTTGACTTCCTTTCATCATGTTAGAACAAATCCTTCTCTATTTTACTCTTTTCTTATAAAACTTGTCAATTTCTGCACTTCACTTTGCTTTTTCTGTTGAATTTATCTCTTTTTTTCTTTTCTTTTCATTTTGTAGTTCAAGAAATGGGTTCAGGAGAAAAGGTATTTGTTTATGAAGATCTGGTGAAGCACAAAGACAGAAATGATTGTTGGCTTTTGATCTCTGGAAAGGTTTGGTTTTCATTTCATTTTTGGATGAATCTGATTTGGGTTTTCCCCCTTTTTGTAGTTTTTTTTTTTTTACTTATTTAAGTAGTTGGAACTATGTGGAATATGCAAAGCTAGGTTTTCTTAATTTGTTTTTGGATTGAACTGTGAAGAAATGGAAATTCATAGGTATAAAAAGTATGCAAAATTAGATCTTTTTTTTCTGCGGAAAAGGTGCATCTTTGATGAAATTATGGGAAAATTATTGATCTCCCCAAATCTCTGGTTGGAGATTTTAAAGTAATTAGTATAATAATGGAAGCAATTTAATTTAATGATTAGCTTACCCTTGCATGTTCTTTAAGGTGTATAATGTAACCCAATTCTTGGAGGACCATCCTGGTGGAGATGAAGTTTTGCTTGCTGCTAGTGGTAAGATGTTTGTTCAATGCTCTTGTTCGACAATTACGAGCTTAATGTTCATATAGCTAGCCGGATTCGTATCTGTATATATATTTATGTTGTAACATATCAATATCTAATTATATAGGAAAAGATGCGACTGATGATTTCGAAGACGTAGGTCACAGTGATGATGCAAGAGAGCAGATGCAGAAGTACTATATTGGTGAGGTCGATGCCACCACCATTCCCGCACGAAGGACGTACAAAGCACAGACGTCAACCGCGGCAACTCAACAAGAGGAGCCTGGCTTTCTGTTTAAGATTATACAGTTCCTGGTACCCCTCTTGATCTTAGGCTTCGCATTCAGTTTACAGTTCTTGGGGAAGAAGGAAAAAACCGACACTTAGATAACTTTCCCATTATGGAACCTGCTTGTTCGTATGTATGCTTGTTAAAGCTGTTGTTGTAATGTTCGTGACAGTCTATAACGGATTGCTATTAATAATGTCTTAGAATGTCGTTTTCGATCTATTTTCTATTGTTTGAGATACTTGCATTGCAATTTGCATAGCCTTAGACTCGGCAATTCATGTGTTTTTATCGTATTTGTGTATTTTCATGTGTCATAGTTGCGTTAATAATTCGTATTATATACATTTTTGCATGTTTGTTTATTTGTATCGGGTTGGTGTTTGTTGTTTAATCATATCGAGTCTAAACTTGTTAGGTCTATATAGCTTCATAGCCTTATGATTTATCAAATATCTAGGCATCCCTTAATGCATATTTGTCGAGTCTAAGGAAGTACCTGTAAGATCATCGTTTTCTCTCCCATTTTTCTTGTGCCTTTGCAAAATGGTGATTAAAATTGTTGGGTGAATCTCGGTTTTTGTTTAGCAGGATAGGGTAATGATGAATGTTGTGCCTGTAACCATCCTGCTAAGTTTCTCTTGCCCATTTTTGTATCTGTTGTTATTTGATAAGACTATGTATCCCGGGAGGCCTCCGGCATCCTGACATAGCACCTCTTCTTGGGTTACTGAAAATGCCTTGCTATATTGATCTACTGCTCCTGAAACTCCGTATACC
The DNA here is from genome assembly GCA_025698515.1 of Gossypium sturtianum. Lineage (NCBI taxonomy): Eukaryota > Viridiplantae > Streptophyta > Magnoliopsida > Malvales > Malvaceae > Gossypium > Gossypium sturtianum. The sequence goes on from CM046954.1 coordinate 37,118,171, forward strand.
TTGGAGGATAGTATTCTTCATTACAACCCAAACGTCTTAAACTCGGATTGACATATGAGGCTTTCGATGTATAAGCCTCGGATTAGGGGGTTTCAACATGGTGAACCGTGCTCACTAACTCGAGCTGAGCTTGGCTTGGCTGCTCATCTTGCAGTCAATGATATATGATCTTTGATATGGGCTACAATTTTGCCACATTTTTATGAGCTTCTGTTGCTTAAAATCTGCAATATTGGCCCGATGGATCATCTCGGATTTGGTACTCAAGATACAAGAATAGCTTTTCTTTTTCTAAGACTCTTGGGTATTTGGTAGTTATATTGGCTCCAATCTGGGATGAAGTTAGGAAATTGTTTTGGAGGACCGAAGTTAATTTGTATGTTTTTATAAGAGTTAAAATGTAAATTTATCATTTTAATAGTTTATATCTTTTTAATATTTTAAAGGATTAAATCAAAATTTTATTAATTTTGTGAGTTAAAAGTGTAATTTTATCATATATTAGCTTATAAAATTTCATAAAATTTTAAAAGATTAAAAATTTCTTTTTTTTTAGGGGGAGTCGAGGCCCTCTCAGGCCCCCTAGCATTGCCCTCGGATCTAACCTTAATAAAGTTTATGTTATCAAACTTAAAAATATTTTCTCCCTAAGGACAAGTAAGTTAATAAAGTGTATTTTGATAGTAATTTTGAAAAGGGTTAATATGTAATTTGTCTTTTGAATTTGTACAAAAATACTTGGTACCTGAACTTGTATTTTGTCACCTTGGTTGGTGGTACCTCTCCACTAACATTGTTTGTTTGTGTTGGTGTGGTACTGATATTCAATCTAGTGGTAACATGTGGTAGCTTTACAGCAAAAAAAATCTTTAAAAATAAATAAATCAATAAAAAAGTATAATTTTTTCTTTAGTTTCATTCTTGATGTGAAAAAAAAAAGATCAACATTTGATTTGGAGCAATTATAATCAATTTGGGCTGAACAATTTATAGTTTGGATTAATTTTGGGTTTGGCTCATTTTAAGTTTGAGTAGTTTGGGGTTTGAGTTTGAGGTTTAATTTTTTTAAGTTGGGTTATTATAAACTTACATCATTTTTAGTTTTGGCCACTTTAGGTTGGGATCATTCTTGTTTATGTGTCCAAAGGATCGGATAATTTTAGAGGTGATCATGAGTCGGGCCAGGCCCAAGCAAAAATTTAGACCTGTTTACTAGGCCTGGGCCTAGATAAAAAAATGGGCCTAAAAATTTTCCCAAGTTTGATTTGGATAAAAATGTTAAAACTCAAGCTCACCCGGCCCGTCCATATTAATTTTTTTTTATATTATATTATTTTTTACATAATTTTTAAATATATAATACATCAAAAATACTAAAAACATTAAAATAAATATTTCTGAAAAAATTGAAAATACATTTTAAAAAATATGTATACTTAAATAATACTAAGTTAGATGCAACTTAACAAGAAAATGTCTCTAAAATAATAATAAAATTAACAATAAAACAAGTGTTATACAATATTCAAACAATAATAACAAAATAGTGGAAATATAATAGTAAAATGGTAACAAAATAAGGAGAAAACAACAAGAAAATATCATTAAAATAACAAAAAAAAAGAAGATTTTTTTTTTGGCATTTAGTGAATTCGGGCCGGGCTAGGGCAAAAAATGTCTTACCCGAGACCCAGCCCATTTTTTAAAATGAGCATTATGTTTTTGCCTAAACTTATTTTTTGGGCCTATATTTTTTGCCAAACCTTCCCACTTTTCAGGCGGACCTTCGAGTCGGGTCAGATGGCTCAGCCCATGAGCAGGTATAGATTTTGATTTTGAGGTGATTTTGAGTTTGAATAAATGAATTCGAGGTTAAACGTGTCTGAATTGGTAACTGGATTTGGGTTTATAACGATTTGACTGGGTTTTCTAATTTAAAGTATAAATTCCACCGGCAAAAATTAGCTAAATTATGAAAACAGTAAACCCCAATTATTTTTTATTGTAAGAAAAAAAAACAAAAATAATTAGGACAAGTGACATGGGTTATAAATAATGTTAATTGCAATAGTCTGCATTAAAGGTTTTTAAAATATGGAAATTGTTAATTAAAACAGTGGGGTTTATGACTAAAACTTTTAATAAAATTCTAATAAAAGCATGAACTCATCTGTTGTAATGACATTTTTAGTTAATTACAAAGAAAGCAAAAAACAAACAAACATGTACTTAGGGTTTCTGTTAGTACATTGGTAGAACATGTTCTTAGGTTTTGATTGGTCTAAGTTTGTCCTTTTTCTTCTTACCAATTCATAGTTTAATTATTCTAAGTGTAACACCCTTTATTCGATTCGATTATAGATATGGATAAAAGATATTACATTAAAAATTTTACACTAAAATTAAGTTTATTTGCAGCAAATTGTAAATAATTTTAGTTAATGAGTAAATTCTATCGATAGTCACTCAAGTATTAGCCTATTTCTATTTTGATTACTTGGCTTCAAAAATTTTAGTTCCGTCACCAACGCTGTTGACAATGGATTATTTGGCTACTCGGGAGGATGTTATGACTTTTTGTTAATTCGCATAATAACATATTTAGCTCTTAAAGTTTATACACTTTATTCATTTCTTTTATTATAAGAAAATATAAAAAAATTATGAATAAGTATAAAATCACATACCTCATCATATGTTGCAATTTTCTTTTCACCTCTTCTTTTTTCATTCTCATATTCAAAACATATAAACATTCAAAATTAAATGTTTTAAAATCAAAACCAAACTAATAAAATATGTAAAAATTAAGGTTGAATTTGGCATTATATCAATTAAATAATGTCACGTCATCTTTCCAATAGAATGACAAAATTTAATGTCAATAACGTTGGTGACGTAAGTTTAATGACCAAAACAAAAACACACTAATATTTGGATGACCACAGATGAAATTTACCTTCTTTTTTTTTTTTGAACAATCTTATTATAGATTCTGATCATATATGTTATTCTTGACACAATGCCTAGAACTACCCATAGCCCCTCGAACCCACATTCTCCTGCATTGACAACAATGCCCATGCCAATCGAGTTAAGAATCAATCGGCTTTTCTTATATTATTAATTCATAGTTTGATTAGTTAAGGATTAAGTGATAGGTGGAGGATTGCTTAACTATTATTATTTTTAATTTAGTCCTTTATTTTATTGAATTCAAGAGCAATTTATTAATTATATCACTAATTAATAACCTAACCCATAATATCTAGATTAGTGTGCTCGATTACGTTAATGACGTGCAACAAATTTGTTTAATTAGGGTTTTTTTTCTTCAAAACAGATTACTTTTGAGGATAAATTATATTCCTCAAATCTCTATCTGTCTCCTTTGTTGCCAGCCAGGATTGATTGGTTTAATTGGTGACATAAAATAATCTTTTAATTAATAAGATTTTTTTTTTTTGGTGAAATAATTAATAAGATTTTTAAGCTCTAGTAAACAACAAAAGAAGTTGACTAAGCAACTATAATGAAAAAAAAGTTAATTTTGACTTTCATCCCTCTATTTTATGAAAATTGGAAGTTAGTCCTTTTACTTTAATTTGTCAAAATTTGATACTTTTAAAAAATCATTAGTTCAATAATTTATTAGCAGTTCAACTTCATTTTTTTCCCAACAATTTTCGTAAATTATGAGAAATAAATTTTGACAAATTAAATAGAATGAGTAATTTCTCGATTTTTATCCGTGTTTTAAAAACTAAACTGACCAGATCATTGGTTCTTGATTCAAACATTCAACTTTCGGTTTAATAATATTTAAATAAAAATTAACAAATTATTATTTTTTTTATAAAACCAGTTCAACTGCCGTCTTTTTGTCTCGATTTTTAATTTTTTACTGGTTTCAAGCGATTTACTCATAAATCAATTCAACCCCTTCGTTTGAATCAACATACAGTAACACTGTAAAGAAAAAATTATGAAAATCATAGGTAAATTATTGTGGACATAAATTCTCATCTTTCCTCAAGAAGCCGAATTGCTCCATATCCAGACAAAGAGAAGTCATTTGGTGTTTTATTTTTTAGTTCCTGGATTTCTTTTGCTGGTCACCATCCATGTCCAAAGGTACAGTACAAGGGATAGGGATGGCAATGGAGTGCAAGTAGTTAGTAGATCAAGATAAAAATATATAAAATTTTGAATTAAAGTCGAGAATTTGTATTAAAAAAGGACTAAATTGAATTATTATTTTTTTAGAAGAGATCAAAATGTATTTTGTCAATTTTAAACAAAGAGGTCAATATAAGGGATAAATAGTAATTTTGAAACACGACTGAGGCAGAGCAGAGCAAGTATTTATCACAATTGCCCAGTTCGATTGTGTGCATCCCCTTGAAAATAATAATAAAATAAACCCATCCCCATTTGAGATCAGTCGGTACATAATTTGGGTTCAAGTAGGATTGATGCATGATATCAATATCATATATAGTTACCTAAATCCAACTTGACTAAAACTATGGGTTTCGAAACATGGGTTCAGGTAAAGTCAGTGCATGGTATTAATACCATATATATTTGTTGACGTTTTTAGGAGTCCTTCTAGAGGTTTATAGAGAGTTCGTCCGATTATTAGCGTTTCTAATTGTAGGTCGATTAAGGGTTCCTTAGGACAAATTTATCTTCTTTTTTTCTAGTTCGTCATTATCATCATCATCACTAGAGAAACCACAAATTTAGAATACGAGTGTATATTTAAAAATAACATAATAAAAAAAAAAACATAATGTTTAAAATTAATAATCTTGCGATGCTTGAAAAACAAGCGTCAAGATTTATCACGCTTCATGAGTCTCTTTTGAGTAGAGTTTTTAAAGCTAAATATTATCCAAATAGTGGTTTTCTTAATGCGGATGAAGATAATAATCCTTGTTTTATGTGGAGGAGTATTCACGCTACTAAGCGTCTTTTGGAGAATAATTTTTGTTGGCGCTTGGGAGATGACGGATCTATAAATGTTTTCCGGATTCATGGGTTGGAAAGATACTAAGAGTTGTGGAGTTGATGAATGGATCAAGAGATGCGCGGGATAAGGTTGTAATAGATGGTGTCCTTGCACCAAGTGGTGCTACTCGGGTGCTAAATATTCCTATTAGCATTTTTAAGGGAGATGATAAGTTAATATGGCATTGGAATCCAAATGGTGTGTATACTATTAAGTTAATATGTAATATGTACAAAATTAAAAATAAAAAAATAGTTTAAATTGTGAGGAAAAGAAATTTTAAATAAGTAAATATATTCGATTAAGAATATTGCACTTCAATTATTTATCATGATATTTTTAAAAAAAGTTAAGATCGAGTTAACTTGTGATATCAACTCAATCAACAACATTATCAATATATACAAATAATGTGTCTCTACAATTGAGTGCATCAAGAGAGAGAAACGACTTTGGCCAATTTGCAATCCAAGGCCTCTAACTCCTTTTTCATTTCTTTTAATCTCTTTGATTCTTTTTACAAGTTATTTAAAGATCTTGGCTTTTTTCCATCAGTTGATCTTGATTTTTCATATCATTTAACATATGAATTAAATGGAAAAAATAATAGGTTGGGTCGAGCTTGAACTTTAAACATAGAATTCGAGCTCGGCTCGTATTTTAAACAGATCAATTTTTTTACTAAACTCCACCATCAGCGAGTAGAAAAAAAGGGCTAACAGCTTTAATCAAACCGTACTTTAAGCTTTAATATATATTTTTAATCTTTGGCTTAATTACACCAAACACCCCTAACTTCTTACCCAATTTTTATGTTAGTCCCAAACTTGAAACATTTTTTGAATTCACAAAGTATCAATATCATACTAATCAGGTCCTTCTATCAATTTGGACATTAAATATTAACTCGGGTTTGACAATTTAATTAAAACATTTTAAAATTGAATGATGAAATTAAAATTTCAATACCAAATTTACTAAAAGGTCATTCTTAAACAAGACTAAATATTGAAATAAACAAAAAGGTTGGATGCAATTGGAACACGTAATTGGTTTGTTTAGGAAGAAGATTGTTTTTTAGAAGCAAAGGTGAGTAGGATGATGTGTTTGCAAGGTGAGGTATGTGCTATAATTAAATATTTTGAGGTAATTTTTGTTGGCAAAATTCTGTTTGCAAGGGACCAAAATTGAAAACAACTAATTCCATTGTTTATTTTTAGGCACTAATTAGTAATTAATCAACCCATTAAATAATAATCACTGATTCATATAATACCAAATCTAATAAATTGCCATTTTGTTAGAAGCAAATTTTAATCATGTTTTTAATTGGACAATTTGTCATTTTAATCATGTTTTTATTATAATTAAAAGTCAACATTACCAATATAATTAAACATTCTTTGATTTGACATCCGCCCCTCTATCTATTACTAATTTATACTCTCTTTAAAAAAAAAAAAAACCCTCAATAAAAGCGATGAATTTCAAAGCTATACATAAACTATGGTTATTAACACAATTAATGGTATAGCATCATTTTATGTTTATATGTTGTATATAAAAATAATTATATTTATCCAATATAGAAATAAATTAATGCGTTTATTTCTTTAAAAGTGTATGATTGAATCAAAGTTAAAATTTCTTGTATATATTTGTATTAGAAGTTGTGTGACTCAAATTCCTGTTAAAATAAAATACAAATGACAAGATAACCAAAATAAGTTACTGGTAAAAATAGACTTTTTTATAAAAAATAACCCAAAAAATTTAATTAATTATCAAAATGACCCATTTTTTTAATTAAACACAAAAATGACCTAAAATCTACAGTAAAATGACCAACATGCCACGTCAGTAACCAGGAAAAAAAATCAATTTTCTGGTAGAGCCATGTAGAATGGCACCACCTGTATAAATACCAGGGAAATACTGTAATTTTTGAAAATATGGGAGACTTTAAAAAAAATTCATTTTTTGGTGGAGCCATTTCATTTGGCGCCACCAGATTCGCTGACACCCTTTTACTTTTTTTCTTTTTTAACTTTTGTCCTTCTTTCTTTCTTTTTCTTTTATTACTTTTTTTGAGTTTTGTCTTTATTTTTATTTATTTTATTTATTATTAATTTTAAAAAAATTGAAATGTATATTTAAAATGTTTTATAATATATATATATTTAAAATTTTAAATATATATTTTTGAAATTATTTTTTTAAATTTTAAATATTATTTTTGAATATTTTGAATATTATTTTTAAATTTTAAATATTATTTTTAATAATATAAAACTATTTAAATATTTTAAAGATATGACCTTTCAAATTTATTATTAGTTTTATAATATTTTAAATATTTTTTAATTTTTTATAATATTTTAAATTATGATTTTTAAATTATTTTTAAAGATATTCAAACCTTTTTTTAAATTCTATTTAAAGGCCATTTTACCCAAAAATACCCTTTTTTAACGTTATTTACGAAAATGGACCAACTTTTTAATTATTTACCGGAAAGGGTGAATTTTCAAAACGCGCGTCCACGTCAACACGATGAGTGTTGTGTCGGTCAAGAAACGCGTCCTTGAGGGAGCGTTTTGTCCACGTCAGCAAAAGCGCTTCCTTGAGGGCGCTTTGTCTTTGGCGTGGACAAAACGCTCCTCGTGGACGCATTTTGCCTATTTTTTGTCAGCTTGGTTTAGGGTTAGGGTTAGGGTTTTTAAGAAAAATATTAATGAAATTAGGGTTTAGGGTTGATTAATTAAATTAAGGTTTAGGGTTTTAAGGTTAATTAATTAAATTAGGGGTTAGGGTTTTTAGGTTAATTAATTAAATTAGGGTTTAGGATTTTTTAAAATAATTTTGTGTTTAGGGTTTTGGAAAAAATATATTAGCAATATAAAAAATTTTTGTTTTTTTTTTCTACAGTAGTATCTGAAAAAATAATTTTGAGAAGACATTTCTGAACAAATAGTTGTGCGGATGGTGTAGGAACCCAGGCCATACAACTCGATCATGTCCAAATCGGAATAGCTGATAGTTGGTGTAATAAAATTATGTTGCATTATTTATATTTTATTAAAAATATAAAAATATTGCCCTATTCAAAAGAACTTTTATTTTATTAAAAATATAAAAAATAAATTACAATTAAAATATTAAAAACAACTTTTATTTTATTAAATGAAACAATATAAAAAAGTTTGTACAAATATATTAACAAAAATCAATGTTGGTGCAGTCGAATCGGTGCCACATGGGGGTGGTCGTGATTCTGTGCTTGGATTCCTCATTGGTTTGACTTTCGGTGGGGTTGTGGTTGCTCGCGGGATTGTGGTTCCTCCGGCAGGGGATCTGGTTGTGGGTGTTGGGAGGATGACCCACCTTAATAGAATAATGACCGCGGAGGTGTTTGCATCACCCGTGGCGGAGGTGTTTGAATCCCATAAGGCGATGGGGATTGGTAAAAAAAAGAGCTCCCCGACGGCGACTCGTGCGATCCCTCATGCAACGACAGCCTATAGATCAGCGGTTGACTCGGAGTAATCGAGAATGGAGATGAACCGGGCCATGCATTCCAACATGCCATAGGACTGGGAAAAGGAAACATATAAGGGTTAGGATATATATAAGGGCTAGGATATGCACCTGGCATAATCTGAAAAGGCTGTGATATGGGTCTCGTCAGTTGAAGTGTTGGGCCCGGTGACTGTGTGGGCGCTGTTGATGGGCCCGTCCCATCATCCCTTCTCATTGGATTTAAAGGGCCCCGTTGTTCCCTTTGTACACGAATTTGTCGTCGCCTCTCCTCTTCCGACAGTAAATATGGCTTGCCATAGATCCTAAACCATGGCATGTATTCCGGTACGCACGCTAACTCAGGAACGATGATCGGTTCCAGAGTAGGCATATAATCATACCGATTTTCCCACATTTCGATATATGCTGACCAAAATCTCGGCCAATCCGTATGCAACTGCCGTAAGTCGACTTTGTGCTTATCATCGAGCACCTCAGGTGCCACGGGAATCGGTTGTCAGAATCTAAATTGTCGCAATACTCTATCTGACTGGTGCATCTCCACGGTGGCATAGTTGACCAATGGGACCTTCACATGCCAAATGTTCGGATTTTGAAAGAATTCATCCGAAATTACTACCCGAATTACCGGATCCTCGTATGGTGTCCATTGAAACTATATGAACATGATAAAAATATTAGTTATATACATAATACTAAATGCTAAATACGAAACGACTATTTTATTATGTATATATATTTTATTTAATACATACTTATTTTTCCGACCGTTGGTCTAATAGAAGCCGTATATCTTCAAGAGAGGTAGGTATTCCAACATAACTCGCCGAATGGTTCCACCTAATTAAATTAAATTTTAGCATACAATTATATTTTATATCTACGTAATAATTGTAAAATCTAATATAAAATTTACCTCGTTATGAGTGGGAATGTATATGGGTGGTCCACTCGAGGACGTAAAAATGGAAAGCGAAACCGTGCCCATGATTGCAGTAGTGATAGGCAACCTCCGATTTTGGCTTTATTTGGCCGCGTCGCCCCGCACATCTCTCGGTACAATTTTGCTAACACGGCAGACCCCCAACTTAATTCACCAGCTGCTCTAAAATCAACGAGTTTCAGCAGCCATTTCAGATGTACGAGGTTTCGTGACAAGTCTGACATCAGATAACCTCCAATCATCTCAAGAATGTATGTCCGAGCATATCGTATTCTTTCTAGTTCAGTCGAATCATTATCCGGCTCCGGGAATGTGTCTCGTAACTAGCCCATCTCGATTCGACCTCCGATAATATTATCCGGAATAGCACCCAAAAGCTCGTAGCATACGGCTCCCCAATCAGCAGATTGGGCGAACTCAGTGACTACGTACCCATCCACCGACAATCCCAATTGCAACTGCACGTCTTCCAGAGTGATAGTACACTCTCCGCATGGAAGATGGAAAGTGTGCGTCTCAAGTCTTCACCTCTCTATCAACGCACTGATTAGTTTCGGGTCCAACTTGCACCCTCGGTCTATCGTGGCCACGTGCTAAAAACCCGCTTCCTGCAGGTAATTCTCTATCAACGGCGATGGCGGACCAGACATATTATGAATATAGCATTGCAACACCCGATCTACAGACTGTTATAAAAAATTATAAAATAAAAATTAATTAAAATTGCATAAATGAAAAAAATATTAAATAGTATTGAAAAATTAAAATTATCACTTACCATTGTCATTTGATCGACGGAGATGTGTTTATTATCGAGACGAATTAATTCTCCGACCATTGCTAACACGATCGAATATTTTTTAATATAAAAAAAAACTAATTCAAAAAAAATTTAAACAGAGCTTTTTTGCAAAAATTAAAGGACTTTTGTGAAATTTGAGAGTAATTTAAGAGAAATTTGAGAGGAATTTAAGAGAAATTTGAGAGGAATTTGAGAGAAATTTGAGAGGACTTTTGTGTGAAAAAAATGAAAGGGGGCCTTTTATAGTTAATTTGTAACATCCTGAATTTTTAGGCCTATGCATTTAATGGGTGAATATGTGTAATTAGTTAATTTGAGCATTAGGGGTCCAAATTGGGCTCAAAATTGGGCTGAAGCCTTAGTTAATTTTTTGTTTGGGCACTATAGGGTTTAAAAGGTGGTACCTGAGTTTAAATTATCAAAATGGGCTTGTGGCCCAGTGGTCAGTGGCGCCACTTAGGGAGCAAGGAGGTGACGCCACACAAGGGAGTAAGGGGCCCAAATTTAAGTTACATGGAGCCCAACTCTTTTAATTTAAGTTAGCTAAATTTTGGCATTAGGGTTAGGTAGAGTGGACGACAACAAGGCTAAAAAATAGGAGGATTTATGTGAATGGGATAATGTAGATAATATAGTTGATAATATGGAAGAAAAAAAAAGGAGAAAAGATAGGAGCTATCTACAAGGCTAGGAGTTGGCCGAAATTCCATCACCTAGAGAAGTGAAGAAATCGGTTTTTTTATGGCAAAGGGGTGCCGAATTTTCCTTTTATTTGATTAATTTTTAGTTATCGGGAAGGGCACTTTCGGTTTTTTATAGGTAAGTGCAGAAATTTCTATAAATAGGAGGGTTCTCTTCTTTATTTTTGATGGTATTTAGGGTTTTCACCTTTTCTTTCTCTTCTTCTTTCTTCTAAAAGCCGAAAACCCCATTATTCTTTTCTCTTCTTTCTCCTAAAAGTGAAAACTCCATTATTCTCTTCTTTCTTCTAAAAGCCAGAAAACTCTATTATTCTCTTCTTTCTTCTAAAAGCCAAAGCAGAAAACTCCATTATTCCTTTCTCTTTCTTTCTTCTAACAAATTTGAAAACTCTATTATTCTCTTCTCTTCTTTCTTCTAAAAAGTCGAAAGCCAGAAAAATCCATTATTCTTTTCTCTTCTTTCTTCTAAAAGCCGAATCTCTAAAGATTTCTTGAATCATCTCCTCTTCCCGATTTTTTCAAAAAGCCGGAATCCTGCAGGAGTAGCCGAATCTTCTCTAATAAGATCTCTTAGATCTAAAAGCGGAAACACTAGTTCCGAATCTCATATCACTTTTCGGGATTTCAAGGCGGATAAGCGGTGGTGTTGGCTACGGATAGCGTCGACTTAGAGGTCTCGTTCTAACTGTGAATCAGTGTGTAGATCTCTAACACACTAGTAATCATACTAAATATATGTTATGGGCTAAAAGCAGAAAAAAGGTCAGTATAGTAATCTGTACTAAATATATGTTATGGGCTAAAAGCCGGAAAAAGGCTGTATAGTAATCTGTACTAAATATATGTTATGGGCAAAAAGCTGGAAAAATGCTATATAGACAGTTGGATTACCCAAAAAGGGTAGGCAAGGGATGCCAAGTACGTAATCATAGAAACTTCTCTATGTGTATCGATGTATGTGATAGACTGTGAACTTTTAGGTAGTATATTGTTTTGATTCTGCATGTATGTATGCATGGGATGAGATTGATATGATGAAGGGGAAGAATGTCGTATAGCGATCGGTGGCTTTGCCACATAGGTCACATAGTGATCGGTCTTTATGACAATGACGACTCGGTGTCGAAATACTACGATGTATTATTAAGGTCGCATGGCGATCGGTGGCTTTGCCACATAGGTCACACAGTAATCGGTCTTTAAGATAAGCAGCACAGCTGTCAATATGGTGTGTAGCGGTTGGAGGGTTGATTGTAAAAATCCCGAAGGTGTGATGGTTGGTACGGGTTGGTGTGTAGAGGATGGATTTTTAGGCTGGGATGGGTCATGATGCATATATAGTTACCCTTGTATACGGGCCAAGGCCATAATATGTTTGTGGGCCAAGCCCTTTATGTGTTTTCGGGATTTACACACTGAGTCTTGGTGACTCACCCTATTATTTTTCCCTAACTGCGGATGAGCGTGTAGATCGTGGACAAGGGAGCGAGAGACGGACTCGAGGGCCAACAAGTCTTTTATTTATTAAATTTCCATTTTATTTTAAGTTTTAATTTTGGGATTATTTGATGTAATAAGGCCTCCATAGCTTAGGTTATAAGTTGATATTTGTTAATGTTTATGTTTTTTTTTTTATGACCAAAGGCTTATGTTTAAAAGAAATAAAAATGGGATTTTCAAACCTTATTTAAATAACACCTATTTTGGAAAGATAAATTACAAAGATTTTCTACAAGTGCCACCTATTTAACGAATATCCACAAAAACGAACTAAGTTTTACAAAGCCTTGCAACGTAAAAGTTTTTAACATTAAACCCGTGGCATACCAGATCCGGTCGTGACGTATGGGCCGGGTTTGGGGTGTTACATTTTGGTATCAGAGCCCAGTTCAAAACTCGGGCTGTGAAATGGGTCTAGTACTGTTTTAAAGTTGATAAGAATTTGGAAAAGTTTGGGTTGAGAAATGACCTTCGAGTCTACCGGCACCCGATTCACGCAGGTAAGTATTCTGAATTTTTGGATGTGATATGTATGTTGGGCTTGATGGGCTTGATGGACGTAGGCTAGTATATTAGACATTGATGGACTTGAGCTTAGTTTAAACAACTCTCTAAATTCATAAGATTTAATCCAACCAAACAAACCGTGAACAAGTCGCGAGATTAAGGTGTGGCAACAGCATACGCATGTCTAAGATTGGATTCGGGGAGAGCTTGGTATTTAAGCGATCCTAGTGACTCACCTCCTTTCCACTGGAATCCTACCCAGTGCGTAGGATTGTTCACCTTAGTCATGAGGACTTGTTGACGGCCAAAATTTATAACTAAAACCCGAAAGGACCAACCATCCTATTTTGTAAAATTACTAAATTACCCCTGATTTATAAATGACCAAAATATCCCTGATTTGTAGAATTACTGAAATACCCCGGATTGTAAAATTACTGAAATACCTCGGATTGCAAAATTACAAAAATACCCCTGTAAGATAAAATTACGAAAATACCCCTGGGTAGTGAAATGACGAAAATACCCTTACATGATGACTGTGATGCCACTTGTACATTGATGGATGAATGTATGTGCTCCCTGGAATTAGGAAACACAAACTTGAGACTGAATCGTAGATATAATCGTGAATTCGACAGAACTACTCTTAAAACTACTTTCCATAAGATTGTTCGTGGTTAATTAGTAGAAGAAATTAAGAATTTATAAAATTTCTAATCAGATAAACGCGAATTGGTAGAATGAGTACAAGGGGTCGAGGACGACCGCCGCGTGGCCGTGGTAGGGGACGGAGACGCTCCAGATGCGAATGATGGTGCGTACCCTACCATAGTATACTAAGTGTTTATTTTGGCTTTAGAAATTAGAGTGCGCAGCGAAAGCATAGTGGTGAGACTTAGGTAGTATACCCCAGATTGTAAAATTACGAAAATACCCCTGTAGGATAAAATTACGAAAATACTCCTGGGTAGTGAAATGATGAAAATACCCTTACATGATGACTGTGATGCCACTTGTACATTGATGGATGAATGTATGTGCTCCCTGGAATTAGGAAACACAAACTTGAGACTGAATCGTAGATATAATCACGAATTCGATAGAACTACTCTTAAAACTACTTTCCATAAGATTGTTCGTGGTTAATTAGTGGAAGAAATTAATAATTCATAAAATTTCTAATCAGATAAACGTGAATCGGTAAAATGAGTACAAGGGGTCGAGGACGACCGCCGCGTGGCCATGGTAGGGGACGGAGACGCTCCAGATGCGAATGATGGTGTAACACCCCAAACTCGGCCCATGAGCCATGACCGGATCTGGTATGTCACGGAGTAAAAACGTTTTGAAAGATTTTGATTAACAGGTGGAAATCTGAAAATTTTGTTTATAAAACGGTGTCTATAAAAAAAACATTTAGTGGGGTTGATTTTATAAACATGGTTGAGTTGAAACCCTTTTTCCTTTGAAAACATTTGATCATTTTAATTTTAGAAAACATCGGAGTTATAGTTAACTTGGTAAATTTTGTTACCCGACGGTAACATCTTTGAAAACTCGTAAAGGTACTTATTTTGAAAACGTTCTTTTAACCGATTTATTTAACAATTTATAAATTCATTAGTAATATGGTAGAAGTAAAGTAAAAACAACTACTTAAACATCAAAATAACAACTAGCGGTCTTATTACAATCCAAACCAAAATTTAGTAAATAATAAACTTTAATCGTGTGCTAAATATAAATTCAAATCCAAGGAACAAGCATGGCCGCCTCGAGTCCTCTCCGGCTCCGTCTCGCGATCTACTCATCCGCAAAATGATATGGGAAGGGTGAGTCACCAAGACTCAGTGTATAAATCCCCAACCCAGTGAGTGCAAACTCATACACAAAATATTAGCAAGACATGCAAAACATGTAACCCAAACTAGCCATCCATACTCCTTTAACTACCCAGTGTGGTCAAAACCACTCAGTGGTCAAAACCATTGGTGACCGGAGTCACAAATCAAGTGATGGGGCCAACCCATCGTGTGGTCAAAACCACCGATGACCGTAGGTCACAATTATCAATATGTGGTCAAAACCCATCGGTGGTACCAAACCACGGGACTTAGTCACGATTTATATCAACGGTGTGGTCAAAACCACTTTGGTGACCGAAGTCACAATTAAACTGATGGGGCCAACCCATCTTGTGGTCAAAACCATCGTGATGATCCATAGAGAATATTCCCCTCCTCTCTTCAATCCCATTACCAAACATGCTCATATCATGCTCAACATATCATCATAAATCATGCATACAAATCATGGCATAGCATATTACCCATCATGTCATTCTTATTACATATTTAAAGTCACAAGAGACTTACCCGAAATCCATGCTCATGCCCACGGGGCAAATCACTATCACATGATTATTTGTAACATAATAAGCAATGCTAACTAATAAAGTGTGTAAGAGTTTTACACACCTGTTTAACCGAAGATCTAAGGAGAAATCCCGAATCTATACGATATCACAAAATCCCGAAACGTATTCCCGTATTGCTCCAAAGTAAATTGAAATCCCGAAAGCCTCTGTTTTCCTTTACCGATTAGCCCCTAAAACCATAGTGCACGTTCGGTTATACTTAGATACCAAAAAGGGCCTTTGGCCGAATATGCCTAACCACTTCCCACTCTTACCGAAATCCCGAAGTTGTCACTTGCCTTGTTAAGATCCCTTGAAGAATCAAATCCCGAAATGCTCCTTAGTGTCGGCTACACACAAAAGTTACAATATCAAGACCATATACATATTCGGCCAACCTTACCACGGCCTATTCTCAAGCTTTCGGCACATTAAAAGGAAGAGAAAAAAACCCGATTTTTAAAAGAAACACTTACCTCTATTGTTTCCTTGAAGAGACTAAAAGTGAAGAGATTTCGGCTATGGCTCCCAAGTGTTGATGAAGATATTCGGCTAACACCAAATGGGAGATAAATTTTTGAGTAGGATGAGGGTGATAGGTTCGGCCAAATAGAATAAAAGAAGAAAGGGGTTTGAAGAATTTTGGGCAATGTGGACAAGAGAGAATTCGCCAAGAAAATTGGGAAGAAAAGTAGAGCAAAAATTAAATGAATTTCGGCACCCCCCCTTATTACTCAAAACCGATTAAGCAAGCCCCTAAAGAGTCCCTATTTTGGCCGTCTCCCTAATGTGATAATTATCACCCATTTGAAATAAAATAAAACAATGTTTTATCCTTTATCCCATCACTTAGCCACCTCTTCAAATAAATTAAAAAAATAAAAGAAATAAAATAATATTTATTCCATACTTCCAGCCGAATTCAACAACAAAAACAAGTTCTATCCTTATCTAACTAAAAGTCCCACGTGCAGGCCATTAGCTCTTCTCCTTCACGCCAGCATGCAAAAACAAAACACCCATTTGCTGCTCACGCCACTCGAACCTAGGACCAGCTGGAACTGCTTACAATTAACGCCCCAGGCCACTTTGCCAAGGCGTTTATTTGTGATATAAACCCCCTAAAATTTGTTTTAAGGGCTCCTTCCTAAGCTCCCCATTGTCTTAACGCTTAAAAGCAAAAATAAAACATACCTCGCCTCCATCGTGACTCGAACTCGAGTCCTCCCTCCCGCTGCAGGCGGCGTTCACCAGCCCTAAGTGGCGCCCCAAGCCACTTTGCCAGGCCGACTTTCATGTCCCTAACCCCTACCATTTATTTTTAAGGCCTTTCTAGCCCAACACCTCACTCCTAACGTAAAAATAAAAGCCCTAAGCGTAAATTCGGTAGCTCGAACCCCTGCTCTGCCGCGCCATTCTAGCTCCCTAGGTAGCGTCCCAACCACCTTATCACCTGCTTCCTTGTGTCATGTTTCGCACCAATAATTTTTAAATCCTCATTTGTCTAGCTCCCTCCTTTCAAGTGCTAAAAAGAAGTTTTTAACCCCAAGTCAGACCTACCCCGGGGTTATGACTAGACTCTAAAACAAGTCAAATGAGCATAGCATTCCATCTCTTCAAGCATATACAGGAAAAATAATTTAATAAAAATTTACCCCTATTTCAGGATATTACAGATGGTGCATACCCTACCATAGTATACTAAGTGTTTATTTTGGCTTTAGAAATTAGAGTGCGCAGCGAAAGCATAGTGGTGAGACTTAGGTAGTATGATTACTAGTTAGTTGGAAATTTCGAGGACGAAATTTCTTTAATGGGGGTAGAATTGTAACATCCTGAATTTTTGGGCCTATGCATTTAATGAGTGAATATGTGTAATGAGTTAATTTGAGCATTAGGGGTCCAAATTGGGCTCAGGATTGGGCTGAAGCCTTAGTTAAATTTTTGTTTGGGCACTATAGGGTTTAAAAGGTGGTATCTGAGTTTAAAATATCAAAATGGGCTTGTAGCCCAATGGTCGATGGCGCGCCACTTAGGGAGCAAGGATGTGACGCCACACAAGGAGTAAGGGCCCAAATTTAAGTTACATGGAGCCCAACTCTTTTAATTTAAGTTAGCTAAATTTTGGCATTAGGGTTAGGTAGAGTGGACGGCAACAAGGCTAAAAATAGGAGGATTTATGTGAATGGGATAATGTAGATAATATAGTTGATAATATGGAAGAAAAAAAAAGGAGAAAAGATAGGAGCTATCTACAAGGCTAGGAGTTGGCGAAATTCCATCACCTAGAGAAGTGAATAAATCGGTTTCTTTATGGCAAAAGGGTGCCGAATTTTCCTTTTATTTGATTAATTTTTAGTTATCGGGAAGGGCACTTTCGATTTTTCATAGGTAAGTGCCGAAATTTCTATAAATAGGGAGGGTTCTCTTCTTTATTTTTTTGGTATTTAGGGTTTTCACCTTTTCTTTCTCTTTCTTTCTTCTAAAAGCAGAAAACCCCATTATTCTTTCTCTTCTTTCTCCTAAAAGTCGAAAACTCCATTATTCTCTTCTTTCTTCTAAAAGCCGAAAACTCTATTATTCTCTTCTTTCTTCTAAAAGCCGAAAGCCTAAAACTCGATTATTTCTTTCTCTTCTTTCTTCTAAAAGCCGAAAACTCCATTATTCTCTTATCTTCTTTCTTCTAAAAAGCCGAAAGCTGATAACTCCATTATTCTTTTCTCTTCTTTCTTCTAAAAGCCGAATATCTATAGATTTCTTCGAATCATCTTCTCTTCTTGATTTTTCGCAAAAAGCCGGAATCCTCTACGAGTAGTCGAATCTTCTCTAGTAAGATCTCTTAGATCTAAAAGCCGGAAACACTAGTTCCTGAATCTCATATCACTTTTCGGGATTTCAAGGCAGATAGCGGTGGTGTTGGCTACGGATAGCGTCGACTTAGAGGGTCTCGTTCTAGCGGTAATCAGGTGTGTAGATCTCTAACACACTAGTAATCTATACTAAATATATGTTATGGGCTAAAAGCCGGAAAAAGGCTGTATAGTAATCTGTACTAAATATATGTTATGGGCTAAAAGCCGGAAAAAGGTCAGATAGACAATCGGATTACCCAAAAGGGTAGGCAATGGATGCAGTGCGTAATCATAGAAACTTCTCTATGTGTATCGATGTATGTGATAGGATCGTGAACTTTTAGGTAGTATATTGTTTTGATTCTGCATGTATGTATGCATGGGATGGGATTGATATGATGAAGGGGAAGAAGGTCGCATAGCGATCGGTGGCTTTGCCACATAGGTCACATAGTGATCGATTTTTATGATGACAACTTCGTTTGTAGAAATACTACGATGTATTATTAAGGTCGATGGCGATCGGTGGCTTTGCCACATAGGTCACACTGATGATCGGTCTTTAAGACAGCAAAGACAAATTGGTCGATATGGTGTGTAGCGGTTGGAGGGTTGATTGTAGAAATCCCCAAGGTGTGATGGTTGGTGCGGGTTGGTGTGTAGAGGATGGATTTCTAGGTCTGGGATGGGCCATGATGCATATATAGTTACCCTTGTATACGGGCCAATGCCATAATGTGTTTGTGGGCCAAGCCTTTGATGTGTTTTCAGGATTTACACACTGAGTCTTGGTGACTCACCCTATTATTTTTCCCTAACTTTGCAGATGAGCAGTAGATCATGGACATGGGAGCCGAGACGGACTCGAGGGGCCATCAAGTTATTTAATTTCATAGACTATTTCGGTTTTTATTTAAGTTATAATTTTTGGGATTAATTATCTAATAAGGCCCAGGGCTTAGGTTATCGTTTTCTTTATTTTATTTGCTGATGTTTACAGTTTAAAATTTATGTTCAAGGACTTAAGTCTCAAAAAGTAATAAAATGGGTTTTCCAAACATGTTCAACGTAAAAACAAAGGTTTCCAACAAATATCTTATTTTTACAAATGCCTAAGTAAAGAAACTGAAATTTTCTAAAATCAACTTAAGTAAAGTTTTTAACAATAAACCCCGTAGCATACCAGATCTGGTTGTAGCGTTTGGGCCGGGTCTGGGGTGTTACATAATTTTTTTTTACCGTTGGAGACCAAACGATAAAAAAAAAGCCGTTCGGGGTTAAAAAAAGGGCAAAACGCGTCCCTGGGGGATCGTTTTGCCACGTCAGCACAAAGCGCGCCCTCAAGGAAGCGCTTTCTGCTGACATGGCAAAACACTCCCCGTGGACGCGCTTTGTCGACATGGCACCGACATCGCTACCGACGTGGACGCAGCGTTTTGTGGAATTTGACCCTTTCTGGTAAATAATTAAAAAGTCGGTCCATTTTCGTAAATAACATTAAAAAAGGGTATTTTTGGGTAAAATGTCCCTATTTAAAAGTTAAAAAATAATATTTTATTTAAAAAAGTGAAATTTGAATTAATTAGAAAAAAAAATAAAAAAAGATTTGTTATAAAAGATTTATTTGTTAAAAAAATGAATTTATTTAAAAATATATATATTAAAAAGTAAAAATTTAAATTAAAAATTAAAAATATATATTATAACTGGTCACATCATGTCAACGATATGACCAATCATAAACTTAAATATTAATATAAAAAAAGAAGAGATGAATGTTATATAAGGGGGTTTGGTCCCCCTTTCAGGAGAAAGAAAAGAGGAAAAAAAAAGAGTAAGTTACTTAAAATTTTTATTTTGTTTTTTTTTATATTTTATAGTTATTGTAATATAATAATTAATTATATTATATTTTTTTATATTATGTAGATATCAAAATGTCTTTTGGAGCAAATACGGATCATACCTCATCGAGGATCAACGAAACAGTAAAATTAATTATAAATTAAATTAAAAAATCGTTTTAGTTTCTCTTTTTTTCTTGCTAAGCACTACTTTGCTTAACGTGTTTTGATTGCATGAAACTGATCTCTATTTAGTTATTATTATTTCTTTTTAACTATTTTTTTGCGTGAAATTAATCTCTATGTGTTAATTATAATTTTTTAATTTTAGTACACATTCATAAATTTATATATTATTTTTTTAATTTTAGTACACATTCATAAATTTATATACTTAATATATATTTTTAATAGGTAAAGACAAAAAAAGATTTTCTTAATATATTTAAAATTTTTAAAAACTTAAAAAAAATAAATATATTAAAAATGTTAAGTATAACCAATTTTAATATATTTAATATATTTTTAAAAATTAAATATATTAAAAAATGTTAAGTATAACCAATTTTAAAATTTTAATATATTCAATATATTTTTAAAAATATATTTTAAAATGTTAATATATTTAATATATTTTTAATAGGAAAAGAGAAAAAGATTTTTAATATATTTAAAATTTTAAAAAACTTAAAAATTTTAAATATGTTAAAATAAAATGTTGAGTATAAAATATACTTAATATATTAAAATATATTAATATATTATTAGTTATTTAATTTAACTATATTAAATTTTTTAGGTTAATTTTATAAAAAAACCTACTTTTTGTAGATATATAGTTGCCTTTAGTTTTAACACTTAACTATGATTAGGATATAATAATCACATTTGATTTCTACGTGTTATTATTAATATTTTATGACAAATCTTCATTATATTATTAATATATTATTAACATATTAATATTTAATTTAACTTAAATAAAAAATACTTAGAATGGCTACGTTGGTATAGTATAAGTATGATATTTTTGTTTTCTCAACCTTTCAATTTTAGTCTTCAATATATAATTTTATGTTTAAATTATATAGATAATTGATTTATCATATTTTTATAAAAAAATTACCATACAGGATAGGTATCGGGTTTTGAGGTCGCGGTTTCATTTTCCCAAGTACGATCCGGATGAGCGGGTCATGCCATACTTACAGTTGGCGGGATTTGGGGATGTTGCATTGATCCGGAGGTTTGACCTGAAGGCGAACTTAATATCCGCCTTGGTTGAGCGGTGGTGTACGGAGACTCACACCTTCATTATGCCGTGCGGGGAGTGCACTATCACATTGGAAGACGTCGCTATGCAACTTGGGTTATGAGTTGACAGTGCTATGGTCACGAGTCGAAGAAAAGTGTTAGAACCTTCAGTACTATGCCACAGATTGCTTGGACGGTCCCCTAATGATGGGGAACAGAACTTCATATGCTTGACATTGGCATGGTTGAGAGTAAATTTTAAGGAGTTATCGAGCACTGCCACTGAGTACGAGGTGATGTGTGCTGCTCGAGCCTATATTATGCAGCTGATCGGGGGGGGGGGTTCAAGTTTATATCACCCAGACATGGGCGGTTCGAGTTTATATCACCCGGACATAGGCGGTTCAAGTTCATTTCACCCAAAGCAACCACCGATATCATTTGATATGTTTGGTAATAACATGTACTCCACCCCGCCTCAGGCTACGTTCGATCCAGCTGTCGATCCTCCTGATGGGTACAGTACACCCCAACGTCCACCCTGTCAACGAAGACCCGTAAACCGCTATACCCCGAATGACGATAACACTCCCGGTTCTTTCCAATTTTGAGTTATGTAAATTTCAAGTGTTATGTAATATTTGTTGTATTGGTTTAGGGTTCCACAACTTATATATTAGTCTTTTTTTGTATAATTTATAATATCTTTTAAAGTATTTAAAGTTGCAACTGTTAATTTTAAATAAAAGCTTAACACTAAATAATACAAACCTTATTTCTAAAAGATCATAAAATGCAAACAGCAGGTACAACATTTAATTTCTTTCAGACCGTGAAGATTAACCAGTGTAGACGTTTCCATGAGGACATTTGCTCCGATTGTGGCCAACTGTTCTACATATGGTGCAACGCTTTGGATCGACTTGTTCTCTTATATCCATGTCGTTCCGAATCCTCATTGTTGTCGGTCTACCTTTGACTCTCCTACGTAGTGACTGATCTGACAACATCTCAAACGCAAGCGGTTGTACTTCCCATGTCGATACATCCCTTAATACGGGGAACTCGTTACCCCAAATACGCAACGTACGTTTAAGAGTGTACACATCGTCGATATATTGTTTGACATTCAAACTGTAGGTAGCACACGCTGCAACCATATGTGCACACAAATACAGTAGTGTTTGGAACATCCCGCACTCACACATCTTGTTTCAGAGATCAACTTCGTAGGACCGTGGCGGGATCCCCGACCGACGATCGATATACTCTGTCACTCGAAAAGTTTCCAAATTTTGGAAATATAGTTCTGCATTCATCGACCTAGCCCTTTGAGCGTTCTCTTTCATGGCATCCCTAATTTTTTCGACGTACACGTGTCCTGCCTCTAACAGTTTTGCTTGTTTCAACCCCATTTTTGGCATTAAGGTTGCTAGCCTGTAAAATGTGGCTGAAAAAACCGCTGAAATCGGTAAGTGATGCATACGCCTCAAGACGGAGTTAATGGCCTCAACGAGGTTAGTTGTCATTTGACCATACCGGTACCCCTCGTCAAAACATTGAGCCCATTGCCACGGCTCCATGCTACCCAACCACTGTCTGAGAGAAGGATTGGACCCCACCATATCAGTCTCTAACCTCGCCAACTTATGTCTGAAACGGTGTGCTTCCAGCTCGTATCCTACGTATGTGTTCCGATAAAATACGTTACCATCCGAATTAGGAAATGGACTTAAAATAATTACAAATACGAATTTAAATACAATATTTTTACCCATGTTCACAATTTGTTTGCGCCAGTCTTTGTTCTTGTACTCATTGTGGAAGTTGACAGCGATGTGACGAATACAATAGACAGACCTCCACGGAACCTCGGATTTTCGAATCGCAGCAACAAGACCCTTAGATCTGTCGGAGATAATGCAAATGTTGTCTTTCCTGAAAACATGTCTCCGCAAGTTCCAAATGAAATACGCCCACGATTCGGAGTTCTCAAACTCCACGATGGCAAAAGCGATCGGTAGTACATTTCCGTTACCGTCTTGTGCAACTGTAATCAGAATTATCTGCGTGTATTTTCCATAAAGCCATGTTCCATCAACTTGCACTAGCGGTTTGCAGTGGGGGAATGCCCTAACACATGGATCGAAAGTCCAGAACAGTCGATGAAAAACTCTTCTCCCCAGTTCCAATTGTCTATTAGGGCCTCTATAAGGCAACGTTTGCAAGTCCACGACAGTTCCTGGGATGTACTCCACCATCGCTGAAATCCAACCCTGAAGTTCATTGTATAACTCATCCTAGTCGCCGTACAATTATTGCATAGCCATTTGTTTCGCCCACCACGCTTTCCTGTATGACACTCTATACTGAAATCTAGCTTGTATGTCTGCAATCAATGTTGACACATGAATGATTGGGCTATCTTTCACTAGTGGCATGATGCAGTTGCAAATACTTTTAGCATCCAATTTTCGGTGGTCTTGAGACATACGTGCGACAGTACATGTATGACGCCCTTCTAATTTTCATATTTGCCACTGTTGAGTCCTCTGTATAAATGCAGCTCGAACTCGCCAACCACACCCATCGCTGGCTCTCCAACATTCCCAACATATAATGTCGATGTAGATTTGACAACCTTGTAATAAATCGACAACTTCATGTTGTATTGTTTGATGGCAAACACACAGTCCGCCTTGTTCTCAAACTATTGCCCAACGAACAACTCCTCGAACTGTAAATTTACCGCCAATCTATGAGCAGGTACTATATCGGCGTACTCAGAAAACTCGGATGCATGCGCTGCATCTAGATTTACGTTCAACATGTCGCCCCCAGGTTCATTTCGTAAAATAATGCCACGACTCGGGTTACTGAATGAAGGGCCGTGAACATCTTCAACCTCCTCCGGGCCTTCATCATCGATATCGTCCTGAACCTCATCAACATTGAGGTTACTAAAATCTTCAACGTCTTGATCAGAATCTTCACCATTATTGGTTAATTCTCTGACATTTGCCTCTGCGCTTATTATCACCTCCGGATGTATTTGTAGACGGGGACCGGGGGTAGGGTTGTTATACGAACTCCCACCATAATTAGGATTTTTGGGTATCTGCGATGTCCTTTCACATTCTAATTGATCTGTCCATCCAACATTAAGATCAAAGTCAAATTCGCGATGTTGACTTATTGGACTAACATTCTCAACAGGCTCTAAGTCTGCTAACTCGGCAAATAATTCAACTGGTTGGGGGTTCTCACTCCCAGTCGACCACCATATTTCCATCATAGTGCCCAAGTCATCATCATCTAACAGCTGCATCTCACAAAATTTGAATGGATTTGTAGAGACTGGAAACTTGTAAAATAATTTGGATATCGCCCTTCCACAACGGATAGCTATTTTCGCACTGATCTTCCTTTTCATTTCTGCTAGCTTCACATTTTTTTTTGAATCGTAAACCTACTCTTTGCAGACCTTGAAATACACAACCAACATAACATTCTATAATTTCAACACAAAAAAGAACATACACCAAAAACACCTCATTATTCATCTTGAATAGATTTTTTGAACTATTCTAGTGAACACAACAATTTCACCATTCTATATATGGTAGAGAACCAAGAGGTGGAGCCATAAAGAATGGCTCCACCAAAATAAAATATTAAATATTAAATTTTTATATTAAAAGAATATAAAAAAGTACACTATAAAGTGATGGAGCCATTCTAAATGGCTCCACCAAATAAAATATTAATTTTTAAAATTTTAAATTTAATTTTAAAAAATGTTTGAATATCTTTAAAATTAATTTTAAAATTATTAATTTATAAAAATTATATTTAAAATTTAAAAAATATTTAAAAAATATATTTAAAATATTATAAAACAAATAATAAGTTTGAAATGTCATATCTTTAAAAATAATATATTTTAAATAATTTAAAAATCATAATTTAAAATATTATAAAACAAATTAAAAAAATATTTAAAATTTAAAATATACATTTAAAATATACATTTAAAATATTATAAAACTAATAATAAATTTGAAAGGTCATATCTTTAAAATATTTAAATGTTTTATATTATTAAAAATATATTTAATATTTAAAAAATAATATTTAAAATTTTAAAAAAATAATTTCAAAAATATTTATTTAAAATTTTAAAAAATATATATATTATAAAACATTTCAAATTTTTAAAATTAATAATAAAAAAATAAATAAGAATAAAGACAAAACTTAAAAAAAGTAAAAAGAAAAAGAAAGAAGGACAAAAGTTTAAAAAAAAAAGTAAAAGGGTGTCAGGCGAAATATAGTGGCGCCAAATGAAATGGTTCCACCAGAAAAAGGAATTTTTTGTTAAAGTCCCCCACATTTTTAGAAATTGCAGTATTTCCCTAATATTTATATAGGTGGCGCCATTTTACATGGCTCCATCAAAAAATTTTTTTTTTCCTGATTGTTGACGTGGCATGTTGGTGGAGCCCACCAACTTTTACCCTAGATTTTAGGTTATTTTTGTGTTTAATTAAAAAAATGAGTCATTTTGATAATTAATTAAATTTTTTGAGTTATTTTTATAAAAAGCCGGTAAAAATGAGGAAGTACATGACTCGTTCACATGATTTGGTTTTCTATATATTCTAAACTAAATAAGGAATCTTAATTTGTGGCCTCTCCGCCCTGTCCTATCAAGTGGTTAGATGGGAATGATTTTGTTGTGGTACATAAGATTTTGTGGGCAAATCCCTATTTATAGTTTTCTTAATATGAATACATTAAAGTATCTAATAAGGTAGATTTACATATTAAATATAGAATAACTATTTTGTTTTCTCGAACTAGTGGAGAAATTAGGGAGCTGACAGGGCTCGACACCTCCTAAAATAAATTTTTTTATATGATCCTTTTAAAATTTTAAATTAGTAAAGGTAAAATTATACTTTAGCCCCCTTAAAATTATAAAAATTTATTTAATCCTTTAAAAATTGTAAAGATATAGTCTATCAAAATAGTGGAATTACATACTTTTTTTTATCGTAAAAATTAGAATTTAATTTTGACCCAAAAAGTTTTTTCTAATTTCGTCCTAGTTCGAACGTACTATTGATAAAGAGCTAAAAAATATACTAAAAAGTGGGATGAGGTAGTTGAGTTGAAAGTAATAAAGACAAATCACTTATCACTTATTAACAAAGAAGTAGAAGTCGTCTTCTTTTCAAAGCATTTAGACCAAAACAAAAATTTATGGAGTTAAGTGAACAAAATAAAAATACACTAATAATTAAGTGACTATTATTAAAGTCTACCCTAAAATTTAATATAAATCAATTATAAGTGACATTCGACTTTACTTGTTATATCAGAGAAGTAAAGAAAATTAAAAGTATAGAGATTAAATTTTAAAAATGAAAAGAGTAGAAAAACCAAAAATGTAATTAGACAAAAGAAATATATTGATAAAACAAATAAAGAGTTAGATTTTCTACAACTTCTGAATTAAATTGTTAAAATATTTTAAAATTTAAATATATTTAAGTGATTGAGGAATTAAGGGAGGTTGGACCTAAAATATATTCTAGCATAAATTGACTTTAAATTTATTAAAATTATGATGAATTTCATTTAAAAGATTTTCAATGTCAATATTAATGTATTATTAGCACGTGCTTTCAAGTAATTATTGAATGGCTTTAACATTGTTGATCAACAATTTTATTTCTATAAAAGATCAATTTTATTTTTTTTGGATAGAAAAAGTACAGCATAAAGTGAAAACGCATTGATCATCAGTCTTAAGTTACCATAATTTTACTTTGGTGCATTCATGCATGCATCTTTTTTACCACGTTAGTGAAAATGGTTAAAACCATGCAAAACAAACTGTCCAAAAATTTGGGAAGATGTTAGATTTTATGTAATAAAAAAAAGGAAGAGAGTAATAATTAATACATGGGAACTTTGTATTATAGACTTCCATCACTTGTATTTACAGTACAACGGTTCAGCAGAGAGAAATTTTGTTTATGTCATTCTTCTCCGATAGTGTACTGATCTTTTCTTTATTGTGATAGGCTTAGGTTAACTTACGCCTAGGGCGAATTTTAACCTTCAAAGGATTTGCCATTTCACAAGATAGTTTTAGAACCTCTGATAAGTCAACGGAATTCTGATCGGACGGTAGCCATTCAAACTCATGCAAAAGGGTCGCCACCCAAAAGCTGACGGTGGTCAACCCCAAGTTCTTTCCGGGGCATGTTCGCCTACCCGACCCGAATGGA
This sequence comes from Gossypium sturtianum, assembly GCA_025698515.1. Classification (NCBI taxonomy): domain Eukaryota; kingdom Viridiplantae; phylum Streptophyta; class Magnoliopsida; order Malvales; family Malvaceae; genus Gossypium; species Gossypium sturtianum. Next base: position 37,145,846 of record CM046954.1, read on the forward strand.
GCCAACCTAAGATCCGAACCCAGTACGGAAAACTCCACCTCACCCGTTTTAGCCACGAATCTATCGGGCACAAACTCAGTCGGGTCTGCCCACTCTTGTGGGTCCCTTGCTATAGCCCACATGTTCACCATTGCCATGGTCCCTTTTGGCACATGATACCCATCAACGGTTGTATCAGTAATAGCTAAGCGAGCCCATGATAGTAACGGACCAGGTGGATGTAACCTTAGAACCTCCTTGATCACAGCCATTAGATAAATCAAGTTCATCACATCAGACTCATCAACGGCTCTTGATTTACCAACAACCTTATCAAGCTCATCATGAACCCTTGATTGTACATCAGGGTGAACCACAATCCTAGCCAATATCCACTCAATCAACACTGCCACTGTATCAGTTCCCCTGAATATCATTTCCTACAAAAAAAATAAAAAATAAAATTGAATAATTATTAGAAGGGACTAAAATTGAAATGATCCCATTAACTTGCACTATTCGATAGCTTACCCACAGAACGGCGATCATGTCGGAATCGGATAATTTATCGGCACCTTGAAGAGACAGCAACACGTCGACCAAGTCACGAGCTTCCTCGTTAGTTCGAGCTCGGTGTTGGGCTATGATTCCACCGACAAAGCCATTAACTTTAGGTACAAGGTTCGAGCATCGAACCCTGATATTTTGAGGATCAAATTGTGCTAACCATGGCAAATGATCAGACCAATTCAATGTCCCCAACAAATCATACCCTTCATCAACCAAACCTCTAAGTTCATCAACTTCATTGTTATCACAATCCAACTTATATTTCCGACCAAATATCGACACCATCATGTTATTCAACGAAGCACGTTTCACCACTTCCCGTACGATGAAGCTTCGTTTATGGCCGTGACGACCGAATAAGTTCACCATTTCATCAGCAATGAACCGTCTCTGTTCTTCGGAATTCTTTATTTGTTTAGGACAAAACAGGTGAGTAGCCGCAATCCTCCTCAGTGTTCGCCAATAGACACCATAAGGAGCAAACCCAATTGCTCTGTTAAACATCAAACTATAAGCCGATTCTTTCACCGGCCGATCAGCAAACACAGAGCTATTAAGAATCTCTTTAGCCACCTCCGGGTTACACGTAACGATAACACGGGTATCACCGAGGCTAAAAGCCATAAGTCTCTTGGCTTTACATGTTTCGGCTATGGTAGCAATCCGATGATGAGCTAAAGAGCTAGCCATCATGTTCATGCTACCGATTAAAGGCAACCCTCTTGGTCCTGGTATTGGCTTATTAATGGTAGTGATAGCACACTTTTTGAACCTATATTTGCCCCAAGCTGAACCACCAGGGTGAACCCAATACACTATGGTCATAACCAGCCAAGCTAAAGCTATGATCAAAATTGGCCATGCAGTGTTCTGTTGAGAAAAAGCTTTGCATTTAGATGCGAGGGCAAAGAGCCAAACACTCTCTATGTCACTTCCCATGGTGGTGTTGGGTGGCTTAGCTTATGAAAGTACTGCAATTATTCAAACAAAGTGGAAGAGACTAGAAGAGCGCACTGAAAAAGAACCGGGGGTTTTTTATTTTGAGGCGTAAAATGAATGTGTGTGTATGCTATTTATATAGGCGCCGTAGTGACTAGAAAGTAGGGTTAATTCAATATAAGTACCCAAAGTATCGGTATTGTAATAATTAGGTCTTTTTCGCCTACATAGCTTTTAGTTTATGAGTTAAATGATAATTTGGATATCATATAAAGTGGTAAAAGTACCATGAAGGCTCTATACTAGTATTTAGATTGTATTTTGTCCTATTTTACTTATATAAAACATATTTTAAACATGTGATTCAAATGATATATGTGTATATTTACCGTATAAATAACTGGGATTTAATTAAAAAAATAATACCATATACGTTAAGATGCCTATTTCTTTTTATTTTTATAACATATTAGGTCCAAATCGGTCATGTTGTAATCGCACGTATTTATAATTTGACCTACGTATTTAAATATACTTCTTTTCAAATTTATACTTTTGAAAAATCAATTAGAATGTTTAAGTTTAGAGATTAATTTAAAATTTAGGTCATAATTTAAAGATATGTGATGCAATAAACCCTTCAAAATATCTATTTAAATAATGATTTAGAAAAATGATTTTTACAACTATGACATGAAAAACTTGAATATAATTTAATTCAAATAAGTTTGATTTTATAATGATTAATTTTTAAATTAAACTCGAATAATTTATGAGTATGATGTAAGCATGGGTGACGTTTGATTGTGGGGGGACACACAATGTAGGTCTAAGTCAGTCCTTGGAAGTTGGATTTAACTTAACTCTTTGTTTATGCACATATTAGCCCTCCTTGAAAGTCAGTCGTTGAAAGCTTAATTAAATCTTAATTTCGAGTGTGAACGGACACTATTTTCTAATCATGATGATGACACATCAATATAATTAGCAAAAATTAATTAGGGAAGAGCGTGAAGTTTAGCGCGTCGTCAACACAATTTCCTGGTACAAATTAATAACAGAAGCTGGTCATAATATTAAAAGAAATTATTTTAATATTTAAAAAAAAAAATTAACTTGTTCAATATCGAGAAGTATTTTAATATTAAAATTTTCAAAAAAGCTTTTTCTTTTCATTTAATTTAATTTTGGGAGGATGGGTACTTGGGAAGTAGGTAAATTTTTTAGTTTACATTATATGTATTAATAAACAGGGGTGAAGCCAGGATAATTTTTTAAGAGTTGATGAAATTTTAATTTTTTATAGTTTATATCTTTCTAATTTGTAAAGGATTAAATCGAATTTTTATAATTTTAAGGGGGCCAAAGTGTAATTTTACCTTTACTAATTTAAAATTTTAAAAAATTTTCAAGAATTTAAATAATAATTTTACCTTTTAGAGTGGCCGGGCCATGCCCGCTCCTAGCTTCACCCCTGTTAATAAAGTGTATATACATTAGGAAATTCTTGAAATAATTATTATTTTATTCAAAATTTAAAGGAAAAAAAAATAAAGAATGACACGAGGTGCACGCGTGGACGTATGTTGTCGGGTGGGTAGCACATGAAACCCATGCAACCTGGCCGTATAAAAACGACACAGTATATAACTTGAATACGCCATATTTTCAATCCCTACGTATATACAGACCCTACATACCTACTGACGCGTGTCCGTTTTCATGCAATGTTTTAGTACACCGATGGCTGTTTTGAAAACCTGAGCCATCACACGTGCCCTTGACCTGGAGTTTGAAAAGAATAAAATGAAAAGCGATACTCGTTTCGTTTTCCCGTTTATGCCCATGCTTTTTTGCAATTATGACCTCTAAAATGCATGGGTATAATTGTCAAGTAAATTTTAGACCGTCTCACTTGGAAATATATGATGTGGCCTCGGGATAGCGTTAAAGCAAAGCTAAATTAAACAAGGACAATCCCTGACCGTTGACCTTGTTCGACCGGAAGCAGCCTGGTAATCCAAATTTTGTTTCGTAGTTATAAATAGAGATTCGAGTTAAATTTTAAGTAAAAAATGAAGTTTTTTTTTTGTATTATATTTAATTTTGGGTTTTAACTTTGGAAAGTGTTATCGTATTAGAGCTCAATTTTCTCTTTACTAAGTTAATTTTTATCTTTTGCAATTGATTTAATTTTTTTAGTTCATCAATTCACGATTTCCTTGAAAAATGTTGGACTCAAAAAATTTAAGTTCTAATACGAGAATAATTACAAATTTTAGAGATTAACTTAAACAAAAAAAAAAGTTCATGTCCCATTGTAGGAATAATTGCTTAGTTTAATGACTAATCTAGAAAAAAAATAGTTCAGACCCCAAAATAAAAACTATTGTCAAGTTCAAGCTCCAAAAAATGAATTAACTCATTTTTTAATCATAATGCTCAAACTCGAAGTTATAAAGAATATTTGAACTTTTTATCACTCAACCCAATGAAACGACAAAGATCAAGATCGAGACAAAAAAACCAACAAGTGAAGGTCAAACATTGGACAATTTTAATTTGGTCTAGATCTAGTTCAAATCAAAGTCTCTATACTCTTTAAAATTTTCATGGTTGAAATTATAATTACATCAACAGTTCAAATCAAAATCAACCGTTCAAGCACTGAACTGAATAACTAACTCAACTAACTAAGCACAAACTGATCAGAATAAATATAGAATAGAATGTACACATTTACTTAAGATGTGATTCAAACTGAGGATCTCAAAGTTCTCAATACCTCAACTTGCTATTCAGTTAAAACATCATTGCATATTCTTCGAACTTTTAAAATTTAATCCCATTCTACAATTATTATAATTTAAGTGTTTCTTATTTTCTTAGAAAATCAAAATCAAAATAATCTTTATTTCCTGATATTAAATGTAACCTTAGTTTAAAATTTCGTATTACATTATTTTTAAATCAAATTTTTTTTTACTAATAACATGTGACATTTAAAAAATTTATAACCAAACATATAAAAAATTAAATTAAAAAATAAAAAAAAATATAAACTTCGAAAGTTGAATGAGTAAACAAACCATTAGCTGAATTAAACGTATTTTCTATTATATTGCGTGCAACTGTTAGTTAAATGTTTTGAGAGAAGTTGATTTGGATTGTTTTGGGTTAAAAAATTGGGTTAAGTTTTTATAGTTTTGTATTTTTTAATTTTAAAAATTTTCTTTTTGTATTTTTTTTAAATTTAACTGTTAGTATTATTAAAATTATTTTGTTAAATTTAAATTCATTACAACATTGTTTTTTTAGTTAGATGACTTCCAAGTGAGTATTTTTTTTATTTTAAAATTCTACGTTAATAAAATTAACAAAAAATAAAGTTAATACTATTAACATCTGAACTTAAATTTTGAAATCTAAAAAGTAAAAAAATTAAATTCTTAAAAATAAAAATATAATAATTAAAGAGTGTAAGGACTAATAAATTTTTTATAAAACATAGATTTGTTGAGAAAATCTAAAATTTTAATTTATTGATTATTTTTTATTATTTGTTGTCAATTCAACACATTGGAAATTTGAATGTTATTGTTATATGACTAATTTTGAATTTAAAATAAATTTGTCAAGGAAACGTGGGTTAGTAGTGACTTGGATGATGTTGGGTCAAACTGGACCTAGTCTCTATATCTACTTGTCATTGTTTATATCTATATGAGAAAATAGTTTATTTTTGTGAGTTGATTTCCAGCTAAATCATTATTTTCAAACTCATACAAGAGATGATCTAATTCTTATAGTAATCTCATATTAAAATATAAATTACTCTCTACTATGTTTCTCCCCAAAATCTACTACCTATCAATTCTACTAGAAAATGATTAAAAATTATTATAAGGGTATTTTTATAAATATATTTTTTTACATAATTTTTTTTTATCCACATCGTAGATATGCAATACTCTAGTTATTACATATTACCATATGACAGATAACAAGATAAAAATCGAATTAAAAATTGGAGTGAAAGACAGAATAGGACTTAAATGTATGAAAAGTAGGGGGTTTAAAATTCAAATCCTCAAATCGCGTAATAAAAAATAATTATTATTTGCTTAAACTGGATAAATATTAATGGGTGGATTGAATTTCAATTTAGTTGGCATCGTTAATATTTTAGAGGATATGGGTTCAAATTCTTTTAAATACATAATATTCTGGACTGAGAGGGATTATGAGTAATTTAAAAATAATTATTTATAAATTGGCTCCTAAATTAATTTTAATTTTCAGATTGATCCTTAGATAGATTTTTGTCAGAACCGGTTCCCATTTTATCCAAAAGATGTATGTGACTGACAAGAATATGCCATACGTCAATTTTTTGCTTGATACTGGTTACTGGAGTAAATCGGGATTAAATTGATCGTTTGGGACTACTCTTGTCAAAAAGAAAATTAATGATGAATTTGAAAATTGAGGAATTTAGGGGGCCAATTGACTAATAAAACCTTGATGAATTGTATAAAAAAATACAAGTTCCCGGTAACGAATTGATCCTAAGCTTGTTGTTTTTTTATTATTCACAACATTCGAATAATTATAATCATAATCAATTATTATAATGTATAATTAAATTAAAAATAGAAATATATCCATATTTAAGAGTAAAACGAATTTGGATATGACCCACGTAGTGTAAGACTTAAAACCCATGCCTGATTTGCACAAGATAAAACATGCTCGGATCTCAATTTTTGATTTATTCTCTAACTATGAATTATAATCAAATCATGGTAATATCTCGATGGGATAACACATGTTGGATTAAAATTGTTTTTGAAGGCAGAACTACGTGTCAGTTTGCATCAATTTTTTTTATGAATAACATGTTAATTTGCATGACATTTTGTGTTTAATTCGGTATATTTCTGAATTGATCCTTGCTAAATTAGTACTTTTATGTTTTAATCTTGTCAGGGATGTAATTAGGATGCTAAGAGACAAAAACGAGCAGAAAAAGACCAAATTGAAACACAATCAATAAAATGAGGCCGAATAAAAATGTGGAGAAAACCAAGGACTCATCAGATTTTTTTTGACTTTGTAAAAGCCAAAAATAGAAAAAAAAATCTTATTTTATTTATTTATTTATTATTTGATTTTATGTTAAAGTGGTTAAGGCTAAAATTAGTAAATTCCATGTATATAAATAGTGCATTAATGCACTTAGGAAAGACACTTAATTCTACATTCTGACTTCAATTTGGAATTGAATAGAATTATTTTCTTTTTCTTTCAATTTCGCGTGAGCATACGGCTACTTTCATTTACATTTCCTTGTTTTTACAAAATTGGTCTAATTGCTTTCCAAGTACCTTTCTTTCTCATTCTTCACCATCATCATCAAATCACCTTTCAAAGTCTACAAAGCATGAATAATTTCATGCTTCACTAAATTCCATCTTGGCTTTAGGCCGGTGTTCTTTCCGGTCAGGAATCGTGAAATATGTATTCTTGCTAAAAATCCTTTCAATCGGTATTCACATTTTTTCCTAAGTATCGGGATTAACAACTCATCCCTTAAAGCTGACTCGATTTCAAGTCAAAAAGTGCACGTTGGGTTGGAGCCGTGTTTGCTGACAGTTAGAGAGACAAGTCGGCTGTGCTATATTCGGTTCTCTGAGAACAAATCAAGGAAGAAGTGATCGGGTTTAAACGACCCACGTGGTTGAGGCCGTTAATTCGAGTTGGGTTCTTCAGAGCGCAAGGCTGCCGGAATCTTGAATCAGGAACACGTGTATCTCGGTTAGATAACCGGTAAGGGTTGGTTTGCAGGTAGTACCGGAACCAGCTAAGAGAGGAAGAATTGGTGGTTAGGACGTTCTTAACTGCTATAACCAGTTTATTGTTTGGAGGAGAAGATTAATTTTTGAGGATCGATTCTTAATCCGAAATCTACCGAGTCTAGGGCTAAGGCTTAATTATCTCTGTTTAAAAAAATCTAAATTTATTTCCCGATTTAAATTTATTTCTAATATTAATTAATTTTTTATTTACGCTGATTCGACTATTTAGTTTCTAAACATTTTCAAAACTCCCTGATTTATTTGTTTATTTTTTTGCAGGTCCGTTTGGAGTCGTGGGCACGACTTTTGCCATAACTTTCGACACGAGAAACATTATGTTCACAAGTTAAACGCAGAAGTTGAATATAACATCCAATCCCTGTGGACTCGACCCTACTACCACTCTTTACTACTATTTAGAGTTATTTTTGTAAGAATTATTTTTGGTGGTTTTGACGCCCATCAAATTTTGGCGTTATTGCCAGGGATTAGAGATATTTTTTCTATTTTTTGTTTGTTTATCTTATGACCAGATCAGAACCGAGAACTCTAGAGTTTGAACCAGAAATTGAGAAATTGGCCCGACAACTGCGGAAAGAAGCCGTTCAACACGGTAAATGGCCAAATCCCGGATTCGAAACCATATCATACACCGAGGAAATTTTCCAGTTTGACGAACCAGACGTGATGGCCGAACAAACTATACGCCAGCTCGCAGCGGCACCGAATGAGCAATAACCCTTATGTATAACCTATCCGGTAGGAGGAACGCCGTTCGAGTTAAAGTCGGGTTTGATTCATTTACTACCCACTTTCCGTGGATTATAGAACGAAAATCTACACACCCACCTTAAAGAGTTCCATATGGTGTGCACAAGCATGAAGCCTTAGGGAGTAACCGAAGACCAAATCAAACTTCGTGCTTTTCCTTTCTCATTAGCCGACTCTGCTAGAGAGTGACTATTTTATTTACCCCTGGACCTGTCAACACATGGTCTGACATGTCTCGTTTGTTTTTTGACAGGTTTTTCCCTGCAGCTCGAGCAGCCGAACTAAGGAGAGACATCGTGGGAATCCGTCAGAAAGAGACTGAATCGCTCTACGATTATTGGGAGCGATACAAAAAGTTGTGTGCAAGTTGCCCACAACATGGACTGACTGAACAGTCACTCTTGCAGTATTTCTATGAGGGGTTGCTCCCGATGGAAATTAAAATGATAGATGCTGCAAGTGGAGGGGCACTAGTTAATATGACTCCTTAGAGAGCACGAGAGTTGATTTCAACAATGGCTGCTAATTCTCAACAATTCCGACCGGCCACAGAACCTACGAGACGGGTTCATGGGTTAAGTTCTCTATCTCTAGAAGATAAAATTGATAAGCTAACTAACCTTGTTCAAACTTTGCTTACAGATAAAACGGGGCCAGCACGGTTGTGCGGAATTTGAGCTAAGCCAGACCATCCAACAGACTCATGTTCGATTTTACATGAGGATTCGACAGAACAAGCAAATGTTGTCGAGAACTTTCTAAGACTGCCCCAAAGGCGATATGACCCCTACTCGAACTCATATAATGTGGGGTGGAAGGATTACCCAAATCTAAGTTATGGGTCGAATCATCAGTTCAATCAATCTTACCAACAAAGACCGCCTCTGAATCAACAATTACCACCCCCAAAGTCATCTTTGGAAGCCATAGTGGAAAGGCTAGCCAATAGTTCTGAAAAGTTTCAGCAAAAAACTGAAATACATTTGCAGGAGTTAGATAAGCAAGTGAGCAAGCTTGCGTCATGGTTAGTCGTTTGGAGTCCCAAGGTAAGCTGTCGTCCCAAACTGAGCCTAATCCTTGACACAATGTAAGTGCTATGACGTCGATGAGTAGGAAGGTTTTAGAGCCCGTACTTGGCACGAGTCATGCCCACGACATTTGTAACAACCCAGTTTAGACCCTAGTCAGGACAGTAGTTTTGAGACCACAAATTCGAGATTAGAATAATATTTTAATATTATTTTCTGAGTTTACAGTATGTGATTTAGCCTGTGTGAGATTTCTGTGTGAAGATTTTATCGATTGTGTGTTCAATTTGAGAAAAAGGATTTAATCTCATAAAATGCAAAAGCTGTGTGCTATTTGTAAAAGTGCTTAATTGTGGATGTCTTTATATTTTGGAGGTCTTATGGTGTAAATAGCCCAAAAATAATGATAGTGGGTGGCATCATGATTAATATATATATAGTTTATATATATTAATTATAAATGTTAAAATAATAGTATAATATAATGTTATTATATAAATATCAAAAGCCATGTTTTTATCATCTTTGTTTGCACCGAAACAAAAAGAAAAGAGAAAGAAATAAGAAAGCTAGGTATTTGGCCATTGTTCAACCAAATTGAGGCATGTTTTGATTTCGGTTTTTGATAATTTTTACGTTTTTGTGATCGTTGCTTTGTGCTCTTTAAAACCCATGCTTCAATTTTGTGAATTGGTGAAGATTTTGAGATGTGCTATTAATGAACATGTGAGCTTTGTGTTGATAGTTGGTAAAATATGAAAGCTTAGTGTTGGATTAACATATTTTGTATTGGGGTTTTTGGTGAAATTGAGTAAATTGAGCTAAATTGAGAAAAGTGTAATTTGAGGGACTAAATTGTAAAATAAATGAAATGTTTGGACTTGTATGAGATACAAGAACATTCGGCTAAGCATGAGTATATGATGATTTTGTGTATTTTGTGATTTTGTGAATTAAGGACTAAAGTGTCGAAATGTGATAAAATAAGGGCTATTTTGTAAAAATGCCTTAAATATGTGCGTTTGGAATAAAATGAATGATTTGGTGATTGAATGGATTAAATCTGAATGTGTATAGACCAAGAGAGGAGAGGTTCGGATCGAGATTGAGGCAAAGACAAAGTGCTCGATTAATCGACCGTTTCGGTATTTTGACGTCCGAGGTAAGTCCGGACATAATGCGTGTAATTAACTATGCTTAATGTTATGAAATGAATGGTATGATATATCAAATTGTAAATGCTATGTGAGAGCTCGAGTTATGTGGCACTAAATATGCGTATTCGGAAATGTGACCGAGATGATTAGCACTGTGTGTGCGATATTGATATAAGTTCGGATGTAATACTAGCTATAAATTATATCCTTGTGATGTGAATTGAATGAATATATATATAATTATGAGATTAGAAAATGCTATATGCGGGATTGAATTAGAGGGCACTAAGTGTGCAAAATTAGAAACGAAATAGAGATGATTAGCACTGTGTGTGCGAAAAGATAGAAGCTTCGGCTTATCGAATTAGCACTGTGTGTGCGATACCGAAATGAGTTCGATTTATGTTGAGGCACTAAGTGTGCGAGGATAATTATGTTTCGACTATGAAGATTTGCACTAAGTGTGCGAACAAATCAAAAGAATAGTAAAGGTTGATCAAAACGTAAAGTCGAGCAATTGAGTAGCTTGGATGGTGAGTAACTATGTGTTGGCTAAAGTATGTATGATAACTATGTGTTGACTAAGGTATGTATGATAACTATGTGTTGGCTAAGGTATGTATGATAACTATGTGTTGGTTAAGGAATATATGATATCTATGTGTTGGTAAATATGAAAGTAGATGGATGGAATGCTATGTGAGCATTGAGTATAGTTGAGTTGGTGTATCATTGGTAAATTAATCTAAGTGATGGCTTATTTTTGTATATTGACTTGAATGGTTGAATTACATGTATTATATTACGGACTTACTAAGCTATGAAAGCTTACTGTGTGATTGTTTCTCTGTTTTACAGTGTCAGTAGAGCTAGCTCGGATCCGGGGATTGTCAGCATTCTCTATCACACTATCGGTAATCTATTTTGGTACTTTTGGGAAAGATGTACATAGTTGAAATATGGTATGTATAGGCTAGTTTTGTAAGACATGTTTGAGATGTGTAAATAGCCATGTGATGTGACTAGATAAATGTTGGTAAAATGCATGTGTGGCTTTGATATATGGTGCATATTTTGGTATAGCTTGTGAGTAAAGAAAATGTCTTATGAACGGTAATCTTAGTGATGGTATGATGCTAGTATGATTTAGTGAGTTTGGGAATGAATCATGTTTGATATTGAATGTGTTCAAGTTGTGTAATTTAGTTCCTAAGTTGACATGTTAGAAATGAGATGATATAAGATGATATGTTGATCATTTGACATGAAAATTGGTTGCCAATTTGTGTGTGGAAGTATGCTTAAATGTGCTTGTAGGTTTGACCCTTGTGTGGGTGGCAAATTGGCCTTGCAAATGGCCTGTTTTGCCTACACGGTTAAGGCACACGGGCGTGCCTAGTGACCGTGGGGCTAAGTCAGTAGCTAGCCTAATAGCACACGGCCAAGACACACGGGCGTGTCTAGTAGCCGTGTGAGAAAGTCAGTATATGGCATAAGAGTACACGGCCTTAGAACACGGGGTGCTGGGTGGCCGTGGGTGTAAAGTCAGATTCGACCACGGCCAAGGCACACGGGCGTGCTTGGTGGCCGTGGATGTGAGGTCGATTTCGACCACGGGGAGGACACACGGGGTGTCCAAAGAAGTGTGGGAGGCACACGGCTTGCCTACCCGGGCGTATAACCCCTGAAACTTAGAAAAGTTTTAAATTTCTGTGAAATTTCGTATATGTTCCGGTTTAGTCCCGACCCGATTTATAAGCATGTTTTAGGTCTCGTTGACCGTATTAAGGGACATTATGTTTGAGATTGATGGATGAATGTATGAACTTTTGAAAATGTTTTCGATCTGTCCGGTAACGCCTTTAACCTTAATCCGGCGACGGATTTGGGTTAGGGGTGTTACAACATTGGTTGAGATAAGAAGAAACTTGACACAAAGGCTCCAGTAGAGTCAACACCACAAAAATCATTTGCAGTACCTGCGTTTCCTAGAAGGCTAGTCCAATGCAAGAAGGAGTGAGAAGGGAAGGAGATCCTCGACACCTTTCAAAAGGTAGAAATCAACATACCTCTTCTTGATGCGATTAAACAAATTCCACGGTATGCAAAATTCTTAAAAGAATTATGCACAAGTAAGAGGAAGCTCTTAGGCAATGAAAAGGTGAGTTTCGGAGAAAATGTCTCTGCCGTTTTACAAAGGAAAATACCATCTAAATGTAAGGACCAATGTATGTTTTCCATATCTTGCAAAATAGGTAGTGTCGGTATTAAAAAAGCCATGTGTGACTTAGGCGCATCAATTAATGTTATGCCTTTTTCAATTTATAAACTACTTAATGCGGGTCCTTTAAAGGAAACATGTGTAATTATTCAGCTTGCAGATAGATTTGTAGTGCATCCGGAAGGAGTGCTGGAGGACGTTCTTGTTAAGGTAAACGAACTGATATTTCCTGCAGACTTCTACATCATCAACATTGAGGATGACAACTCGGCCAATTCGTCTGAGATACTTATTGGGAGACTATTTTTGAGTACCACGCGAACGAAAATTGATGTTTGGAGTGGAACACTCACTATAGAATTTAACGGAGAAGTGGTTAAGTTTAATGTTTATAAGGATATGAGACATCCCAATGATAAGTTACAAAGCGTGCCTTGCAGGAATGTTGATCTCGATATTAAGCAAGAGGAATTATTGATGATCAAAAAACCAATATGTGAAGCTATCATGAAAGCCTCGAAATTGGAGCTGAAACCGTTTCCAAAACGTACAAGGATTCCGACAGAGAAAAATGCAAACTTGAACGGAGAAGCTCAAAGACGCCTCAATCCACTAGTGATAGGGGAATCCAGAAAGGGCTTCAAGGATAGTGGGCAAAGGTCGAAACTTTTCTGCAAGAACATCCAAGTGCACGAGATGGAAAAATTAATTCTCAATTAGCCAAACGGATAACATTTAAGGTCGCCGAGCTAACGACGTTAAACAAAAGCATTTTTTGGGAGGCAACCCAAATTTATTTTTAATTTATTGAATTTTTTTAAATTTCAGTTTAATTTAGATTAAAAATAAAATGAATAATAACCAGATTATTATTTAATCAGGTTAATGTGATATTTTCAGGTACGTAATGGAGGTTGTCAATTTTTTCAAAATCAGATACTGATGGTGGCGTGGGCACGTCGTGCTAAATGCTGACAATTATTTCCCAACGCCGACAACATTTTTAGAAACACATGGGAAGTATTCTTAACCTTTCTCTTTGCTTGTTGTTTGAGTTACTGAACTTTATTGCATATAAAACATGCTTGAGGACAAGTATAGATTAAGTAGGGGTGATGAAAATGGTAAGTATGCATGGATGATTGATTGATTTTTGCTGCATTTTTTTTTTTTGCATATGTTCAATCTTATGCTAGATTTATTCGATAGTTTATTTGACATTGAGCCTCTAATCTCATTACTTAGTCAATTTGGACAATTGGACAATTTTTGAATTAAAATGTTCAGGTATCTAGATTAATCAATGTGTATTTTAAAGTTGATATATGTAACTTGATTTTTCATATAAATTGATTGTTCAGAAAAAAAATATTTGCTTGTACATAAGAAAATAAATAAAATGAAAAATAAATAAATTAATAAAGGCTCAAGTTATGATTGAAAGTTTCGAAAACATGATCGAATTTAGTAACTGGGGTGAGGTGCTTGGGTTGTCATCTTATCTCGCGTAAAAAGGTTCGAGTGACAAATCGAAAACCTATAAACATTCCGCTAACCGAGCCTAAAAAAAAAGACTATTTGAACTGAGTAACCGGGATAGAGTGCTTGGGTTGTCATCCTAGTTCACGTAAAAAGGTTTGACCGTATCTAAATTTTTTTATTAATGCGTGATTAATTAATAATACCTTGCAAATTTTGGATTTTAACTCAATTTAGTGAAATGATTTAGTTAACATATTTAAGTTTTATGACACTTGTTGATCAAACTATATATTCTGAGCATTTATTTATTTTTGCCTATGTTGTTTGCATTGATTATGGATGCGAAAAAGAGGCTCGATTTTTAATAAATTGTAGAATAATTTCTAATGTTTGAAGGAACAATATGCTTGAGGACAAGCATGAGCTAAGTAGGGGAGATTTGATAACATGTTAATTTGCATGACATTTTGTGTTTAATTCGGTTTATTTCTGAATTGATCCCTGCTAAATTAGTGCATTTATGTTTTAATCTTGTCAGGGATGCAATTGGGACGCTAAGGGACAAAAACAAGCAGAAAAATACCAAATTGAAACACAATCAATAAAATGGGACCGACTAAAAAATGTGGAAAAAGTCAAGAACCTTAATTTGCACACCCCTACTTAATGCACACCCCTACTTAATCCAGAATCTACCGAGTTTAGGGCTAAGGCTTAATTATCTCTGTTTAAAAAAATCTGAATTTATTTCCAGATTTAAATTTATTTATAATATTAATTAATTGTTTATTTACGCTGGTTCGACTATTTACTTTCTAAACATTTTCAAAACCCCCTGATTTATTTGTTTATTTTTTTTTGTAGGTCCGTTTGGAGTTGTGGGCACGGCTTTTGTCACGACTTTCGACACGAGAAACGTTATGTTCACAAGTTAAACGCAGAAGTTGATTATAACATCCAATCCCTGTGGACTCGACCCTACTACCACTCTTTACTACTATTTAGAGTTATTTTTGTAGGAATTATTTTTGGTGGTTTCGACGCCCATCAAAAAGTTGTCTCTTAATTTTGTAGCACACTTTGAAACGCATCATTTTAAGTACAAGAGCTCAAGTTATGGTTGTTTTAGTGAAGGATGCATGAGTAGAAATTTCGGATGAGTTCAATATATATTTTGATTATTTGAATAAAACACATAACATCTGCATCAAATGTTACATGAAAAGAAAAAGAAACAAAAACATAATTTGAAGCTTGACATACGATTTTTAAGAATCCATTATTTTATTACTTTCGAAAAAGTTTCACCCTTACATAAACTACCTCTAAAAAGTTAAACCCTGATTTGAGCATTTAGCGTTATTCATACGACAATTATTATTGTTGATTAATATGTTGAGGCAAGTAATAGTATACTTAGTAGCTTCCAAAAACAGAACCTTAAACATGGGAATATATAAAGTAATTCATAGAGTTGTTTTTAAGCATGATTATGGGGGAATAACAATTCAAAGATCTGAAAAAAGAAGCTTCATATCACCCACCAAACCTCCTTTGAATATAATAAAGTGAAGACCAAAACCCAAATCATATATACCTATTCTTCTTGTTGCCCTCATAGGTGATCAAAAGGGAAAAGAAGAAGCAGCAATAACATGTTTTTTTGGGTTCGTTTAAGATTATCAGTGTCGATTAATTATATTGGATTCTGTTTAAATCTGAAACCGAATCGAAACAGACTTTTAAATGAAAGACAACTTAACTTATTATTATTTTTTCTATATATCCATAAGGTTCGAACCCATAATTTTACTTAAAAGATATCGAATTTTTTAACACTCGATTTTTACAACCTATAAGTTTTATTTTATGTAAATAAATTATTTGGTGCATTTGCGAATCAACTTATGACCAATCTCTTCAATTAGTAAGACGTTTTGAGGGAATCAAAAGTATGGGCATAACTAGCATTGATGTCATGTAATGTCAAGATATGTTTCTAGATCAAAAGGCATTTTAATTATTCCTTTTCTTTTGTCTTTGTTTTTTGGTGGGTCTAATTATGCTCTCAATTTTTGTACTCTTTCAATACTTTAAATTTAGTCCTTTAAATTTAATTTCAAAGATTTAATTTTTCTACTTCTATGATTAAAATATTAGTAATTAATTTCCATTAAATTTGCATATGAATTTTTAAATCAAACAAGGAAAAGGACTTTAATTTTTAAAGTCCACTATTCAAATTCAATGAAAGTTATGTTGTCATTTTAACAGTAGCAACTCAAAACATTAAGTGGAAAACTAAATTATGCCAAATTAAATAGAATGATTAAATTTTATTTTGACTTATATGGAGTGGTGGTTAAAGTTCTTTTTAGATATCCATTTGACACGGGTTCAAACCGCATGACCTCCCTCCCTAAAGAATAGACAGAGTTGAAACCGGGGGTTCAACACTAAACCCCAAAAATTATTTTAGTTCCTCCAAAAAATTAATTATATAATCTAAGCTATTTTAAAATAATTTCTTAATTTTAACCTCTCAAAATTTTAAAAATTTATCTCGCTAAACAAAGTTTCTTTGATTTCTTTTTAGAATTAAAAAAAATATATTTTCTAAAAAATTATAATTTAAATTTAACCTTTTAAAGTGAATTTTTAAATGTGCTTTATTCGTAAAGAATTGAAAGTGGTACGTATAAATCACCGATCAAAAATATTAAAGGGTGCTAATGAGTATTCAACCAAGCGAAACACTCAAAAAGTGTTTCAACTTTCCATAGTTTTCTTTTCTTCCATAGTTTTCTCTTTTTTGTGCTTTCGTCCTTTAGTGTGGAAAAAACTTGCTAGGTTGTTTAAAATTAGACTAAAAAATTTGTTTAATCAAATAATTATCTGCATTCTTGGTTTTAATGTTGTGGTCAAACATGAGATTATGTTTGCAATTACATCATGTTTGCAATATAGATTTTGTACCATCTCAGTCCAAATTAGTCAGCATTAAAACTCTGTCTTCGTTTTTACATCATCTTTTGACAAAAAAAAAAAAAAAACAAAAAAACAAAACAAAGCATACACTCTTTGGGAATTGGGTTTACCAACTTGGGTTTGATCCTACATGAAATCAACACTAAACCTTTTTAGTTGAAATGAAAAAGTACCCATAGCTTAGAATTTTAAAAATTAAACGCGTGATTATTCTGATGATTGATATTCACTTGTAGAATTCATCTAAGTTTAAATTTTAAAAAGAGTAAATAGTTTGGATAACTCCCTTTAAATGCATAATATGTATGATATGAGAATGTATGTCCTTACTATGTATGTAGGTATTAACCCTTTAATTATATAGGAAAAAAAAAATTAACTATTTGCATTAAAAAATATTCATATATTAGTGGGATAGTTAAGGCCTAACCCACTTTGGGGAAGGTGTAAAGATTCTTGACTTTGATATATTTATATATATAAATATTTTTCAATTTTGAATCTTTGAATGATGGAAGAACATGTTGAGCTTTGAATCCATGGTACTTTTGAGAGCCACATACATGAAATTATTTAGGCTTTATGGATCATATCACATTTTCCATTGCCATTTGCTCTTAGCTTTTGACTGAGAAAAGTTGAACAACTTGGATTTGCTTCCACATGAAATATCTATTAAAAAACTCCCAACTCACTCACTCTATTGTTATTTGTATCTAACAATCAAAATGGGAAAATTTTTAATATGTCCTGTCAAGTTTTCTCTCCAAAATATAAGCAAAAACCCTTACATTTTCTTTGAATGTAATCGGAGAATCGTTTTATTTTTAAGATTTTAATTATCTCAACTTAAAAAAAATTTAAAAATGTTAGAAGCGTGATTGCACATAAATAATGATTTAGAACCCCTTTAGATTTCATTGTCCATTTAAAGATAACCTTCAACCCAATACGTAGTACAAGGTATCACTTGGACTAGCTAATCAAGTGCTCTCTCGAAGTGTTACCTTGCTCATGGATCTTCTATATGCTAGAAAACATAGGTTCCAACCGTGGCACTCGCTCTTCAACGGACGTTCCTAAACTTTCTTCAAAACTGAGTTTAAAACTTTCTTCAATGATACTTAAAAAACACTTTTATATTAAAGGCATAATCACAAATTCAACCCTTAATTTTTTTTTTGTCAATTTAGCCTTTATTATTATTTTAGCTAAATTTGGTCCTCAACCTTTTAAAAAGAGTCAAATTTGACCATCATCCTTTCAGAAAATGTCAAATTTCTGCATTTTCAACAGAAATACTCACTAAAATGTTAAATTTTAAACATGATAGCATGCATGGCAATCCACATGCATTTCATGCTATTTTTATGTGTTGTTATATATTTATTAATTTTTTTGAATAGTTTTATAAATTTTAAATTATTTGTTAACATGTCATATAAGACAAATAGTGCCATATCAGCATAAAGTACATATGAGCTACCACACCAATATCATTAACAAAAATAATGTTTTAATCATATTTCCATAAAAAAACGATTTAATTTTCTTGAAAGAGTAATTTCTAAATTTAGCTACAAATAATAATAAACAAATTGACAAAAATATAAGCAGATTAAAATTTTCATTATACATATATTAAAATAGCATTATATATATATATGAATTTGACCACTAAGTTGATGACAAAAGGCTTGTAAATTGGTCCCATTTGGATATTGGACCAACATTTTGACATAAAAAATCTATATCTATCTAAAAGATCACACATGAACTTGTCAACATAAAAATAAAGAGGAAACAAAAATGGGGATATATTAAAATAGCATAAACAAATAAAGCTTTCTTCACTTTTAACACCCATAGCTAGATTTGTATCTTTGAATTTTTTATTTTAAAAAAAAACCCCAAATTTAGGTAAGAAATTTTGTGTTCGTATTCCTTCTTAATCTGAAGATTTGATTCCAGACAGAATTTATTTTCTTCTTTTTTTTTTATAATATAATTTCATACACCTGAAGCAATTTGCATGCTTTGTATTGGTAGCCCATGCACATCATACATATATAGATCTCTTTTTAGTATTATATAATATTATTAAGTAGATGAAGAATATGTACTGTCTTTTGTGTGTATATATATAATCTTAAATATGTGTTTTTATTAATAAATTATTAAAATTGGTTGGTGCTGAACAACTCAGTTGCAGTTCCATAAATCTTACACCAGACATAGCATATGCTTTGAATTCTTGCTTCTTTGAGTCACCATTTTAAAAAAAAAATTCAAATAATATAATTGGTATATAATTATTTTTTTATTTAAAGAGTTTTAGGTGAAAAAGGATAGAGATTATCCATATTATCATCATTTCAAACTTTGATCTATGTTGGATTAACAAATTTTATCTATTAAAATACAGAATGATTCGATTTATACAATGTTCGTAACAAATAAAAGTAGAAGATTGTAGTTTGTCGAAATCATTTTTTTTGTAAAACGGGTCGACTTTGGTTTTGAAAATAAAAACGAAAAACGGGAGTCGCCACCAATCCTTTTTTGATGAAATGTGATCGGGTCACCTCGTAATTCAATCATTTTAATAAAAGTTTAAATTTATCAAAACGATGATTTTTGGCCTACGAAATTTAGAAAAACGGGTTCGGGAGTCGATTACGCACGAGGAAGGATTAGCACCCTCGTGACGCCCAAAATTGGTACCTAATTGATTATTTGATGTCTTTATGTCGAAAATTTAAAAAGATTTTAAAATACGATCCTATTTATTTAAAACAAATTATATAAATTAAAATGGATGCTAAGATCCTCTTATTTCGAAGAAATAAAATGTCACGCCAAGTAAGTTAGGGTACATCATTTCGAGTTCCCGAAACTGAGCTTGTCTTTCGACTTTTAAAACTCGTATTTAAGCTTGAGGAGGATATTCGGTTATTTGGGTCAAATGAAAAATCGGAACCCAATAAGTTAGGGCACGACTTCTCGAAATTCCAAATACAGAATATTGCCTTTGTTTTCTTAAAAATCCTTATCCCGAGATAAAAAATGTCACATCCAGTGAGTTAGGACACAACAATTTTGAATTCTCGAGAATAAGTTTTTATTTAACTTTTATGCTTTGATTTTAAAAAGAAAATAATAGGTTCTTTAGACTCGATGAGGAAAATCGAAACCCAGTAAGTTAGGGTACGAATTCTTTCGAACCTTAGAACGCGGAGTATTTGCTTATTTCAAAAAAATCGAATAAAATGTAATGCGATCGTAATAAAATGGAAAATGAATTTTAATGTGATATGCGTAATAGAATAAAAGCGAGGACAATAATGTAAATAATAATAAAGGCAAGAATAAAATGCAATAGGATAAATGCCAAGACAAACAATCCACATGAGATAATAGGTAAAAAAAAAATAGCAAATAAATAAACAAACGAATAAGATAAGAGAAAATAATAACAAAATAAAAGCTAATAGCAAATCAACAAATAGATACATATTATGTACAATAGTTTAAAGATAATAAAATAATAGTAATAATAACAATAGTAATACTAAAATTAATAATAATAATAATAGTAAAGAAAATAATGATAGTAATAGTAATAACAATAATAATAATGGTAATAATATATAATTATAATAATAAACAAATAATAATAGTAAAAGGAATAAAAATAAAAATAAATAAAAATAAATGAATAATATTAATAATAATAATAAATAGTAACAAAAAATAAGAATAGAAATATTAAACAATAATAATAATAGTGATAAGATAAATAATAATGATAATAAAAGTGATAATAGAAATGAAAATAATAATAATAGTAGTTACAACAGTAATAATAATAGTAATAATTAATTAATAAAAATAAGAGTAACATTAATAATAATAATAATAATATTAAAATCAATAATAATACTATAATTACAAAAATAAACAAAGAAGGACTAAGTTGAAATCAGAAAAAAATTAAAGGGCTGAAATCGTAATAAATCATAAGATAAAATCGAATAAGAACAAAAAAATAATGCGCTTAAAGAAGGAAGGACCATGGGGGAAATTATCCCCTTTCCCAAAACGGCACCGTTTACAGTGTTTGCCTGTTAAAAGGCTCAAGGGTTAAATTGAAATGAAAATGAAAGTAAATGGCAAAATCAAAAAATAAATAAACAAAATAGGTCCATATTAAAAACAACCTCAAAAACGGAGGGACTAAAGCATAAATATCCCCTATCAGTGAAAACACGTGGATCCCTTCGAATCGGATCGGGTCGAGTCGCGCACGGGCTAAGCATGAAACGGGCCGTTTTGGCGCTAGTAACCCCTACCCGAAACGACGTCGTTTCAAATTGTTATAAAAGCTAAAATTTTGCCAAAAAAATCAGTTTTCCTCCTCTTTTAAAAAAAAACAAAACCCTTTTTTAAAAAATTCTCTCAAGCCCCCCAGAAGCCGGTCACCGTTCGGTCACGGACCACCGCGCGTCGCCGTTGGTCTCCGGCGCCGGCGCCGCCGTGCGCGGATGCCGGAGTTTTAAAAAAGCGCCTTTTTTTTCGGCCGTTCAAGGGGTAAGCACTCTTTTTCCTTTTATATATACATATATATATATATGTATGTATGTATGTAAGAAAATAGGGTTTTAAAAAAGAAAAATAAAATAAAAGAAGGAAAGAAGAACCAAAAACAAAAACCTTTTACTTCCGATTTGCTTGCTGTTTTTTTGTTTGAATCTATTTTTGTATTTCAAAAGTCTCTCTTTTTATTACCAAAAATCCCCCCCTTTACATTGGTTTTTGAATGACTTTTATAGCAGAAAAAAAACATAAATCTTTTACATCTTTTACTGTTTCTGCTTTCTGTCGTCTGCTTCTTTTTCTCTGTTTGCAGGTCTACGGCGAGGTCAACGAGTCTTGGGCGGTGTGCACGCCGGTGGCAGCACATGGGGGTGGTACGGCGCTGAATAGGGTTAGGGTTTTCTTTTTTTTCTGACATGTTTAAGGTTATGGGCTATTTGGGCTTGAATATTGGGCCATTAGTTTGGGCTGGTGATTTGGGTTGTAATTTGGACTTATTTTTTATTCGGTTTTTTTATTTTTTTGTATCTGGTGGGCCGGGTAAAAATGGGATATTACATAATTTTTACTCAAAAGCACTTTTGAAAAACAATGATAGACTAAGCCTTGAAACGCATGAATTAAATTTTAATCATATCTATAATTATTGCATGGATAGCTTAGATATGACGTTTTCAACAAAATAACCCTCCTAAATTTTGATGATGACATTTGCTTTTTTTTTTTTTTAACATGTTAGATCTATGTTGTTGATGTTATAAGTATACACATATTTAAATTTTAATATGTTTATTCCAAACCCGAGCTTGCATTTAACACCCATACTGACATTAGACTGATAGGACTTTTGATACAATATTTATATATTGAAGATTCAGTTAGAGTTGTTCATAGGTCAAGCCTAAGTACGATATTAACACACTTTATGTTTGTCTAAGCTCAACCCAACCCTATCCCAAATATGGGCTTAAAATTTGCTCATGCCCATCCATATTTGTATATAGTTAACCTAAGCCCATTTTAGGTCTGCCCATATTAATTTTTAAAAAAATTAAAATATATATTATTTTTAATTTTATTTTAATTATTAAACTTTTATATATAGTCATCTTAACATGTTTTTTTTTTGTTTATGTTATAGTAGTATAACTATAAATTTAA
Source organism: Gossypium sturtianum (assembly GCA_025698515.1). Taxonomy (NCBI): domain Eukaryota; kingdom Viridiplantae; phylum Streptophyta; class Magnoliopsida; order Malvales; family Malvaceae; genus Gossypium; species Gossypium sturtianum. The sequence continues at coordinate 37,168,596 of CM046954.1, forward strand.
TTTTTATGTATTATAAATTACATAATATATAAAAATAATAAAATATAAAATAATTCAAACTAAAAAAAAGGTCAGGCAAGCCTTACTATAAACTTATGAATTTAATCTGATTAATTAACTGTTTGTTTATGGTTTAATCCACCAAAGACCTGTTACCCATGTAGGCTTGAACCCAGTTAATTAATGAAGTCCAAAATACACACCATAGCTGAAAAGGCCCATCAACCACTTTCAGTCAAATTCCAGGTCAAATCATAAACAAACACAAGAATGAAGTAAAATGACAAAAGTTTTTCTTAAGGATTTAATCCTCATCCTGGATCACGAAAAATTAATCATCAAATTCGCTTCAATGGATACTTTTAAGTAACAAAAGAAAAAGGAAAATCACATGGTTACAAAATTTCTCACATTACATGAAAAATAGCTTGGATTGAATTAACATTGTCCCTTCGTCCATAATGAAAACACTAAAACATAAAATTATTTAAAGCACAACACGAGGAAACAATTAATTTCCAGCTGCACAAGGTCATCATCATCATCAACTCGTAGCTCAAGCTGTAGCAGCAGCACCTGCAACAACAATGGTGAAATAGTTAATATCAAATTCATATACGTGTATATATATTGGTACTAATTTAGTTACTTACTGAAGAATGTGATATTCATTAATGGTGGTTAAAGGATAGTGAGAATTTCGTCCCTACCAATAACGAATGGCAGCAGACATAGTAGCCATGTGAGGGGATTATTATGGGGCCTTGTGATAGGATTTAACTCGGTGTTATTATTAACTTTTTTTCAAATCAATCTCTAGTGTCCGAATTTGGCAACTACTTTTATATTAGGGTTTGAAATTTTTTTTGTTCAAGTTAGTCCTTAATATTTTCTTGAAAACCCTAAAATTCAAGCCTTAATATAGGAACAATTACTAAGTTCAAGAACTAACTTGAACCAAAAAAAAAAAAAATGTCCCAATAGGAAAATTATTGTCAAATTCAAGTCCCAAATAGTGATTTAACCCTTTTAAAGGTTGGAATAAAAACTTGATCTAGCCATGGAGGCATGGAGTACGTACAAACAAGAGCTACTTGCAAACCCTTCACATATAATACAAGAAGAAGAAAATGGTAGCTATACGTCACAGAATGTAAGGTCGGAGATTGAAGATGGTTCACACGATGTGCTGAGAGCCACTAGTGATGGTTTTTGAGAATTTGGAGAGCATAAAAGGGAATGAAAGGTTTCCGAGAGAGTATTGACAAAGTATTAAAGTAACAGTGGTGTCTTAACCCTCTTTTGAGAATTCTCCTAAATAGATTGGTGGTAGCATCATGGAGAGCTCTTAGTCAAGGTTTTGCTAACAGGGGCTAAAATGTTAGTAAAATTATATATACCTTGAGATTGAAGCAAAGAAACGAATTCACAAGCTTCAATGTTTCTTGCAACATTGCCCTCTTTTGCCTTCAACCTCTGGATGGATCTTCCTTTTCAACATTCTCCTCATCATCTAATATACCAAAATATAAAAAGAAAAAAAAAAACCCAATTTGTTTAATCAACTTACTAATTAAAGCTTTGTTTATGGTTTCATGGCCACTCACTTTGTGTAACATTTTGATAGGACCTGAACCTTCTCCTACTTGAGGAACCAGTTTCGTAGCCAAAAAAACGCCCTGCTTTGTTCCAACAATGGCTTTTTTGCCACAATTCAGTTCCATTTCAAGACCGCTCGGCGAGTCTGCGGAGAAGAGCTCTGCCAATGTGGTTCTTCTCCGATTCCCAGACTGGCCCTCAATTTCACAAACCGGCATTGCCTCGTCCTTAAAACCGTGGTCCAAAGCACCAAACATCAGCCGATTCACTTTATTACCATCATCAAAATGAACATCACCATCATCGTTATCGCCGACACTATCCTCGGAACATCGTTGTTCTTCCCCGTGCTCGTCATCGTTTCCGTAATCTTTTTGTCCACCCGATTCCAAAGGGTCAAAACCGAGGGTGCCAATTGTTAGAATGCCATCAAGCACATCAACCAGAGCTACTTGCTCGATTACAATGGCATCATCGGTATTCTTAACATTTGGAGCCAACCCATCTGCACAAAATACCAAAGTTCTCTCATGATCATCCAATGTGATAATGTAGAATTATTATGAAAATAAACAAGCATTAATATATAAATACTTGGACCGTTATTATATATATATATATATATATATATAGGAATTGAACCTTTGAGGATGGTATGATTGAATCTCCTATGCACCCAGTCGAAGATCTATTATGTAAAATTTAACATTAAAAACACAAAAATTCAGAGGAAATATACTCATTAGAAAGGAAATAATTTATGGATATGTTGTAGTTACCTTCATTTTTTTTCAGACAAGCTTTTGTTTGGTGAGAAAAATCAATGCAATGGGCAAAGTGTCAATAGAAAATATAGTGAGTGAAGGGGGGGGGACTGGCTGGGAATGTTTTGTAGAGGAAACTATAGTAAAAAAGCAAAGGGTCTAGTTCTTGTTTTTGTTGCTGCCTTGAAACCTATAAGGGTTCAATCTTTCACCTCCCACCATGGCTGATGCTTTGGATTCCTTTTAAACCATATCTGATTTCAAAGGGACATACATATGATATGCCTCTTATCTAGCTACCTTGGTGGGTCACCTAAGGTCCCTCCGGTAGGGGTTTATCACCAAAAAAGAGTACTTCCATTCACTTCATTTGAAAAAAGAATATAAATTAATTTGTTCTTGTTTTCAGGGGAAAAAGACTAATAATTTGAGCACTTTTTAATCTGTCTATGAATACATATATTCTCTCATTATTGTAGAGCAAACAGCACAATCGTTTGCTTTATAATTATAGGTGGCCACAATAAAGGTTTGAAGAAATAAGGACCATAAGTTCCTTAGAGCTTCTACTTTAAACACGTTACATATCTGTTATCTTTAGAGCACATGCAGTCAAATCTTGAAGAAATAACCAATAACCATATCCCTTTTGGCTCATATTTGCTTAGGGATTTTAGTAGGTTCCACTAATTCCACTAATTGGGCACATTGTGAGGTGTTTTTTTTTTTTTTTTTGGTCTATTTGGGTGTTGAGGAGAGGTTGGACTCGTTTGAAGAGAAGTCTGTAAAGTGTCGAGCCCAATATTAGACTTGAAGTGTCTGTATTCAGTTTGGATTTTGTATCGGGACTCCATCAAGAGCTTCGAAGGGTCCACAAACCCTTCTTAATTACCCAGAAATGCCATGGGTATATGAAACGACCCGATAGTTAGGGGTGTCGGAAAATGTATTCTCGAGACTCCGTTTTCGTAAATCGGACTCGTAAATATTTATTAAATATTTACGAAGCTAGTTGTGTAATTAATTAGGTTTTGGTTAAGTGAAATTGTATGAATTAAGAGTAATTAGGTATAATGACTAAATTGCATATAGGGCAGAAGTTAAATTATAAATTAAAGAAAAAATAAAGAGACTAAAGAAGCAATTATGCCATTGTTCTTTAATGAGGCGGCATAAGGTAAGATATTTATAAATTTAATATATATATTATAATAAAATAAGTTCACTTAATATTTAAGTGTATATATATTATAATAATAATAAACTAATGTATAATAAAATAAAGGGTAATCTATAAAAATAGTCACTTTGGTTTGCCTCAAGTCACATTTTAGTCACTTATGTTATTATTTTGTTACGAAGTGATCACTCTACCGTTAAGTTCCGTTATCTAATGGTAATCCTATGTGGCAGTTCAACTAGATTTAAAATGCCAACTTGGATTTCCAAATGGGATGAAAATAGATTTTTAATTAAATAAATTTAATTAATTAAAAATCTTAAACCTTAAACCTTAACTAAAAAACTATTCATTTCCTCTCTTTTTTTAATTTTTCTTCTGTCTCTTCTGTTTTTAGTTTTTTTTTTTCATTTTACTGAAAAAACTATTATCAAGATCAAAATTGTTGAAATCAAATTGACTGCTTCATAAAGATGGATTCAATGGAGGGTCCATGTATGTCTTCTTTGCATTCTTCTATCTCTTTTATTCAATACAGAAAAACAAAAGATTGGATTTTTATTATTTAATAAAAACCCTAAATTAAATTTCTTGATATTTTCTTCGACTTTTTGAAATTGTTTGTAAACATGTAATTTATTTTGCGTCGTAGACATCCCATAAAATGCAACCAAAAATATGTTTTCATGAACCTGTTTCATTCAAGGTAATTGTAAATTTTTCAGAAAATGGTGTCACTTTTTACCTATCATAAATAGCAAGGACCACTTGTTTTTATGTACTTAATTTTTGTGTGATCATCCTCCAGTTTCACAGATCTTGTACAATTTGAATGATCATCAAGAAAAATAAATTAGATAATTGGTATGAAACACTAGAAATTAAGAAAAATATGGGCACTTATCCCAAAGTTTCTCATACACCGTTTACAGATACAACTAACCCCTGGAACATTGAAAAGGAACATACTCAAATTTCCTTTAATTGTGGCCCTCATGATGGAGCTTCAGCTCAACCTGAGTTTGCATGTTAAACAATTTTTTGTCTTTAAAACTCATCTAAAATATTGCAAGTAGCTTGGATGAAGGTGTGATTTAATGTTGACATTTTTGTATTGTTGAATTATTTATTATACTGGAATTAGTGCAAAAGCCTCGTAGTTTTAGGTGTACTTCTGAGCATGTGTGCTTGTGAATATAAGTTGATGGGTTTATTCTCTCTTGGCCTGTGTTTGGATTATCTTCTTTCATTTGACTTGAAGTTGGTGATATATGAAAATACTTGGGTTGCACGTTGTTTTGGTGTTTAACTTATCTTTTTCATTTATTTACCTGCATATTTTTGCTTAATTAGTTGAATTGCAGTCCATGGCATTGATTAGAGCTGTACATGGGCCGGGCTATTCGGCCCGGCCCGAAGGTCCACCCAAAAAATGGGAGGGTTCGGGTAAAAATATAGGCCCGAAAAATGGGCTTGGGCAAAAAAATGAGGCCCGTTCTCGGGTATGATTTTTTTGGCCTGGGCCCGGCCTGGCCCGGCCCCAAATATTTTAGTATTATTTTTTATTTTTTTATTAATAAAATTTTAACTTTAGAACATGTGTTTATTTTATTCCATATTTAATTTCTTTAAAATTGAATTTTTGAGAATATGAAAAAATTATTAATAAATTAAGCTAAACAAATTAAGCATCTATTTTCGTAAAGTAGAAAATTAAATGGTAGAATAGTATCATTATGAGATTCAAAGTTGAAAATAAGCATATATTTTCTTTAAATGTATTTGATTCATTATTTTTTATTTAATAAAATAAAAAAATACGGGCCGGGCCGGGCTCGGGCTTACCAATTCCATGTCGAGCCGGGCTTGGGCAATTTTTCAGGCCCATATTTCGGGCCGAGCCGGGCCCAGGCTTATAAAACGGGCCTAAATTTTTAGTTGGGCCCAGCCCGGCCCGGCCCATGTACACCTCTAGCATTGATGGTCTTCTAACTGGAATCACTTTTTTCTGCTGATTCTGTGAAGAAAAAAATCCTTCTAAAACCAAAAGACCGAAATGCTCCTCATGTAAGATGTTTGCCTTTTGTTTGTCTCCTTTTGTAACAGCCCGGTTTAGACCCTAGTCGGAATAGTGGTTTCGAGACCACAAATCCGAGGTCAGAAAAATATTTTAATATTATTTTTGGTGTTTACAATATGTGATTGAGCATGTGTGAAAATTCTGTGTGGAAATTTTATCGTTTGTGTGTTGAATTAAGAAAAAGGACTTAATCGCATTAAATGCAAAAGCTATGTGCTGATTGTTAAAGTGCTTATTTGGCATGGCTTTTTAAATGAGAGGTCCTTATGTTGTAAATGGACCATTAATGGCTTGGATGGACAAAAATGGGCTTATATTAGTTGAATTTAAATGTTATATATTAAAAGGGTATTATGGTAAAATATTTATTAATGATAATATAATAAAAACAAAGTTAAAATGGTGGCCATTTTTAGTGTTCATCCACCAAAATAACAAAGGAAAAGAAAGATTAAGAGCAAAATAGGGTTCGGTCCTTTAAAGCTTCAATTGGTATGTATTTTTAACTCAGTTTTTGATGATTTCTATGTTTTTGTGATCGTTGTTTCGTGTTCTCTCAAGCCCATGCTTTAATTCTAGAATTTGATGAAGATTTTGAGAAGTGTCATTGATGAATATGTGAGCTTTGTGTTGTTAGTTGGTGGAAAATGAAAGTTTAATGTTGGGTTAACATAGTTTGTCTTTGAATTTTTGATGAAATTAGCTATTTTGGGTTAAATTGTGAAAATGAGAAATTGTAGGACTAAAATGTGAAATAAATGAAATATGTGAGCTTGTATGAACATAAGGAACATTCGGTTAAGCATGTGTAAATGGAAATTTTGTGTATTTTGTGATTTTATGAAATAGGGACTAAAGTGTCGAAATGTGAAAATGTGAGGGCTATTTTGTAAAATGCCCTAAATAGGTGTGTTTGGACTAAATTGAATGATTTGGTGATTGAATGAGCTAAATTTGAATATGTATAGATCAAGAAAAGAGGGATTTGGATCGAGGTCGAGGCAAAGATAAAGTGTTCGATTAATCGACTCATTTTGTTACTTCGACGTTCGAGGTAAGTTCGAATATAATACGAGTTGTTAAATTTATATCTAAGTGCTATGAAATGAATGAATATGTGATTATTGAATTAGAAATGCTATATGTGGAATTGAGAACTGTGGCACTAAGTGTGCGTAATTAGAATCGGGACAGAGGTGAATAGCACTGTGTGTGTGAAGTAATGGAAGCCTCGGCTTTATTGATTGGCACTGTGTGTGCGATACTGAGATAAATTTGTTTTAATGTAAAGGCACTAAGTGTGCGATTATATTTTAGCTTCGGCTATGAAATGGGCACTAAGTGTGCAATTGAATCGAAGGAATAATGAAGATTGATCGAAATGTGGTAACAAACATTGAGTAGCAAAAATTGTCATTAACTACGTGTTGGCAAAGGTATGTATAGAACCAATTGATGAATTTGGAAATAGATGAATGGATAGTGATGTGAATATTGGATATGGATGAGATTGTGCACTCTTGTGAATTAATCTAAGTGATGGTTTATATTGTGTATTGTAGTTGAATTATTGAGTTAAATGTATTATATTACGAACTTACTAAGCTTTAAAAGCTTACTGTGTGGTGTGTTTCTCTGTTTTACAGTGTCTTTAAAGCTAGCTCGGATTCGGGGATCGTCAGCGACTAAATCACACTATCGGCTATCTATTTTGGTACTTTTGAAAGAAGTATATATTTGGTATATGGCATGTATAGGCTAGTAGATATAGCATGTTTTGAAGTATACAAGCTTTTCCATGTGATATGGCTTGGAAGTTGAATGATGTTGGTTTATATGTGTGGGTTATGTGAATGATAAATATGGAATGAGTTAGTGAAAATGGATATGTATGTTTCATGCTTAAAATGGTTGATGAAAAATGTGGTTTAAATGTGAACTTGTGGTATGAATTACATGATGTTTAACTTATATGAATTGGGGTGTAAAATTGATATTTTAGATGGACTTATTTGAGTTGAAATTGAGTATGGAAATAAATGGTGTGGTTGATGACTAATTTGTGCATATATTAGTATGTTTTGGTTTCCATTTGAGGTATAAATGTATATGCATTGATGATTGTAGGTGATTCCAAAGTGTGGTTGGCAAATTGGCCTTGCAAATGGCCTATAATTGCCCACACGATTGAGCACACGGGCGTGTGGCTCGACCGTGTCTTTCGAGTTTGCAAATTGAAGCAAGTCAGTTTCGACCACGGGCTGGACACACGGGCGTGTGACTGGCCTTGTGGTGCAAGTCAGTGTCGACCACGGGTGAGGCACACGGGCGTATCTCAAGCCGTGTGGACATGTCAGTATGTATGCCCTGTTTTGCCACGGCTTGGACACATGGGCTTGTCCGAGACCGTGTGAGGCATACGGCCTACCCACACGGGCGTGTGGCCTCTGTAACTTTGAAAAATGTTTAATTTTCAGAAATTTTTGTATGTGTTCGGTTTAGTCCCGACCCCTTTCTAATGCATGATTAAGGTCTCGTTAACCTAATTAAGGGACTATATGAATGTGAATTGCTATGTTTGATGTGGAATGAAATTAAATGTTCCGAAATGATTGGTAATACCTCTTAACCCTATTCCGGCGACGATTACGGGTTAGGGGTGTTACACCTTTCTACTCACTCATCCATTGTTAACTATATTCAAGTTTTATTCTACTTCATTGTTATGTGTTTTATATGTGCTAGTGCAGCTGGTTTTTGAATTGCCCCATTTTCAAATTATTGAATGCAAATTATGATTCTTGTTTTAAATTTCCTAGCTCTCAGAAGATGAATCGAAACAGCAAGGTGCATTATCTTCTGTAGCAAATCCACCTAGTTCAACTGCTGCGAGACAACGTCAACAACAGGAGGCTGGTGGAAAGTTAATAAGAAGCATACTTTCGAGTAATGAAATGGACCAAAATCAATCTTCAACAGTTGTCCAGGCTAAGCAGAAAACTGAAACTATGAGTCTAGACAATGTCAAGAGACCTTTGCGACCTATGAATTAACGGTTGGGTGTGAATGGTCGTGTCTCTAATGATATTGCTGCTTTGGAATGTGATGTTGATACAAAAAGTGTTTGGATGACAAGTTCATAAAAAGGCCTTTGCATGGTTCGGAGTTACGGAAGTGAGAAGCATGAAAAAGCGTACAAGAAATAATGATAGACCTGATCATAGAGTATGGGCCCCTCTTCATTGTTACGATGTTCCAAAAGCTAGTGAGGAGTGCTTGACTCCTACGTATTTACAATCTGCACGCAGGCCTCCGTAATCCCGGTGAAGGTATTAATGCTTCAAACACAAGAATATTTGGTACTTGGAAGTATCTATAGGTTTGGGATATAGTTGTTATGATTGAATTTGCAAGAAATAAGGAAGTTAATGTATATCACTTACGTATATGATCTTTTAGTTAACCCAAGGAGAAATGAAAAGTAGCATACCTAGTGGAAGTAGTGGACATAAAATTCCATTAGAAAATGGTTAGTGTATCTGTAATGAATTGATTCGGTCAATGCATTGCTGAAGAAAATGTAAGTTACAAGGATGCAAGTGTAAAACAACTTTTCTTTTCTTTGCAGAGAAAAAATTACGAGAAAGGTAGTTGTATATACAAGAAGCGACATATGACAATTTAAGAGTAGTACAATGAACAAATAGTTGTGTTCGGGAGACAAATAGAAATAAAAGTTAAAGAATTTGGTCCTTTTCTTTTCTCTTATTTATTGAAATTAAGCTAAGGAATCTGAACAATTTGTATTAAAATTTTGTGAAGTGTGTAATAGCCCATTTATGCCCGGGCTTAAAACAAACAAAAGCCAGAAATAAAATAAAAAAAATAAATGTCCAAGTTTATTTTCTTACAGTCCTTTTACAAAGCCCAAACTTAAATGGCCCAAATACTAAAACAGGACCCAATTACAAGCCAACAGATGACTCAGACCCAAAACTGACCCAATCCTAACTTAGCCCAGCTAACTAAGCAAGCCCAGTAGCCCACAAATGCTTGCGGACGCAGGAAACCCTAGGTTTCCAACTGCGCATAAGCGCCTAACTAACCCTAGGCGCGCAAGCCTCGCACCAGAGCACACGATCGCGCGCGATTTGCGAATGACCCCCCCCATCGCCGTCGCGTTCTCCTCATCCACCTGCAAAAGGAGAAAGAAACACAACAATAAACATGGCAAGCAAAGACAAAATTTTTTATTTCCTTTTTTTTATTATTGACTTTGGGGCTATAAAAACCCCGGATTAAATCTGTAATAGGGACACACACAAAAAAACACACACAGAGAGAAAAATACGCAAATATTCAGAAAATACAGAGAAATAAAATACAAAAACTTGGTTACAAAGGTGATTTCCTCAAGTTATTTCATTCTGTTTTTATTTTTTATTTTTATCTATGCATTTTATATATGAATACTATTTTAAAAAATAATAATAAAAAAGGTGCGAGTTTACCTTTCGATGGCGTTGAAAAACCGAGTTTTTAGTCTCCCGCCACCGTCCGCGGTGGCACGTGGGGCGCGTGGCCCAGGAACCCGATGACCGGACTCCGGACAGAGGAGAGGAGGGTTGAGAGCATATTTTGGAGTTTTTTTTTTTTTTTAAAAATCGGTGCTCAAATGATTTTTTTTTTGGAATTAAATTTAACTTATGTAGGCAAGAAAGAACGACGTCGTTTTTTATTAAAGAATCCGCGCGTTGACCCGAAAACCCGGGGAGGATCCGCGCGTTTTTGTTAAAAGGGCTAATTGCCTCTTTGGTCCTTCCTCTATTTTAGTTTTTTTAATTGAGTTCAATTTGAATTTTTATTTTTTGTTAAATTAGCCCTAAAATTTCCTTTCTGTTTCAATCTGGTCCGAAGGCCATTTAAGGGTGGATATCCGAACGACGTCGTTTTGAAAATCTGGCATAATTGCCATATTAGCCCCTGCAGTGTGACGCGCGTTTTTGATTTAGTCCTTTTATATCTGTTTTTATTGCTATTTAATCTCTACTTATTTGTTTTTTTTTAAAAAAAAACCTTTTTATTTTATTTCATTCTTAAATTATTTTAATATTACATTAAATTACTTCATTTTATAAATTTTTTTATTCTTTGTATTTTCATTCCTTTTTAATTATTTAGTATTATATATGTATTAAATTATTATTATTTATTATACTAGGTCATTTTATTTAGTTTAATATTATTTATATATTACATATTATTTTATAATTTGTATATTATTTATTATATTATATGTTTTAATGTTTGAATATTATATATATTATTATATTATATCATATATTATTTTTAAAATTTTATTTTGTATAAAATTTATCTACATTGCATAATATATTTTATTTATATTACATATGTAAAATTTTATGTATTATACATATATTTTATTTAAAATATTATTTACTATTTACTTACAATTGTTTTTTTTATATTTACATATACTAATTCATTAAATTATATTTATAATAAATTATCTTTGACATTTTATATATCTTCATTTAAAATTATTATATACTATTTTTTTATTTTATAATATTTTTTTATTACTTGATATATGCCATTGCATGAAAAGTTTAATTTTGCATGAGAATTTTTCATATTTATTTAGTAGTTTTTTGTTTTGTCATTTATTGCTTTATATATTCTATTTGTTCATACTCTTTCATTTATTTATGATTACTTTAGTGTAGTCATTTTTATTAGTCGTATTTTATATTATTATTTCTTTTATTGTCTATATTAATATGAAATGTTAGTATATCATGATTGCTTTTGGTATTTATGTTTGATGATGTATTAATATGATATTTTCACATGGATCATCGTTTAGAATAAAATACATTTTTACAAAATTACTATATTTTATCTAAAGGTTTTTTAAAATAAGGCAATATTTTGTATTTAGAAATTCGGGAAATAGTGCCCTAACGTGCTGGGTTTCGATTTTTCGTTTGACTAAATAACTAAATATCCTTTTAATCAAATTTTGTAAATCATGAGATAATTTTAGTTACGAGGGTTTAAAAATATTATGTCCTAACGTGCTGGATGTGATGTTTGTATTCTTTCGAAACAAAGAAGTCTCGAATTTTAACTCAAATTGTTCAGTTTTTTTTTAAAGAAATCATATTTTAAAATTTTTTAAATTCTCAACATTAGGACATGATTTTATCAATTAGGTACCAATTTTTGGGCGTTATGAGGGTGCTAACTCTTCCTCATACGTAACCGACTCCCGAACCCGTTTTCTTGTATTTCGTGGGCCAAAATCAAATGTTTTGAAATAAAACGTTTTACAAGGTGATCCAATCACACCTAAGTAAAAAGGGATTGGTGGCGACTTCATTTCCATTTTTTAAAGTCAATCCCCATTTTCTAAAATTTAAAAATGGTTTCGACAGCTTGGCGACTCCACTGGGGACACTAAGAAGAGAGTCAAGCCGTAAAATCAATAATTTCATGTCCTTTTGTCCGAATTTAAAAATCTGATTTGAAAAACCATGATCCTTTTATTGCATGTGGTTCTAATTTTTAATATAACTCTCTGCATTGCACTGCATGACCGTTGTGGTCACACCCTTAAGTGGGAGCGAGAAACTATGCCTTCGTGAGGTTTTCACCTCCGCATGGGCTAGTGGATTGCTTCCTGGATACATCCGTACTTATGTCTTCATGAAGTTTTCACTTCCGCATGGCCATAGGGAAATGTATTCCCCTGAACCGAACTCGGTCCATATGAGCAGGGGCGAAGCCAGGATAACTTTTTAAGGGGGGCCAGATGAAATTTTAATTTTTTATAGTTTATATCTTTCAATTTGTAAAGGATTAAATCAAATTTTTATAATTTTAGGGGGGCCAAAGTGCAATTTTACCTTTACTAATTTAAAATTTTTAAAAAATTTTAAGGGCCTAAATAGAAATTTTACCTTTTAGGAAGTAGGGGCCCATGCACCCCTAACCATGCTTGTATATGAGCCTATAATGGGTGAGGATCGAAGAATCTGTTGGTTCAGGTACCTCAACTTTAGATCTAAAACCACATATAGTAAACCCTAAGAACCCACCTTAGGTAGAGCTATGTCAAACCTTAGTAGTTACCCAGATAAGTGTTCGTTTTACTTGCTTTATATTTTATTATGTGGTACTAACTTGTTGTGTTTTATTTTTGTGCATGACATTTCATATTTTTAGAGGTATCGATTCACGGTCAGTTTCTAAGTTAGAAAGCTGGTTATGGAGAACGAGTTCCTTGATAAAGTGGGGGACAATGCAGCCGTCCGCACATGGTCAGAGCAAACGCAATTGGAGAAAGGGAACAGCTTAGCTGACGGGTACGTATCTGAACTATGGGATTTTACTCGTATTAGTATTACGCAAAATGAGTTCCAAGAGTTGAAAGAGATATGGACTCAGTGGGATGATGAGGCTAAGCAACTATTTTATCGCAATTATGGAGATCTACCCTATTTACTCGACATCAAGGTAGATAAGCATATTTTCCGGGCCATGACTCAGTTTTAGAACTCTGCCTATAGCTATTTCACTTTCGGGAAAGTAGATTTGGTGCCCACGGTGGAGGAATATACAACCTTGCTTCGTTGTTCGATGGTCCAAGTCGACAAAGCTTATTTTAGGGCTGACAATGTCCCAACTTTTGTGAAGAAGTTAATGAGTATCACGGGGATGAGTGAACAGTGGGTTGCAGCTAGAATCCAAGAGAAAGGTGAGGGTATGTGCATACCTTTGGTGAGTTTGAGGGACCTTATCCTAGCACATCCAGACGTAAAGAAGAAGATCGACGTCTTTGCCTTATGTATTTATGGTTTGGTAATTTTCCCTAAAGCTCTAAGACATATAGATGAAGCAGTTACTGATTTATTTGACCGACTTAATAAGGGGGTCACACTTGTACCTGCGATCTTGGCCGAGACGTTCAGATCTTTGAATGCATGTCGGAGAGCTGGTGAAGGTAGATTCATTGGATGCGGACAGTTATTATTGGTTTGATTCCACAGTTATTTTTGGAGGGTTGACAAGGTTCCTTGCCGAGTGTTCTTTGAAAGTTATTCCCCTTTAAAGGAGGCCACAATTGCGACAAGGAGGGACGATCTATCAGAGGAAAGGTGGATGGAAATTCTTCAAAACCTCCGAGAGGAAGATGTTGAGTGGAAAGCCCCTTGGTTGGTTCCTGACGAAGTCCTTTATCGGTGTGGAAATTTTGATTGGGTACCTCTGCCCGGAATCTGGGGAGCTATTGGATATGCACCGTTGCTCGTACTAAGGCAATACAAAGTAAGAAAGTTCATACCGGTGACATATGGGTTAGCTCAAAGTGAATTCTCATATAAGAGGGATAATTATAAGAAGAGGATTCCAGAGATTTCTGAGGCTTGGAAGCGAGCTCGCTGTATGAAGATATTGACTGGAGAACCAATGACAACCCTGGAATACAAGGAGTGGTCGAGCAAAATGATCAATGATAACATCCCTGGGCCAAGCTTGGAGGGTGCCCGATCGATGAAGAAGTATTTACAAGTGGTTCCATCGGAGTTAGAGATTATAAAGCAAGACTTCAAGAGACAAAGTTTAGAGTTCGGAAGGAGGATAGAGAAGTTGGAAGAAGAAAAGATGTACTTGAGGCTAGATGTGGATGTCCAGAAATCGGGGGCTGAGAAATTAAGAAAAGAAAAGAGGAAAATAGAGGAAGATCGAGATAGTTTGAAGATAGAATATAAGAAGATACGTCTAACGATGAAGAACGCTGGATTGGGAAAGACTTCGGAACAGTGGCAATAGGAGGTTCAAGAGGAAAAGGCCAAAATTGACTATTAGGAGAGGAATTTCCTAGAGATGCAGATGCAAAATGAGACCCTAAAAAAGAGGTTAGCAGAAAGCCAAAAGGAAAAACGTGGATTAAAAGCTAGAGTGGCTGAATTGGGATGGTCTCTTCACCATCAAAGTCGTGATTCTGCAAACGAGTTGAAGTCGAGTCTGAATAAGACCGAGGAAATGAAGGGTAAGATTGAAGAGTTAGAATCAGCATTGCACAGTTGTGAACTTCGGATCGAGCTTCTTGAAACAAGAGAAGGGCGTTGAAAGGAAGAGCTTCACCATTCCCACGACCAAGTTAGAAGTCGGGATTACCTCATGGGTGAAGCAATAGTTCAGATTCGAGAAGTAGCTGATCATTTACAGACTTTGGCAGTACAGGCTGATACATTGAGCATGGAGTATGAGCTATAGTCAGATCGTGGCCAAGAGTTAGCTTTGTTATTTAGGAAAATCCGAACTTTGGGCCTTAGGGCGAAAGCATATTTGTAATCCGTTTTATGTAAAGAATTTTGTTTTCTAATAAAGTTTTCTAAAATGAAGTTGAATCAGAATCGACGCCTCTTTGCATTCATGCATTTGCATTACATCATATCATATGCATTTAAGTTCTTAGAGAGATTCTAGTTAGTTGAAATTAACACACACACAGAGAGAGAGAAAGAGAAAGATAAAAAGAAAATCTGGAAACCGAACACCGTTACGGTACACGCGCCAAAAAAAAGAGTATGGATCAAAGACTTGAATAATTTCAGAGAGACATGCAAGACCAGATGCAAGAACAATTGGCAAAGCTCCAACAAGAAATGAGAGACCAAATGTTGGAAGCCCAAAGGAATATGATGGCTCAAATGGCCCAAATGCTGAACGGAGCGATGGACAAAGGAAAAGGTCCCATGGCTATTACTGGAGAGGATAGCGAAGGCATTCCCCCGGGTTTTACCCTACCACATACACAGCCTGAAGAATATCCCCAAAGGCCATCTGTCACAATTAGGCCTCAACAAGGGCAAGCTGATACTAGACCGCCCATGAACTTCCACGTTGGCTCAGGATCCAACCCAGGAGATAACACAGCCAACCCTGTTATCTCTGATTTGGATATAGTAGAAAGGGAAGGGACAATGACTGAATCCTCGAGACATTTAAAGGATCGCTGTAGATGGTTAGAGGAAAAGTTCAAGGCTTTGGAAAATTCCGAGCATCACCATGGTATCGATGTAAAAGACTTGAGTTTTGTTCTAGATTTGGTGCTTCCTCATAAATTTAAGATGCCAGAATTTGAGAAGTACAATGGGACTAGCTGCCCTGAAGCCCACATCACTATGTTCTATAGACGGATGACTGGCTATGTTAACAATGATCAAATCTTGATTCATTATTTCCAAGACAGTTTGGTGGGGGAAGCGTCCAGGTGGTACAATCAACTTAGCCGTACTAATATTAGCTCTTGGAGAGACTTAGCTCAAGCCTTCATGAAGCAATACAATCATGTCACAGACATGATGCCTGATAGAATCATGTTGCAAAACATGGAAAAGAAATCGAATGAAAGCTTCAGGCAATACGCGCAAAGATGGAGGGAAGTTGCCATGCAAGTTCAACCACCTCTCCTAGAGAAGGAAACAACCATGCTATTTATTAACACTTTGAATGCACCATTTATCACTCATATGATAGGAAGCACCACCAAGAGCTTTGCGAATATAGTGATGGCAGGTGAAATGATAGAAAACGTCATAAGGGGTGGTAAGATTGAAGCGGGAGAAACCACTCGAAGATCTGCTCCTAGGAAAAAAGACAATGAGGTGAACAATACGAGTACATATAACAAAGGGTATTCAAAGCCAATCACTGTTAGCCAGCCAAAGGTAGGTACGGCTGGGCAACAAGGGTCAACAAGACAAGAATCAGGCCTAAGGTAAAATTCTGAAAAGCTCTAATTTACGCCAATTCCAATGACGTATAAGGAGCTATATCAAAGTTTATTTGACGTGCATGTGGTGTCCCCATTTTATCTAAAACCGTTACAGCCCCCATATCCCAAATGGTATGACTAAAACACTCAATGCGATTACCATGCGAGAATAACGGGGCATTCAATAGAACACTGTACTGCTTTCAAAAAGTTAGTCGAGAGATTCATCAAAATGGGGATTGTGAAGTTTGATGACACACCTAGTGCGGAGAACTCATTACCCAACCACGGGGATAAGGGGATAAATGCGATCGGTGAAAAGGTCGTGAGAAAAATCAAAGGGGATGTCTCGGAGGTGAAAACCCCGTTGAGAATGGTTTGGAGGGAAATGGTAAGAAGATGACTGATATTATCCGATTCTGAGAAAAGATGTTAAGAAATAAGGGACTACTGTGAGTTCCACAAAGTAGAAGGACATGAGATCCAAGAATGCATTGAGTTCAGGGTCTTGGTACAAAGCCTTATGGATAATAAAGAATTGGAGTTTTATGAAGAAGGCTTAGAGGAAGGAAACATACATGCAACCGAATGAGAATTGACAAAACAAAAAGTCAATTATCCGAGGATCATTATCTCCTGACCAAGAAACACGGAATGCGGAGCACAAATTGCGCCTAAAGTCGTAATCCAGAAACCTGTTTCCTTTCCTTATAAGGATAACAAAATGGTGCCTTGGAATTACGACTGTAATGTGACAATACCAGGAGGGGAAAACTCAACTAGCACTTCCGAGGAAGTCCAAAATGAAGGGTCCTACACACGTAGTGGAAGGCACTACGATTCAGGAAATGTTAGAGCAGAATCAGTGAAATCAAAGACTGTGGCAGTTGAATGAGAGAAGGGACCTGAGGCCCATATTAATGAACCAGTGAAAGAAGAGGAGGCTAAAGAATTTTTAAAATTCTTGAAGCATAGTGAATACAGCGTGGTAGAGCAGCTGCACAAGCAACCGGCTCGCATATCAGTGCTAGCCTTACTCTTATGTTCAGAAGTGCATCGTGAAGCATTGATGAAAGTGCTGAATGAAACTTATGTTACTAAGGATATATCTGTCAATAAACTTGACCGTCTAGTTAGTAACATAAGTGCCGATAATTTCATTTACTTCAGTGATGATAAAATTCCACCTGGAGGTATAGGATCGACCAAAGCCTTGCACATCACCACTCGTTGCAAGGGATACACTCTGCCAAGTGTGTTAATCGACAATGGATCAGCCTTGAATGTCTTACCATTGTCGACGCTGAAGAGGTTGCCGATAGACAGTTCTCACATGAAGACATGCCAGAACATAGTGAGAGCATTTGATGGCACCGAGAGAAGAGTGATGGGAAGAATTGATATACTGTTGTTGATTGGGCCAAACACGTATGAAGTGGATTTTCTGGTGATGGGTATCAAGCCCTCATGCAATTGCTTGCTGGGAAGTCCCTGGATTCATTCGGCAGGAGCAGTGCCCTCATCGCTGCACCAAAAATTGAAGCTGGTGACAGAAGGTCGGCTAGTTACCATAAACGCGGAGGAGGACATCATAGCGACCGTTACCAGTGACGCGGCATATTTGGAAGCAAATGAAGAGGCCACAGAGTGTTCCTTTCAGTCTTTAGAGTTTGTAAATGCAACTTTCATATTGGAAGGGAATAAGGTGCCAGTACCTAGGATATCCAAGACCACGAGGATGGGCTTACAAATGATGGTAGGGAAAGGAGCCCTACCAGGAAAAGGACTGGGCAGACATCTTTAAGGAGAGATTCAGGTGCCGATGCTGAAAGAGAAAAGAGATTATTTTGGCTTGGGTTTCAGGCTAGATGCCAGACAGAGGAG
The DNA here is from genome assembly GCA_025698515.1 of Gossypium sturtianum. Taxonomy (NCBI): domain Eukaryota; kingdom Viridiplantae; phylum Streptophyta; class Magnoliopsida; order Malvales; family Malvaceae; genus Gossypium; species Gossypium sturtianum. The sequence continues at coordinate 37,186,907 of CM046954.1, forward strand.
AAAAGAAATAGAGAAAAAGTAGGAAAGAATGAGAGCACGGTTGAATGGGGAAGAAGTCAAGTGGGAATCGATGACATTCCCCCACATATCCCAGACCTTTGTATCCGGAGGGATAATTCACCCTGAGAGAGGGTTATTGGAAAGTCCTCACGTCAATGCCATACACGATGAGGGAATTGAACAAAGAAACCTATTGGGCATTCGCTCTTATGAACCTGGAAGCGTTTTGAACAATTGGACTGCAGAGGAACTTTCTGTAGTTTTTGGAGATTATACAGAGTAATATTCAGAACGCTCTTGTTCTTTTTTAGCCTAGGAACAATAAGTTTTCTTTTGTGAAATAGGCTCATGTTCAGAAATTTTTGTTTCAATAAAATACATTTTTGATAATTAACTCGAGCAGATATTCTTTCATTTTTTTTTCATTCTTTTGATTTTCTAATTTCATTCCATTTTTTATTCTCATTCATACCATATAAATAGTTGTTCTCGAATTCATTTGTTCTTTGTACATTCTTTGGTGCCCACCATAGGTCCCTAGATATCAATGATATGAGCAATGATACTACAGATCCAGAGGTCCATTTTGAGCAAGACATGTGTTTAGAGGAATCTCAAGATTTTGAAGGTGACAGAGATTGTGACTTATCTCCAGATTTATTAAGAATGGTAAAGCAAGAGGAGAAACAAATTTTACCCCATGAAGTGGAGGTAGAAAATATAGCTTTGGAGGAAGGAAAGGTTGTGAAAATTGGAACACGCATAGCCGAGGAGATGAAACAAGACCTTGTTGAGTTATTACGGGAATTCAAGGATGTCTTTGCATGGTCATACCAAGATATGCCTGGGCTAAGTACGGATATTGTAGTGCATCGCCTTCCTATAAGAGAAGAGTGCAAGCCAGTTCAGCAAAAGCTACGAAGGATGAGGCCTGATGTAGTGTTGAAAGTAAAAAGGAGGTCCGCTTGGTTTGATCTTTGGTTTTTACAAGTGGTCAAATACTCAGAGTGGGTTGCCAACATTGTTCCTGTCCCTAAGAAAGATGGAAAGGTCCGGATGTGTGTAGATTATAGGGACTTAAATAAAGCTAGCCGAAAGGACAATTTCCCTTTGACTCATATTGACACGTTAGTGGATAATATGGCAGATACTCATTGTTCTCTTTCATGGATGGTTTTTCAGGATACAATCAGATCAAGATGCACCCTGAGGATATGGAGAAAACTACTTTCATAACATTGTGGGGTACCTTTTGTTATAATGTAATGCCATTCGGACTGAAGAATGCAGGAGCGACATATCAAAGAGCCATGGTAACTTTGTTCCATGACATGATGCATAAAGAGATTGAAGTATATGTCGATGATATGATCGCCAAATCTCGAACAGAGAAGGAACACATTGAGGTTTTGAAGAAATTATTTTTGAGGTTGAGGAAATTTCAGTTGAAGCTCAACCCAGCAAAGTGTACTTTCAGAGCTCGATCAGGGAAATTACTGGGTTTTGTGGTCAGCGAGAGAGGAATTGAAGTTGACTCAAACAAGGTCAAGGCAATACAAGAGTTGCCTCCACCACGCACCCAAAAGGAAGTTCGAGGCTTTCTTGGAAGATTAAATTACATTGCTCAGTTTATTTCACAATTAACCGAGAAATGTGATCCCATATTTCGTCTTCTCAAGAAACACAACCAAGGTGTATGGGACGAGGAATGCAGAGAGCTTTTGACAAAGTCAAGCAATATCTGTCAAATGCCCCAGTATTATCTCCGTCTAATCCAGGTAGACCATTGATACTGTATTGTCAGTGTTCAATAACTCCATGGGATGTGTGCTTGGTCAACATGATGAGTTAGGAAGAAAAGAAAAGGCGATATACTATCTCAGTAAAAAGTTTACTGAATGTGAAATGAGATATTCGTCGATTGAAAAATTGTGTTGCGCCTTGATTTGGACAACTCGGAGGTTGAGGCAGTACATGCTATATCACACTACCTGGTTAATTTCTAAGCTTGATCCGTTAAAGTATATGATGGAGTCCACTACTTTGAATGGAAGGATGGCAATGTGGCAGATTTTATTGTCTGAGTTCGGTATAGTCTATGTAAACCAAAGCAGAGCCTTGGAGGATTATGAACCATTAAGCTTTGATTTCCCCAATGAGGAGTTAATGTATGTGGCAACTACTGAAGAGCATCCATGGAAGTTAAATTTTGATGGAGCGTCCAATGCTGTGGGAAATGGAATTGGAGCAATCTTGGTATCCCCTAGTGGTGATCATTATCCATTCACATGCAAATTGGATTTTGATTGCACAAACAACATGGCCGAGTATGAAGCGTGCATCATGGGCATTCGAGCAGCTGTAGAGCGTAAGATCAGAGTGCTAGAAGTGTATGGAGATTCTGCCTTAGTAATTTACCAGCTTAAAGGAGAGTGGGAGACAAGAGATCCCAAACTAATTGATTATCGAAAATAGTTCTGGGATTAATTGAGGAGTTCGATGAAATTACTTTTAATTATCTCCCATGTGAAGAAAACCAGATGGCGGATGCTTTGGCAACCTTGGCTTTTATGATCAAAGTAAACAGACTAGAGGACATGAGACCTATTCAGATGAGTATTTACGAAGTTCCAACTCATTGTTATAATGTGGAAGAAGAGGAAAGAGATGATCACCCTTGGTATCATGATGTATTGCGATACATAAAGAATCGTGAATACCCGGAGCATGCAACTGAGAATGAGAAAATGACATTAAGAAGATTGGCCTCTGACTATGTTTTAGACGGGGATATCTTGTAAAAAAAGAGAAAAGATCAAGTATTATTGAGATGCGTTGATGCTGTTGAAGCTAGGAAAATCCTAGAAGAAGTCCATGAGGGCTTTTGTGGGACACACGCTAATGGATTCACAATGGCCAGACAGATAATGAGATTTGGATATTATTGGTCCATCAAGGAAGGAGATTGTATCAACTATGCCAAGAGATGTCATAAATGCCAAATTTATGGAGACAAAATTCATGTGCCTCCATCACCTTTGCATGTTATGACTTCTCCATGGCCTTTTTTCATATGGGGCATGGATGTTATTGGACCAATCTCACCGAAAGCTTCGAATGGGCATTGATTCATCTTTGTGGTTATTGACTACTTCACAAAATGGGTAGAAGCTGCTTCATATGCTAGCGTCAGCAGTTAGTCGATTCTTGAAGAAGGATATCATTTGTCGATATGGAATGCCCGAGAGGATCATATCAGACAACGCACTGAATTTGAATAACAGCACGATAGCAGAAATTTATAGTCAATTTGGGATCAAACACCACAATTCGTCTCCGTATCGTCCAAAAATGAATGGGGCAGTGGAAGCGACCAATAAAAATATCAAGAAGATAGTAGGAAAGATGACCGAGACTTACAAGGATTGGTATGAGAAACTACCGTTTGCACTTGATGCTTATCGGACATCCGTCAGAACCTCTACTGGGGCAACGCCTTTCTCATTGGTCTATGGGATGGAGGTAGTTTTACCGATTGATGTGGAAATACCCTCTCTTCGAGTTTTGTCCGAAATAAAGCTGGACGAGGGTGAATGGATCCAGGCTCGATATGATCAGCTGAACTTAATTGAAGAAAAGAGGCTAAGGGATATTCGTCACAGTCAGATGTACCAAAAACGAATGATGCGAGCCTACGATAAGAAAGTTCGCCCAAGAGAGTTTCATGAGGGGGACCTTGTACTGAAAAAGATTCTTCCCATACAAAAGGATTTCAGAGGAAAATGGATGCTGAATTGGGAAGGACCATATGTGGTGAAGAAGGCTTTCTTTGGAGGAGCATTGATCTTGACCGAAATGGATGGGAAAAGCTTACCCAATCCTGTGAACTCGGATTCAGTCAAAAAGTATTTTGCTTAAAGAAAAGAAGAGGCCAAGGTGAAAACCCACAAATGGCATTTTGAGTTTCTAAAAAAAAAAGAGGAGAGGCCAAGGCGAAAACCTGCAAAGGGCGCCTTGAGACCAAAGGGGTTTTGAGTTGAAAACCCGAAAAGGGCGGCTCAAATTCTGAATGAACACGCAGTCATCTTGCTATACTTGAATCAACAAGAAATGAAATATGTTGCATATTGGGGCATCAACAAAGTACTTTGGGTCTTCTAAACACATGTTAAGTACAAAACAGTCTTCGTAGAGTTTGTATATAGAAGCCCAATCTGCGATATCTAGGGCATCTGATCTTTGTCCTATTCATTTTAATATCTTTGGATTCTTTTTCTTCTCAAAGATATGTTCCCAGTTAATCTTCTTTGTATCTTTGATAATTCATTTAACTCTCTTTGAGATCAATTTATTTGTTACCCATTATTCATAAATATGTTGCATTGAAATAATGATTGACGAACTAACAATTTCACAAAAGAAGTTTTACATATTACTTTGGAAATTTCTAGATGAAATAAGGAACCGAAAGAGGACAATTGTTTAGAATTTTTATGTGCATAGATTGGAAATATTTGAGAAAGAAGAGTCTGGATAGAGACTATTTCTCTGAACTCTTTGTCCAAATGATAAATGGACCAAATAATGAGTTGATGTGACGAAAGTAAGAGATATCATCGGGTCATAACATTCGGGGAATGGTGTGACAAACTAAGTTGATGAAAAATTCAGGACCCCTGAATTATGGTGGAATGGGTTGAATTTGAAATAAATCCTATACCCTAAAATTGTAGGTAGGACGAATTGAAAAAGTTTCAATTCCTATAGTGGTAGGATGATACAAGCCTTGTGTCCTCAAGTTTCAAGCGGAGTTGACTCTGAAATTACAGTGGGGCAAGCTTGTCGAGCAGAATATGATTGATGTTTCGAGAGGAAAAAAGATAAAGAATAAATGAGTGATGACACCTAGAGTAGGAATCATACTCATAACATTTTTTTCATATATCATAACAAATCTCATTAGGAGTATTTGATTCATTCTGATCATTGCATCATAATCCTTAAAGGAATCATTTTCATGACATGTTGCATTCATGTCACTCATAACACATGTAGCTAGAAGCATTTGATTCATTTTGATCATAGCATCTTGGTCATGTGACATAAACATGTGGAACCGAATCTACAGGACATGTCCCTCAGTGGACGATGTAGCAATATCGGTGAATTTGCAGATCTTATCTCCCTAAGCAGTAGTGGAGCAGATCAAATTTGGCGAATCTTATCTTCCCAAGGTAGCGGGGGGAGCGATTTTAGCCACTGCACCTTATCTCCCGAGGTAGCAAGGGAGCGCAGTTAAAATTCATAGTCTTATCTTCCGAGGTAGCAAAGAAGCGGACTAAAGATTACAGATTTTGTCTCCCTGAAGTTGCAGTGGAGCAAATCGAAGACGGCGAATCTTATCTTCCCGAGGTAGCAGGGAAGCAGATTTTAGCCACCAGCCTTATCTCCCTGAGGTAGCAAGGGAGCAGGCTAAAGTTCGTAGTCTTATCTTCCTAAGGTAGCAAGGAAGCAGACTAGAAATTGCAAATTTTGTCTCCCTGAAGTTGTAGTGGAGCAAATCGAAGACGGCAAATCTTATCTCCCCGAGGTAGCAGAGGAGCAGATTTTAGCCACCAGCCTTATCTTCCTAAGGTAGCAAGGGAGCAGGCTAAAGTTTGTAGTCTTATCTTCCTGAGGTAGCAAGGAAGCAGACTAAAGATTGTAGATCTTATCTCCCTAGGCAGTAGTGGAGCAGATCAAATTCGGTGAATCTTATCTCCCTGAGATAGCAATGGAGTAGGCTGAATATTATAGTCTTATCTCCCTGAAGTTGCAGCGGAGTGGACTAAAGATAGCAGATCTTATCTCCACTGATCAGGAGTGGAGCAGATTGAAGATACTAGCCTATCTCCACGAAGATACTGACCATTTGACAAGACCGGGAAAATGGGTACATTTATATCGTCTTTGCTCTATTCTCGTTACACGACAATGAGCAAAGAGGGGCAGCTGTAATAGCCCATTTATGCCCGGGCTTAAAACAAACAAAAGCTAGAAATAAAATAAAAAATAAATGTCCAAGTTTATTTTCTTACAGTCTTTTTACAAAGCCCAAACTTAAATGGCCCAAATACTAAAACAGGACCCAATTACAAGCCAACATATGACTCAGACCCAAAACTGACCCAATCCTAACTTAGCCCAGCTAACTAAGCAAGCCCAGTAGCCCACAAATGCTTGCGGACGCAGGAAACCCTAGGTTTCCACTGCGCCGCAAGCGCCCCAGCAACCCTAGGCGCCGCAAGCCTCGCACCCAGGCCACCAGTCGCGCCGCAGTTTGCGCGAATGACCCCATCGTCGCCGCGTTCTCCTCGTCCACCTGCAAAAGGAGAAAGAAACACAACAATAAACATGGCAAGCAGAGACAAAAATTTTTTATTTCCTTTTTTTTATTATTGACTTTGGGGCTATAAAAACCTCGGATTAAATCTGTAATAGGGACACACACAAAAAAAAACACACAGAGAGAGAAAAATATGCAAATATTCAGAAAATACAGAGAGATAAAATACAAAAACTTGGTTACAAAGGTGATTTCCTCAAGTTATTTCATTCTGTTTTTATTTCTTATTTTTATCTATGCATTTTATATATGAATATTGTTTTAAAAAAATAATAAAAAAGGTGCGAGTTTACCTTTCGATGGCGTTGAAAAACTGAGTTTTTAGTCTCCCGCCACCGTCTGCGGTGGCGCGTGGGGTGCGTGGCCCAGGAACCCGATGACCCGACTCCGAACAAAGGAGAGGAGGGTTGAGAGCATATTCTGGAGTTTTTTTTTAAAAAAAAGCGGTGCTCAAATGATTTTTTTTTTTTGGAATTAAATTTAACTTATGTAGGCAAGAAAGAACGACGTCGTTTTTTTATTAAAGAATCCGCGCGTTGACCCGAAAACCCGGGGAGGATCCGCCCGTTTTTGTTAAAAGGGCTAATTGCCTCTTTGGTCCTTCCGCTATTTTAGTTTTTTTAACTGAGTTCAATTTGAATTTTTATTTTTTGTTAAATTAGCCCCAAAATTTCCTTTCTGTTTCAATCTGGTCCGAAGGCCATTTAAGGGTGGATATCCGAACGACGTCGTTTTGAAAATCTGGCATAATTGCCATATTAGCCCCTGCAGTGTGACGCGCGTTTTTGATTTAGTCCTTTTATATCTGTTTTTATTGATATTTAATCCCTACTTATTTGTTTTTTTTTTTTTAAAAAAAACCTTTTTATTTTATTTCATTCTTAAATTATTTTAATATTGCATTAAATTACTTCATTTTATAATTTTTTTTTATTCTTTGTATTTTCATTCCTTTTTTTAATTATTTAGTATTATATATGTATCAAATTATTATTTATTATACTAGGTCATTTTATTTAGTTTAATATTATTTATATATTACATATTATTTTATAATTTGTATATTATTTATTATATTATATGTTTTAATGTTTGAAAATTATAAATATTATTATATTATATCATATATTATTTTTTAAAATTTTATTTTGTATAAAATTTATCTACATTGCATAATATATTTTATTTATATTATTTATATTACATATGTAAAATTTTATGTATTATACATATATTTTATTTAAAATATTATATACTATTTGTCGAAACCATTTTTTTGTTTGGAAAACGGGCCGACTTAAAAAGAAAAACGGAGTTGCCACCAATCTTTTTTAGTGCGATTGGGTCACTTTAGAAAATATTTTGGTCTACGAATCTTAAGAAAACGGGCTCGGGAGTCGGTTACGCACGAGGAAGGATTAGCACCCTCGCAACACCCAAAATTGGTACCGTATTGATTGATTAATGTCCTTAATATCGAAAATTTTAAAAAAAAATTAAAATATGAATCTTTAAAAATGTTTGGATAACTCGCATTGGATCTTGTTCTGAAAAGTTGAAACACCACATCCGGTACGATAGGACACGATGTTTCAAACCTTCGATACCAAGATCATTTCGTGATTTCCAAAGTTCGTTTTGAAATTTGAAAAGGGTATTTCACTATTTGGTTAAACTAAAAACCGAAACCCAGCACGATTAGGCACGATTCCTTGAATTTCCAATCATGAAATATTGCCTTTATTTAAGAAACACGATAAAAAATCTTTGAAGGATATTTAATTGTTTGGACGAACAGAAAATCAAAACCCAGCACGATTGGGCACGAATCTCTCGAGCTTCCAAACACGAAACATTACCTTATTTTCGAAAACTTAATCAAAATCTTTAAAGGATATTTAGTGATCTAGACGAACGAAAAATCGAAGCCCAGCACGATTGGGCACGATTTCCCGAACTTCCAAACACACAAAATTTCTTTTGTGAAACATTTTTTAAGTTTTTGGGAAAAACAGCAAAAATAAAAACGTGAAAATGTAGACACGATAATAATAGGGAGTAACCATAAATACCAAAAACAGTAATATTACAATTGTAAAAATGATACGTAATAAATAAAACAAATAGTAATGATAATGAAATACAAAACTAATAATAAATAATTAATAACGAATATATAAAAAAGTAATGATATTAACAGTAATAAAAAAGGTAGTAAAAGAAATAAAGGTATACTAATAATAATAAAAATAATGGATGTAAAAGTAATAATATATAATAAGACAACTAAAGTAAACCACAATATACATAATAATAGATATAATAGTATTAAAAAAAATAAAGAAAAATATTAGTAATAAAATAATATAATGATAAATACAATAATAAGTATAGTATATGCAATAGTACTAAATAATAATAAAATGATAATAAATAGTAAAATAAAAAATAATAAGAAAATGATAAAATAATAGTATGAATAAAATAGTAGTAAATAAAAAAATATTTGATAATAATAATACAATAGATATAATCATAATATAAAAAAAATAAAGTAAACAAGTATATACATATAATGATTAGTAGAAATATAATAGAAATATAATAATAATATAAATAAAAAGTATTAAAAAATAATTAATTTAATGGTAAAATAGCTCAAATAAACGAACATGGACTAAATCGAATCAAAAATAGGAGTTTTGGGGCAAAATCGCAAAGCCAATAAAAGGAAAAGGACCAAATTTAATTGCACGCACAATCTTAAAGGACTAGGTACGAAATTATCCCAAGTTTCCAAACACTTTGTGCTAAAGCTTGGACCAAATCGAAGCAGCGCATAAAATTCAGGGGCAAATTTAAAAGAAAAGAAGAAAGTTGGAGAGGGATGCAATCAAAACAGGGGAGCAACAGGAGGACCGAAGGTGCAATTTACCCATTAAGGGTGGAATTGTATTAATTCACCTGCAAAAGCAGGTGACCACGCGGGGCCTTCACCCTTTAAAAGTCACTGCCTTTTTTAATGCCTTAACTAAAGGAAAAAAAAAACTCTTCATTTCTTTCTTCAGTCTCCAAAAAATGAAAATCAGACCCCCCCATTTCTTTGATTTCCCTTTTCTATTTCGAAACAAAATCAGGAGCCCCTCATGCGCGCCTCGACGGCGGTCGTCAATGGAGCCCGGTGAGTCTCTCTCGATCTCTCTTCTTTTAGTTTAAAAAAACTTTTATACGTTTAAGATTTTGTATTTTTTTTTAAACAAAGAAAGAAGAAAAAAAATAAACGAAGAAGACAAACAGATTTGAGGGGGAAAAGAATAAAAGAAGGACCTTTGCTCTGTTTTCTTTTATGCTCTGCTATAGAAAAAATGTATATTCTCCATATCCAAAAAAAATCATCCCCTATTACAGATTCGATTTGGCTTTTTATAGTCTATTATTTACAACTAATTTCTGTTTACAGGTGCGTGGTGGAACATGCCAGCGGCGTGGCGTGATGGAGCGGCACACGCGTTGCGGGGTGGTGGCGTCCGCGCGTGAAAGAGGCGTAGCGAGAAGCGGGGTGGTGCTGGGGTTTAGACTTTTGTGTTTAGGTTGTTGGTTTAGGGTTAGTGATAATTTTTGGGCTTGCTCTTTGGGCTCGGGTTAAAATTGGGCCTTACAATTTGCCCCTCTTTGCTCATTATCGTGTAAAGAGAATAGAGCAAAGACTTTAAAAGGGCCAATTTTGACCCATCTTGTTGAATCTTGACTTCTTAATACTTCCTCTCTTCAGGTGGCTTCATTCCCTCCACTGCCTCTTCAGGGGTATAGGAATTTTGTTTCGATCTACTCCACTACTACTCAATGGAGATAAGATCTGCTCTCTTCAGTCTATTACCCTACTGCTTAGGGAATTAAAGCTCTGTAATTTTCGTCCTGTTACCCTACTGCTTAGGGAGTCAAGGCTCATCATCTTTGATCTGTCACCCTATTGCTTAGGGAATAAGACCTGTAATTTTCAGCCTGTTACCCTACTGCTTAAGGGGTTAAGGCTCATCGTCTTCGATCTGTCACCCTACTGCTTAGGGAGTTAAGATCTATAATTTTTGGCCTGTTACCCTACTGCTTAGGGAGTTAAGGCTCATCGTCTTCGATCTGTCACCCTACTGCCTAGGGAGTTAAGATCTGTAATTTTCGGCATGTTACCTTACTGCTTAGGGAGTTAAGGCTCATCTTCTTCGATCTGTCACCCTACTGCTTAGGGAGTTAAGATCTGTAATTTTCGGCCTGTTACCCTACTACTTAGGGAGTTAAGGCTCATCGTCTTTGATCTGTCACCCTACTGCTTAGGGAGTTAAGATCTGTAATTTTCGGCCTGTTACCCTACTGCTTAGGGAGTTAAGGCTCATCGTCTTCGATCTGTCACCCTACTGCTTAGGGAGTTAAGATCTGTAATTTTTGGCCTGTTACCCTACTGCTTAGGGAGTTAAGGCTCATCGTCTTCGATCTGTCACCCTACTGCTTAGGGAGTTAAGATCTGTAATTTTTGTAACTCCTATCAATTTTGCTACATTGTCCTCTGAGGAACCTACCTGTAGAATTTATTTTATGGGGTCTATGCTTATGCCATGATTGAAAAATGCTCATAACCAATGTATTGCGAATGAATGGATGCATGCAAAATGTCATGAGTATGTTCAAATTTTTTACTCTTGGGTTATCATTGCTCGCTGCTTGTTAGGGCAATATTCCCGTTGTATACCTTCTTGTTCCATTGTGAGTTACGAAGATGTAAATCCTTTGCTTAGACCCTTATTTTGGGGTTCCAAGCCCCTTAAGCACAGTGAGTTCTAAATAATTGTCTGTTTGATTCTTGTATTATTTAGAGACTTTCAAAGTAATCATAAAACTTCTTTTTGTGAAAGCGTTACTAGTTCATTAATCATTATTTCAATATGAAATGCTTGAAAAAATATTATAGAGATGAATGAAACTGAAATTTATTCGGGACAAAACCCGTGAAGAATGGATTGAACAAAAGAAACAAATTTTGCTAAGGTATAAAAAATGAAAAAGGGTGGAATTGGTGCCCCAGATATCACAGCCTGAGCTTCTCTGTACGAACTTTTCCGAGTTCAACATGTGTCTAGGAAATCTGTGGTACTTTGTCAATTCCCCGAAGGTGTAGCATATCTCATTTAGGTATAGGATGGCTAGCGCATGCCCCAAACATTTGAATCGCCCTTTACGGGTTTTCAATTCAAAGCTCATTTGGTCTCAAGGTGCCCTTTGCGGGTTTTCACCTTGGCTTTTTCGTTTATTTTTTTTTATTTTTTTATTTTTTTTGAACTCAAGACGCCCTTTGCGGGTTTTCGCCTTGGCCCCTTTTCCTTCCTAAACGAAATACTTCTTGACCGAATCTACATTAATTGGATTTGGCAGACTTTTGCCGTCCATCTCGGCGAGTATCAATGCTCCCCCAGAGAAGGCCTTCTTTACAACGTAAGGCCCTTCCCAATTAGGCATCCACTTTCCCTTGAAGTCTTTTTGCATAGGGAGGATCTGTTTCAATACCAAGTCTCCCTCACGGAATACTCTGGGGCAAACCTTCTTGTTGTAAGCCCGCATCATCCGCTTCTGGTACATTTGACCATGACGGATGGCTCTTAGCCTTTTTTCCTCAATTAAATTCAACTGATCATATTGAGATTGAACCCATTCTGCTTCATCCAACTTCAGCTCAGACAAAACCCGGAGAGAAGGGATTTCAACTTCAATTGGCAAGACTGCCTACATCCCATAAACCAATGAGAAAGGAGTTGCCCCGGTAGAAGTTCTAACCGATGTTCGATAGGCGTAGAGGGCAAGTGGTAACTTTTCATGCCAATCCTTGTAGGTCTCAGTCATTTTCCCCACAATTTTCTTGATATTTTTATTAGCTGCCTCAACTGCGCCATTCATTTTCGGGCGATATGGTGACGAGTTATGGTGCTTAATGTTGAGCCCTGATTTGCAAACTTCGCTATCGCTTTGTTGTTCAAGTTCAAAGCGTTGTCGAATCGATCCTTTCCAGGCATATCATAGCGACAGATGATCTCTTTCTTCAAAAACTTACTAACTGCCGTCTTCGTGACATTAGCATATGAAGCTGCCTCTACCCATTTGGTGAAGTAATCAATGACCATGAAGATGAAACGATGTCTATTAGAAGCTTTCGATGAGATCGGCCCAATGATGTCCATGCCCCACGTTGAGAAAGGCCACGGAGAAGTCATAACATGAAGAGGTGAAGGAGGCACATGGATTTTGTCCCCATAAATCTGGCACTTGTGGCACTTCTTGGCGTAACGGATGCAGTCTCCTTCCATCGTGGACCAGTAATACCCGAATCTCATGATTTGCCTGGCCATTGTAAACCCATTGGCATGCGTTCCACAAACACCCTCATGGACCTCTTCTAGGATTTTCTTAGCCTCTACAGCATTGACGCATCTTAGCAACACCTGATCCCTTCTCTTTTTATACAGGATCTCTCTGTCTAGAACATAGTCACTGGAAAGTCTTCTTAATGTTCTCTTATCATTTCAGTTGCTCGGTCGGGATATTCACGGCTCTTCACATATCGCAGAATATCATGATACCAAGGATGATCATCCCTCTTCTCCTCATCATCAATATTGCAACAGTGAGCCGGAGTCTCGTAGATACTCATTTGGATGGGCTTCATACCCTCCTGATTATGTACTCTAACCATAGAAGCTAATGTGGCCAAGGCGTCAGCCATCTGGTTTTCATCACGCGGGAGGTAAAAGAATGTAATGTCATCAAACTCCTCAATTAGTTCTAAGGCCAACTTTCGGTAACTGACCAATTTGGGATCTCTCGTTTCCCACTCCCCTTTGAGCTGATAGATCACCAACGCAGAATCTCCATATACTTCTAGCAACTTGACTTTGCGGTTTATAGCAGCTCGGATTCCCATGATACATGCTTCGTATTCTGCCATATTGTTCATGCAGTCAAAATCCAACTTGCAAGCGAATGGATAATGGTCTCCGTCCGGGGATATCAGGACTGCCCCAACTCCATGACCAACGGCATTTGATGCTCCGTCGAAGTTCAACTTTCAAGGGCGATCCTCTAGGGTATCTTCTTCGGTTGTCGCTACAAACATCAGATCTTCATTGGGAAAATCAAAATTCAAGGGTTCGTAGTCGTCTAGCGCTCTGCTGGCTAGAAAATCAGCTATTGCACTCCCCTTCACAGCTTTCTGGTTCATATAGACTATGTCAAATTCGGAGAGCAAAATCTGCCATCGAGCCATTCTCCCATTCAGAGCGGTTGACTCCATAATGTACTTGAGAGGGTCCAGTTTAGAGATTAACCAAGTCGTATGGTACAACATGTACTGCCTCAACCTCCGAGTTGTCTAGACCAAGGCACAACATAATTTCTCAATTGGCGAGTATCTCATTTCACACTCAGTGAATTTCTTACTGAGGTAATATATCGCTTTTTCTTTCTTCCCTGTCTCATCATGTTGGCCGAGCACACACCCCATTAAACTATCGAATACCGTCAAATACAGAATCAATGGCCTATCAGGACTAGGGGGCATTAGCACTGGAGTATTAGTCAAGTACTGTTTGATCTTGTCAAATGCCTTCTAGCATTCATCATTCCAAATGCCTCGATTGTGTTTCTTAAGAAGACGAAATATTGGATCACACTTCTAAGTCAGTTGCGAAATAAACCGATCGATGTAATTTAATCTTCCTAAAAAACCTCGGACTTCCTTCTGAGTGCGTGGCGGAGGCAATTTTTGTACGGCCTTGACTTTATCCGGATCTACTTCAATTCCTTTTTCACTGACCACGAAACCAAGTAGCTTCCCTGATCGAGCCCTGAAAGTACACTTGTTTGGATTGAGTTTCAACTGAAATTTCCTCAACCTCAAGAATAGTTTCCTCAAAACTTGCACATGCTCCCCTTCCGTTCGAGACTTTGCAATCATGTCGTCGACGTAGACCTCAATCTCCTTGTGCATCATGTCGTGAAACAAGGTTACCATAGCCCTTTGGTATGTTGCTCCCGCATTCTTTAACCCAAATGGCATCACTTGGTAACAAAAAGTTCCCCATAAGGTTATGAAGGTGGTCTTTACCATGTCTTCAGGATGCATCTTTATTTGATTGTATCCCGAAAAACCGTCCATGAAAGAGAAAAATGAAAACCCCGCCGCGTTATCCACCAAGGTATCGATGTGAGGCAGTGGGAAGTTGTCTTTCGGGCTTGCCTTGTTTAGGTCCCTGTAATCGACGCACATTCGTACTTTTCCATCCTTCTTAGGGACAGGGACGACGTTGGCTACCCATTCTGTGTAATTTACCACTCGTAAAAATCCAGCATCAAATTGCTTCTTGACTTCTTCCCTTATCTTTACCGCGACATCGGGTCTCATCCTTCAAGCCTCACTGGACGGCACATTCTCCTTTTATGGGGATACGATTGTACCGCAATATCAGCACTCAACCCTGGCATGTCTTGATATGACCACGCGAAGACATCTTTGAACTCTAGCAGAAGTCTAATGAGGTCCTGCCTTGTTTCCTTGGTTATGCAGGTGCCGATCTTCACTTCTTTCCCATTTTCTAGAAGTACATTCTCAATTGTCTCTTCGTGAGGTAGAATCAGCTTCTCTTCCCGCTCTACCTTCCTTAACAAGTGCGGGGATACACTACAATCTCACGTCATCTCAGTAAATTCTTGAGGTCCCTCTAGGCACATGTCTTGCTCATCGAGGAAATGCAGGTTAAAGAATGAGCGTTGTTCATGACATCGATATCACGGGGACCTATGGTAGGTATGAAAGAATATTCAATGAAAATGAATTTTAGAATGAACTTATTTATGCATTATGATTATGAATGGAATGGAAAAGAAGCAAAAGAATAACTACACAGTATGAAAGAAAAATGCACTTTTATTGAAAGTAAAGATGCTTGAACATGAGCCTATTTCACAGAAGATTCTCATTGTTCCTAGGCTTGAAACAACAAGTGTGTTTTGAACATTACTCTATTTTAGTCCTAAAAACTACAGGAATTTCTTCCGCAGTCCAGTTGTCCAGAACACTTCCAGGCTCGTAAGGGCGAATACCCGCCAAGTTCTCTTCCTTCGGATCTTCCTCAGACACGGCGTTGATGCTTAAAGCTCTCATCATCTCTTCAGTTATTTCCTTACTCATATTTTCTGGCCCTGAATGGATAATTCCTCCCGACACGAATGTATTAGATATATGGGGGAAAATTATTAAACCCCACTCGATCTCAGCACCGTTCAATCGTGTCCTCCGTCTCTCACGTTTCTTCTCCAACTCCTCCTTTCTCTGTTGGGCATCTGGTCTATGCCCCAATCCAAAGCGGTCATGCTTGTCTACCAATCCTAGCACTCTGACTGGCCCTTGGAGATATTTACGAGTCTCTTCCGGTAATGCTCCTCTTCTCTCCCATCACATTTGGAGGCCCATCCTTGTTGCTTGGATATTTTAGGCTCAGGGATCCTACTTCCTTCATCGATGAAAGTCGCATTTACAAACTCCAACGACTGAAGGAGCACTCTATAGCCTCCGTATCATTCTCTATGTATGGTGCACTACTAGTAACTGACGCGATGATATCCTCCTCCGCACTTATGGTTATCAACCGGCCCTCTGTCACCAACTTTAACTTTTGGTGCAATGGTGATGGTACGACTCCCGCTGAGTGGATCCAAGGCCTTCCCAATAAGCAATTGTAAGATGGCTTGATGTCCATCACGAGGAAATCTACTTCGTATGCATTTGGCCCGATTAGGAGGGGTACCTCAATTCTTCCCATTACTTTCCTTTCGGTGCCATCAAATGCTCTCACTATATTTTGGCATGTTTTCATATGAGAGCTGTCTACGGGCAACCTGTTCAGTGTAGATAGGGGCAAGACATTCAGTGCCGACCCGTTGTCAATTAATACCCCTGGTAATGTATACCCTTTGCATCGAGTAGTGATATGTAAAGCCTTGGTGGATCCCATGCCCCCTGGTGGAATTTCATCATCACTGAAAGAGATGAAATTGTCTGCGCTTATGTTACCAACAAGGCGGTCCAACTTATTTACCGAAATGTCATCAGCGACATAGGTTTCGTTCAACACCTTTGTCAATGCGTTACAGTGTGCCTCCGAATTTAAAAGTAGAGCCAGTACCGATATGCGTGCTGGCTGCTTGTGTAACTATTCCACAACACTGTACTCACTGTACTTTAGGAACTTCAAAAACTCTCTAGCCTCATTCTCTGAGTTCTGGCTCATTAACGATGACCTGTTTTTTCTTCTTCCCCTACGATTCTGAGAGGATTTTCTTTCGATGTGTTCAACTTACAGGTTGGGCGTCTTTGGCGAACTCTCTTTCCGAAAGCATCACAGTGCAATTGTAATTCCAAGGTACCTTCTTGTTATCCTTATAAGGAAAAGTCACGGGTTTTTGAATTACAACCCTCGGTGTATCCTTACAAGGAAAAGTCACGGGTTTTTGAATTACAACCCTTGGTGTATCCTTACAAGGAAAAGTCACGGGTTTTTGAATTACAACCCTCGGTGCCACCTTCACTCCTGCTTCGTCGACCCTTGGTCGTGTGATAATCACTACTGGGTGATTAACCTTAGGGATCCTCTCTGCAGACCCCCCTCTGTGGCACATACATCCTCTTCTTCGGAAAAGTCAAAGAACTCCAGCTCCTTATTATCCATTAACCCTTGTACTAGGGTTTTGAATTCGTTGCACTGCTGGATCTCGTGGCCTCCCTTGTCATGGAACTCACAGTAGTTCCTTGCATCTCGAGATCTGTTCATATTCTCTTGCAGAACTAACCCCATTCTCTGTATTTCTTTCCAAACCTCTCTCAATGGGGTTCTGACCTCAGCAACCTTCTGCTTGGTTCTTCTCCCCCTGTTCTCCACTATCACGTTTACCCCTTTATCTGTATAACTGGGTAACGGATTTCCCATACCTGGTGTATCGTTGAACATTACAACACCCGCTTGGATAAGCCTTTCGACTAGCCTTTTGAATGAGATGCAATTTTCTATGGAGTGTCCTGCTACTCCCGCATGGTATTCACACTGACCATTTGTGTCATACCACTTAGGATATGGGGGTTGCAACGGTTTCAAGTAGACAGGGGCTACAACGTGCGCGTCGAAAAGAGTTTCATACAACTCCTCAAACGTCACTAGTATGGGAGTAAATTGGACTTTCCAAAACTTTTACCTCGTGTTGGGCTCTTGTCTCGGTAGGGCCTGCTGGCCCGCGGCTATTGCTCTCGGTTGGCTAATAGTAATGGGTTTGGGATAACCCAAGCTTACATTACCTACCTCATTCTCCCTTTTCTTTAGAGCCGATCTTTTCATGCCCTCTCCAGCTTCTATTTTCCCACACCTTATTGCGTTCTCTATCATTTCACGGACATCACTATGTGCTGTGAAACTCTTGGTCGCACTCCCAACATGTGATTGATGAAAGGTGCTTTCAGGGTATGAATGAAGAGCATGGTCATTTCTTTTTCTAGTAGCGGTGGCTGGACTTGCGTAGCGACCTCCCTCCACCTTTGGGCGTATTTCCTAAAACTCTCACCTGACTTCTTCTCCATATTTTGCAACGTGATCCTGTCAGGTGCTATATCAGTCACATGGTCGTAGTGTTTCATGAAGGCCTGTGCCAAATCCCTCCACGATTTGATTTGAGTACAACTGAGCTAATTGTACCACTTGCTGCGGCTCGGTCGGACTATCTTGAAGCGATGGATCAACAAGCTGAGTCGTTGTTGACATAACCCGTCATTCTTCGGACGAACATAGTAATATGGGCCTCAGGGCAGCTGGTCCCGTTGTACTTTTCAAACTCCGGCATCTTGAACTTCGAAGGAAGTACCAGGTTTGAGACTAGACTCAGCTTCCTAGCATCCACATCGCATTGGTAATCAGCACTTTCCAATGCTTTAAACTTCTCCTCCAGCCATTTGCAGCGATCTTCAAACTCCTTTGGGAACTCCGCCTTCGCTTTCTCCCCCTCTACTGCATCGTCGAAATCAGGGACCATGATCTTTGCCAAATTGTCTCCAGGGTTAGAGCTCGATCCTGTCGGGAAGTTTACCGGTGCCGGGGTATTAGATTGGTACTGGGGTTTGATATTGACCGACACTCTTGGTGGTTGCACTTGGGAACTTGTCGGGGCCAAGCCTGGAGGGTAAGCAGAATCTTCATTATCTCCAGTATCGATCACAGGGCTCTTTTCTTTTCCAGGCCCTCCAGTCAACAACTGTGTTAACTGGCTTATCATACTTCTCTGGGATTCCAGCATTTGATCCCTCATGTCCTGTTGGATCTTAGCCAACTGTTCTTGCATCTGAGACTGCAATTGGTCCTGCATCTCCTTCTGCATCTGTTCTAACTTTTCTATCCTTTGGTCCATAGCTTTCATTTTTTTCCGAGTGTAGTAGCGGTGTTCCAGGATAACTATAATATGATATCTAGTTAATAGGGTTGTTTTGCGATATTAAATGCATATGATGCGATGCAATGCAAATGCATGATATGAATGCAAAAAGACGTCGATTATGGTTCAATTTCTTATAGAAAACTTATTTAAAAAACAAAATCCTTTACATAAAACAGAGTCACATATACGACCTAGCCCTTATGCCCAAAGTTTTAACTTTCTTAAGAAGCGAGGCTAACTCTCATTACAATCGACTCGACTCATATACTACACTTAACACATCGGCTGAGCAGCTAAGGTTTGTAAATGTTCACCACTTTCGTATCTGAATCACGGCTTCGCCCATAAGGTAGTCTCTTTCTCTGACTTGGTTCTGAGAACATTGAAGTTGTTCTTCCCGTCGCTCGTTGTTTGTCTCCAATAGTTGGATCCGGAGCTCACTATTTTGCAGCGTCATTTCAAGCGTTACCACATTTCCTTTCAACTCTTCAATCTGGTTTAGGCTTGATTCCAACTTCACCGTAGAGTTACGGCTCGACACAATGCCCTTTCTAGTTCTGCTACTCGAGCTCTTAACATCTCATTCTCGCTTTGGCTCTCACCCACAGTCCTTCTCAGAGTATCCTTTTGTACCTGAGCCTCATGGAACCTCTTCTTCCACTGATCAACCTTGGCCTTCTCCTCCTGAACTTCTTGACGCCATTATTCTGAGGTTTTACCCAGCCCAGCAGTCCTTATCGATAGATGCAACTTTTTGTAATCGGTCTTCAAGCTATCCAAATCTTCTTCGGCCTTCTTTTTCCCTTTTTTCAGTTTCTCAGCCTCTGATTTCTGGATATCAATATCTAACCTCAGGTGCATCTTTTCTTCTTCTAGTTGTTCTATCTTTTTCCCTAACTCTGAATTTTTACTTTCAAAGTCTTGCTTCATGATCTCCAACTCAGAAGAGACTACTTGCAGGTATTCCTCTATCGATCGAGCACCATCCTGTGTCGGCCCGGGGATATTATCATTTACTCTCCTGCTCCGCCATGTACTATATTCGAGGGTTGCCATTGGACCTACAGCAACTCTTTTCATTCGGTGAATCTGCTTCCAAGCATCAGAAACTTCTCGAACTTTTTTCTTATAATTATTCCCACTATACGAGAATTCAAACTGAGCTAGCCCATGCGTCTCCGGTATAAATTGTCTTGATTGATATTGCCTTAGCACGAGTAAAGGAGCATACCCAACGGCTCCCCAGATTCCTAACAGAGGAACCCAATCATAACTCCCACATCGGTAGAGAATTTCGTCGGGAACGAACCAATGAGCTCTCCATTCCACATCTTTTTCTTGAAGATTCTGAAGAAGCGCGATCCAGTTATCTTCTGATATGTTATCTCTTCTGGGCGCGGCTACCAACTCCTTTAATGGGGAGTACTTCACAGAAAAAACCCGATAAGAAGCTCTATCTACTTTCCAGAAATGGCTATGGAACCACACCAACAATAGTTGCGCGCAGCCCATGAATCTACCCTCACCTGCTATCCGGCACGCGTTCAAAGACCTAAATGTTTCGGCAAGAATCATTTGGTGCCGGCGTGTGACTATATCGAGACGATCGAACAAGTCAATAACTGTTTCATCCACATGTCTCAGAGCCTTGGGGAAAATTACCAAGCCATAGATACTTAAGGCGAAACTGTCAACTTTCCTCTTAACATCTGGATGTGCCACCATCAGGTCCCTCAAGCTCACCCAAGGAATGCATTTCCCTTCACCCTTCTGCTGAATTCGTGCCATGACCCACTGTTCGCTCATCCTAGTGATACTCATTAGCTTCCTTACAAAAGTCGGTGCATTAGCGGCCTTGAAGTAAATCTTATCGACCCGAGCCCTTTGACTGCGAAGTAAAGCCGTATATTCTTCTACGGTAGGCACCAAGTCCACTTTCCCAAACGTGAAACAGCTATAAGCGGGATTCCAATATTGAGTCATAGCTCGAAACAAGTGTCTGTCCACTCTGATGTCGAGTAAGTAGGGTAGATCACCATAATTAAGGTAGAAAAGCTGCTTTGTTGCTTCATCCCAACAGGCCCATATATCTCTTAACTCTTGGAGCTCATTCTGTGTCACACTGATAAGAGTGAAGTCCAATAATTCTGATGTATACTCCTCAGTTAGACTATCCCCCTTCTCAAGCTGTGTCTTCTCTGACCATATACACACGGCCGCATTATCCTCTACTTTATCAAGGAATCTGTTCTCTATAACAAGCCTTCTAACTTAGTAATTAAAATAGGAATCGACGTCTTTTAAATATGAAATGACATGCAAACATGACCAAAATAAAACAAGTTAGTATCGCATAAAAGTAACCAAGGTAAGTGAAAAATGTCAAACCACTACATGGGTAGCCACTAAGGTTTCGCATGGCTCTACCTAGGGTGGGCTCTTAAGGTTCACTATATGTGGTTTAGTTCTAAAGGAAGGGCACCTGAACCAGCAGATTTCTCAATCCTCACCCATTATAGGCTTATACGGATCGAGTTCAGTTCAGGGGAATACATTTCCCTATGGTCATGCGGAGGTGAAAACCTCACGGAACCATAGGTACGGATGTATCCCGAAAGCAGTCCCCTAGCCCATGCGGAGGTGAAAACCTCACGAAGGCATAGCTTCTCGCTCCCACTTAAGGGTGTGACCACAACGGTCATGCGATATGAATGCAAAAATATTCTATGTGTCTTAAACCAAAGCAGATATATGACGCGACACAGACTCGTGCAAATGGAAAAACGAAATCAAAGAATTTTATTTTTGATAAAAAGGATATTAATCAACCAATTTTACGGCTTGACTCTCTTATAGTTCCCCAGCGGAGTCGCCAAGCTGTCGAAACCATTTTTTTGTTTGGAAAACGGGCCGACTTAAAAAGGAAAATGGAGTCGCCACCAATCTTTTTTAGTGCAATTGGGTCACTTTAGAAAATATTTTGGTCTACGAATCTTAAGAAAACGGGCTCGGAGTCGGATACGCATACGAGGAAGGATTAGCACCCGCAACGCGCCCAAAATTGGTACCGTATTGATTGATTAATGTCCATAATATCGAAAATTTAAAAAAATTAAAATATGAATCTTTAAAAATGTTTGGATAACTCGCATTGGATATCAGAACTCTCTTGTTCCGAAAAGTTGAAACACCACATCCAGCATGATAGGACACGATGTTTCAAACCTTCGATACCAAGATCATTTCGTGATTTCCAAAGTTCGTTTTGCAATTTGAAAAGGGTATTTCACTATTTGGTTAAACTAAAAACCGAAACCCAGCACGATTGGGCACGATTCCATGAATTTCCAATCATGAAATATTGCCTTTATTTAAGAAACACGATAAAAAATCTTTGAAGGATATTTAATTGTTTGGACGAACAGAAAATCGAAACCCAGCACGATTGGGCACGAATCTCTCGAGCTTCCAAACACGAAACATTACCTTATTTTCGAAAACGTAATCCAAAATCTTTAAAGGATATTTAGTGATCTAGACGAACGAAAAATCGAAGCCCAGCACGATTGGGCACGATTTCCCGAACTTCCAAACACACAAAATTTCCTTTGTGAAACATTTTTTAAGTTTTTGGGAAAAACAGCAAAAATAAAAACGTGGAAATGTAGACACGATAATAATAGGGAGTAACCATATATACCAAAAACAGTAATATTACAATTGTAAAAACGATACGTAATAAATAAAACAAATAGTAATGATAATGAAATATAAAACTAATAATAAATAATTAATAACGAATATATAAAAAAGTAATGATATTAACAGTAATAAAAAATGTAGTAAAAGAAATAAAGGTATACTAATAATAATAAAAATAATGGATGTAAAAGTAATAATATATAATAAGACAACTAAAGTAAACCACAATATACATAATAATAGATATAATAGTATTAAAAAAAATAAAGAAAAATATTAGTAATAAAATAATATAATGAAAAATATAATAATAAGTATAGTATAGCAGCAATAGTACTAAATAATAATAAAATAATAATAAATAGTAAAATAAAAAAATAATAAGAAAATGATAAAATAATAGTATGAATAAAATAGTAATAAATAAAAAAAAATATTTGATAATAATAATACAATAGATATAATCATAATATAAAAAAAATAAAGTAAACAAGTATATACATATAACAGTAGTAGAAATATAATAGAAATATAACAATAATATACATAAAAAGTATTAAAAAGTATTAAAAAAATAATTAATTTAATGGTAAAATAGCCCAAATAAACGAACAGGGACTAAATCGAATCAAAAACAGGAGTTTTGGGGCAAAATCGCAAAGCTAATAAAAGGAAAACGACCAAATTTAATTGCACGCACAATCTTAAAGGACTAGGTACGAAATTATCCCAAGTTTCCAAACACCTTTGTGCGAACGCGGACCAAATCGAAACGGCGCATAAAATTCGGGGGCAAATTTAAAAGAAAAGAAGAAAGTTGGAGAGGGATGCAATCAAAACAGGGGAGCAATAGGAGGACCAAAGGTGCAATTTACCCATTAAGGGTGGAATTGCATTAATTCACCTGCAAAAGCAGGTGACCACGGGGGGCCTTCACCCTTTAAAAGTCAGTGCCTTTTTTAATGCTTTAACTAAAGGAAAAAAAAAAACTTTTCATTTCTTTCTTCAGTCTCCAAAAAATGAAAATCAGAACCCCCCCCCCATTTCTTTGATTTCCCTTTTCTATTTCGAAACAAAATCAGGAGCCCCTCATGCGCGCCTCGACGGCGGTGGTCAAGGGAGCCCGGTGAGTCTCTCTTGATTCTCTTCTTTTAGTTTAAAAAAACTTTTATACGTTTAAGATTTTGTATTTTTTTTTAAAACAAAGAAAGAAGAAAAAACAATAAACGAAGAAGACAAACAAATTTGAGGGGGAAAAGAATAAAAGGACCTTTGCTCTGTTTTCTTTGATGCTCTGCTATAGAAAAAATGTATATTCTCCGTATCCAAAAAAAATTATCCCCTATTACAGATTCGATTTGGCTTTTTATAGCCTATTATTTACAACTAATTTCTGTTTACAGGTGCGTGGTGGAACATGCCACTGATGTGGCGTGATGGAACGGCGCACGTTGCGGGGTGGTGGCGTCCGGCGCGCGAAAGAGACGTGAGCAGTAAACGGGGTGGCTGCTAGGGTTTAGACTTTTGTGTTTAGGTTGTTGGTTTAGGGTTAGTGATAATTTTTAGGTTTAGGGTTAAAATTGGGCCTTACACTATTTACTTACAATTGTTTTTTTTTTATATTTATATATACTAATTCATTAAATTATATTTATGATAAATTATCTTTGACATTTTTATATATCTTCATTTAAAATTATTATATACTATTTTTTTTATTTTACAATATTTATTTATTACTTGATATATGCCATTGCATGAAAAGTTTAATTTTGCATGAGAATTTTTCATATTTATTTAGTAGTTTTTTGTTTTGTTATTTATTGCTTTATATATTCTATTTGTTCATACTCTTTCATTTATTTATGATTGCTTTAGTGTAGTTATTTTTATTAGTCGTATTTTATATTATTATTTCTTTTATTGTATATATTAATATGAAATGTTAGTATATCATGATTGCTTTTGGTATTTATGTTTGATGATGTATTAATACGATTTTCACATGGATCATCGTTTAGAATAAAATACATTTTTGCAAAATTACTATATTTTATCTAAAGGTTTTTTAAAATAAGGCAATATTTTGTATTTAGAAATTCGGGAAATAGTGCCCTAACGTGCTGGGTTTCGATTTTCCGTTTGACTAAATAACTAAATATCCTTTTAATCAAATTTTGTAAATCATGAGATAATTTTAGTTACGAGGGTTTAAAAATATCATGTCCTAACGTGCTGGATGTGATGTTTGTATTCTTTCGAAACAAAGAAGTCTCGAATTTTAACTCAAATTGTTCAGTTTTTTTTTTTAAGAAATCATATTTTAAATTTTTTTAAATTCTCAACATTAGGACATGATTTTATCGATTAGGTACCAATTTTTGGGCATTATGAGGGTGCTAACTCTTCCTCATACGTAACCGACTCCCGAACCCGTTTTCTTGTATTTCGTGGGCCAAAATCAAATGTTTTGAAATAAAACGTTTTACAAGGTGATCCAATCACACCTAAGTAAAAAGGGATTGGTGGCGACTTCATTTCCATTTTTTTAAAGTCAATCCCCATTTTCTAAAATTTAAAAATGGTTTCGACAAAGTGACTGAGGCTTTGAGAAGAATGGGCGGTGATCACTCCCTTTAATCTTGTAAACTCCTTCGGTGGGTTCTCTCTTACTAGTTTCTCTTGCACATCCGGTGAAAGAGCTCGGTCATCCAATGTCCGAATGTAGAATTGTCATCCGCCAGCACTTCTCGGGGACGGTGTGAGTTTCTCCATTATAGGATCTAGTGGAGTAGGTCTCATGGTAACAATGGGCAAAGCTACATCCTGGAATAGAAACCGAATATCATGTTAAAATAATATGATTCCATAACTACACACAACATTTAGAATCGAGTATGGTATTAATGTAACAGCCCAAATTTGGGCCTAGTCGGAACAGTGGTTTCGAAACAATAAATCCGAGGTCGGAAAAATTATTTTAATATTATTTTACGTGTTATAGCATGATTATATGAGTGCATGAAAATTTTGGTGAATTAATTTTTGTGATTGCATTCTTAATTTTGAAAAAGGACTAAATCGCGTAAAGGACGAAACTTTTGTTTCATTAGCTAAAGGTGTTAATTAGCTATGGAACAATAAAATATAGGTCCTTATTGAGTAAATAGACCAATAAAAGTGGTGACTGGACATGAAACTTTAATTCATGAAATTGGTCAAAGATTAGGTAGATTTTAGGTGACTTAATTGATAAAATAAAATAAAACAAAGAAAAAGTATCATCTTTTCCCATCTTCTTCCTCTTCCACCAAAATTTTCAGCAAAAAACAAGGGTTTTGGAAGCTTAAAATTTCAGGAACTCTTCATCCTTGCAAGTAAGTGATTTTAATGGTCATTCTTGATAATTTTTGTACTTTTGGGACCCTTGTAGCTTAAGCTAACTAATGGAGGGACTATTTTGCAAAATGGTTGAGAGTCTAGGGTTTTACCATGTGAGTATTCATGTTGTTTGCTGAAATGTTATGGAAAAAAATGAATCTTGGTTGTTGATAAACTTTTGTAAAAAAGGGATTTCATGAAAACTCCTAAAAGGGACCATTTTGAGAAGTTTATAAAATAGGTGGTAAATGTGTGAAATAATAGAAATTGTGAGCTACTACAAGTATAAATTAGATTCGACTAGGCTTGGTTAATGAAGAAATTTGATGAAAATCATTTTACGAGCCTAGGGGCAAAATCGTAATTATGTAAAAGTCTAAGGGCAAAACAGTAATTTTGCCAAATTAGGAATTTTGGAATGTCTTGATTAATGTGGTGATTAAATAAGTAATTTTTTCATTATAGATCAAGAAAAACAGATTCCGAATCAAGACCGATGGAAAACCAAACTATTGGACTAAATCGAACTAGTCGCCTATATTTTGTATACCGAGGTAAGTTGTACGTAAATAATACAACTCTATTGTTATTATGCATTAAACAATTGATATTGCATAAAATGTTTGATTATTGTTATGAATATGCATGACGAAATTGAGGTGGTATACTCCCGGTTGAACATTAGGAATAGATCGGATATCCATGTCATGACATTAGGGATATATGAGAGCCAGTGTAAGACCATGTCTGGGACATGGCATCGGCATTGATATGAGAGCCAGTGTAAGACCATGTCTGGGACATGGCATCGGCGTTGATATGTGTGCTAGTGTAAGACCATGTCTGGGACATGGCATCGGCCACATTATGAGAGCCAGTGTAAGACCATGTCAGGGACATGGCATCGGCCTCGACATGTGAGCCAGTGTAAGACCATGTCTGGGACATGGAATCGGCATTTTACCTTCTTGTGTGAGGCTTATCGGATATCCTTTAGTATTCCAAATGGTTCCACGGGTTATTTAAAGCTTATGATAAAGATATGAAAGGATATGATCATGTTGTGAGTGGTACAGGTTCTTACTCGAAACTCATGAGATATGAGCTTATTTATGATGCCTTAATGGTAAGGATGAAATTGAGTAAGTTCTATCTATGAGAATGATTTCGGAACGATTTTGAAAACTTTGGCTTATACTTGTGATGTGTAAATATGTAGTAAATCTACCATTGTTAAATCAAGAATGATGTGCTAGTTTATATTATACTATGTGTTTAAAGATGCATGGTTGATGTTGTTACTTATTTACATGCAACTTACTAAGCTTTATGCTTACCCTTTTCCTTTCCATTTTCTTATAGCATCGCCAAGCTAGCTCGGGGATCAAAAGACGTCGGAGGCTCGATCACACTATCAATCTGAACACTTGGTATAGTTAGATTTATCATTTTGAGTATGGCATGTATAGGGACTTGGTCTTTTGTCAAGTGTCATATTGTTTTGGCCAAATGTGTTGGCTTGTCTTGAAGATTGATTCATTTTGTAAAAGGCCATGGATGATGGCTAATACTTGATATTGATATATGTAAATGATGATGTTTTTCATGAATGTGCAATTTGCATGGTGAAGTATGTGATAAGTTTTGCGTGTGAATAGAGTGTAGTGGTCTTGATGTGTGTATGTCTTGGTTGTGGCTTATGTTGGTGCAAGTATGGGTGGCAAAAAGGGCTTGGTAAATAGCCCTATTTTTTTTCCACACGGGTAAGTACACGGGCGTGTGTCTAGGCCGTGTGTGACACACTGTCTACCCCGTGGGCGTGTAGTCTGGCCGTGTATCCCCTGCATCTTAATTTGGTAAAACAGAATGCCCAGTAGTAACCACACGGGCTGAGACACGGTCGTGTGGAAGACACGGTCATAGGACATGGACATGTGCCTAGGCTGTGTGAAGTCTGCACCTTAAATGTGAAATTAAATTCGCCACACGGCCTAGCACACGGGTGTGTGCCTTGGCCGTGTAACCCTAAAATGTTGCTGACGTCAGAAACAGAATGTCAAGATTTTAACACACGGGCTGAGACACGGGCGTGTCATGGCCGTGTGAGGGACACGGGCCATGGACACGGGCGTGTGGTAGATCGTGTGACATCCTAAATTCTCGCGAAGCACAAGTCAGGTTCACGAACGGGTTAAGGATATGGCCATGCCAGCCACACGGTCGTGCCCCAAGTCCGCACGAACGTGTGCCCCTATTTTTAGTGAAAAAAATTTCTAAACTTTTTTAAGGTTCCCGGTTTAGTCTTGAACCACTTTTAATGTATGTTTTTGGGCCTTATAGGCTCATATTAAGGACTTTAAGATGAAGATTGAAAATTTTTAAATTGAAACGAACTTTTATGACCCAAAAATGTGTATTAGTATGTGCTTAAGTTAGGTAACGCCTCGTACCCTGTTCCGGCGTCAAACACGGGTAAGGGGTGTTACATTTAGTGGTATCAGAGCTATGGTTAGTCGATTCTCCGACTAACCTAGTGTGTGTGCGAGTCTAGCTATACATGCCATATATGAATTATAATAGTGTGACGACTCTTGACAATTTAAAATGTGTTTTTATATAGTAAATGGATCCCGACGGAGCAGTGGCGGATGATGTTGAAAGTAATACGCCGGCTCCCGTAGAAGGGACTGCGCCAGTCGAAAGTGGGCCCGTGACACTAAGTCAGGGCGGAGGGGTTTGAGAAGCTTTCCTCCATATGATGAATGTTTGGTATTCAGAGTTTATTCGTGCAAACCCGAACGCTCCACCCCCTCCAATCCCTCAGCCTACCCCTACAGCTCCCCAAGCAAAGTGGAAATGATTAGAAAGGAAAAACCTCCGGTGAGATGAATTCAAAGCAAGGGTAATGAGGAATTTAGAGCGAATATAGATGATGACCCAGAGAGGCGAGTTACGGCTAGAAAATACCATTAGGGTATTCGATGAATTGTCTTGCACACCTGAGGAGTGCATGAAGTGTGTTGTGTCACTTCTACGAGACTCGACTTACCAATGGTGGAACACCCTTGTGTCAGTTGTACCGAAGGAGAGGATAACTTGGGAATTCTTCCGGGAAGAGTTAAAGTAAAAGTATATTAGCAGAGGTTTATAGACCCGAAAAGGAAGGAATTTTTTGAACTGAAGCAAGGCTGAATGACGGTAACAGAGTATGAGCGTGAGTTTGTAAGGCTCAGCAAATACGCTCGAGAGTGCGTATCCACTGAAGCCATCATGTGTAAGAGATTTGAAGACGGATTGAATGAAGACATTCGACTTTTGGTTGGCATCCTAGAGTTAAAAGAATTTGTGGTGCTCGTTGAGAGAGCTTGCAAGGCCGAGGAATTGGCCAAAGAGAAAAGAAAAGCTGAAATCGAGTCTCGTGACTCGAAGAAAAGACAGTTGAGGAAATCATTTCAGTCTTCCTCCAAGAAATCGAAAGATTTCACTACTCGATCAAATGCTTCAGCGGGATTCTCGAGTAGAAATAAGAATAAGCAGTACACAGCGTCTAAAGCTCAAACCACTTCTATTGCGAGTGTTGGTAGTGCTCGACCAAATAAACTGGAGTGTTCGCAGTGTGGTAGACGACATTTTGGTGAGTGTCGAGGAAATGATAGAGGTTGTTTCAAGTGCGGTTCACTAGACCACTTCATTCAAAACTGTCTTGAGATGGATGAGAAAGACAGGAAGCAAGATGTGCGAGCGAGTAATGCTCCTTCTAGAGGTAGACCACAGTAGAACCCGAGAAGTGGGGCTAGCAATAGAGGTGCGCCTAGAGATTTTCTGTAAGGTCCGAGGGCTGAGCGCCTGCAAGGACTTATGCCATTCGCGTTCGCGAAGAGGCATCGTCACCGGATGTGATTACAGGTACTTTTTCTCTTCACGATATCTCTGTTGTTTCTTTGATTGATCCGGGGTCTACCCATTCGTATGTTTGTATGAAATTGGTGTTTAGCATGAATATGCCTGTTGAGTCTACAGAATTTGTGATAAAAGTGTCAAACACGTTAGGCAAGCATGTGATAGTTGACAAAGTGTGTAGAAACTGTCTTTTGATGATTAGAGGTCATTGTTTTCTGGCTAACCTCATGCTACTACCGTTTGATGAATTTGACCTAATTCTTGGCATGGATTGGTTGACTGTTCATAACGTGTTAGTAAACTGTGGTAGTAAGTTTATTGAATTGAAATGTGAAAATGGGGATATCCTTCGGGTTGAATCGAAGTGAATCGGATAGCTCACTGCATCTTGATTTCCTCTATGATTTCACGAGAAATACATGAGAAAAGGGTATGAGTCCTATCTTGCATTTGTGTTGAATACCCAAGAGTCGGAAGTAAAGATTGAGTCGATTGCGTGTTATGTGAGTACCCCGGATGTGTTTAGGAAGAGTTGCCCGGATTGCCTCCAACTAGGGAAGTCGAGTTTGGTATTGAGTTGGTCCCTGGTACGTCACCTATTTCGGTTGCCCCGTATATAATGGCACCGTTAAAGTTAAAAGAGTTAAAGGTTCATCTACAAGAGTTAACGGATAAGGGATTTGCAAGACCGAGCTATTCTCCGTGGGGTGCTCCGGTACTTTTTGTGAAAAAGAAAAATGGGTCGATGAGA
Source organism: Gossypium sturtianum (assembly GCA_025698515.1). Lineage (NCBI taxonomy): Eukaryota > Viridiplantae > Streptophyta > Magnoliopsida > Malvales > Malvaceae > Gossypium > Gossypium sturtianum. The sequence goes on from CM046954.1 coordinate 37,217,536, forward strand.
TTATGTATAGACTACTGATGACTCAACAAGGTTCTGATTAAGAACAAGTATCCTTTGCCAATGATCGACGATTTGTTTGACCAATTGAAGGGAGCCACAGTGTTTTCTAAGATAGACCTGAGGTCTGGTTATTACCAATTGAGAGTTAAAGAACAAGATGTACCGAAAATTGCATTTCGGACGAGGTATGGCCATTATGAGTTCCTCGTCATGCCCTTTGGCTTAACGAATGCTCCTGCAGTATTTATGGATTTAATGAACCGTATTTTCTGACCGTACTTGGATAAGTTTGTAGTTGCTTTTATTGATGACATATTAATTTATTCTCGTGATGAAAGTGAGCATGTGGAGCATTTGAGAACTGTCTTACAAACTTTAAGAGATAAGCAGTTGTATGCTAAGTTTAGCAAAAGTGAATTTTGGCTTCGAGAAGTCGGATTCTTAGGACACATCATGTCGGGTGATGGAATTAGAGTTGACCCGAGTAAGATATCGACTATCATGGATTGGAAACCATCGAGGAATGTATCAGAGATTAGAAGCTTTTTGGGCTTAGTCGGATACTACAGACGGTTTGTTAAAGGATTCTCCATGATTGCTACACCGATGACGAGGTTGCTACAGAAAGATGTCAAGTTCGAATGGACAGAGAAGTGCCAACAGAAAAGCATTGTTGACTGAAGCCCCAGTTTTAGTGCAACCGGAACCAGGAAAAGAATTCGTAATGTATAGCGACGCATCCTTGAATAGATTGGGATGCGTGCTCATGCAAGAAGGCAAGGTAATAGCTTATGCCTCGAGACAACTGAAGCCGCATGAGAAAAACTATCCGACTCACGACTTAGAGCTGGCCGCCATAGTGTTCGCACTGAAGATTTGGAAACACCATTTGTATGGCGAGAGATGCCGAGTATTCACCGACCATTAAAGTCTAAAGTATTTGATGACTCAAAAGGAACTGAACCTTCGCCAACAGATATGGCTAGAGCTCATAAAAGATTACGAATTGGTAATCGACTATCACCCAGGGAAGGCGAACGTGGTTGCCGATGCTTTGAGTAAGAAGTCATTGTTTGCCTTGAGGGCTATGAACACTCAGTTGTTAGTAACCGACGATGGTTCGATTTTAGCCGAGTTGAGAGCGAAACCAATGTTTTTCCAAGAGATCTGCGAAGCTCAGAAAGGTGATAAAGAATTGCAAGCTAAGATAACTCAGTGTGAGACGGGTATAGAATCAGACTTTCGGATTGGTTCAGATGGCTGTTTAATGTTTCGAGACAGAATTTGTGTACCCAAAGACGATGAGCTTATTCGAAAAATTTTGCATGAGCACATAGCAGTGGTACGTCTATCCATCCGGGTAGTGTGAAAATGTATAATGACTTGAAGAAAATGTATTAGTGGTCGGGATTGAAGAGAGACGTTTCAGAGTTTGTCTCTAAGTGCCTAATTTGTTAGCAAGTGAAAGCCGAAAACCAAGTACCTTCGGGTTTACTTCAGCCCGTGATGGTTCCCGAGTGGAAATGGGATCGTATTACCATGGATTTTGTGTCTGGATTGCCGTTGACGCCAAAGAAGAAAGATGTTATATGGGTTGTGGTTGATAGGCTAACTAAGTCGGCTCATTTTATACCGGTGCATACCGATTATCCACATGAGAAATTGGCTGATTTGTATGTTTCTAAAATTGTGAGACTTCACGGGGTACCTTTATCGATCATTTCGGATAGAGATCCGAGGTTCACATCACGGTTTTGGAAAAAAATGTAAGAAGCGTTGGGGACAAAACTGAATTTTAGTACTGCTTTCCACCCGCAAATCGACTGTCAGTCAGAAAGAGTAATTTAGGTTCTTGAAGATATGTTGCAGTGTTGTGTTCTTGAGTTTCAAGACAGTTGGGAAAGGTACTTACCGTTGGTAGAGTTTGCCTACAACAATAGTTATCAGTCGAGTTTGAAAATGGCGCCTTATGAGGCTTTGTATGGGCGTAAGTACCGAACGCCCTTTGTATTGGACCGAACTCAGAGAAAATCAGATTCACGGGGTTGACTTAGTTAAAGAGACCGAAGAGAAAGTAAAGGTAATTCGTGACTGTTTGAAGGCCGCTTCGGATAGACAGAAATCCTATGCGGATTTGAAACGAAAAGAAATTGAGTTTCAAGTCGGTGATAAAGTATTTTTGAAAGTATTCCCGTGGAAGAAAGTCCTCAGATTCGGTAGGAAAGGCAAATTAAGTCCACGGTTTATTGGACCTTATGAGGTGACTGAGAGAATTGGACCGGTAGCATACCAATTAGCTTTACCGTTCAAGTTAGAGAAGATCCATGATGTTTTCCATGTGTCTATGTTGCACCGTTACCGTTCTGACCCTTCACGCGTTATTTCACCAACAGAGGTTGAAATTCGATCGGATATGACCTATGGTGAAGAGCCGGTTAAGATTTTAAATCGAGAGGTCAAGCAATTGAGAAATAAAAATATAGCTCTAGTGAAAGTACTATGGCATAAACATGGGGTTGAAGAGGCCACATGGGAGCCCGATGAGACTATGAGAGATCAATACCCAAACCTTTTTAACGGTAAGACTTTTAGGGACGAAAATCCCTAAGGGGGGAGAATTGTAACAGCCCGAATTTGGGCCTAGTCAGAACAGTGGTTTTGGAACCACAAATTCGAGGTCGGATAAATTATTTTAATATTATTTTACGTGTTATACCATGATTATATGAGTGCATGAAAATTTTGGTGAATTAATGTTAGTGATTGCATGCTTAATTTTGAAAAAAGGACTAAATCACGTAAAGGACGAAACTTTTGTTTCATTAGCTAAAAGTGTTAATTAGCTATGCAACAATAAAATATAGGTCCTTATTGAGTAAATAGACCAATAAAAGTGGTGGCTGGACATGAATTTTTAATTCATGAAATTGGTCAAAGGTTAGGTAGATTTTAGGTGACTTAATTGATAAAATAAAATAAAATAAAACAAAGAAAAAGTATCATCTTTTCCCATCTTCTTCCTCTTCCACCAAAAATTTCAGCAAAAAACAAGGGTTTTGGAAGCTTGAAATTTCAGCAACTCTTCATCCTTGCAAGTAAGTGATTTTAATGGTCATTCTTGATAATTTTTGTACTTTTGGGACCCTTGTAGCTTAAGCTAACTAATGGAGGGACTATTTTGCAAAATGGTTGAGAGTCTAGGGTTTTACCATGTGAGTATTCATGTTATTTGCTGAAATTTTATGGAAGAAAATGAATCTTGGTTGTTGATAAACTTTTGTAAAAAAGGGATTTCATGAAAACTCCTAAAAGAGACCATTTTGAGAAGTTTATAAAATAGGTGGTAAATGTGTGAAATAATAGAAATTGTAAGCTACTACAAGTATAAATTAGATTCGGCTAGGCTTGGTTAATGAAGAAATTTGATGAAAATCGTTTTACGAGCCTAGGGGCAAAATCGTAATTATGTGAAAGTCTAAGGGCAAAACAGTAATTTTGCCAAATTAGGAATTTTGAAATGTCTTGATTAATGTGGTGATTAAATAAGTAATTTTTTTCATTATAGATCAAGAAAAAACGGAGTCCGGACCCAGACCTGGGGAAAACCAAACTATTGGACTAAATCGAACTAGTCGCTCATATTCTGTATACCGAGGTAAGTTGTACGTAAATAATACAACTCTATTGTTATTATGCATTAAACAATTAATATTGCATAAAATGTTTGATTATTGTTATGAATATGCATGACTAAATTGAGGTGGTATACTCCCGGTTGAACCTTAGGAATAGATCGGATATCCATGCCATGACATTAGGGATATATGAGAGCCAGTGTAAGACCATGTCTGAGACATGGCATCGACATTGATATGAGAGCCAGTGTAAGACCATGTCTGGGACATGGCATCGGTGTTGATATGTGTGCTAGTGTAGGACCATGTCTGGGACATAGCATCGGCCACATTATGAGAGCCAGTGTAAGACCATGTTAGGGACATGACATCGGCCTCGACATGTGAGCCAGTGTAAAACCATGTCTGGGACATGGCATCAGCATTTTACCCTCTTGTGTGAGGCTTATCGGATATCCTTTAGTATTCCAAATGGTTCTACGGGTTATTTAAAGCTTATGATAAAGATATGAAAGTATATGATCATGTTGTGAGTGGTACAGGTTCTTACTCGAAACTCATGAGATATGAGCTTAGTTATGATGCCTTAATGGTAATGATGAAATTGAGTAAGTTCTATCTATGAGAATGATTTCAGAACAATTTTGAAAACTTTGGCTTATACTTGTGATGTGTAAATATGTAGTAAATCTACCATTGTTAAATCAAGAATGATGTGCTGGTTTATATTATACTATGTGTTTAAAGATGCATAGTTGATGTTGTTACTTATTTACATGCAACTTACTAAGCTTTATGCTTACCCCTTTCCTTTCCATTTTCTTATAGTATCGCCAAGCTAGCTCGGGGATCAAAGGATGTCGGAGGCTCGATCACACTATCAATTTGAACACTTGGTATAGTTAGATTTATCATTTTGAGTATGGCATGTATAAGGACTTGGTCTTTTGTCAAGTGTCATATTATTTTGGCCAAATGTGTTGGCTTGTCTTGAAGATTGATTCATTTTGTAAAAGGCCATGGATGATGGCTAATACTTGATATTGATATATGTAAATGATAATGTTTTTCATGAATGTGAAATTTGCATGGCGAAGTATGTGATAAGTTTTGCGTGTGATTGGAGTGTAGTGGTCTTGATATGTGTATGTCTTGGTTGTGGCTTATGTTGGTGCAAGTATAGGTGACAAAAAGGGCTTGGTAAATAGCCCTGTTTTTTTTTGTCCACACGGGTAAGCACACGGGCGTGTGTCTAGGCCGTGTGTGACACACGGTCTGCCCCGTGGGCATGTATTCTGGCCGTGTGTCCCCTGCATCTTAATTTGGTAAAACAGAATGCCCAGTAGTAACCACACGGGCTGAGACACGGTCGTGTGTCTCAACCGTGTAGAAGACACGGCCATAGGACATGGGCATGTGCCCAGGCCGTGTGAAGTCTGCACCTTAAATGTGAAATTAAATTCACCACACGGCCTACCACACGGGCATGTGCCTTGGCCGTGTAACCCTAAAATGTTACTGACGTCAGAAACAGAATGTCAAGGTTTTAACACACGGGCTGAGACACGGGCGTGTCATGGCCGTGTGAGGGACACGGGCCATGGACACGGGCGTGTGGCAGGCCGTGTGACATCCTGAATCCTCGCGAAGCACAAGTCAGGCTCGCGAATGGGCTAAGGATATGGCCATGCCAGCCACACGACCATGCCCCAAGTCCGCACGGGCGTGTGCCCCTATTTTTAGTGAAAAAAATTTCTAAAGTTTTCTAAGGTTCCCGGTTTAGTCCTAAACCGCTTTTAATGTATGTTTTGGGCCTTGTAGGCTCATATTAAGGACTTTAAGATGAAGATTGAAAATTTTTAAATTGGAACGAACTTTTATGACCCGAAAATGTGTATTAGTATGTGCTTAAGTTAGGTAACGCCTCGTACCCTGTTCCGGCGTCAAACACGGGTAAGGGGTGTTACAATTAACATGTTAAAATGCAACGTAATATTCACCAATAAAACCAACACGAATCATTAGAAAGGTATCTTGAGTCTTGACATACATCATATTCGTAGCCTCTTGTACAAAAAGTCTAATGATATAACTCGTTTCCTATTACGTTATCCATGCAAACGATTGCAGCACTAGATTTCATTAACCATAACGCAAGACTACACCAAATAACAGAAGTGACATATACAACATTGATTGGCCCAAAAATGGCCATTTATACATACTTCATAGCTAAAGCTTCAAAGATTTCATTGCTCACATATTCTAACTTTTGTACCCCTAAAAGTTGGAAAGCATTGATTACATTGCTCACATATTCCAAATTTGAGTAAAACCAAGTTGTTAGCAGAAATTATGCAAAACTCACATAAGAAATACAATTAATAATATAGAGTCTCCAGGTACCAATCAGATAAAACTAATAACATAGAAATATAATTTAAAGAAAACAAAAGCTACTAACCAAATAGCTCTGAACCAAAACTTACCCAAGACCAGCAAAAAAAAAGATTGCAAGGTAATTCAGCACAAAATCAGTAGTAAGAAAGAATAATCTGGAATACCCACAAAGAGATTGTGAACATAAAAGTTGATTCAGAATAGAAAAAATTTGATTGGGAAACCAATTATTCAAGAAATGTGAAAGAACTAGAAAATATAATGATTAGGAACAAGAACAGTGAAAGTAACAACCATTTTCTGAAAATTTACAATTAGCTTGAATGAAACAGGTTCATGAAAACATGTTTCTGGTTGCATTTTATGGGATGTCTATCGACACAAAATAAAATACATGTTCACAAACAATTTCAAAAAGTCAAAGAAAATATCAAGAATTTTAATTTAGAGTTTTCATTAAACAATAAAAAATCCAATCTTTTGTTTTCCCGTATTGAATAAAAGAGATAGAGGAATGCAAAGAAGACATACCTGGACCCTCCATTGAATCTATATTTATGAAGCAGTCAATTTGATTTCAACTATTTTGATCTTGATAATAGTTTTTCCAGTAAAATGAAAAAAAAAACAGAAGAGATGGAAGAAAAATTAAAAAGAGAGAGGAAATGAACAGTTTTTTAGTTAAGGCATAGGGTTTAAAAATTTTAATTAATTAAATTTATTTAATTAAAAATCTATTTCCATCCCATTTAGAAATCCAAGTTGGCACTTAAAATCTAGTTGGACTGCCACATAGGATTACCGTTAGGGATATAACGGAACTTAACGGTAGGGTGATCACTTCGTAACAAAATAAAAACATAAGTGACTAAAACGTAACATTTCAAACATAAGTGACTAAAATGTAACATGAGGCAAACAAAAGTGACTATTTTTATAGATTACCCTAAAATAAAATAAGTAAATGAATAAAAAAAATAGAAAGCCAAAGCCAAACGAAAACAGAAAGGAAAGAAAGACGCAAGGTTTAGGGACTTCTAGGGTTCAAAGCTCAATTGGTTAATTAATTTAGTCTTTTTTCTTGTAATTTTTATGTTTTTGAAATTCCGGTGTTAAGTACTACCCAACACATGTCGAAATTTTAGCAGTTATTGAGTTTTTAAATGTTGTTAATGTTAGAATAATTTTAGTATTAGGGATTAAATTGATAGATTTTTAAACTAGAAAAGGAAAAAGGATTAAATTTTAGAATAGATTGTAAATTTTGAGTAGTAGGGACTAAATTGTAAAAATTTCAAAATTTAGGGATTTAAGTGAAAATATGGAGTTAAATTTAGTTTAAAGTGAAATTTGTATAAAAATATAGGATTAATTGTAAAGAAATAAAGTTAGTCTCGGTTTAGGGACTAAATTGGAAATTAGGCAAATATTGAGTCAAAATTGAAATATTCAATATGAATTTGAATTGTGTTGTATTGATGAATTTTAATTGCTTTAATTCCGTAGCTAACGTCGTACCAGAATCCTCAACTAAAAAGGGGAAATATAAAGTCGACGTAGAGTAGCTCGAAATTCCTAGTTTGTATTTCTATAATCCGAACTTAGTTGTTAATTGTTGTAATTCAATTTAATACACATGGTAAGTGTTGATGTGAGTAATTGATATTTGATAATTGACTGAAATGAATTGAATTGGTAGATGCATATTGAATATATTGATTATTGAATTGAAATATATATATGAGTTAATGTGAAATTTGGATATTGGATATTGTTGTATTTGGAAAGAGAATTGGAACCCTATTAACTATATCGGGCTGAGTCGGATATAGATGGCATGCCATAGGATTGGAAGAGTTCAGGGATTTCTTCGACTTCGAGTCGATGAGGCACTGGGTGCCAATTTACTTCGGTTTAACCGATGAAACACTGGGTGCCAAATTTATATAGCGCTGGGCGCAGTTATTACTTCGGATTTATCTGATGAGGCACTGGGTGCCAAACTGGTGTGTTGGTTGGATCTGTGTGTCCGTTCGAGTCCAAGTCGTGTTAATAGGGGTAATTAAATAAAATGGTACTATGATTGATAATGGATGATATTGTACATGAATTATGTAATCATGAATTGAATATTACTATTGTTTCAAATGATATGTGGATCAAATTGCGAAAAGTTATTAAATAGCAAATGATGAAAATTGAATAAGAATACGGTATAAAATGATGTATTTATGTTTTGAGTATTAAATGGTTAATGTTATTGTATAAATAAATATGGTTTTAAATATTCAATTGTATCTATTATATTGCTTTGTCTTTAATTATTCGGATTATAGAAATACCACTGAGTTTTACTCAGCGTACGGTTTTATTTTCCGTGCGCAGGTTAGGTACTTAACTTTTGATCGCCGATTCAGCATCCAACAACGATCCTGAACTCAAATGTGATGATATCTATCTTTTGTGTCAGCATGTATCAAGGGTGTCCAAATAATAGTTATTTTGTGGATTGAATGTAGATGAGATTAAAAGTTTAATATTGGTTGGTTTTATACATATAAATATGTGTTTGTTTTTGAAGCCATATTATGGCATGGTAAATTGAACTAAATCTAGATAGGTGCATGTGAATTTAATTCTATGTTTAAGTGCTCATGAACTAGGCAAATTGATTTGGATTTGGTATGTTTATAATTTGGATTAAAATGATGCTTTGATGACTTGTTTTGGTGATATGAAATGTTTGAGAATTCTGCTTGTTTGATTGATAAACTTTGGTAATGCTTCGAAACCCTATTCTGGCGACGGATATGGGTTAGGGTGTTACAGTATAAATCTCACCAAGAGCAAATTGTGAATTTCTTTGGTGGGTGAAGGTGCTCCTACTCCGTGAACCCTCAAGGCTCTCCATGAATTCGCGAAACAAAACTCGAGAATAAAACCAAGCATAGACACCTTGAACATAATATCGAACCAATTAAGGGGTTTACCACTACACCAAAACAGACTTTTAGCGGCGTTTTTTTGGCTTTTAGCGGCGTTTTTAAGCGCCACTAATATTCTTTGCGGCGCTTTCAAAAGCGCCGCAAAAAACGCCGCTAAAGAAAACGCCGCAAAATTTAGTGGCGTTTTTTGTGAAAAAACGCCGCTAAAAGTCTCATCAAAAAAACGCCGCAAAAGGTATGGTCTTTTTAGCGCTTTTAAAAAACGCCGCAAAGGTATGGGCTTTTAGCGCGCTTTAAAAAAACGCCGCAAAGGTAGGGGCTTTTAGCGGCGCTTTTCAGAAAAACGCCGCTAAAGGTAGGGGCTCTTAGCGGCGCTTTTTCAAAAAAACGCCGCTAAAGGTAGGGGCTCTTAGCGGCGCTTTTAACAAAAATGCCGCAGAAGGTATGGATTTTAGCGGTGCTTTTCAAAAAAACGTCGCAAAAGGTATGGGCTTTTAGCGGCGCTTTTAAAAAAAACGCCGCAAAAGGTGTGGACTTTTAGCGGCGCTTCTTGAAAAAACGCCGCAAAATGTATGGACTTTTAGCGGCGCTTTTAACACAAACGCCGCTAATTTGCACAGATTTGCAATGCTCATTTTCTCCAATATCCTACCCTCCCTGCATTAAAATAAACCAAAAACAGCAGCAATTGCATATAATTTCAACTCAATACAGCAAATAAAACATTTAAATATCACTAAAAGCATTAAATCTAAACGATACTTCAAATTTAATAAAAGATATATGATATACATTAATAAATGAAGTATAATTCAAACAATTCTTACAATAATGTTAAATGTCATAATGTTAAAAATCATCTTACAACAAGAAAACAAATGTCTAAGAAGGCGGCCTCTGCGACTGCTGGAACATCTCCATCATAGCCTCAAGTCAGAAATGGAGTTCTTCATACTTTATGTTCTGCTCTGCCTCCCTCGCTGCTGCCTCCGTTCTAAGTTGAGCAATATGCTCTGCCTCCCTCGCTGTTGCCTCCGCTCTAAGTTGAGAAATTTGCTCAGCTGTGATCGCTTCCATTTTAGCTATCTGGTCTTTTAGTCTCTGAACTTCAGCACGAGATTGACTCGGGAAGGCATGTGCTCATGGGAGCCGGATTCAAAATATTGGGCCTGGGTAACCTGCATCCTTGACATCAAACCCGCCATACCTTTTAAGACCCAAAACATTAGTGATAATTTAGTTATAAATATACTCAAGATTAACAGAACTATCAATCAAGCGAAAATGCACTCTCAAGACCCAAAACATCGTAATAATTCTATTATCAATCTCCTCGAGATTAACGAACTATCACTCAAAGCAACCGTTTCATACTCCGCCTTCTTCTCCTTTAGTTTATCCTAATAAATCAACGAAAGAGTTAGAAACGAAATATATAATAAAAAGGAATGCAACATAACTTAAAATTATAAAATTAAAACTACAAACGATGAATTAAAGTACTATAATTAAACATTATAAATATTTATAATAAATCAATTATTAAGTAAATATACCAAAATTTCTCATGACTTGGATGTCATCGGAGATCCGTCCTTCTTCCTATGCGTAATGTCAAAAAGTCAAGGCGCCCAACTTTTGACCGCAGGCAAGCTTCCTACATTATAGCGTAAAAATATAATTTAGTAGTATAAAGTCATTAATATTTGAAAGAAATAATAAATTATAATACCTCGCCTCAAACTACACAAGCAAAACTTCCGAACCGCCGTGGTGCGTAAATTTTTGTTTCTGTCACGCTTGTTCCAACTCGCTCACGGTCCTAAATAATGGAATTTGAATTATGTATATAGTAAATACGATAAACCTAAAATTTTATAAGACTTTACAAGCACGTAATACCTCTCCTTTCTTTGAATTCCAGAATCTAACTTGATCTTCCCATTGGTACCTCAACATTCCGTGGGACATTTCGCAATTTTTCGTCGAGGCTTATGTCTTTCTTAAAATATTGTTTTTTTAGCGTGCTTTTATTATCTCTCTATTTTTTACCCAATGTCTTCTTAACATAGTCATCGGAGACCTCTAAAGTAAATCTACCTCAAGAAAAAAGTTTAAAAGTTAATATAAATGAAAGTTAAATTAAAGTATTATAAATTACATTCACGTTTTGTTACCTTAATATTATCGAGAGCTCGATTTTTGTTGGCATCGGGCATGTGATGCCATGATTCGTAGTTAATGGGCAACATATTGGCATTTCGTGCTATAATGCCCAAATAGCTCGCTAACAATGAGCTTGGATCCAATAGGTGGCCATGATTGTTTCTCCTTACTTTAACACGATCGGTAGGCTCTAAGTCGTATAAATCTTTAAGTAATGTACGCCCCGCCCTCTCGCAAGCGCCCCACCACCTTCAAATTTGAAAAATGATATATTATTATATTAAAATTGAAAAATGAATCAATAATAAAATTCAACATGCATGTAAAATAAACTTAACATTACTTTCAAATTCTCCGTGCTCATCATCTATGTCCGCAGACTAGAAGATCCAACAACCGTTTGTTGTTCACTAATTGCTTCTTCTAAATTTGGAGTAGTGTGGACAATGTTTAAGTCTCGTAATCGTCTTCTAGGCATTTTTCCTGCAATACACATGAAATAGTTCAACATTTAGTAACAAATAACAATAATAATAGTACATTTAAAATAGTTAAATTATATAACATGCCCAACATTAAAATTATAAGATTACATATAAATAATAAATCGTAAAATCTTACTAAATCATATTTCGTAAATATCTTCGCCCACATCCCGACGAACCCATTGAAATTGTTGACTAGTACTAGGGATATTTTCATTTAAGTTTTGTTCGAAAAGGCAATATTTCGATCTTTCGACTATGTCATCTCTACTTCCACCGCCAATGTCGAAGAAGTCTCTAGGGGTGTTTCAAGTACAACGTATCAACCCTCATCGCTTGGATCTTCCGAGTAAAAAACTTGTTTAACTTGAGAAGAAAACACATACTGCTCGCTCATTAGTTGTTCTCCGGTGTGAATCAATCGAGAGAAATTTACCATTGTAAAGCCATATTGATCGTTTTTAATTCCGCGAGCCGTATTCACATCACCCCAATCACCTCGAAATAAGACAACTTTGCATTTTCCGTAATAATCCAACTCAATGGTGTCGATAATAAGTCCGTAATACTCAGATTCCCTCGACAGATTATCGTCCCTAGCAATCGCATAACTTGTAATTGAAGAATTAACAACGATTCCACAATTTTTGGTTCTCCTCAATCTCTCGCGATACCTTGTATGAAATCGGTATCCGTTGATGAGGAAGGCACTATATCTTTTCACTATTCTCTGTTTGGACCTTGTGAAAGCCATTTAACCGTCATTAACTTCATTCCGACTCCAAACCTATTGAATCGAAAGTAAATCGAGTAATTATAAATGTTATGAGAAAACATTATTACTTGTCAATGAAAACTTAAATTGCATACCATTTGGCTTAACCATTCATGGAATGATTACGTGAACAACTTATTAATTTCTCGCCGATTTAATCTTGGGATCGTGAACGAGCTCTCAATATTTGTTTGTACTCACTACGCTTAAAGAAGGTTTACTTTGTTAGAAGACAAACAAATTATAATTGATGAGTATTTATCAAATTCTAGAACTTACTTCGAAATGGTTCCATTGAATCGTGATGAAAAAGAACGATCGATGTGCTTGGACCCACGATCTATCGCGTCTAATTCTGCGATTTCGACTTTGCCGATCGGTTCTCGAAACTTTGAAATAAATAAGTTTCGCCAAGTTATGATCTGTGAGCCCAAAGATTTCTACTTGGTCTGTTTCATTCTTGTTTCAACATCTTCTAAATACCTCGAACGTAAAGTCATACATTCCTCTCGCCAAGTAGCCCTCAAGAATTGATCCTTGGGATAACGCTTATTGCGCAGTAAGACTTCAATTTGGATAGGAACCTAAATACGATATACAACATTATCAAAAGTTGCAACTAAAGGCATTGAGGTGAATGAAGGAATAATTTGCAAATAAAGTAAGACCTTTCAATGGGATACATCCATCGATAGAAAACGGGTCCACCAAGTATTGCTTCACGCGGGAGATGAATTAACAAGTGCACCATAATAGTGAAGAAGGAAGGCGGAAAGATCTTCTCCAGATTGCATAAAGTCAATGCGGCTCGATCTTGTAGTGTCTCAAGTTCTTGAACATTCAAAACTTTACCACAAATGCCTTTCATTATATTTGACAGTTCAATTACACAAGACGTCACCTTTTTCGACATAGAACACCGCATAGCAACTGGCAGTAAGTCTTGCATCAAGATGTGATAGTCATGCGATTTTAAGCCATATAGTCTTCGATCCTTAAGACTCATACATCGAGATATATTTGATGCATACACATCCGGGACCTTTATATCCTTCAACACCATACAGAACACTTCTTTCTCCGTCTTCGACATTGAAAAAATAGCAGGCGGCAACCGATATTTCATATTCGGAAGTGCTTGGGGATGAAGCTCACGCCGAATTCCCATGTGGACTAAATCAAGTCGACTCTGAAGATTGTCTTTTGATTTTCCATCGACATTCAAAATAGTCCCAATGATGTTCTCGCAGACATTTTTCTCAATATGCATGACATCAAGATTATGGCGTAAAATCTGATGCTCCCAATAAGGCAACTCAAAAAAAAATACTTCTTTTTTTCCACAAGTCCACCTCATTAGGATCGTCATCTTCATCAGATTCATCATCAGAATCATCCCTAGATCTTCTATTTCTTTGCGGGTTGGTCGGTTGATTCATCTTCCCATAAATGAAATTCATATCTTTCAACATTAACAATATTTCGGATCCACCGGTCTGCGAAAGAGCTTCTCTGAACTCTTCGGTACCGTCAAACTGAGCACTCTGAAATCTAAATCTATGATTTTCCAGTAACCACCGACGATGCCCCATGTAAGAGAACTTCTTCCCATTATATAACCATTGCGAACATGCCTGCGCTGCGCACCACAACACGGACAAGCATAACGTCCCCTGGTACTCCAACTAGATAAATTAGCATAAGCCGGGAAGTCATTAATAGTCCACATCAAAGCTGCACGTAAATTAAAGTTCTCTTTTCTCATTGCATCGTATGTCTCAACACCAGCCCATAGTTGTTTTAACTCTTCAACAAGTGGCTGCAAATAGACGTCAATATCATTCCCGGGCCCTTTCTCTCCAGGTATAATCATAGACAAGATAAAGGATGATTGTTTCATGCAAACCCATGGAGGTAAATTGTAGGGAACAAGCACCACAGGCCAAGTACTATACGCTGTGCTCATGAGTTTGTAAGGGTTAAATCCATCGGATGCTAGCCCAAGCCTCACACTCCGAGGATCACTTGCAAAGCTTGGAAATTTGGAGTCAAAAGATTTCCAAGCTAAAGAATCTGTAGGATGCCTTAACAATCCATCATCGGTTCGTCCATCACGGTGCCACGTCATTGACTCGGTATTGTCTTCGACGACATGAAAAGCCGTTGAAGCCTTGGTATTAGCGGAAAATACCGCAAAATCTTAATCGGCCGCTTCCTTGATCGTGTATCGTGATCTTCCTCGTTACCATCCTCTCGTATTTCTATTAATCCAACGGATTGACCGTATACATGACAAAGATTGTTGGTTTATCCCGGTCGCCCCAATACAACATGCGATCATTTGGGCAACTATGAATTTTGTTGTAGCCAAGGCCCAAATCCTTTATCGCTTTTTTCATGTCTTTGGAAGATTGAGGAATTTTATAAACGGGAACATTTCTTGCGAAACTCTAATAGCATTGTCAACGAGTTTCCTGGTCCATCCTCCTAAACACTTCAAGTGAAAAAGACGAATCTGTAAAGACAGTTTGGAAAATTTTGATCCTCATACGCTTCTTCATTCATTTCACCAAGTAACGTGTAGAACCTCGCCGCTTCTTCATTTGGTATTCATCATCAGTACACTTCTTCCCCTTCAATGAAAGTATTTCCACCGAAATTATAATTATCGGTTGCACCCAATTCAGTGGAAATGACCAAACCATCATCACAAGATATTAAAAGCATCCTACAACATGCCTTCCATGTTATCATCTCTAACATTCTGATTGTAAGCACTATGAGGATAACCCAGATTCATCGATGAAGATGCTCCACTAGATGTACACTCTCCATGAAAAAAACCATTTTTTGTACCCCCGGACAAAGCCATCAACAACAAGATGTTCAGAGACAACTTCACGATAATGCCAATTGATATTGCAACACTTCTTACACGGACAAAGAATCATATTCTCTTGGCTTGCATTTTGAAATGCGAAATTCAGAAAAGTTTCTACTCCATTTCGATAGCCGTTGCTTACCCTTGACAATTTCATCCAACTCCTATCCATTTCGTAGTTGTTGAAGTCTAAAGTTGACAATAAATTACTGTGGTTAAATTGTTAATTTATAATTTATGTAAGAAATCGATATGATCACATATATAATCGAGTTATGTATTCTTTAAGATTCATCATACGTGGCATTGTTACACCTACGGAGGATCCATTATATCTAACAATGAGATATAAGGCAACCCGTCAGGTTTCCAGCCTATATACTTTGAATCTTTTTTTTTTATCTATACAAGTATTATGTATGTTATGTATTATGTAACTTATGTATTATGTAAGTTATGTAAGTTTGATCTTAAAATTAAGTAAGTTATGTATTCTTTAAGATTCATCATACGTGGCATTGTTACACCTAGGAGGATCCATTATATCTAATGAGTTGAGATATAAGGCAACCCGTCAAAGTTTCAAACCTATATACTTTGAATCTTTTTTTTTATCTATACAAGTATTATGTAAGTTATGTATTATGTAAGTTATGTATTATGTAAGTTAAATAATTTGACAAAAGCTATGTAAGTTATGTATTATGTATTATGTAAGTTAAATTAAAATTTCAAATCGAGAATCAGTTGAGGTGTGAACATCTATGGCATGCATTACATTGTAGTTTTTTTTTTTTAATATTAATTGGTTTTAGTTTTTCGTTTGAGGTAGGCTGGAAAATGTTATTATATGTTTTTTATAATTGAAATTTCTTGTGATGTTGTTAAATTTTAAAAAGTTTTTAACTTACTTCTTTTAAAAAAATAATTTATTTTCTATATTAAAACATATTTAAATAATGATCTATATTATTATATTGATAACAAAATATTTATAAGTTTTTAAATTTAAAAGTTTTTAAATTACTTCTTCTAAAAATAATTTATTTTTATAATAAAACATATTTAAATAATGATCAATATTATTATACGATAACAAAATATTATTACCATTTTGGAAAACATTGAAAATATTAAATATTAAAATCAAACATTATTAATATAAAAAATTAGTAATTAGTAATTAGTAATAAACCAAAAAGCCATATAAATGTAAGTATTCTTAAAAAAATAACTTTTATATTTTGTTTATATTATTTTTTATATCGCACCGTACCTTAAATTTTAAAAAATAATACACGGAGCTTCTAAAAATCTAAGCGGCATGATTAGATAGCAATTTGGAGGTTGTTCAAACATTATTAATAATAAACAAAGCAATAATAAATGTAATTTAGACAGAAATTCTTTAAGATTCATCATACGTGGCATTGTTACACACGGGAGGATCCGTTATATCTTATGGTGAGATATAAGGCAACCCGTTAGGTTTCCACCTATATACTTTGAATCTTTTTTTTTGGGGACAAACAATAGAACAAAACAAAGATATATACCAACCAAGCGGGATAATAAACCGCAATTTGGACAGCAATTTGGTCAAATTCATCATGATATAACTGTTATTGATCTGAATTTTGAACTAAAACGAACCTTAATAGTTATTACCAGCAAATCCAATCCGACAGTTGCAGGAGCAAGAGGAAGCAGTAACTGAAATACAAACAACATATGAATTAACAAATGCTATTGATTAATTACAAAAATGCTATTTACTAAAAACTAATACTCACATTCTTTGACCGAAAGAAAAATAGTCAATTCAAAGAGTCGATCACAAATCCTCTTCAATTCTACTCACTTTTAAAAAATACGGATACATTTCTCAATACAACCTATAACAAATACATATGAAATTTATTAAAACAAAAAGTCTATTCACATACATTATTAAACACTAGTATTCTAATTTTGTTAAGTTGAAAAAAAACAAAACGTTTTGTTTGAAGAATTGTAAATTTATCTCAGAAAAAAAGAATCAATGGTCAAAATTTATCTCAGAATCAGTCTCATTTTGTTTGAAGAATTGTAAATCGATTTCCAAGTTAGTGGGAGAGTGTTGAAGGAAATTAATAATCTTTGTGATTATTGCAATTGTGGAATACAATTATAAACCTTTAAATATAATTTGGGGTCAACATTTGAGAGCTTAATTTCGTTTCATCCAATTAAGATTTTGTTCAATTCTTCAATCAAACAATGCTGTAATTTAATAATTAGAGGGTATACCCGGTCAATCTTTTTTTAATCTATTACTTCTGCAAGTATAATCACCATACACCCCCAAAAAAAATAAGAATGAATTGATAAAAATTTAAAATATATTAAAATTTAAATCAAAATAATTTTATTATACATACACATATGTATATATGCCGAATGTTGCATATATAGTCCAACTATTTTTCAAGTTTCGTAAAATATAATTACCAAATTCAATGAATTTACGTAAAATAAAGAGAGAAACTTCACAATTAAACATAATCCTAAGCAATAGATTATGATCAAAAAGTCTATTCGTGTCGCACATTTTGAACTATTGTAAAACAACTCAAAACAAATTCAATAACAAGAACATCCGCATAATAAACTGATTTAATTTATTTAAAAATATTTATTAACCCATACATACCTTAGATCGAAGTTGACATTAATACCAAACCTGAAGACTAAATTGATGAAATGATTTGATAAGTTTTGAAGATCCCAATCCCAACTGGAAAGCAACAAAGCCAAACCCAATTCTAACTGCACTGTAAAAAAAACATTGTTGAGATATATTGCTTTAATTTTAGGGAAAGGCGGTTTGTAAACGACTAAAAGCGCTTTTTTTCCCACAAATTCTATCAATAACCATATTGTAAACGACTAAAAATGACTTCTAATTATGTTTTCGGGTCGGATATAGTTTTACACATATAAGCCAAATTCAATTTTTTCACCATTCCAAGCATCTAAATGTGATAACCGAAAGATAGACCTCCAAACAAATAAAGTCCAATCCAAACTAACATTCCTTCAAAAAAGTTATATCAAAGATGATAAGAAATAACCCAAACAACCAAAACCCAAGAACAAGATACAACATTCAACCTATCATCTACCTTAAAAGAAAAGGGACCAAACATAACTTGGCAAAAGTTCAAACAAAGAATCGATTTTGGTTTTTCAAACTTCGTAGTGTTTTCTTCTTCACAAAAATCACTCTCTAGATAAATAATCACTTCTTTTTGGGCAATATATAGCGACAATACATGATAACAACAGATTTCCATAAAAGAAAGTTAACTAATAACAATCAAAAACTAATTTCACCGTGATATATTTTATTCTCCAAATTTATAATCACAAATGAATTAAAATTAGCATAAAAATCTTACCTTCTTAAAAGAAATGGGGGAGCAGAGGTACCAAAGACTGAAACCATTAAAACATTAGAACACAAACAAAAACAAAGTTAGATTAATGATAGAAGTTATAAAACCACTTAAGAAAAACACAGAGAATTAAAATATTCTTTTTTCTGGTCTCGCAATTTGACTCAAACCTCAAATTTTTAGCGAAGATTGGTTAAAAGAAACAAAAGTATTTAAACAAAAGTTCGAGAGCTTATCTAAGAATCAACATGAGAAAGGGACTCAATAAAAAGACAAATATAAAGAAAAGGAAAAGAAAAACCAAAAGGAGGGAAGAAAGAAAGGGGGATTATCTGTTGGGAAAGGGAAGAAGACCTAGGCGAGAAGGAGAAATCACTGGGAAGAACGAAAAGAAGACCTAGGCGAAAAGGGGTTTTGAGAAAATAAACTTAGTGAGAAAATTGAGAAAATAAAACGGCGCTGTTTCAATTCAATTTAATTTCTTTTTTCGGCGTTTTGAAAAAAAACGCCACTATTACTCTAATTTGCGACGTTTTTATGTCTAGCGCCACTAAATCCCCAAGTAAACGACGGCGTTTTTTTAGTTAGCTTTTTGCGGCTTTTTTGTTAAAAAACGCCGCTAATACCTTCAATATTAAAATAATATTGTTTAGTAATTTTTGTTTAGTAATTTTTAAATTGAATTGGTATTAAAATAATATTAAATCTTTTCAATAATTTTGAAAAAAGAATATATGTTTTAATTTTTTTTGAATAAAATAACTTTTAAATTATTACAATTATAAGGACTTTTTTTAAAATTAATCTTATTGTTATTATTTTCATAATAAAATTCTTTTCACATAGATTAATTATAATTAATTTACATAAATTAATTTGTTCATTAGCACCAATTTCTTCTATTTATTTTAACTTTTGACATCTCTATTTATTATAATCATTTTAATTTACTATTTTCAAAGAATAAAATATATTTTTTATACTACTAATATGTATTATTGATTTTTAAGTTAAGATTAAATTTATTATTTATTTTTTAAATAATTACATTGACAAACACTATTACTTTGTATGTCATATGGGTATACAAATTAGTTATACATATACTATAGCAAAGATGAAGTTACAATAAAGAAAATAAATAGTTATTATTCAATATGGTTTAAGCACTAAACCCAAAACACTATAACTCTAAAATAATAAAAACTAAACTATAAACCCAGCCTAAATCCTAACCTAACCCTTAATCTTAAACCCTAAAATATAAACTCTAGACCCTAAACTATAAAGATTAATCCATAACTATATACCCTAAATTAAACCATAAACCCCAAATTATCATGAGAATTAATTCAATATTTTAAAATTAATACTATCTCTTTTACGATTATATAAGAAATTACACTAATTTCTCTTTTAAATTACACTAATTTAATCTAAACCCTATAAGCCATATCCTCTATCCCATAAACCCTAAATCATGCATAAACTATAAAACCCTAACCCCTAACCCCTAACCCTTAACCCCAAACCCTTAACCATTTACCTTTCAACCCATTAACCCTAACTTTTAACCCATTAAACCCTAACACATCCCCCTTAAACCTTAAACTGCAAATCATAAATCATAATCCCTAAACATTAAAATAATAACTCCTAAATCTTACACCCTAAACTATATATGCTAAACCATAAACCCTAAACAATCATGAGAATTAATTCAATATTTTAAAATTAATACTATATCATTTACGATTATATATAAATTTAAAAACAATCAGTCATATATATCCAAAAAAACTTTAAAATTATTTGCGGCGTTTTTAGGAAAGCGCCGCTAATGCTCAGACTTTTAGCGGCGTTTTTTCAAAAAGCGCCGCTAATGCTCGGACTTTTAGCGGCGTTTGTCCAGACGCGCCGCTAATGCTCGGACTTTTAGCGGCGTTTTTCCAGAAGCGCCGCTAATGCTCGGACTTTTAGCGGCGCTTTTCCAGAAGCGCCGCTAATTCTCGGACTTTTAGCGGCGTTTTACGAAAAACGCCACTATATATCCTTTTTAGTGGCCTTTTTTTAAATAAACGCCGCTATTTCTCTTTTTTGGCAGCGTAAAACGCCGCTATTTTATGATATTTGCGGCGTTTTTCTTTAAAACGCCACTAAAAACGCTGCTAAAAGTCTATTTTGCTGTAGTGTACTAACCTTTAACAAACAATATTTTAGAGACTTCTGATTGAGTCCAACCTCCCTTTAGTATAGGTATATTAGTCCTCTCCCAAAACCTTAAAAAAAACTATTGCATTGGGATAATTCAAATGCAATTTCAACATATGAATCGAAGAAACCAAAATCCTTACTTGCCTGTCTTAAAATTTACCTAAACATCTCAAATATGAATAATGATCAGTCTGCCTCTTTAAATTTATCTTGCATATCTCGAATATAGATAGTTTATTATATAGTTATGGGTGATGAGCCAATGTACACTATCAGAAATTCTGCCTATTTTGTGTGTGTTTTTCATTTAATGATTGGTTCATGAACTACTATTGATTTCTTCTTAACGTCCTCTTCGAGTTCAACCCCTTCCTCCTTTAACAATATCTCTGCTAAGGTTCAAATATGTGTTTTATTACAACACTCAATACTGGTTAGTATAAATAATAATCTTTATTCAGGATTTTTTTATTTTTTTTTTTTGAATTCTGCTTTCAAACTTTCTTCGAAATAATATTTAAAAAAGAGATTAGTGAATTTTTTTCCAAAATAATAAAGAAAAAGGCAGGCCATGAACTGATGGATTAAGATGAAGGAAAGCTTACGTTTCCAAATTTCAACCACATAAAGAAGATTCATAATATCTTATCATCCCCATCTCTTTCTCCTACAAACGTCACAAACCCTAATTCTCTCTCTATCCATGGACCCTCTATCAAGCTCTGTTTCTTCACGCCTCAAACCCACCAACTTCAACTCAACACCTCGCCAATTGCACCCCTTAAAACCACTCAACAGACCGCGTCACCTCCCTCCACCGTCACCCCAACGTCCTCTTCTCTTCTCCACCACCAAACCAACCACCATCTCCACCTCTTTCACCCACAAAAACCTCACCGCTCTTCCTATCTTCCCCCACCCCACCTCACTTCTCCCTTCATCATCCCTTCATGTCCATCGAACCCCCGCCACCGGCTACGCAGCAGCTCTATTAGACACAGCTCAATCCACCGGTTCACTTCACGAAGCCCGACGAGACGTACGAAAGCTCTCGAGACTACTCCAAAACAGTCAAATTCAAGCTTTGTTGAATGACCCGTTTTTGGGTGATCAAGAGAAGGGAAAAGCAATGAAGGAATTGGCTAAAAAAGGGAAGTTTAACAAGCATCTTTTTAATTTGTTAAAGATGATGGTTGAGAAGAACAAGTTGGGGATTGTAAGTGAAGTGTTGGAAGAGTTCGAGAGGATTTACGATGAGTTGATTGGGACTAAACAGGTTTGGGTTTCGTCGGAGAAGATGATTGGGGAAGACATGTTGTTTAAAATTGCTATAAAGGTTCAAAAGCTTAGTGGTGCTGTTAAAGTTAAGGTCAAGAACTTGGTTATTGATAAGCTACCCAAAATACCAGACTTTGGCTTGCTCTATACTTAATATGCAATGATTGGTATCTTTGTTTGAACACTCTTTTTTCTTTTTTAGCTTACTTGTATTATAATAAATATGCAATCAGAAATGAAATCAAGATTATATTACGTGACATGATTTGACAGAAAACATTTAGTTTTTCTTTCACCATTTAAATGCTTATAGACAGCATGTATGAGGATGGACTTGAATCCTTGAGAAATTAATGTATTTTCTAAGTGTATGTCTGGTTTTCTTAGCTAGTATTTCTTTTTTTAGTATCAACATAAAAAGTCAGTATAAAGGAGATGAGCCCAAGGCTTATCCCACAACACTTCCCAAAACCTTGCAGCTAAAGGAGGGGAGAGAGAATTAAGGTCTAGAGAAGCAACCCTTGCAGCTAGCCTGAGAAATAGTGCCTCCACAAAAACTTGTTGGAGTCATAAAGACACCTAGAAGATCTCCAAACAGTAGAGGAGCAAAGGCTGAGTCACAACTTTGACAGACCAACTACGAAAGCCACCAGGCAAGGGCGCAAGGCCTAGTGCAATTACACCAGTCGCCATCGAACACCATAACCGGCAGAACTCCAAAGAAAACACCGACGTCCCAACAATAAAAGCAGGGTCTTTGAAAAACGAGGGGAAAAGAGAAGAAAAGAAAAACCATAACAACAAACGGTTGATCTAAGGCAGCTCGACAAAAGAAAAGAAATACCATCTAGTGCTTGTTACTCGATTTTCTTTATTACATTTGATACATTACTTATCAAATTGAAGTTTGTGAAGTTATGATTTTAGTTTTTATATTGTATTTTTTTTTATACGCATGATTTTTAATTTGATATCTAAACTATATTTTGATGAGAAAGAGATAATTGTGAAGATTATTGAAATTTATTTTTTATATATATTTTTTATTTTTTATTTTATATCCGTTGTGTTTTTATACGTTTACATGTGTGCTAAGGTTTTTAATTCTTATTATAATACACTTACGATCGAAGTGTATACATTGAGTAACCTAAACAAATTATTGCCACTAAACAATAGCTTGTTTACTAAAAGGATATTCTTTTCGATCAACAAAACAACTACATGTATAACAAAGAATGCATGATGAAACAATTTTTATGAAATCACCCAGCTGAAATATGTCATGAACCAGCTGAAACAATCCCTAGCTTCCACTCTTAAAAATGGCCTGCAACAACATCAAACTCAGCTTCTCATCATTCAATTCCTCCGATTCCTAAACATTCCATATGCCCACAACCTCTTCGATCTCCTTCCAAATAAAACTGTCTTCCTCTACAACAAGCTCATCCAAGCTTACTCCTCAGTTAACCAATCCCATCAATGCCTCACTCTCTACTCCCAAATGTGCTTCAACAACTGTTCCCCCAACCAGCATTCTTTCATCTTCCTTTTCCCTGCCTGTGCTTCACTTTCCTCCCTTTCCCATGGCCAAATCCTTCATACCCATCTTCTCAAATCTGGGTTTGGTCTTGATTGTTATGCTTTAACCGCTTTGCTCGATATGTATGCAAAACTTCGTGTATTAAAGTTTGCTCGGCAAGTGTTTGATGAAATGCGTGTCAGAAATGTGCCTACTTGGAACGCTTTGATTTCTGGGTATTCTAGGTGTGGGGATATGAAGGAAGCTTTGGAATTGTTTAAATCAATGCCTGAGAAGAATGTGGTTTCTTGGACATCGATGATATCGGGTTACTCGCAGAACGGGCAGTTTTCGAGTGCGTTAGATATGTTTTTAAGGATGGAGAAAGAGAGTGGAGTTAAACCGAATCGAGTGACCATTGCTAGTGTGCTTCCTGCTTGTGCAAGTCTCGGAGCATTGGAGATTGGAGAAAGGATTGAAGCTTATGCAAGAGAGAATGGTTTGTTTGAGGATTTGTATGTTAGCAATACTATCCTCGAAATGCATGCGAGGTGCGGTAAAATCGAAGTGGCGAAAAGGGTGTTTGATGAGATCGGGAAGAGGAGAAATTCGTGCTCTTGGAATTCAATGATCATGGCTTTAGCCCTTCATGGAAAATCGATCGAAGCTCTCGAGCATTACGAACAAATGCTGGTTAGCATTTCGTTGTACTCCGGATACATTTGCATTCCTATTTCAGTTTCATCTTTTTATGTTTTATTTCATTGATTGTAACAGCATGAAGGAACTGCACCGGACAATGTCACATTCGTGGGAGTTCTCTTAGCATGCACGCATGGAGGATTGGTTACAAAAGGACGAGAACTTTTCGAATCAATGGCGAAAAACTACAACATCAATCCTAAATTGGAGCATTTTGGATGCATGGTAGACCTCCTAGGTCGAGCCGGAGCATTGCAAGAAGCTTACGATCTTATAAAAACCATGCCTATGAAGCCCGATGCTGTGGTTTGGGGAGCTCTTTTAGGAGCTTGCAGCTTCCATAAAAATGTCGAACTCGCAGAAAAAGCGGCTCAGCCTCTCTTTCGGCTTGAACCATGGAATGCAGGAAACTGCGTTATTCTTTCTAATATATATGCATCGAGGGGGCAGTGGGACGGTGTTGCAAAGCTAAGGAAGATGATGAAAGGTGGCCAAATTACAAAGGCAGCTGGATATAGCTTCATTGAAGAGGGAGGTGAAATTCATAAGTTTCTCGTGGAGGATAAATCGCATCCGAGATGTGATGAAATATACGAAACCTTACATCGGATCTCGATAGTGATGAAGCTACAAAACAAATTAATTGACTTTGAGTCCGAGCTTACAGTTTGAACTATACAGTAAAAGGCCACAAAGGGTTATTCCATTAATCGAACAATAAAGATGCGTCCGCAATTACAAAGTCATGTGGGCTGGCTGGGTAATATAAGCCAAACCGAACCTCGTTTATGCTATCTAGGTTGGCCAATCTATTTGCCGATCTAGGTACAAAAACAAAGTCCAAATAATCAAAGTATCGAGCAAAAGAACGGGCCTCGGAAATTAAATAGCACCCTTGTCGCTCGACCGCCCATCACCATGCCGTCTGCATCTCGAGCCATGACTCCCAAGCCTGCGACTTGCTCATCCACATCCATAGCAGCATCGGCATTTACCATAACTTAGCGCTCCGAAGGTGGGTACCATCTTACCTTCCACAATTGCCTAGGTGGAATTGAGTAGGTTGGGTTGATTTCAATTCAGATCAATATGTGTTAGGTAAATTTAGATTCTAATTTTATTTTTTTTTGGTATAATTTTGGGTTTGAATCATTTAATGTTTGATTTGGTTCATGTCATTCAGGTTAGTTGGTCGGGTTATTTTGGCCCAATCATTTCAAGTTGCTTAATTCTGATTTGGAACTTGAGTTTGGGTTAATTGTTCATAATATTTTAGATTTTGCTCATTTTGAATTTGGGTTATTTTGGACTCGAATCATTTTCAAGTTTAAGTTGTTTACTTTTTATAATCAAATCAAATTGAATTAGTTTGAATTCGGATTAACCAGATTATATTTTCAAACAAGAGAATTGTACTCAACATTATCATTAAAACATCATGAAATAATACAAAAGCAACATTAAAAGAGAATAATTAATTACTATATTATTTTTCAATAATTTATCAAAATTAATATATTAAATGTCAAATAATAATTAAATAATCTTTTGTTTAGGGTAGTTTCTTAAACATTTATATGGGCCAAGTAATTTTCCTTTAGCCCAATAGGTTCTTTATTTGTTGGCCTGAAAACCAGCTTACTTTTTAGGCCTTCCATAGGCCCATTGAAACTCAATTAAGTTACGCCCTTAATCATCTAGCGGATAATATTGCATCACGCTTGATGGAGTTTAATCCAACGGTTAAAAGTGACCATGGCAACGTCAACCTTAAATTTACCTTTTTTTAGGGCTTAGTTAAAATATGCATAAAGTCCCTATATTTTCTTACATTTAAAATTTAGTCTATCTATTTTAATTATTAGAAATTTAATCCTTTAATTTTCGTATTTCAAAATTCCAACTACAGTTAACATCTTAAAATTCCTCTCTTAAATTTACTAGTCTGATATTTTAAAATTAAAGAAGTAAGACATTGCAATAAAAGTATCGTGGAACCTCTATACTAGGAGTTGGATTGCATTTTGCCCCTTTTTACTCAAGAAATGAACAAATTAATCTTTATAGATTGGATCAAATAGCAAATCGATCTTTTCCATTAAAAATCTCATCCATTTCTTATGTTAAAAATTAGCTTAGCTGCAAGGGCGAAGCCAGGACAATTTTTTAGGGGGGTCAGATGAAATTTTAATTTTTTATAGTTTATATCTTTCTAATTTGTAAAGGATTAAATCGAATTTTTATAATTTTAGGGGGGGGAAGGGTAATTTTACCTTTACTAATTTAAAATTTTAAAAAAATTTCAAGAGCCTAAATAGCAATTTTACCTTTTTAGTGGGTAGGGCCCATGCTAACCCTCTTTACCGCTAATGGATGTGAAATAACTAAATGATTATATATAGCGCGTCATGTGTACACCATGCTGACGTACATGGAGTAGTTTTTAATAGTAAAGTAGATGGTATTTTTAATAGAAGGACCCAATTTGCTCATTGAACTAACATACAATGAAATATTTGTCAATTTTTTTAGTAGTGGGGTAAAATACAATTTGACTCCTATTACAAGAGCCTCCATGGTAGAGGTGTAGTCAGGGGGGTTGGCAGGGCCCCGGCTCCCCCTAAAATGGAAAAATTTTCATTTAGGCTTTTTAATTTTTTTTAAATTTTAAAATAGTAAAGGTAAAACTGCACTTTGGTCTCCCTAAAAATGATAAAAAATTAATTTAATCCTTTAAAAATGATAAAGATATAGCTATTCAAATGGTGAAATTGCATATCGTTAAAATTAAAATTTAAAAGAAACAATAGATTAGATTCCAAATGTACTTACTTGTAAAACATTTTAACCTTAGGGCATATATGTGTAATTTACACTATTAATTTCCTTTGTCCCTTTCATTACCCACAAATTCCAAACACGCTTTCTCTCTATTTAGGGTTTTCGGTTAGGGCTTAATGACATTTATCGCTTCATCACAAGGTACTCTCCATACCCGTTTTTCCCCTTCCCCTTCCCGTTATCTTGTCTTGTCTGTTTGGTTCCTGAGAAAACGAAAGAAAACGCAACGGTCTGTTTTTAAAGACAAAACAGTAGTGGTAATTTGATTTCCCCCCCCCCCCCTTAATTCTTGCTTTAGGTATCTGTTAAAGGATAAAGGTGCGATTCTTTTGGTGAAAAAAACAATGAGGCCTGTGTTTGTGGGGAACTTCGAGTACGAGACTCGGCAATCAGAGCTGGAGCGTTTGTTTTCAAAATACGGGAGGATCGAACGGGTTGATATGAAATCTGGTAATATATATGAAAACAATAAATGTTACCCTGTTTTTGGGATTATGGTTTTAATGTTATTAGCTAAATGAATATAATATTGCTTTTATTTTAGATTGTGGGTTAACTGGGTTTAAGCCTTTCTGAATCTAAAATGCTTTCTTTTTTTGGTTTGGTTCATCGTCGCCTTTATATATTTTGTTGATAGTTGGCTGATCATAACACATTTATTACATTGCTTCTTATGTTAACCATGTATATACATGTACATGTACATGTATGCGTGTATATATATAACCGTTCTGTATTATTTGGAAATGATGGAGTTGCTCCAGTGGAATTTCTCTTATAATGAAACCCGGTGGAGCGATTTGTCGAGTAAGAATCCGGCATATATCCTTACACAAGGATGCATTACATTGATGTTTGAATGAACAAAAATAGTTGAATGGGCACTTACCTTGCTTTGGGATTGAATGTCATGTCAGCATCTAGAGGGGGTCTGTAAATGTGATCACATCAGGTTTTCAATTTAATTGGAGCAAACCTCCTGTTTAAGTCTTTGTTTTGACGCAGGAACTTATACTAAGGGAAAACGAGCTTCTATCGGGGCTCGCCATCTTTCTGCAAAAAAAACTTCTATTGCAATGGAAATATTCATGTCTTCCTGTTCTCCTGCCACTCACACAGATGGCATCATCCTGCATTTTCTTCACTCGATCATGTTACTTCTCACACTTCCTCACTGGCTGGTGGGGGGACCTTATCAAATTATCATGCCATGCTCTTCCATTTCTGAACTTCCTGCTGTCTGAATGGCCAACCATGCTTTGCAAATGATGTCTCAGATCTGAATAACTTGGAATTTTAACCTTTAATATGTCACCATCTTGATTTAAGTTCATCATGCAACGCTTCTACATCCTTATGTGCATCAGCCCCTTCCTTCACATGTATGCAGGTTTCGTATATTTTTCTTAGTTCTTGAAGGGATAAAGAAATTCTGTGATTTAGTTAATGTACCACTAATTGTGCAGGTATAGGATGATTATACAACCTGTCACTTTTGCCACTAATTATAAGTTTATGTTGCAGGATTTGCCTTTGTTTATTATGAGGATGAACGTGATGCTGAAGATGCTATTCGTGAACTTGATAATATTCCTTTTGGTTATGACCGACGGCGACTGTCTGTGGAGTGGGCTAAGGTGTGTTATTGTTCTTTCTACTGTTGCTTGGTTGGAGTTTTAATGGGAATGAAAGCGGTAATTTCTGATTTTTAATATTTGTCAGGGTGAACGTGGTCGACGTGGTGATGGTTCTAGGTCAGTGACAAATCAGAGACCCACTAAAACCTTGTTTGTTATCAACTTTGATCCAATCCGTACTAGGGAACGAGATATTCTAAGGCACTTTGAGCCATATGGGAAGGTTATTCATGTTCGCATTAGGCGAAACTTTGCGTTTGTTCAGTTTGCAACACAAGACGATGCTACCAAAGCTCTCGAGGCTACACAAAGGAGGTAGAAATAATTAAATATACCTTTTCTTTTTTACTCGTCTTTGCGGTCATTGTCATTGCTCCTAAAGTACTATATATGCCTTTACAGCAAGTTACTAGACAGAGTCGTGTCTGTTGAATATGCTTTAAGGGATGATGATGAGAGGGATAACAGATACGATAGTCCTAAAAGAGGAGGTTACGATAGACGTAGAGATAGTCCATATGGGAGGTCCCCAAGTCCTGTATACCATAGGCGACAAAGTCCTGATTATGGTAGAGCTCGTAGTCCTGTTTATGAACGCTATAATGGTTCTGCTTATGACAGACGCAAAAGTCCTGATTACGGGAGGCATAGGAGTCCTGAATATGGCAGATACCGCAGGTAATGATTAAGGCCGTTTATTTTTCATTTCTTGTTCTTTTACATAATGTTTTGAAAGATCGTTTTTGTTCGTTGAATCTACAGCTGATCACCTGTTCGAAGGTCCCGAACATAGAAGGGCATCAGATTAACTGTGAAAAGTATTTCGTAGCTCTATGCCTAGCTTTCTATGTAGTTTGGTATGTACTTTAAGAACCTATTGTTCATGATAATATATGTACTTGGCTTGGATTAAAATGATGCTTTGTCCATTAATTAACAAATCAACTTGCAGTACAATAACATAAACTAAATCCATACAAACACACACCATTAAAACACCAAAAGAAGGAGAAGATTAAGCTGAGGTTTTTTTCCTTAACTCTTGATCAATCGCTTTCTTGAGCCACGTCTCGGCATCTTCCATCATTCCGGGGCTAAGCCTAACCATAAGGATACAAAACTCGGTCTGGTTCACTGCGCCATCTCCATCAAGATCACCTTCTTTAACCATATCCCAAGCTTCTTCTTCGCTCATCCCTTCCATACCTAAAAGTGCAGAGTTCTTCTTCAAACTCTCGGCTGTTATCAACCCTCGATCTTCATCTGCTAGTAGACGAAACCCACCGCATAACTCGGAAACAAAAGCTTCCACGTCAAGCTTTTCAGCCATCACAGGTAACAAATCTTCATACTCGTTCTTCGTCGTTGTTCTTCCCTTGTTTTCCATTTATTGCTGAAATGGTTACACCAACATGAATGGGAGGGGGGGTGTTATATAAGGGTTTCACCATTGATAATGATGATGTGACACTGGACCTCATTTTGTCCTCAAACGATTTCAAAAAAAAAAAAAAAGCCTCTTTAAGATCCATTTCATGATGGGTAAAACATGTTTTCTGCCTTTATATTTAGCCCTAAATTAATGGGATTTTATTTATTTATTTGATTTCACCATCAAAAATCAAGAGATGAATTTCTAGGAAGGTGCGTATGTGGGGATAATGGTGCGATGTAATCCATTTTGACGTAAGGAATTTGTCCTATGTTAGGCTTTCTACGAAGCTCCTATCAATGATATTTCCATACAAAAACCAACGTACAAAGTCAACTTTGCAAGACGACCGTAATCCTTTAAATGGACTTCAACTGGGAATACTCAAAACTTACCTTCACCTTGTAACAATTAGAGGTCCCATTTCATCGTTACATGTTCCACATGCATCATTTTGTCCTTCCAATCCAACATTGCTTTATATTTATGGTGTTAGATGAGAAATAATATTTTGTGGAAATAATTGTCCTCCTACATCACATTCAATATATATTTATTGCTTATTGAAAACATTTTCCAAGATCGAAAACTCACGTTTGAGTAAAAATATTCAAGCTTGCGCCTTGTATATTTTCGATATAAAACTTAAATTTATAATAATATATGATATTATAGTGTAAGAATTAAAAATGTTATCTATATATAAAATTTGAAATTTGAAATAATATAAATATTCTTTTAAAAAATATGAACGGACTTAAACTGAACTTGAATTAATTATTTACAAATATAAATTTATTTGGATAAATTTTGAAGCCCATAATTTAAGTCGGGCTGGACTTGGACAAAGATAAAGTGTTAATACAATGCTTAAGCTCAACTCAAACTCCTGGTCCATGAATACTTTTAATACAAAGACAAGTACAAATTATAAATGCAAATATATGTTCGACCAACTATAATATAAAAATCCACAATAAATAAATAAAAACCGAACAAAACATTTACATGATACGAGAGAAACTCAGTCATTACAAATATAGATAAAAAGACTAAAATTCGAGCACTCAAAATATGAGTCCCCGTTGTAATTTGTTTTCAGGGGGTCTCTCCACAAAGCCCAGTCTTGTTGGTCTCTCAAGGTCAGTTAGGCATCTACATGAATGGATTATTAATTTGGTAAGGTTTAGCCACTATAATATTTATTCATAACATGCAATATTAAGGGGTATAATTTTTTTTTTTTGGATTTATGAAAATCCATTTTTTTTTTTAAGTTTTATCTCTTCTAATAATATTTTTAAAGAATTTAAATTC
The DNA here is from genome assembly GCA_025698515.1 of Gossypium sturtianum. Taxonomy (NCBI): domain Eukaryota; kingdom Viridiplantae; phylum Streptophyta; class Magnoliopsida; order Malvales; family Malvaceae; genus Gossypium; species Gossypium sturtianum. The sequence goes on from CM046954.1 coordinate 37,249,206, forward strand.
AATTTTCTTTTTTTAGAGTACAACAATGTGTTTCGATTACACTTAACCACAAACACTTATTGATATGTTATTTTCATGATTTTTAAAATTGGATTGAATCAAGAATCGGCCTGATAGATTTCAGATAATTAGTTGAGCTGCTGATAGATGAGAATTGGTTTTGGGCTGTGAGTCAGAGATTGGATGAAATGTTGATTGATTTTTGTTATGAATATCTTATTAAGTAGATATCCATCAAGATCAAGATAAGTGTTGATGTACTTTAAATTCTAATAGTTATTAAAAGTAAATCTCTACTTCATTTATACTTCTTATGTCTATAAATAGAGACTTTAGAGAAGTTTTGTAAATATTACAATTCATCATTCTTTGTTCTTTACTCTATGTCTATTTATTTTATAACTATTTTTATATTTTAGGCTAAATTTTTTTTCCCCAAAATAAAAAAAAAAAATTAAAACCCAATTTATTTATTTTCTTTATAACCTAGTCCACTTTTTTTTTTTAAAACCTAAACCCATGTTACGGTGATGCCCTAGCCCAAATTAATAAACAAAATGAATTAAGGAAGAAATTAAATCTAAAATTTTAAATTTTAATGTTACAATACTGAATATTTAACTTTAGATAATGTAATTGTTGATTGAATTTTAGTTTGTCTAGTATAAATATTGTTCCTAATACAAAAGTACATGTGTTTGAGTATACTGAAGCACATTATCCTTTTATTTATGACTTGGGGAAGAGTCTTTATAATTTCTTTTAAAACAAAATTCTTGATTTTTCTTTTATTTTTTTAAATAGTGAATCGATTAGTTCGGTGATTAAATCGGTTGAATTGATAATTAGTGATTTAATCAATTCGACCACCAATCTGATTTTAATTTTCTTTTGAAAGAGAAACTTATTAATTTATTCAATGAATTAGACTCATACAAATCGGGGGGAAAAAATAACAAACACATAACGCGTTGAAGAAAAAGCTCCATCAACACAATAAAAACTTTAGCTTCAACATCAATAAAATATTATGACACGTTGACAATTAAAAACCTTGATTAGTTTTTTTAGTATAATTTCCTTTTGATAATCAAGTGTTTTTTTTTTTTTAAAATCCAAATTCCCTTCTTTAATAATCTTAAACCCTAAACCATTATCAAATAACAATATCATTAAGTTGATCTATTTTTTCCTAATAAAATTACATAAAAAATATATTTCTATGTAGGATTTTTCGTAGATTTCTTTTATTTATAAGAATCTAGTTAGGCGCTGATATAGAGAGAAGGGTTAAACCGATTAACTCATGAATCACTCGAAACCAATTTTCTCTATTTTTAAATTAGTTTGTTTAATTAAAGCATTGGTCCAGTTTGATGATTTGTCTGGTTCTAAACACTTGGTTTAATACCCTTTAAAAATACTTTGTTTTTTAAACATATATAAGAATGTTACATTATGCCACAAGGTGGTGTCGTGGTGTAGTTGGTTATCACGTCAGTCTAACACACTGAAGGTCTCCGGTTCGAGTCCGGGCGACGCCATTTTCTTATCCTTTATTATTATTGTTTATTATTTTTCCATTTTTAAATTAAAAAATAAAAAAATCCGACAGGAAAGGCAAGGAGGAGCATGGTGGATCCGAAAACCACATGATCTTTAACCCAACATCCAACATCCCTCATATCATCTTCTTCATCTCCTTTATCTCCCTTTAACCGTTTCTCAATCCCTTTAATTTAAACCCCAAATTCTCAAAAAAATGGATCCGAACCCACAAACAGTATTACCCAGAACCAAACGGAAACCCGACATAACCACCGTCCTTCGTAAATCATGGTACCATTTAAGGTTGTCGGTGCGTCACCCATCTCGGGTTCCAACATGGGATGCCATCGTTTTAACAGCTGCCAGTCCCGAACAAGCTCAACTCTACGATTGGCAACTCAGACGGGCTAAACGAATGGGTCGGATTGCTCCTTCTACTATTACCCTCGCCGTACCCGACCCAGAAGGTCAACGGATCGGATCCGGTGCTGCCACACTCAATGCCATTCACGCCCTCACTAAACATACAGAGCTAGTCGTTAATGGAGGAGATGGTGCTGTTGGTTTAATGGGTAAAAAACATATTTTATTACTTCATGCTGGTGGGGATTCTAAAAGGGTTCCATGGGCTAATCCGATGGGTAAAGTCTTTTTACCACTCCCTTTTTTAGCTGCCGATAACCCTGACGGTCCGGTACCGTTGTTATTCGATCATATTCTTGCAATTGCTTCTTGTGCTCGACAAGCTTTCAAAAATGAAGGTAAAATGAATTTAGTTCATTGTGAAACGATGGAAAGTTCTTGCTGTTAAGTGTTAACCTCTGTTTTTAGTTAATATGACACATGGATATGCGGATATGAACTCAAATCTTGGAAAAACTTAGAAAATCCGATGATATTCGGACCCACACTCGTATCTGACACTTCCAAGTAGGTTACTGGGTTTAAGTCGACACATGGATCTGCAGATATGGCTTTGAAACATGAAAAAATGTAGAAATGTAGAAAAAATGATGATATTCGGACCCATACTCATATCTGACAGTTACAAGTAGGTTACTAGGTTTAATATAACATGGATATGCGGATATGACCTCGAAACATGAAAAATGTAGAAAATCCGACTACATTCAGACACATACTTGTATCGGACACTTACAAGTAGGTTAATTTTGTGTAGGTGGAATATTTACTATGACTGGTGATGTACTTCCATGTTTTGATGCCTCTACTTTGATTCTTCCACCCGATTCATCGACCATTATTACCGTGCCTATAACGCTCGATATAGCTGCTAACCATGGTGTCATTGTGGCGTCAAAATCCGAGATTTTTGATGAAAGTTACACGGTTAGTTTAGTCGATAATTTACTTCAGAAACCTAGTGTAGATGAGCTTGTTAAGAATCAGGCGATCCTGGATGACGGTAGAGCATTGCTAGATACTGGGATTATAGCTGTTAGAGGCAATGCATGGGTGGAGCTTGTTAAGCTTGCTTGTTCTTGTCAACCGTTGATTTCCGAGCTTTTGAAAAGCAAAAAAGAGGCAAGTAACTGAACCCAAACTTTCAGCTGTGTCTCAGTATTGTAATTCTAACTGTTTCGAGTTTTTGATTGTTATTCAGATGAGTTTGTATGAAGATCTTGTGGCAGCTTGGGTACCTACGAAGCATGATTGGTTACGGCATCGCCCTTTGGGTGAAGCATTGGTCAACAAATTGGGAAAACAAAGGATGTTCAGCTACTGTGCTTGTATGTTGGACGATAAACAGTCTTTAAAGCATCAAAAACCTTGCTTTAGTTCTCGATTTCTCGTTATTGATTGCCATTTTCCATTGCAGATGATTTTTTGTTTTTACATTTTGGAACTTCGAGCGAAGTTTTGGATCACCTTAGTGCATCTGATTCAGCGCTTGTAGGCCGAAGACACTTATGTTCTATTCCAGCAACCACTGTTTCAGACATTGCAGCATCTTCCGTTGTTCTGTCTTGTAAAATTGCTGATGGTGTCTCGATTGGTGAAGATTCTCTAATATACGACTCGAACATATCAAGTGGAATCCAGATTGGTTCCCAGTCTATAGTTGTCGGTATGAATGTTCCAAAGGACAGTGATAATATGGCAGGTAATTCCGTAAAGTTCATGCTTCCGGACCGCCATTGTCTTTGGGAAGTTCCTTTGGTAGGATGTACTGAAAGAGTGATTGTATTTTGTGGTATCCATGATAACCCGAAAAACCCTCTTAAAAAGGATGGAACCTTTTGTGGGAAACCTTGGGAGAAGGTCATGCACGATTTAGGTATCGAGGAAAATGATCTATGGAGCTCCAGTAGCAGTCAAGAAAAGTGCTTGTGGAATGCAAAATTATTTCCCATTCTTTCGTACTTTGAGATGCTTCGAGTGGGAATGTGGTTGATGGGTTTGAGTGATGGAAAAAACCTACACTATCTTCCCTTGTGGAGAAACTCACCTCGAGTCAGTCTCGAGGAGTTGCATAGATCGATTGACTTCTCAAAAATGTGCACTGGATCCAGTAATCATCAAGCGGATCTCGCAGCTGGAATTGCTAAGGCTTGCATTAACTACGGCAGGCTTGGGCGCGATTTATCTCAGTTGTGTGAAGAAATTTTACAAAAAGAGACTTCTGGTGTCGAAATATGTAAGGACTTCCTAGCCCTTTGTCCCAAACTTATCGAGCAAAATTCTAAGATTCTTCCCAAAAGCCGAGCATATCAGGTGCAAGTTGATCTTCTTCGAGCATGCGGAGAGGAAACGAAAGCTTATCAGTTAGAACATGAAGTATGGGCTTCAGTTGCTGATGAAACTGCATCAGCCGTTAGATACGGTTTTGGAGGTAAAATCAACTGAATTTGCTTTAAATATGTTTCAGGAAATGTTAAATTGCTCGTATCTTTGTAAATTGGCTTTTTCTATGTATTGCCCTTTCTGTATTTCTCGATTTCACATCTATTTTCCATTGATCTTTCACCTTGGTTCAGAACATCTCTTGGAGTTCTCTGGCAGCAAGTCTACTCTGGCCTTCAGGAACAATAACCATGTTGGCTCCATGGACAAGCCTTTTTGTCCAAAAACAGTGAAAGTCGAGCTACCGGTTCGAGTAGACTTTGTTGGCGGCTGGAGCGATACACCTCCGTGGAGCTTAGAACGTGCTGGTTGTGTTCTTAATATGGCAGTGAGCTTGGAAGGTTCTCTTCCGATTGGCTCTATAGTAGAGACGACAAATTCAAATGGAGTCTCGATTATCGATGATTCTGGAAAAGAGCTACATATTAAAGAGCTTACTTCAATCGCTCCTCCCTTTGACGGTGATGATCCTTTTAGGCTCGTGAAATCTGCACTGCTGGTAACCGGAATTATTCATGAAAACATTCTAGTATCAAATGGCTTGCGAATAAGGACATGGGCTAACGTACCTCGGGGCAGTGGGTTAGGAACTTCTAGCATCTTAGCTGCTGCCGTTGTGAAAGGACTTCTACAGATCATAGATGGTGATGACAGCAGCGAAAATGTTGCCAGGCTTGTTTTGGTACTAGAGCAGCTCATGGGAACGGGCGGTGGTTGGCAGGATCAGATCGGAGGTTTATATCCCGGAATCAAATTTACAACAAGTTACCCTGGAATACCGTTGCGTCTCCAAGTCTTCCCTCTCGTGGCATCTCCTCAATTGATTTCAAAATTGCAGGAACGGTTGCTTGTCGTATTTACCGGTCAAGTAAGTAATCAAGTCTTTCATACATGCTTACATCTCCGTATTCTAATTGTTATTCTATTACGACACTGCAGGTTCGACTAGCACATCAAGTCCTACAAAAGGTAGTCCTCCGGTATCTCCGACGAGACAACCTTCTCGTATCCAGCATCAAACGACTCACTGAATTAGCTAAGATCGGTAGGGAAGCTTTGATGAACTGTGACGTCGATAAACTAGGCGAAATCATGTTGGAGGCTTGGAGGTTGCATCAAGAACTCGATCCATACTGCAGCAACGAATATGTCGATAAACTGTTTGCATTTGCCGACCCGTACTGCTCTGGCTACAAGCTTGTGGGAGCAGGTGGTGGGGGCTTTGCCTTATTACTCGCCAAAAATGCCACATGCGCCAAAGAATTAAGAAGCATGTTAGGGAAAAACCCAGAATTTGATTCAGTAATCTACAATTGGACCATCTACTAATATTTGTTTGGTATTTTTTCATGTTTGTTTTACGATTTATTTTTGGGTTAATATAATTCATTGTATTGTATTGTATTGTAAAATACTAATCTTTTACAACATTTGTGAAATGAAACACTAGAAAGTTCCATCATCTTCTTTTTATTATTATTAGCATGTGTGGGTTTTGGTATTAATTTAAAGAATTTGTGCTTTGAAATGATGGAAGTAGAATGAATATTTTAATTGAGTAACGATAATGTAGATTATGAATATACTTGAGTATTTATATCAGTTGTTGGAGAGTGCGTGAAGACTAAATCCTCTATTTGTTGAACAAGACAAATCAGAATCCAATCCAAGTGTTTGAACCGTTTATGAAATATTAAGTAATTTTCATTTTTTATCAAATAAATCCAAAAATTAACAGAGATTAAGTTGGTGTGTACTTCAAAGAAAGTTTCCAAAATGAGGGAAAACGGTGGCGTATGGGTAAAGCAAAAGAGTTTATTTTGTAATAATGAGTTTACAGGCTTTTACATAATTAATCAAAAGAAATTGAGAACTTCCACTTTAATTTCCGATCATCTTCATCTTCATCTTCATCGTAGAACGCCTAGTGTTTGAATTTATATAAATTCAGTCAAATTCAAAAACTGGGTCGTTTTAGAAGAAGGCTCTCGTCTCTAATTTTGGCGGGTTAAATTGAAAAACATAAATGGCAAATCTATATGTGAAGGCGGTACCACCGGCTGATCTGAACCGGAACACCGAGTGGTTCATGTACCCAGGTGTATGGACTACTTATATTCTATTCCTCTTTTTCTCTTGGCTCCTTGTTCTTTCCATCTTTGGTTGTTCTCCTGGCATGGCTTGGACCATCGTTAATCTCGCTCACTTCCTTGTACGTTTCCTTTTCTCTTTTAATTGTCTCTTGGTTTTGAATGTTGAATTGGGTCCCTTGTTTTGCCTGCAAATTACCCCCCTTTTTTTTTTGTGTGTGTGAATTTGCTCTGTATTGGTTGGTTTTGATTAATTTTCCTTTTGGGTCTTTTATGATTTGTTGATTAATGTTGTTGAGCTGTGGGGGAATTATTGTATGCCTTACAGTCTTTACTAGTGATAGGAGTTTTATTTGAAAGTTTTGAACTTTGCCTTTTTTGTTTTTCCGTCCTTGCAATCTATTGGGAGCTGAAATTGTATCGAGTGATATCTTGTTTATTGATAGGAAGCAAGGAAATTAGGGATTTTACATTGAACAATGTCATTAAGTTTTGAAAAATTCGTTTCGAGTTGAAATATAGGCTGCCTCATGCTCGTAATCTCGGAAATTATGGCTTTGGGATTCGAAATTAGTCTATGTCCATAGCATTGGTAGCTTCACTAAATAATTTCCCCCATATATGTAATTGTTGCAGTTGCTTATTCATCTACTTCCATTATGTCGTTAACTGAAGTTTTTCGACCAGTTAGCCTCATGGTAGTTCTATCTAAGCCGATCTTATGCTTTGTTCTAATGTAAAGGTGATTTGCTAGTGTACTTCACATACCATGCCTTAAGCTTTTTTCTAAGGAACTTCCTTTTTTCTGGTTACGGTCTCATGTGCTCACTATTCTGCTTGATAGTATCCGAACCGACAATGAGAGATTTGTCTATTTTTCAGGTTACTTACCACTTCTTTCACTGGAAGAAGGGAACCCCGTTTGCTGACGATCAAGGAATTTACAATGGCTTGACTTGGTGGGAGCAGATAGACAATGGAAAGCAGCTTACACGCAACAGAAAGTTTTTAACCGTTGTACCTGTTGTGCTGTAAGTCTGTTATATGATATATTTCACAATTTTGTTTCCTGTATCTTGCCGATGATCTTTCTTATTATTTTGTGCTGTGCCTCTGACTTCATGTGTATGTGTGTGCATGTATTCGTTTTCGAGCTTTGAATGTAATGAACTATATGGATGACTAGGGAAGCAATGAGTGCATAAACGCGGATACCCACCGATCATACACAGCATGTTCATGTTGGATTATAACAACTGGGTTTTATACATGACTATTCATGTTACCTTGCTTTTAACAAAAGAGTGGATTTTAGTGTATCGTGTATTTAGTTTTAACATAGTTTATGCGTAATTCATGATCTTTCTAGTTCCGTCAGAGAGCATTAGCTGCTTCCAGTCTTTTTCGAATCCGTTTGCTGACCTTGGGTCATTCAATCACCACTTTTTTTTTACAGATACCTGATAGCTTCGCATACAACAGACTACCAACATCCTATGCTCTTTCTGAACACGCTTGCAGTGATCATCCTCGTCGTTGCCAAGTTCCCAAACATGCACAAGGTCCGGATCTTCGGAATCAATGCAGACAAGTGAGTTTACCTCCCCGTTCAGAACAGTTGATTTCACCAGCTAGAAAAGCCATACATACAGCTCCTTCACCTCTGTTGAAAATGGGTATATCTCTTTGTATAGAACATTTTGAAGGCTTAATGTTCTTTCGTTTTCATGGTGAATTTTCTGACTGCACACTTAGAAGCTCCCCTTTGATCATGATGAAGGAATAATGAGTGTATCAAGTTAAAATCTTTGTATAGTAGAGAAACATAATGTATGTTCAATATCATTAAGCTCATGTCTGCTTATATTTGTGTGTATATGTATTTATGCAGCTATCATGTTCTTATATATATGTGTGTGTGTGTATATATATATATATATTTATGCAGCTATCATATTTTCAGACCAGTGGCAGCCTTGGGAAATATCTTAGAAAAGACTATACCTAGGCCTTTTTTGTTTGGTTACTCTTTTTCTCTGATAATTAAGACATTGTATATTCTGGTACAACTTTAAGGATTATCATATGTTATTGTAAATCACTACCTTAATTTTAAAGACTATGCAATTCACTCCTTGGAACTTGTGTAATCTCACATTATATGAAAAACCAATCTTGATGGAAAAACCTAGGTTCACATAAATCCTAAAAGTTCTTATTTTATGTGAGAGATTTACTGTTTTTTTTTTTTTTTAAATATCATGGAAGCTTTAGTAATAGAAGTTGGATTATATTTTGTCCCATTTATTTAAAAAATGAGCAAATTAGTCTGTATATTAGATCAAAAAGTAAATTAATTATTATTGTTAAAAATTAGCGTGATTGATAAAATAACCATACAATTGTATGTGGCGTGCCATGGGTAACTTATGCTGATGTAAATGGATTAGTTTTTAATGGTAAAAATGGATGAAATTTTTAATAGATGGATCAATTTACTATTTGATCTAACATATAATGATACATATAATGATTAATCTGCCCATTTTTTTAGCAGGGGGTAAAATGCAATCTAACTCCTATTATAAGGGTCTTAATGATATTTTTATTTATTTTTATTTAAAAAAAAATCTAAGACCTTCTAGCATCTAGTTTTCGAATCAAATTTAGAATCAAGTTGGATCATTAAATCAAGGATAAAGCTTTTACAATTGTTTTTTTTCGTTCACAAGATTTAAACTCAAGACATTAAATGATATTGAATTTTTTACTATTCGATTCAATACTTTAATGATTAACAACATATTATAACAAGATTGTATGTGAAAAGTAAAACTAATAAATCTTTTCATATAGCTTACGCATTTGGGAACTCGGTCGCTTCAAGAGCTAAGAATAAATATCAAAATTATACATAAATTTTGGTCGAATGAATAAATTTATATATGAAATTTGATTTCGTACAATTTTATGCATGAAATATCGTTTTGATTCAATTCTCATAAATTATTAACACAATTATTGATATAACATCATTTTATGTTTATATATTGCATACACAATTATATTTATCCAATATAAAAAAATTAATGTATTTATTTATTTAAATGTGTATAATTAAATCAATATTAAAGTTCTATGTGTATAATCGTACCAAATCAAAGTTCACGTATCAAATTTTATCGAATTAAAGTTGATGTATAACTTTAAGATTTATACCGATAACTAAATCGATTTATAAAATTGGCATTCTTGTTTTGCTTTTCTTTGTACTAATTATCCTTATTATATATATATATATATTATCTTAGGGTTAATTTTACCTAACATCCTCAAATTATGGGCTAAATTTTAAATTACAATAACATTCGAATTAAGTTGTATCGATGTAGCTATTAGTTTTGGCATTAAATGTTGAAGCTAACTTATAATGTGAAAATTTATGATTAGGTTAAAAACAAAATTAGAGAATAATTTAAAATCTAGTATGATTGAAAAATAATGGAGGTGCCTTCATTATCATAGCCAGTTAAAAGAAGAGACGTGATTCCAAGCTAAAGTCTTTAGCTTCACGCCAAGCAAATAACACCATGGAAAACAGACCCAAATTTGTCAAACAAAGATTTCGTTAATGATAAAGACAACAATAAAACACAAATCAATTTTTAGAAAATATATGTTACAACTTAAAAGGGGAAAATTCGAGGAGATTAAAGTACAATTTTACTATTACATTAATTTATAATTTTATAATTTTTTAAAAAATTAAAAGACACCTTTATTATTTTCAGGAGGCCAAGGCTACATCCCTATATGTTACGATATTATATTCAAATATTGTGACAAAGCAAAAGAGTATTAAGAATAAATTTCCAATCTAATCCTACTTCAAATTTAATTGGAATCTAATATACCCAACCACAAAACAATGGGATTGACTTGTTAGGATGAAATGTTTTTGTACCCAAAGTGTGGGTAGCTTTTTTTTTTTTTTTTTGTCTTATATTTAAGAAAAAAGCTAGGGAGAATTTATCATCAATGAGTAAATTATACCCAATTCATTAAATTATTAATAAGTTCATATTTTAGTCACACGACTTCAAAAAATTATAAAATGATTATTGAATTATTCAAAAGTTTTCATTTAAGTCACCGGCCTGCTAAAATCGTTGCTATATAACCTTTTCCGTTCGCACTGCGTACGCCAATCGAAAGCTCTCCTTTTTACAGTTCAGTTTTTTTCATTAAACAACTTTGAATGTCACAAATCTACAAATCAAAATCCAAATAGTTTTCTTCTTCGACCTCCAACATTGATTGTCAGATCGATTTAGATCTAAAGTGTGTTCTTCTACTTGTCAATGGGTACTGATCCACCATACCAATCATCGAACTGTGGTTTGGAGCTCACTAGTTGAACTTTTTTCGAAAAAAAAATATCAACCCAGTGACTTAAATGAAAACTTTCAAATTATTCAGTAATTATTTTATATCTTTTTTAAAGTTAAGTGACCAAAATGTAAATTTCCTTACTAATAGTTTAATGAACTTAATTGAGATTTACCGTTAATGGATATAACGTTAGAAAGCTAAAGACTTGCCATTGAAATAGCTTTATATTATTAGGTAAAGGACTATATAGTTGGAGCAGGTAAACCAGTTTCTTTCTCTTTTTGAAAGAATCAAATATATATATATATATATATATAGATCAATCAAATTCCATAGGCGGCCAGCCATCCATCATCACCACAATGAACAATGAACAATGAACAACAACAATAATAATAAATTTATCGAAAATAATAATAATTAGCATTATAATTTCAAGGTACAATTGGAGCTTCTCAAATGGTATATCTGTTGAGAAACCGCATATTATAAATACATACTTCCATATATATCACTCATCACTGCAACAAATTCTAGACTTGAATCTGATACAAGAAACCAAAACCCAAATTGGATACAATCTTGTAATTTAAAAAAAGAAAGCAAAGAAAAGAAACCCCATTATATATATATATATGTATCCTATGATGATGACGATGATCTGTTAGTTCTTAAAAAAAGAAACTTTGAACAAGTAATAATAATATCAACCATGTGAAAAATAGTGAAAAAAATTAAAAACTAGAAAAAGCAGTTCCTTTCTTGATCATCTTCATTTCTTCTTCTTTTTTTTTTTTTTTTACCATGATCCTCCGCCACCTAATACACCATTATTATTCCAAAATCCAGTTGAATTGCTTTGTTCCTTGTTTTGATCATCATCAACTTCATTATTAGTGCTATTAACTTGTTTCATTTCTCCCAAAGGGAACCCTTGAACACCACTATGGATTGGGAAAGTAGTACTACTAAGGGTTGGCTTATAATCTTGCATGGAAAAAAGGGTCGCCGGTGCTGCTGGTGCCGGAACGAAAGAATTCAACCCTCTTGAAACCATCCCGGTGTTGTTGTAGTAGTAGTAGTTATGCTGATGATCATATAAACCAGGCTCTTGCATAGGTGGGAAAGTTAGGTTAAGATCTTGACCTTTATAATGAACCTTATTAGGGTTTTGAGAAGATGATAACAGTGAGAAAGTGGATGGGTTTAGATCTAAAACTTTAGCTGAATCCGAAGCGAAAGCTGTTGATGATGAAGATGAAGAAGAAGAAGAAGTTGTTGATATTGAAGATCTTTTGTTCTTCCTTGAACCACCACCAACAGGTACATTCCTTAAAGACCCACCTTCAGTCCAATACCTTCTACAAGTCTTACAAAAGTACCTTGGTTGAGTAAGACTATAATTGTTGTAATAACAAAACTTGGTGTTTGTTGAGTTACACCTAGGACAATTCAATTGCTCTGGTGGTCTTGTTTTCTTCTCTAACACTGTTGTTGTTGTCGTCGTCCCTTTTGTGCATGTATTATTATTAGCTACCATCATCTCTTCCATTGATTTCACTTGAAAACCCTTTGAGACAAAAAAAAAAAAAAAACCTTTTTATTTACTCTTTAAAAAAGCAAAAAAAAAAAAAAAAGGGGAAAGAAAAGGATCAAAATTAACCTACCTGTGACCATTTATCAGCATCCATTAAGTGATGACTTCACAGAGGGAAAGATATAAAAGAGAAATCAAAACAAAGCCTTTTCTTTGTTTGTTTGGAACTGGGTCTTTTCTTTAGGTGGAAGAAAGAATGTTTTTAGATTGTTTCTAATATGCTAATAGCTTTATGAGTTGGGGATTTTCACTTTATGAATGATGAAAAGAAAAGGAGGAGAAGAAAAGAGAAGTGGGGGTGGGTTTGTTTTGACTCCTCGTATAAAAAAAACAACATTAATTCTCTTCTTCTTCTTTTTTAAAGATCAATGTCTTTTATTGTATTGATTGTTGTGGGTGGAATTATGAATGTGCAACTGTGGTGGGTTTCTCCTTTTTTGACCTTATAAATGTGAAATAAATAAATAAATATTATTTTTCTTCCTCTTCTTCTATTCAACAACAATTCCTATTTACAATAACTTTTAAAATATATTGAGTCTTAATTTAGTTGGTATTATTATTGTTGCAATACTATGGATGATATAATTTTAAGTGTGCTTAAGCGCATTATTTCTTCCATTTTAAAGGTTGAGAAATATATGAAGAATTTAGGTATTGTACATAATAACACCTTCGTAGAATAAGTCATCATAAACACATTCTCCAAAAGGCAATTCGCATAAGATATTTCACATGATATTACATCATCAAAATGGAAGAAATGATAAGATAATCTCGAAATATGATAAAATTCTTGAACTACTTTTACTGTGTTATTTGAAAGAATTTGGTTGAAGGAATCGATCTTCTCTCAGCTTCTTGTAATGGGTACTTATATCTTTATTAAATTTTGTATTAAACTCTTATATACTATTTATCATTACCAAAAAATAGATAAATTTAGTTAATAAAAGTATTAATATGTTTTGAAATTGAAATACCCTATAATTTCTTCTATAAATAAGAGCTTTTTCCAAATTTTAAAACAACTTTTTAGCATTTTAGATTTTTGCTTAGTTTTATTCTTCTATCACATTTAGGGTTAATTTAGTATTGTTTCTCATAAATATTTTTGGGACAAAAAATATTTGTTTGACCAAAAGCAAAAGGAAAAGATAGTTATTTGCTTGCAGTTAAATAATCCGTGATTCACTAGTTTTTTCACTCAATATTTTCTTATGGAACCTTTTGTTTTTCTTTTATATATATATCATACAAAGTGAGTGAGAAATAAATATATTTATAAAAATTTAATGTATAAAATAGATAAAATCATAAAATTCAAATCTTATTATATATATTATTTTAAATTTTATATAAAAATATAAAAAAATCAACATTTTCATAGAAATATTTCTTACTTTTGTAAAAAAAAAAAAGAAGAAGGGTTTTTAATAATTTCATAACTGAATTAGATTGTGATACGGTTAATGAAAGCCATCAACTCAATGAAACCCTTACATAATAGCATATATATATATATATATATATATATCAAGAATTTGTTGGTTGATGTTGTTGTTAATTGTAGCCAAAGGCGACGTTGGGGTTAGTAGTGGTATTGGCTCTCTCTAAAAATTAAAAATTTTAGTTTAGTTCATCTAAAAATGATAAAAGTATTATTAATTTATGATAAAATTGTACTTTGACCTTTTAAATATAAAAAAAAAAAGATTCAAACCCTTAAAATTAAATAGAATTATAAATTAATATATTGTAAAATTACATTTTAATTTCTAAAAAAGGAGTCCAAAAATTTCTAACTTTGCTCTCGATTGTAACTTAATAAAAATTAAACTTTATTTTTAAATTTGTTAAATATCATCTCTTCATAAATAATAAAAGAAAAGAAAAAAAGAAAAGGAAAAGTTACCTTGTCAAGAATAGTTTTACTAAATTAAAAGGGTAAACTACAAAAATAGTCATTTTTGTTTGTCTCAAAACATTTTAGTCATTTATGTTTGAAATGTTATGTTTTAGTAACTTATGTTATCGTTTTGTTACGAAATGATCACTCTGTTGTTAAGTTCTGTTGCCTCCCTAACAGCAATCCTACATGGCAGTTCAAATGGGTTTTAAATGCCAACTTGGATGTCCAATTGGGATGAGAATAGGTTTTTAATTAATTAAATTTAATTAATTAAAAATAAATTAATTAATTACATCTTGAACTGGAAAAGAAAAATCATTCGTCTCATTTTTCTTTTAATTTTCTTTTCTATTTTGACTGAAAAAATTATTCTCATCCCAGTTGGACATCCACGTTGACACTTAAAGTCCATTTGCTGTTAGGGAAGTAACGGAGCTTAATGGCAAAGTGACTATTTCGTAATAAAACAATAACTTAAGTGACTAAAATATAATATAAGATAAATAAAAATAACTATTTTTATAATTTACCCAAATCAAAATTCAAAAAGAAAGTTTAGTAAAGACTAAAGAATAAAGTTGAAATGTTGATAGAGGGAGCCGACAGGAGCCGACAAAAAGGAAAGTGGGACCCAAATAATGCGACATACGATGGAAGATAAATTTATTGTAATAATATAATATAATATCGATATTTAATGACGGTATAATGAATTAAGTTTTAATTCGATTGGTATGAGTATTGTCATCAGTATAGGAGAATATGGGTTTGAGTGTGCTGAAGCGCATTATCCTCCTATATAAGAGTTGGAGAGAGGTTATGAGTAGTTCTAAGCATTATATTAAAAAAACAGATATGATAAGAACCTATAATGAAATTGTTCAAAAAAATTTCACGGCGGTGTATAATTTATATATAATTAATAAATTAAATTATTATTATCATTAAAAATAAATATATTTTAATTTTAAATATTTTCAATTATATTTTATAAAATAATTATTAGTGTATAGTATTTTATAGTGATGGTGACACATTTGGCTTCAAAATTATTCGAAACAGCCAAAGACTAAGAATCTCAGTGCCTGTTTTAGTTTGGTTACAGCTTTAATAAAAATAAAAAGCATTTTCTTCCCTTCATTCACATTGTGGTTTGACACCATTTAATAACCCCGTTATCTTTAGCTATGATTTATATTAAATATTTTAGGTTAATTCAATACAACATCCTTCAACTATAGCTCAGATTTTAAATTAGTTCCTAAACTTCAAAACGTTCTGATTAAGTCTTTGAAGCTAGTATTATTCCATCAGTCTAATAGTTAGTTTAGGCGTTAAAATTAATGTCAATTTGGATCTAACATGAAAAATTATTAAAATATATGGATCAAATTGTAAAATATGTGTTGTTTGGACAATTTAGATATGATATATTAAAATATAGATTATGTCATTAAAAATTAGGAATGTTATTTTTTTATAACATGTCAAACCCAAGCAATTTATACTTTAGATACAGGCGTGTGTTTTCAACATGCTCAATGCCGAATTTGAGTTGATATTTAATGCTTAAGTTAATGGTGAGGTTGGTGATAGGATTGGTACGATACTAATGCTTTGATAACTCAATTAGAATATTTTAAAGTTTGTAAATTAATTTAAAATCTCGACCATAATCTAGGGATTCTAGTGCAATTAACCCTACTATTATTTTTATCCGTTTCTGCGGTGAAAACTCAACCATGATTGAATAAAAATTTAAAATACACTATAAGTCATTCATACATTTCAAAATTAGTTCTTGTGCTTTTATTTTCAAGAATTGAATCATTCTTTTTTTTTAAAAAAAATTCAAGTCCAATCTCTCCTACCTTAACCAGCGGTTAAGGGTTCGATCATCATATTGGGTATGGAGCAACTTTAAAACTTGTGGTCATCATCTACTCCCTTAATAAGCCTACAGAATGTGAAAGATTAATTATTGGGCTCGCTCCAATGAATACCTTAAAACATACATAAAATTCAAATTCAAATTCAATAATTAATACCATCAAAATGTTTGGATTATCTTTATAATGATGATTAAATTCTAATCTCATCCCCAAAAGCCAAAATCTTTGTCTTTTCAATTTTCAAAATTTAGCCAAAACTTTAATTTTTTTTTGTGTGTGTGTTTTCTAAGAACAAAATGATGAAGGGCATTCAATTAGAGGGGCAAAATAGTGTTCTTTAATACACACAAATTATAAAGAAGCCTTTTTATGTCTCTTACAAATAAAAAAGATAAAATTTGAGTGTACCATCCAATCAATAGCTAGAAGCGCTTTCTAGTTTCTAGGAAAAAAAGAAAAAGAATGCACTTTATTTGGTACGCTAAATTAATGTTTTTTTCATGTAAGCTTTTAGGGTAATTTACCAAAAAATGTCAGTTTTTTTTTTTTAATTTATAGAAAAGGACCTGTTTTCTAATTATTTACCGGAATTAGTCATTTTTTCTGAAAACGCGTCCACGTCAACGCGATGTCAGGGGATGTAACAGGAAAACGCTCCCCTGGGGGAGCGTTTTTGCCACATCAACAAAAAACACTTCCTTGAGGGCGCGCTTTGCTGATGTGGCAAAAAGGCTCCCCCAGGGACGCGTTTTAGCTCGTGTTTTTTTTCAAAAAAAACTATTCTCGAATTAAATTTTCAAAAAAGGATATTTTTTAGATATTATAAAAATAGACCAAATTTTTTAAAAATTTACAAGAATAAACCTTTATAAAGGCTTAAAGTGACAACACCATTTTTTTTTAAGGTGTCATCAATTAATATGGAAATATAACTTACAAAGTAAATCTTTATATAGACCCAAAGTCTCATTTCCCTTGTTTTCTTGAGCAATGTGGGATATGAGATATGTGTATATATAGACTCATGAACAGTTTTGCAGCTTGTTCCTAAACAATGTGGGATTCATTCCTCTTTTAACTAACAACATGAGATTAAAGGCTACACTGTATTTGATTTTTTTACTTAGAGTTTAATTTTTTTTACAAAAAGTTAACATTTGTTACATTATAAATAAAACTTTTAAACTCTATAAGTAAAAAAATATAAAATATAAAATGAGTATGGTAAAATATTAAAAAATAAATATTTAAAAAATTACTAATAGTTGAGTGATCATTTTGTAAGTTTTTATAATTCAATAGCTAAAAAATATAGTTAAGTGACTACTAATGTAATTTAATCTAGATATAAAATATGAAAAATAATTATTATATTTTATGTATATTATATATTTCTATAAAAAAAACTTATTTAACACAATTATATACTATGTTTAAATAGATTATCTATCTAGTCAAAATATATCTGAAATAAATTTATCGGCATTCATTAGGTGATGAAAATTAAATTAAAATTAGAATTAAAAAAAATTAATTAGTATAGTAAAATATTAAAAATAAATAAATATTTAAAAAGATATATCAATTTTTTGAAATTACAAAAAAATACTATTTGAGTACCAAATACTCACCATTTATTTATTAATCAAACATTCATAATATAAAATAAAATAAATAATAAAAAAATTAAAAGTATAACTTCTAAATTTAAATAATGGAAAATTATTTTAAAAATTAGAATTGCATTGATTTTAACTTCAAACATTTAAAATTGAATAGAAGATTATTACATGTACAAGTTTCATATGTGCAATTTGTTCTCTTTTTTTTTAATAGTTCTTTTGTATATGTTAACAATTCTAAAATGCAACAAGATTAAAGATCTCAAAAGATAATTTTATAATAGGAGAAAATGTTAACAAAATATAAAGAAAAATAGAAATTGTTTTGTAAAAAAAATATCAAATATAGTGTAGCATTTAATCTCATGTTGTTAGTTAAAAGAGGAAGGGATCCCACATTGTTTAGGAACAAGCTGCAAAACTATTCATGAGTTTATATATACACATATCTCATATCCCACATTGCTCAAGAAAACAAGGGAAATGAGACTTTAGGTCTATATAAAGATTTGCTTTGTAAGTTATATTTCCATATTAATTGATGACACCTTAAAAAAAAAAAATGGTGTTGTCACTTTGAGCCTTTATAAAGGTTTATTCTCGTAAATTTTTAAAAATTTTGGTTTATTTTTATAATATCTAAAAAATGACATTTTTTTTGAAAATTTAATTCGAGAATAATTTTTTTTTGGAGAAAAACACGGGCTAAAATGCTTTCCTGGGGGAGCGTTTTTGCCACATCAACAAAGCGCGCCTTCAAGGAAGCGTTTTTTGTTGATGTATGCAAAAACGCCCCCCAGCGTTTTCTCTTGCATCCACGACATCGCGTTGACGTGGACATGTTTTCGGAGAAAATGACCCATTCCGGTAAATAATTAAATAGTAGGTCATTTTCCGTAAATTTTGGAAAAAGGGTATTTTCTAGTAAATTACCCAAGCTTTTATGAAATTATTACATTTTAAAAAAAATATCTTCGTACTCTCGCATTGATAACAATGTTCATACCAATCAAGTTAAAACTCAATCGGTTATTCCTATATTACTTATGTTGAAATATTTCTAAATTAAAGTAAGGGGCGATCTGAAATTGAACCCAAGATTGGTATCAACTGAAAACTTAAAGGTAAATTGTACTCAAAGTCATTAAATTATTAATAAGTTTATATTTTAATCACTCAACTTCAAAAAGTTACAAAATGACAGTTAAACTATTCGAAAGTTTTCATTTAAGTCATTCAATTATTTGAAAGTTTTTATTTAAGTAATTGGGTTGTTAAGTTTTTTTTAAAGTCCAGCTAGCGAGCTCTAAGCAACAAATCAATTATCGGTATAATGAATCAGTACTCATTAGCGAGTAGAAGGATCCAAGTTAATTTGACTGTCATTGTCGAAGATCAGAGAAGAAAGCTATTTGGGTTTTAGTTCTTAAATTCATGACGTTCAAAGCCATTTCATGAAAAAAAAATTTAACTGTAGAAGAGAAGAGGAATGAGAGCTTTCGATTGGTGCAGGTATTAAGGATGATAAAAAAACTCGAATCTAACGTGTTCCGACCCGACCTGGTCTATTAGGGTTGGATTTTTTTTTGAAAAATCAAGTTTGGGGTGGGTCGGGTCGGTGAAATTAAAAAAAATAATCGGGTTGGGTCGGGTTTGAGGTAAATTTGCCCACCTGCCCTAGGATATTTATAAAAATACCCATAATATATATATTAAGTTTTTGCTTTCAATAAATAAATATTTAAATAAAAAATTAAATAAATTAAGTTTTTAGTTTAAATTAAAAAAATAATCTTATTTGATTTAAAATAAAAAAAATGAAATAGTTAAATTAAATTTGGGTTGGGATGGATGGAGCGGAGTCAGTTCTCTTATTAAATTTCGGGTTCGGGGCGGATTTAGCTTTAATAGTCGAGGTTGGGTTAGGATGGATTGGTCAAGTTTTGGGTCGGAGTCAAGACGGGCAAAAATCTGCCCTACCCTACCCTGCCCCGTTGTTAATGTGATCAAAGAAGATAATATAATAACGAGTTTAATAGATCAGTTACTTAAAATGATAGTTTTATAATTTTTTAAAATTAAATGACGAAAACATAAATTAATTAATTTAATCTCTAATTTATTATTATTATTTATTATAGTTTTGATTGAATTAAACGTGTAACACATGGATGGGGTGGTCTACACGTCATTGGCCCCTTAATTTCCACCGTTCATTTAAACTGCTCTGCATTTATTTAAGCTAATATTGGCTGTATTTCACGTTCGAACTAGGTTGGACCTTTTTAGATTCAATGTCTTTTTCTTAATTTTATTCATTTTTGTTATTAATTTTATATATAAATTTAAATTTTTGTGTCAATTTCAAAATTTAAAAAATATAGAAGTCAAGAATGATTAAATTGGAAAACAATAACTAAACTTATAACTTTACGTATAGTATAGATTAATAGCACAATTTAACCAAATAAATTAAATTACGACCATTTGAGTCTGAATTAAAATTTTAATATTTAAAAAATCCAAATACTAAAATTGATTAAATTAAAATACAAATATTAATTCTAAAATTTATATATAATACCAGAATTAATAGTAAAATTAGGCTGACTTAATATTTGAAAAAAGTCACGTTAGCAATTATTATTAATTTTTTTTATTTTTAAATATTTACTAACGTGACATTTTTCATGTAATGTGACATGTCACGTACCTGTATTTAGTTAAACTGTTATTAGCAAAATAGTCACAATCAACTATGGTGACGGTTAATCAAGAGTTTGATTGATTAAGTTTTTAGCTACAAGAGATGAATTGAGTGTAAATTTTTCATTTAGGATTTAATCGGTTTTTTGCTGAGGGATTTTTTTTATCATTATCCCAATTTGACCTAATTATAATGATATTGCCAGGAAGGAAATGGGCCGTAATGAAATGATGGCAGGGCCCATATAAAAATAAAGAAGAAGGAAAAAAGAACCATATCCATTATGAAATGATTATTAAGCTAAAAAGTGAGTCAAGACTCAACAAGGATAGCCCTTGCCTTACGCCATGTTTTAGATTTGGATCATTTTAGATTTATATATAACGAAGATAATTTTTTTTTTAAGGTCAAAACTGAATTATAAATTTTTAAAAGGATTAATATATAATTTTACTATTTCTGAAGGAACCAAACTATAATTTCATCCTTTTTTAAAGAGTCCAAGACCCTTGTTTACCCTTCTTCACTAGAACCACTCTTGGGTTTGGATTATTGTAGTTTTTTCAAATAAATTTTTTTATTTGAGTCATTTTGAATTTAAATTGTTTTGTATTTAGGTTGGATAAGTTTAGATTATTAACTTTCTATTATCAAATTAAATTAGATCGGACTCAATCTCAGATTAATCGAATTGGATGATTGAATTTAAGTAAAATTTGACAACTCTAAACCGATGATAAGATGTTTTATTTTTTCTAAAAGAAAATGTGTATAAATTTGTATGTTGGGTAAATCTATACAATGAACATAAAGTTGATACCGCAACCTAAATACGCTTTTGACAAAGAAAATCGACCCATTAAAAATTGGGTTCAATTTCAATTTGATCCCATCGAAAGTTGTCACACAACATGAGTGAGGCTAAAGTTTTTGGGCCCATCCCATGTTTAAGAGCTCCCCAATACATTTAAAATTGTACAAGTTAAAAGAATTTTAAGACATTGAGGATGGGTTTGGATGAGCGGTGGGATGCGGTGCAGTAAGTTTAGTTTATTTTTTATCTCACGTTATAGTGTTGTTACAGTATCTAATTTCACTGTCATCGCTGTTTTTATATTAACCGCAATTTTAAAAAAGAATTTTAAGACATTGAGGGTGAGTTTGGATGAGCGGTGGGATGCGGTGCAGTAAGTTTAGTTTATTTTTTGTCTCACGTTATAGTGTTGTTACAGTATCTAATTTCATCATGTATAAATATTATGTATTAATTCTTTTTTATATTTATTGAGTTTAAGTCTATTACGTGTGAGTTCTATTTAAATTTATTTTGGTTTAAATTCGAATATATGTTAATTTATAATCTATTATACTTTATACTGAGTTGATTCTAATTATAATTCTCAGTATTTGTGATTTAAGTGTAGAAGCAACCAAATTGAGTAGGTGAAGATAGAAGTATTGTTAAGGGGATGAAAGACAAATTATATGAAAAGAAGACAAATTTAAAGGAAGATGATGACGACAAAAGCTAGGGTGACCAAACAAAGTTTATCTTATTATTAGATATTTATTTTAAGGGGTAAAATATATAAATATACCAAAAAAATTAAAAATTTATGGAATTGGGCCGATTTTTAGAAAATTTACGGAAAAAGGGCCATTTTCCCTCAAAACGCGTCCACGTCGGTAGCGTTTTGAGGGAAATCTTGACAAAGCGCACCACAGGGACGCGCTTTCTCCTTTTAAAATTAAATTTTAAAAAAATTAAGTAAATTCTATTTTATAAAAGATATTAAAATTAAATTACAAAAACATATAAGCAACTATTATTTTATGAAATAAAAAAATAAAAATAAAAAATTCTTATTTATTAAATATATTAAAACTAAATTACAAAAAATAAAAAATAAAGAAAACTTCTTATTTTTAAATATATTAAAACTAAATTACAAAAAATATAAAAATAAAGAAAACTTCTTATTTTATTACATATATTAAAACTAAATTACAAAAAAATAAAAATAAAAAAACTTATTATTTTATTACATATATTAAAATTAAATTACAATTAAAAAATTAAACAATTTCTAATTTATTAAATATATTAAAATTAAATTACAATAAAAAAATTAAACAACTATTATTTTATTAAATATATCAAAACTAACTTACAAAAAATAAAAAAATAAAAACAACTTTTTATTTTATTAAAAAATTCACATTAAATTACATACAAAAAAAAAATAAACAACTTCTATTTTAGTGAAGATATTAAAATTAAATTACAAACACAAATAAAAACAACTTTTTATTAAAAAAATTATTACAATTTAAAAAATAAAAACCCATCCGAATCAATGTTGATGCCGGTCGGAATCGGTGCCACACGGGGCGTTCGGTGATTCTGTATTTGGATTCCTCCTTCTTCTAGCTTCCGAAGGGTCGTGGAACCTCGGGCGGGATTCCGGTTCTTCCGGCGGTGGAGTGCAGTTGTGGGTGTTGCGAGGATGACCCACCTTGATAAAATAACGACCGGAGGTGTTTGCATAAACCACGGCGGGGTGTGTCAATCCGTATGATGACGAAGGAGGTTGGTAAAAGAAGTGCTCCCGACGGCGCCTCCCGTGATCCTCACGCGACGACGGCCTCAAGATCGGTGGCCGATCGGAGTAGTCGGGAATGGACTCGAACCCGCCATGCATTCCAACTGGGTGGGACCGGGAAAAGGAAACATATATGGGTTAGGATACATATAAGGGGTAGAAGTGCTTTGGCATAAAAGTAAAAGGCTGTGATGTCGGTGTCGTCGAACCGAACCGATGGGCCCGATGATTGTGTGGGCACCGTTGATGGGCCCGGTGATCGCGTGTCGCGTGTTGTTGATGGCCCCGTCTCATCACCCATTCTCCTTGGATTTAAGGGACCCCGACGTTCCCTTTGTTGACGAAATTGTCGTCGCATCTCTTCTTCCGACAACAAATACGACTTACCATGGATCCTAACCCATGACATGTATTCCGGCACGCACGCTAACTCCGGAACGACGATCGGTTCCCGGTCAGGGAAATAGTCATGCCGGTTCTCCCACGTCTCGATATGTGCTGACCAAAATCTTGGCCAATCCATGTGCAACTGTCGTAAGTCCACTGTGTGCTCATCATCGAGCACCTCAGGTGGCACGGGAATCGGTTGCCGGAATCCAAATTGTCGCAGAACCCGATCTGACTGGTGCATCTCCACGGTCGCATAGGTGATCAATGAGACCTTCACGTGCCAACAGTTTGGATTTTGCAAGAACTCCTCCGGAATTACTGCTCGAATTGCCGAATCCTCGTACGGTGTCCATTGAAACTATATTAACATTACAAAAATATTAGTTATATACATAATACTAAACACTAAATATGAAATACTAAATTATAAATACGAAATTCGAAACTTACTTGTGATTCCGACCGTTGGTCCAATAGAAGCCGTATATCTTCAAGCGAGGTAGGTATTCCAGCATAACTCGCTGAATAGTTCCACCTAATTAAATAAAATTTTAGCATACAATTATACTATAAATCTACGTAATAATTGTAAAATATAACATTAAATTTACCTCGTTATCAGTGGGAATGAATATGGTTGGTCGAGTCGAGGACGTAAAAATGAAAATCGAAACCATGCCCATGATTTGCGGTAGTGATAGGCAACCTCCGATTTTCGCTTTACTCACCGCGTCGCCGCGCATCTCTCCCATACAACCTCGATAGCACGGCGGACTCAACTCAATTCACATACGCTCGAAATCAACAAGTTTCAGTGACCATCATCTCAAGTGTCTGAGGTTTCTAGAAATGTCCGGCATCGAGATAGCCTCCAATTATCGAAGAATGTATGCCCGAGCATACCGTATTCTTTCTATTTCGGTCGAACCCTCATTCGGCTCCGGGAATGTGTCTCGTAACCAGACCATCTCGATCCGAGCTCCTTGAATGTTATCCGGAATGGCACCCAGAAGCTCGTAGCATACGGCTCCCCAATCACGGAAGTTGCGGACGGTGACTATCGGCGATCCATTGGCAATCCCAATCGCAGAATCGCACATCTTCCAGAGTGATGGTACACTCTCCGCATGGAAGATGAAAAGTTTACGTCTCGGGTCTCCACCTCTCTATCAACGCACTGATCAAAGGCGGCTCCAACTTGAACCCCCGGCCTATTGTGGCCACGTGCTAGAAACCCGCTTCCCGCAGGTAATTCTCGATCAACGGCGATGGGGGACCATGCATATTGCGAATATAACATTGCAACACCCGATCTCTGATTATTTAAAAAATTATAAAATAAAAATTAATTAAAATTGCATAATTGTAAAAAAATATTAAATAATATTGAAAAATTAAGATTAAAACTTACCATTTTCATTTGATCGACGGAGATGTGCTTATCGTCTAGACGAAGTAATTCCTCGGCCATTGTAATACGATCGAAAATTTTAAAATTTTCCAAAAAAATATATTAAAAAAATTAAAAAGGGCTTTTTTGTAAATAGTAAAGGACTATTTCAAAATTTCAGAGGAAGTTTGAAGGACTTTAAGAGAAATTTGAGAGAAATTTGAGAGGAATTTGAGAGAAGAATGAGTAAGGATTAAAGTGTGAAAAAAATAAAAGGGTTGGGGGGTTTTATAGGTTTCTTTTTTTGACCGTTGGAGGCCCAACGGTCAAAAAAAATTTGACCGTTCGGCCTAAAGCGCGCCCCTGGGGACGCGCTTTGTGCCACCTTAGCAAAGCGCGTCCACGTAAGCGCGCTTTTGTTGATGTGGCACCAACGGTCAAAAAAATTTGACCGTTGCAGGTCTAAAGCGCGCCCCTGGGGACGCGCTTTGCTGGCATTTCCCCTCAAAACACGCTGACGTGGACGCGTTTTGAGGGAAAATGGCCCTTTTCCGTAAATTTTCTAAAAATCGGCCCAATTTCGTAAATTTTTAATTTTTTTGGTATATTTGGATAATTTACCCTATTTTAAGGGCGAAAATGAAAATGGGAAGAATTTAGGAGATGAAACACAAAATTATCTTATTTTTATATGTTTAATCTACGGATTAAAATGAGCAAAAAAAAAATTGGTCTGAGTGTACTCATGTTCAAGTTAGGGTGGTATTTAGATAGAACACTCTCAACAATGATGACTTCAAAATTCAAACTCAATTCAAATGTATAAAGAAGAAATTTACTGCCATTTCTTCTAATGGATAAAGACACGTATAGTTATATAAAAAAATGAATTAATTAATATTGAGTATAATAATAAAATAAATTATATTCTAAAAAAGAAATATGAATTTAACTCTTAAAAATAACATTATTAAAGAAAATAATCACGAATTTAAAAAAAATTAATCTCTATCGATGATAAAACCCGCAAAACCGAGGGACCTGCCACAAGGCAGAAATGTGTAGCAGATGGAAAAGTTGTGGCATTCCAAGAAGTTGGGTACCCAAAAATCCCGTAATCACTACCTTAGTGGACCAAATAAATTACCTTCGGCCGAAGGTTGAAGACAGAATATACATTTATAAGGGCTTAGTGTCAGTAAAACAATAAATCCAAAATGTAGCAGCCGCTCATTTGACAATTACAATTGAGCCCCCATCGACCATCCTATCAAACAAAAAATCCAAGCCAACCAGCTGCCACAGTCCAATATCCAACCTATACTCAACCCAGCAAATCGTGGATGAAAGCTACCTCACTCCTGATTCACAACCTCAAATGCCAAATAATAATTACACATAAAAAAAAACATTTAAGATGATTCTGGATGAAAGGTGGGGTGGGGTAGAGTGTGATACAGTGCATTTAGCTTATTTTTTATTTTATACTACAGTATTTAATCTTACTGTTACTATTATTTTTACACTAACAGCAGATAAATGTATCACCCATTCAAATCTACTTTTAATCCTCCCTCAATTAAAATGTAATGATATGACATTTTTAATTCATCTCATATCATAATTTTTTTTAAAAGAAAAAGTATAAATACAATCATAAATAATACATATGAATAACTTTAATCAATGTCAACACGAAATAGGACTTAAATAAAAATATCTAAAGTTTTCAATGGTTAATTAATCATGGTTTAATGTATCATATATATATATATATATTTAGTAATTGAAATATTTTTGGGTGGGGTTAGTGATTAAAAATAGCTTCCTTAAATCTAAGCTTAATTAAGCCCTAAATTATTTCCAAATAAAAAAAATAAACCTAAGAAAGGGTCCCAGAATTTTCCATAAAATTCTAATTCCATGATTTCAACTGTTTTTTATAGCTGTCTCCTACCCTTTGGAGTAATGAAGTGCCAATTTTGTATAATAAGAATCTAATTATTTGTTTTAATGGGAAACTTTCTTTTTCTCATGAATTAATTCCAATTTTTCTTTGGAATTTCCTATATAATAGGAAAACATAAAAAAAAAAAAAGAAGAAGCAATAATTTTAATTTTTATTTTGTATTAATGTGGACCTTAAACTTGATTATAATGTTTGAATTGATAAGGTAAAAAAGAGACCAATTTTGTCTTTAATGACCATTCTTTCATTGTAATGGGGTGTGATTGCAAGAAACACATTAAAAATACTAAAAATATAAAATTGTACTTAATTTACTAATACATTAAAATAGTGATATAAATGAGGTACTTGTGTAAAAAATCTTAGTGCTGAACTTAAACAACTGATTAGCCCAATTGATATAATTTATATGCGAACGTGTGAACTCGAACACAAATGATTGAATGTATTCTTTTATAATGTTTCGATTTTTACAAGTTTTAAAAAGTAAAACTCGATCAACTTCAATCATCAAATTTCAAATTAACCTTAATCTCAAACTTGATTTGATTGAATTACAACTCCAAGCTATTATTATAATACATCCAATATTACATTATTGAGAATCCTATGAAGATACTAACTAAAGCTATTCCGATTATACCAAAACAAAGTTGTATACAATTGCAAATTGTAGGAGTTTAAAAGCAAATTACCCTTATAATTAACTAAATCAAAATCCAATCTATGATAACCAAAATAAAAAATCAAGCAAACTATATTTAAAATACTATATAAAATTTTAATATTATATATATAAAGCTAAAAGGTAAAAAAAAAATCTTCATAAAAAAATAAAATAAATTAAATTATGTAGGCATCACAAACAGAAATATTCGACAATGCCAGGTGAAATTAATGTTAATGTGGCATGTTGTCGTGTTAAGAAATATTTAAAAAAAATTATAAAATCATAAAATATATAAATTTTATAAAAATGAAAAATTATAAAATATTAAAAGTACATAAAAATTTAAAAATATATTTTCAATATAAAGTTTGGTAAATTTTAATAAAAAAATATGTTATTTACTTCTAGAACGGTGACAATAAGATATTTCCAAAATTTGAGCTATCTGTTGAATAAGTATTTAATATGATTTTTTAATTAAATTTTAAAAAATCTAATTAATTTCTAATATGTACCACATAATTATAAATAGCTCAGAGAGATTTTATTACCGAATTTTTTTTTTAACTTTATATATTTATATGATATTAAACCTAAAAGTTTGACACCAAACCCATGCAATTTGGGTTACATTTATGATATCCTCTAGTTTACACTTAAGGTTTAAAAAGGATAAAATATTGCATAAGTTTTTATATATATCTTTTAAAATTTTGAATTTTTATTTTTAAGAATTTAATCTTTTTACTTTTAGATTTTATAATTTAAATCCAACTGTTAACATTGTTAATTTTTTTTTGTTAAAATTTATTGATGTGACATTTTGAAATTAAAAAAAAGACTCAGTTGGTAGCCATATAATTAAAAAAATGACGTTGTAATGAACCTAAATTTAACAAAAAAATAACAGTGTTAACAACTGAACTTGAATTTTAAAATCTGAAAAGTAGAGACTAAATTCTAGATTTTTGAAAAGTACAGGGACTTATGGCGCAATTTAACTGAGAAAAAAAGATCCATCATATTTAAAAAAAGGGTTAATATCCTATTTAGTACTTGAGTTTAGCTTCAATGTTCACTTTAGTACTTGTGCTTTTTTGTCCCAATTTGACACCTAAATTTGGCTTCAATATTTATTTTGGCATCTGAATTATTTCAATTTGATACTTGAGTTTCTTTTTGTCCCAATTAAGTACTTGTGTTTGGCTCCAATATTTAATTTGGTACATGAACTTTTTTGTCCCAATTAAGCACCTATTTTTTTATTAGAGTACATGTGTCAAACATTCGTTAGGCCGCATGATGATGTTTGGTCCGGGTATTAAATTGAACATTATAGCCAAACTCAAATACTAAATTGAATATTGAAACTAAACTCAGAGACTAAATTTAATAGTAAGGCTTAAAAAAAAAAATCTGAACATGAAAATGATAGATTTTGATGTTCCACCGTTACACAAACTTTCCAAGTGATGGACGGTCGAAATTAATCAGCAGCCTTGGTTACAATGACTGGTTTGGTATGTACATAATTAAATTGCTACATTCATGAATCATATGAATATACACAATTGAGAAGGGCAGATAGGGAGAAGGGTCGTTGAGTTAAGTTAACCCTTTTCTAGAAAATATAAAATTAGCCCAAATTTTTCAATAATTTTCATTTTGATTGGTTTAATTTTGTAAATTCCCCACCTCGCATTAGCAGCCCAACGGCTCTTTGGACTGTTTGCCTTTCATTTTTCTTTTTTAAGGTTTATATTATTTTTGAATTTGTCTTTTTAATCGATTCAGATTAGTTTTGTATTGAATAAATTTGAATCGGATTAATTTGAATTAAAATTTAAAATCCTCATATTATTTTAGACAAATCAGATTAGTTTTATATTAAATAAAATAAATCAGAGTTAAGTTTGGGGTGTTTCGAGTTCGTATTGGGTTCAAATAAATGAATACAAATAATTTTGGTGGTGTTTAAGTCTAAAAAAACAAAATGGGAAGTAATATAAATGTTCATCTGTTTTTAAAAACATTTACAATTAAAAAGGCCTAAAGCCTAACCTTTGGGGAGTCATCGTCTCCAACATCTCTCTCTCTGTTTTTCTATGTTTTCTCTCTCTTTCGTTTGTTCCAATGTTTGAGAGAGAGTGAATTGAGTAGCTTCATCCATAAGTGAAAACAATAGAAATATATATATATATATATATACAGAGAGAGAGAGAGACATGGGAAGGGCTCCTTGTTGCTCTAAAGTTGGGTTACACAGAGGTCCATGGACACCTAGAGAAGACACATTGCTTGTC
Source organism: Gossypium sturtianum (assembly GCA_025698515.1). NCBI lineage: Eukaryota > Viridiplantae > Streptophyta > Magnoliopsida > Malvales > Malvaceae > Gossypium > Gossypium sturtianum. Next base: position 37,279,156 of record CM046954.1, read on the forward strand.
AAGTACATTCAAGCTCATGGCGAAGGTCACTGGCGATCCCTCCCTAAGAAAGCCGGTAATCGAATCTCACTCGTATTCGAAAAACGGAAAGTGGTATTTACGAATCACTCACACCATGTGACGTTTTCTATAATGTTGCAGGGCTACTTAGGTGTGGAAAGAGTTGCAGGCTGAGATGGATGAACTATTTGAGACCGGATATCAAAAGAGGGAACATAACACCCGACGAGGAAGACCTCATCATCCGATTACATTCACTCCTCGGCAACCGTTGGTCTCTCATCGCCGGAAGGCTTCCGGGTCGAACCGATAACGAGATTAAAAACTATTGGAACACCCATCTAAGCAAACGTTTATTAAGCCAAGGAACCGATCCGAACACCCACAAAAAACTACCACCGGATAACCCGGTTGTCGTCCTCGTCCCGAAGAAGAAAAGGAAGAAGAGCAACAAAAGGCCGAACAAATCTAAAAAACCAACCGAGCAAGAAAAACCCAAAATCCATCTCCCAAAACCCATTAGATTTACATCTTCAGTACAGTGTACCACTAAGTCTTCGAGCCAAGGAGGTGAAAATGGACAAGTCCTCGTCCCATGGTCCGAATACATCAATGATGATGAAAACCGGACCGGGTTTTTATGTTATAATGACGATCATGATCTTATCAACAACTCAGATTTCGAGTGCCAGTCTCATCATCATCATGATCATGATCATGTACTAGGTGCTGAAGGTGATAGTAATGATTCACTAGAGAAGATATATGAAGAGTACTTGCAGCTGTTGAAGACGAATGAAGATCAAGTACAGTTGGATTCTTTTGCTGAATCATTACTGATATGACGACGATGATGACGTTTAAGTGGAGAAAGAAATATGGGAATCTTGTTGATTTTTAGTTATATTATACGTCCATGAAACGTCAAATGATGGGTTTTGAGTTTAACTCTCTACCAATAAAGGTTGGTTGAATGTTGAATCTTCTAGGTTTTCACGTGCTTATCTTCTTTACCTACATGTACTTTGTAAAATTGACAAACATAATGGCACTTCTTTTTCTTTTCATATAAATCTCTTTCATACCTTTTATTAATCAACAAATTAAATTAGATACACTTAATTTTTTTAAACTATTTGTAAGTTTACTTCTTCATAAAATTATAAATCATAACTGTATTATTTAAAAATTTTTATTTAAGTCATTGGGTTGTTAAAATTGCTATTGTATGAACTTCTTTGTTGGTACTGCCTATACCAATTGAAAGCTCTCAATCCCCTTCTCTTCTATAATTCAGTTTTTTTTTCATGAAATAGTTTTGATGCGTCAGATCAAAGTATAAGTTTAAGGAGCGAATCTAAGAGCTGATGGCCTTGTGTCAGATCTAGGGGTGAAGTCAGAAATTCTTTTAAAGGACTAAAATTGAATTATAAAATTTTTAAAGATCAAAGTGTAAATTTATCATATATTAACTTTTGATTTCAGAATTTTTAATGGGCTAAACATGAAATTTTTTATTTGGGAGGGTAAGTTGCAATTTTCTCATATATTAATTTCTAATTTCATCTATAATGGGAGGGTTAAATAATCTTTTATATATATATATATATATATATACATTTCCCTTTCGTGTAAAGAAAGTCAAAATACACTGTGAGTCTTTATATTTTATCAAAGTAAAATTAAAGGCATAATAATCAATTTAACTCTTAACGTTTATATTTTTTTATCAATTAGACTTTTATTCTTTTTAGCTAAATTTAACCATTAACTTTTCAAAAAGAGTTGGATTATTTTTTTAATGGCAATACTAATTAAAATGTTATATTTTTAAAAATGGTAACCAAAATAGTGATCCATGTGTACTTTATGCTTTTTTTAAAAAAAGATTTTATGAACTTTATATAATTTTATGAATTTTTATTTTTTTATTTTTAATATTTTATAATTTTAAATTATTTATTGATGTGGCATATAAGACAAATAGTATTTTGTTAGCATGAAACACATGTGGACTACCACACGAGTTGCCATGGCAACATCGTTAAAAACTAATGTTTTAGTTAGTATTTCCATTAAAAAATATTTTGACTCTTTTTGAAAGGTTAATGGTCAAATTTAGCTCAAAAAAAAGATAATGACCAAATTGACACAAAAATATAAATATTAAGGGTTAAATTTATTAGTATGCCAAAAATTAAATTATCATATCTTTTCTATTTAAAAAATTCTAATATATTCTTTAACGTGTATTGATTAGGTTGCCCTTATATGTTAATAAACATGCTAAGTTTGCAACTATAACGGGAGATATTAGTAACTTTAATGATTAGATTAAAACTTTTAAGTTGAAAAGAAATGAGATTCAATTTTAACCTTTTTAAATGTATATACTTTGATTGAGCCTTAACTTAGTTGGCACCGTTGCTATTGCAATAACAAGGAGGATGTGGGTTCAAGCATGCTTAAACACATATTATCCTTTGATTAAAGGGTAGGGGTGGGCATTCAATCAAATTGAGAGAAAAAAATTCTAGTTAGTCGAGTTAACGAGTCTTATTTTATCATCCTAACTCAATTTGAATTTTTTTAATCGAGTCGAGTGAAATGAAATTCGAGTAGAGTCAAATTGAGTGAAATTGTTCGATTTAAATTAAAAAATTAAACATGTCAAAATAAAATCTTCTTACAATTTAACTAATTTCATGTTAAATCATATAAATTTGAAACCATATATATTTGAACTCTTTGAAAGGAAAATTACAGAAAAAAATAAGATACTTTATTATGATAAACTTGAATTTGTAATTTACATGTTTAGGTCCTTAAAATTATTATTTTGGACTTTTTTAAATTATGAAAATTTGGAATTTTTATAAATATTTTTGAATTTTTAAAAATTATTTTTATATTTTTTTGTTGAGAGTAACCGATTTGCTCGTTTTGAAATTGAGAGGGACTATAGGGGTATTTACATCAATTTGTTATTTGAGTTATTCAAATTGTAAAATTTAACTCTACTCGAATTCAAAAAATCAAATTACTTATTCAAGTTAACTCCAAAAATCGAATATGTAACAACCCGATTTTAATGGTATCAGAATCGGTGGTTTCAGAACCCCGTTTATTGATGGTTTGAATCCATAAGTTTTCATATTTCATGATTACTAGTCTATTATATTGTTATAAGAAATTCTGATTAGATAATCCGATTGAATAGATAATTGATTTTAGTTTAAGGACTAAATTGTAATGAATGTAATAGTTAGTCATCCTTGACCTTTAGGAGTTAAAAGGTATTATATAGTGATTGCCCACTTTCAATGTTAGTAGACGGTTGGTGCATGGATTTGGATGAATACTTGTTAGAATGTTAGTAAAATAACACTTTGATAAATGTGAGAGTAAGTATTTAAGTTGAAGGAAAGTGTAAACACCCCAAACCCGGCCTAGACGTTATGGCCGTATCTGGCAATGTCACACGATAGTGTTTTTGAAACCTCGTTGTTACGATGAAAACATTCCATGTTATTATCTTTAGTAAACCTTTGTTAGAACTTAGGAAGTCGTCTTTATTCATTTAAAACATTTGTTTTGAAACATCCCTCGTTGCAGAAGCTTTAATAAAATAGTCTAGGTGATCATACGTTTAGAAATTACTTTAACTTTTTGAAAACCGAATTTCCTACGACCATCAGGTATAAATCCATAAAGTAAAATAAATAAATAAAAACCCAAATTTAAAACCAAAGTCCCAGAGGGTCCTTAAATTACAACCCAAATAATCAATAATAATCAAATCATAAATCGTAAATTGAAAACCATGAAGTCCAAAAATTACTGTGGTCACCGCTGAGTCTTCCGTCGCACCGATCCGTCTAAGTTTAGGGATTATCTGTGCACATTAAACAAAAAAGGGTGAGTTTACGTAAACTCAGTGTGTAATCTCGTAGAAACAAACAAACAATTAGTATTCACAGTGCACAGTTGAACAGTCTTGGGCCTAAGCCCTTTTCAGTATCAGTGATAGTTTTGAGCCTTAGCCCATCTCAGTACAGTGTCAAAAAATGCAGTAGGGCCTTAGCCCATCACAAGATCATCGATGTGATATGATTATGCAAGAGCAAAATCCTACCAAACCAGCCTCTACACACCATCTCCGTCCAACCCTACACTCCATGTGGGGATATAATCAACCCACCCATCCCTACACTCCAACTAGTACCGAATGCGCTGTCTGATGAGTTTGCGGTGAGTTGCGATAAATTAGGCTTAAAGCCTTCAAAGTACACTTCCTCCAGAATAACAACCCCAACCCAATGCAATGCAACACACAATGGATGACATGCTATTATGCAATTTCAGTACATATATTCAGTTCAGATATTAACATGCCCATTACAGATACCATTCAGTCAATTTCACACATTTAAGGGTCTAAGTAGCGCTTACTGACCCTACAATAGGTTCACAGTCGACTTGGGAAACCCGTGCAACCTAAAAAACATTTCGGTAAAAATGGGCTCACACGCCCATGTGATCTGCCCGTGTGGGCCCACACGCCCATGTGGCCCACTCGGCCCAAATTGGCCTTGACTGTATGATCCATTTTTAAAGTAACCTATGCTAGCTCAATACTCATATAAGTTTTCACTATTTACTTATATGTTCATTCAAAGCTGTCTACTTGAGTCATTATCACTAAATTATTTATATCTTCAGATACAGAATTCCAAATTAAGATCCGCTTGATGTTTTTGAAACTAGACACAAATACCTTTCTACCATAAAATTTTTAAAATTTATAGTTTATCAAATAAGTACAGTAAAATCTTTAAAGCTATCCCTATTCTGCTGTTTGACAGCTTCATCCTTTCCTTACTAAAAATTATTTATCTCTTAGTACGGAATTTAGATGATGTTTCCGTTTGTTTATTTTGAAAATAGACTCATTGAGGATTTAAAAATATAAATTTAAGCCCCTAATTATTATTTTACAATTTTTTATGATTTTCCTAAGTTAGAACAGGGGAACCCGAAATCATTCTGACCTTGTCTCACAAAATTTATTATATCTCATGATTTACAATTCCATTTCTTACACTGTTTCTTCCATGAAAAACTAGACTCAATAAAATTTAATTTCATATTTTATTCAACCTCTAACTCAATTCCCAATATTTTTTATGATTTTTCGAAGTTAGACTACTACTGCTGTCCAAAACTATTTTAGTGCAAAATGTTGATTTCCAAGTTTATAACACCCTTATTTCCTTTCTCTACAATTTTTCGCATCATTTTCTCTTATTTCTCGACAGCAAGCAATTTCGACTTTTCGCCGAATCTCGTTTTCTGCGTTTCGGGTACACACCTGGTATTGTTTCTGATGTATAAGCACTCCTAAGCCTCCAAAACCTCGCTTGAGTAACCACGACTTCGCACAATCACAGCGTCAATTCAAAACCACCAGCCCCTTGATTAACTCCGAACACGCGCAACCAATGATGAACAACTGAATCAATTGGAAAAAAAAGAAAGAAACGGAAGGGGAAAAAATAATGGAAATTTCGGCAGCAACTAGGGGAAAGAATCGGCAGAGGAGGGAAAAAAGAAGAAGAAAACTTTAGAAAAAGTTTGGGGAATTAGAGAGAAAATCGAAACTCTACTTTTTTTTTGTAACAAAAAGATAATCAGGTTATTTTCTGATAACCTCTCCCCAATTATCTCCTAAAATCACTCCCTATTAACCCACTAAAACACAACTACTCAGAATTTGCCCCAACACAACTCTTAGCCGAAATTGGAGCAAAAATACTGCCTCCACGCCATCACAGAGAATTGAACACAGGACCTCCAACACTCCAACACTCCACTTAACCACCAGACCAGCAGACACATTTTGATATAAACTTACCAACAATTAAACTTAAGCTCTTTGCACAAGGTTAAGGCTTTATTTATAAAAAAATGCCAAAATTTGCCCAAGTAAGGCTTGAACTTGGGACATATCACACACACCCAGAACACATAACCACTGAAGCAGATAGACATTGTGTGTCACACATACACGAAATCAAAAATTAAAATTTTGGGGCGTTACAATTCTACCTCCTAAAAGAAAATTTCGTCCTCGAAATTTACCCGGTCAGATTAAATGAGGATATTGCTGACGCATCGTATCTTCAGGCTCCCACGTAGCCTCCTCAGTGCTATGATTACGCCAAAGAACCTTAACCAGTAGAATAGATTTCATCCTCAGTACTTTTACATCTCGATCTAGAATCTGAACCAGCTCCTCCTCAAAGGTCAAGTCTGGCCTAACCTCAATCTCCTCAACGAAAATGATGTGAGTAGGATCAGAGCGGTAGTGCCTCAACATTGAGATGTGGAACACGTCATGGATACGATCCAACTCTGGAGGTAGCTCCAACTGATAAGCGACTGGTCCCACTCGCTTCAAAATACGGTAAAGTCCAATAAACCTAGGGCTCAGCTTGCCCTTACGACCAAACCTCAGTACCTTCTTCCATGGCGAGACCTTTAGGAATACAAAGTCCCCCACCAAATACTCAATCTCACGTCACTTCAGGTCCGCATAGGATTTCTGTCTGTCAGAAGTCGCTTTTAGTCGATCACGAATCAGTCTAACCTTATCCTCTGTCTCAGAAACCAACTCAGGACCTAAAACACGTCGCTCGCCCAACTCAGTCCAACATAAAGGAGTGCGACACTTACGACTATACAGTGCCTCGTAAGGTGCTATCTGGATGCTAGACTAGAAACTGTTATTATAGGCGAACTCTGCTAGCGGGAGATAATCCTCCCAACTGTCTCGAAAATAAATAGCATAGCTCCTGAATCTGAGCCTTAAGCTCCACAAGCTCCTTCGGTGTCATTTGATAGGGAGCGATGGACACCGGAGTTGTACCTGGAAGTAGCTCAATCCCAAATTCCAACTCGCGATTCGGAGGTAACCCCGATAGCTCCTCAGGAAAGATGTCCGAAAAATCCTTTACCGTTATGATATCCTTAACTGTAGAATCCCCAGAATCTGAAACACTTACGTAGGCCAAGAATGCCTCACATCCCTTACGAGCCATCTTCTCTGCCACCAGTGCAGAGATCACATTAGATAAGTAATTCCGACATTCTCCAATTATGACTACCTCCTTATCCTCCTCAGTCCTTAGTACGACCCTCTTAGTCACACAGTCCAAGCTAACACGATGCTTGACCAACCAGTCCATCCCCAGAATTAGGTAGAACTCCCCAAATGAAAGCTCCATCAAATCGGCCGGAAGATTGCCCTTGTACCTCTAAAAGGCGTCCCTATACGCTTTGCTAACTCTAGCAGATTGTCCTAACGGAATCGATCATCAGTAACCTCACTCGTAGTGCTCTCATTTGAAATCCCCAAGTTTCGGACACAGTCACAGGCTATATAGGAGTGAGTGGATCCTATATCTATCAATGCAATATAAGGTACATCATGAATAGGGAACGTACCCGTGATGATGTCCGGAGCATCTCCATCTTTCGGCGACGTCGCGCAAAGATATACTAGAAGTGGTCGCCTCGCCTCGGCATCAAAGACACCTCTGTCCGGTGCTCTCTGCCCACGACCCATGCCATTACCACCCCTAGCCTGACCACGGCCTCTCGGTGGCTGTTGTACTACCCTTTGTAGCTGTGCATTACCAGTACCCTGAGCTTGCATCTGATCAGCCTTTAGTGAACACTCCCTGATACGGTGATCCAATGATCCACACCTCAGACACGCCCCAGTCCTCCTCCAACACTTGCCCTGGTGGCGTCTACCACAATCAACACACTGCGGTCGCTGTCGATGCGCAACAGAAGGTCCGACTCTAAGCGCCCCATCTCTGCGGCCTTTTCTTATGCCTGCATCACAGAACTCGATGGCTCCGAATCCCTTTTGTTCCTACCTTTCTCTCTATCGCGATTTTGGCGCTCAGTGCGCTTAACCTCCTCGGCGATCTTCACCTTTTCGACCAAGGCAGAAAAATATCGCTCCCTCTGCGGAGCTATCAGAACCATCAAGTTATCCCTGAGGCCATCCTCAAAGTGAACACATCGCTCATACTCTAAGGCCACCATACCTCGCGTATAGTGGCTCAGTCTCAAAAACTCGGCCTCATACTCGGCCATTGATCGATCTCCCTGTGCCAGATTTAGAAACTCCCTCCTACGGGCGTCCACATAATTGGCTCCCACATATTTTTCATGGAAGGCGGTCTTAAAGAACTCCCAGGTCAGACGTTCGGGCTGAGTGCCCTCCTTAATAGTAAGCCACCACTGATAAGCCTCATCCGGTAGCAGTGAGACTGCACCCTTTAATTTCTACTCAGGGGTGCAATCTAAATCATCCATAATCCTTTTCGCAGCCTCAATCCAGTACTCGGCCACATTAGGGTCAACTCCAGTGACACCCCTGAAGAGCTCAGCTCCATTGGATCGAAGTCGTTCTGTAACCGACCCTCGGCCTCAAGATCCAGTATTGGGCCCAGCGACCTTCTCCAAAATCCTTAGCATAGCCTAGGACAATGCGTCGTCCCCAACCATGCGATCTTGAGACCCAGTTTCAGTAGCAGGCGACACTGGCATCTCACTCATATCCAAGTTCGGTATGCTACCCAGTGAAGAGGATTCAGCTTGAGCTCCTCTGCGGCCTCTACCTCGGCCTCTAGTACCCCGTCCGCGGATACCTCGTGCGCTCATTGTCTAATCACGTTTACCTGTATTAATAGTTTTATGAATCGGTTACAGTTCCAGTGTTTATTAACAAATGTTTTATGTAAAACAGTATCGATTATTCAGAGTTCGTTTTCGTAAATCACAGTCTCACTACAGTTTTCAGTTTCTCTACAATTTTCAGTATACACTAACTAGAGTGTTTTCAGTATAGTTTACTACCTATAGTAGTTTCAGAATATACTATCCATAACAATTTCAGTTTAAAACAAATCACAGTTCAGAATACTTACAGGATCGGCGCCGGAGACTCGGTGTACCACTTACTCAGTAAAAAAATTTCAAATTATTTGGAAATCAATCAATTTTTCGAAAGCCCATTTTTTATAAAGCCTATAATCCACAGCCGATTTTTGTAACCTGACTCTGTTACCACTAAATGTAACACCCCAAACCTGGCCTAGACGTTATGGCCGTATCTGGCAATGTCACACGATAGTGTTTTTGAAACCTCGTTATTACGATGAAAATATTCCATGTTATTATCTTTAGTAAACATTTGTTAGAACTTAGGAAGTCATCTTTATTCATTTAAAACATTTGTTTTGAAACATCCCTCGTTGCGGAAGCTTTAATAAAACAGTCTAGGTGATCATGCGTTTAGAAATTACTTTAACTTTTTGAAAACCGAATTTCCTTCGACCAGCAGGTATAAATCCATAAAGTAAAATAAATAAATAAAAACCAAAATTTAAAACCAAAGTCCTAGAGGGTCCTTAAATTAAAACCCATATAATTAATAATAATCAAATCATAAATCATAAATTAAAAACCATGAAGTCCAAAAATTACTGTGGTCACCGCTGAGTCCTCCGTCGCACCGATCCTTCTAAGTCTGGGGATTACCTGTGCACATTAAACAAAAATGGTGAGTTTACGTAAACTCAGTGTGTAATCCTGCAGAAATAAACAAACAATCAGTATTCACAGTGCACAGTTGAAAAGTCTTGGGCCTAAGCCCTTTTCAGATGCTCGATGTGATTTGGGCCTTAGCCCATCTCAAGACTGATGTCAAAAATGCGGTAGGGCCTTAGCCCATCACGATGTCGACGCTTGATACTTGATTATGCAAAGAGAAAAATCCTACCCAACCAGCCTCTACACACCATCTCCGTCCAACCCTACACTCCATGTGGGGATATAATCAACCCACCCATCCCTACACTCCAAGTAGTACCGAATGCGGCACAACATGAAGAGTTTGCACTGAGTGTCACGAGAAATTAGGCTTAAAGCCTTTTAGTACACTTCCTCCGAATAACAACCCCCAACCCAATGTAATGCAACACACAATGGATGACATGCTATTATGCAATTTCAGTACATATATTCAGTTCAGATATTAACATGCCCAGCACAGATATCATTAAGTCAATTTCACATATTTAAGGGTCTAGGTAGCGCTTACCGACCCTACAGTAGGTTCACAGTCGACTTGGGCGACCCGTGGAATCTTAAAAACATTTCAGTAAAAATAGACTCACACGCCCATGTGATTTGCCCGTGTGGGCCCACACGCCCGTGTGGCCCACTTGGCCCAAATTGGCCTTGGCCGTGTAATCTATTTTTAAATTAACCCATGCTAGCTCAATACTCATATATGTTTTTTGTAACACCCCAAACCTGGCCTAGAAGTTATAGTCGAATTTGGCAGTTCACATTGGAGTGCTTTTTGGAAACCATTTTTCTTGTTGATAAAAAAACTCGTTTGGAGGTTGATGCCTCTTTGTTAGAACTAATATTATACCAGCATTTTGTTAATCATTTTAAATCGTCATTACTTCTAAAACCTTATTTGTTGCGGAAGCTTAAAAATCGTTGCGGAAACATAGTGTTTTGAAAATAGTTATCATTTTGGGAAAACCACGTTCTACTTCAAACAAGTATAAATCATACTGATTAAAAGCTCTGATCAAAAGTTATAAAATTGGAGAGGCCTTATTACAAATATAAAAACCCAGATGAAAACTAATAGTAAATAAAAGCCAAGTAAACGAAAATAGGAGCAGTAGTGTGGTCATCTCCAAGTCCCTCGCAGCTTCGAACTGTCTAACGCTGGGGATTACCTGAAAGTTTAAAAACGGGGTGAGTTTACAAAAAACTCAGTGTGTAATCCTCTTATTAAAGAAACAATTAGTATACAAAAATGTAAATGATGCTGGGCACGAGCCTTTAACAAAGATATGAGACAGATTCGATTCAGAGTATATGTGGGCCAAAGCCCAAAACAATGTCATTTGGGTCACAACCCATAACAGAATCAATTGGGCCTAGCCCATCACAGTAACAGTCTGGGCCTTGGCCCCCATCAGCCTCGGTTGGGCCTTAGCCCATATCAAATGTCACATATCAGAATCAGTATATGCAATGCATAAATACCCAAAAAAACCTTACACTCCGTCTCCTGTCCAACCCTACACTCCTGTGGGGATAAAATCGACCCACCCAGCCAACACACCAAGCTTAGCACCGGTTGCGGTACTAAGTCAACAGAATGACTCGGCACCGTAGGCAGAACGACTAAAAGCCATAAATATCGCAGCACCGCTGCCGGTTAACAGAACGGCTAAAAGCCATAAATATCCCAGAAATGCTGAAAGCCTTGTACAGAATGGCAACGGGCCGTACACTTCCTCCGTAACAATGTCCCAACCCCATGCAAAATGTCGTGTATGTCATGCTCAATCATCACAAGTGTATGCAGAATGGCCATGCTTAGTAACAATCATTTAAACATATATTAAAAGCATATTAGTCACACGACCACAGTCAAGTCAGTTAAAACACAGTCATACGATCGCAGGCAAATCAGTCAAATTCATAGTCTAAGTCAGTCATTTACCCAAAAGGGCAAAACAGTCATTTTGCCCTACAAGGGTATTTTGATAATTTTATAAATATTGGGGTCTCGGTACTTATTACGACCTCTTAGAAGGTCTATCGTCGCTTCGAGCGACTCAGGTAACCTACACAACCAGAACAGTGTATATGGGCCCAAAACCCGCTACTGGGCCCAAGTGGGCCCACACGCTCGTGTGGCCCATTTAGTCCAGATTCACATACGGCATCGCAAGCCTCATAAACCAACCTATCAATGACCACTTATCGAGGATTTTACCCATGTGGGTCTACAAGCCCATTGGGCCCACACAGCCCATTTCGACCCATCGAGGCCCATAACGGCCCTAGTCCACGAAAATGCATGTGGTGGCCTCTGCTGTCTGCTACCCACAATTTGGGGCTCGGTTCACCCCACGTGTGTTCGCACGCTCGTGAGGCCTCGAATGCCGAGGTTTCGACATTTCAGCTTATCGGCTTTTGCCGATTCACAGATAGACACACTTTTCGGCTTTTAAGCCGCTTATCACTTACGAAAAACAGTTACACACTCTATCGACTTTTAACCGATTAGCAATTACGGTACTAATACAGACCTGAATACGAACTCTTGCGAACAGCCCACGAGCACCATCCTACATTTAACCAAGGTATTTATCAATCGCTTGACAATAGGATCTTAACCTTCCTTGTTAGTTATCTGCATATAAAGCGAATTTAGTAATCATGATTGCTTATACATATGGGTTGAATCTATGATTATCAGCCTAAAGAAAACGCAAACCCCAAACAAGGGAAAAGCATATTCGACCAATACCAACCCACGACAACATATTCCAGTTCAGATCATTCACTGCGAGCAGTATTACCTTCGGTCAAGAACGAAAGAGAAGGGTCCAATCGTTTCTACAGTGCTAGAGAACTCCTCCACTCCTCACGAATTCCTTAAACCCCGAAAGAACACCACCACAAGGGTAAAAAGAAGATAAGAATTAGCATCTAAAGAAATATAGGAGAAAAGCCAAAAGAGTAGAGATGCAGGGACCTACCAATCGATATTCTGCCAACGGAAACTATTTGAGTGACAGGGAAGAGATGTTAGAATCAAGAGGAAGATGAGATGGTCATCCACCACGGCTTGAGGGAAAGGGAGAATAGAAGAGAATCGATAATCAAGGAAGAAGGGAGAGGATTGATGGCACAAACAATACTCGGCTAATAAGGGAGGAAACGTTCGGCTACCCAAAACCAAAAATAAGTAAAGGCAAAGTACCAATGAGAGAGAGAAAGGAAGTTGATCCAGCAAAGAATGATTTTGAAGAATAAAAACCCAATTATTCGAATGGACACTAATGGTACTCGGCTACCAAAACACACAATACACAAAAGGGAGAAAAACTGCACAACAAGAGGTAAACGTTTTTGAAATGGAGAGCAAAAATGCACAACCTATTTCGGCACAAGAATAAAAGTCATATAACCGAATTTGCACCATGGGAAACCCACTTTCGGCTAACCACTACTACACCCCTAATTTCACTCCCCAAATCTCTTAACACCTCTAATTTGAAACACTTTCAAACTCCTCCAAATCCTTATCCCATGAATCAGTCCTCAAGACCAATTCCACAACCACCTGAGCAGAATCCCACTACAACACAACCACTAGGCGTCACAACTGCAAAAATAAAACCTCCCTTTCTCATCCCAAGACTTGAACCTCAGACCTCTTGCCAGCTGTAACGCCACCTTGCCACTAGACCACCCACTCTCTTTGCGTCACCTTTTACCACATTTTATTCTTAAAGCCTACTTACTTACTCCCAATGTTTTATTCACCTAAAACCAAAATTTTGCTAGAGTTCAGGTTTGAACCCAAGACTTCTCCAATACTTCTCAGGACCCTTAACCACTAAAGCAGACATTTAATTGTGCCATTTCCTATCTCACATGAACTTTCATGCACAATTTCCCAACCGTTCCCTTGCTCAAGGCCCAATACTTCTAGGCCCGAATTCCGGGGCGTTACAATTCTACCCCCTTAAAGAAATTTCATCCTCGAAATTTCCAACTATCTGGACAGCCGCTTAGCTCAATCTACACCACTACGCACCCGCTGCGCACTCTAATCCTAATAATACAATCACGCACCACACCATCTATCCATCGGAGCTGATGGATATCACACGCATATCATCTCCAGAATACACATAGAATATATACAAACTCTAACTTTAAGTTGTAGCAATACTGTCTAATATCTATCTACTGCTTTTCAATGAAAACAAACAACAGTTTCAAAAACTTACGGATTCAGCGCCGGCGACTCGGTGTACCACACTTTTAGAAAAAACAGTCAATACAACATTTCAGAACTTCAAATCTTTTCAAGCCTTTTTGAAAAAAAATACTTTCAGAAATTCAATTTTAAAGACCCAATCCACAATCGAGTTTTGCAAACAGGCTCTAATACCACTAAGTGTAACACCCCAAACCCAGCCTAGAAGTTATGGTCGAATCTGGCTGTGTCACATTGGAGTGCTTTTTGGAAACCATTTTTCTTGTTGATAAAAAAACTCGTTTGGAGGTTGAAGCCTCTTTGTTAGAACTTATATTATACCAGTATTTTGTTAATCATTTTAAATCGTCATTGCTTCTAAAACCTTGTTTGTTGCGGAAGCTTAAAAATCGTTGCAGAAACATAGTGTTTTGAAAACAGTTATCGTTTTGGGAAAACCGCGTTCTACTTCAAACAAGTATAAATCATACTAATTAAAAGCTCAGATCAAAAGTTATAAAATTGGAGAGGCCTTATTAAAAATATAAAAACCTAGACGAAAACTAATAGTAAATAAAAGCCAAGTAAACGAAAATAGGAGCAGTAGTGTGGCCATCTCCGAGTCCCTCGCAGCTCTGAACCGTCTAATGCTAGGGATTACCTGAAAGGTTTAAAACGGGGTGAGTTTACGAAAAACTCAGTGTGTAATCCCCTTATTAAAGAAATAGTCGATTATCTGAAACAAAAGCGATGCGGGCACGAGCCCTTTAATGATAATGATCTGATTCGATTCAGAGTATATGTGAGCCAAAGCCCAAAACAATGTCATTTGGGTCACAACCCATAATAGAATCAATTGGGCCTAGCCCATCACAGTAATAGTCTGGGCCTTAGCCCCCATCAGCCTCGGTTGGGCCTTAGCCTATATCAAATGTCACATATTAGAATCAGTATATGCAATGCATAAATACCCAAACCAACCCTGCACTCCGTCTCCTGTCCAACCCTACACTCCTGTGAGGATAAAATCGACCCACCCAACCAACACACCAAGCTTAGCACCGGTTGTGGCACTAAGTCAACAGAACGGCTCGGCGCCGTAGACAGAACGGCTAAAAGCCATAAATATCGTAGAAAGGCTGGAAGCCTTGTACAAAATGGCAACGGGCCGTACACTTCTTCCGTAACAATGTCCCAACCCCATGCAAAATGTCGTGTATGTCATGCTCAATCATCACAGGTGTATGCAGAATGGCCATGCTCGGTAACAATCATTTAAACATATATTAAAAGCATATCAGTCACACGACCACAGTCAAGTCAATTAAAACACAGTCATACGATCGTAGGCAAATCAGTTAAATTCATAGTCTAAGTCAGTCATTTACCCAAAAGGGTAAAACAGTCATTTTGCCCTATAGGGGTATTTCGGTAATTTTACAAATATTCGGGTCTCAATACTTATTACGACCTCTTAAAAGGTCTATGGTCGCTTCGAGTGACTCAGATAACCTACACGACCAGAACAGTGTATATGGGCCTAAAACCTGCTACTGGGCCCAAGTGGGCCCACACGCTCGTGTGGCCTATTAGTCCAGATCCACATACGGAATCACGAGCCTCATAAACCAAACTATCAATGACCACTTATTGAGGATTTTACCTATGTGGGTCCACAAGCCCATTGAGCCCACACGACCCATTTCGACCTATCGAGGCCCATAACGGCCCCAGTCCACGAAAACGCATGTGGTGGCCTCTGCTGTCTGCTACCCACGATTTGGGGCTCGGTTCACCCTACGTACGTTCGCACGCTCGTGAGGCCTCGAATGTCGAGGTTCCGGTATTTCAGCTTATCGGCTTTTGCCGATTCACAGATAGACACACTTTTCAGCTTTTAAGCCGCTTATCACTTACGAAAAATAGTTACACACTCTATCGGCTTTTAACCGATTAGCAATTACGATACTAATACACACCTGTATACGAACTCTTGCGAACACCCCACGAGCACCATCCTACATTTAACCAAGGTATTTATCAATCGCTTGACAATAGGATCTCAACTTTCCTTGTTAGTTATCTGCATATAAAGCGAATTTAGTAATCATGATTGCTTATACATATGGGTTGAATCTATGATTATCATCCTAAAGAAAACGCAAACCCCAAACAAGGGAAAAGCATATTCGGCCAATACCAACCCACGACAACATATTCCAGTTCAGATCATTCACTGCGAGCAGTAATACCTTCGGTCAAGAACGAAATAGAAGGGTCCAATCGTTTCTACAGCGCTAGAGAACTCCTCCACTCCTCACGAATTCCTTAAACCCCGAAAGAACA
Organism: Gossypium sturtianum; assembly: GCA_025698515.1. Taxonomy (NCBI): domain Eukaryota; kingdom Viridiplantae; phylum Streptophyta; class Magnoliopsida; order Malvales; family Malvaceae; genus Gossypium; species Gossypium sturtianum. Next base: position 37,295,390 of record CM046954.1, read on the forward strand.
CCACCACAAGGGTAAAAAGAAGATAAGAATCGACATCTAAAGAAATAGAGGAGAAAAGCAGAAAGAGTAGAGATGCAGGGACCTACCAATCGATATTACGCTTAACGGAAACTATTTGAGTGTGGGGAAGAGAAGTTAGAATCGAGAGGAAGATGAGATGGTCATCCACCACGGCTTGAGGGAGAGGGAGAATAGAAGAGAATCAACAATCAATGACAAGGGAGATGATTGATGGTACAAACAATACTCGGCTAACAAGGGAGGAAACGTTCAGCTACCCAAAACCAAAAATAAGTAAAGGAAAAGTACCAATGAGGGAGAGAAAGGAAGTTGATCCAGCAAACAACGATTTTGAAGAACAAAAACCCAATTACCCGAATGGAAACTAATGGTACTCGACTACCAAAACACACAATACACAAAAGGGAGAAAAACTGCACAACAAGAGGTAAACGTTTTTGAAATGGAGAGCAAAAATGCACAACCTATTTCGGCACAATAATAAAAGTCATATGACCGAATTTGCACCATGGGAAACCCACTTTCGGCCAACCACTACTACACCCTTAATTCTACTTCCCAAATCTCTCAACACCCCTAATTTGAAACACTTTCAAACTCCTCAAAATCCTTATCCCATGAATCACTCCCCAAGACCAATTTCACAACCACCTGAGCAGAATCCCACTACAACACAACTACTAGACCCGAATGGAAACTAATGGTACTCGGCTACCAAAACATATAATACACAAAAGGGAGAAAAACTGCACAACAAGAGGTAAACGTTTTTGAAATGGAGAGCAAAAATGCACAACCTATTTCGGCACAAGAATAAAAGTCATATGACCAAATTTGCACCATGGGAAACCCACTTTCGGCCAACCACTACTACACCCTTAATTCTACTTCCCAAATCTCTCAATACCCCTAATTTGAAACACTTTCAAACTCCTCAAAATCCTTATCCCATGAATCACTCCCCAAGACCAATTCCACAACCACCTGAGCAGAATCCCACTACAACACAACCACTAGGCGTCACAACTGCAAAAATAAAACCTCCCTTGCTCATCCCAAGACTTGAACCTCAGACCTCTTGCCAGCTGTAACGCCACCTTGCCACTAGACCGCCCACTCTCTTTGCGTCACCTTTTACCACATTTTATTCTTAAAGCCTACTTACTTACTCCCAAGGTTTTATTCACCTAAAACCAAAATTTTGCTAGAGCTCAGGTTTGAACCCATGACTTCTCCAATACTTCTCAGGACCCTTAACCACTAAAGCAAACATTTAATTGTGTCATTTCCTATCTCACATGAACTTTCATGCACAGTTTCCCAACCGTTCCCTTGCTCAAGGCCCAATACTTCTAGGCCCAAATTCCGGGGCGTTACATTTTCACTATCTACTTATATGTTCATTCAAAGCTGTCTACTTGAGTCATTATCGCTAAATTATTTATATCTTGAGCTACAGAATTCCAAATTAAGATCCGCTTGATGTTTTTGAAACTAGACTCAAAGAATTTTCTACCATAAAATTTTTAGAATTTATAATTTATCAAATAAGTACAGTAAAATCTTTAAAGTTATCCCTATTCTGCTGTTTGATAGCTTCATCCTTTCCTTACTAAAAATTATTTATCTCTTAGTACGGAATTTAGATGATGTTTCCATTTGTTTGTTTTGAAATAGACTCATTAAATATTTAAACATATAAATTTAAGCCCCTAATTATTTTTTTTTATAATTTTTGATGATTTTCCTAAGTCAGAACAGGGGAACCCGAAATCATTCTGACCTTGTCTCACAAAATTTATTATATCTCATGATTTACAATTCTATTTCTTACACTGTTTCTTCCATGAAAAACTAGACTCAATAAAATTTAATTTCATATTTTATTCAACCTCTAACTCAATTCCCAATATTTTTGGTGATTTTTCAAAATTAGACTATTGCTGTTGTCCAAAACTATTTTAGTGCAAAATGTTGAATTCCAAGTTTATAACACCCTTATTTCCTTTCTCTACAGTTTTTCGCATCATTTTCTCTTATTTCTCTTATTTCTTGACAGCAAGAAATTTCAGATTTTCGCCGAATCCCGTTTTCTACGTTTCGGGTACACACCTGGTATCATTTCTGATACATAAGCACTCCTAAGCTTCCAGAACCTCGCTTGAGTAACCATGACTTCGCACAATCACAACGTCGATTCAAAACCACCAGCCCCTTGATTAACTCCGAACACGCGCAACCAACGATGAACAACCGAATCAATTGGAAAAAAAAGAAAGAAATGGAAGGGGAAAAATAATGAAAATTTTGGCAGCAACTAGGGGAAAGAACCGGCAGAGGAAGGAAAAAAGAAGAAGAAGAAAATGTCAGAAAAAGTTTAGAGAATTGGATAGAAAATCGAAACTCTACTCTTTTTTTTTTTGCAACAAAAAGATAATCAGATTATTTTCTGATAACCTCTCCCCAATTATCTCCTGAAATCCCTCCCTATTAACCCACTAAAACACAACTACTCAGAATTTTGCCCCAACACAACTCTTAGCCGAAATTGGAGAAAAAATACTGTCTCCACGCCATCACAGAGAATTGAACACAGGACCTCCAACACTCCAACACTCCACTTAACCACCAGACCAGTAGGCCCATTCTGATATAAACTTACCAAGAATTAAACTTAAGCCCTTTGCACAAGGTTAAGGCTTTATTTATAAAAAAAATACCAAAATTTGCCCAAGTAAGGTTTGAACTTGGGACCTCACACACACACCCAGAACACATAACCACTGAAGCAGATAGACATTGTGTGTCACACATACACGAAATCAAAAATTAAAATTTTGGGGCGTTACAGAAATTAATGATTTTGATTCTCATATTCTTCTCCGAAATCTTACCATAATAGGTGTAACGATCTGTTTTCAGTGAAACCGAAACAGTGATTTTGGGACCACAAATCTGAATTCAAAAAAATATTTTAATATTATTTTAATATCTACAGCATGTTAGAATTATAGTATAAAAATTTCGTTAGGAAATTTTACCGTTTGTATGCTCAATTTGTGAAAAAGGACTAAACCGCGTAAAGTGCAAAAATTGTGTTCTATTAGCTAAAAGTGTTAAATAGGTATATAACCTTAAAGTGAAAGTCCTTATATGGTAATTAGACCATTATTGGAGTTAGTGGATGTAACAACTCGTTTTCAGTGAAATCAAAATAGTGGTTTCAGGACCACAAATCTGAGGTTGAAAAATTTATTTTAATATTATTTTAATATCTACAGCATGTTAGAATTATAGTATAAAAATTTTGTTAAGAAATTTTACCATTTGTATGCTCAATTTGTGAAAAAAGACTAAATCACGTAACGTGCGAAAGTTGTATTCTATTAGCTAAAAGTGTTATATAGCTATAGAACTTTAAAGTGGAGGTCCTTATATGGTAAATATACCATTAAATGAGTTAGTGGATGTGCATGGCTTGGTAATTGTGTAATTTTTAAATTTAGGTAAGGGTAAAATGGTAATTAGGTAAATTAATGATAAAATAAGTAAAAATAAAGATCAAGCTATCATCTTTTCCACTTCTTTCTTCTCCCAACCGATTTTTGCCTAAAGAAGGCACCATTTTTGAGCTTCAAACTTTCGGCTATTGCATGGTGAGTGTTTTATGTCCCGTTTTTGTTGATTTTTATGTTTTCGAGATCGTTGTCGCTCAACCTAGCTAATTAGGGGACTAATTTGCAAAACTATTAAATAGTTTAAGATTTTCCATTGATGAAAATGCTAGGGTTTTGAAGTTTAATGGAAGAAAATGAATCCTTGTTGCTAATTAAATAACTTTTGTTAAGTGAGTTTTGATAAAATTGTCAATTTAGGATTAAATTGATAAATGTGTAAATTGTGTGGTAAATATGTGAATTTGTGAAGTGTATAGGCTGATATAGGTACGTATGAAATTCGACTAGGCTCGGGTTGTAGTGAAATCGCATGAATTTCATTTTTTACAAGCCTAGGGACTAAATTGTAAAGAAGTTAAAAGTATAAGGGCAAAATGATAATTTTTCCTTAACATGAATTTTGAATTAGATTGAATAGAATGATGATTAAATGAGTTAAATTTGATTATCTAGATCAAGAAAAGCAACATTCGAAACTAAATCGGGGAAAAGATAAAGTTGTGGAATAAACAATCGTATTCTCCGTTTGAGTCTGAGGTAAGTTCGTATAAATAAATTGCGCATTTATATGTTTTGATTGAAATATATGTACGTGAATAGTTTAATTTTTATGTATAATTATCGAATGCATAACCGACAATGTACGAAGAATAACGAGCCCCATTTGAACCTTAGGAATTCGTAGGATACAAATGACATGTCATTAGGGTTACCGTTTTGGTTGAGATCCTGCATGTGTTGCGGACTCACCACAACTCGTATGAGCTTACCGATTTGCAGCTCGTAGGAGCTTACCGATATTCAACTTGGAGGAGCTTACCGTTTATCGCTCGTATAAGCCTACATGTACAGGAATTGACAGATTACAGTTCAGTACACCTCGTGTGTACTACCCACGTATCTAATGAGATTCTAAGTGGTTCAACGGGCATAGTGTTATTATGAGATTATATAAGTTCAATAAGAACTAGTACATGTATTTGCATGGAAATGGTTTATATATATATGATATAAGTATATACGGTATAAATGTTACATGTACATGGAATTTTAATAATTGTTGAATTCATACATGAATTCCCGGTTTTTACATGTATACTCGGCTAACTTGGTGAATGGTTATGTGACAGGCTTTGGCCAAATTGAATTGAGTTATGCTTTGAGATTTCTTACCTAAATTGTGATTATATGGTAAGTTTAATTCTATGTTTTACGAACTTACTAAGCTTAATTGCTTACTCTGTTTATTTTTCCGTGTTTTATAGTGTCTCGGAAGCTTGTTTGGATTGAAGGCCGTCTAGGATCGCATCACACTATCAAACTCTTATTTTGGTACTTTGGACTTTATATTTTGAGTTAAATGGCATGTATAGGTAGTTTGGCTAATATGGCCTATAGGTTTGGTTGTGTATTAGCCAATTGATTTGGCTTGAAAATGGTATATGTTTTGAGATGTAAATATATGTAAATGGCCCTATGATATGTTGGGTATAATTGCTATATGAATGTTTTGTTTTGAGAATTGGTATTTAAGGTACCAAATGGTTGAAATTGAGAATGTGTATGCATGCTGAGTTAGGTACAATGTCTAATATATGTAATTGACCATTTAGATAGACTTTGGAAGTACTTTTGGTATGTTTAAAAGTGGTCAAATGATTTTGCTTATGGATAACATGTTGTATGTGTGGATAGTACATGATATAAACTTGATATTGGTTGGTTTTGAGTGCCTATTTATGCCATGATTGTATGTGCCTTGTTGAGCTTAGTTTGGTACCACATTGGGTAAGAAATAAGGCTTGCAAAATAGCCTATTTTTTGTCCACACGGGCAGAGACACGGGCGTGTGTCTCAACCGTGTGTGATACACGGCCAGGTGACATGGCCGTGTGTCCCCTGATACTTTTATAGAATGCAAGTCAGTAGCTTCATACGGCCTAGCACACGGGCGTGGGGTCTGGCCGTGTGGCACAAGTCAGTATACCCTTTAGTTTTCACACGGCCTAGCACACGGCCTGACACATGGGCATGTGACGCCATTTCAAATGGTACACGACCTAGCCACACGGACGTGTGGTTAGTCGTGTGACCCAAGCCAGTGAGTTACACGGGGTCGAACACAGGCTGGGACACGGCCGTGTGTCCCCATTTCGAATGCCCACACGGCCTGGCCACACGGGCGTGTGTCCCCTGCACTTTTAATGTCTATTTGAATACTTGGTTTAGTCCCGAACCACTTTTAATGTCTATTTGAGGCCTCGAGGGCTCGTATTAGGAACTGTATGAATGTTTTTGAATGGTATTTGATTATGAAATGTTTGATTGTATAAGCTATAAGCCCGGTAATGCTTTGTAACCCTATTCCGGCGTCGAATACGGGTTAGGGGTGTTACAGTGGATGTGCATGGCATGGTATTTATGAAAATTTTAAAGTTAGGTAAGGGCAAAAAGGTATTTAGGTAATTAAAGGCCAAATTAATAAAACAAATAGCTATCATATTTCTCCCATTTCTTTTGGTGTTGGCCGAACATCACTGTAATCACTGAATTTTGTCCACGCCACGCCACGCCACGCCTCGTATTTTATTTTATTTTTAAAAATTCAAGGCCCATTGGGACTTAGCTTTGGGCTTTGGCCCATTAATATTATATATATATATATTAATTTTGAATAATAATAAAAATAAAAAAATAAATACAAAAAAATGAAATTACATTTTGACCCATAATCTTTTCTAAAATTACACTTTGACCCCTAAACTTTTCCAAAATTTCATTTCAACCCTTAAACTTTTCCAAAATTTCATTTTGACCCCTCAAATTTTTAGAAATAACATTTTGACCCTGCTACTTTCTTGAAATTACGTTTCGACCCCACTAGTTTCACTGCATTTGCAATTTGGTCCTTCTGGCAAAATCACGTGATTTGAGCACCTGCTCCCTGGATTTTTCGGCCGCCAGCATGGGTGGAGACCCTTCCTTCAACCACCACCTGAAAAATGCAGAGAGAAGGTGAAGATTAAAGCATAAAAGGAGGGAAATCAACCAAAAAAAGCTCCCCAACATTTGGCAAAAAAAAGAAAGCCCCCCCAAGTTTCGGCTACCAAAAAAAAAAGAAAAGAAGACCAATCAAACATTCGAATGAAGCAAAAAAAATAAGCTCCCATCTCCGAACTAAAAAACGACCCTAAGCCTTACCATTCAACCGCTCATCAATTGCTCCCAACCTCATTAACATCAACATACCCAAATCGAACCATACAAAAATCGAAAGAAACCCACACAACTCCATTTTCGGGTTACCTGGTTCTAGGGAGAGAAGAGCCTCGTTTTGGTGTTAGACGGGGTTGATCGGAGCTCTGAGAGTGGTGGTGCATGTTTGCGGTGGCTAGTGTAAAAAGAGAAAAAAAAAAGGGTTGGGAAGAAGAAGAAAGTGACTCACGAAATAGAAGAAAAAAGGAGAAAAAAGAAGAAAAAAAATAAAAGGGCAGCCCAATACATACTTACCAGCAGCGGCCCAAAGTCAGTGCAGGCCCGCTCCATCTTGAACCCATTTCAGCAGCCCAAAGGAAGGGAAACGGGTTGATTTCAGCAGCCCATAACTTTGGGCTTTGGTATATTCTTGGCACCCTTTTTTTTTCTTTACCCATTTAATCCATATTTGTAATGTTGTCTTATTTCAATTTTATTAACATTTTTATGGGCTTTTTGAAACATTATTGTGTGATTTCATTTATAAATTTTAATTTTTAATAAATTCAATTTTTAAAGTAATGAATTGGTTTAGCATTAAATCATCGATCTCACTACTATGTTGGGTGGACATCTTTGATTTTGTGTTGAATACAGAACACCTTTCTAGAAATTAGAAAATTCATTTTTTTTTAAAAAATAATAAAATCTTTATTCAAAAATTAGTAAAATTTCGTTTTTAAAAAAAAATACATATATATTTACATAGTACGCTAATTTTCAATTTATCGCAATGATCGTATTTTTGAATAAACAATAAACAACGTCAGATCACGATCAAATATTAAATCGTTTTTTTAAAAATTGATAGATAAAGTAATAATGATAGTAGATCGTCTTTTTTTCGCATTTTAAAAAAAATAATCTTATAATACGTCAATATGTAATTTATCGAAATTGTCGTGTTTCAAAAATTCTCGGGTAACAAAAAATTCTCGAGTTTCAAAAATTTTCGTGTTTCCAAAAATCTCTTGTTTCAAAAAACTCTCGTGTTTTTAAAATAAAATGTTTATTTATTTATTTATTTCTTTTTTTTGTAAATTATCAAATTATATTTAAATGAATATATGATAATATGTTATTTATCAAAATTCTCGTGTTTCAATCGGATCACGATTAAATATTAAATTGAACTCGTATTTTTGAAAATTAAGACAACGCGTGCTTAACGAGATACCAATTTTGGGCGTCGCGAGGGTGCTAATACCTTCCTCGCGCGTAACCGACTCCCGAACCCTATTTTTCTCTGGAATTTTGACGTAGACCTAAACTCGGCCTTTTTTTAAGAAAATTCAAAAAAAAAAACAATTTTTCTTTTAAAAAGAGGATTTATTAGGTGCCCGATCACACCTAGGAAAAATGATCGGTGGCGACTCATTTTTTTAAAATAAAATCGAAACTCTGTTTTCAAATTTTCAATAATCGCCTCAACTAGCGCCCGAGTCAAATTTTACGTCGCTACAGCTGGCGACTCCACTGGGGAGATTTTTTTGAGAGTCGAGTCTGGAATTAAATGCGTGTTGTCAAAATTTTTGAAACTCCTTGTTCAAATTAATATTTAGTCGTGATCCTTTTGTTTTTTGAAAAGTCATGCATTTGCATCATGTTGTAAATATTTTTCTAACTTGTTTTATCTTTTTGTTTTTCAGCTCTAAGTTTTTATGGTTTTAGTTTTTTTAGTTTTAAAATAAAAAACGAAAAGGTTTGTGAGTTTCTCCCCACACACCGTGCACTTGCATTTTTGCATAACATGAGCTCTCTACCCGGGCTCCGTCCGCTTAAGTGGAAGTAAACGCTATGCCTTCGTGAGGTAACTCGTCCCTCCGCACAGGCTAGTGGATACTTCCGGGTTACATATGACTTATGCTTTCGTGAGTTAACTTGTCCCTCCGCATAGGCATAAGTAAATGTAATCCCTCGAATTGAACTCGTGAGCCTGTGATGGGTAATGACCGAGGCTCCGTACTAATCTTAGTAGACGACAGTACGAACAATTCAGGTACCTTTCTAGAACCGAAACCGCATATAGTGAACCGTACGAGCCACCTAACTAGAGCCATGCCGAACCTTCGTCCGTTTAATAGTCACCAAAATAAGTACATGGGAGAAACGCCTCTCGCCTTTTATTTCTTTTACATTTACACTTTTTATGCAAGGGAATCGGGTCCGTTTAATAAATTGGATCGGGTAGATTATCTGATGAGTATGTGGGGTAGGTTTTTGTAAAGCATGATGGGGCAAAAAAAAAAAAACTTAGGTCAGTTTCACCAAAATGCATAATGGGATAGTTTAATTTGTTAGATTTTCCATAGTTTTTCTTCGTTTATACTTATTACTAACCAAGGCTATTTGTCTTCATTTTATTTTTCGTCATGCATCATAGGCATCTTATTAGAAAGGTGTTGACTAAAGATTGGTTGCCAAAAATGGGTTTATGATGGAGGAGTCAATTACGTAAGTAACCGAGAAAAATGCTGATAAACCGTAATAGTAACATATTTTAAATCCCACATTTAGCATACTTTTGGATGATTTATCCATTGAATTATGTAATTTGGTGCTCTTAATCCTTTAATTTCATGTTTTATACTCAGGAGAGCATAGGAGGATGAAAAGAACGAGAAACGGGCTTAAAACGGACCAAATGGGCCAAAGAAAGAAATCGACATGGCCTGGGCCAAATCCACACGGTCGTGCCTCATTGATAGACTCGAACACGGCCTGGCCACGATTCACACGGGCGTGTACCAAGGGCGTGTCCCTACCATGAAAAATAGGAATTTCACTCAAATTAGGATACTTAGAGGCGAAGAAACACATTCCAAAGTCTATATAAACACCCTAAGTATGACCTAAAGGGGAGTCGTCATGAAGCCTTACGTCGGGGCGCCCAACTAGGCCAAGGAGCTGAGCCAAAGAGGCCAGAATTGTGGAATTTACTCGAAGAAAGTCAGTTGATTCATCTCAATAAGCCGGAGTCATACTCAAGACGGAGGATCTTCTCTTCAATTCCTTCAGGGGGTTTTAGGGTTTTTCTTATGTTTTGTTTTATCTTTTCTTACGAGATGTATATTTTTATGATTATGAACTAAACCTCGAGATACCGAGGGGATGAAACCTAAGATGAATCTTGTTATCGTTTCTTTGAACTATATGATAAATACTTGATTTGTTCTTAATTGTCATTCTTAATTCTTGCTTTGATATTCCAGGATATTGATTCAAATCTTGATGTGCTTAGGTGGTGGAGCAAAAGTCCCCGCCTAAGAGTAGATCTAGCATAATTAAGCGGAGTTGCTCGCGCCTAGACATAGGGTGGTGAAAATTTCTTTGGATTAGGGTGAAACCTAATATGGGAATCCATAGATTGAGTTAATGCAATTCTAGGGGTTTTAATTAGAAAGAGATTTAAATTAATCAACCTAGGGTTAGACGTTGGTCACCTCGAAAGAGGGATTAATATACATTAGGGAATCCTACGGATCAAGTCAAGTGAATAAATCGTCTGGTTCAGAGTTAGATAACAAGTGAAGTCTAGGTGGATTCTTCCTCGGGTATTGTCTTAATCAATTGGTTTTCCCCACAAATATTTTCCCCAATTTATTCTCTTTGTCTTAGCGTCTTTAGCTTAGTAGTTAGTTAATTGTAGATTAAACAACAATTTCCTTAAATCTTAGGTTAAATAATAAAAAGAAAGTTAGTATTAGTACTTTTGGTTCCTTTGGGTTCGACATTCTGGTCTTGCCACTAAACTATACTACTGTTCGGTAGGTGCGCTTGCCTCAATCGTTGTCATAGTTAGTTTCTAGGCTCGATCATTCTTTATATAAATTTTTAAGACTCTGACACACGATCAAGTTTTTGGCGCCGTTGCCGGGGAACTAAAATATTAAGAACGCTCAATTTTTATTACTTTAGCCATTTTTATTTTTTTGCAATTTACTTTTATTCTGTTTTTTTTAACATTGCTAATATTCTTTCTTTTATTTTGTTCCTAGTAGGTACCTCTAGTTTATGACTAGAAGGAACCCGACAGGACCCCTAATTTACGATAGTGATATTGTGTAACATCCTGAAAAGGGCCTATGCATTTTTGGTTTAATTGTACGAAATGACATATCTTATGTGTTATGAATATATTTTGAACACTTTTGGAAACCTGGAAATGTATGGAAATGTTAAGTTTAAAAGAGGAAAGTGAACATTTTTAGAACCTTGGAAATGTAAGGAAATGTCATGGAAATGTAAGGAAATGTCTTGGAAATGTAAGGAAATGTCTTGTAAGGAAATGTCATGGAAATGTAAGGAAATGTCAAGTTTCTGAGCCGATCAAATTTTTGGAAACTTAGAAATGACCTAGAAATGACGAGTTTTAAGGTTTAAAAGGGGAAATTAAGGCAAGGTGGCCTTAAAAGAAAAAGTTTGTGAAATTTGATACACAAACAGGCTTGGAAAAATAGTCTGAAGATGCCACTAAGGGCCTATGGAAATGGCTCCATATGCAAGAGGAATGGGCCTGAGTTCGAGTCACTTGGGAAGCAAATAAAGGAGGTTTTATTTTTGCTTCCGGTAAGACCGAGGTGGACGGCACATGCTTCTAGAAAGGAGGTGTTTTATTTTCATAAATATTCGATTAAAAAGGGTGATAAATAAAGGATTTTTAAATTGGATTATTTTGAAGAGATAAATGTTGGATTTAAACTCTTTTATTTATGATAATTAAAGGATAAAGTTATCAGATAGAGGAGTGGTGGCCAAGTAAGGGACTCCTTAGATGATAATTTCGGCTATAAAAGGAAGGAAGGAGGGCTACTCATCAATTTGTGCTTCCTCCTTTCTCTGCCGAATTCTTAGTGCTCTCTTCTCTTCTCTTTTTCTTTTGTCAAGCCGAATCTATAGTCCACCATTGTCAAAATTCTCAAGTTTTCTTTTCTTCCTATTTCTTCTTACCAATCCATTCAAAAGTAGAACCTTGGAAAGGCTTCAAGCATAGGTCTTTGTCGATTTCTTCAAAGGTAAGAACAAGTTTGATTTCCATTCTTTTCTTTTAGATTAGCCGAGAGATAATCTAACCCCATACATATTATGGTTGCCGAATATGGAAGGATCTTTCAGATTATCAGAGTAGTCGACTAAAAGGAGGAGTATTCGGGATTTCTAAAATTAAGGTAAGACATGTGAATATTCGGCCAAAGGCCTTGATTTATGTTTCGATGATTAAGATTAAGTCAAACGTAAGGTTTTAGGGATTTCGACATTCCTAGGGAAACAAGGAACAGTTTCGGGATTTGTTGGTGTTCCAATCGGCAACAAGGTAAGAATACTAATCCTACTAGGATTTGGAATTTTGGCCGAATGGCTTTTTATTAAGGTAATAAGTGATAAATCAATGTAGGGATTAAGGATCTAAGCATTAGATCAAGCTTTTCGGGATCTCAAGGGAATTCGTTAAGCTAATCAGGTGTGTACCCCACACTATCTCATAATATGTTTTATGGCATGATTAATTAATATATGTGATATTAAGTATATGAAAGTGGCTAAGGTACCATGTTATGGTACAAAGTACTTAGGTACGTTTCCTACTTCTACTAGGAATGTGAAAAATGTTATTTGTAACATGAGAATATGATAAGAATGTGAACTCTGGCATATTATGCATATTATTATATGGGGCATATGGTTTTGTTTTGAAAGGGGAAGTGAATGTGGTGACCTAAGACCACGAACACGGTGACCTAAGACCGTGATATCTGAAAGTGGTGACCTAAGACCACAGTAATCTGAAAGTGGTGACCTAAGACCACAGTATGCGGTGACCTCAGACCGCAATATGGAGTGTAGCGGAAGGAGGGTCGACTTAGTAGTCCCCACGATGTGACTGGCAGGTACGGGGGTGTGTAGCGGATGGACAATTAGGTTTGGGTTTGGGAATGCATCATAACCTGTATTCTATGTTTTGAATGTGTAATATGTGATATGCCTGATTCTATTATGATTTAGTGTCGTGTACACATTGAGTCTGTTTGACTCACCCGTTGTGGGAACATTTTTCAGTGATGATGAAAGTGATGGACCGGGATGGCGTAACTTGTGGTGGCCATGCTCAACATGAAGTTTTTATTTTATGAACTACTATTTTTATTTAAGTACTTGAGTAACTTGGAAATTATTTGATGTAATAAGGCCATAAGGCCATATTTGAATTGTTTTCCATTTATTTCTCTTTTATTATGATAATGAGTTTTACCTATTAAAGTTTAAGTAAACTTTTTAATATAAAGAATTGAATTCGTTTTCAACACAAGCCCAACCCAAACAATGTTTTTTTTTTAAAATCGCACAAATTTTTCCTAAGGACAAAAGAACTTTGAACTGGTTTACTTGAGGAACATACCAAATCTGGTCAAAGCTCGTGGGCCGGGTTTGGGGTGTTTCATATTGAAGGTACCATTCGTAAAAATCGTAGAGAAATAAGGCGAAGCTTAAATTACATACAAGAAGAGTAAGAAGACGAAACCAATACCACCGAAGAGATGGCTGAGAATAATCCGCTACCTCCAGAGGTGTCCGAAAATCATGCTCCTCGAACTATGTATGATTATGCTAAACCTAATTTAACAGGAACTGAATCGAGTATTGTTAGACCTACTATTGCTGCAAATAATTTCGAATTGAAACCTAACACTATACAGATGATACAACAGTTTGTTCAGTTTGATGGTTTGCAGGATGAGGATCCTAACACACATTTAGCGAATTTTCTAGAATTCTGTGATACCTTCAAAATAAATGGCGTTACTGATGACGCCATACGTCTTCGATTATTTCCCTTTTCTTTAAGGAATAAAGCTAAACAGTGGTTGCATTCTCTCCCGAGGATCAATCACTACATGGGAACAAATGACCGAAAATTTTTATTAAAATATTTTCATGGCTAAAAACGCCAAGTTGAGGAATGATATCTCTTCTTTTGTGCAGATGGATTTAGAGACACTTTACGATGCATGGGAGAGATACAAAGATCTACTAAGAAGGTGCCTCACCACGGGCTACCTCTATGGCTGAGTTCAAACCTTTATAACGGTGTGAACCCCTCAACTAGGCGATTGATCGATTCAAAGGCAGGTGGAACCACGAATAATAAAACACACGAAGCGATTTACGAATTTATAGAGGAGATGTCATCGAATAACTATCGCTGGCAAGTCACGAGGACAAAGCCCATGAAAGTCGCGTGTTTTCAATCTCGACGCAAGATAACCATGCTATCAAATCGGTAGAGATGTTAAATAAGAAGGTTGATGGTCTATGTAGTTATTTGCGGGTACAACCCGTTATGCGATGCGAAACAAGTGGAGGTGTGGCGAATCCACGAGTACCCACCACTGCGGACATGGCATAGAAGGCGAACAAATGAACTATGTAAGTAATAATTTTAGATCTCAAAATAATCCTTATAGCAATACTTACAACCCAGGTTGGAAGAACTACCCCAATTTCTCATGGGGTGGTCAAGGAAATCAAAGGCAACAACCCCCTTCAAACTTCCAACAACAGCCGTACCCACAGGAAAAGAAGCCGAACCTTGAAGAGATGCTGACAAAATTCATCGCGGTGTCAGAAACACGCTTCCAGAACACTGAAACAACACTTAAAAATAATCAAGCATCAATTCAAGGTATCGAGAAGCAATTAGGGCAACTCGCCAAGATCATATCAGAACGACCACAAGGAAGCCTACCAAGTAACACTGAGACTAACCCAAGGGAGCAAATTCAAACCATAACAGCTCAAGATAGTGAAAGGTTAGATGAGCCCCATTTAAGGCAAGAGAATATGGTAGAAGAAGGTAAGGTGGAGGTAAGCCAAGATAAGTCAAAACCGGTAATTAAAAAGTACCAACCTCGTATACCATACCCCGATGCGTTGAAGAAAGACGACACAGAAGAACAATTCGGTAAGTTTCTTAAACTTTTAAAGAAATTACATATTAACTTACCGTTTCTTGAAGCTCTCTCGCAGATGCCAGATTCGAGGAAATTTTTAAAAGAGCTTCTGACAAACAAACGGAGATTAGACGAGTCGTCGCATGTAGAGCTCAACGCAATGTGCTCAGCAATTCTACAAAATAAACTACCACAAAAATTAAAAGATCCAGGGAGTTTTACAATTCCATGTTTAATTGGTAGTTTATCTATTGATAACGCTTTAGCTGATTTAGGGGCAAGCATAAATGTTATGCCTTATAAATTGTTTAAACAACTAGGTCTAGGGAAACCCAAAGAAACTAGGATGAGCATTCAATTAGCTGATAAAACTATTCAAATTCCTAAGGGTATAATCAAAGATGTGTTAGAAAAGATTGATAAATTCGTTTTCCCAGTAGACTTTGTAGTTTTAGACATGGATGAGGACAATAGTATCCCCTTAATTTTAGGAAGACCCTTTTTAGCAACTGCAAGAACTAAAATTGATGTGGGTACAAGTGAACTAATACTCCGTGTAGGTGACGAATCAATCAGTCTCCAGGCTCTTGACTCGGCTAGGACATCAAGCAATCAAGGTGAGAAAATAAATTCTATTAATAACTGTAACACCCCATACCCGAGTCCGAGACTAAGACTGGATACGAGACATTACCATGCTTGAACTCACTTAAACATGTACTTACGGGCTATAAAATTTCGTTCCGAATTAAAAACTTCTCTTTCTTAGTCAAATCAGACATTTCATGGGCCTACGAGGCCTCAGACTTACGTCCCGAAACTTTCGGAACTCATCTGGAAACTTTCTCTCCAAACAGGGGTCACACGTCCGTGTGACTTGGGACACGCCCGTGCACCCCTAAAACATGCCCGTGTCTTTCACCCGTGGTGGATACTGGAAAATTACACACAGCCTGGACACGCCCGTGGCCCTGGCCCGTGTGCCAAACCTTGGCATTCTGACTTATTCACACGGTCTATACACACGCCCGTGTGCATTAGCCGTGTGACAATTCAATTACTAGGTGTAAAGTGCAGACTTCACACGCCCAGGGCACACGCCCATGTGCTAACCGTGTGGTACACATGGCCTAAACACACGGCCGTGTTATTAGCCCGTGGTCTATCCTGACTTAAAACCCTAATGTGCAGGGGACACACGGCTTAGACACACGCCCGTGTGTCCATCCGTGTGGGCACTTAGAGGCTATTTACCAAGCCAACTGCCACCTTGAAATCAAGACCAAACCCATGCTCAATTCAGCAACTCAAGTATTACATCTAACATGAACAAGGATGCATACTTCATTGATAGATTAAAACATACATACATAATCATTTATGACTCATCTCTTTGGCCATATACAAAAATAATACTAAGCTTGATAACCAACACTTTGGCTAATTTTAAAACATAACTCAAAATGAAATGCTTCCTATACATTCCATACTTAATATAAACACTTGGCTATACCAAAATATCGATTGATAGTGTGCCCCGAGCTCCGATGACGATGATCCACAAGATTAGCTAGGCGGGACTACATGGAAAAAAAGAATAAAGGACGTAAGCATTTAGATTAGTAAGTTTGCATGTAATTCTCATAGCAATATATTTGCTTAACATTAACCATTCATCATAAACAATGACATTATGAATCTCAAGTATTTAAGCTTACTTACTCTTACTGATTCTTACATATCTCATGGTACTTACTATTCTCATGCTCGTACGGTAAACAATATATCTGTATCACTTGATCACATAGATCAGTATACTTTACTATGATAAGTATAATCTCAACTTCATCATTCATATCATGAATAATACTCTTAACTAGCATAACTTGATAATAACTTTACTTACTTAACTTTCTTACTATATCATTTGAGCTTTACTCTCTTGCCCGATGAATTTCTATGAATAACCGAGGATACTGAATCTCATCCCACATAACTCGATGCCAAAGCCATATCCTCGATATGGTCATACATGGGACTCTCATCTTGGTATTGATGCCATGTCTTGACATGGACTTACTCAAAGTTTTTCTTGTGTGTTCCCTTGGGAACTTACTATTGCCATGTCTTGACATGGTCTTACTTGGTATCTTTACTCATAAACTGGTCAATGCTGAGCCTTGGCTTGGACTTACATGAAATCTTTCTTGTTACTCACCAATGCCATGCCTTGGCTTGGAGTTACATGGAATATCTACCTCATGATAGCTTTTCAATGCCAAGACTTGTCTTGGACTTACATGACATCTTTGCTTGGAGACTCACCAATGCCATGCCTTGGCTTGGGCTTACATGGGTCTTCATCTCATAATAACTATTCAATGTCAAGACTTGTCTTGGACTTACATGATAACTTGCTTGATTGCCGATGCCATGCCTTGGCTTGGTCTTATACGGACTTTCTTATCTCGTGTGATAGATCGAGTATCCTAAGTAATTTAACTTCAATCGGGACTTTCTCATGCTTATTCTCATTAATTTCTTTATTTAACATAGCAATAAGCATTTCTATGGTAATAATGTACATTATACTAAGCAATTCAATGATAATAATCATAAAGCTTAGAAATTATACAAACTTACCTCAATATACAAAATGTATGTAGATATGCAACTTAGTCCTCGACTTTGTTCTTGCCTCGGTTTCGATCCAGGCTTCATTTTTCTTGATCTATAATAATAATTAGATCATTTAATACTCACATTGACTAAATTGACTCTTAACTCATACTTTGGCAAAATTACTATTTTACCCCTAAACTTTCTCTTATTTGCACTTTTGCCCCTAGGCTCGTAAAATGATTCTCATTTAACTTTCTTAAATTTCATGCTTAGCTGATTCATTTTCTATACTATAAAAATCATCAATTCTCACTATTTCTAATAGGTATGACCAATTTCATAACTATTACAAATTAGTCCATACTATCATTTTTCATGAAATTCACTAAGGAAAAGATGTTTATCTAACATCAAACTCTCATAAACTTCCATAAAATATCATTTTACATGCATGATACACATGGGTAGATTTTTGAACATGCTTCTTAGCTCATCTTATAGCTAAAAATAGCTAATTCATAATACGAGGACTCCAAAAATACGAAGAATATTAAAAACGGGGCTAGGATGACTTACTTGCAAGCTTCAAAAATTTGAAGAACCCTAGCTATGGAGTCTCCCAATTTTCGGTACAAGGAGGAAGATGAATGAAATTTTTATCATCTTTTTCCTATTTTAATCATTTAATTGGTAAATGACCAAAATGCCATTCTCTTTAAAAATTTACAATTTACTAACTCATATCCATTTTTGTCCAAAACTTATAATTTGGGCAAATTGCTATTTAAGGACTTCTAATTTACATTCTAAATCTATTTCATTCAAAAAGCTTCTAGAAACTCATATTTTGCAACTTTTGCAATTTAGTCCTATTTGATCATTCCATGTCAATTTCACAAAATTTCTACATGGAACTTTAATACTATCATGCAAACATGTCATAAACCTTAAGAACTCAATTTACTAACTCAGATTTTTGGTCTCGCACCACTATTCTGACTAGGCCCTGAATCAGGATGTTACAATAACCATTCGGTTAAACCTTCTTTTCAGGAAGCACCACGGAACTACACACCTGAGCCTGATCCTATATCTCATAACAATAAGGAAATAACTCATGAGGATCAAAGGCTTCAAGTTGATGACCTAGATGAGTGGAAGACACATTTCAAGGAGAAACTAGGAATACACAAAGTAAAACCAAGGGAACCACCAGACGAGCTAATAGGAACGACAAATCACTTTAAAATAGGAGATCATGTATTGTTAAATAAGAAATATCCTCGAATTGTTCCTCCCGACCCTAATACAAACAAAGAAATCTCTTTTAAGGTAATCAATGTCTTCCCATACGGAACAGTCGAGGTAAGTAATCCTATTTTCGGCACTTTTAAAGTAAACACTACTCGACTTAAACTTTATCATGATAGTAGAACTGATAGCATGAGAGAGGATGTTCAACTCTTCAAACCACCCTGATTATGCGAATGAGAGGTAAGTCTAGCTTAAGACTATAAACGAGTGCTTCTCGGGAGGCAACCCGAGCACTAACCCCACTAACGTCCATATTTTCAAATTTTAGCATCTAACTATAAACTAACCAAATTTTTAAGCGCAGGTTTCCCTACCACACGGCCTTGCACACGGGCGTGGCCGTGGCCGTGTGGAAACAGGACAAAACTTATCCCAAAACACGGGCTGCGATAAAACACCACGGTCGTGCGATTCGACCGTGGTCAAAATTGAGAAATCTACACGGGCGTGCGACACGCCCGTGGGACCTTTGAGTCCATTTATATTTTTCTTTTTCTCTTATTTTAGCTTTTAATTTCTTTTCTTTTATCCTTCTCGTCTTTAAATTTATATTACTAAGGGGCTGTTAACTAACAACACCAACCTCCACTAGATATGACAACACCTTCACATTTCATCGTCACACCCACCTCGCGAACCATCCAATAATAAGGACATTTTAGTCCATTAAATCTTTTCTTTTAGTTTTATTTCACTTTTTACACTCTTTCCTTTTATTTTTCTTTCCTTTAAATATATAATTAGTATAATTTGAATTATCCTTATTATTTCCTGGCTAATTCTTCACGAGTTACCCAATTTCTTCATTTAGCGTAGAATTTGTTGGCGGCCACCACACCACCACCAAAGACTCCTCCTCCAACTTATCTTTCACCTCCAAATCAAATACCTACAAGCCTCACTCTCAAGGAATCCATCCAAAATTCAGGAAGTTTCACTTCTATCCCTATCTTTTGATCTTCTTACTATAATGTTTTTATCTATCTTCGTACATTGAGGGCAATGTACATCTTAAGTGTGGGGGGTGAATCTTAAAAGTGCCTAACTTTTTGCATTATTCTCAAATCCCTAAATTATATCTTTGTCTTGAGTAATTTTCTCATATTACTAATTAGAATGAAATTTCCTTTGAGTTATGATTTTTATTGATATGTTTTAGATTAAGTCATAGTTAATTGTGCATTGATGATTAAACTTTAAGATAATAGAGAATCAAGCATGATAAGTCTATTTTCCGTAATTAAAATTTTTTTAGGTTGTTTACCTGAATCTAGTTATTACCTTGAAATTTGAAATTTACAAGGTTGATGTCAAAAAGCCATAATTTTTGTGAGATTTTGAGCCTTTTAAAGCATATATTCTTTTTCATGCTCACTTTATTAATTATGAGTGTGTCAATATTGATTTGTTATTCTAGAACTTGCTTCGATTATACATGTCGAGACCACACCTTTGATTTGATATACTAAGATGATAAAGGCACCTAGGTTTTAACCCACTTACTCCACTAAAAGCCTACCCTTACAATTAACCCCTAGTGAACCCCTTTGATGTTAACAATCCATTTATTGACTCACCCACTAATATTAACCCAAAACCCATCTTGTATTTGTTATCACCATTCCTTTTGACTATCATTATATCGAGATTTAATATGATCAGTTGCCTAACTATGATCTTTATTTCAGTAGCTAAATTTATCCTTTATTATGTATTTGATTTGTTCTCAAAAAAATGAAGTATATTCATTATTAGTTCTATGTTATTTGAGCTTAAATTGTTAATTTCATTATCTTTAGAAGAAGCTCATGTTATTAGTATCAAGTTTCCGTGATGTAATTATTCAGTATTAGTACAACTTTCTAGTTAGGTAATTTGTCAATTCAGTCTCGATACTAACCTTCTAATTCAGCCTTTATCCACACCTTTAACCCAAGCCCCGTTGCAACCCATAAAAGACCTTTTGATTTTTGTATCATATCATTTTACAGTGGTGGAGATTTGATTTTCATGCAAGCCTATGGGATTAATTTTTCATGTTTGACTCTTGAGTGTTTATTTTTGAACCTTAAACACTTCGAGTGATTTGAGTGAATCTTCAGTGAGGATGTCAACCCTTGTCGATTTTGAATTAGAGGTAATTATTTAGAGGAGGGGAAACACCTATTTTTTGTACTATAAAAACTATGACTTAGATTGTTTGAATCTTTAGGACTCTTTGAGTTGAATTATCCATGTATGAATTATCTTTGAATTATGATGAAACATTTTTGATGAAGGTTATGAATTGAGGAAATTCTATTTTAATTGTGAGTTGAGAATTTTGCTTGAGGACAAGCAAAAGCTTAAGTGTGGGGGTATTTGATAAACCGTAATAGTAACATATTTTAAAGCCCACATTTAGCATACTTTTGGATGATTTATCCCTTGAATTATATAATTTGGTGCTCTTAATCCTTTAATTTCATGTTTTATACTCAGGAGAGCATAGGAGGATGAAAAGAACGAGAAACGGGCTTAAAACGGACCAAATAGGCCAAAGA
The DNA here is from genome assembly GCA_025698515.1 of Gossypium sturtianum. Classification (NCBI taxonomy): domain Eukaryota; kingdom Viridiplantae; phylum Streptophyta; class Magnoliopsida; order Malvales; family Malvaceae; genus Gossypium; species Gossypium sturtianum. Next base: position 37,316,771 of record CM046954.1, read on the forward strand.
AAGAAATCGACACGGCCGTGCCTCATTGATAGACTCGAACACGGCCTAGCCACGATTCACGCGGGCGTGTGCCAAGGGCGTGTCCCTGTCGTGACAAAGAGGAATTTCACTCAAATTAGGATACTTAGAGGCAAAGAAACACATTCCAAAGTCTATATAAACACCCTAAGTATGACCTAAAAGGGGGAGTCGACAAAAGCCTTCTATCGGGGGCGTCCAGCTAGGCCAAGGAGCCGAGCCAGAGAGGTCAGAATTGTGGAATTTACTCGAAGAAAGCCAGTTGATTCATCTCAATAAGCCGGAGTCATACTCAAGACAGAGGATCTTCTCTTCAATTCCTTTAGGGGGTTTTAGGGTTTTTCTTATGTTTTGTTTTATCTTTTCTTCTGAGATGTATATTTTTATGATTATGAACTAAACCCTCAGATACCTGAGGGGGATGAAACCTAAGATGAATCTTGTTATCGTTTGCTGAACTATATGATAAATACTTGATTTGTTCTTAATTGTGTGTTCTTAATTGTGTGTTCTTAATTCTTACTTTGATATTCCAGGATATTGATTCAAGTACTGATGTGCTTAGGTGGTGGAGCAAAAGTCCTTGCCTAAGAGTAGATCTAGCAAAATTAAGTGGAGTTGCTCGCGCGCCTAGACATAGGGTGACGAAATTTTGCCGGATTAGGGTGAAACCTAATATGGGAATCCATATATCGAGTTAATGCAATTCTAGGGGTTTTAATTAGAAAGAGATTTCAATTAATCGACCTAGGGTTAGACGTTGGTCGCCTCGAGAGAGGGATTAATATACATTAGGGAATCCTACGGATTAAGTCAAGTGAATAAATCGTCTGGTTCAGAGTTAGATAACAAGTGAAGTCTAGGTGGATTCTTCCTCGGGTATTGTCTTAATCAATTGGTTTTCCCCACAAATATTTTCCCCAATTTATTCTCTTTGTCTTAACGTCTTTAGCTTAGTAGTTAGTTAATTTTAGATTAAACAACAATTTCCTTAAATCTTAGGTTAAATAATAAAAAGAAAGTTAGTATTAGTACTTTTGGTTCCTTTGGGTTTGACATTTCGGTCTTGCCACTAAACTATACTACTATTCGATAGGTGCGCTTGCCTCAATCGTTGTCATAGTTAGTTTCTAGGCTCGATCATTCTTTATATAAATTTTTAAGACTCTGACACACGATCAAATGCCGTAGTCCGAGACTGGTCTTTGAAAACCTAGAAAGCAAAAGGGGACAGTTTAAAGGAAGGATGTGTCTCTAATCTTCCCGAGCATGTGACTTTGAATGCTCGTTAGAATAACCTCGAAGACTAGACTAGGATCTGGAAACATTGGGACTCAGACACTAGGGGCATCTTCACTGAAAAGTACGAGGATATAGCTCTCTTGATCGCTGTCAACATAGATGAACAGTTGATTCAAGCCATGGTTCGATTCTGGGACCCAGCTTACCAATGTTTCACTTCCAATCAGGAAGATATGACTCCGACCATAGAAGAGTATGCCGCCTTGCTTCGCGTTGACAATGTACAATTCAACAAGATATATGTGAAAGAGCCCAAACCAATGACCTTCAAGAAAAATTTAATGAAGTTGACGGGAATGACCGATACATGGGCTGAAAAATAGATAAAGAAAAAGAACGAAGTCAGTTGTGTTCCGTGGTTTTCTCTGCGAGACTTAGTTCAAAACCATCCAGATATTGTGAAGAGAGTGGATCTGTTTGCTTTGGCCATTTACGGATTAATCGTCTTCCCAAAGGTTCTTGGGCATATAGAAGTTGCGATAGTGGATTTCTTCGAAAAGTTGAGGCAATGAATCAACCCCGTCCCAACTATCTTGGCCAAGACTTTTAGATCTCTAAGTAGTTATAGGAGAAAGGGGAAGGACGTTTTATCGGATGCGCACAGTTACTTAATGTTTGGATTCTGAGCCACTTCTGAAAAGTGGAGCGCACACCTTTCCACATGTTTTCAAAAACATTCGCCCCATTGGAAGCTTACCTTGGGAAAGATTGGCCAAAGGATGTCACCGAACAGCACTGGGTTTCAGTTTTTCAGAACCTCCGCGTCGAAGATATAACTTGGAGAGCACCATGGATCCGTCCTTCGGTTCTGTTATACAAGTGTGGAAGCCAAGATTGGATGCCTTTACTCGGATTATGGGGAGGAGTTGGATATGCTCCGTTAATGGTTCAAAGGCAGTTTGCTTCACGACAGTTCATACCAGCTACCGGGGGATTGGTACAGTCTGAGTTTGCCTTTACAGGTGAGGGTTACATGAAAAAAGTCTGAGATACTGCAAAGTCTTGGAAGGAAATTTACCTAATAGAGTTTGTAACATCCTGAATTTATGGGCTTGTACATTTTGTGTGCTTAAAATATTAATTTGAGAGTTTGAGGTACAAATGGGGCTCAAATTGGGCTGAGGCCTTGTTTTAAATATTTTGTCCGGACACTCTAGGGGTTTAAATTGAAGTTTTAGTAGTTTAATAAGCATTTTGGGCTTGTGGCCTAGAGGAAATGGTGCTACTAGGAGGAAGAGGAGTTGGCGTCACTTGTGTATGAGGAAGGCCCAAATTATGGTTGCCTGAAGCCCAAGTTTTAGGGCTAAAATTTGGCATTTAAATGAGTAAGGGGGGACGGCACAAGGCTAAATTTTAGGGATTTTATTGTGTGGATAATAAGCAGATAAAGGCTATTTTTGAGGAGATAATAGATCAAAGATAGGAGCCATCTTTAAGTGTTTAATGCTAGCCGAAACTTTGAAGAATTTGAAAAGAACGGGGCATTCGGTTTTGGCTTAAGGTGTATGTGCCGAAATTGCTAGCAAGTTCTCATTATTCTTCTCTTTTCTCTGCCGAAATTCCTACTCCATTCTTGCTCTTCTCTCTTTTCTTTTTCGACAGAAATTAAAGCTCTTGAAGTCTCAATTGTCGAAACCCCCGCTATTCTTTTCTTTTGGCCGAATCTCTCTACCCATTCCTTGCTTTTATTTTTCAAATTCTTTGTTCTTCTAAAAGCCGAAATCACTAAGATCTCACCTCCTAAAGTTGCCGAATCTTCTTTAGTGGAGCTTGTTTGTGCCGAATTTTGAAGGAAGCAATAGGTAAGTCTTTGATTTCGGGATTTCAATGTTTTTTCCGGCTTTTCAAAGTCCCTAGCCGAATGGCTATTTAAAACTAATCTCTTATTTCTCTCTTATTTTGTGATTCGGGATCTCAAGAGGAGTCAATCGCGTAGATCTCTAAGTCATAAGTTCGGTAATACTTGAATAGTGGTACTTTCGGGATTTCAAGGTAAGGGAATCTATTGATTTTAGTGTGTAAGATCGGGTAAAACACTAACCATGGCTGATTATAGGAGAGGCCCTATTGTCACATCTTTTCGGCTTTTCGAGCAAAGTTGTAGATCGGTTTAGCAAGGGTATCGACATTAATCAGGTGTGTAACTTCTCACACCATTAGATTGAATGCTATTATGTATATATATATAAGTATAAATCTGCTATACTCTGTTAAATGCCGAAATCCCGGCATAACGTTTGAAAACCCAAGAAGGGTAAAGGATAAATATCAGGTTAGTGTTTTCTCGCCATTCTTGATGAATGTTTCACATAAAAGATATGTTTTCCATGTCGATTTCTATGTATGCTCGGGGTTGGGTGATTGATAAAAAGGGGAAGTGATTTGTTCTGGTGGCTAATGCCATTTCAGCCTGGTGACTCTGTCACAACTCTTTTTCCGGTGGCTTCTGCCATTTCAGCCTGGTGACTCTGTCACAACTCTGACGATGAGCAACTAATTGCGCATGACCGCCATCGATGGTGTGTAGCGGTGTGGGTTGATTGTAGAAATCCCCAATGGTGTGATTGGCGGTAAGGGTGGTGTGTAGCGGATGGAAACCTAGGATTGGGTTGGGTTTTTATGTATGTTATCTCTTATATTATGTTCTATATTCTCGATCTGTGGGCTAAGGCCCGGTCGATGGTGCACGAGGGTTGCACATCGAGTCTCACGACTCACCCTATTATTTTTAACAAATTTCAGGTAGCACTTAGTGCATCGGACCTGGGCCGAGAGGAGAGCAAGGTGGCCATGCAAAAGAACATTTGGATTCGGCAAAAGGCTTTAATTTATTATTTTACATTTTTATTTAATGGGTTTTAAATCTCATTGTAATAAGGCCACTGCCACTAGACTATTATACTCTATTTTGGGTTTTAGTTTGGGCTTTTATTATCTTGATAGACATTTAAATTTTAATTAAACTAAGGCATGTATTAAGGTTTTGGTTTTTAATTCACGAAAACAACAAATGAACTTTAAATCTTACTTAAACTTATCAAGTTATTAAGTTTTTCCCAAATTTCGACATCTTTTACAAAAATCTCCTGAGTGACATACCAAATCCGGTTGTAGTGTTTGGGCCGAGTTTAGGGTGTTACAAGTTGGTATCAGATCCCGGTTCAAAACTTAGCTTTGGGGTTTTTGGGCTCAAAACGTTTTCTAAAGATGGGTTTTTAAAACATGCGTAACAGGTTTGTTAGCTCGGTATGGCACCTGCGTCTCCAGCCCAAGTCTGCCAGGTAAGTATTCTGAACTCATTGTGTGTTATATGTATGTGGGCTTGATGGGCTTTATGGGACGTAGATTAGTTAGATTAGAACTTGATGGACTCTAGGCCTAGCTGAAACAACTCCTAAAATCTCATAAGACTTAACTTCACTAAACAAACCCGTGAACGAGCCGCAATACTAGAGTGTGGTAACAGGCATACGCATGTCTAGGATTGGATCCGGATGAGTCTGGTATTTAAGCAGTCCTAGTGACTCACCTCCTCTTCGCTGGAATCCTACCTGGTGCGTAGTGACTGTTCACCTTAGCTGAGTTAGGGTGTGGCAACGGGCATACGCATGTCTAGGAGTGGATTCAGGGAGAGCTTGGTATTTAAGCAGTCCTAGGGACTGTCCTCCTCTTCGCTGGAATCCTACCTGGTGCGTAGTGACTGTTCACCCTAATCATGAGGACTTGTTGACAGGCTAAACCTTATAATTAAAACCCGGAAGGGACCAGCCACCTTATTTTTACAAATTGCTAAAACACCCTTACTTCAAAAACAAATACCAAGATACTCATGATTTGCAAATACACCCCGATTTACAAAGTCAACGAAATTTTCCTTAGCAAAGAAAAACTCACACAACACACGACAATAAACCCACAAACACCTGAACACTATTATTATTCCTCTGAAATCAGATTCTCCAAGACACCCCTATTTTAAAAAAAACCCTGGATGTCAGAATTACCGAAATACCCCCGTATGTCAAAATTACCGAAATACCCTCGGGTTGTAAAATTACCAAAATACCCTTAATTCACAAAATCACCAAGGAACCTTATTTTGGAAAATTACGAAAATACCCCTGTAGGATAAAATGACGAAAATACCCATGGGTAGTGGAACAATGAAAACACCTTTATTTGATGAATGTAAGTTCATGGATGATTCTTTGTATGTTAATTGAGTGTATGTGTTTCCTAGAACTAGAGGGTACGAACATGAGACTAAATTATGAATGCGAATTCGAAAGAACTACCCTTAAAACTGCTATTCATAAGATTATTCGTGGTTAATCAGTGGAAAGAATTAATGATTCATAAAATTCTTAATCAGATAAACGTCGATCAAAAGAATGAGTACAAGGGGTAGAGGACGCCCGCGCGTGGACGCGGTAGGTAGGAGGAGGACCGTGTCGAGCCGGTAGGGTCCGCCACGGTCGAGAAAAATGAGATGCCTGGATCTGCCACTGTAGAAGGAGAATTTGGGATGAGGCGCCGGAGATGATCTTTGTATCTCAAGCGATGTTGAGGGTTTTAGAGAGGGTTGTTGGAGTAGGCATGGGCACAGGAGCCCGAAAATCTGTGCCGAAGCGGCTTAGGGCCAATGGGGCAGAAGTGTTTAGGGGAGCTTCTAGCGTAGCCCCTAACACAGCTGAGTATTGGATGGAAGCAACTGAGCACATAATGGACGATTTAGATTTCACGGGGGAGGAGAAGTTGAAGGGGGTCGTGTCTCTTCTTCGAGACGAGGCTTACCAGTGGTGGCTCACGGTAAAGGAGGGTACTGCTATAGACCGGATTGATTGGGATTTCTTTAAGGAGTCATTCAAAGGAAAGTATGTTGGGGCCAGCTATGTGGATGCACAGAGGAAGGCATTTCTGAATTTGGTGTAGGGAAGTAAATCTATGGCTGAATATGAGGCGGAGTTCCTGCGCTTGAGCCGATACGCTTGAGGAATGGTAGCAACCGAGTATGAACATTGTTTTTCGGTTCGAGGATGGATTACGGAATGAGTTAAGGGTTTTGATAGTACCGCAGAGAGAGAGAGATTTTGCCGTTCTGGTGGAGAAGGTTAAGATAGCTGAGGAGGTAAAACGGACTAAAAGACAAGAAAGAGATAAGGAGCGGGGAGGGAATAAGAGAAATTTTGGGCCGGCAGGAGCATCTGGGAATTCGCAGAAAAGGCCTAGGTCTGATGGGCCAGCTCGTACTCCGACACCTGCTGGGGGGAACCAGAATCGATTATGTAATTGATGTGGGAAAGCACATTCTGGGGAGTGTAGAAGAAGAACGGGTGGATGTTTCAGGTATGGATCCACGGAGCATATGATTAAGGATCGCCCACGAAGGATTAGGTGCAACCGGTAGGACGAGGTTTCGATCGGGATGGGAGAGGTGGTCGGCCAAAGACTGGAGAGGGTCGTGGCGCATCCAGAGGTGGAAATAGATTCGGTCGGGGTCGTGGAGCACCTGGTAGGGGTGCAGGTAATGTAGATGCGAGGCAGCCGGGTCTAGTTTATGCAGCTCGCCGACGGAAGGATAGTGATGCACCGGATGTTATAACCGGTATGTTTCTGATTTTTGATAAACCATTTCTTGCCTTGATTGATATTGGGTCAACCCACTCCTATGTTGCATGTTCGATGATCTCGAGACCCTAAGTATAGACTCTGAAACAACTACTAGGAAGATGACTGTGGTTAGTCCCCTAGGACAATCTAGGGTAGTGGACAAGCTATTTAAGAATGTACCGTTAGAAACTCAAGGGGTAGTGTTTCCGGCAGATTTAATGGAATTTCCATTTGGAGAGTTTGATCTTATTTTAGGAATGGATTGGTTGATTAAGCATCGTGCCAAGTTGGATTGTGAGACCAAGCGTGTGGTGTTGAATACCCCGGAAGGCGGGGAGGTGGTGGTGTTAGGAGAAAGAAGGAACTATTTGTCCAACGTAGTATCGGCATTGAAGGCTGTTAAGATGATTCGGAAAGGATGCAGCACATTCTTAGCTTTTATTAGTGCGTTGGATGCTAAGGAGGTGACTATCGATGAGGTTCGAACAGTCAAGGATTTCGCGGATGTCTTTCTTGAGGAGTTGCCAAGATTACCCCCAGATCGCGAGGTGGAGTTTGGAATAGAGCTACTTCCGGGTACGGCTCTGGTATCCATTGCTCCTTATCGAGTGGCACCGAAAGAGTTGGTAGAACTCAAAGCTCAGATCCAGGAGCTTTTGGATCGAGGATTTATTCGACCGAGTGTGTCTCCATGGGGAGCGCCGGTCCTATTTGTGAAAAAGAAGGATGGATCCATGCATATGTGCGTGGACTATCGTCAACTGAATAAGTTGACGATTAAGAACAAGTACCCATTGCCAAGAATCGACAACCTGTTCGATCAGCTTAAAGGAGCTTCGGTCTTTTTGAAGATTGATCTAAGGTCGGGTTATCATCAGTTAAAAGTGAAGGAAGGGGACATTCATAAGACGACGTTTTGAACACGTTACGGTCATTATGAATTCTTGGTAATACCGTTCGATTTGACGAACGCGCCAGCAGCATTTATGGATATGATGAACCGGGTGTTTCAGCCATACCTTGATCAATTCGTGGTAGTGTTCATCGATGATATTTTGGTTTACTCCAAGTCCGAGGAGGAGCATAATGCACACCTTCGTGTGGTGTTGCAAATTTTGAGGGAGAAGCAGCTGTACGCAAAGTTCAGTAAGTGTGAGTTCTGGCTGAAGGAAGTGACTTTCTTAGGACATTTAGTTTCATGGAGGATTAGGGTAGACCCTCGGAAGATAGAAGTCTGATTAGATTGGAAGCCGCCGAAGTCCGTGGCGTAAATCGAAGTTTCTTGGGATTGGCGTGGTATTACAGGAGGTTTGTTGAGAGGTTCTCTGTAATAGCGGCACCTTTAACTAAGTTGTTAAGGAAGGAGTATTATTTGTATGGGTGACAAACAACAGAGAGCTTTGAGAAGTCTGAAGAAGTTTCGACGGAAGCACCGGTGTTAATTCGGCGGAGGTGGGAAAGGAATTTACCGTTTATTGTGATGCGTCACACACAGGGTTAGGGTGTGTGTTGATGCAAGATGGAAAAGTTGTTGCATATACGTCTCGACAGTTGAGACCGCATGAGTTGAACTACCCTACGCATGATTTGGAATTGGCGGCGATAGTGTTTTCTCTGAAAATTTGGAGGCACTACCTGTACGGGGAGAAGTCAGTAATTTACACCGACCATAAAAGTTTGAAGTATCTCCTTACCCAGAAGGAGTTAAATTTAAGACAACGCAGGTGGATCGAGCTCCTGAAGGACTATGATTGCTCGATCGAATACCATCCGGGTAAGACGAATGTGGTGGCAGATGCGTTAAGTCGTAAGGTAGTATCTGAACTAAGGGCGATCTTCGCTTATCTTAGTCTGTATGAGGATGGTAGTTTGGTAGCTGAACTTCAAGTAAGACCTATGTAGACAAGACAGATCAAGGAGAAGCAACTTTTGGATGATGTTTTGGGTGCTCGAATCCGACAAGTGCAGAATGGTGAAGGAGAGGACTATAGTTTGAATGGTGATGGAATTCTGTGTTTTCGTAAGAAAGTTTGTATGCGAAAGGATGTGGAGTTAAGGCAGATGATTCTTCAGGAGGCGTATAGTAGTTCTTATGCTATGCATCCTGGAGGGGTTAAGATGTACCGTGATTTACGGGAACAATTCTGGTGGCCAGGTTTGAAGTGAGAGGTAACGAAATTTGTAGGGAAGTGTTTGACGTGTCAGCAAGTGAAGGCGGAACACCGGTTGCCTTCGGGGTTGTTGCAACCGGTGAAGATTCTGCAGTGGAAATGGGAGAGAATCACGATGGATTTTGTTAGTGGGCTACCCCTTACGCCCACTGAGAAGGATTCAATTTGGGTAGTTGTGGATCGACTGTCGAAGTCTGCTCACTTTATACCAGTTCGGGTCGACTATCCTCTACAGAGGTTGGCTAAGTTGTACGTGGTCGAGGTTGTGAGACTACATGGTGTACCGGTATCGATCATATCAGATAGGGACCCTAGGTTCACGTCACGGTTTTGGAAGGCTCTTCATCAGGCAATGGGAACAAGGTTAGACTTTAGTACCGCTTTTCACCCACAGACTGATGGTCAGTCTGAGAGGGTAATTCAGATCTTGGAGGATATGCTAAGGGGTTGCATAATCGATTTTAGGGGTAGTTGGGAGGAGTATTTACCCTTGGTTGAATTCGCATACAATAATAGTTATCAAGCTAGTATTCAGATGGCGCCGTATGAAGCGTTATATGGAAGGAGATGTCGTACCCCTACTTGTTGGACGGAGTTGGGTGAACCGTCAGTTGTTGGGTCCGAGTTAGTTTCGGGAAACGGAGGAGAAGGTTAAGTTAATACGGGCTCGGTTGAAGGAAGCGTCTGATCGGCAGAAGTCTTATGCGGATCTAAAGTGGAAGGAGGTGGAATTTGCAGTGGGAGACCAAGTCTTTTTGAAGGTATCTCCATGGAAAAAGGTAATGAGGTTTGGACGGAAGGGTAAGCTAAGTCCCCGATTTATTGGCACTTATCGGGTATTGGAACGTGTGGGGCCAGTGGCTTATCGTTTGGAGTTGCCTTTAGAGTTGGAACAGATACATGACGTATTTCATGTCTCGATGCTAAGACGTTATCGTTCTGATCCATCGCATGTGGTGCCGGTGGAAGAGATTGAAGTAAGGCCAGATTTATCCTTTGAGGAGGAACCAGTGCAAATCTTGGATCGAGATGTAAAAGTGTTGAGAAGGAAGTCCGTCCCTTTGGTCAAGGTTTTGTGGCAAAATCACGGTGCAGAAGAGGCGACAAGGGAGCCAGAGGATGTTATGCGACAACAAGATATCCCATCTCTTTTGATCGAGTAAATTTTTGAGGCCGAAATTTATTTTAAAGGAGTAGAAGCGTAACATCCACGAATTTATGGGCTTGTACATTTTGTGTGCTTAAAATATTAATTTGAGAGTTTGAGGTACAAATGGGGCTCAAATTGGGAAATTTTGAGGCCTTGTTTTAAATATTTTGTCCGGACACTCTAGGGGTTTAAATTGAAGTTTTAGTAGTTTAATAAGCATTTTGGGCTTGTGGCCCAGAGGAAATGGTGCTACTAGGAGGAAGAGGAGTTGGCGTCACTTGCGCATGAGGAAGGCCCAAATTATGGTTGCTTGAAGCCCAAGTTTTAGGGCTAAAATTCAGCATTTAAATGAGCAAGGGGGGGACGGCACAAGGCTAAATTTTAGGGATTTTATTGTGTGGATAATAAGCAGATAAAGGCTATTTTTGAGGAGGTAATAGATCAAAGATAGGAGCCATCTTTAAGTGTTTAATGCTAGCCGAAACTTTGAAGAATTTGAAAAGAAAGGGGCATTCGGTTTTGGCTTAAGGTGTATGTGCCGAAATTGCTAGCAAGTTCTCATTATTCTTCTCTTTTCTCTGCCGAAATTCCTACTCCATTCTTGCTCTTCTCTCTTTTCTTTTTCTGACAGAAATCAAAGCTCTTGAAGTCTCAATTGCCGAAACCCTGCTATTCATTTCTTTTGGCCGAATCTCTCTACCCATTCCTTGCTTTTATTTTTCCAATTCTTTGTTCTTCTAAAAGCCGAAATCACTAAGATCTCACCTCCTAAAGTTGCCGAATCTTCTTTAGTGGAGCTTGTTTGTGCCGAATTTTGAAGGAAGCAATAGGTAAGTGTTGATTTCGGGATTTCAATGTTTTTTTCCGGCTTTTCAAAGTCCCTAGCCGAATGGCTATTTAGAAACTAATCTCTTATTTCTCTCTTATTTTCGGCATTCCGGGATCTGAAGAGGAGTCAATCGCGTAGATCTCTAAGTCATAAGTTCGGTAATACTTGAATCGTGGTACTTTCAGGATTTCAAGGTAAGGGAATCTATTGATTTTAGTGTGTAAGATCGGGTAAAACACTAACCATGGCCGATTATAGGAGAGGCCCTATTGTCACATCTTTTTGGCTTTTCGAGCAAAGTTGTAGATCGGTTTAGCAAGGGTATCGACATTAATCAGGTGTGTAACTTCTCACACCATTAGATTGAATGCTATTATGTATATATATAAGTATAAATCTGCTATATACTGTTAAATGCCGAAATCTCGGCATAACGTTTGAAAACCCGAGAAGGGTAAAGGATAAATATCGAGTTAGTGTTTTTCGCCATTCTTGATGAATGTTTCGTTAAAAATATATGTTTTGCATGTCGATTTCTATGTATGCTCGGGGTTGGGTGATTGATAAAAGGGAAGTGATGCATTCGTGGGTGATTCCATTTCACCTGGTGACTCTGTCACAACTACATTTTTGGTGGCTTACGCCATTTCGACTTGGTGACTCTGTCACAACTCGACGATGAGCGACTAATCGCAAGCATGACCGCCATTAATGGTGTGTAGCGGTGTGGGTTGATTGTAGAAATCCCCAATGGTGTGATTGGCGTGTAAGGGTGGTGTGTAGCGGATGGAAACCTAGGATTGGGTTGGGTTTTTATGTATGTTATCTCTTATATTATGTTCTATATTTCGATCTATGGGCTAAGGCCCGGTCCCGATGGTGCACGAGGGTTGCACATCGAGTCTCGCGACTCACCCTATTATTTTTAACAAATTTTGGTAGCACTTAGTGCATCGGACCGGCCGAGAGGAGACCAAGGTGGCCATGCAAAAGAACATTTGGATTCGACAAAAAGGCTTTAATTTATTATTTTATATTTTTATTTAATGGGTTTTAAATCTCGCTGTAATAAGGCCACGGGCCACTAGACTATTATACTCTGTTTTGGGTTTTAGTTTGGGCTTTTATTACTGATAGACATTTAAATTTTAATTAAACTAAGGCATGCATTAAGGCTTTGGTTTTTAATTCACGAAAACAACAAATGAACTTTAAATCTTACTTAAACTTATCAAGTTATTAAGTTTTGCCCAAATTTTGACATCTTTTACAAAAATCTCCTGAGTGACATACCAAATCCGGTTGTAGTGTTTGGGTCGGGTTTGGGGTGTTACAGAGTTAGCTCTCTATGCAAATACTATCACTCAAGATTATGACATACGGAGACAACGACGAGTGAATAGTCAACAAATCTCGCCGACAGATTACACTTTCCAGAATCCTTTCTCAGAAGAAATGCCGTCCGAGATAGAAATGGCAAGACATGAATTTGAACGTGAAAAGGCCAAGTTGTTACGAGATATTAGTTCTCTTCAAGAGGAAAACTACCAGCTGAAGATCGATGTTCAAATTGAAAAATCCAGAACCGAGAAAGTCCAGAAAGAAGCTGAGATCATGAGAAATGATCTAAGGGATCTTCATTTGGAAAATAAGAAATTAAGAGGCACCATAAAGAATAGTGGGTTGGGCAAATCATCAGCAGAATGGAAGGAAGAACTAAGCAACATCAAAGCTGGGATGGAATTCTGGAGAGAGAAAGCGAAGAAGGAAGAGGAAAAAGCTACGCGTGCTATGATAGAGTTAAGGAAGAAGAATGTTGAATACGAAATCGTGTCTGCAAAATTAATGACTAGTCAGTCTGAGCGTCAAGAGGTAAGAGGGAAAATATGAGATTTAGAAAATACGCTGCAAGCTCATCAGCAACATTTGGATACTCTCCTAAAAGCCCTAGAAGAAAAGAATGGTCAGTATGACAGAGACACTCGCGCCTACGAAAGAGCTCTCCAAGAAAAGGATATGCACCTCGGCCATTTGATCAATGAAATTTGCAAGGCAGCCGTACAAATTATGCGATTATTAGATGAAGCAGAAGTTCTCAGCTGCCAATTCCCTCCAAGCCAAAGATCAAGCATGTCAGAGTTCCTAGAACGGGTGAAAAAACAAGGCGATGTGGCTAGGAAATTTGTGTAACAGTTAAAACAAAGATGGTAAAAATGTTTTGTAATGGACTCTTTTAATAAATAAAACGCCCAAGTATGGGGCTATCTTGAAATCAACACCTATTTTTTGCATACTTACGCATGACTGACATTTATTCATTCATTTATACATTCATTCATTGCATGTACATATCACCCTAATCATTCACTATGGTTAAAACCATACAATCCATAGTTGCAGCACTACAGGTCTGGAATCACGCCATTCTTATAGGATGCGTCTAAGAGCTAGAATTATGGAGGCTGAATTCAATGAGAGAATTGAAAGTATGGAAAGGACCCAAAGAGAGTTGCAAGAGCAGTTGGCTAAGTCACAACAGGAAGCAAGAGATCTGATGGTAAGATCTTGAGAGGAATCGCTCGAGCAAAGGGATTAAATGGCCAAAATGATGGAGATGATGACAACTTTGGTCAAAGGAAAATGACCCATGCAGAGCCCTGATATCATAGAACCCCAGTCAAGAGCTAATCAGGATCCGTTCTATCCCCTAGGATTCACTCCACCTCACGTCCAAGCAATGCAAAGAGGATATCCTCAAGGGGAACCTGCAGGCCTGGAGCAACGACCTGCACCACCTGCTCATCTAGGGCAAGGTATATTCGTATCGAACCCCGGAGCTAATCCTGCTGATCCAATTCTTCCAGATTTAGATGATCCGGTAGAAATAGCCAGGTTGAAAATGGATGATCATGATGCTCAGCATAAGTATAGGAGCCTGGAAGAAAGGCTCAAGGCGATAGAAGGTCTTGAATTTTCTCTCTGACTGAAAGTGCCAAAGAGCTCAGTTTGGTGCCCGATCTAGTTCTGCCTCTGAAATTTAAAGTGCCAAATTTTGAAAAATATGATGGAACGAGATGTCCAAAGGTGCATCTTATCATGTTTTGCCGAAAGATGACTGGTTATGTGAATGAGGATAAATTGCTAATACACTGTTTCCAAGACAGCTTGGTCAGATCGGCTCTTCGATGGTATAATCAACTCAGTAGAGAAAGGATCCGATCATGGAAAGACTTAGCATCAGCATTTTGTGAACACTACAAGCATGTATCCAACATGGTGCCTGATCGACTAACTCTGCAAATGATGGAAAAGAAGCCGACGGAGACTTTTAGGCAATACGCGCAAAGATAAAGGGATATCTCGGCCCAAGTAGAACCCCTATTAACTAAAACTGAGATAACGATCCTCTTTATCAACACTTTGAAAGCGCTGTTTTACGATAAGTTGGTAGGAAGCGCAACGAAAGACTTCGCAGATATTGTAATATCCGGGGAACTTATAGAGAATGCCATCAAGAGTGGAAGGATGGAAGGCCCCGAGAGTTCGAAAAGGGCAATACCCATAAAGAAAAAAGAGGCAGAAACCCATATGGTGGGAACCGAGAGCCACTACACTTCTAATCCGTACCCAACCCAATCACGACCTCGATATCACCCACCTCCAAACTTCTATTTTCCTCCCCAAAGCCCTTACTATCAAGCACCTCCTTCTTACCCCTTCTACGCCACAAATAACTAAAGACCATTCGCCATGTTCCCACCAAATACCATGCCTGCTCAAAGCCAACCCAAAAATGAACAAAGACCGGCAAGACCCAATCCTGAAAAACCTCAATTCACCCATATTCCCGTGTCATAAGGAGAGCTGTACCCAAAACTATTGGAAAAACAATTAATATCCCCACATTATATGGCACCCCTGAAGCCTCCATACCCAAAATGGTACGATCCTAATGCTAGTTGCATGTACCACGCTGGAAACCAGGGGTATTCTACAGAAAATTATCTTGCCTTTAAAAGGAGGGTTCAAGGTCTTATTGATGCAGGCATTTTATGATTTCATGGTGCTAGTAATATGGCTGGAAATCCGCTCCCTAACCATACTGAAGGGAACATGAGCCCAGTGACAAAGGAAGACAGGTGGCGAGCCAAAAGTTGTGTTTCTGAAATTAAGACACCTTTGCGGAAGGTTTGGGAGATAATGGTTGAGAAGGGGCCGTTTTGTCATCCCAATAGAATTTTCAAAGAAGGAAACACAAAAAGTCAATGTTTTTGTGATTTCCATGGTATCGAAGGGCATGACATCCAGTCCTTTGAGGGATTCAGAAAATTACTTCAAGACATGATGGACAACAAGGAGGTCGAGATCTTTAACAGAGTGGAAGAGGCCGATGAAAGAGAAGTATGCGCTTCTGATAATCAATCATTAGGTTCCCCTTATAGCGCCGATCGAACTTTGGTGATTTATTACGAGGTAAAAAAGGAAAAAGTGGAACCAAAGATGATAATTAAAGTTCCATCTCCTTTCCCTTACAAGGACAACAAGGCGGTACCATGGAAATATGATGTCAACATTATCATACTCGAAGGTGAAAAATCCAAAGCTACGACTGGAAGTGTTAGAAAAGTAGGACACTTTACCCGCAGCGGAAGATGTTATTCTCCTAAGGTGGTTGAACCAAGGAAGAAGACTGGTGACTCGAACCAGAAAGGAAAGGCACCGATGCATGAGGCTGAGGTCGAGTTTGAAACTCCGTCCGAACAAGAAGTTAAAAGGCCTGTGAATGAGGAGGAAGCACATGAATTCTTGAAGTTCATTAAGCACAGTGAATATAACGTCGTAGAATAATTAAACAAGCAACCAACGCGAATCTTGGTATTATCCCTACTGTTGAATTTAGAACCACATCGGAATGCTTTACTGAAAGTGTTAAATCAAGCTTATATGGCGAGAAACGTATCTGTTGAAAAGCTTGATAGGTGGGTGAACAACCTGAATGCGGATAATTTCATCTCTTTCAGTGATGACGAAATACCGCCAAATGGTAGGGGCTCCGTAAAAGCATTGCACATCACAACCAGTTGCAAGGGTTATATAATACCAAATGTGCTCATTGACAACGGGTCTGCACTCAATGTCATGCCTTTGGCCACGTTTTCTAGAATGCCAATTGATATGTCTTATCTGAGGCCTTGTCACTCTACAGTAAGGGCATTTGATAGGACGCGATGAGAGTTCATAGGGAAGATCGAAATTCTTCTAGAATTGGGCCCATGTACATATGATATCGAGTTCCAGGTCATGGACATCACGCCTTCGTATAATTGCCTTTTAGGGAGGCCTTGGATCCATTCTGCTGGGGCAGTTCCTTCATCTTTCCATCAAAAAGTAAAGTTTATCATGGATAGCCGCTTGATCACGGTCATTGGTGAAGAAGAAATTATTGCATCTATCTCTGCTGACGCACCCTACATCAAAATAAACAAAGATGCAGTAGAATGTTCCTTCCGTTCCTTCAAATTTATCAATGCTGCATTTGTTGCTGAAGGAAATAGGATTCCCACACCCAAGCTATCAAGGAATACCAAGATGGGAATTAAGCTAACTGTGGGAAAGGGAGCCCGAGCGAAGAAAGGTTTGGGAAGATATCAGCAAGGGATAGTTAGAGCACTAAAACCAGTACACCACAAGGCTCGATACGGTTTAGGGTTCAAGTCGGATATACGACAAAGAAGAAAACAATTGCAGAAAGATCAAGAAAGGAGGATTGCAAGAGCCTCAGGTCGGGAATTTGAATGGGAGCCCATAGCGTACCCTCATTTGTCAAAAACATTTACATCTGCAAGAATGATGTACCCAGGGCGAGATAATTCACGAAGCACGCTGTTATTGATTGAAAGGGGTCTTTAGAACGTCAGTATAAATGTTATTGACAAAGGGGATGATGCAATTAAAGATGTTTCAATGATACGCCCTGGTCCTCCTGGATTCGTTTTGAACAATTGGACTGCTGTGGATCTTCTTGTAGTTTCTAAGTCCTCTCTAGAGTAATGCTCAATGTTAACTTTTTTTTTGTGTGCCCCTAAGTAATAGTGGGATTCTTTTGTAAGAGCTTATGTTTGCTCTTTATCATTTAAATGAACATTAATGGAGATGCATTTTGTCATGGTCTTTTCATTCTCATTAACTTCATAATTATTCCCTTTTCTCACAGCCTGTCCTTACATGTATCTTATACCATGCCATAACATTATGTTTGTTGGTTCCAATACCTTGATGCTCCTCTATAGTTTTCTTTTCCATTCACCTTTCAGGTGCTCAGATATCAACGGCATGAGCAATCCCGTTACAAGTCCTGAAATCGATTTCGAGAAAAATATTTGTTTAGGAGAATTCAAAGCTGAGAAAAATGCTGAAGATTGTGTCTCGTCTCCTGACCTACTAAGAATGGTAGAACAAGAAGATAAACAGATTTTACCCCATCAAGAATCGATTAAGACAGTAAATTTGGGAAATGAAGAAAAGAGACAAGAAGTGAAGATTGGGACTTCCATTTCAGATAACACCAAACATGATTTGATCACCTTGCTTCATGAGTACAAAGATGTATTTGCATGGTCGTATCAGGACATGCCAGGTTTGAACGAGGATGTAGTGGTCCATAGACTCCCACTGAAACCAGAATGCAAACCTATTCAACAGAAGCTAAGATGAATGAGACCTGAAATGCTGTTAAAGATAAAAGAAGAAGTCAAGAAACAATTTGATGCTGGCTTCCTACAAGTCTCCAAATACCCAGAATGGGTAGCCAACATAGTCCCAGTACTGAAGAAAGACGGCAAGGTACGAATGTGCGTGGATTACCGCGATCTGAATCGAGCAAGTCCTAAAGATAATTTTCCCTTGCCACACATCGATACATTGGTGGATAACACAACAAAATATTCATTGTTTTCTTTCATGGATGGATTCTCGGGTTATAATCAGATAAAGATGACTCCCGAGGATATGGAGAAAACTACCTTCATAACAATGTGGGGGATATTCTGCTATAAGGTGATGCCATTCGGATTAAAGAATGCTGGGGCAACATATCAGAGGGCCATGGTGATGTTGTTCCATGACATGATGCACAAAGAAATAGAAGTCTATGTCGATGATATGATTGCCAAATCTCGGGGGGAAAGAGAGCATGTTGGGAACCTCAGGAAGTTGTTCGAAAGACTAAGAAAGTTCCAGCTGAAGCTTAATCTAGCCAAGTGTACGTTTAGGGCTACCTCAGGAAAATTACTAGGCTTCATTGTCAGCGAGAGAGGTATTGAGGTTGATCCAGATAAGATAAAAGCCATACAAGAATTACCACCTCCGCGCACACAAAAAGAAGTCAGAGGATTTTTAGGGAGGTTGAACTACATCGCTCGATTCATTGCTCAACTTACCAACCAGTGTGACCCAATTTTTCGACTCCTTCGAAAACATAATCCGGGAGAATGGAACGAGGAGTGCCAAGTGGCTTTTGACAAGATAAAATAGTATTTGTCTAGCCCTCCGGTGCTAGTACCGCCAACTCCCGGAAGACCGTTAATATTGTATCTGACTGTGTTCGAAAATTCAATGGGTTGCGTACTGGGGCAACATGATGAGTCGGGGAAAAGAGAAAAGGCGATTTACTATCTCAGCAAAAAGTTCACAGAGTATGAGGCAAAGTATTCATCAATTGAAAAATTCTGTTGCGCTTTGGTTTGGGTAGTTCGGAGGCTCAGGCAATATATGTTGTATCATACGACATGGTTAATTTCAAAGCTGGACCCAATAAAGTACATGATGGAATCACCTGCACTTTCAGGAAGAATGGCACGATGATAGATCCTACTATCAGAGTACGACATCATCTATGTGAGTCAAAAGTCGATAAAGGGGAGCGCAATAGCTAACTTCTTAGCAACTCGAACAATGGAGGAATACGAGCCATTGAGATTTGACTTCCCAGATGAAGACTTGATGTGCATTATAGAAAAAGAATGTGAGTCGTCAAAAGAGAAATCATGGAAGATGAGCTTTGATGGTGCATCGAATGCATTGGGGCATGGGATTGGAGCAGTCTTAGTGTCACCAGAAGGGAACCATTATCCGCTCACTGCCAGATTAAATTTCTTCTGTACCAATAACATAGCGGAATATGAGGCTTGCATCATGGGACTTCGTGCAGCTATTGAACGAAACATCGAAATCTTAGAGGTGTACGGGGACTCAGCGTTGGTGATTTACCAAATCCATGGAGATTGGGAAGTGAGATATTCAAAATTAGTTAAATATCGCGATCTAGTTGCAGATCTGATTAAAGAATTCAAAGAAGTGACTTTTAATTACTTTCCACGAGAAGAAAACCAATTGGCTGATGCTGTAACACCCCTTACCAGTGCCCGAAGCCGGGATCGGGATTGAGGCATTACCTAATTAATCTTACTTGACATCTCGAAACGGGCTATAAAATTTCTTTTAAACTCATCACTTGTACGTACTCGGCCTAAGAGGCCCCATACATACCTCCGAGAGGTATCTGAACTATTCTGGGGGTTTTTACGAACTCGGGAACTTTTCAACAAAATAGGGGCCACACGCTCGTGTTGGTCTAGGGACACACCCGTGTGCCCCTAAGACATGTCCGTGTCGTCCACCCGTGGTCGACCCTGACCAACTTCACACGGCCTAGACACGCCCGTGTCTTCCACTCGTGGTCAATTCTGACTAACTTCACACGGCCTAGACACGCTCGTGTCTTCCACCCGTGGTCAATCCTGACTAACTTCACACGGCCTAGACACGCCCGTGTCTTCCACCCGTGGTCAATCCTGACTAACTTCACACGGCCTAGACACGCCCGTGTCTTCTACTGGTGGTCGATTTAAATTCCACAATTAATGTGCAGACTTCACACGGCCTGGGCACACGCCCGTGTCCCTAGCCCGTGGAGCACACTGACTTGCAAACCTAGTATGCAATGGGGACACACGGTATAGACACACGCCCGTGTGTCTATTCATGTGGACAATTAGATGGCTATCTACCAAGCCTTTCACCACCCCACATTGCACACATGCAATTACCAATCTATCTCAACACAATTCACAACCCAAGGGCATATCCAAGTACTCAATTCAACAATCGTACACGAGGGCATACACTTCAAACAATAATCACTTTCTTTAATCATAAAAATTTGCCAAGTATCGGCCTAACTTAATAGACCATTACAAAATGAGGTTTTGATGCCTTACAAAGCCAACACTTTGGCCAACAATTACGACCTAACAAAATACTCGAGTCCTATACATTCCATACTCAAAATAATTCTAAATTGTTATACCAAAGTGGTGTCGATAGTATGATTTCTGAACTCCTACGTCCCCGATCTTCGAGTTATCAAGGCAACACTACAAGGAAAAATAGCAATGAAAAGGGGTAACCATAAAGCTTAGTAAGTTTGCATGAGTATAAATAGCAACAATAAGCTCATAAAATAATCCATCCATGATATTAACTAACCATACCCAAGTCATAGGCATCTTACCATACTTACTCACAATTGCCCTTATTTAGCACATACTATGCCACACGTCGTAAACATTTCTTCGTGACTCATTCACGAGTACCTGTATTCACTCATTCATATGAACTTAATGCAAATCTCATTTCAAATTCTAAACTCATCTACTTATCCCTTTAATCACTAGGGATAGTCAGAGACGTATACTCAACGTCGATCATGTAGAGACGAAGCCAGTGCCACATCCCCGAGGTGGTCTTACTTGGAGTTACCTCTAAATGCCAATGCCATATCCCGAATATGGTCTTATATGGACTTTCACATCAAGTATCGATGCCATATCCCGGATATGGTCTTATACGATTTTCATATTCATTACCGAAGCCATATCCCAGATATGGTCTTTCACGGGATTTCAACTCAGTGCCGAGGCCATGTCCCGGACATGGTCTTATACGAGACCTTATCTATTTCATATCTTGATGATAGCATTTTAATATTCACATGGTCCACTAGGACTTCAACATCTCATTCAACATCAATTTAATGGAGTGTCATGCATCAATATGATATCAAGCATTCTCGATTATGCTAACATAAATGTTGTATTAATCACATACAAACTTACCTCGATTTCAAAATGAGCTAGCTCGACGGTTTAGTCCGAGACTTTATTATTTCCCCGATCGAGGCGGATTCTAGATCCTTCTTGCTCTATAATAGCAAATTTAGCTCATTTTAATCATCTCATTAATAAAAGCATTCCAAAAATCATGCTTAGATAAAATTACTATTTTGCCCCTAGACTTTAGCAAAACGACCGTTTTACCCCTAGGCTCGAAAATCAATTCTAATCAAATTTCTACCTTCAACAAGCCTAGGTAAACATTTAATGCTTTTAAAGCTATCATCAAAAATCAATATTTCACATACTTACTACATAATTTGTAACCTTTTTATCAAGGTCCTATTTGGTGTTTTCATGCTAACACCTCTCACAAAAGTTGTTCATCTAACAACTAAGACTCAATTTCTTCCATAAAAATGCAGCGAATAACCATGAAAGCTCTCATGGAAAAACTTTAAACCTTTCACCATATTTCACAATAGTCCCCTCATTTGAAAGCTCAAGCTCTAGGGGTTTCAAAAGTACAACTATTTTCAAGAAAAGATCACTAGAACACTTACTAATGAGGAGATGAGTGTGCTGAAATTTTTGAAGCTTTCAACCCTTATTTTCCTTGCAAATTTCGGTGGAAGAGATGAACAAGAAAGATGATATTTTCTCTTTCTTTAGTCTAATATTAAACTAGTCAAATTAGTCACCAACTCTTACTAACTTTGACCAAATTTTGTCCATCTTTGTCTCCCATTTAGTCTATGGCCGGCCAAGCAATTACAAGGGGCTAAATTGCCTTTTAAAGACCTCAATTTAACAATCATGGCTATTTGGTACCTTTAGAAATTAAAATGGAACTTTCACACTTTATGCGATTTAGTCTTTTTTCGCGATTAAACATGAAATCGCTAGAATTAAAGCACCAAAATTTTCATGTACATGTGCTATCATGTTCTAATTCATAATATAACATGAAAATAAATTTCTCAAATCTCGGATTAATGATCCCAAGATCACTATTCCGACTAGCCCCTAAATCGGGCTGTTACAGATGGCCTGGCCACTTTGGCTTCAATGTTCAAAGCAAACAGAGAAACGGAAATAATGCCTCTCCAAATGAGCATATATGAGGTCCCTGCACATTGTTTTAGCATTGAGAAAGAGACAGATGGACGACCATGGTTCCATGATATCTTAGAATATGTCAAGAATCAAAGGTATCCCGAGCAAGCAAATGAGAACGACAAAAGAACAATCAGAAGAATGGTGGTGGGATTTGTTCTTGATGGGGATATCCTGTACAAAAGAGGAAAAGATCAAGTGCTTCTGAGATGCGTGGATGCTGTTGAAGACAAAAAAATACTTGAAGATGTCCATGAAAGAATTTGTGGGACGCTTGCCAATGGTTTCACTATGGCTAGGCAGATTATGAGATTTGGTTATTACTGGCTGGCGATGGAAAACGACTGCATTAGTTATGCACGGAAGTGCCACAAATGTCAAATTTATGGTGATAAAATTCATGCAGCCCATTCGCCCCTTCATGTCATGACTTCTCCGTGGACTTTTTCTATGTGTGGCATGGATGTTATAGGGCCAATTTCCCCAAAAGTTCTAATGGACACCGATTCATTTTTGTGGTTATAGATTACTTCACAAAATGGGTAGAAGCCGCTTCGTTTGTTAATGTGACGAAGACTGCAGTTTGCAGGTTCTTAAAAAAGGAAATCATATGTCGATATGTTTTGCCTGAGAGAATCATTTCAGATAACGCTTTAAATCTGAACAACAAGATGATGAAAGAAGTGTGCGAGCAATTTCAAATAAAGCATCATAATTCCTCACCCTATCGCCCAAAGATGAACGGAGCAGTAGAAGCGGCTAACAAAAATATTAAGAGGATTATTGGAAAAATGACCGAGACATATAAGGACTGGCACGAGAAGCTACCATTTGCTTTGTATGCATATCGCACACCTGAGCGGACATCTACGGGAGCAACTCCTTTCTCTCTGGTCTATGGAATGGAAGCTGTGCTGCCCATCGAAGTTGAGATCCCCTCTCTACGAGTCTTAATGGAGTCGAAACTAGAGGAATCAGAATGGGTTCAAGATCGATATGACCAGCTAAATCTTATCGAAGAAAAACGCTTGAAGGCAATCTGTCATGGACAAATGTACCAGAAGAGAATGATCACGACCCATGACAAGAAGGTGCGGCCAAGAGAATTCCGCGAGGGAGAACTCGTACTGAGAAAGATTCTCCCAATACAAAAAGACTTTCGAGGAAAATGGGCACCAAATTAGGAAGGGCCATACGTTGTAAAGAAGGCCTTCTCGGGTGGAGCTTTGATTTTCACTGAGATGGATGGGAAGGAGTTGCCTAATCCAGTGAACTCAGATGCCGTGAAAAAGTATTATGCCTAAAAAAGAAAAAGTCATGATGAAAACCCGGAAAGGGCGTATTGATAAACAAAAAGGATTAGGATGAAAACCCGAAAGGGCATCCTAATGAGGCAGATTTGGGCTTAAGGAGCAAGGCGATTTGAACAGGGAGTCAAATGGCGAGATTACAATATTTGAAGAATTCTCGGAAGCTCGAAATCTTCTACACAAGAAGCCACGCTCGAAAAGATCCTTGACTGAGAAACGTGGAAAAGTTCATGCGTTGAATATCTAGAGCATTTGTAGCCATTGAATGTGATTTCTTTTCTTTATGACGCTTTTAACTATTCTTGGTCAACTTTCTTTGATTATTGTTTTTGAAATAAATATGAACGTGAGATATCCCTTTCATACCTACTTTGCTATTTTCATGCATCTCATGTATGGTTTATTTAACTAATAAATAGTGAAATGACATACTCTAAACAAAAGTAATGTTGAGCATTACCCGGATGAGAATTTGGTAAGTACAAGAGCCTCAAAGAAAGGACAAAGTTCAACAGGGGGCAAAAGGGTGATATACGAGAAACCCAGATTACTCGTAAAGCTTGAGGACGAGTGCAAAACCTGAAAGGAAAGTCAAGAATCGAAGCAATGAATGCAGGTCATCATGAAAATCGTAACGAAAAGAGATATATGACAAACAAGCCCAAGGCGCATGGCATAATCATGTAGGCATAAAAGCATTTAAGACAAAGACGTGCATATCATGATAACATCATGCATGACATATACAGGTACTCCAGTAGAGCAAGAGGATTTGATGATAGCTGTACTGAATCAAGGAAAAAAAACATTCGAGTTCCACCAGATGATATGTTTTGAAATTCTGATATTTTAAAAAAAAAATTTATTTCATTTCAGTTTTTCCAAAAAATCAACTCATAATGCGAGAGGTGAGTTGAGCCTCGGGTCACACGCCGAGGTATTTTTTTTAATTTCTGTTTTTCAAAAAAATCAACTCATATTGCGAGAGGTGAGTTGAGCCTCAGGTCACACACTGAGGTATTTTCAATTTCTGCTTTTTCAAAGATCAACTCATAATCCGAGAGGTGAGTTGAGCCTCGGGTCACACGCTGAGGTATTTTTCAATTTCTATTTTTCAAAAAAATAACTCATATTGCGAGAGGTGAGTTGAGCCTCGGGTCACACGCTGAGATATTTTCATTTTCTGTTTTTCAAAAAAATCAACTCATATTGCGAGAGGTGAGTTGAGTCTCGGGTCACACTCCGAGGTATTTTTCAATTTCCTTTTCAAAAAAAAGTCAACTCATAATGCAAAAGGTGAGTTGAGCCTCGGGTCACATGCCGAGGTATTTTCGATTTCTGTTTTTCAATTTCAATTTTTCGAAAAAGTCAACTCATAATGCGAGAAGTGAGTTGAGTCTCGGGTCACACTCCGAGGTATTTTTCAATTCCTTTTAAAAAAAAAGTCAGCTCATAATGCGAGAGGTGAGTTGAGCCTCGGGTCACATGCCGAGGTATTTTCAATTTCTGTTTTTCAATTTCAATTTCTCCAAAAAGTAAACTCATAATGCGATAAGTGAGTTGAGTCTCGGGTCACACTCCGAGGTATTTTTCAATTTCCTTTTAAAAATAAATAGTTAACTCATAATGCGAGAGGTGAGTTGAGCCTCGGGTCACATGCTGAGGTATTTTCAATTTCTGTTTTTCAATTTCAATTTTTTTCAAAGATCAACTCATAATCCGAGAGGTGAGTTGAGCCTCGGGTCACATGCCGAGATATTTTTTTTATTTTCTATTTTTCAAAAAAAAATCAACTCATATTGCGAGAGATGAGTTGAGCCTCGGACACACTCTGAGGTATTTTAAATTTCTGTTTTCCAAAAATCGACTCATAATTCGAGAAGTGAGTTGGGCTTCGGACCGTATGCCGAGCTATTTTCGATTTCTGTCTTTTTAATAACAATAAAAAGGACTGTGGGATAGTCAAACAAAATTCAGTTCTTTGAAGTCTTTACTCTATCTCTGTTTCACAGTGACGAGCAAAGAGGGGCAACTGTAATCACTGAATTTTGTCCACGCCTTGTATTTTTTTTTTAAAAAATTCAAGGCCCATTGGGACTTAGCTTTGGGCTTTGGCCCATTAATATTATATATATATATATATTAATTTTGAATAATAATAAAAATACAAAAAAAAATAAATACAAAAAATTACAAAAAAATTGAAATTACATTTTGATCCCTTATCTTTTCCAAAATTACACTTTGACCCCTAAACTTTTCTAAAATTTCATTTTGACCCCTAAACTTTTCTAAAATTTCATTCGACCCCTCAACTTTTTCAAAATTACACTTTGACCTTGCTACTTTCTCGAAATTACGTTTCGACCCCATTTGTTTCACTGCATTTGCAATTTGGTCCTTCTGGTAAAATCACGTGATTTGAGCACCTGCTCCCCGGATTTTTCGGCCGCCAGCATGGGTGGAGACCCTTCCTTCAACCACCACCTGAAAAATACAGAGAGAAGGTGAAGATTAAAGCATAAAAGGAGGGAAATCAACCAAAAAAAGCTCCCTAACATTAGGCAAAAAAAAGAAAAAGAAAGCCCCCCCAAGATTCGGCTACCAAAAAAAAAGAAAAAAAGAAGACCAATCAAACATTCGAATGAAGCAAAAAAAATAAGCTCCCATCTCCGAACTAAAAAACGACCCTAAGCCTTACCATTCAACCGCTCATCAATTGCTCCCAACCTCATTAACATCAACATACCCAAATCGAACCATACAAAAATCGAAAGAAACCCACACAACTCCATTTTCGGGTTACCTGGTTCTAGGGAGAGAAGAGCCTCGTTTTGGTGTTAGACGGGGTTGATCGGAGCTCTGAGAGTGGTGGCACATGTTGGCGGTGGCTAGTGTAAAAAGAAAAAAAAAAGGGTTGGGAAGAAGAAGAAGGTGACTCACGAAATAGAAGAAAAAATGAGAAAAAAGAAGGAAAAAAAATAAAAGGGCAGCCCAATACATACTTATTAAAGAATGGCCCAAAGTCGGTGCAGGCCCGCTCCATCTTGAACCCATTTCAAAGTGACCCAAAGGAAGGGAAACGGGTTGATTTCAGCAGCCCATAACTTTGGGCTTTGGTATATTCTTGGCACCTTTTTTTTTTTTTGTTCTTTACCCATTTAATCCATATTTGTAATGTCGTCTTATTTCAATTTTATTAACATTTTTATGGGCTTTTTGAAATATTATTGTGTGATTTCATTTACAAATTTTAATTTTTAATAAATTCAATTTTTAAAGTAATGAATTGGTTTAGCATTAAATCATCGATCTCACTGCTATGTTGGGTGGACATCTTTGATTTTGTGTTGAATACAGAACACCTTTCTAGAAATTAGAAAATTCAAAATTTTTAAAAAAATAATAATAAAATCTTTATTCAAAAATTAGTAAAATTTCGTTTTTTTAAAAAAAATACGTATATATTTACATATACGCTAATTTGCAATTTATCACAATGATCGTCTTTTTGAACAAACAATAAACAACGTCAGATCACGATCAAATATTAAATCATTTTTTAAAAATTGATAGATAAAGTAATAATAATAGTAGATCGTCTTTTTTTCGCATTTTAAAAAAATAATAATCTTATAATACGTCAATATGTAATTTATCGAAATTGTCGTGTTTCAAAAATTTTCGTGTTTTCAAAAATTCTCGGGTAACAAAAAATTATCGAGTTTAAAAAATTTTTGTGTTTTCCAAAATTCTCGTTTTTAAAAAAACTCTCGTGTTTTTAAAATAAAATGTTCATTTATTTATTTATTTCTTTTTTTTGTAAATTATCAAATTATATTTAAAAGAATATATGATAATATGTTATTTATCAAAATTCTCGTGTTTCAATCGGATCACGATTAAATATTAAATTGAACTCGTATTTTTGAAAATTAAGACAATGCGCGCTTAACGAGATACCGATTTTGGGCGTCGCGAGGGTGCTAATACCTTCCTCGCGCGTAACCGACTCCTGAATCCTTATTTTCTCTGGAATTTTGACGTAGACCTAAACTCGACCTTTTTTTAAGATAATTCAAAAAAAAAATTCTTTTAAAAAGAGGATTTATTAGGTGTCCGATCACACCTAGGAAAAAGGATCGGTGACGACTCCTTTTTTTAAAAATAAAATCGAAACTCTATTTTTAAATTTTCAATAATCGCCTCAACTAGCGCCCGAGCCAAATTTTACGTCGCTACAATCACCATAGGAGGGGAGAAGAGATTTTATTCAAGCTTTCTCTTTGCATATCAAGAAAAGCAACGAACGGAGTTAGATTAGGGAAAGGACAAAGTTATCGAATAAATGATCATTTTCTGTCATACGAGTTTGAGGTAATTTTGTAAAATTAAATTGTGTATTTATATACTTTAATTGAAAATATATGTATTGAATTGTGTAATTATGATGTATAAATTATCGATTGCATAACCGATGAAGTACAGAGAAATACTGAGCCCTGTTTGAACCTGAGGAATTCGTAGGAAACAAATGACATGTCATTAGGGTTACCGTTTTGGTTGAAGTCTTGCATGTGTTGCGGACTCACCACAGCTCGTATGAGCTTATCGATTTACAGCTCGTATGAGCTTACCGATTTACAGCTCGTATGAGCTTACCGATATTCAGCTTGGAGGAGCTTACCATTTATCGCTCGTATAAGCCTACATGTTCAGGAATTTACAGATTATAGTTCAGTACACCTTGTGTGTATTACCCGTGTATCTAACGAGATTCTAAGTGGTTCAACGGGCGTAGTGTATTACGAGATTATATAAGTTAGATGTGAACTATTACAGATAGTTACATGGAGATGATTTATATATTTGATATATGGATATATGGTAAAAATTTTACAAGTACATGGAATTCTAGTAATTGTTGAATTCATGCATGATTCTTGGTTTTATATGTATACATGGCTAATTTGGTGAATGGTTATGTGATAGGCTTTGGCCAAATTGAATTGAGTTACTTGCCTAAAATTGTGGTTATATGGTAAGTTTAATTCTATGTATTACGAACTTACTAAGCTTAATTGCTTACTCTGTTTATTTTTTCGTGTTTTTTTAGTGTCTCGGAAGCTCGTTCGAATTGGAAGACGTCAAGGGTGCTTTAGACTCTATATATTTTGGTTAAATGGCATGTATAGGTATTTTGGCTAATGTGGCCTATATGTCTTGTTGACTTTTGACCATTTGAGTTGACTAGTAAATTGGTCATATATTTTTGATATGTGTATATGTATAAATGGCCTTATGTTATGTGGTGTATAGAGGTTATTTGAATGCCTTGTTTGTGAAATTGTGTTTTGGTACTAAATGGTTGGAATTGAGATGTGTATGCATGCTAAGTTTTAGGCACAAAGTCTCATAGATGTATTTGACCATTTAGGTAGAATTTGAAAGTATATTTGGTATGTTTTAAAATGGTCAATTGATGTGCTTAATGATATCATGTTGTATGTGTGGATATTACATGTTATAAACTTGATATTGGTTGGCTTTGAATGCCCATTTATGCCATGGTTGTTATGCAAATTGATGTGTGTAAGTTGGTACCAATTGGGTGAGAAATGTGGCTTGGAAAATGGCCTATTTTTGTCCACACGGGCAGAGACACGGCCGTGTGTGACACACGGCTAGGTGACACGGCCGTGTGTCCTCTGATACTTTTATAGAAATCAAGTCAGTAGCTTCACACGGCCTAGCACATGGGCGTATGGCTTGGCCGTGTGGCACAAGTTAGTATACCTACTAGTTTTCACACGGCCTAGCACACGGCTTGGCACACGGGCATGTGAGGCCATTTTGAAAGGTACACGGCCTGGCACACGGGCGTGTCGTCTGGTCGTGTGACCCAAGTCAGTGAGTTACACGGGGTAGGACACAGATTGGGACACAACCGTATGTCCCCATTTCGAATGCCCACACGACCTGAGACACGGGCGTGTGTCCTCTGCATTTTGAAATTTTTCTATGTTTTTCCAAAAATTTCTTAAGTATTCGGTTTAGTCCCGAACCACTTTTAAATGTCTATTTTGGGCCTCGAAGGCTCGTATTAGGGACTATATGATTGTAACTGAATGGTATTTGTTTGGAATGGGAAATGAATATGGAATGTATGATTGTATGTTGTATAAATCTAGTAATGCTCTGTAACCCTGTTCCGACGTCGGATATGGGTTAGGGGTGTTACAATAGGAGGAAAGAAAAGCTTTAAGAATATCCTTAGCTTTCAGCATTGCATGGTAAGTAAATTGTAGTTTGATTCTCATAAATTTTATGAATTTTTGAACATGATAACTCAATTTAGCTAACCCTGTAACACCCCTTACCCGTATTCAACGTCGGAACCGGGCACGAGGCATTACCGTATTCTCTCTTTGGCCATCACAACAACCTCAATCCCGACTTACGAGGCCTCTCTCAAACACACGAGGGCTCTCGAGACCATATCGAAAACTCTTACGATCTTAAAATTTTTCCATCTATCTGAGGCTCACACGCCGTGTAAGATTTGGCACGCCCGTGGATGTCACACACGCCCATGGTCACTACCCGTGCATGAAAACTCAAGCATTCTGCCAATGCCCCACGGTTAGGGCACACACCCGTGCCCTCCACCCGTGGTGCACACTGACTACCTTAACACGGCCTAGAGTCTAGACACACGTCCGTGTGGCTAGCCCGTGGCCAACACTGGTTAACACACACGTTCTAGGCAGACGCCCGTGTGGCTAGTCCGTGGTCTATTCTGACTTTAAATACTAATATGCAGGGGACACACGGCCAAGTCACACGCCCATGGGCTGACCGTGTGTCAAACATGGCCTAGACACATGCCCGATATCATTGTATCTTGATTTAGCTAACTTGCATGTTCGATTTGAAAAGTGCTAAAGTTATAAAGTTGTAATCAATTAAATGAATGTATTAACATATAGATCAAGAACCAAATCAACTTATTGATAACAGAGGGAAAGGAAAACTCTTGGAATAGTCTCTAATATCTTGTTCTGTTGTTGTACCAGATACGCTCATAGGGTGTTATTATTGTAACACCCCACACTCAACCCGTCCATCAAATCCAGGTATGAAGCGTCACAAATGGACCTTTACTTAATTTGACTAACTTAGTTGCTACAATCCTAACACTATAGTTAAAAATAATAATTCTTACAACTAAATCCTTAAACTAGTAAATGTTTAAAACTTCAAATTATTTTCATCTCTAAACAAATTATTTATATACAAAGAAATTTTAAACCTAGCTAAGGACTATCTATCCTAAAGTCCAGATTCTAAGTATACTATCTGGCTTCGTTGTTATCGATTCTGTGGAAAAGCCTTCAATGGTACCTATTTCCTATGTGCATGGATCTAACTACCTACGATCCCCGCGCTTAGCAACATCTGGCTTGGTCCCTCTTTTGAGTCCTCGAACAACCTCGCAAATCCTACGAACATCAGACAACTCCATAAGATCAAGAAAACTTAGTGAGTTCCTTCACTACATCATAAATAAGCCTTATCGTACGAGGGTGTCAAATAAATTAACATATAAATACTCCCTATTTGCTCAAAGTGAGTATTTGTTATCTGGGTGGCGGTCTCCACCCGATCCTCCATGTTATACGGCTCCGCTCGATCATATTTTAGATGCTTCGCCATATCAGTGAAACTTCCTTTCATGTTTGTAACACCCCTAACCCGTATCCGTCGCTGAAATAGGGTTACGAAGCATTACTGGAATAAACAGATCAAATACAGACATTTCCTATTATTTAACATTCATGTCAGATATTATTCATACAATCCCTTATATGAGCCCTCGAGGCTCAAAACATACATTAGAAATAAGTCAGGACTAAACCGAGTACTCAGAGAATTTTTTCGCGAAATTTTAAAATTTTTCCTTGGTGCAGGGGACACACGCTTGTGTGGTCAGGCCATGTGGCTCACACAGTCAAGAGACACGCCCGTGTCTTAGGCCGTGTGGGCATTTGAAATAGGGTACACGGTCGTGTCCCAGCCCGTTTTCGTACCCGTGTAACTCTCTGACTTGGGTCACACGGCTAAGTCACACGCCCATCTGCTAGGCCGTGTGTAGTTACAGGGGTCACACGGCCAAGCCACACGCCCGTGTGCCAGGCCGTATGAAAAATCTTAAGCATTCTATTTTAAATTTTAAAGATGCAGGGGATGCACGGCCAAAACACGTGCCCATGTGCTAGGCCGTGTGTCACACACGGCTGAGACATACACCTGTGTCTCTGCCCGTGTGGACAAAATAAGGCTATGTCCAAGCCTTACTTCTCACCCATTTTGCCTTCCACCTACATCAACACTTTAATACATTCACCAACCAATTCAAGACATTAAAACCAAGCCAAAACTAAGTCTTATACATGACATATTATCACATATGTTCAAGTGTTCAATGTAACACCCCAAACCCGGCCCAAACAATATGACCGAATTTGGTTTGCTACAGAGACAAGATTTTGAAAATCATTTTAAAACCGATTTTGAAATTAGTCGAAATGCCTTTCAATTTAAATTTTCTTTGTTAAAAACCAAACTTAAAATATTTCTTTGAGTCGAGTTGTTTACAAATTTGAATGTACCCGATGGTACTTTAAAAACATTTGCGTTTAATTTGAGAAAACATGTGCAACCGTTTTAACATCATCAAGTAGTTTAAACCAAACATTCAAACACGCGACAATAATGAAATCATACTAGGAGGCCTTATTACAAATAAGCAACATAAACCTAAAAGAAAGATAAATAAAATCCAAAATTCATTTATTAAAAGTCTCCACTGCATGGCCACCTTGAGTCCATCCGACTCCTCACCCGTGGTCTACGAATCACCTGAAAAATTAAAGGAGAAGGTGAGTCACCAAGACTCAATGTGTAACCCTTCCCCGGTTTAGTGCAATAACATACACAAATCATAACCCATTAACATGCATAAGTTTAAAATGCACCCAACCTAACCATCCAAACGCCTTTCTCTACCCCGTGTGGTACCAAACCACTGGTGGTGCCAAACCACTGGTGTCCAATGACACAATTGTGTTACCAAAACACTGGTGACATATAGTCACATTTGTGATACCAAATCACTTTGGTGTCAGAAGACACTATTGTGTTACCAAAACTTTGGTGACCGAAGTCACAAAATAGATGATGGGGCCAACCCATCGTGTGATACCAAATCACCGCAGACAATCCCATATCTCAAAGTGGGGCCAACCCACGGTGGTATTAACCACGGGGACAAGTCGCTATGAGGTGCCAAACCTCTGGAGGTACCAAACCTCACGGTGACCGTAGTCACGATGTGTTACCAAAACACTTGGTGTCCGTCGACACGAATATCACGCCCCTCCTCTCATCAACCCATAACAATCATTTATATGCATGTACCACAAATCATGTTGATAGATTTATTTAACAACATCCAATCGATTTATCATAAGCCATATATCAAATAATACACATACCAAATGTGTCATGCTTCCCAAAAGCATCAAATAATAATCACATAGTAATAAGAACTTACCCTAAATCCTTGTTAATACCATGAAGGTATTACATCCATGTCTACACAAAACGTTTAGGCATAAAATAACACTTAGCATATTAAAAGTTATAAGATGTGTATGTATACACACGGCACCAAAAAGAGTTCTAAATCCCGAATAGACAAATCGGCCACACAAGTATTCTTGCCCCTATATTCGGCCAAAAATGAATATTAGAACCATGGCCTATTCGGCCAAACCAAAATAATTGAGAAAGGTTCCTTGTGAACCTAAAATCTTACCCAAAGCCTTCGAACACTTATCCAACACACTCCTAAAAGAATCGGCCTCACTTCCCTACAATCAACCATCATCAATAAGGTTTATTAGCCTTCGGCTTAAACGAAACTTAAAATAATAATCCTTCGAAATAAACCTTACCACCTTACCAAAACCAATTTCTAGAGAAGTCCCGATGATAACTATCTTACCTTCAATATTCGGCCAAAGTTGATCAAGATAGGAGAAGAATATTTTCGGCACAACAAAGAGGTATATTCGGCTTTATGACAAAAAGATAAGAATAGGAGAAGAAATAGAGTTTCGGCAAGAAGTAAGTATAGGAGGTTTTTGATGTTTAATCAAAACAAATGGGAGAACAAAAGGTTGATGAAGGTTTCGGTTTTGAGAGATTGAGATGAAGAAAATAGAAATTGAGCATAAAATGACCAAATGGTCAAAAAGTATTAAGCTTAGCAAATGGTAAAATTCGGCTAGAAAGAAAAGAGTTTGAGAGAGAATTGTTTTGCAACTTTTGCACCAAATGAAAGAAATGACCAAAAATCTTCCTAAGCCTTACCAACACTAGCATATTCGGCCAAAACTCCCCTCCTTAGCCACAATGCCGTCCAAGTTCATGGCATAAAGGCATAGGATTTCTTTCAAAACGTTTTCCTTGATACTAGCCCCATGTCTCCATATTTTCCTTAATTACTTGATTCCCTTCCATAAGTTAATACTTGCCTTAAACCTATAGTCTTCTAACCAAAAATAACATGGTCAACCCTTACCTTAATTATCCTTGGCCGACACTTACCATACCAAAGCAAAAATAAAAGTTGTCCCAATGCTATTTAAGGGATTCGAACCTCTCCCCTCAAGCTAAACTCCATGCGCCATTACCAACTTGCCATGCACTCATCTTGTCACTTATTGCTACTTAAATTAACTTAAGTGCTAAGCTCATTTAATCCTCTTCTTTAAATAAGCCATACTAAGAATTATTCTACTAAACCGAGCTTACTCAAGACCCCTAATTAAGCCTTATATCATCACGAATAATATCACAGAAATTCAAATACAAGAAAAATAATTCAATCACAAATAACCCCAATTTTGGGATGTTACATTCAAACTTACCAAATACACATATGTGCATATAGGCATATTTTACCAATTATGCTATCTCAAACCAATCATCAATAGGTCTATGTACTTTCCACCATTTAACCATTTCAAATACACACATCAAACATGTTTAGGCCATATATTTACATATCAAAATATACCAAACACAAGCCATACCAATGGCTAGTTTCAACCAAATATTTATATGCCATCACTTGGCCAATTTAACCTATACATACCATTATACCCAAAAGAAATTTTGCTATTTACACCAAAACGAGCTGACGGATAGCGTGATATTGCTCTGACCCGCTTCCAACCTTTACGAGCTTCTGAATACTATAAATTAGAGGAATTAAAACAAAGTAAGCATTAATGCTTAGTAAGTTCGTATAACTATTAATGCTTAGTAAGTTCGTATAACGGAAAATAAACTTACCATTCATTTACATTTAAGGTAAGCAGGTAAACATACTCAAATCAAATTTGGCCAATTGCCTAGCACATATCCTCATCAAGCATATTAATTCATGTAATTCGCATAAATACCAAGAAACATGAATAAGCTCATCAATATTCAATTTCCACATACTTGTATTCATCTCTTCAAGTATACGTGAACATGTACATATAATATCTTTGTACATCGAATATTTCTCATAGTAATTCATCTTGAATTCATTTCATCTCATATCGAAACTTTACCCGTTGAATCATTTAAAATATTGATGGATACAAGGGTAGTACACATGAAGTGTACAAATCAGAGATCCGTCAATTCATAT
This sequence comes from Gossypium sturtianum, assembly GCA_025698515.1. NCBI lineage: Eukaryota > Viridiplantae > Streptophyta > Magnoliopsida > Malvales > Malvaceae > Gossypium > Gossypium sturtianum. The sequence goes on from CM046954.1 coordinate 37,352,219, forward strand.
TCGGGGGTGCTCATTAGAACACATAATCGAGAAGTCCTCTCTCTCGAGCCATATAACAGGAAGCTCATGTGAGCTATATAACGGGAAGCTTATCTGGGCTGTATAACGGGAAGCTCATAAGAGCCATAATTGGGAAGCTCATGTGAGCCAATAACGGGTAGCTCCGAAGAGCCATTAATCGGGAAGCTCACAAAGAGCCTTTACTCGGGAAGCTCATGATGTAACACCCCAAACCCGACCCATTCACTACAACCGAATTTGAAATGCCACTGCGGAACACGTTCGAAAATATTCTTACTTAAGAGTAAAAACCGTTAAAAATTTGTTGCCTTTAATAAAACATTTTTTTGTGACTTAAAATATTCTAAGTAAAAATTTAATTGTTATAAAATACCGGATTCAAAACTTTATTATGTACAGATTTAAGAAAATAAAACCATTGGCGATAGATACCTCAATTGTCAATCCATAATAAAACATAATAATAAAGATACTTAATAAAAATACTTAAATACTTTAATGGGCCTTATTACAATAAACACTTAATCAAAATACTGAAAATATAAATACTTAATTAATTAAAATATCTTTCTGCATGGGCCACCTTGTATCCACTCCAAACCCGGTCCAAGCATCACTGAAATGTTGGTAAAAATTGGGTGAGTCATACAGGACTCAGTGTGTAATCAAACCACCGAATTCCACCCACATGTTAACCACATATTATCCTATATATCGAGATAACAAATATCATATTCACATATTACCACATTACGGGCTTGGCCCATATCCACACCGATCCACATTCATATCATCTGGGCTTGGCCCTTTCTCAATAATCCACATATCAACTGGGCCTAGCCCATTTTCACATTAATCCATAAATCAAAATAATATGCAAAGTTATGCAATTATGAAGCCCAACCCACCTAGGGTCCATCCGTTACTCCTACCTTAGCGGACTCCGCCCAAGGCCGTGGCTAATCCACCGTTCACATAGTGAACCACATATCTTACCTTGGCGGACTTGCTTTGCTCAAGGCCGTGGCTAATCCACCGATCACATAGTGATCCACATATCTTACCTTGGCGGACTTGCTTTGCTCAAAGGCGTGGTTGAGCCACCGATCACTTAAGTGATCCCACATATCATTCACCCCACGGTGATGCACACACGGCTATCAACCGCCGAGGTGGGCACCTAGCCAACACCTCCCTTGATGAAGCACATAGCTAACATCAAGCGCCAATGTAGCACAAGGCTAACATCGGACCACGCACATAATGTACACCCTTTCCTTCCTTCATATCCATATCCCACCCATGCACATGCGGCATGTAATAGTGGCATAATAATAATAAATGCATGCACATGTTATTAAAATGCACAATCACATTTTTATAGGCATTATCACATTCACATCGGCACTTTCACATTCTTATCAACAGATAATACTAACTCGATTATCGTTATACCCCCTTTTCGTGGTAATCACCACATAATCGCCATTGCCTTTGGTTAGCACATAAATCACACATGCAAATATAGCAAAACCCGGAAAACGGTGGGTTAATCACACACCTTATAACTTGGAGAACTACGCTTTCGATACCGATGCTATTACTAGGCGACACTACGGCTATTTGCCTACTTTCTTGTTCTGACGCTGGTCCACACCCCGGTGGCCAATCTCGAATCTGCGAAAGCGACTCTTTTCTTAAACTTTGGGGTAGGGACCTTCTCTTTCCCCTCTTGACTGGCATCCATGTCCATTAATGATATCTTTAATCAGAACCATCGGTTAAACAGTAATACTTTAATCTAAATATTTTGAATCGAAACTATACTTACTAAATATCCTTACCACAATGATCTGAGTCTCGAAGCTTGCTATACATACATCGATTTTCCTAAATCACCATAGATAGAATCGGTCAACCATTTATTCCCATAAAGTGGCCTATGGCCGAATATCACAAGTCACTTACCTTGATGACTTCAATTCGAAAGGCTCCCCTAAAGTCGGCACTATACGTTGCTTACTCTTAGCGATAAATTTCCCGAATCACCCTCCTAGGTGCGGCCACAACCAAGAAATAGAACTAGATCTTCAACCTTCGACTTTTGAAACAGATTCGGCTAATATCCTAATTAACAAAGGCACATTCGGCTATTCAAGAAAAATATAATGAATTGGGTTGAAAGGAAGAAAAAGAAGGGAAAGTGAGAGATTACGAGAACTTCGGTAATGGTAACAAAGAAGATTCGGCTTTACTAGAAAAAAAAGAACAAAAGAACTTTCTTGGCTTTAAAATTTTGGCAATGGAGAGATCAAGGAAAGAAATAAAAAATAAAAATATGAACTCCCTTCTATTAAAATTCGGCACACATGGAAGAAAGAAAACCAAATTTTTGGCAGCTCTCTCCTTAAAAGCTTCAAGGCCGAATAGCACACCTCAAGAGTCCTACAATCTGCCACCATCTAATCCCTATTAAAACTCTTATTTTATCCCCATATCACCTATTCAAAAACAATTAAAATACTGCCACCCTTATCTTCTATCTTAACTAAATAACTAAATAAATAAAAGAAAAAAAAACAGCATTTATCCAGCCGAATTTAAAAAAACCAAAAGCTAGCTTAATCTATTTGGAGATCCCATGTGCCGTCCATTGCCTCTCCAACCTGCTGCAAAATGAAAATAAAAAATAAAACACCCCTTATGCTGCCATTGAGCTTCGAACTAGCGACCTCCTGGAACCATAAACTGCAGCTAACGTCCCAGCCAATTTGCCAAGGCGCCATTTGTGATGTGATTCACCCAAAACTTCTTTTAACACGTCTTTTCCCTAGCTCCCTTATCTCAACGCCAAAACCAAAAATAAAAACACGCTTGATGCCGCCTTGATTCGAACCCAGGCCCTTATTGGTGTCCTTCCCAAGCCTTAAAGTAGCGCATGGAAGCCACCTTACCAAAGCCTTTCTTATGCTAAGAATGCCTACAAAAAATTCTTTAAAGCCTTCTTAGCCCAATTCCCTTTTTAACGCTAAAAAAAATTAAAAGCCCATCTGCTTCCCATGTTACTCGAACCCCTTCCCCTTGGCACTCCCTTTGCACCTTAGCGCACAAGCCACTTTTCCAATTCATTTCTTGTGTCCTAATATTCCACAAAATTCTTTTAAGGCCTTCTTGCCTAGTTTCCCCTTTTTACTCTTAAATCCAAAATTTTTCCAAAGCTTTCACCCTCATTCTAAAGTTCTAAAAACTCTTAAAACATCTCCAAATACCCTTAAAACCCACTAGCACTTGGGTTATGCTCCAAACGCATAACCCCTAATCTAGGATGTTACACATGAAGAGCCATATAACGGGACACTCATAAGAGCTGCGATGTGCCCATAACACATGCAGGATGTAACACCCCTAACCCGTATTCGTCGCCGAACTAGGGTTACGAGGTATTACCGATCAAATCGTAACCTTTAACCTCATATTTCATACAACATTGAACCACAATCAATCAACATCATTAAGTCCCTTAAATAGGTCTACGAGACCTTAAACATAGATTAGAAAGGGGTCGGGACTAAACCGAACACATTCGAAATTTTTCTGAAACTTAACATTTTTCTAAGCTACAGGGGTCACACGCCCGTGTGGGTAGGCTGTGTGCCTCACACGGCCTCGGACACGCCCGTGTGTCTCAGCTGTGGTCGACACTGACTTGCATCACATGGCCGAAGACACGCCCGTGTGCTTCACCCGTGGTCGACACTAACTTGCATCACACGGCCAGTCACACGCCCGTGTGTCTAGCCCGTGTGCGAGTTTGACTTGAATCAAAATAAAAATTTCAGGGACACGGTCGAGCCACACGCCCATGTGCTCAACCGTGTGGGCAAAAATAGGGCATTTGCAAGGCCAATTAGCCACCCACACTTTGGGTCACACCTACAAGCATAAACCAACACAATTTCATGCCCCAAATAGCATTCAAACATACCAAAACGTACTCTATTTAATCTCTTAACATCATCATTCATCTTCCTATACAAACCCCTCTAATCACACTATCACAAAGTATCAATTACTCATTCAAAATCATATAATTTAAGTATCATTTAATCCATACCATTTCATAACATGAACATACTACTTCCATATCACCAAGGTTTATCATAAAGACTATTCACATTGATCAAACATACACTTGTTAACCATTTTTTTCACATATCTTAAGCATATACCAAAATCATTTATCTTTCAAGCCATATCACATGGAAAGAACTATACAACTCAAAACATGCCATAATCACTAGCCTATACATGCCATATACCAAATATATACAACTTCCAAAAGTACCAAAATAGATAGCCGATAGTGTGATTGAGTCGCTGATGATTCCCAAATTCAAGCTAGCTTTAATTACACTGTAAAACAGAGAAAACTTCACACAGTAAGCTTTAAAGCTTAGTAAGTTCGTAATATAATACTCTTAACTCAATGGTTCAAATTCAGTATATAAAATAAACCATCACATAGATCAATTCACAATAATACACAATTTCATCTGTAGTCAATACTCACATAACCATCCATTTATTCATTTACAAGTCATCAACCACATAGGTTCTGTACATACCTTTGCCAACACTTAGTTAACGATCATTCTTGCTATTCAATGCTCGATACCACATTTCGATCAATCTTCATTATTCATTTGATTTAGTCGCACACTTAGTGCCAATCTCTTAGCCGAAGCTTAAATATCATCACACACTTAGTGCCTTTACATTAAACCGAATTTAACTCAGTATCGCACACACAGTGCCAATCAATGTAGTCGATACTTTCCTTATTTCGCACACACAGTGCCATTCACCTCTGTTTCAATTCTAATTACGCACACTTAGTGCCACATTTCTCAAATTCACATATAACAATTCTAATTCATCAACCACATAATCATTCATTTCATAACACATGAATATGAATTAAACAATTTGTATTATACACAAACTTACCTCGGACGTCGAAATTACAAAATAAGTCGATCAATCGAGCACTTTGTTCTTGCCTCGATCTAAGTCTGAAATTCTCTTTTCTTGATCTATACATATTCAAATTTAGCTCATTCAATCACCAAATCATTCAATTTAGTCCAAACACACATATTTACGGCATTTTACAAAATGGCCCTCACATTTTCACATTTCGACACTTAAGTCCTTATTTCATAAAATCACAAAATACACATAATTTCAATATTCCCATGCTTGGCCGAATATTCCTCATGTCCATACAAGCCCACATATTTCATTTATTTCACATTTTATTCCTCCAATTTCTCATTTTCACAATTTAGCCCAAATTACTCAAATTCACCAAAAAATCAAAGACAAAATATGTTAATCTATCACCTATCTTTCATATTTCATCATCAAATTTCACAAAACTCAAGCATTCATCAATGGCATATCTCAAAATCATCAACAAACTCAAAAATTAAGGCATGGGCTTGATAGAACACAAAGCAACGATCACAAAAATGTAGAAATCATCAAAAACCGATCAAAAATCATACCTCAATTGGCCAAGCTTAGTGTCGAAATGTTTGAGTATTCAAAACCCTTTTTCTTCCTTGATATTTCGGTGAAACAAAGATGAATAAAGCATATTTTGGCTTTGTTAATTTAATTTACATTTATTTCATAAATTACCAAATTAACCTTATTGATTTCATTTAAAAATCCACTAACTTAAGCCCATTTTTGTCCATCCCATCTATCAATGGTCTAATATCAACATAAGGACCTTTCATTTAATAAGCCATGCCAAATAAGCACTTTAACAATCAGCACACAACTTTTGCATTTTATGCGATTAAGTCCTTTTTTTTCAAATTAAGCACACAATCGATAAAATTTTCACACAAAATTTTCACACATACTCAATCACATACTGTAAACACAGAAAATAATATTAAAATATTTTTCTGACCTCGGATTTGTGGTCCCGAAACTACTATTCCGACTAGGGTCTAAACTGGGCTATTACACAGGATCACGATCGATCGAGATGCCCCGAAGAGCTATTAACGGGAAGCTCGCAAGAACCATATAATGGGAAGCTCGAGAGGGAAAATGACGGGACACTCTTTCGAGCTGTGGTGTGTCTACAACATATGAAGGACCACAACCAATTCGGGAACCCTGAATCTATCGAATTTCATTTATTCAAACGAGATTTTATGCTTGTCGATCATTGTTGGATATGTGATTACTTTCATATACATGGCAATAATAAAATCACATACATACAATTCAATTCAAACATATATATATAATTTAGTTACACGAACTTACCTCGACAAGTATTGGTGTATGTGTAATCTACTAATTCGATACTTTCTCTTTATCTCGATCTAGCTCCGTATTTGGTCTATCCGAATCTATACGAGTAAATTTAGCTTGATTTAATAAAATTCACATTCAATTCCATTCAATTCACATCTTAGGTAAAATTACCATTTTGCCCCTATACTTTTGATTAATTATGATTTCGTCCCTAGGCTCGAAAAATGAAATTCATACAATTTAATCCTTATTCCAAGCCTAGCAAAGTTTTACATATAACATTTACAACCCATGTATTTCACAAAATTCATAATTTTTCCATAAATTTATTATCTTCTCAATTTAGTCCCTAAATCACAATTTCATCAAAATTTCCTTTACAAAAATTGTTTATCTATCAAAAACCTTTCATTTTCTACCATAAATTTCATAATTCATCTATATTCATCCATGGAAAAACCCTAGTACTTTGATAACTTTACAAATTAATCCCCGAGATAGCTAGATTAAGCTATTACGATCTCAGAAATGTAAAAATCATTAAAAACGGGCAAGGATACATACCTAATTAAGCCAACAAAGTTTGCTTGAACTCTTTTCTCTTAGCTAGGGTTTCCATGGATTTAATTTTGGGAAAGATGATTAAAATGATGATATTTCTTATTTTATTAATTTATCATCTTTTTATCCTTTTCTTTCCAATTTAGTCCTTTTCTTTATTAGATTTTCCATGGATGAATCATCATACTTATCTACTAACTGCACTTAATGGTCCAATTGCCATATAAGGACCTCATATTTTTAATTCCATAACTATTTGATACTTTTAGCTAGTAGAACTCAACTTTTACATTTTATGCAATTTGGTCCTTTCCTCCTAATTAAACATGTAATCGGTAAAATTTTCTTAACGAAATTTTCATACGTCTTTTCTATCATAATGCAGACCATGCAATAATATTAAAATAATTTTTTCTTCCAGACTCAGATTTGTGGTCCTGAAACCACTGTTCCGATTTCACTGAAAACAGGCTGTTACAACTCTCCCCCCTTAAAAAAAATTTTCGTCCTCGAAAATCTTACTAGTAAAGAGGTTCAGATATTGCTTTTTCATTGTTTCTTTGAGTTACCAGGTAGCTTCTTCTATTCCGTGTCGTTGCTAGAGAACTTTCACTAAAGCTACATTTTTATTTCGTAATTCTTTCGTATCACGTGCCAGAATTTTGATCTATTCTTCACTGTAAGTCATGTAAGGCTGAATCTCAACCTCTGTCGGGGAGATAACATGTGAAGGATTTGACCAATACCGTCGTAACATAGACACGTGAAAAATATTTTGAATTCTGTCAAGCTCTGGCGGTAGGGCTAATCGGTACGCAACAGGTCTGATTCTTTCGATAATTTCATATGTCCCAATAAATCGCGGACTTAATTTCCCTTTGCTGCCAAACCAAAAAACTTTCTTCCAAGGCGCAACTTTCAAGAATACCTTGTCACCAACTTGGAATTCTATTTCTTTTCGTTTAAGATCCGCATAGGATTTCTGACGATCAGAGGCTGCTTTCAAGCTATCCTGAATCACTTTCAAATTTTCTTCTTTCTCACGGATTAAATCAACTCCATGTATCTTTTTCTCACTGAGCTCAGTCCAATACAACAGAGTTCTACATTTGCGACCATACAGAGCCTCATACGGTGCCATTATAATGCTTGACTAATAGCTATTATTATATGCAAGTTCAACTAAAGGCAAATATTTTTCCCAATTGCCTTCAAATTCTAAAACACAACACCGAAGCATATCTTCAAAAATCTATATTACATGTTCAGACTGGCCATCAGTCTAGTGATGAAATGCAGTACTGAAATGTAATTGTGCACCTAGAGCTTCCTGTAGCTTCTTCTAAAATTGGGATGTAAATCGCGGATCTCTATAAAAAATAATAGAAACTGACACCCCATGTAATATGACAATCTTAGAAACATATAATTTTGCTAACCTGTCCAGAGAAAAATCCGTACGTACTAGAATAAAATGTGTAGACTTTGTTAAACGGTCGATGATTACCCAAATGACATCTTTCTTTTTCAGAGATAGGGATAACCCTAATACAAAGTCCATAGTAATTATTTCCCATTTCCATTCTGGTATCGTAATTGGCTGTAACAGTCCTAAAGGTACCTGATGTTCAGCTTTAACTTGTTAACATATCAAACATCTAGATACAAATTTAGAAATATCACGTTTCATTCCTGGCCACCAGTACATCTTTTTCAAATCATTATACAGTTTATTACTCTCCGAATGAACAGACATAGTACCATTATGAGCTTCATGCAAAATCTTCTGTATAAGCTCCAAATTCTTCGGTACACAGACTCTGCCTCGGAATAACAGACAATCATTGGGTCCAATCTAAAATTCTGAATCAGAAGTCGATTCACACTATACCCGTTTAGCTTGCAACTTATTATCACTTTTCTAAGCTTTGCAGATCTATTGCAGAAAAGTCGGTTTAGATTTTAGCTCAGCTAAAATTGAGCCATCATCTGCCAATGACAATCGGGTATTCATTGCTCGTAAGGCAAAAAAAGACTTTCTACTCAGAGCATCAGCAACCACATTTGCTTTTCTCGGATGATAATTGATAACCAGATCATAATCTTTCAATAATTTAAGACACATGCGCTATCTCAGATTCAAATCTTTTTGTGACATCAAATACTTTAAGCTTTTATGATCAGTGAATATATGGCATTTTTCACCAAATAGATAGTGTCGCCAAATTTTCAGGGCAAATACAATAGCTGTCAATTCTAAGTCATGTATCGGATAATTCTTTTTATGTGGTTTTAGCTGTCTAGAAGCATAGGCTATTACTTTACCTTCCTGCATCAAAACACAACCTAAACCATTCAATGATGCATCACTGTAAATTACAAATTCCTTACCCGATTCAGGCTGAACTAGAACTGGTGCTTCAGTCAACAAGGCTTTCAATCTGTCAAAACTCTACTGACATTTATCGGTCCATTCAAATTTCACATCTTTCTGCAACAACCGTGTCATCGGAGAAGCTATAATAAAAAATCCTTTTACAAATCTCCGATAGTATCCATCTAATCCCAGAAAACTTCTTACTTCAGAGACATTTTTCGGTGGTTTCCAGTTAACAATGGCTGATATTTTATACGAGTCCACTCTGATGCCTTCTGTCGACACTATATGTCCAATAAAACCAACTTCCCGAAACTAAAATTCACATTTGCTAAATTTAGCATACAGCTGCTTTTCACATAGAGTTTGTAGAACAATTCTCAAATGATCAGCATGTTCATTTTTATCTCGGAATATACCAGGATGTCATCAATAAATACCACCACAAATTTATCCAGATACAGGTTGAAAATTCTGTTCATCAGATCCATAAATGCCGCAGGTGCATTTGTGAAACCAAATGGCACCACAAGAAATTCATAATGCCCGTACCTGGTTCTAAAAGCTATTTTCTGTACATCTGAGCCTTTCACTCGTAACTGATAATAGCCAGAACGGAAATCAATCTTTGAAAACACTGTAGCACCTTTTAACTGGTCAAACAAGTCATTAATACGGGGAAATGGATACTTATTCTTGATCGTGACTTTATTAAGCTGCCGGTAATCAATACACAATCTCAGAGATCCATCTTTCTTCTTAACAAACAAAACCGGCGCACCCTAAGGTGAGAAACTAGGTCGAGCAAAGCCTCTGTCAGTCAGTTCTTGTAACTGTGCTTTTAACTCTTTTAATTCAGTAGGAGCCATTCTGTAGGGTGCTATCGATATCGATGTTGTTCGCGGAACAAGATCTATAGAAAATTCAACTTTTCTAACAGGCGATAATCCGTGTAATTCTTCCGGAAACACATCAGGATACTCACAGACTATTGGCACTGATTTAATTTTTTATTCAGATACTTTAGTATCCAACACATAGGCAAGGTAAGCATCATACCCTTTTCTGACATATTTCTGTGCTGACACGGCTGATATCACATTAGACAACCCGTCCACTTTATCAGATTCAATACAAATCATTTCACCATTCTGACATTTCAACACAATATGCTTTTGTTTGCAATTTACCACGGCATCATGCTGAGTTAACCAATCTATACCCAGAATTACATCAAATTTATCAAACGGTAATTACATCAAATCAGTTGAGAAACAGTAAACTCGTATTATTAATGGACAATTCTTGCAAATTTTATCCACCATTACATACTGGCCTAGGGGGTTTGATACTTTAACCACGAATTCAGTGGACTCAACAGACAAATTTTTATTAGACACTAAATTCGTGAAAATGTATGAATGTGTCGAACCAGGATCAATTAAAGCAGTTATATCAGTATCAAGAAGAGAAAATGTACCAGTAATAACATCGGCATCCTCACGTGTACGAATAGCATATGCTCTTGCCGGTGCTCGTGCTTCAGATTTAACAGTTAAATCTTTTGTCGTACCTTAGCTTCCTCTCACATTGTCGGGATTTCGAGGTGGTCTACCTCTGATAGCTGAATTGCTCTGCTTTGAAGTCTATACAGTATCTCTCTCAGGCTTTTTCGGGCAGTCTCTGAGATAGTGGTCAAAATAACCACATCTAAAACATGCACCGCTTCTCATGTGGCACTCACCAAAATGAAATTTATTACAGCGTTTGCACCTGGGTTTGGTATTTCTGACACTGCCTGCTCTCACTACAGATGTAGCCTGAGATCTCGGATTAGAGCATTAAATACTTCTGTCTTTCTCAAAATACCCCATAGAGGTAGTAAAACGATCATGATATTTCTTCGATTTCTTTGAGGCTGGTTGTTGTGACTTTCCCGAAAATCTTTTACTTGAAGTCCGGGCTTTCATCTCTGTCTGTCTCTTTTCTTTACTCAATTCTTCAGCTTTATGAGCTCGGTCTAACAGTACCACAAATTCTTTTAATTCTAAAATCCCAACCAACAACTTGATGTCTTCATTTAAACCCTCTTCAAACCGCTTGCACATGGCGATTTCAATCGGGATACATTCATTGGCATATTTACTCAGTCTGACAATTCTCTTTCATACTCAGATACAGTCATATTCCCTTGTTTAAGCTCTAAAAATTCCTTCTGTTTCTGATCCAGGAATCTCTGACTGATATATTTCTTTTTAAATTCAATTTGGAAAAATTCCCAAGTGACCCTCTCCTTCGGTACAACAGAAATCAGTGTATTCCACCACTGGTATGCTGAGTCTTTTAGCAAAGATACATCACATTTCATGCATACAGCTGGTGTATAGGATAGTTCGCCAAGAACTCTGATAATGTTTTCCAACCAGAATTCAGCCCTTTCAGGATCATCTTCGGCTGTAGCTCTGAATTCTTCTGCCCCATATTTACGGATTTTATCTACATGAAGCTTACCAATTCTAACAAGTTCTGTACTTTGTGGCATATCAAGAACCGGTTGAGAAACATGAGGGGGTGGAGGTTGTTGCACAGCCGGATTAATTTTTACAAGTTTTGTAAACCACTCATTCATCATTTGGAAAAAAGGTTTCTTTAGCCTCTCCTCATCGGCCCTTAGATACGGGCCTTCTACTACTTGAAGTCGCTCTTTGAACTGAAGCTTGAGCATTGCTCTCAGCTTCTTCGGATTCAACTCGGTTGGATGACATTACTATATGAAAAACATGTTTAAAATAGTCAGGAGATATCACACTATCACAGGTTATATAATGGCATGTATAGCTAGACTTGTACATGCTACGTTAGTCTAAGAATCGGCTAAACCATAGCTCTGATACTAATAAATGTAACACCCTTAACCCATATCCGTCATCAAAACAGGGTTACGGAGCATTACCAAAATAAACATATCAACTACAGACATTTCATATTATTTAACATTCATGTAAGATATTATTCATACAGTCCCTTATATGAGCCCTCGAGGCTCAAAAAATACATTAGAAACAAGTCGAGACTAAACCGAGTACTTAGAGAATTTTTCGTGAAATTTCAAAATGTTTCCTTAGTGTAGGGGACACATGCCCGTGTGGTCAGACCGTGTGGCTCACAGGGTCAAGAGACACGCCCGTGTCTCAGGCCGTGTGGGCATTCAAAATAGGGCACACGACCATGTCCCAGCCCATTTTCGTACCTGTGTAACTCTCTGACTTGGGTCACACGGCCAAGTCATACGCCCATGTGCTAGGCCGTGTGTAGTTACAAGGGTCACACGGCCAAGCCACACACCCGTGTTCCAGGCCGTGTGAAAAATCCTAAGCATTATGTTTTAAATTTTAAAGATGCAGGGGACACATGACTAAAATACATGCCCATGTGCAGGCTGTGTGTCACACACAGCTGAGACACACGTCCGTGTGGACAAAATAAGGCCATTTCCAAGCCTTATTTCTCACCCAATTTGTCTTCCACCTACATCAACACTTTAATACATTCACCAATCAATTCAATACATTACAACCATGCCAAAACTAAGTCTTATACATGACATATTATCACATATGTTCAAGTGTTCAAACTTACCAAATACACATATGTGCATATAGGCATATTTTACCAATTATGCTATCTCAAACCAATCATCAATAGGTCTATGTACTTTCCACCATTTAACCATTTCAAACACACACATCAAACATGTTTATGCCATATATTTACATATCAAAATATACCAAACACAAGCCATACTAATGGCTAGTTTCAACCAAATATGTATATGCCATCATTTGGCCAATTTAACCTATGCATGCCATTATACCCAAAAGAAATTTTGCTATTTATACCAAAACGAGCTGAAGGATAGTGTGATGTTGCTCTGACCCGCTTCCAACCTTTACGAGCTTCTAAATACTATAAATTAGAGGAATTAAAACAAAGTAAGCATTAAATGCTTAGTAAGTTCGTATAATAGAAAATAAACTTACCATTCATTTACATTTAAGGTAAGCAAGTAAACACACTCAAACCAAATTTGGCCAATTGCCTAGCACATATCCTCATCAAGTATATTAGTCATGTAATTCGCATAAATTCCAAGAAACATGAATGAGCTCATCAATATTCTATTTCCATGTACATGTATTTATCTCTTCAAGTTTACGTGAACATGTACATATAATATCTTTGTACATCAAATATTTCTCATAGTAATTCATCTTGAACTCATTTCATCTTATATCGAAACTTTACCTATTGAATCATTTAAAATATTGATGGATACAAGGGTAGTACACATGAAGTGTATGAATCAGAGATCCGTTAATTCATATTCGGGGGTGCTCATTAGAACACATAATCAGGAAGCCCTCTCTCTCGAGCCATATAACAGGAAGTTCATATGAGCTATCTAATGGGAAGCTTATCCAGGCTGTATAATGGGAAGCTCATATAAGCCAATAACGGGTAGCTCTGAAGAGCCGTTAATCGGGAAGCTCCGAATAGCCATATATCAGGAAGTTCAAGCGAGCCATATCAGAAAGCTCACAAAGATCCTTTAATCGGGAAGCTCACGAAGAGCCATATAACGGGACGCTCATAAAAGCTGCAGTGTGCCCACAACACATGCAGGATCACGACCAATCGGAATGCTCCGAAGAGATATTAACGGGAAGCTCACAAGAACCATATAACGGGAAACTCGAGAGGGCTAATAATAGGATGCTCTTTCGAGCTGTGAGAAGCCTTTTGAGAGGGCTTGTCCCCTCCTTACGAAGCTATCCTTTCTGCGGCGTACCAGCACTAGACTTTCCTGAAAGTGGAATAATCTTGATAGACATACTGTCCCTTGTGCAGTATCCTTATCCTACGAATGAGACTCCCATCCCTTTCCATGAGACTTGCTTTTCGGGTACAACTTTATTGAGCTCCGTTTGGTGGCTCTTCATTTTGAATCTTTGCTTGCGATCCTTGGATATTTTCGTTCTTCATTTTTATGCTTTGTTGGTAGTATCCTTATCCTGTTCTATCTTCCTTTAATTCTTGTTGGATCTTCGCCCATGCCTTATTTGCTTCCATCACTTTTGGAGGATTCCTTAATGTCTCTTTTTCATTATTTACACATTTCTTAGTCTCTTCTTCCACATTCGTGGTTTCTCATGCTTGACGCATTGGTCGTTTACCCCTCACTTGAGGTCCTGACGTACTTACTACATTTGTCCCATGGTGGAATCTATGGGTCTCTATAGTCGGGCTATGGTCTTATACCATTTTTTCTCGTTCTTTGCGTCTTATCAAACTTACCCCGTGTTTACTGTCCTAATGAACATACCTCGTATTAACAGTCTCGATAGACTTATCCGTGTTTATTGTCCCAACGGACTCTTTATATTCTGTGTTTACTATCTCGACAGACTTACTCTATGGATGCCATGGAGTCTTTCATCCATGGTCTTACACCTATCTGCCATCCTAACGTACTATCTTATGATGCCATGAATTCTTTCATCCATGATCTTACTCAACATACCTGGCTGCCATAGCGTCTTTCATCTATGGTCTTACATCGTATTCCTTATACCTTATACTGTTTACCTTGCTGTTGTGGCGTGAATTGATGACTTGGTTAGTGGTGAGACATTTAATGTTATATTTAGGGTGTTGGGTGTACGTATTATGTTTAAAACAGGTTGAATATGAATTTGGCCAATTTGTTAAGCCATTATGAACTAGTTCCATTTGAAAATAGGCAGTCACGTCGTGACATTGAGCCCCTTAACATCGTGACGAAATTAATTCAGTGAGTTGCGTCGCAATGAGGAACCCCCGAAGTCACGACGTCAACCCAATAGTTTTGAAATTTTACAATTTGGTCCTAATTTGACCTCAGGTTAGCAAAAGAGCTTTTGTAAGCTCGTATAAGACTGAGAAATGATGGAAAGTTATTTTGAGATCGAATATTATTGTTAATAACATATATAAAAGGGTAAACTGAATCGTAGTTACTCTAGCAGTGGATGTGGCATCTCGTAGCTCAGACCTGACGAGCGAGTCTGGTATGGGGTGTTATATATATACCCAATGCACCAGCTTTCAGTTCCTTATCTATCTGAACTCAGGCTTTTACTTATATCAAAGTATACGAGTCATGCATACATAGTCCATCATCCACTCAAGATTAAGGTATGCCACACTATAAACGTCACAAGTGAATAAATCCATAAACAAATCTAAGATCTATTCTGCTTTAGTCCTGTTTGATTTACTATTAGTCCAGTCAATCACATTTATATCTCTATCTTCTGGGAGTGATCCGCTCCGATGCTCAATACAAAACATCTCCCCTATTGGACTTGATAGACAATATATTAATGTTTCAATCGGTTTGATCATTTCTGCTTAAACTAAGGACATGTTTAGGTTCATCTACTAATACAAGTTGTCTTTTCGTATTACGTTCCGACCATGTAATATCACTTAGTATTAGTTGTGTAACACCCTAAACCCAGCCTAGACGTTACAACTAGATCTGACGTGTCACATCGAAGTGTCGTTTGAAAACTAAGCTTGTCGATAAAAGTTCGTTACTAAATTTTAGAACCTATTTAAAATATTGCTATTTAGTGTTGAAAAAAATCATGTTGTCCATTTATAGGTCATATCAATTGTAACAAGCTTTTTAATCTGGAAAAAAAAACTGCGGAAGCCTTTTCTAGTTGTAAACTTTAAGATTTGAAAAACGTGATTTTCTTAAGACCAAGTTATTGTTTTAAAAACCCGTGTTTCCTAGTCTAGCAGGTTGAAATAAAGAGAAAACACCAAATAAAAGTTAAACCCTCAAATGGCCTTATTGCATAATTATTAACCCAATATAAAAATAAAATAACTAAGTCTAAGATTAATTCATAACGAGCGTGTGGCCACCCCCGAGTCCCTCGCAGCTCCAAATCATCTAAGGCTGGGGATTACCTGCACAGTTAAATGAAAGGGTGAGTTACGAGAACTCAGTGTGTAATCCCCAATCATGCAATAATAACCGGGCTCGAGCCCTATTCGATGCTCGATTCGATCACCGGGCTTTAGCCCTATACAATAGCAGTGTGGGCCTAAGCCCAAATGATCACAGAACAGAACAGTAATGCAACCCAACCCAACCCAATCCAACCAACACACCACCCGTACCAACCAACACACCATGTGAGGACCAAGTCGACCCACCCAGCCAACACACCAATATCGCAGCATAGCTGCTAATAGTAACGCAGCAAAGATGCTAATGACAGTAAACGTGGGCCAAGCCACTAAAATCAGAATACGTGGTAAAGCCACTAAAACAGTAAAAATGTGGCAGAGCCACTAGTACAGTACTTCCTCCAAATCCAAATCCCAACCCCAATGCAAAATGTCGTGTCATAAATAATACGTGTATGCAGTATGTCATAATCATCGTCAGTCATATAAATATCATACACACATCACTTAACTACCACTAGGGGTATTTCAGTAATTTAACCCTTCAAGGGTATTTCGGTAATTCTTACGACTTTTACAAAGGCCTACCGTCGTCTCGAACGACTCGAATATATAATAAGCTAAAACAGTGTAATTGGGCTCAAAGCCTGCTATTCGGGCCAAGTGGGCCCACACGCACGTGTGGCCCATTCTGCCCAGTTTTAGTCACGGCTATACGAACTTCGCAGCCCAATCCAATTATTAGTCACTTACCATGGATTTCGTCCCTGTGGGGCCCATGAGCCCATTGGGCCCATAT
Source organism: Gossypium sturtianum (assembly GCA_025698515.1). Taxonomy (NCBI): domain Eukaryota; kingdom Viridiplantae; phylum Streptophyta; class Magnoliopsida; order Malvales; family Malvaceae; genus Gossypium; species Gossypium sturtianum. The sequence goes on from CM046954.1 coordinate 37,369,339, forward strand.
AGCCCATTTCGGCCCAACGAGGCCCATTACGACCTAAGCCCATGAGAACGTTCGTGGCGGCCTCTACGGTCTAACGCCAACGATTGTGGCTCGATTTATCCCTATGAGCCCTCGCACGCTCGTGGGCCCTCAGATGCCGAAAGTTCAGCTTTTTGGCTTTTGCCGATTCACAGTAGCACAAGGGTGTGAATGCACATTTATCCAGTATTTTAGCAGTATGGTATTGGGTGTACGATTACACACCTGTTACGAGTTGTAGTTTGAAGCGCTTCTAAGATTAAACATCTATGATACAATAGCCCCATCAATTAGTCTCAAACCCTTGTTAAACCATCACCATAATATTGAAAACGTTTTAATCAAACTAACGTTACTTACCAAAAATCAATAGATCTCTTGCAAGGGAAAAGTAATCGGCCTACCCCTTGGTTAAGGAAAACGAGTCCCTAGCAACATTTGAACGAAAAGAAGGTGTTAGCTAAACATATCACCACGGCAAAAAAAGAAACACAAAACAGCCTTTCGGCCCGAGAGATAGAGAATCGAGCATAGGAAAAGAAGCCAGCCAAGATTCGGCTAGAGTATCCACTTACCACAAAATCGAAGAGATTCAGAAATGGTTAGGAACGAAGAAAAGAAGGTGTTTAGGCCTCAACTGGTTCGGTCAACACAAGAAGAACAAAGAGAAAGGAAATGGATTCGGCAAAGAAGGAATTAAGGGAAGAAGAAAGGAGGAATGCCAAGTCGGCAAAAGGGATAAAGAAAGAGAAGAACTTCGAGGGAGAACTCAGCACCTGACGCTTAAGTTTCGACAAAGAATGGGCAGTAATTGAGAATAAAGATAGAAAGGGAAAAAGACCCGAATGGTAAAAGGTTGCACGAGATGCCACAAAAGAAACAAATCCCAAAATTTGCAAAGAGGGTTTTCGATTTTTCTCCTCACATAAAGCTGCCGAAATGCTCAAATGACACCCCTCTAGCCGAAATTCCCCTTACTCATTCACTCCCAATCGGCCAAGACTCCCATCAAATCCCAACTCCTTCAAACACTCCACCAATTCCTCCTTGAATTACTCTCAGCCTCCCATTCGAAATTGTTGACCAAGTCTCTAACCTCCTCTGCAGAGTTTGATTCAAACTCTACCTCTCGTACCACCAAATCATAAAATAAAATTCCTCCTTGCCTCCCTAGTGACGCCATAGCCATCAAGCCACAAGCTCATTTGTGTCATTAAAACATACACACTTAAACATAAGTCCTACTGCTAACAGCAAACTTCACTTAAGAGCAAAAACTAAAATTTTTCCAAGGCCCAGACTCGAACCCAGGCCTCCCAAAAACCCCCAAATACACTTAAATACTTAGCCATTCAAGCACACATGGAATTTAAGCCAAATCAGCAAAATTACAAACCCTACATTTTTGGGGCGTTACAAGTTGAATGTTAGATAACCAGTGATTCAATATTTGCTTCCATTTTACTTTGCGTGAAAAAAATTAAGGACAATATACAAATGGTGTTAATGTAATTAATGAATATTTTTATTAAACCAATTTGTTTGAAAAATACAAGTATATTTAGACGAAAATACTATATTAAAGGCACTAGATTCCAACACGTGGTCCCATTACTTCTCAGCCTTTGCCCGTTTCCCCAGCTCTTGCTACTGCCCCTATGGCTTCCTCTATTATTGTGTCTTTACGGGTGAATCCTTCTGTGATTGCCTTAGGGAGGAGTCCAAATGCTGTGCTAATATATTGCACAATCTTATATATTTCCCTTTGGAGTGAAGAAAGTCAAAATATATTTGAGTCCCTATATTTTATCAACGCTTGTAATTTAGTTCTTATACTTAAAAAATGTTAAAAATTAAATGCACGATGATAAATTTAGTTCTTAACATTTACATTTTTGTTAATTTGGCTCTTTTTTAGCTAAACTTTGATAATCAACATTTTAAAAAGAGTCAAATTTGACCATAAACATTTGAAAAAAAGTCAAATTGCTTCTTGTAACACCCCAAACCCGGTCAACACACCACGACCGAATCTGGCATGTCACAGAGTGAAAACGATTTGAAGAAAACAGGTTACCGATTTATTTTCGGTGAAAGCTCTTCGGTTGCTTGTGTTTGGGGAAAACCGATGTATGTATAGTGGAAAATGTTAAGTTACTTTGAAATCATGTGAATTGTATTACCCGATGGTAGAGTTTAGAAAACTCGTTGCGTAGCTTAGTTTGAAAACTTTGATTATCAGGTTATTAAAGCAAATCAAGTAATTACTTAGTCATATTTAAAACCAAATCCAAAGCAGATAAAATAATCCAAAACATAATTTAAAGGCCTTGTTACAAACCCAAATAAAAACCAGAATTTAAAGTAAAATACCCAAATCAAATGTCCATGTAAAATCGAAGCAATTATCGCATGGTCACCTCGAGTCCACCGGCTCCTCATCCGCGATCTACGAATCACTGAAAAGATAAGGAGAAGGTGAGTCACCAAGACTCGATGCATAATCCCCTCCCGATTATTGCAACATGCTTACACAAATCATAATCAAGCAAACACATCATGCACCCAAACCTAGCCATCCACAACTCTGTTTTCTACCCCGTGTGGTACCAAACCTTTGGTGGTGCCAAACCACCTGGTGACCCAAAGTCACCGATATCAATAATAATGTGGTGCCAAACCACTTTGGTGACCCAAAGTCACGAATAATCCATATGTGGGGCCAACCCACGCTGTGATACCAAATCATTGGCGATAATCCCGTTTTATCAAATGTGGGGCAACCCCTTCGTGGTGCTAAACCACCGGGACGAGTCGCTATGAGGTGCCAAACCTCCGTGACCCAAAGTCACGAAATCAATCTGTGGTACCAAACCGTGGTGGTGCCAAACCACCTGGTGACCCAAAGTCACAGATATCAATCTTCCCCCTCCTCTCATATCACCCACAATAATGCAATGCACATACAAATCATGCCATCATACTTAATCATTAGACATATATCGAACATACATAGATATTATCATCAGAAATCATGTGCCGTAATCTCAACAAAATGGACTTACCCGAAATCCTTGCTCATACCCATAAAGGTATCATATCGAAATCTACACAGTTTTGGCTTTTAACATAGTTTAGGTTATTAACAAGTTTACAACGATTATGAAGTGTGTAAGTTTCACACCTGGTTACTAACGCGATTACTGAATCCCAAAGATCCCGATCTAACGCACTAGATCCCTTTTTCCTACATTCGGCCAAACCAAGATCATTAACAAAGGCCATTCGGCTAAACTAGCAAATCCGAAGGGTTAACGCACAACCATAATCCTTACCCATCGCTTTTCGTGCTTAAATCAAATCCCAAGCACTCGATAACACGTCTTCCCTACAATCGGCCAAGACTAAACAAGATCACTAATAGCCTTCGGCTTTTCAAACAAATAAGAGGAAGATCGAATCGATATGCATCCTTACCACTGACTCACTGAGACCGATTGACAGTGAATAAATAACCCCGATCCACTACTTCAAAATCCCAGAGATCCTAGAAGAAATCGATTCCAAAGATGGTTAGGAATCATGTCAACAAATGTCGAAATTTAGCTTTTGTCCCATATGAGTCGACAGAGAAAAAAAAGTGAGAATAGAGGAGATTCGGTCATGACAGACTTACCTATTCCAAACCGATTAGAGAAGAAATCAAGGGAGATCTCTGTTTGATTGATATTCGGCCAATAGTTAGAATGAGAAGGGGAGAGTAAAGAGATTTCAGCAATGGGGTAGAGTGATCAAGGTGATTCGGCTATGGCTTAAGGTAGGAAATCAAAAGAGATTCGGCCAACATGAAATGAGAGAATGGAAGGGAAGTATTCGGTTTGAATGATGGTGAGAAGAAGATGAGAGAAACAATGGTAAAGAGTGACTTGAGGAAGAAGAGGATTCGGTGTCACACCAAATGAGAGTTAGAGAGCAAAATGGAATAAGGTTTGGAAAGAAGAATGTTTCGGCTTCAAAGAAAATGAGAGAGGAGTTCAAATGGGGATTCGACTCAATGCCTAAGAAAGAAATCGGCAAGAGCCTAAAGTGCTTTCGGCTTTTGCTTCAACATGGTGCATTAAGGGAGAAATCGACAAGGCTAAGGGGGTTTCGGCTTTAGCACACAACCGAATGTTCCAAGGCATTCACTAGCAAAAAATGTCACTAAGGAATTTCGGCACTCCCTCCCCTAGTCTTCCAACCGATTACTCCTCCTCACACTAGAGTTCAAATTTCGGCAACCTCTTCCAACTCCTCATAGCCAACCATTCAAATGAGTTTGAATTATTCAAACTCCTAAATTCTCTCTTCTCCACCCGTTCAAATCAGTTTGACTTGCTCAACAGTTTATCCGACAGAGTTTGAGTGAGCACAACTCTTCCTCAGCTTGGCGTCAAAATAATAAGTAGAAAATGGGATCTCCGCTGCTCGAACCTGAGCTTCCTTCCCCTGCTTGTGGCGTCACTGCTCAAGGCCCTAAGTGGCGCCTCCTTGCCACTTTACCAAGGAAATTCTTGTGCTAAAGTTTACCATAAAATATTCTTAACCCCTAGCTCCTTGACTCCCTTAACCAAAACTTAAAAATAAAAATTTTCCTATAGTTCGAGCCTAACCTTGGCTTATACCTAGACCCTAAAACGTCTCAATTAATATCACAACCAAGCCATACACATGCAAACAGTTCAAACATAATAGCCCCTATTTAAGGATGTTACAGTTCTACCCCCTTAAAAATAATTTCACCTCGAAATTACGGGTCAAAAGAGTTGAGGGTATTCTTTGTCTCATCACATCCTCTCGGTTCCCACGTAGCTTCTTCCACGCCATGGTTTCGGCATAATACCTTCACTAATGGAACCGACTTCTTGCGCAAAACTTTCACATCTCGGTCTAGAATCGCCTTTGGTTCATCTTCCATAGTCAAAACTGGGCTCACCTCTATCTCCCCACCGATACAACATGCGATGGATCGAATGGTAGCGTTTAAGCATGGAGACGTGGAACACATCATGTATCCGACTCACTCTGCTGGCAACTCGAGTGATAAGCCATCTGGTCCCACTCGTCTCAACACCTTTGTACGGGCCAATGAACCTTGGACTTAGCTTGCCTTTTCTTCCAAATCTCAAAGACTTTCTTCCACGGCGAGACCTTCAAAAGACCTTGTCTCCCACGGCAAACTCTATATCTCTCCGCTTAAGATCGGCGTAGGACTTCTCACGGTCCAAGCTTCCTTCAAACGAGCCCGAATCAATTTGACCTTATCCTCGGCCAGTAACCAACTCTGGACCCAACATCCGACGCCACCTAACTCTGTCTAGCATGTAGGTGTACGACACTTCCTACCATACAACGCCTCATATGGTGCCATCTTAATGCTTGCCTGGTAACTATTGTTGTATGCAAACTCGCTAACGGTAGAAATTCTTCCCACCTGCCTCAAGTCCAAAACATAGCCCCTCGGTATATCTTCCAAGATTTGTATAACCCTTTTCGATTGTCCGTCATGCGCGGATGAAATGCCGTACTAAAATCCAACCGCGTACCCAACGCCTGATGCAACGCTTTCCAGAACCTTGACGTGAATCGGGATCCCTATCGGAGATAATCGACAATCGCACACCGTGCAACCTCACTATCTCGCCACATACAAATGACTTAGCTAACCAGGCGAGTAATCAACCCTTACCGGTATGAAATGAGTGATTTCGTCAAGCGGTCCACAATTACCAGATCGAGTCGTTCTTACTAGGCGTAAGGGTAGCCCATCGACAAAGTCCATGGTAATCTTTTCCCACTTCCATCTGTGGAATCTTCACCGGCTAAAGTAAACCCGACGGTAACTGATGTTCAGCCTTGACTTGCTGACACGTCAGACATTTACCCACAAACTCGGTTACTTCCCGTTTCAGACCTGGCCACCAAAACTGCTCTCGCAAATCTCGGTACATCTTGCTACCTCTAGGATGCATAGCGTATGGGCTGCTATGTACGTCCTGAAGAATCCTCTGCCTTAACTCGACGTCCTTCGGCATACAAGCTTTCCCTTGAAAACACAGTACTCCGTCACTAGACAAGCTGTAACCTTCCAACCCACCATTCTGAACTTGCAACCTCCGAGCATTCAAACCTTCATCCACTAACTGTTTCTCCTTAATCTGCTCTACCCAAGTCGGCTTTACCTACAATTCTGCCAATAGACTCCCGTCGTCATACAAGCTAAGATGGGCAAACATCGCTCTCAGATCCGACACTACCTTACGGCTCAACGCGTCTGCTACCACGTTAGCCTTGCCCGGATGATACTCAATTGAACAGTCGTAGTCCTTCAATAGCTCAATCCATCTGCGCTGTCTCAAGTTTAAATCCTTCTGAGTCAAAAGGTACTTCAGACTCTTGTGATCCGTGTAGACTATCGAATTCTCTCTGTACAAATAGTGCCTCCATATTTTCAGGGCGAAAACCACTGCAGCTAATTCCAAGTCATGCGTCGGATAGTTAACCTCATGCGGTCTCAGCTGTCGAGATGCATATGCCACTACCTTCCCTTCCTGCATCAGCACACATCCCAAGCCAGTATGTGATGCATCACAGTAGACCGTGAATTCCTTTCTTGCCTTAGGCTGAATCAAAATCGGAGCTTCAGTCAGAATCTTCTTCAACTTGTCAAAACTTTCCTGTTGCTTCTCAGACCAGACAAATGGAACTCCTTTCCTCAGCAACTTGGTCAACGGTGCTGCGATCAGAGAAAATCCCTCTACAAATCTTCGGTAATATCCTGCCAGACCTAGAAAACTCCGAACTTCTACCACTGACTTAGGCGATTTCCAGTCCAATACTGCCTCAATCTTGCGAGGATCCACTCTAATCCCTTCAGCTGACACCACGTGACCCAAGAAAGTCACCTCTTTAAGCCAGAATTCGCACTTACTGAACTTGGCAAATAATTGTTTCTCCCTTAGAATCTGCAAAACTATCCGCAAATGCGCATCATGATCCTCCTCAGACCTTGAGTACACCAAAATGTCGTCTATAAACACCACGACAAACTGGTCCAAAAACTGCTAGAACACCCGATTCATCATGTCCATGAATGCTGCCGGGGCGTTAGTCAACCCAAACGGCATTACCAAAAACTCGTAGTGCCCATATCGAGTACGAAACGCCGTCTTATGGATATCAGCCTCTTTCACCTTCAGCTAATGATACCCTGACCTTAAATCAATCTTTGAGAAAACTGATGCCCCCTTAAGCTGATCAAACAAGTCGTCTATCCTTGGCAACGGATACTTGTTCTTGATCGTCAGCTTATTCAATTGGCGGTAGTCTATACACATCCGCATTGTACCATCTTTCTTCTTGACAAAGACCACAGGTGCTCCCCAAGGCGAAACACTTGGCCGGATAAAACTTCGATCCAACAGGTTTCGAACCGAGCCTTGGCTCTACCAATTCCTTCGGTGCCATCCTATACGGGGCGATAGACACTGGCGCAGTTCCGGGTAACAGATCTATACCAAATTCAACTTCCCGATCCGGAGGCAGACCCGGAAGTTTTTCTAGAAATACGTCGATAAATTCCTTCACCGTTCGGACATTCTCTACAGCTGACTCCTTGGCCTCCAAGGCACACACATGAACCATAAACGCCTCACAACCCTTTCTGACCATTTTCTCAGCTTTCAAAGCAGACACCACATTGGATAGATAATCTCTTCTATTACCTATCATCACCACCTCTTCACCCTTAACCGTTTTCAAAACCATGAGCTTAGCCGCGCAGTCCAAACTCGCTTGGTACTTCACCAGCCACTCCATCCCAAGAATCAGATCGAACTCCCCAAACGGTAGTTCCATCAGATCAGCCACAAACACTACCCCTTGGAGTTCTAGGGGTACATCCCTATACAACTTATTTACTTCTACAGAGTGACCTAGAGGGCTAATTACTGTCATCTCCCTAGAAGTAGTCTCAAAGTCTAGGTTCATGGTCTCTACTATGCTACTAGCAACATACGAATGCGTCGAACCCACATCTATCAAAGCAAAGATATGGTAATCCAAAGATTAAGAACGCACGGTTATGACGTCCGCAAGCGTCGCCTTTCCTCTCGACGCCTCACAGATATACCAATTCAGGCTGTCTCACCTTGGTGTTGCCTGTACCTCTGCCCGATGCTCCGTGGCCCCGACCAGAACCATTACCTCCTCTACCAGAACCACGACCCCTCTGCGGTTGCGGTCCCTCATTCCTAAACTGAGCACGACCCTGGCCCTCAGACTGAATCCTGGCTAACTTCCGTGGACAATCCCTCACACGATGATCCAACGAGCCACATTCAAAGCATCCTTTTCCACCAATCCAACGTTCTCCCCAATGAGATTTCCCACACCGATTACACTGCGCTGGACCTTGATTAGCAGTAACAGGCCTCCCAGATTGATTTGGCCCACCATGCCTAGCCCTTTTCTGAGAATTACTGACCGACCCAAATGATCCAAAACCTCTCTTATTTCTATTCCTGTCCTGATTCTGCCTCACAGATTCTTTTACCCCTTCAGCTATCTTATCCTTTTCTACTAACACGGCAAACTCTCGCTCCTGCTGTGGAGCAATCAACAGTCTCAGCTCATCCCTCAATCCGTCCTTGAACCTGACACATCGCTCGTGCTCCGTAGCCACGATACCTCGAGCATACCGGCTCAACCTTAAGAATTCTGCCTCGTACTCCGATACAGACTTACTCCCCTGAACCAGTCTCAGAAACGCCTTTGGCTGCGCATCAATGTAACTGGACCCAATATACTTCTTCTGGTATGCTGCCTTAAAATAGTCCCACGTGAGATCATCCGCTGCAGCACTATCCCGAACCGTGAGCCACCACTGGTATGACTCATCCCGAAGGAGCGACACTATCCCTTTTAGTTTCTCTTCAGCAGTCAGATCCAAGTCGCCCATGATACGCTCCGTCGCCTCCAACCAATACTCAGCCGTATTGGGCGCCACACCAGAAACACCTCGGAATACCTCGGCTCCATTGGCTCGGAGTCGCTCAGATACAGATTTTCGAGCTCCCGTGCCTCCACCTGCTCCAGCCACCCTCTCAAGAACTCGCAGCATCACCTGCGATACTGCATCATCCCCTGTCTGATCCTGGTACTCAACACCAGCAGCTGGTGGTGGTGGTGGCATCTCATTCTCTGACCCTTGACCAGATCCCACTAGTTCAGACACAGTCATCCTACCCCCGACCCGCGCCCACGCCAGACACGACCCGACCTCGAGTGCTCATGTCTAACGTCTCGACTTATCCGATTTAAAAGTTTTATGCGCGGCCTTTATTCCACTATTATTAAGGCACGATCTTATGAGCAGTTTCTATTACGAGTTTTTTTCGTGAGTCACGAGTCATATAGGTTCCAGTCTCTAGGGTAGTCCACTATCACTAGTCGTCCATAACATATATCATCATAATCATAATCATATGCAACCATCAGTTAAGGGTACTTACCTGGGCGGATCGATGCCGGAGACTCAGTGCCATGCTGTTGAACTTGGCTCTGATACCATAATTGTAACACCCCAAACCCAGTCAACACACCACGACTGAATCTGGCATGTCACAGAGTGAAAACAATTCGAAGAAAACAGGTTACCGATTTATTTTCGGTGAAAGCTCTTCGATTGCTTGTGTTTGGGGGAAAACCGATGTATGTATAGTGGAAAATGTTAAGTTGCTTTGAAATCATGTGAATTGTATTACCCGATGGTAGAGTTTAGAAAACTCGTTGCGTAGCTTAGTTTGAAAACTTTGATTATCAGGTTATTAAAGCAAATCAAGTAATTACTTAGTCATATTTAAAACCAAATCCAAAGCAGATAAAATAATCCAAAACATAATTTAAAGGCCTTGTTACAAACCCAAATAAAAACTAGAATTTAAAGTAAAATACCAAAATCAAATGTCCATGTAAAACTGAAGCAATTATCGCATGGTCACCTCGAGTCCACCCGGCTCCTCATCCGCGATCTACGAATTACCTGAAAAGATAAGGGAGAAGGTGAGTCACTAAGACTCAGTGCATAATCCCCCTCTCGATTATTGCAACATGCTTACACAAATCATAATCAAGCAAACACATCATGCACCCAAACCTAGCCATCCACAACTCCGTTTTCTACCCCGTGTGGTACCAAACCACTGGTGGTGCCAAACCACTGGTGACCCAAAGTCACTGATATCAATAATAATATGGTGCCAAACCACTGGTGACCCAAATTCACAAATAATCCATATGTGGGGCCAACCCACGTTGTGATACCAAATCACTGGTGACAATCCTGTTTTATCAAATGTGGGGCCAACGCACTGTGGTGCTAAACCACTGGGATGAGTCGCTATGAGGTGCCAAACCTCTGGTGACCCAAAGTTACGAAATCAACTGTGGTACCAAACCACTGGTGGTGCCAAACCACTGGTGACCCAAAGTCACAGATATCAATCTTCCCCCTCCTCTCATATCACCCACAATAATGCAATGCACATACAAATCATGCCATCATGCTTAATCATTAGACATATATCGAACATACATAGATATTATCATCAGAAATCATGTGCCGTAATCTCAACAAAACGGACTTACCCGAAATCTTTGCTCATACCCATAAAGGTATCATATCGAAATCTACACAGTTTCGGCTTTTAACATAGTTTAGGTTATTAACAAGTTTACAACGATTATGAAGTGTGTAAGTTTCACACCTAGTTACTAACGCGACATCGAATCGAAGATCCCGATCTAACGCATTAGATCCCCTTTTCCTACATTCGGCCTAACCAAGATCATTAACAAAGGCCATTCGGCTAAACTAGCAAATCTCGTTGGGTTAACGCACAACCATAATCCTTACCTTACTGCCTTTCGCGCTTAAATCAAATCCCGAAGCACTCGATAACACGTCTTCCTTATAATCGGCCAAGACTAAACAAGATCACTAATAGGCTTCGGCTTTTCGAACAAATAAGAGGAAGATCGAATCGATATGCATCCTTACCACTGAATCACTGAGACCGATTGACAGAGAATAAATAACCCCGATCCACTGCTTCAAAATCCCAGAGATTCTAGAAGAAATCGATTCCAAAGATGGTTAGGAATCATGTCAACAAATGCCGAAATTTAGCTTTTGTCCCATGTGAGTCGACAGAGAAAAGAAAGTGAGAATAGAGGAGATTCGGTCATGAAAGACTTACCTATTCCAAACCGATTAGAGAAGAAATCAAGGGAGATCTCTGCTTGATTGATATTCAGCCAATAGTTAGAATGAGAAGGGGAGAGTAAAGAGATTTCGGCAATGGGGTAGAGTGATCAAGGTGATTCGGCTATGGCTTAAGGTAGGAAATCAAAAGAGATTCGGCCAACATGAAATGAGAGAATGGAAGGGAAGTATTCGGTTTGAATGATGGTGAGAAGAAGATGAGAGAAACAATGGTAAAGAGTGACTTGAGGAAGAAGAGGATTCGGTCACACCAAATGAGAGTTAGAGAGCAAAATGGAATGAGGTTTGGAAAGAAGAATGTTTCGGCTTCAAAGAAAATGAGAGAGGAGTTCAAATGGGGATTCGGCTCAATGCCTAAGAAAGAAATCGGCAAGAGCCTAAAGTGCTTTCGACTTTTGCTTCAACATGGTGCATTAAGGGAGAAATCGACAAGGCTAAGGGGGTTTCGGCTTTAGCACACAACCGAATGCTCCAAGGCATTCACTAGCCGAAAATGTCACTAAGGAATTTCGGCACTCCCTCCCCTAGTCTTCCAACCGATTACTCCTCCTCACACTAGAGTTCAAATTTCGGCAACCTCTTCCAACTCCTCATAGCCAACCATTCAAATGAGTTTGAATTATTCAAACTCCTAAATTCTCTCTTCTCCACCCGTTCAAATCAGTTTAACTTGCTCAACAGTTATCCGACAGAGTTTGAGCTGAGCACAACTCTTCCTCAGCTTGGAGTCAAAATAATAAGCAGAAAAAGGGATCTCCGCTGTTCGAACCTGAGCCTCCTTCCCCTACTTGTGGCGTCACTGCTCAAGGCCCTAAGTGGCGCCTCCTTGCCACTTTACCAAGGAAATTCTTGTGCTAAAGTTTACCACAAAATATTCTTAACCCCTAGCTCCTTCAGCTCCCTTTAACCAAAACTTAAAAATAAAAATTTTCCTATAGTTCGAGCCTGACCTTGGCTTATACCTAGACCCTAAAATGTCTCAATTAATATCACAACCAAGCCATACACATGCAAACAGTTCAAACATAATAGCCCCTATTTAAGGATGTTACACTTCTTTTTTTTTTAATGGAAATATTGAGTTAAACATTAATGCTACGTTTGGTTGGAGTATTATTTTCCACATGTTTTAGTAACTGGTTAGCCATAAACTAATCACAATTGGTTAGTTTTAGCCACTCATATGACTTGCTTGTGGTAAAGAGAAGGAAAATTTTTTGCTTATTTCAAAGAGGTCCTATTTTTTACAAGAGTTTTTACTCATCATTCTAATTGCATGTTTAAATTTGTATTAATTATTCTTTATTTTATGCCTAACTATTTTAGAACATGTGTTAAATAAGTTTTTTCCTCATGTTATTGTACTAGTAGCCAAATGTAACATAAATTTTTAAAGATGGCATTCTGTGTAGCAATCTACATGTACTTTATGCTTTTTTCAAAAAAAAAATTTATGAGCTTTAAATTTTTTTGAATTTTTTATTTTTGAATATTTTATAAATTTTAAATTATTTATTTATGTGACAAATAAGGCAAATAGTGTCATATTAACATGAAGTACACGTCGGTTGCTACACGAGTTGCCATGCCAACATTGTTAAAACTAATGTTTTAGTTAAAATTTGCATTAAAAAATGATTTTGACTCTTTTTGGAAGGTTAATGTCCAAATTTAACTCAAAAAAGGAATAAGGGCCAAATTGACAAAAAAAAAATGGAAACATTGAGAGCTAAATTTATTATTATGCCAAAAAATAAATTATCATATATTTTCAATTTAAAAATTCTAATTTAATGTGTATTGATTAGGTTGCCTCTATATGTTAATAAACATGCTAAGCTGAATGTGTAAACTGAAAAAAAGAAGAATATTTTTTAACATTTTAAAATATATAGACTTGGTTTGAACCTTAACTCAATTAGCACTATTACTATTGCAATAACCAAGAGGTTTGGGAGGAATTATAGATAGTAGTAAGATCTGTATCAAGATATATATATAGGTTAAAATGTGCTCTAAGTAATTGTAGTCTTTGTACATTTGAAATTTAGTCCCTCTACTTTATAAATTTAAAAATACAAGTCTAATTGTTAACATTTTTTTTGGTTAATTCAAGTTCATTAATTACAATATTATTTTTCTTGTTACATCATTGTCAAATGAGTGTTTTTTTTAATTTCAAAATATCATACCAACAAATTTGATAGAAAAATTTTAAGGTGGCGTCAACAATTGGATCAAAATTTTGAAATCTAAAAAATATAGCAATTAAATCCCCAAAAATAAAAGTAAAAGAACTAAATTTCAAATTTATAAAAGAAAAAAAAAGATGTTAGTTGTTGGTTATTGGAAAGTATATTTTCAGGTCTCCGTTTTCGTAAAACGGATTCGTAAATATTTTTAACAAATATTTACGAAGTTAGTTGTGTGATTAATGAGGTTTTGGTTAGGTGAATTAGCTTGAATCAAGGTTAATTAGGTATATGGACTATATTGTAAATAGAATAAAAGTTGAATTATAAAATAGAGAAAATTTAAGGGATTAAATAAGAAATTAAACCTAAAGTTTTACAAGTGTATGGTATAGGCAATGACATGTTTAGTATTTATGTACATATACTTGTACTAATTATATACATTACTTATTATTTAAGAATTATTATGTTAATATATTATTATATTATTATAATATAAATTATAACTTAAAACATAAAGTAAATAAAGAATAAATAAAAGAAATAAAACAAAAAGAACCAAAAGCAAGGGACGAAACAGAGAAGAAAGGGAGAAAAGAAAAGGAAAGGAAAAACTAGGGTTTTAAGGTTCAAAGTTAATTTGGTAAGTCAATTTAGTCCCTTTTTCTTGTAATTTTGATGTTTTTAGAATTCTAGAACAAAAATACTACTTGATTTATGTTGAAAATTTGAAAGTTAGTGGATTTTTAGATGTTGTTCATGTTGAATAAATTGAAGTGTTAGGGGTTAAATTGATAGAATTTCAAGTTAAAATTGAAAAAATGATTGAATTGTAAAAAAAATTATAAGTTTTGAAGTAATAGGGACTAAATTGTGAAATTTCAAAATTTAAAGATTTATGGTGAAATTAGAGAGTTAAATTTAGTTTTAAGTGGTAATTGAATGAAAATATAGAATAAATTGTGAAGGAAATAAAGTTAGTTTTGATTAGGGATTAAATTGGAATTTAGGCAAAAGTTGAGTATAAAATTGAAATATTTAAGGTGAAATTGTGTGTATTGATGATTTTAAATTGTTTAATTTTCGTAGCTAACGTTGTCTCGGAGACCTCGGCTAAGAAAGGAAAAGAGAAAGTTAACGAGGAGTAGCTCGAGAATTACGGTTTGTATTTCTATAATCTGAAATTAATAATTATTGTTGTATTTATTATTTAATATGTATGGTAAGTGGAATTGAGGTGAGTATTAGTATTGTGGTATTGAATTGAATTGAATTGAATTATGAGTATGTGTGATTAATTGAATTGATATGAATATTGATTGTATATGAAAAGTGAACTAAAGAACCCTATTAACTGTATCGGGCTGAGTCGGATATAGTTGGAATGCCATAGGATTGGAAGAGTTCAGGGATACTTCGACTTCGAGTCGATGAGACACTGGGTGTCAGATTATTACTTCGGATAAATTCGATGAGGTACTGGGTACCAATTTACTTCGGCATGGCCGATGAGACACTGGGTGTCAATTAATTACTTCGAATTATCCGATGAGGCACTGGGTGCCATACTGGTGTGTTTTGGTTGGATCCGTGTATCCGTCTGAGTCCGAGTCGTGTTAATAGTGGTAAATAAATGAATTGGCATTAAGATTGATATTGAATAACATTGTATGTGAATTGGAATTGGACAATGAGTTGAATTATACAATTGAAATGTATGAACCAAGGGTTCATGAAAAGAATATTGTTATGGATAAATAATATGTGAATCAAAGTGAGAAAAGCTATTTGAGATAGCTATTGATGAGAAATGAAAGATAAATAGATAAATTGATTTATTGATTGATTAATGTTCTATTATGGTTAAAATTGCATATTTTATAATGTTATTTGTCTTTAAACCATTCGGATTATAGAAATACTACTAAGTTTATACTCAGCGTACGGTTTATTTCCGAGTTCAGGTAGGCTAAAGTCAGATCGTTCAATCAGCATCCAAAGCCGATCCCGAATTCAAGTGTGGTGAAGTATGTTTCTTTTTGGTAATGGCATGTACCTAGGATGATGTGTTTTTCATTTTGGGAAATGTTTGTAAATGATGTTGTAATATGATAATGGTTGGTTATATATGATATGTTAAGGTTATGAAATGATAAGTTTTAGTAGAAAATTAGTATGAAATTAGAGTTGGTTTGAATGGTGTTCAATTAGATTGATTTGAATAATATATGTGAAGTATCTATGTGATCGTTGGTATCAATAGTCTTAATATTTATATAATGAATGATCTAGCCTAGAAACTAACTATCACCATGATTGAGGCAAGTGCACCTATCGAACAGCAGTATAGCTTTGTGGCAAGACCGGATTGTCGAACCCAAAGGAACCAAAAGTACTAATACTGACTTTCTTTTTATTATTTAGCCTAAGAATTAAGGGAATTGTTATTTATTCTAAAATTAACTAACTACTAAGCTAAAGACGCTAAGACGAAGAGAATGAATTGGGGAAATACTTGTGGGAAAAACCAATTGATTAAGACAATACCCAAGGAGGAATCCACCTAGACTTCACTTGTTATTTAACTCGAACTGCACGATTTATTCACTTGACACGATCCGTAGGATTCCTTAATTTATATTAATACCTCTCTCGAGGATACTAACGTCTAACCCTAGGTTGATTAATTGAAATCTCTTTCTAATTAAAACCCCTAAGGTTGCATTAACTCGATCTATGGACTCCCATATTAGGTTTGACCCTAATCGCGATTTTCGTCATCCTATCTCTAGGGTTGCGATCAACTCCGCTTAACTATGCTAGATCTACTCTTAGGCGTGGTCTATTCCTCCTCTCGCCTAAGCACATCAATACTTGAATCAATATCCTAAAATATCAAAACAAGAATTAAGAACACATAATTAAGAACAAATCAAGTATTTATCATATAGTTCGTAAAATAATAACAAGATCCGTCTTAGGTTTCATCCCGCTCTGTATTTGAGGGTTTAGTTCATAATCATAAAAGAATACATCTCAGAAGAAAATATAAAACAAAACATAAGAAAACCCTAAAACCCCCTGAAGGAATTGAAGGAGAGATCCTCCGTCTTGAGTATGATTTCGGCTTCTTGAGTTGAATCAACTAGCTTTCTTCGAGTAAATCCCACAATTCTGACCTCTCTGGCTTGGCTCATTGGCCTAGCTGGACGCCCCCTGACAAAAATCACCTTTTAGGTTATACTTAGTGTAACATCCTGAAAAGGGCCTATGCATTTTTGGTTTAATTGTACGAAATGACATATCTTATGTGTTATGAATATATTTTGAACACTTTTGGAAACCTGGAAATGTATGGAAATGTTAAGTTTAAAAGAGGAAAGTGAACATTTTTAGAACCTTGGAAATGTAAGGAAATGTCTTGTAAGGAAATGTCATGGAAATGTAAGGAAATGTCTTGGAAATGTAAGGAAATGTCTTGTAAGGAAATGTCATGGAAATGTAAGGAAATGTCAAGTTTACAGAGCCGATCGAAAATTTTTGGAAACTTAGAAATGACCTAGAAATGACGAGTTTTAAGGTTTAAAAGGGGAAATTAAGGCAAGGTGGCCTTAAAAGAAAAAGTTTGTGAAATTTGACACACAAATAGGCTTGGAAAAGTGGTCTGAAGATTCCGCTTAGGGCCTATGGAAATGGCGCCATATGCAAGAGGAATGGGCCTAAGTTCGAGTCACATGGGAAGCAAATAAAAGAAATTTTATTTTGCTACAAGGAGCAGAGAGGTGGACGGCATATGGCTATAAATTAGGAGCTTTTATTATTTTATAAATAGTGGATAAATAAGGGATTTATTTATCATTATTTTCAAGAGATAATTGTTGGATTAAATTCTTTTAATTTGAATAAAGAGATAAAGAGGAAAATAAGGGAGAAGTGATGGCCAAGTAAGGGACTTTGAGTTTAATAATTTCGGCTAAATAAGGATAGTTGCTGAATTATCTTTTATTTTAAGTGATAATTAAAGAGATAAAGCTATTAAAATAGAAGAGTGATGGCCAAGTAAGGGATTCTAAGTTAGTAATATCGGCTATAAAAGGAAAAGAGAGGCCATTCTGCATTATTTTCTGTTTCTTTGAAAGCCTCTCGCGAATTCTCTTCACCAAATCTTCTTCTTCTTTTATTTTTGCCAAGCCAAAAATACCTTGTGTTCTAGCCGAATCCTCCATCTTTATTCTTCTTTTTCTTTTCTTTCTAATCCCTCCAAAAGCCGAAAGTTGTGAGATCATCATCTAGCCATAGCCGAATCTCTGAAGGTTGAAGTGAAGGTGCAATCGATTTCTTCAAGTAAGGGTAAGATCTCATTCGGTTTCATCCTTTTTCTTAAGATTTTTCGAAATCTAGGACTAACCCCATTAATATCTTGTTGCCGAAAATTTGAAGAGATCTTTCGGGATTTACTAAGTGTCGAATACAAGGAAGGAGAAGTTCTTTTCCCGAAGGTACACCATAGGCCACGTGTTCCCTAGTTATTCGGTGAGTTTCGGGATTTAAAATCCACAAGGTATGTGTCTATAGCATTCGGCCAAGGCCATGTTTGGTAAATATATGTGTTCATTAATTATTCAAAAGCCGAAAACTAACCAAGTTAATTGATTCAATGCTTGGCCGAATGCAAGAAGAGTATAGCAGAGATTTCAAGACTTGATTCGTAAGTCAAACGGCAACAAGGTAAGTTTAAGTATACTAATCCTACTAGGATTTGGATTTATGGCCGAATGGCTTTTTATTAAAGTAGTAGGTGATTAATCAAATGTAGGGATTAAGGATCTAAGCATTAGATCAAGCTTTTCGGGATTTCAAGACCCTTTCGGTAAGTATGATAAGTTGTGGATATTTGGTTAAGAATTCGTATATTGATGATTAAATCGATTGTTTTGATTAAGTGTGTTGATGGAGGCGAATACCATTCAAGAAGGGAAAGGGAAGGTCCCTATCCAGAAGTTTAAGAAGAGATCTGTCTCGACATTAGGGGATTGGGCGGGGGGGTGTGGACGTCGAACAAGAAAGTAGGCAAATAGCCGTAGTATCGCCTAGTGATAGCATCGATGATCGAAAGCATAGTTCTCCAAGTGATCGGTGTATGATTAACCCACTATTTTCCAGGTTTATGGTATATTGTATGTGTTGTGTAAATGCTAATATGTGCAGTGGCGATTATGAATGGTTACCCTTAAGAGGTATATCGTAAATCAGTCAGTGTTAATTATTAAGAATGTGAATATGCCAATGAGAATATGTTTGTATGCCGAATAGCATGTGCATGCATTATTTTACTATGTTATGACATTATCATATGTTGCATGTGCATGGGATGGGATATGAATGTGACTATCGAAGGAAAGGGTGTACTTTATGTACGTGGTCTAATGTTAGCCTTGTGCTACGTTAGCGCTTGATGTTAGCTATGTGCTTCATCAAGGGAGGTGTTGGCTAGGTGCCCACCTCGGCGGTTGATAGCTGTGTGCATCACCGTGGACTGAACGATATGTGGGATCACTTAGGTGATCGGTGGCTCAGCCATGGCCTTGAGCAGCAAGTCTGCCAAGGTAAGATATGTGGGATCACTTAGTTGATCGGTGGATTAGCCATGGCCTTGAGCAGGGGGTCTGCTAAGGTAGGTGAAACGGATGGACCCTAGGATGGGTTGGGTACACTTTGCATAAACTCATTATCTGTCATATGGGTTGATGATGAAATGGGCCAAGCCCAGTATGTGGAAATTATGTGGTTAACTACCCTATTAGATAAATGTGATATGAATTTGGGCCAAGCCCAGAATGTGATAACATGTGAAATTGATAATTGATATCTGATATATGAGTTAATATGTGGTTAACATGTGGGTGGAATTCAGTGGATTAATTACACACTGAGTCTGTATGACTCACCAAATTTTTATTAAACATCGCAGATGATTCGTGGTGATTGGACCGGGTTGGAGTGGATACGAGGTGGCCCATGCAGAAGACATCTTCTTTATTTTATTCAGTTTATTACTAAGAACTTTTGTTTAATTATTTATTGTAATAAGGCCCAGTTAAAGTATTTAAGTATTTCTGTTTGAGCATTTTTATTATGTTTAAGCTAGACGACCATTAAATTATTATTTGGAAGTGCTTTTAATTGGACATGGTTTTCAAATGACAAATTTCTTAATGTTTTTCCTAAAAGTGAAATCAGTCTTCAAACGTTTTTCCGCAGTGGCATCTCAAATTCGGTCGTAACGAATGGGCCGAGTTTGGGGTGTTACAAATTGGTATCAGAGCCCAATTCAAAACTCAGCTTTGAGGTTTTTGGGTCCAAAAACATTTTTTTTAAATGGGCTTTTTCGAAAATATTGGTTTTATGAATTATTTTTCAGGTTATTCTGGCATGGCACCTGTATCTCCGACCCGCAGTCTACCAGGTAAGTACCCTTGACTACTGAAGTGAAATGTGTGAATGTTATAAGTATGAAGGGAACGTAGATTAGTGAACTAGGATCTGTTGAACCCTAGGACTAGGCTACTCAAACACAAGTGCATAAGACTTAAGGACCATTAAACAAACCTGTGAACTAAGTCACCGAGTTAAGGTGTGGCAACCATAGTACGCATGTCTAGGATTGGTATTCAGTAAGAGCTTGGTACTTAAGCAGTCCTAGCGACTCACCTCCTCTCTACTCGAATCCTACCTAGTGCGTAGTAACTGCTCACCCTAACCAAGAGGACTTATTCACTGCTAAACCAATCATTAAAATGAGAAAGGGACTAGCCATGCGATTTTATAAAATTCCTAGTTTTAAAATCCCTAAATTACCCTTTTAATTGTAGTAAAAGATTATTGTGAAAATTTTTCCAAAATATCTTGATTTACAAAATTACAAAAATGCCCCTGTATTGTAAATTACTAAAATACCCTTAGTTTTTAAGATTTTCAAAAATACCCTCGACTTTTGTTAAAATATTTCTACTTCACAAAGATATCAAAAACTTCTGTTTTACAAATAACAAGATACCCTGATTTGGAAAATTTATGGAACTGCCCCTAACTTCCAAAATTACCGAAATAACCTCGATTTTTGAAATTTTTGCAACACCTCTGATTTGGAAAACAAAATAACCCAGAGATTTTGTAAATTCTAGAATACCTTTAATTTGAAAAATATTTTCGAATTGACCCCGATTTATTACCAAAATACCCCTGTAGGGGAAAAGACGAAATTACCCCTGGGTAGGGAAATGGATGGAATGGACATAAAAGTGTAGTGAATGATGTTGTGAATGAATGTGACTTCATTTGTTTCTGCTTATGAATGTGAATGTTACTCCCTGAGTTAGAGTAGTGAACTTGAACTAGAAACTTTGGTTGATCGAAAGAACTACTTCTGAACATCTCTTTTCATAAAACTGTTCGCGAATAATCAGTGGAACAAAATTTCTGATGCATAAAACTTTTTAATCAGATTAAATCGCGATGTTAGAAATGAGTTCTAGGGGACGTGAACTTAGAGACTGTGCCTAGAAAGTATGATGGTTCTATTAAGATCAGAGTGCGCAGCATAAGCATAGTGCGGTGAGTTAAGATGTACGATTATTCGTTAATAAGTAATTTCGAGGACGAAATTATTTTTAAGGAGGGTAGAACTGTAACATCCTGAAAAGGGCCTATGCATTTTTGGTTTAATTGTGCGAAATGACATATCTTATGTGTTATGAATATATTTTGAACACTTTTGGAAACACGGAAATGTATGGAAATGTTAAGTTTAAAAGAGGAAAGTGAACATTTTAGAACCTTGGAAATGTAAGGAAATGTCTTGTAAGGAAATGTCATGGAAATGTAAGGAAATGTCTTGGAAATGTAAGGAAATTTCTTGTAAGGAAATGTCATGGAAATGTAAGGAAATGTCAAGTTTACAGAGCCGATCGAAAATTTTTGGAAACTTAGAAATGACCTAGAAATGACGAGTTTTAAGGTTTAAAAGGGGAAATTAAGGCAAGGTGGCCTTAAAAGAAAAAGTTTGTGAAATTTGACACACAAACAGGCTTGGAAAAGTGGTCTGAAGATGCCGCTTCGGGCCTATGGAAATGGCGCCATATGCAAGAGGAATGGGCCTAAGTTCGAGTCACATGGGAAGAAAATAAAAGAAATTTTATTTTGCTACAAAGAGCAGAGAGGTGGACGGCACATGGCTATAAATTAGGAGCTTTTATTATTTTATAAATAGTGGATAAATAAGGGATTTATTTATCATTATTTTCAAGAGATAATTGTTGGATTAAATTCTTTTAATTTGAATAAAGAGATAAAGAGGAAAATAAGGGAGAAGTGATGGCCAAGTAAGGGACTTTGAGTTTAATAATTTCGGCTAAGTAAGGATAGTTGCTGAATTATCTTTTATTTTAAGTGATAATTAAAGAGATAAAGCTATTAAAATAGAAGAGTGATGGCCAAGTAAGGGATTCTAAGTTAGTAATATCGGCTATAAAAGGAAAAGAGAGGCCATTCTGCATTATTTTCTGTTCTTTTGAAAGCCTCACGAATTCTCTTCACCAAATCTTCTTCTTTTATTTTTGCCAAGCCGAAATACCTTGTGTTCTAGCCGAATCCTCCATCTTTATTCTTCTTTTCTTTTCTTTCTAATCCCTCCAAAAGCCGAAAGTTGTGAGATCATCATCTAGCCATAGCCTAATCTCTCGAAGGTTGAAGTGAAGGTGCAATTGATTTCTTCAAGTAAGGGTAAGATCTCATTCGGTTTCATCCTTTTTCTTAAGATTTTTCAAATCTAGGACTAACCCCATTAATATCTTGTTGCCGAAACTTTGAAGAGATCTTTCGGGATTTACTAAGTGTCGACTACAAGGAAGGAGAAGTTCTTTTCCGAAGGTACACCATAGGCCACGTGTTCCCTAGTTATTCGGTGAGTTTTGGATTTAAAATCCACAAGGTAAGTGTCTATAGCATTCGGCCAAGGCCATGTTTGGTAAATATATGTGTTCATTAATTATTCAAAAGCCGAAAACTAACCAAGTTAATTGATTCAATGCTTGGCGAATGCAAGAAGAGTATAGCAGAGATTTCAAGACTTGATTCTGTAAGTCAAACGGCAACAAGGTAAGTTTAAGTATACTAATCCTACTAGGATTTGGATTTATGGTCGAATGGCTTTTTATTAAAGTAGTAGGTGATTAATCAAATGTAGGGATTAAGGATCTAAGCATTAGATCAAGCTTTTCGGGATTTCAAGACCCTTTCGGTAAGTATGATAAGTTGTGGATATTTGGTTAAGAATTCGTATATTGATGATTAAATCGATTGTTTCGATTAAGTGTGTTGATGGAGGCGAATACCATTCAAGAAGGGAAAGGGAAGGTCCCTATCTCGAAGTTTAAGAAGAGATCTGTCTCTCGCGATTAGGGATTGGCCACGGGGTGTGGACCAGCGTCAGAACAAGAAAGTAGGCAAATAGCCGTAGTATCGCCTAGTGATAGCATCAGTATCGAAAGTATAGTTCTCCAAGTGATCAAGTGTGTGATTAACCCACTATTTTCCGGGTTTATGGTATATTGTATGTGTTGTGTAAATGCTAATATGTGCAGTGGCAATTGTGAATGGTTACCCTTAAGGGGTATATCGGAAATCAGGTCAGTGTTAATTATTAAGAATGTGAATATGCCAATGAGAATATGTTTGTATGCCGAATAGCATGTGCATGCATTATTTTACTATGTTATGACATTATCATATGTTGCATGTGCATGGGATGGGATATGAATGTGACTATCGAAGGAAAGGGTGTACTTTATGTACGTGGTCTAATGTTAGCCTTGTGCTACGTTAGCGCTTGATGTTAGCTATGTGCTTCATCAAGGGACGTGTTGGCTAGGTGCCCACCTCGGCGGTTGATAGCTGTGTTCATCACCGTGGACTGAACGATATGTGGGATCACTTAGGTGATCGGTGGCTCAGCCACGGCCTTGAGCAGCAAGTCTACCAAGGTAAGATATGTGGGATCACTTAGTTGATCGGTGGATTAGCCACGGCCTTGAGCAGGGGGTCTGCTAAGGTAGGTGAAACGGATGGACCCTAGGATGGGTTGGGTACACTTTGCATAAACTCATTATCTGTCATATGGGTTGATGATGAAATGGGCCAAGCCCAGTATGTGGAAATTATGTGGTTAACTACCCTATTAGATGAATGTGATATGAATATGGGCCAAGCCCAGAATGTGATAACATGTGAAATTGATAATTGATATCTGATATATGAGTTAATATGTGGTTAACATGTGGGTGGAATTCAGTGGATTAATTACACACTGAGTTTGTATGACTCACCCAATTTTTATTAAACATCGCAGATGATTCGTGGTGATTGGACCGGGTTGGAGTGGATACGAGGTGGCCCATGGAGAAACATCTTCTTTATTTTATTCAGTTTATTACTAAGAACTTTTGTTTAATTATTTTTTGTAATAAGGCCCAGTTAAAGTATTTAAGTATTTCTATTTGAGCATTTTTATTATGTTTAAGCTAGACGGCCATTAAATTATTATTTGGAAGTGCTTTTAATTGGACATGGTTTTCAAATGACAAATTTCTTAATGTTTTTCCCAAAAGTGAAATCAGTCTTCAAACATTTTTCCGCAGTGGCATCTCAAATTCGGTCGTAACGAATGGGCCGGGTTTGGGGTGTTACACTTAGGGTGTTTATATAGGCTTCGGAATGTGTTTCTTCGCCTCTAAGTATCTTAATCCAGGTGAAATTCCTCTTTTCCACGGTAGGGACACGCCCGTGTAACACGCCCGTGTGAATCGAATTGTAGACCGTGGTTGGGTCTACTAGGGAGGCACGGCCGTGTGGTGAAACCCCAGGCCGTGTTGATTTCCTACTTTGTCCCATTTGGTCTGTTTTTGGCCCATTTCTCGTTCTTTTCATCCTCCTATGCTTTCCTAAGTATAAAACGTGAAAATAAATGATTAGAAGCACCAAATTCCACAATTCAGGGAATAAATCATCCAAAAGTATGCTAAATGTGGGATTAAAATATGAACATATTACGGTTTATCAAATACCCCCACACTTAAGCTTTTTCTTGTCCTCAAGTAAAATTCTCAACTTACAATTAAGAACTAACTTTCCTAAGTTCATGATTCTCATTAACAATGTCTCATCATAATTCATAGATAATTCATTCATGGATAATTCAACTCAAAGAGTCCTAAAGATTCAAACAATCTAAGTCATACATTTTTGTAGCATGAAATCATAGGTGTTTCCCTTCATCTAAATAACTACCTCTAATTCAAAATCGACAAGGGTTGACATCCTCACTAAAGATTCACTCAAATCACTCGAAGTGTTTAAGGTTCAGGATAAAGCACTCGTAAGTCAAACATGAAAAGTTAATCCCATAGGCTTGCATGAAAATCAAATCTCCACCACTATAATATGAGATGATACACAAATCAAAAGGTCTTTAAAAAGGGTTGTAACGGGGCTTGGGTTAAAGGTGTGGATAAAGTCTGTATTACAGGGTTAGAATCGAGATTGACTTGACAAATTACCTAACTAGAAACAACGAACTGATAATGATTAATTACATCAATTGAGAAATTGTAATACTAATAGCACGAGCTTCTTTTAAAGATGTGAATTTAACTGTTTTATGCTCATAGAACATAGAACTAATGATGAATAGATTTTCAATCTTTTTCTTTTAAGAACAAATCAAGTAATAGGAAAGAACTTTAACAACTGAAATATAGAACATAGTTAGGCAACTGCTCAAAATCAAATCTCGACAAAAAGGGAGTCAAGGAATGGTGATAACAAATACAGGATGGGTTTTGGGTTAATATTAATGGGTGAGTCAATAAAAGGGTTGTTAGGATTAAATGGGTTCACTAGGGGTTAATTGTGAGGGTAGGCTTTTAGTGGAGTAAGTGGGTTAAAACTTAAGTGCCTTTGTCATCTCTGTATATCAAATCAAAGGTGTGGTCTCGACATGTATAATCGAAGCAAGTTCTAGAATAACAAATCAATGTTGACACACTCATAATCAATAAAGTGAGCAAGAAAACGAATATGCTCTAAAAGGCTCAAAATCTCACAAAAAATTATGGGTTTTTGATGTCAACCTCGCAAATTTCAAACTTCAAGGTAATAATTAAATTTAGGTCAACAACCTAGCAAATTTTTAATTCTAAAAAAAATAGACTTATCATGCTTGATTCTCTACTATCTTAAAGTTTAAATCATCAATGTACAATTGACTATGACTTAATCCAAAACATATCAATAAAAATCATAAATCAAAGGAAATTTCATTTTAATCGTAATATGAGAAAATTATTTAAGAACAAGGCCTAATTCAGGGATTTGAGAATAATGCAAAAAGTTAGGCACTTTTAAGATTCACCCCCCACACTTAAGATGTACATTGCCCTCAATGTACAAAGATAGATATCCACAATGTAGTAAGAAAATCATAAGGTAAGGAGGAGAGTGAAACTTCCTAAATTTTGGGTGGAGTCCAAGGAAAGAAACGAGGGGAATTCGGGCCGAGTTGGAAGAGGCGTTTCTGGTGGTATAGTGGCCGCCCACAATTGCTGCGCTAGATGAAGAAATTGGGTAGCTCGTGAAGAAAAAGCCAGGAAATAATAAGAACAATTCAAAATATACTAATTATATATTTAAAGAAAATAAAGATAAGAGAAAGAAAAATAAAAAGTAAAATAAAATTAAAAGAGAAGATTAATGGACTGAAAAGTCCTTATCGTTAGATGTTTGGCGAGGTGGGTGTGATTTCTAAGGCCGTGGTGTGTGATTCCCAAGCAGCCTTTAGAACCTAAAACCAAGAAACTAAAATAAAATAGAATTATTTAAGCACAAACGAACTAAATAGAAGGAAAATAAAGGAGAAGAGAGAAGAAAAAGAAAAACTAAGTGGCCTCAAATGTCCTTGGCTTGCCGAGTGAATGAAGCGGCCGGCATGAACTTATGAAGATCAGTCTTCAACATGGAGACTATGCTCAGATTATTCTGTTTCTTTGACATGGATAATTCTAAAACGAAGATTTTGGGGCAGGAGAATGAGAGAAAATGGAAAGGGGGGAGAGTGTAAAGGGTATGGATGAAAGGGAATGGGTGAGAAAGGGAACAATGGGTGTTTTAAATAGAAGTTTCAAATCTGGTACATCCCCACGCCCGGGTACTATGGGCGTGTTGAGTCACACGGTCATGTCGTACGGCCATGTTGTGCTTCGTTCGTTTCTCCCACGCACGTTTCGTGGTCACCACGCCCATGTTTGATAAAACAATGTCGACCACGACTGTATCGCACGGCCGTGGTATGTAGTCGGAGCCCGTGTATCTTTCTCAGTGTCGGCCACAGCCATATTGCACGGTCATGGTAGTTTATAACCGTCCGTGATCTGGGGATCTTTCATCATCGGCTCGTACAACCTCTGTCTTGTTAGTACGGAAATCTGTGGTGTCCACACGGTCGTGTGCAGGGCCGTGTGGTATGGAAATCTGCACTTTGGTTAGTTAATAGTTAGATGCTAAAAAGGAGAAATAAAAGTAGAAATAAATGTAAAAATAAACGGAGTTAGTACTCGGGTTGCCTCCCGAGAAATGCTTGTTTAAAGTCTTAAGCTAGACTTATCTCTCATTCGCATATTCATGGTGGTTTGAGGAGCTGGAAATCCTTTCTCGTGTTATCAGTTCCATTATCATGATAAAGTTTGAGTCGAGTAGAGTTTACCTTAAAAGTTCCGAATGTAGGATTACTTACCTCGATTGTTCGTAGATATGGAAGACATTGCGTGCACTCGAGAGGGACTTATTCGTTTGTATTCATGTTTGATGTGGTGATTCGGGGGTCTCCCTTATTCAACAATACCTGGTCTCCTATTTTGAAGTGATTTGTCGTCCTTATAAGCTCATCAGGGGGTTCCCTTGGTTTTTCTTTGTGTGATTTTGATTTTTCCTTGAAATGTGTCTTCCACTCGTCTAGTTCATCAATATGAAGCCTTCGATCCTCATGAATTACTTCTTTGTTGTCATGATGTCTAGGATCCGGCTCGGTTGTGTGTTCTCATTGTGTTTCTGGAAAGACGGCCTTAACTGAATGGTCATTAATAAAATTAATTTTCTCACCTTGATGACTTGATGTTCTAGCCGAGTCAAGAGCCTGAAGAGTGACTGTCTCGTCACCTACACGAAGTATGAGTTCACCTGTATCAATGTCAATTTTAGTTCTAGCAGTTGCTAAAAAAGGTCTTCCCAGAATTAAAGGGACTGTGTTGTCCTCATCCATGTCTAACACAACAAAGTCTACTGGGAATACAAATTTATCAATTTTCACGAGTACATCTTCAATTATACCCCTAGGAATTCTAATAGTTTTATCAGCTAATTGAATGCTCATCCTAGTTTGTTTGGGTTTCCCTAGACCTAGCTGTTTAAACATTTTATAAGGCATAGCATTTATACTTGCCCCTAAATCAGCTAAAGCATTATCAACAGATAAACTACCAATTAAGCATGGAATTGTAAAACTCCCTGGATCTTTTAATTTTCGTGGTAGTCTATTTTGCAACATTGCTGAGCACATTGCGTTTAGTTCCACATGCGACTCCTCGTCTAACTTTCGTTTGTTTGTCAGAAGCTCTTTTAAAAATTTCCTTGAATCTGGCATCTGCGAAAGAGCTTCAAGAAATGGTAAGTTAATATGTAATTTCTTTAAAAGTTTAAGAAATTTACCGACTTTTTTGTCTGTGTTGTCTTTCTTCATCGCATCGGGATATGGCACACGAGGTTGATACTCTTTAATTATCGGTTTTGGCTTGTCATGGTTCACCTCAACCTTACCTTCCTCTACCACATTTTCTTGCCTTAAATTAGGCTCATCTAACCCTACACTATCATGAGCTGTTATGGCTTGAATTTGCTCCTTTGGGTTAGTCTCAGTGTTGCTTGGTAGACTGCCTTGTGGTCGTTCTGATATGATCTTGGCAAGTTATCCTAACTGGTTCTCGATCCCTTGGATCGATGCTTGTTGATTTTTAAGTGTTGATTCAGTGTTTTGGAAACGTGTTTCTGACACCGCTATGAATTTTGTAAGCATCTCCTCAAGGTTTGGCTTTTTTTCTTGTGGGTAGGGCTGTTGTTGGAAGTTTGGAGGGGGTTGCTGTCTCTGATTTCCTTGCCCACCCCATGAAAAATTGGGGTGGTTCCTCTAACCTGGATTATAAGTATTACTATAAGGGTTATTTTGAGATTTGAAATTGTTACCCATATAGTGACATTGCTCGTTTTCAGCGCTCGGGTTGTAGGGTGGATATTCTGTATTGCTCATCCTTCCTCCATTCATATCGCACTGCATTACTGGATGTACCTGCGAAGAACCACATAAGCCATAAATCTTTTTGGTTAAAATCTCTACCTGATTTGATAGATGGTTACTGCGTCGAGGTTGAAAAATCCGGCTGTTTTTGTTGGCCTTGTCCTTGTGACTTGCCACTGATAATTATTCAGTGACATCTCTTCAATAAACTCGTAGGTAGCCTCAGGTGTTTTATTATTCAAGGTTCCGCCGGCGGCTGAATCAATCAACTGCCTGGTTGAAGGGTTTACACCATTATAAAAGGTTTGGACTTGTAGCCACAAGGGTAATCCATGGTGTGGGCACCTTATCAATAGATCTTTTTATCTCTCCCATGCATCATAAAGTGTCTCTAAATCCATCTGCACAAAAGAAGAGATATCATTCCTTAACTTAGCCGTTTTAGCCGGCGGAAAATATTTTAATAAAAATTTCTCGGTCATTTGATCCCATGTAGTGATTGACCCTCGTGGAAGAGAATTCAACCACTGTTTGGCTTTATTCCTCAAAGAAAAGGGAAATAACCGAAGACGAATGGCATCATCAGAAACGCCATTTATTTTGAAGGTATCACAGAATTCAAGAAAATTCACTAAGTGTGTGTTAGGATCCTCATCCTGCAAATCATCAAACTGAACAAACTGTTGTATCATCTGTATAGTGTTAGGTTTCAATTCGAAATTATTTGCAGCAATAGTAGGTCTAACAATACTTGATTCAGTACCAACTAAACTAGGCTTAGCATAATCATACATAGTACGAGGAGCAGGGTTTTGATCCATCGAGTTTACGGCAACTACAGGTGGTAGCGGATTGTTATCAGCCATCTCTTCGATAGTATTGGTTTTGTCTTCTTGCTCTCCTTCTATGTAATTTAAGCTTCGCATTATTTCTCTACGATTTCTGCGAACGGTACCTTCAATATCACTGTCGTAAATTAAGGGTCCTGTCGGGTTCCGTCTAGTCATAAACGAGAGGTACCTGGAAGGAACAAATAAAATAAAGAAAATTAGAAATGTCAAAAACAAAATAAAAGTAAATTGCAAAAATTAAAAATGGCTAAAGTAATAAAAATTGAGCGTTCTTAATATTTTGGTTTCCCGGCAATGGCGCCAAAAACGTGATCGTTGGTATCGATAGTCTTAATATTTATATAATGAATGATCTAGCCTAGAAACTAACTATCACCACGATTGAGGCAAGTGACCTATCGAACAGTAGTATAGCTTAGTGGTAAGACCGGATTGTCGATCCCAAAGGAGCCAAAAGTACTAATACTGTATTTCTTTTTATTATTTAGCCTAAGAATTAAGGGAATTGTTATTTATTCTAAAATTAACTAACTACTAAGCTAAAGACGCTAAGACGAAGAGAATGAATTGGGGAAATACTTGTGGGAAAAACCAATTGATTAAGACAATACCCAAGGAGGAATCCACCTAGACTTCACTTGTTATTTAACTCGAACTGCACGATTTATTCACTTGACTGATCCAGTAGGATTCCCTAATTTATATTAATACCTCTCTCGAGGCTACTAACGTCTAGCCCTAGGTTGATTAATTGAAATCTCTTTCTAATTAAAACCCCTAAGGTTGCATTAACTCGATCTATGGACTCCCATATTAGGTTTGACCCTAATCCGGCTGATTTTCGTCATCCTATCTCTAGGGTTGCGATCAACTCCGCTTAACTATGATAGATCTACTCTTAGGCAGGGTCTATTCCTCCTCTGCCTAAGTACATCAATACTTGAATCAATATCCTGAAATATCAAAACAAGAATTAAGAACACATAATTAAGAACAAATCAAGTATTTATCATATAGTTCAGAAAACAATAACAAGTTCCGTCTTAGGTTTCATCCCCCTCAGGTATTTGAGGGGTTTAGTTCATAATCATAAAAGAATACATCTCAGAAGAAAATATAAAACAAAACATAAGAAAACCCTAAAACCCCCTGAAGGAATTGAAGGAGAGATCCTCCATCTTGAGTATGATTTCGGCTTATTGAGATGAATCAACTGGCTTTCTTTGAGTAAATCCCACAATTCTGACCTCTCTGGCTTGGCTCCTTGGCCTAGCTGGACGCCCCTTGACAAAAAGTACCTTTTAGGTTATACTTAGGGTGTTTATATAGGCTTTGGAATGTGTTTCTTCGCCTCTAAGTATCCTAATCCTAGTGAAATTCCTCTTTTCCACGGCAGGGACACGCCCGTGCAACACGCCAGTGTGAATCGAATTGTAGACCGTGGTTAGGTCTCCTAGGGAGGCACGATCGTGTGGTGAAACCCCAGGCCGTGTTGATTTCCTACTTTGGCCCATTTGGCCCATTTTTGGCCCGTTTCTTGTTCTTTTAATCTTTCTATGCTTTCTTAAGTATAAAACATGAAAATAAAGGATTAGAAGCACCAAATTCCACAATTCAGGGAATAAATCATCCAAAAGTATGCTAAATGTGGGATTAAAATATGAACATATTACGGTTTATCACTATGAAAGTACATTGGTTAGGTCATTAGATTAATGATTTTGATATATTTTAGATGTATTTGAATGTGTTTTGGATTGGTTGAACATTTGGTTATTGAGTTGCTTGTTGTTTAAGTTTGCAGGGTTGGTAAACTTGATGTTTAAGGTTCATTTTGAGTCCACACGGCCTGGGGCGTGTGACCAGACCGTGTGAGACACACGGCTTATACACGGGCATGTGGTTAGGCCATGTGTCCCTTGCAACTTAAAATTTTCAAAACAGAATGCTCAGGTATTACCACACGGGCAGAGACACGGGCATATGTCTCAATCGTGTGAGTAACACGGCCTAACACGCGGGCATGTGCCTTGGCCGTGTAAGGTAAGCCAGAGAGTTACACGGGTAGGACATGGCTCGAAGCATGGGCATGTCATAGGGTCACACGGGCGTGTGAGCCCTGTACCTAGGAAAAATTTTGAGGTTTCGAGAAAAATTCTCAGAGAACCCTAATTAGTCCCGAATTGTTTCTAATACATATTTAAGGTCTCGAGGGCCCATAAAAGGGATGATATGATTAATTTATGAAGTGTATGCTAACTGATTTGTATTATGTTCGTATTTGATCTGGAAAGTTCGGTAATGCTCCGTAACCCTGTTCCAGTGACGGATAACGGTTAGGGGTGTTACACAAGACTTGAAGCATATTTTAACTATATATTATATCACAAACTTTGTTAAAATTTAGAGACTAAACTATTTATTTTGACCTCCAAAGAATGGTTTATACTTGCATTCTTCCTTAAAAAATGTGTAATTATGATATAATTAAGATATCAAGATTTTTTTTGGGTGAAAAGAAAATACAACCAATTAAACTAAACCAAAATGATTGTCTGTAAACAATTGCAACCCTTCCTCTTTATTAAAAGTTATTTTGGTCATTCTATCAGCTTCTATGTTTTCTTCCCCAAGGATGTACTCGATTTCCCAGTTCCCTATATTCTTCAGGAGATGGTGGATCCACCTGATTAGCGTCAATCTAGAGGGCATTGGATTCAAAATTTAGATAGCTTTAATAGCTTCCAAACTATCCGTTTGTATCAACACTTTATTGCATTGCTTTTCTTGCACCAGTGACAGACCATTGATAAACCGTAAAAGTAACATATTTTAAGCCCACATTTAATATGCTTTTGGATGATTTAAGCCCCAATTTATGTAAAAAGGTGCTCTTAATCCTTTCTTTTCATTTCTTATACTCAGGAAAGCACCCGATGACGAAAAGAACAAGAAACGGGCTTAAAACGGACCAAATTGGGCCAAGCCACAAAATCAGCACGGCCTGGACTTCAAGCCACACGGTCGTGCCACCATTCCTACTAGAACACAACCTTACCACGACTTACACGGCCGTGCCTCATTCAACAGTGTCGAACACGGCCTGAAGACGATTCACACGGGTGTGTGCCATGGCCGTGTCCCTGCCGCGGGAAAGAGGAATTTTACTCGGATTTGGATGCTTGGAGGCAAAGAAACACATTCCTAAGTCTACTTAAACTCCCAAATAGGAATTGTACTCAAATTAGGATACTTTAAGGCCAAGTAAAGCATCTCAAAGCCTATATAAACACCCCAAGGGCAACTTGTCAAGGGAGTTTGCAGAAGCCTTTCGCGGGGCTTTTTTTCGGGGGCATCGTGCTAGGCCAGAGAAGGCAGATTTGTTGGGATTCACTCAGGAATAGCCAGTTGATCCATCTCAAGAAGCCGGAATTCTACTCAAGATGGAGGATCTCGTCTTCAATTCCTTCAGGGGGTTTTAGGGATTTCTTATGTTTTGTTTTATCTTTTCTCTTGAGATGTTTTCCTTTATTGTTATGAACTAAACCCTTCGGATACCCTAAGGGGATGAAACCTATGATGAATCTTGTTATTTTCTGAATTATATGATAAATACTTAGTTTGTTCTTAATTATGTGAGCTTAATCCAAATTTAATGTGCTTAGGTGGAGGAGGAATAGACCTCGCCAAGAGTAGATCCAACATAATTAAGCGGAGTTGATCGCACGCCTAGAGATAGGGTGACGAGATTTTGCCGGATTAGGGTGAAACCTAATATGGAAATCCATAGATCGATTTACTGCTATTCTAGGGGGTTATTATAAGAGAACGAGAGTTCCACTAATTAACCTAGGGTTAGACGTTATTCGCCTCGAGAGAGGGTTTAATATACGTTAGGGAGTCTTACGGATCAAACTAAGTGAATAAATCGTATGGTTCAGTGTTAGATAACAAGTGAAGTCTAGGTGGATTCTCCCTAGGGTATCTTCTAAATCAACTGAATTTTTCCCAAGTTATTTTCCAAATTCATTCTTCTTTGTCTTAGAGTCTTTAGTTTAGTAGTTAATTAATTTAGATTAATAAACAACTTCACTTATTTTAGGCTAAATAATAAAAAGAAAGTTAGTATTAGTACTTTTAGTTCCTTTGGGTTCGATAATCCGGTCTTGCCTAAGCTATACTACTGTTCGATAGGTGCACTTGCCTCAATCGTTGTCAGAGTTAGTTTCCAGGTTCGATCATTCTTTTTATAAATTTTAAAGCTCTGATTCACAGTGATCAAGTTTTTGGCACCGTTGCCGGGGAACTAAAATATTAAGAAAGCTCTATTTTTATTACTTTAGCCATTATTATTATTATTGCAATTTATTTATTAATTATTATTATTATTATTATTTTGCTAATTTTTTTATTTTGGCAGATAATTTTAGTTTATAGAGGAGATGGCACTGAATAATTATCAGTGGCAAGCGATGAGGACAATTCCTACTAAAGCAGCCAGTGTCTTCAACCTCGACGTGGTACACCCAGAAATACAATATGACTCAAATCTAGGAGGCGTGGCGAATCCTGAGTACGCACCCTACGGATATGGCATGGAGAACGAACAAGTCCACTATATGGGTAACTATTCTAGACCTCAAAATAATTTTTATGATAACACTTATAATGCAGGTTGGAGGTACCATTCCAATTTCTCGTGGGATGATCAAAGTAGCCAAAGGCCGGAACTTCCTCCAAAATTTCAACAACCACCTCACCAACAGGAAGAGGAGTCGAACCTTGAAGAGATGCTGACAAAATTCATGGCAGCTACAGATAACCATCTCCAAAAAAATGAGACAACACTTAATGACCAACAAGCATCGATCAAAGGGATCGAGAGCCAAGTTGGGGAACTTACTGAGTCAGTTGGGGAACTTACTAAGTCAGTTATACAACTTGCTAAGTCGATCTCGAACTACCACAAAAGGAAGCTTGCCAAGCAATCACCGAAACTAACTCGAGTGAGCAAAATCAAGCCATTTACGGTAGTGAAGGGTTAGACGCAGACAAACTCAAGGGAATAACT
This sequence comes from Gossypium sturtianum, assembly GCA_025698515.1. Lineage (NCBI taxonomy): Eukaryota > Viridiplantae > Streptophyta > Magnoliopsida > Malvales > Malvaceae > Gossypium > Gossypium sturtianum. The sequence continues at coordinate 37,404,194 of CM046954.1, forward strand.
TTGTGGTAAGTGAAGGTAAGGTTGAAGTGTGCCATGATATACCAAAACCGGCAATTACAGAATACCAACCTCGTGTGCCATATCCGATGCAACAAAGAAAGACCACACAGAGGAAGAAGTCGGTGAACTCACACTTCGTGTAGACGACGAAACAATCACTCTTCAAGCTCTTGACTAAGCTAGGACATCGAGTAATAAAGGTTCGAACGTTAATTTTATTGATAACCATTTGGTTCAACCTTCTTTACAGGAAGCATCACGAAATCACCTACCTGAGCTAGATCTTAGACCTCGTACCCATAAAGAAATAATTCATGAAGAACTAAGGCTTCAGGTCGATGAACTAGATGAGTGGAAAACACACTTTAAAGAGAAACTAGGAATACACGAAGTGAAACCAGAAGGAAACCCTGCACGAGTGATAGGAACAACAAATCACTTCAAAATAGGGGATCGGGTATTGTTGAATAAGGAAGACCCTCGAATCGCCAATTCAGACCTCAAGACAAACGAAGAAATCACTTTTGAGGTACTTGATGTCTTCCTATATGGGCGATCGAGGTAAGCAATCCTAAATTCAAGTACTTTTGAGGTAAACACTACTCGACTTAAATTTTATATCAAAAATCGAGTTGATCGCATGAGGAAGGATTTTCACCTCCTCAAACCACCTTGACCATACGAATAAGAGGTAAAGTCTAGCTTAAGACTATAAGCAGCGCTTCTCGGGAGGCAACCCGAGCACTAACCCTATTAATTTTTACATTTTTATTTTACTTTATTTTTCATTTTAGCACCTAACCATAAACTAACCAAAGTCTGATTTCCATGCTCACACGGCCTTGCACACGGCCGTGGCCGTGGCCGTGTGGAAGCCAGAAGGACAAACCACGGATGCGCTAGTAACCGTGCATGACAAAGAATGATTTCTTTTCCCAACATGGGCTGCGATAAAAAGCCACGCCCGTGCCGACTTCCCGTGTGAGGTTACTGACTTATCGAGCACGGGCGAGACACGGCTGTGCCCTACAATCGTGCGAGGATACTGACTTGACGAGCACGGGTTAAACACGCTCGTTCTAAAGGACCGTGAGAAGAATACACAGGCGTGCTATGAGACCCACGGCCATGGCAAAACACCTAAACGCGCCCAAAATTCAAAATCACGAAAAACACGGACTGATTAAACTCGAACAAGGGCGTGGACCGTATCACTATTTAAATATTTACTTTTATTTCTATTTCTATTTTTATTTTTATTTTTATTTTCATTTTCATTTTTATTGTTATTTTTGTTTTTATTTCCTTTCTTTTATTTTCTTTATTATTTTCTTCTTGTTATTCATTCCATTTAGATTTAGCTTAGGAGACAAAAGAAATTAGGATGGCTGCTTCGAGAACTCAACCAGTTCGAGACGCTTCCCCACGCTCACCTCCAATCCTATCCAGTTTCTTTTCATTGGCTTCATCCAAAATTCAGGAAGTTTCCCTTCTCTTCCCATCTTACGATTTTATGATTATTTTGATATTATCTACCTTTGTACATTGAGGACAATGTACATCTTAAGTGTGGGGGGGTTAACTATAGTATTATTTGAAAATCCCTGAATTATGCCTTGTCTTAAAGTAAGTTTCTCATATTATGATTAGAATGAAATTTCTGATGATTTATGATTTTTATTGATATGTTTTAGATTAAGTCATTGATAATTATGCATTGATAATTAAATTCTAAGAATACTAGAGAATCAGGCATGATAAGTCTATTTTTCAAGAATTAAAAATTTTTAGGATGTCTACCTGAATTTAAATATTACTTTGAACATTGAAATTTACGAGGTTGACATCAAAACACCCATAATTTTTGTGAGATTTTGAGCCTCATAGAGCATAAATGCTTTTTCTTGCTCACTTTATTGATTATGAGTGTGTCAACATTGATTTGTTATTCTAGAACTTGCATCGATTATACATGTCGAGACCACATCTTTGATTTGATACACAGAAATGATAAAGGCACACAGGATTTAACCCACTTACTCTACTAAAAACCCACCTTCATAATTAACCCTTAGTGAACCCGTTTGATCCTAACAACCCTTTTTATTGACTCACCCACTAATATTAACCCAAAAACCCTTTGTATTTGTTATCACCATTCCTTTTGACTACCCTTATATCGAGATTTGATTTGATCAAGTTACCTAGTTATCTTATTTCAGTTATGAATTTATCTGTTATTATGTTCTTAAAAAAAACGAAGAAGTATAGTCATTATTAGTTTTATTAGTCCTACAAATTAAGTGAGCTTACATATTAAATTTCCACATCTTGAAGAAAAAGCTCGTATTATTAATATTACAAGTTTTTATTTGATGTAATTATTAGCTCATTTTTCTAGTTAGGTAATTTATCAATTCAATCTCGATTTTAGCCCTCTAATTCAGCCTATATCCACACCATTTAACCTAAGCCCCGTTACAACCCTAATTAAAGACCTTTTGATTTGTGTATCATCTCATATTACAGTGGTGGAGATTTGATTTTCATGCAAGCCTATGGGATTAACTCTTCATGTTCGACTTTTGAGTGCCTAATTTTGAACCTTAAACACTTTGAGTGATTTGAGTGAATCTTTAATGAGGATGTCAATCATTGCAGGTTTTGGATCAGAGGTAATTATTTAGATGAGGGGAAACACCTATGTTTTGTGCTACAAATGTATGACTTAGATTGTTTGAATCTTTAGGACTCTTTGAGTTGAATCATCCATGTATGAATTATCCTTGAATTATGATGAAACATTATCAATGACTATTATGAATTGAGGAAAGTTTGTTTTAATTATGAGTTGAGAATTTTGCTTGAGGACAAGCAAAAGCTTAAGTGTGGGGGTATTTGATAAACCGTAAAAGTAACATATTTTAAGCCCACATTTAATATGATTTTGGATGATTTAAGCCCCAATTTATGTAAAAAGGTGCTCTTAATCCTTTCTTTTCATGTCTTATACTCAGGAAAGCACCCGATGACGAAAAGAACGAGAAACGGGCTTAAAACGGGCCAAATTGGGCCAAGCCACGAAATCAGCACGGCCTGGACTTCAAGCCACACGGTCGTGCCACCATTCCTTCTAGAACACGGCCTTACCACGACTTACACGGCCGTGCCTCATTCAACAGTGTCGAACACAGCCTGAAGACGATTCACACGGGTGTGTGCCATGGCCGTGTCCCTGTCGCGGGAAAGAGGAATTTTACTCGGATTCGGATGCTTGGAGGCAAAGAAACACATTCCTAAGTCTACTTAAACTCCCAAATAGGAATTGCACTCAAATTAGGATACTTGAAGGCCAAGTAAAGCATCTCAAAGCCTATATAAACACCCCAGGGGCAACTTGTCAAGGGAGTTCGGCAGAAGCCTTCTGCCAGGGCTTTTGTCAGGGCGTCGTGTTAGGCCAGAGAAGGCAGATTTGTGGGGATTCACTCAGGGATAGCCAGTTGATCCATCTCAAGAAGCCGAAATTCTACTCAAGACGGAGGATCTCCTTTTTAATTCCTTCAGGGGGTTTTAGGGATTTCTTATGTTTTGTTTTATCTTTTCTCTTGAGATGTTTTCCTTTATTGTTATGAACTAAACCCTTCGGATGCCCGAAGGGGATGAAACCTATGATGAATCTTGTTATTTTCTGAATTATATGATAAATACTTAGTTTGTTCTTAATTATGTGAGCTTAATCCAAATTTAATGTGCTTAGGTGGAGGAGGAATAGACCCTGCCTAAGAGTAGATCCAACATAATTAAGCGGAGTTGATCGCACGCCTAGAGATAGGGTGACGAGATTTTGCCGGATTAGGGTGAAACCTAATATGGGAATCCATAGATCGATTTACTGCTATTCTAGGGGGTTATTATAAGAGAACGAAAGTTCCACTAATTAACCTAGGGTTAGACGTTATTCGCCTCGAGAGAGGGTTTAATATACGTTAGCGAGTCTTACAGATCAAACTAAGTGAATAAATCGTATGGTTCAGTGTTAGATAACAAGTGAAGTCTAGGTGGATCCTTCCTAGGGTATCTTCTAAATCAACTGAATTTTTCCCAAGTTATTTTCCAAATTCATTCTTCTTTGTCTTAGTGTCTTTAGTTTAGTAGTTAATTAATTTAGATTAATAAACAACTTCACTTATTTTAGGCTAAATAATAAAAAGAAATTTAGTATTAGTACTTTTAGTTCCTTTGGGTTCGATAATCCGGTCTTGCCTAAGCTATACTACTGTTCGATAGGTGCACTTGCCTCAATCGTTGTCAGAGTTAGTTTCCAGGTTCGATCATTCATTTTATAAATTTTAAAGCTCTGATTCACAGCGATCAACCATCCTAAATACTCCATAGTTCAACTTCTAGGATTGAGCATTTTCCCAACTGAAAATTAAAGCCAATGATCCACACCCCATGTACTGTCCCTCAAGGTTCCCCCTACAGCAGCAAAACCTGAATCCACTTTAACTAAACCATCAGTTCTTAGTCGCATACATCTGTTTGTCCAGTTATGTTCTACATTTGCCCTTTTCTTCACAATAGAATTAATCTTGGGTAGAGATGTGTACTGTTTTGCCCAACTATATGACCCTTTTGATAATATCTTCTGCACTCCATGGCATTCCCTGAAAATAAATAAAAATTCCTAATGATTATAATTAATACCACTATAAAAAATAATTTTTCATTTAAATGATTGAATTAATAATAAAATTAAATATTTTAAATGTAATGTTTACTTCTACTCATAATTTTTTTAATATTTAATTAGAGACATTTCCTCCTAATTTAAATTACAAACAATTATGTTGTAAAGGAGACATGTATTTTAATATAGGTTAAAAAAGCATTAATATAGTAAAAATAAGATTATTTGTCTAAAATAGCATCAATGTAATTAATTACTATAATAATAAGAGTCCTACTATAGGGACTATGTATTAAATTGCAATACCCATTGTTTCTTAGAGTAGAAGGCTAAATTGGGGTATTGTAAAAACCTTTAAAAAGGAATTTTGATAGAGGAAGCAATAATTGTAAGTCAAAAAGGTTAGGAAGTTGTTTTGCAATCTATAAAAAAAAAAACTTCCAATTAGGGTTTTTCTATCTGCTTCTTATAATGATGATCATGATTTTGTCAACGACTGAGATTCCAAGTGACAGTCTCATCATCATGTAGCAGGTACTGAAGGTGACAGTAATAATTCTCCAAAGAAGCTATAGGAAGAGTACCTGCAGCTGCTGAAGACAAATGAAGATCAAGTGTAGTTATATTCTTTTGCTCAATGATTACTGATACAATGGTGCCAAAAATAAAGTGGATCTTGTTGATTTTAAATTTTGTTATTTGTCCATGAATGCCAAATGGTTTTGAGTTTAATGTAGAACCTTTTATTAATGAAGAGAGGTTTTATTAATGAAGAGAGGTTCTTATATTAGGATTTAGATTGTATTTTGTTCTCTCTATTAGAAAAAGGTAAATTAGTCCATGTACGTTAGATGAAAGAGCAAACTGGTTTTTGTTAAAAATCTCATTCATTTTTACTAATAAAAATTGGTTTCTGTATGTTAGCATGTGATACACGTGACATGTCAGGTGTAGCTGTCTAGTTATTTCCTCAATCACACTAGTTGGATTATACCTCTAAATGGAATATAAGCTTTTTTCAATATTGTTTTTTCTCTTCAAAAATTTGAATTTAAAACTTTATTTTAAAGAACTTTAAAACATCGTTTGGTTCCTAAAAATATTTTTTTGTTTTTTATTTTCATTTTCAAACAATAAATTTTATTTTTTCTTTTTTAAAAATTTAAAAATATGTTTAATAAATTGAAATAAAAATTAGTTTTCAATAATAAAAACATGAAATGTAACGCCCCAAAATTCTTATTTTTGTTATTGTGAAAATGTGACATAATTGTGTATCTGCATTAGTGGTTAAGTGCTCTGGGTGTGTTTGGGAGGTCTTGAGTTCAAGCCTTGACTTTGGAAAATTCTAGTATTTTTTTTACTTCACCCCTATTTCTGGCTAGTAGGCTTTTCATTAAAAGTTTGTAAGTACTTACCAGAATGGGCTTGCTGGTCTGGTGGTTAAGGGGAGTGTTGGTTGGCAAAGGGTCAGGAGTTCGAATTCCTACGTGAGCGTAAGGACAAATATTTTTATTTGCTCGTCGGTTGGAGAGTTTGAGTTGTATTGGAAATCTAAGTAGTGGGGTAGAAAGAATTAGGGGAGTGGATTTTGGGGTTATCAGATTTTCTGAGCATTATCGTTCCTTTTTGCAAAATTTCAGTTTTTTCCATAACTCCCCACCTTTCTGACGCCATCTCTTCTCCCTTCTTCTTCTCCTTTCATTTTTCTATTGTCAAACTGGAATTCTTGTTTCCATTCTTCTTTCTGTTTTCGTCTCTTTTGTTGGCTACCACACCTTCATTCCGTTGGGTCAATTTTCATCACACGTTCTGGTAAGTGGAGTTTTTGCTCTCTTTAACTTACGATTTTTCCAAATTTAATTTGGGGGTTTTTGACGTTTGGCAGCAGCATCTTGCGTGGATTAAAGGTCTCATCGTGCTTGCGTAATCAACTGTTTTGAGGTGCTGGGGTAAGCCTTTCATCGTGATCGCTGTGATTTGTCAAAGTTTTAAAATTTATAAAAGAATGATCGAACCTGGAAACTAACTATGACAACGATTTGAGGCAAGCGCACCTATCGAACAGTAGTATAGTTAAAGCAAGATCGGATTGTCGAACCCAAAGGAACCAAAAGTACTAATACTAACTTTCTTTTTATTATCTAGCATAAAATAAAGGGAATTGTCGTTTAATCTAAATTAACTAACTACTAAGCTAAAGACTCTAAGACAAAGAAGAATGAATTTAGGGAAATACTTGTGGGAAAAACCAATTGATTAAACAATACCCGAGGAAGAATCCACCTAGACTTCACTTGTTATCTAACACTGAACCAGACGATTTATTCACTTGACTTGATCCGTAGGATTCCCTAATTTATATTAATACCTCCGTCGAGGCTACTAACGTCTAACCCTAGGTTGATTAATTGAAATCTCTTTCTAATTAAAACCCCTAGAATTGCATTAACTCGATCCATGGACTCCCATATGAGGTTTCACCCTAATCCGGCAAAATCTCGTCACCCTAATCCGGAAAAATCTCGTCACCCATGGTGATTGGAGTCCGTGATTCAAAGATATGATTCGTTCTGGCTCGTACCATCCCTGCCATATCAGTACGAAGATTCGTGGTTTCCACACGTCCGCGGCCGCGGCCGTGTGCAAGGCTGTGTGGCATGAAAATTCGCACTTTTGTTAGTCTATAATTAGATGATGAAAAGTAAAAATAAAAGCAAAAAATAAAAAATGTAAAAAATTATTGGAGTTAGCGCCCAGGTTGCGTCCCGAGTAGCGCTCGTTTATAGTCTTAAGCTAGACTTACCTCTCATTCGCATAATCAAGGTGGTTTGAAGAGTTTAACATCCTCTCTCATGCTATCTGTCCTATTATCAGTAAATAGTTCAAGTCGAGTAGCGTCTATTTTAAAAGCGCCAGAAATAGGATTACTTACCTCGACTGTTCCTTATGAGAAAACATTGATTACCTTAAAAGGGATTTCTTTGTTTGTATTAGGGTCAGGAGGAGATATTCGAGGGTCTGCTTTATCCAACAATACCTGATCTCCAATTTTGAACTTGTCTTCTCGTAGAGTGGCGTTGGTTCTTCTTCGTGTATCCCTAGTTTTTCCTTAAAATGCGTCTTCCACTCGTCTAGTTTATCGATCCAAAACCTTTGTTCCTCAAGAGTTGTTTCTTTATTGGCACGGGTTCTAGGATCGGGTTCAGTTGTGTTTTTTCATGGTGCTTCCTGAAAAGAAGGGTTAACCGAATGGTTATTGATAGAATGTACATTCTCACCTTGTTTACTCGATGTTCTAACCAAATCGAGAGCCTGAAGAGTTACTGTCTCGTCACCTACACAGAGTATGAGTTCACCTGCGTCGACATCAATTTTAGTCCTGACAGTTGCTAAAAAGGGCCTTCCTAGAATTAAAGGGATACTATTGTCCTCATCTATGTCTAAAACGACAAAGTCTACTGGGAATACAAATTTATCAATTTTCACTAGCACATCTTCGATTATACCCCTAGGAATTCTAACAGTTTTATCAGCTAATTGAATGCTCATCCTAGTTTGTTTTGGTTTCCCTAGACCTAGTTGTTTAAACATTTTATAAGGCATGACATTTATGCTTGCCCCTAAATCAGCTAACGCATTATCAATAGATAAACTACCAATTAAGCATTGAATTGTAAAACTCCCTGGATCTTTTAATTTTCGTGGTAGTTTATTTTGTAGAATTGCTGAGCACATTGCGTTTAGCTCCACGTGCAATGTTTCGTCTACCCTTCGCTTGTTTGTCAAAAGCTCTTTTAAAAACTTCCTAGAATTTGGCATCTGCGAAAGAGCTTCAAGTAACGGTAAGTTAATATGTAATTTCTTTAAAAGTTTAAGAAACTTACCGAACTATTCCTCTGTGTCGTCTCTCCTCATTGCTTCGGGGTATGGTATGAGAGGTTGGTACTCTTTGATTACCGGTTTTGGCTTTTCTTGGGTTACCTCAACCTTACCTTTTCCTACCACATTTTCTTGCCTTAGATTGGGCTCATCTAACCCTACATTATTATGAGCTGATATGGCTTGAATTTGCTCCTTAGGGTTAGTGTCCGTATTGCTTGGAAATCTACCTTGTGGTCGTTCTGACATGATCTTGGTAAGTTGACCTACCTGATTCTTGATCTCTTGAATCGATGCTTGCTGACTTTCAAGTGTTATCTCAGCTTTTTGAAGACGGGTTTCTGAGACTGCTATGAATTTTGTCAGCATCTCCTCAAGGTTCGGCGTCTTTTCCTGTGGGTAGGGTTGATTTTGAAAATTTGGAGGGGGTTGTTGTCTTTGATTTCCTTGCCACCCCATGAAAAATTGGGGTTGTTTTTCCAACCTGGATTATAAGTATTACTATAAGGGTTATTGTTAGATCTAAAGTTGTTACCCATATAGTTAATCTGTTCGCTCTCTGTGCCCGGATGGTAGGGTGGGTACTCAGGATTCACCACGCCTCCACTTTGCGCCTTTGCATGATTTGGATGTACCTGCGAAGAACACAAACCATCAATCTTTTTATTTAGCACCTCTACCTGATTTGATAGCATGGTTACTGCGTCGAGGTTGAAAACTCCGTTTGCTTTTGTTGGCCTTGTCCTTGTAACTTGCCACTGGTAGTTATTCAATGACATCTCTTCTATAAACTCATAGGCCGCTTCAGGAGTTTTGTTATTCAAAGTTCCACCGGCGGCTGAATCGATTAATTGCCTTGTTGAGGGGTTCACACCGTTGTAAAAAGTTTGGACCTGTAGCCACAAGGGTAATCCATGGTGTGGGCACCTTCTCAACAAATCCTTGTATCTCTCCCATGCATCGTAAAGTGTCTCTAATTCCATCTGCACAAAAGAAGAGATATCATTCCTTAACTTGGCCGTTTTGGCCGGTAGAAAATATTTCAATAATAATTTTTCGGTCATTTGATCCCATGTAGTGATTGACCCTCGTGGAAGAGACTGCAACTACTGTTTGGCTTTATTCCTCAAAGAAAAGGAAAACAACCGAAGACGTATGGCATCATCAGTAACGCCATTTATTTTGAAGGTGTCACAGAACTTTAGAAAATTCGCTAAATGTGTGTTAGGATTCTCATCCTGCAAACCATCAAACTGAACAAACTGTTGTATCATCTGTATAGAGTTAGGTTTCAATTCAAAATTATTTGCAGCAATAGTAGGTCTAACAATACTAGATTCAGTACCAACTAAATTAGGTTTAGCATAATCATACATAGTTCGAGGAGCATGATTTTCGGCCATCTCTGGAGGTGGTGGATTGTTTTCAGCCATCTCTTCGGTAGTATTAACTTCGTCTTCTTGCTCTTCTTCTGTGTAATTTAAGCTTCGCCTTATTTCTCTACGATTTCTACGAGCGGTACCTTCAATATCACTGTTGTAAACTAAGGGTCATGTCAGGTTCCTTCTAGTCATAAACTAGAGGTACCTGAAAGGAACAAAAGAAGGAAAATTAGCAAAGTTAAAAACAAAATAAGAAATAAAAGTAAATTGCAAAAAATAAAAAATGGCTAAAGTAATAAAAATTGAGCTTTCTTAATATTTTAGTTTCCCGGCAACGGCGCCAAAAACTTGATCGCTGTGATTTGTCAAAGTTTTAAAATTTATAAAAGAATGATCGAACCTGGAAACTAACTATGACAACGATTTGAGGCAAGCGCACCTATCGAACAGTAGTATAGTTAACGCAAGACCGGATTGTCGAACCCAAAGGAACCAAAAGTACTAATACTAACTTTATTTTTATTATCTAGCCTAAAATAAAGGGAATTGTCATTTAATCTAAATTAACTAACTACTAAGCTAAAGACTCTAAGACAAAGAAGAATGAATTTGGGGAAATACTTGTGGGAAAAACCAATTGATTAAACAATACCTGAGGAAGAATCCACCTAGACTTCACTTGTTATCTAACACTGAACCAGACAATTTATTCACTTGACTTGATCCGTAGGATTCCCTAATTTATATTAATACCTCCGTCGAGGCTACTAACGTCTAACCCTAGGTTGATTAATTGAAATCTCTTTCTAATTAAAACCCCTAGAATTGCATTAACTCGATCCATGGACTCCCATATTAGGTTTCACCCTAATCTGGCAAAATCTCGTCACCCTATGTCTAGGCGTGCGATCAACTCCGCTTAATTATGCTAGATCTACTCCTAGGTAGGGACTTTTGCTCCACCACCTAAGCACATCAAACTTGAATTAATATCCCAGAAATATCAAAACAAGAATTAAGAACAAATCAAGTATTTATCATATAGTTCAGAAAACAATAACAAGATTCATCTTAGGTTTCATCCCCCTCAGGTATCTGAGGGGTTTAGTTCATAATGATAAAAGAAAACATCTCAGAAGAAAAGATAAAACAAAACATAAGAAAAACCTTAAAACTCCCTGAAGGAATTGAAGAGAGATCCTCCGTCTTGAGTATGACACCGGCTTCCTGAGATGAATCAACTGGCTATCTTCGAGTAAATTCCCACAAATCTGCCCTCTTTGGCTCGGCTCTTTGGCCTAGCTGCACGCCCCCTTGAAGGTTGGCCTCTAGGGTGTTTATATAGGCTTTTGGAATGGATTTCTTTGCCTCTAAGTACCCTAATCCGAATAGAATTTCTCTTTGCCACGGCAGGGACACGCCCTTGTCACACGCCCGTGTAAGTCGTGGTCAGGCCGTTTTCAAGTCCATTAATGAGGCACGGCCGTGTGGTCTTGGGCCCAGGCCGTGTCGATTTTGTGATTTGGCCCATTTGGTCTGTTTTAAGCCCGTTTCTCGTTCTTTTCATCCTCCGGTGCTTTCCTGAGTATAAAACATGAAAACAAAGGATTAAGAGCACCAAATTACATAATTCAAGGCTTAAATCATCCAAAAGCATGCTAAATATGGGCTTAAAATATGTTACTATTGCGGTTTATCACATCGCTTAAGGGATGCGTTTCTCGTTTTGGATTCGGTTTTAGTTCGATCGATTAAGTGATAAATTGAGTGAAATTGGTCAATCATAGGTTCTGGAGTGCTCGGGGATCATTGTAGCATCAATCAAAACCAGGTGTGTACCTGATTACACAAAATTTGAGGTTTCGATGAAAGCCAAAAACCCTACTGTCCACGCCACACGGGCGTGTGGTTGCCCGTGTGGTTTCCCGTGTGCCATAACACGGGTGTGCAGCCGACGAGGCCAAGCCGTATGCACAAAACACGACCGTGTGATGGCCAGGTAGGCCGTGTGCGACACACGTGCTAGACCGATTCCGGCCGTGTAGGCCACACGAGCGTGTGGGCCCACACGGGCAAGCCACATGGGCGTGTGAGCCCATTTATATGAAATAATTCCTAGGGTTGCACGGGTCACCCAAGTCGACTGTAAACCTACTGTAGGGTCGGTAAGCATTACCTAGACCCCTAAATGTATGATCTGAGTGTATGTGATGCATGATAAATTATGCATGATTACTGATATATATATATATGTATACGTATGACTGATGGTTGCATAAAAGCATGACATATTATATGTTTGCATTGCATTGGGTTAGGATGATGATATTTGGAGGAAGTGTACTGAAAGGCTTTAAGCCTATTATCTGGCAGCTCAGCTGTAATATACTGAATATGTGCCGCACTCGATACTACTCGGAGTGTAGGGATGGGTGGGTGTTTTAAACCCCACATGGAGTGTAGGGATGGACGGAGATGGTGTGTAGAGGCTAGTGGGTAGGACTCTGTTACTGAGTATTGTTTGCATTACTGATACTGTTACTCTGATGACCGTAGGCCCTAATGCATATCGGATACTAAAATTAAAATGGGCTAAGGCCCAAACTACTACTAAAACTGATATGGGCTTAGGCCCAGACTGTATTTGACTGTTTGTTATTTGACTGTATGCATGTTTTCTGTGGGAATTACACACTGAGTTTACGTAAACTCACCCATTTTTGTTTTATTTGTACAGGTAATCCCCAGAATTAGACGGATCGGTGCGACAGAGGACTCGACGGTGACCACATGATTTTTGAATTATTTTAATTTCAGTTATGGTATTTATTTCCTATTTATCTTCTGGGTTATTTTTGATGTAAATTGGACTTTTGGACTATTGCTTTTACCTTGGATTTTCAATGTTTTCATGGATTTCTAAACTGTAAACTCATTAACGGCTCGGTTTAATTCAAAATGACGTTTTCTTAAACGAGAACGATGTTCTTCAAATATCACGGTTTTAAAAGCTTCTGCTACAAATTATGTTTTTAAACGAATCAAATTAACGAGGAAATGAGTTTTAAATTTATGAGAGATAAATAGAATATAATAATCAGAGATAGTTTTTACTCGATAAGTTTGATTTCAAATTCCATTCCATGTGACCTCGCCAGATTCGGCCATAACGTCTAGGTCGGGTTTGGTGTGTTACATTTAGTGGTATTAGAGTCAGGTTGCAAAACTCGACTGTGGATTTTGGGTTTTAAAACTTGGTTTTTAAGAACTGATTTTCAAATGATTTGAAACGATTTGACTGAGAATGTGGTACACCGAATCTCCGGCGCCGATCCTGTAAGTATTTTGAAACTGTGATAGTCTAACTGAAAATACTGTAGATAGAATATTCAGAAACTACTATAGGTAGTATACTGTGAAAGCACTCTAGGCAGTGTATATTGAAACTGTAGTAAAACTGAGATTGTAGCAAAACTGATAGAGACTGCGATTTGCAAAAATCACTCTGAATTACTGAAACTGTTTACATAAAACATCTGCTAATAAATATCGAAACTGTAACTGATTCATAAAACTGTTAATGTAGATAAAATCCCGAATCTACGATGAGCACAAGAGGTATTCGTGGACGTGATACTAGAAGCCGAGGTAGGGGCCGTACATGGGTTTGATCTGAGTCCTCCTCCCTGGGTATTATACCAAATTCAGAGACGAGTGAGACGCCAGTGTCACCTGCTACCGAGACTGGGTCTCGAGGTTGCATGGCTAGGGATGATGCACTATCCCAGACCATGCTAAGGATACTAGAGAAGGTCGCTGGACCCAATACTGGATCTGGGGCCTGAGGGTCGGTCACGGAATGACTCCGGTCCAATAGAGCTGAGCTTTTTAGGGGTGACATTGGAGTCGCCCCTAACGTGGCCGAGTACTGGATTGAGGCCACGGAGCGGATTATGGATGACCTGGATTGCAACCCTGAGCAGAAACTGAAGGGTGCAGTCTCTCTATTGCGTGATGAGGCTTATTAGTGGTGGTTGACTGTTAAGAAGGGCATTCAGCCCGAACGTCTGACATGGGATTTCTTAAAGACTTCCTTCCAGGGGAAGTATGTGGGAGCTAGTTACATTGATGCTCGTAGGTGGGAGTTTTTGAACCTTCCCCAGGAAGACTGATCTGTGGCTGAGTATGAGGCCGAGTTCCTAAGATTGAGCCGCTATGCGCGAGGTATGGTGGCATCGGAGTATGAGAGGTGTGTCCGCTTTGAGGATGGCCTCCGAGATAATTTGAGAGTTCTGGTCGAGAAGGTGAAGATCGTTGAGGATGTTAAGCGCGCTGAGCGCCAAAACAGAGATAGAGAGAGGGGTAAGAATAGGAGGGATTCGGAGCCCTCGAGTTCGGTACAGAGGCCTAAGAAAAAGGCCAGGACTGATGGGCCGGATAGAGCTGGGCCCCTTGTTACTGCTACTAGACTGCAACCATGTGCCGATTGTGGTAGACGCCATCAAGGCGAGTGTCGGAGGAGAACTGGGGCGTGTCTGAGGTGTGGATCATTGGATCATCGCATTAGGGAGTGTCCGTTGAGGGCCGATCAGATTCAAGCTCAGGGTACTGGTACTGCACAGCCACAGAGAGTAGCACAGTAGCCACCGAAAGGCCGTGGTCAGGCTAAGGGTGGTAATGGCATGGGTTGTGGACAGAGGGCACCGGGCAGAGGTGTTGGACAGACTGAGGCGAGGCAGCCTACTCTTGTTTACACTGCACATCGCCGAGATGACAGAGATACTCCAGATGTCATCACGGGTACGTTCTTAATTTATGATGTACCTTATCTTGCATTGATAGACATAGGTTCCACACATTCCTATGTATCTAGTAACATATCTGGAAACTTGAGGATTTCAGTTGAGAGCACCACGAATGAGGTTACTTTAATGAGCCCGTTGGAGCAGTCTATAAGGGTTAATAAGTTATTCAGAAATGTACCATTAGAGGTTCAAGGGGCGATCTTTTTGGCCGATTTAATGGAGCTTCTGTTTGAGGAGTTCAATCTGATTCTGGGGATGGACTTGTTGGTCAAGCATCGTGTAAGCTTGGACTGTGCGACTAAGAGGGTTGTATTGAGAACTGAGGAGGATGATGAGGTAGTCGTGATTGGAGAATGTCAGAACTACTTGGCTAACGTGATCTCTGCTCTGGTAGCTGAGAAACTGGTTCGCAAGAGATGTGAGGCGTATTTGGCCTACGTAAGTGTTTCTGCTTCTGAGGACACTACTATAAAGGATATCCACACTGTAAGGGATTTTTCAGACGTTTTTCCTAAAGAGCTACCGGGTTTACCTCCGAATTGGGAAGTGGAGTTTGGGATTGAGCTTTTTCCTGGTATAGCTCTGGTGTCTATCGCTCCCTATCGAATGGCACCGAAGGAGCTTACAGAGCTTAAGGCTCAGATTTAAGAGTTGTTGGATTGTGGGTTCATCCGCCCTAGTGTGCCTCTGTGGGGAGTGCCGGTACTGTTTGTTAAGAAGAAGGATGGATCCTTGAGGATGTGTATTGACTACCGACAACTAAATAAGTTGACTATTAAGAACAAGTATCTACTTCCGAGGATTGATGATTTGTTTGACCAGTTTCGAGGGGCATCTTTGTTCTCTAATATTGATTTGTGTTCTGGGTATCCTCAGTTGAAGGTCAAGGAAGCTGATGTGCATAAGACGGCATTTAGGACTCGGTATGGGCATTACGAGTTCCTAGTTATGCCCTTTGGGCTGACGAATACGCCTGTCGCATTCATAGATTTGATAAACCGGGTATTTCAGTCTTATCTAGATCAATTCGTCGTAGTTTTCATCGACGACATATTGGTTTATTCGAGGATTGAGGATGAGCATGACGAGCACCTTAGGATTGTTCTTCAGATTTTGAGGGAAAAGCAGCTTTATGCTAAGTTTAGCAAGCGTGATTTTTGGTTACGTGAAGTAACATTTCTGGGTCATGTGGTGTCTGTTGAGGGGATTCGAGTCAATCCTCAAAAGATTGAGGCTGTAGTGGGTTGGAAGCAGCCTAGGAATGTGTCTGAGATCCGCAGTTTTCTAGGGTTGGCGAGTTATTATCGGCGATTTGTGGAAGGCTTCTCACTCATTGCAGCACCCTTAACTAAGTTGCTACGTAAGGGTGTACCGTTTTTCTTGTCTAACGCGCAGCAGGAGAGCTTCGAAAAGCTCAAGACTATACTGACTGAGGCTCCTGTTCTGATACAACCTGAACCTGGAAAGGAGTTCACGGTTTATAGTGATGCATCACATGTCGGTTTGGGATGTGTGTTGATGCAGGATGGTAAGGTGGTAGCATATGCGTCTTTTCAGCTAAAGACATATTAGGCAAAATACCCGAAGCACTATTTGAAATTGGCCGCCGTAGCCTTTGCTCTGAAAATCTGGAGGCATTATCTGTATGGTGAGAAGTGTATCATCTACACTGATCACAAGAGCCTCAAGTACCTCCTTACTCAGAAGGAGCTGAATCTTAGGCAGCATAGATGGGTTGAGCTACTTAAGGATTACGAGTGTACCATTTAGTACCATCCGAGCAAGGCCAATGTGGTGACCGGTGCATTGAGCCGTAGGGCTATGACTGATCTAAGAGCAATGTTCGCTCGATTTAGCCTGTTTGACGATGGGAGTTTGTTGGCTGAGCTACAAGTCAAACTGACTTGGATTGAGCAGATTAGGGTTAAGCAGTTGGAGGATAAATCTCTAAGTCTTCGGCTCCGACAGGTGGAGAGTGGCAGCACTATGGATTTTGGGCTGAATAATGATGGGGTGCTCTATTTTCGTGGATGGATTTATGTTCCGAATGACACTGATTTAAGGCAGTGTATTTTGAGAGAGGTGCATAGTAGCCCTTATGTTATGCATCCTGGTGGAAATAAGATGTACCGAGATCTTCGAGAGTTGTATTGGTGGCCAAGATTGAAGCGAGAAGTTACTGATTTTGTGGCTAGATGTATGACATGCCAGCAGGTTAAGGCTGAGAATCAGTTGCCTTCGAGTTTGCTGCAGCCGGTTAAGATTCTGTTATGGAAATGGGAGCGTGTAACAATGGATTTCGTTAGCGGGTTGCCTTTAACACCCACTAAGAAGGATTCAGTGTGGGTCATCGTGAATCGGTTGACCAAGTCTGCACACTTCATCCCAGTTAAGACAGATTATTCTTTGCAGAAGCTGGCGAAGCTCTACATTTCTGAGATAGTGAGACTGTATGGGGTACTAGTTTCGATCATCTCTGATAGGGATCCTCGCTTCACATCTCGGTTTTGGAAGAAGCTACATGAGGCTCTCGGTTCAAGGTTGGACTTCAGTACTGCGTTCCATCCTCAGACCGATGGTCAATCAGAAAGGGTGATTCAGATACTGGAGGATATGTTGAGGAGCTGTGCTATCGATATTCGAGGCAGTTGGGAGGAGTATCTACTACTAGCGGAGTTTGCTTATAATAACAGTTTCCAGTCTAGCATTAAGATGGCACATTACGAGGCTTTGTATGGTCGTAAGTTTCGCACTTTCTTGTGTTGGACTGAGTTGGGTGAACGACGTGTTCTGGGTCCTGAGTTGGTTTCTGAGACTGAGGGTAAGGTCAGATTGATTCGGAATCAACTAAAAGCGGCATCAGACAGACAGAAATCTTATGCGCATCTGAAGAGACGTGAGATTGAGTATCATGTGGGGGATTTCGTATTTCTCAAGGTATCACCATGGAAAAAGATTCTGAGGTTCGGTCGTGAGGGCAAGCTGAGCCCTAGGTTTATTGGGCCGTACCGAATTCTGAAACGAGTGGGACTGGTCACTTATCAGTTGGAGCTACCGCCAGAGTTAGACCGTATTCATGATGTGTTCCACGTCTCGATGTTGAGGCGTTACCGCTCTGATCCCATGCATATTGTCCCTGTTGAAGAGATTGAGGTTAGGCCAGACTTGACCTTTGAGGAAGAGCCAGTTCAGGTTCTGGATCGTGACGTTAAGGTTCTGAGGAAGAAGTCCATTCCACTGGTGAAGGTTCTGTGGCGTAATCATAGCACTGAGGAAGCTACGTAGGAACCTGAGAATGTGATGCATCAGCAGTATCCTCACCTTTTCTGACCAGGTAAATTTCGAGGACGCAAATTTTTTTAAGGGGTAGAGTTGTAACGCCCCAAAATTCTTATTTTTGTTATTGTGAAAATGTGACATAACTGTGTATTGGCATTAGTGGTTAAGTGCTCTGGGTGTGTCTGGTAGGTCTTGAGTTCAAGCTCTGACTTTGGCAAATTCTAGTATTTTTTGACTTAACCCCTAATTCTGGCTAGTAGGCTTTTAATTAAAAGTTTGTAAGTACTTACCAGAATGGGCCTGCTGGTCTGGTGGTTAAGTGGAGTGTTGGTTGGCAGAGGGTCAGGAGTTCGAATTCCTGCGTGAGCGTAAGGAAAAATATATTTATTTGCTCGTCGGTTGGAGAGTTTGAGTTGTATTGGAAATCTGAGTAGTAGGAGTTTGGTAGAGAGAATTTAGGGGAGTGGATTTTGGGGTTATCAGATTTTCTGAGCATTATCGTTCCTTTTTGCAAAATTTCGGTTTTCCCAAAACTCCCTACCTTTCTGACGCCATCTCTTCTCCCTTCTTCTTCTCCTTTCGTTTTTCTGTTGTCAAACTCGAATTCTTCTTTCCATTCTTCTTTCTGTTTTTGTCTCTTTTTGTTGGCTACCACACCTTCGTTCCGTTGGGTCAATTTTCGTCACATGTTCTGGTAAGTGGAGTTTTTGCTCTCTTTAACTTACGATTTTTCAAACTTTGATTTGGGGGTTTTTGACGTTTGGCAGCAGCATCTCGCGTGGATTAAAGGTCT
Source organism: Gossypium sturtianum (assembly GCA_025698515.1). Lineage (NCBI taxonomy): Eukaryota > Viridiplantae > Streptophyta > Magnoliopsida > Malvales > Malvaceae > Gossypium > Gossypium sturtianum. The sequence continues at coordinate 37,423,025 of CM046954.1, forward strand.
CATCGTGCTATTGCGCAATCAACTATTTCGAGGTGCTTATGTAAGCCTTTCATCGCTTAAGGGATGCGTTTCTCGTTTCGGATTCGATTTTAGTTCGATCGATTAAGTGAGAAATTGAGTGAAATTGGTCAATTATAGGTTCTGGAGTGCTCGGGGATCGTTTTAGAATCAGTCGAAACTAGGTGTGTACCCGATTATGCAAAAATTGGGGTTTCAACGAAAGCCAAGAACCCCACTGTCGACGCCACACGGGCGTGTGGTTGCCTGTGTGGTAGGCCGTGTGCGACACACGAGCTAGACCGATTTGGGCCGTGTGGGCCACACGGGCGTGTGGGCCCACACAGGTAGTCTACACGGGCGTGTGGGATTTTGTGCCAGGCCGTGTGATCCACACGGCCAAGGCCGATTTGGGCCGTGTGGGCCACATGGGCGTGTGAGCCCATTTATATGAAATGATTCGTAGGATTGCACGGGCCACCCAAGTCGACTATGAACCTACTGTAGGGTCGGTAAGCGTTACCTAGACCCCTAAATGTATGATCTGAATGTATGTGATGCATGATAAATTATGCATGATTACTGATATATATATATGTATACGTATGACTGATGGTTGCATAAAAGCATTACATATTGTATGTTTGCATTGCATTGGGTTGGGGTGATGATATTTGGAGGAAGTGTACTGAAAGGCTTTAAGCCTATTATCTGGCAGCTCAGCTGCAATATACTGAATATGTGCCGCACTCGGTACTACTCGAAGTGTAGGGATGGGTGGATGTTTTAAACCCCACATAGAGTGTAGGGATGGACGGAGATGGTGTGTAGAGGCTGGTGGGTAGGACTCGCTCACGAGTATTGTTTGCACATCGATCTTTATTCTGATGATGGGCGTAGGCCCTAATGCATATCGATCATGAAACCGAAATGGGCTAAGGCCCGAATCGCTATCGAAATCGATATGGGCTTAGGCCTGCATCGCATTTGTTGTTTGTTATTTTGTTGTATGCATGTTTTCTGTGGGGATTACACACTGAGTTTACGTAAACTCACCCCTTTTTGTTTTATCTGTACAGGTAATCCCCAGACTTAGACGGATCGGTGCAGCGGAGGACTCGGCGATGACCACATGATTTTTTAATTATTTTAATTTCAGTTATGGTATTTATTTCCTATTTATCCTCTGGGTTATTTTTTATGTAGATTGGACTTTTGGACTGTTGCTTTTACCTTGGATTTTCACTATTTTCATGGATTTCTAAACTGCAAACTCATTAACGGCTCGGTTTAATTCAAAATGACGTTTTCCTAAACGCGAATGATGTTCTTCAAATATCACGGTTTTAAAAGCTTCTGCTACAAATTATGTTTTTAAACGAATCAAATTAACGAGGAAATGAGTTTTGAAATTTACGAGAGATAAATAGAAGATAATAATCGGAGACGATTTTTACTCGATAAGTTCGATTTCAAATTCCATTCCATGTGACCTCGCCAAATTCGGTCATAACGTCTAGGCCGGGTTTGGGGTGTTACATGAAAACATGTTTGGTAACTATATTTTTCATAATAGAAATACGAGAAATAAACATAAAATATTTTTACATTTATATGTATTCAAGCTAAAATACTAGACTTAATATTTGAAAACATGTTGAAAAAAAATAATTTTGCATTTATATGAATTTGAACTAGGGCCAATTTATTTAAATTTAAAAACCATTGTTTGCATCATTTTCACTTTTACAAAGCATTTTTTAATAAAAATAATGAAAACAACTTTTTTATTGTTTTCTAATTTTCACATATTTTCATTTTTATTTTTCATTTTTTTTAAATTTTCAACCAAACACATTTTATTCAATACTTTTCATTTCTTGAAACCAAATAGAGCCTTAGCTTTTCAACACCCAATCTTGTGTCGTTCTAGTTCATAATTCATCATTCAAGCATTTTACCTATTTTGTTATTAATGAAATCTTTTTGGTTTTACATCTTTGTATTCTTCCTAGCATTTTTTTTGTCGCAAAAGATCCTTTCATAGCTTTAACATCCACAATATCAAAAAGCCAAACAAAAGGTCCCATAAGCCAAGCTGCTAATGCAAAAGAAAACCTTGTACCTTGTCTAACTGCAAAAATACAAGAGGGATCATGTAACACCCTATACAGGATCTGATCACCGTGTGTGAGCTACGAGATGCCACATTTGTTGCCAGAGTAACTATGATCGATTATAAACAAATGTTATCATTAATCATTATAAGTATTACAAGTGTAAAACATGATATGTAATCATTTTCGAGTCATATACGAGCTTACGAAAGCTCAATACCATCCTGGGTCGAACTAAGACTAATCTAAAAAGTTTTTAAAGTATTTCAGGTGGGTGTCACGACTTACAGGGCTTGGTGTCGCGACATTGAAGACAGTAGCCAAGCTTCCCAACCTAAGGACCAAATTGTAAAATTTTCAAAATAAACAGGGTCGATGTTGTGACCTCAAGCAGGGGATGTCGCGATGAGGAGGGAAATGTCGTGACATTCAAGGTGTGAAGTTGCAGCATTGAAAATAGACCACTAAGTTTTCAATTTGCATTTGATTCACCCTAGCACAGTTAACATAATTTGGCCTCAAAGCCTCAACCAACCATTCCACACCATTAGAGCATGCTCAAAACATAACTATCAAACTATTAACATCAATTTTTTGCATGGTTATAACTAAACTCACATAACCACAACTTATATACAAGTTATTTGGACCATTTCTAACACTTAATCAACATTCTTAGGTACATCCCATAAAAAGATTATACAAATTTAGGTTGAGCCAATAGCTGCCATCTAGATGCTGACTTCACTTTCTCGGGGCTTCGAGAATACCTGTACTTATGCATGGAACAACAAACCGAATACTGAGCGATAGGCTTATTGGTACTTTCATGATCCAAGATATAATAACATAAACATAAGTAATATATTTCAAGGCAAACACATGTATGTATGTATGTATGTATGTATGTATGTATGTATGTATGTATGTATGTATGTATGTATGTATGTATGTATGTATGTATGTATGTATGTATGTATGTATGTATGTATGTATGTATGTATGTATGTATGTATGTATGTACTCAATATCTAACCAAGTCATGTTCCAAGTTTGTCAACCATTATTATCATCTTACAATGCATAAAAGCATACTTATAATCATGTTAGAACAACTTATTCAACATTGCCATAACCATGACCAACTCTATTTACTTGTCAATTATAAATCCATGAATATATACCAATTCAATATCATTCATGAATCAAACACATATATATTTACCTTTATTATTATGCCATCTAATGTCATATTCAATTAACAACATTTACTTGTTTAACCACATTTCAATCTCTTTTCTGGAGTCGTTTGACTTATTCGCATTTGTTTCGACCCCCAGGGCTCGTTTTCAATTGATTTGCACATTAAATCACTTGCTTTATCCATCACAATTTAGATATGCACACAAACCATCTCATGTCATCATGTCATTTCATTTATATGCCATTTACCAAGTCTTCCAATTACAAATTCCTATTAATGTGACTCAAACTCGAATGGATACAAGGATCGTCCAACCAACACACCAAACTGGCATCGAATTGCATCTTCGGATACACCAAAGTAAGGTAAACTGGCACGTAAAGTGCATACTGCCACAGGAAGCGCATCTTGGCACACGTAGTGCATCATGACACCCAAGATGCATAATGGCGCACGAAGCGCATCTTGGGACATGAGGTGCATTCTAGCACATGAAATGCCTTCTGGCACATAAGCGCATAATCCTGTACACAAAACAATCCTATTGCATGCCAACTATATTCGACACAGCCTGAACAACTAATAGGGTACCAATATTCAATTTCACTTTACAATTCAATCCACATTATATCTCATATAATTTTCATAACCACAATCCTATTTCATCATCAAATACATATATTTCATATTATATAACTTATTTCATTTCAATTTCTATACCACATATCACAATTCAAGTATTTCATGCCATTTTCCATTTTATTCATTTTAGTCCTCATATCGATATTCTATATTAACCCAAATCAAAACCATTCACAACATCACCATGTATTCACCTTGACATATAATCATCTAATTAACACATATAGGCAATAAATTAATCTATCCAGAATTATAAAAATACAAATCGTGGTCTCGCATCACTCGTTAACAACTCTCACTTTTTCCTTTCCCTCTCGAAGGTTCTGCATCGACGTTAGCTACGAATAGTCAAAAAGCATATCACACAATCAATTATCAGCCAATTCATAATAAAATATCAATTTATGCATATTTTTCAATTTATTCAATTTAGTCCCTAAAACTGGGACAAGCATAACTCTCAATTTAAAGCTTCGGATAAAAATCTGATTTCATATATACTCATTAGGGACCCTCTACATTCTATTTTTACCAAAATTTCATAACATTTTTTTATTTTTAAAATTTGGTCCCTAATGTACAAAACTAACAATTAAGCTATACAATTTAGTCATTTTCTTAATCTAAGCTTCATTTCTAAAAAATTCACACCTAATTCATTCAATTCTCAACAATGGTAACTTTCAAAAACTTTACTAGTTTCACAAATTAGTACATGGGCTAGCTAAAACAAGCTCTTATGATTCAATTTCCATAAAAATCAAAGAAAAATGTTTAAAGACTTACTTGGAATTAATGGTCGAATATCTGATTATGTTGGAAAACTTTTCTTAACTTTCAGTGGGAAAGTTAATTATGTTGGAAAGATCTGATTAAGAAAATAGTTATTTAGTTACAGGAAAATTTTAGAAAATTTTCATAAACCGAGTCGTGTTATTTATATCAATAAACCTAAACCAAAATTACATATGTGCTTTGTGTGAGGTGGACTCAAGTCGATCTTGGCTTTCAATCGAATGACCTTCTCCACTATCCTCGAACCAGTAATTGCAATGAGTGTGGTCTCGAGCAACACGAACCAAGCCATAGAAATAAAAACAATTTACTTACTTTCAGTAACAAAGTAAGTTCTCTCTCTAAATTGGTAACTATTCATAATTAAATTATTTATCACAAAGACAAATGACTCGTGGCCACATTTACTTTTCATATATCATGTAATGCAAATGAGAGGATATCATTTACCCTTCATTAGCCTATGAATTCCATTGTTGTGGAGTGATGCTACATACTGTAGAACTCATATACCCAACTTACTAGCTTCTGGTTCATTATCTATTTAAACTTAGGCTTTCATTTACATCAAAATACATGAGTCACGCATACATAGTCCATCATCCACTCAGAATTAAGCTATGCGACACTAATGTCACTAGTGAATAAATCCACAAATGAATCTAGAATATATTCTACTTGGTTCCTGTCTGATATTCTATTAGTTTGTTCTGTCACATCTATGTCGCTATCTTTTGGGAGTCTGTAACACCCTAAATTTAGCGGATCCAAAGTTTCGGTGTATAGTAGTAAAAGTATGTCTGGTGTAACGTTATCAACCCAAAAGGTTGTTTTGGAGTATACGTGTGGGTGTGTACTAACTGCTACGAAAGAAAGTAAGAATTTGATTTTCTAATGTTTTACCATATATTAAGGAGACGTCCGTGTTAAGGGATAAAAGGAAAATATAGGATGAGCATTCGCCAAAGGTATAGTACGTCTGGATTGTATGGAATAATATGCTAGTTAGAATTTAAGTAATCTGGTTAGAAACCAACTGTATAGTTTAGCCTGATAAGTAATCCATTGAAAACATTTGTCCGAACCAATTTTGAAAGTTCTAAAAACCATTTAAACGTCCATATTGTCCATTTACAAACCATTAATAGTTCAATCCTAAAACCCTCTAGATTAGTCCCCCATTGCTTTCCTTATTGAGTTGGAAACACATCAAACATACTCAAGGTAAATTCTCCTCGTTCAGCTATATCTCTGCATTGTTAAACATATAAGAGTGTGAGCTTTTCAAGCTCAGTGAGTGCTCAAAGATTTCCACAAGTAATCACAATATCCAAAGTTAAATGAAAGCATACAATCACAATTAATCATGGTAAGTAATCAATCATAATTCATAGCATTCACATTGATATGTTGGCATAATGTAATTATGAAGCATATATACAAAATATATTACAAGGAATAATCAGATTTCCAAATACAACCAATATAATGTGTAGCATAAAGCTATCACCCACCAAACATAACCAATTTACCCTCCAAACACAACCATATGTACCGTCCGAACACAACCAAATATACCCTCCAAACACAACCATATGTATAACCTCCAAACACAACCAAGTATACCCTCCAAACATAACCAATATACCTTTCAACATATCCACTTAAACATGTATACCTACTATTTTATACACACTTTCACATGTCACACAACTCATGTTCATATCACATATTCTAGTCTCATATCATGTACGTGCAAGTGCTCACATTATGCTCAAATGGCCACAACATATAGATCTCATATACTGTACATAAAATCAGCAAGACTCGTATCATATTCAGTCATAAACACATAACATTTTCATTGTCATTTTAGTATACATCACATAACATATCACATTTAAGCATCACTTGCAAATCATCATTAGTTTAAATAGAAACACTTACTCATGGAACTTAGGATAGGTGATTAGGCTACCTAAGCTCCTCTTTAACACTTTGAATTGTGCTTAATTGTAGCACACCAAACCACTCACCTTGTCAATACCTCTTGCACAACAATGCCAACCAAGCTTTTCTTTCCCTTTTGCCTTGCTCGTGGGAAGCTCCCGACGAGTCCGTCACTGTAACACCCCTAACCTGCCTCTACCATCAGATTAAGGTTACGGAACATTACCGATCAATCGAGAATTATTTAAAATCATATCATTAAATAGATTAATCTCATTCGAAATCATATCAATCATATGCATTTTGTCCCTAAATCGAGCCTTCGAGGCCCTAAAAATAACTTAGAAGTAATTTGGGACTAAATCAAAACAAAACAGAAGTTTTAAGAAAAAGATGCATAAATGTGTAAACAGGGGTCACACGTCTGTGTGGCCAGGCCGTGTGACATAGCCCAAGTCGTGTAACATTCAAACAAATAGACACATGGCTGTGTCCCAGCTCGTGTAACTTACTGAGTAGCGTCACACGACCATGTCGCAGGCCATGTGCCAAGCCGTGTAACTCTCTGAGTAGCCACACACGGCCGTGTGCCAAGCCATGTAACTTTCTGAGTTACCACACATGGTTGTGTGCCAGGCCGTGTGATAGTCTGTGTCCCAAGTCGTGTGAACCCAAAGATTTACCTAAAATTAAGCCATTTCAAGTCCAATTCATACCTAACCATTCATACCATTTGGGCATACATTCAAGGGATTTAAACATCTTTCAAACACACAAACATGCCATTTCAAAGGCACCACAATAATATCAAAACATCATTTACCAAAACAAATCAATATTGCATATTCCCAAGCATAATAACCTAGTTCAATTAACTACCACATGATACCATACATGACCATTTGCAAGCCATCAAAACATACCAAAAGAACCTTATTTACAAGCACTTAAAAATGACCAATATGACATAACTTGGTAAGGCTTTAAAGTTCACCAAACCAAACCTAACTTCAAAATCTTAAACATACCAAAACATATATTACAAAGATCCTATAAATGCCATTTATTAACCTTGGCCAAAATACTAAAAAACTACCGAAATGGTTGTTGGATAGTGTGATAGGTCTCCGAAAAATTTCTAACCAATCGAGCTTCCAATAATATATAAAACAAAGGAAAGTAACTACTTAAGCAATGAGTGCTTAGTAAGCTCATATAAACTTAAACATAACTTACCATTTCATTAATACATTTCATTAATTAAGTATAAAATCATTACCAATTCCATAAGCTTAGTATAAGCCTATACAACATCATCAAACTCACAAGTTAGTACACTTTTCCATGGTACAAATGAACTCAACCATAAGATAAGTAGATTTCCATATGTAGATACATCATTTAGCTCATAAATCTTTTCATAAGATCATGATTCATTCCATTTGCATACTTACCATTTCATTCCCTTATCTTACCCGTTGAACCATCTATGTAACATCCCGAAATTGGGCCTAGTAGGATTGGGCCTTGAGCTTTAGGAAAAATTTGAGTATTATTTTTGTGTTGGCTCGGGTAGGAATTTTGTGTGTTAGCATAGTCTTGTGAAGGCTTGATTTTATTTAGGAAGTTAGAATAATTTTTTTTTAGTAAGGTTTATTTAATGAAGTGGATTAAGTGAGCTTAGCACTTAAGTTAATTTAAGTGTTAATTAAAGCACATGAGGAGTTAGTGGCAAGGTGGTTATGATGCTTGGATAGTTGCTTGAGGTCAGAGGTTCGAGTAGCATGATTAACATTTTGAAGACTTTATTTTTATCCTAGCATTGATGGACGGTCAACCTATGTTTATGATAGGTTGGACCTTAAGTTTTTGGTAAGTTGAATTTTGGAAAAGGAAAGCATGAAATAGGGGATAAGAATCTTAAGGTTATGGAAGGTTGGGGAGAGATAAGGCTTGGTTGTAGGAAAATGTTTTGGAAAGTATTCCAAGGCCTTTAGTGAATGTATGTGGACGGTATGGGTGTCTAAGGGGGTGGCCGAATTTTGTTAGGTAGCTTGGGGGGGAATAGTTGGCCAATTTTTCCTTTTGAACATCTTTTTGCATTTTTGTTTTCCCTCTCCAAAAACTCTTTCTTTGGCCGAATGTTATTGTGCATTTTATGCAAAGTTTGCTCTTGTTTTAGCTCTTATTTTGTTGAACCAAAAATGCTATTTCCTTTCTTTCATCTTTGCTTTTGAAACCAAAAGTTCATTTTGTCAATTTGTGCACTTTTCTTTTTGGCAAACAAGGAGTTGGCCGAATCTCTCAACCCCATTTTCTCTCTTATTCTTTTTCTTCCTTTTGGTCGAATCTCTCTCTCTTCTCCAAACTCATTTTTCTTTCTTCCATTATTGCTAAAAATCGAATTCTCTCTCTTTTTCTTCTCTTCTACTTTCGTATTTCATATCCTATTAGACTCAAATCAATTGTTTTCTTCTCTCTTAAGCAAATAGCCGAATCTTCTACTTCCTTTTAGTTTTAGTTTGGCCAAATATTCAAGGGTAGACTCTCTTTGGTTTCTTCAATCAATTTTGGTTAATAAGTAAGTATTCTTGGCCAATTTTCCTATTATTTCTTTTCTCCTCTCTATGTTATTTTCTTGTGGACAAGGGCCGAACCTATGGGCATTTGTTGCAAGGTTTTAACCATTTTAGGAATCGATTTCTTTTAGGCTCCTCAGGACGTTGGAAGCAATCAATCTAAGCCTCGTATCTTTATCGATCGTTTTGGGTAAGCCTTTAGGTAAGATTGGTATTTCGAAGGATAACTCTTTGGGATTTTGATGTTGGCCGAATGGCCTTTGTTCATAATTTTAGTATTGGCCGATTGTAGGACAAGGTGTTCTAGTGCGGTAGATCAGATTCGGGTGTTAGTTCTTGCGTTGGTGAAAGGTGTGTATCTTACACACTTTATAACTTGGTTTATATATGTATATTTGTGTGTTATATAACTAATCATATTATGAAAGTGGGTAAATCGATGAGATCTGGATATGATACCATGATGGTATGAATGAGGATTCGGGTAAGTCCATTTCAATATGTTGTTAATACATGTGGATTGAAATCATGATCTACGATTTATGATATATTCGTTATGAGATACATATCAAAGTTTATTGACATGATTTGTCTATCTATTGCATTGGTATGGGCAAGATGAGAGGAGGGGGAAGATTGATTCGTGTCTTCGGACACCAGTGGTTTGGCACCACCAGTGATTTGGTATCACATTCGTGTCTTCGGACACCAGAGGTTTGGCACCTCATAGCGACTCGTCCCTGTGGTTAATACCACCGTGGGTTGGCCCCACTTTTGAGATATGGGATCGTCTACCAGTGATTTGGTATCACACGTGGGTTGGCCCCACAACTTGATGATTCGTGTCTTGGACACCGATGGTTTGGCACCACCGGTGATTTGGTATCACATTCATGTCTTGGACACCGAGAGGTTTAGCACCTCATAGCGACTCGTCCCCCGTGGTTAATACCACCGTGGGTTGGCCCCACTTTTGAGATATGGGATCAAATGCCGGTGATTTGGTATCACACGTGGGTTGGCCCCACAGATGGATTATTTGTGACTTTGGTCACCAGTGATTTGGTATCACATTTGTGTCTTTGGACACCAGTGGTTTGGCACCACCAGTGGTTTGGTACCACACGGGGTAGAAGAGGAGTTATGGATGGCTAGGTTGGGTGCATTATATATATATATATGTTGCTTTGTTATAAATTGTGTAAGAATCGTTGCATTATCCGGGAGAGGGAATATGCACTGAGTCTTGGTGACTCACCTTCTCCCTTATCTTTTCAGGTAATTCGTGAGATCGCGGATGTGGAGCCGGATGGACTCGAGGAGGCCATGCAATAAAATTTGGTTTTTACATGAACTTCCATTTGGGTACTTTATTTTAATTTGGTTTTCATATTTTATGGATTTGTAATAAGGCCTGTTTAATTATGTTTTGGATTATTTTTATGTTTTGAATATATTTAAAATATGGCTTATAAATTACTTGGTTAATCTAATAATTGAGCTCAAAGTTTTCTAAACTAAAAACTCCCAATGGTTTTAAAAATCTTACCATCGGGTAATATGAATAGTTCGATAGAAAAATTACAAGTTAAGTGTTTTCAACAAATTAAGTGATTTCCAAAATTCAAGTTTCTATACTCAATTGTAAACGGATTTTTAAAGTGATATTTCAAATTTTCTTAAAAAGATATAAATGTTTTCTATCCTATGATTTATCAACTAAGTTTTAAAGTTTTATGTAATTCAAAGTAAATCTCAGTTTTAACTTATTTTCGACAAATAAAGAATTTCAAAGAGTTTTTCACAAAATTTAATTGTTAATTCGATTCTTTCAAAAATATTTTCCTTAGTGACATACCAGATTCGGTCGTGGCGTATTGACCGGGTTTGGGGTGTTACAATCTAGAATTACATTGGATACTCAGGAATGCTCACACATAGTATGTCTTTACATATAACCGTAACCTTTCGTTTACATTAATGCTCACATGAGTTGTGAAGTGAGCCTGCTCATACGAGCTGTGGGTCAGAATGTAAGCTACACGATGCTGCTCACATGAGCTATGGAGAATCTGCAACAAATGCAAGACCTCAGCCATTGGTAGGACATTCAAGACTAGCACCCGAAACATGAAATCCCTAATGACATGTCATTTGTATCCTAAGAATTCTTAAGGTTCAAACGGGGCTCGTTATCCGTCAATTCATCATAGCATTGATACATATATGTTCAAATCCAATTACATCTAGCACAATATAATAGCTGGTCAATTTAACTAACATTAACACAATTACAATTTATACGAACTCACCTCGATAACTAGGGTCGTAGTAGTCAAGTCGAATTAATCCGAAACTTTAGCTTTTCCTCGATTTTAGTCTAATTGTGGTTATCTTGATCTAAATAAATAATTTCATTCAATTAAGTACTTTTAGTATTAAATTTAATCTATAATTCATATTTATGCAAAATTATGAAATTACCCCTAACATTTTAACTTTTCGCAATTTAGTCCTTAAGCTCATAACTTAAATATAACTCATTTTAGCCTAAATCCAACTTAACCAATGTTACAAGGGATCTTGAAACAACCTATTATTACCAACATTTCACAATAAAACTCATAGATTTACACTTTTAATAATTTAACCCCTAATTGCAATTTCACCAAAAATCACTTAACAAAACATGTTTATTTGACAACCAAGATTAATAATCTATCAAATAACTTCAAAACCTATTCAAAACATCGATGGAAAGTCCCTCAACCTTTAACAGTTTTGCAAATTAACCACTGGGCTAGCTAGATTAAGCTAAAACGGACTCTAAAACATAAAAATCAATAAAAACGAGACACGAAATCATACCATGTAACACCTCTAACCTGTATCCGTCGCCGGAACAGGGTTACAGAGTGTTACTAGTAAATATAGAACATTTTTAGAATAATCATATCAATTACTATTCATCGGTCATAAATGATCATAACATCTCCTAATTGAACCCTCGAGGCCCAATAAGAACATTAGAATCAAATCGGAACTAAATCGGAGTCTCATAAAAATTTTCGCAAAATTTTAAAAATTTCACTTATGAACAGTACCTACACGCCCGTGTGGTCAGGCCGTGTGACTACACACGCCCGTGTAGTCTAGAGACACACCCGTGTGACCCTTAGACATGCCCATGCTTCAGGTCGTGTCTCACTTAAGGTGCTCTCTGACTTGCACACACGGCCGTGCCACACACTCGTGTGCTAGGTCGTGTGGTTAAATCAATTTTCAAAAAATAGGTGCAGACTTCACACGGTCGTATCACACGCCCGTGTCTAAAGCCGTGTCAGCCACACGGCTGAGACACACGCCTGTATCTCTGCCTGTGTGTTAAATTTTGGACATTCTGTTTTGCAAATTTTAGAAGCAGGGGACACACAGCCAGATCACATGCCCATGACACATGGCCTGGACACACGCCCATGTGTCTACCCGTGTGGACGAAATAAGGCCATTTTCTAACCCCATTTCTCACCCAAATTTAACCATTTTCCTGCACCAAAACTCACAAGTATAAACCAACCAAATCCAACCAATTTCCATCATCCAAATTGATACATTATTTCTTATATCATACTTTTAAGCTTACCTTTACATTATCTAATATATTATGCTTCATAAAAGTCCTATTTAACTTGTTTAACATGTAATAACTAACATATTATAAATTCATACCATATCAAAAACAACCATTTCTAGCCATTCCAATGGCTAGATTACAAGCCAATATTATAAATCATAATTTGGTCATATTAGCCTATACATGCCATTATACCAAAATAAGATTGACATTTATACCAAAATCAAGGAGTTGATAGTGTGATGATTACTCCGACCGATCTCCAACCTTCACGAGCTTTGAATACTATAAAACAGGAAAAATAAACCTAGTAAGCTCGTATAACTAAAATTACACTTACCAATCATATTTAACATTTAAAACATGTAAAGCATATATCCATCAATTTGGAAAATTTGCCTAATCACAAACATTCAATCAACATGTTAGTCACAAATATACCAAAATACATGGATGAGCTCATCATGCCACATTCACATTCCATTTCATCTTTTCCAGGTCACTTATTCACTGTTTCCGTTGAATTATCAAATTTTCGATGGATGTTTCCAGTAGTACACTCGAGGTGCACAATTCCGTTATCCGTCAATTCATATCCAGTAGTACCGTCTAGGTACACTCTCGAGCCACTTATCATACAGCAGAATTACCAGTCCAAGCTAAATTCTAGCTGTAGCACATATACTCTAAGGGCTTTGTCGGATTACCAGTCCAGGCCAAGTCCTTTATATGACAAAGAATTCCCTATAGAGTTCATTCTGGATTACCAGTCCAGGCTAAATCTAGTCAATTAGGATTACCAGTCCAGGCTAAATCCTAATTGAAACATATACTCGAGAGACTCATTTCGGATTACCCGTCCGGGCTAAATCCATTCTGCAACACATGCAGTTTTATCAAGAAAATCACATTTATCCATCGGAATTCAATATTCATTCGGAATTTTACCCTTTATCAATAAATTTCCATCATATAACATTCCATCCATTAAAATTTTCATACATTTCATGCATACAAATTTCATACAACATATACAATGTAATATAGCATTTAAAACAACACATTTCTATACTCATTTAAGTTATACGAACTTACCTTGATAATTGTTCATATCTACTAATCTGAAACTTTTTCTTTTCCTCGATCTTTCTCTTTGTCTGGTATTTCCGGATCTATATAAATGAATTTAATCATCAATTCCATACATTTAACATTCAATTGAACCCATTTCACATTCTAGGCAAAAGTACCATTTTGCCCCTAAACTTCTAATTAATTCCAATTTCGTCCATAGGCTCGGAAATTGAAATTCATGCAATTTAATCCTTATTCCAAGCCTAACCAAAATTTTAATATAACTTTTACAGCACACATGTTTAATAAAATTTAGAATTTTTCCATGAATTTTATCACTTTTCAATTTAGTCCCTAAACATGTTTCCATCAAAAATCATCCATGGAAAATTTTCTATACTTTGATTTTTTTTCAAATTAACCCCCCAATAGAGAAATTAAGCTTTCCCGATCTCAAAAATATAAAAATTACTAAAAACGGGACATAGAAACTTACCAATTTATGCCTTGAAAGCTTCTTTTCTCTCTCCTAGGGTTTCCATGTATTTTAGGTTGAAGATGATATGATAATAAGATGATATTTCATTTAATTTAATTAACATCTTTTTAATTTTTCTCATTTCCAATTTAGTCCTTAACTTTTTTCAATTTTTCCAAGGATGATTTACTAAAAATATCTACATAGTTTTTATCAATGGTCTAATTACCATATAAGGACCTCACATTGTGAATTCTATAGCTATTTGATCCTTATAGCTACTAGAATTCAACTTTAACATTTTATACAATTTAGTCCTTTTTGTAATTAGACACGAAATCGATAAAAAATTTCTATAAAAATTTTCATGCAATCTTTCTAACATATTACCAATAATTTCATGAGATTTAAATAAATTTTATTTTTTATTTTTTTTTTGTCGAAACCACTTTTTTATGCTTTTTAGAACACGGGGTCGACTTTAAAAAACAAAAATGGAGTCGCCACCAATCCTTTTTGCTTAGGTGTGATCGGATCACCTTATAAAACGTTTTATTTCAAAACATTAATTTTGGCCTACGAAATCTAAGAAAACGGGTTCGGGAGTCGGTTACGTACGAGGAAGGATTAGCACCCTCATAACGCCCAAAATTGGTGCCTAATTGATAATTTCATGTCTTAATGTCGAAAAGTCGAAAAGATTTGAAAACATGATTTCTTTAAAAACTTGAACAATTTGAGTTAAAATTTGAGATTTTTTTGTTCCGAAAGAATACAAACATCACATCCAGCACACGTTAGGACATGATATTTTAAACCCTCATGATTTACGAAATTTATTAAAAGGATATTTAGTTATTTAGTCAAACGGAAAATCGAAACCCAGAACGTTAGAGCACTATTTCCCGAATTTCTAAATACGAAATATCGATTATTTTAAAACTTGATGTATCGGGTGAGGATTTATGTAATACAATGTGATAAAAGAATAAATTACAAAACCAGGTTGTATAATAGAATGATTATTAATAGACTAATGTAAACGGTAATAACAAAGACGAGAATAAAACGAAATAGAAAAATAAAACAAACGAATTATTAACAGAAGAAATAATAGGTAAAGCTAAACGAATAGTAAAAGATGATTTATGTACAATACTAAGTTAATTAATTTAATAATAATGATAACAATGCATTTACAATAATAACAATAATAAAATGAATAATAAAAATAGGAATAGTGGTGATAATAATAATAATAATGGTAAAAGAGTAATTTAAATAAAAAAATAGTAATAATGATGTTAGAAGGAAAAATAAAATAATAAGAATATTAATGATAATAATGACTAATAAACAAATAATAGAAAATATGTATGTATAAAAATATAGTGTAATAATAATTATAATGATAATAATAATAATAATAATAATAATAATAAGACAATAATGATAGTAGAAGATAAATAAATTATAGTAATAGTAATAATAAAATAATAATAATGGTGAAAATAAAATAATAGTAGTGATAATAATTAAATAATAAAAATAAGATAATGGTAATAATAAATAGTGATAAAGGATGATATATTATTTAATAACAATAATAGTAAAGACAATAATACTAAAAATAATAATAAAAATAATAAAACGATAATGAAAATAATAACAATAATAATAATAGGACGATAATAAACAGAATAAAGAATAATAACATATAAAATAATAATACAAATAAAGTAATGATAATAATAATAATAAATATAATAATAGTAAGAAAAATAAAATAATGATAACAATAGTAATAATAATATATAAAAAAATAATAATAACTAAAAGGGCTAAATCGAATTCAAAACAAATGTTCAGGGGCAATAATAACAAAAAAACGCAAAATAACAAAAAAGGGATTAAAATGAATTCAAAACGAAGGTTCAGGGTACATTTGAAAATAAATAAAACGAAAAAAGGACCCCATTGAACACGCAAATAACAATGAGGGGCTAAAAGGGAAAATTTCCCTTCTCCTCCAAAACGCACCGCATCTGAGGGACTAAATTGAAAGCCAGCATAAATTATGGGGCGAAATCAAAAAAAATAAAATAACCTTAATTGTAAATAAATAAAAAAGCGGAAGGACCGCGGGCGTAAATAGCCCATTTTTACCCAAAACACGCGGATCCTGGCCTACTGGGTCGGGTTCGGGTCGGCCTCCCCAAAACGACGTCGTTTTGGCGTCTGGGAGGCCAATCAAAACGGCGTCGTTTCTATTCCTTATAAATGCCATTTTTTCCTTTTTTTTTTCATTTCTGTTGTGTTCTTCAAAAAAAGGGGCTCCCTTTACTCTCAATCCCCTCTGGGAAGAAGCCCAGATTCAATGAGGACCGCTGTCGACGCACGTCGCCCGATGCAATGGCGTTCAGTAAAAAAAAAGTTTCCTTTTCTCTTTTTTTGTTTGGTGTATTTATTTATAAGCTGTTTTTTAGTAAAAATAAAAAGAAAATATATATGTATATGTTTGATTCGAAACACGAAAATAAAAACATATAGAGAATAAAAAAGACCTTAGCACAATTTTTTGTCTTTCTTTCCTTCGAATGTTGTTGCTGTTTTTTGCTTGTTTTTTTGCTTGAAAAAATTTATTTCTGTATTGATGTAAGAAAGGTCCCCTTTACAATGGTTTGAATCGGCTTTTATAGCCATTTTCTTTACAAGCTCTATCTTTTCTTTTTAATGTTTTGCAGGTTCTTTGGGCGGTGGACGTGACATGGGCGGTGGCAGACTCTGACAGTGGCAGTGGACAGAGGCAGAGGGCAGAAGACAGACATCCTAGGTGCGGCGCACCTAGGGTTTTTCTTTACTGTGTTGTTGTTTCTTTTTTTGTCTTGGTATTGGGCTTGTTAGGTTAGTGGGTTAGTAGGCTGATTGGGTCTGGGTCTTAGTGGGTTAGTTGTAATTGGGTAGTAAAATGGGCCTCGGGTTTTGGGTAATTGGGTGATAAAATAGGCCCGGGCAAATTATGGGTCTTACAGCTGCCCCTCTTTGCTCGTTGTCGTGTAACGGGAATAGAGCAAAGACATAAAGAAGGACCAAATTTGCCCGGATCCACTGAGTCTTGATTCTTCGATGCTCCTATTCTTCATGTAGCCTCATTCCAGTCCGCTGTACCCCGTTGCTTCGATTCACTTCACTGCAACCTTGAAAGATGAGATTTGTAATTATAGTAGATTTAATCCCACCCACTACAACTTCAGGGGTATAGGATTTGTTGCTTTAATCTGCTCCACTGCAACTTCAGGGAGATAGGATTAGTGGCTTCAATCTGCTCCCTGCAACTTTAGGGAGATAGGATTGTTTTGATCGCTCTCATCGCAACAGAGAGATAAGATCTGTGATTTATAGCTTTAATCTGTTCCACTGCAACTTTAGGGAAATAAGATTCGTTATCTTTAGTCTGTTCCGCTGCAACTTCAAGGAGATAAGACTTGCTATGGTAAATTCAATCCAATCTGCTGCAACTTCAGAGGTATAGGATTCGTCGTTTTAATCCGCTCCATTGCAACTTCAGGGAGATAGGCTTAGCTATTTTCAGTCTGCTCCACTGCAACTTCAGGGAGATAAGACTTGCTATGGTAAATTCAATCCGACCTACTGCAACTTCAGAGGTATAGGATTCATCATTTTAATCCGCTCCACTGCAACTTCAGTGAGATAGAATTAATTGCGTCAGTCTGCTCCACTGCAACTTCAGGGAGATAAGGCTTGATGTCTTCGATCTGCTTCCTGCAACTTCAGGAATGCCAAATCTGCTATCTTCAATCGCTCCACTTTGCAAACTCGGGAGATAAGATCGATGTTTTCGATCCGCTCCCGCAACCGGGAATGCCGGGATCGCTATCTTCAATCTGCTCCATCAGTAAACTCGGGGAGACAAGATCGATGTCTTCGACCGCTCCCGCAACTTCGGGAATGCGGATCTACTATCTTCAATCGCTCCATCGCAAACTCGGGAGACAAGATCGATGTCTTCGATCCGCTCTCGCAACTTCGGGAATGCGGATCCGCTATCTTCAATCTGCTCCTGCAACTTCAGGAAGACAAGATCTGATGTCTTCGATCTGCTCCTGCAACTTCAGGAATGCCAAATCTGCTATCTTCAATCTGCTCTACTGCAAACTCAGGGAGACAAGATCTGATGTCTTCGATCTGCTCCTGCAACTTCAGGAATGCCAGATCTGTTATTTTTAGTTTGCTCCACTGCAAACTCGGGGAGACCAGACTAATATCTTTAATCTACCTTACTACACTGTCCTCTTGAGGACATAACCTGTAGAATGGGTATATGCTTATGCCTAATAATTAGGATGCCATGATCGAAATGAGTCAAATGCTCCTATTTAGACATGCTATGATATATAAATGCGAAAATGTTATGAGAATGATTCCTATTTCAGATGTCATCACTCATTGTTTATCAAGGCTTTATCACTGACGTATTGTGATGTCATCTTGTTCGGCTGGTATTCTCAACAGAAAACTCGAGAAAACAATTATATTTTGTTCAACCGATTTGCCCCACTGTAACTTCAGGGTTCATCTCATTGTGACTCAGGGGTATAGTATCTGAGTCTACTCCAATCCGTCCTACTGTAACTCAAGGGTATAGAATTTATTTCATCTTTAATCCAACCGACTGCAAATCAAAGATATAGAATATGTAACTTGTTCCATCAACTGATCACTCCCCGGGTGACCTTAACCAAATGTGCATGCATGATATTTGCATGGATGCCAAATACCATTTTTCTCGAGAATGATTCCCCTTTTTCACTCGGGTTAACATTGCCCATTTTTTGTCAAGATTGTATCATCGACGTAATACCTTGTCATCTTGTTCAATCACCATTTTTGACAAAAATCCAGAGAAATAGTCTCAGCTTAGACTCGTCTTCTCCCAATATTTCCATCCCCTAAACTTGGTGGGTTTTAAACAATAGTCCTGTTTCAAGTTCTTTTATTATTCAGAAGCTTCCAGAGTAATATGCGAAACTCCTTTTATGAAAGTATTATTAGTCCACTAATCGTTATTTCAATGCAAAATGCTTGAAAAAGATCATAACAATGGATAAGAAAGAGATTAATTAGGAGCATAGCTCGAAACAAATAAGTTAAGCAAAGATAGCAAGTGCAATCAAGAAGAAAATTTATTGGGAGTGTATTTTGAAACGAATAAAGTAATCAAAGATAGCAAATTCAAAATGGGTAAGATGGAAACTAGGTGCCCCAGATATCGCAGCCTGAGCTTCTCTGTTCAAACTTCTTGAGGACCATTTTAAGCTCGATACGCGTTTAGGGGATTCGGAGTACTTTGTTGATGCCCGAAGATGTAGCATACTTCTTCACTGTTAATTCAAGTATAGCAAGACTACTGTATGCCCCACTTTCGAACAAAATTTGAGCTGCCCTTTTCGGGTTTTCAACTCAAATCCCCTTTGGTCTCAAAGCGCCCTTTGCGGGTTTTCGCCTTGGCCTCTCCTTTTTCTTTCTTCTTTTGATTGAATTTTTCATTTCATTTTTCATTTTTTTTTCAAGGCGCCCTTTGCGGGTTTTCACCTTGACCTCTCTTTTCAGATGAAATCTGAACTCCCCGGCTTGAACATATCTTCGCCATCCATCTTGGTCAAAGTTAATGATCTTCCAGAACAAGCCTTCTTCACCACATAAGGTTTTGCCCTCTGAAGTCCTTTTGTATGAGAAGAATCCTTCATAATGCCAGGTCCCCATTATGAAATCCTTTTGGGCGAACCTTTTTGTCATAAGCCCGTATTATCTGTTTTTGGTACATTCGACCATGATGAATACTTTCAATCAAGCTTACTGGAGACGTTCTGCTTTATCCAATTCTTAATTCAATCAAAGCTTGGAGAAAATGAATCTTAACTTCCAACAATTGCTTCCCTTTCATAAACAAATGGGAAAGATGCCCCGGTGAAGGTCCTGGCCAACGTTCAAGAAACATAGAGGGTAGATGGTAACTTCTCTATGCCAACCTTTACAAGTCTCAGTCATTTTTCAAAAATTTTGAATGGTTTTTTGGCTGCCTTTGCTGCACTGATATGGTGTCTGATCTTTGAACAAATTGTAAATCTTTGACATTGTGCAATTATGTTTCTTTCTGACATTCTTTATTGCCACTTTTTTTGAATTTGAATTTGAATTCGAATTTGGATTTGGATTTGGATTTGCATTCGGATTTGGATTTGAATTTGATGACTGTTGACTTTACAACTTTGGCATATGAAGCGACCTTCACCCTCTTAGTGAAGTAATTGACAACCACAAAGATGAATTGGTGTCAGCTAGATACTTTTGATGAGATCGGTCTGATAATATCTATGCCCTACATATAGAAAAAATGGAGGAGGCACATAAGTCCTGTCTTCCTCAATTTTGCATTTGATGCAATTTCCCTTTTTGGGTAGACCAGTAGCCCGAACTTCTTGATTAGCCTGGCCATTGTAGAACCATTAACATGGGTTCCAACCTTAGCAACATTCCTACGTTTTAGTATTCTGGCGTGCCATGATATGATCGTGCGAAAACATCTTTGAATTCTTAAAAATAGCTCAATGATGTCTCGCCTTATTTCTGTGGTGAGCTAGGCTTCGATCTTCACCTTTTTCCTAAACTTGCAATGTCCACTGACCCTTTGTAAGGTAGAGTCTACTTTCATCTTGGTCTACCATCCTTAACAAATCAAAAGATAGGCCACAATCTCTATCATCTTCAAAGTCCTTAGATCCCTTAGACCCATATCTTATTCAAAAAGGGAGTCAGTAACAGCGTCGCTCATGTCTTGATATCTGGGTACCTATTGGAGGTAAATTCTAAAGAATAAATGATTCTAAGGATGACTATTTATAGGGGTGTGCAAAATTCGGGTAAAACTGAAAAAATTCAGTTAACCGACCGAATTCGGTTAATCGGTCGGTTAACCGAATTTTTTCGGTCGGGGGTCGGTTAATTATTTTTTGATTTTCCAGTTAACGGTAAATTCGGTTTGAAACCGGTCGGTTAACCAAATTTTTTCGGTTTAACCGAAAAAATTAATAAATAAAATTATAATATATAAATAGGCCCACTATTCACCTAAAGCCAATCCCTAAACCCAATCCAAACCCAAATATCTAACCCAACCCAATTACCCAATCCAACCCAATCATAAAAATTACAAATAATTTAATAAATAAAAATAAAATTCTAAAACTAAAACTAAAATTATGTAATCTTTTTAATTATGTAGTGATTAATATCGGGTAATTCGGTTAATTCGGGTATTGCAGTTAATTTGGTTAATTCGGTTAATTTTTAACCAAAAATAAAAAACATATAATTTTCGGTTAATTCGGTTAACCGACCGAATTAACCGAAAAAATTTCGGTTCGGTTACTTTTTTTGAAAAAATTTCAGTTCGGTTAACGGTTAAAAATTTTGAAAGGTTGGTTAATTCGGTTAATGTTATTTCAGGTCGGTTAACCGAATGAACACCCCTAACTATTTATGGTATGATCATGAATGAAGAATGAAAGAATATTTGAATGAAAGTCCATAAAACAAAAGAATCTATAAATAGAAGGAATGAAAGAATACTTGCTCAAAAAGATGCATTTTATTAAAATAAAGATTCTGGACACAAGCCTATTTCACAAAAAAATCTTATTGCCTCTAGGCTTAAAGCAACAAGCATGTTTTGAATATTACTCTAGATTAGCTCTAAAATACAGGGATTCCTTCCACAGTCTCATTGTTTAAAATCTCTCAGGTTCAAATTTCTGCATTTGGCGCGTCATCTAACTTCACAATACCCATGTTGATTAATTTTTCCACCAATTTCTTGAAAGCAAGGCAATTTTCTATCGAATGCCTTGTGACCCCCTCGTGGTACTCACACTGGGCATTTGGGTCATACCATTTTGGGTATGGAGGTTGCATCGGTTTCGGGTAGTGGGGGGACACAACATGCGCATCAAATAGATTTTGATAGAGCTCCTTATATGTCATCGAGATGGATATGAACTGAAGTTTTTCCGAGTTTGATTTTGGATTGGGCTCTTGTCTTGGGGAGACCTGATAGCTGGTAGCCGCTGTCTTTGGCCGGCTTACCATAATCGACTTCGAATTACCCTTGTTATACTTACTCGTATTATTCACTTCTTTTTCTTTCTTCTTCAGGGCCTTTAAGGTCCATTCTCCCTTTTCCTTTGTTTCGGCTAAGCCATGTACCACAAGATTGACTCGATCATCCCCAGATTTAAAACCTGAACCCTTTGGGAGCTTTAACAATGCTGAGGTATCAGTCTCATATCGGGGTTTGATAATGACGGGTACCCCTTGCGAATGCACGTCTGGTTGGACTGGGATACTTACTGGAGAAAAACTTGGGGAATAAACGATGTCTTCATCATCATTCACACTGTTGACCACCGGGCCACTCCTTTTTTCAAGTCCTCCGTCTAGTAACTGGGTTAGCTGGCCCATGATATTCTTTTGGAATTCTAGCATTTGTTCCCGCATCTCTTGTTGAATTTTGGTCAATTACTCATGTATCTGTATTTTTATTTTCTCTATTCTTTCCAACCTTTGGTCCATGGCTTCTGTTATGGCGTGAGTACCGTAACGATGCTCAGTTCAGTAGAATTTTGTCGATTTCTAAGTTACTGAAATAATTTTTAATCAATTAGAGTCTTTCTACAAGTTTTAATGCATATGATGTGATGCAATGTAAATGCATGAAATGCAATGCAAATGCATGGAATAAATGCAAAAAGAAAGAGAGGCGTTGATACTGAATTCAATTCCATTAAAAGAACTTTTCTAGAAAATAAATTCCTTTACATAAAACGGATTACATATACGGCCTTACCCTCATATTCCAAGCGAAAATACTGATCCCTTTCTTCATATCCGGATGTTATGGTCAAATATTGCAGATTTTCCAAGATGTCCCTATTATTTCATTTCTGCTCGCTCCGGACTGTGGCCCATTGCTCACTTATCCCCGCGATGCTCGTCAGCTTCTTTAAGACATGATGGCTCTCGAATAATCTTTGTTGGCTTGAATCCTCGAGCAAAGTCTTGTATTCTTCTACGGACTATCAGCCTTCTCTCGTTGTTTACTTGGACTATATTCGGACGACCGTATTATAATCCACTTTATCAAGAAATCCATTTCCCTATGACAAACTCTTCTATTTAGCAATCGAATATGAATCAACACCTCCTTTCTATGATGATGATGCAATGCAATCAAAACAAAAGAAAACATGTTAGCACAGGAGAAATAAACAAAATAGAGTACCTATCCGGGTGACCACTAGGGGTTTGGAATGGTTCTACCTAAGGTGGGCTCTTAAGGCTCACTATATGGGGTTCGATTCTAAAGAAAGGTACCCGAACCAGCAGATTCCTCGATCCTCACCCATTATAGGCTCATATGGACCGAGTTCGGTTCAGGGGAATACATTTCCCTATGGCCATACGGAGATGAAAATCTCTCAAGCACATAGGTACAGATGTATCCGGAAGCAATCCACTAGCCCATGCGGAGGTGAAAACCTCACGAAGGCGTAGTTTCTTACTCCCACTTAAGAGGGTAAAAATCTGACGATTATGCAATATGATGCGCGAAAGTGAACTAAGTGTGATGAAAATGCCATTCAATCAAAATAAAACAAAACAAGTCAGTATTTCACACACAGCTTAAAGCAAGCAAGAAATAAAGCACCTACTCGGGTAACCACTAGGGTTTGGCGTGGCTCTACCTAAGGTGGGCTCTTAAGGTTCACTATATGTGGTTTGGTTCTAAAGAGAGGTACCCGAACCAGCAGATTCCTCGATCCTCACCCATTATAGGCTCATACGGACCGAGTTCAGTTCAGGGGAATACATTTCCCTATGGCTGCACGGAGACAAAAATCTCACGAGGACATAGGTACGGATGTATCCCGAAAGCGATCCACTATCCTGCACGGAGGTGAAAACCTCACGAAGGAGTAGCTTCTCACTCCCACTTAAAGGGGTAAGACCAAAATGGTCCCTATGCAATATGATGCAAGACTCAAACTACAGTAACTAGCAATACGAACAAATGCAATAATAGGATCGTAATTTTTCAAATCAGATTTTCAATTTTCGACAACAAAACAGAAAACAATCAATTTTACGGGTCGACTCTTTGAAGTCCCCAGTGGAGTCGCCAAGCTGTCGAAACCACTTTTTTATGCTTTTTAGAAAACGGGGTCGATTTTAAAAAACAAAAATGGAGTCGCCACCAATTCTTTTTGCTTAGGTGTGATCGGATCACCTTATAAAACGTTTTATTTCAAAACATTAATTTTGGCCTACGAAATCCAAGAAAACGGGTTCAGAGTGTCACACGTCACGAGGAAGGATTAGCACCCTCATAACGCCCAAAATTGGTACCTAATTGATAATTTCATGTCTTAATGTCGAAAAGTCGAAAAGATTTGAAAACATGATT
The DNA here is from genome assembly GCA_025698515.1 of Gossypium sturtianum. NCBI lineage: Eukaryota > Viridiplantae > Streptophyta > Magnoliopsida > Malvales > Malvaceae > Gossypium > Gossypium sturtianum. The sequence continues at coordinate 37,448,035 of CM046954.1, forward strand.
TCTTTAAAAACTTGAACAATTTGAGTTAAAATTTGAGATTTCTTTGTTCCGAAAGAATACAAACATCACATCCAGACGTTAGGACATGATATTTTAAACCCTCGTAATCAAAATCATCTCATGATTTACGAAATTTATTAAAAGGATATTTAGTTATTTAGTCAAACGGAAAATCGAAAACCAGCACGTTAGAGCACTATTTCCCGAATTTCTAAATACGAAATATCGATTATTTTAAAACTTGATGTATCGGGTGAGGATTTATGTAATACAATGTGATAAAAGAATAAATTACAAAACCAGGTTGCATAATAGAATGATTATTAATAGACTAATGTAAACGGTAATAACAAAGATGAGAATAAAACGAAATAGAAAAATAAAACAAACGAATTATTAACAGAAGAAATAATAGGTAAAACTAAACGAATAGTAAAAGATGATGTATGTACAATACTAAGTTAATTAATTTAATAATAATGATAACAATGCATTTACAATAATAACAATAATAAAAGGAATAATAAAAATAGGAATAGTCGTGATAATAATAATAATAATAATGGTAAAAGAGTAATTTAAATAAAAAATAGTAATAATGATGTTAGAAGGAAAAATAAAATAATAAGAATAGTAATGATAATAATGACTAATAAACAAATAATAGAAAATATGTATGTATAAAAATATAGTGTAATAATAATTATAATGATAATAATAATAATAATAAGACAATAATGATAGTAGAAGATAAATAAATTATAGTAATAGTAATAATAAAATAATAATAATGGTGAAAATAAAATAATAGTAGTGATAATAATTAAATAATAAAAATAAGATAATGGTAATAATAAATAGTGATAAAGGATGATATATTATTTAATAACAATAATAGTAAAGACAATAATACTAAAAATAATAATAAAAATAATAAAATGATAATAAAAATAATAACAATAATAATAATAGGACGATAATAAACAGAATAAAGAATAATAACATATAAAATAATAATAAAAATAAAGTAATGATAATAATAATAATAAATATAATAATAGTAAGAAAAATAAAATAATGATAACAATAGTAATAATAATAATATATAAATAATAATAATAACTAAAAGGGCTAAATCGAATTCAAAACAAAAGTTCAGGGGCAATAATAACAAAAAAAACGCAAAATAATAAAAAAGGGATTAAAATGAATTCAAAACGAAGGTTCAGGGTACATTTGAAAATAAATAAAACGAAAAAAGGACCCCATTGAACACGCGAATAACAAGGAGGGGCTAAAAGGGAAATTTTCCCTTCTCCTCCAAAACGCACCGCATCTGAGGGACTAAATTGAAAGCCAACATAAATTATGGGGCGAAATCAAAAAAAATAAAATAACCTTAATTGTAAATAAATAAAAAAGCGGAAGGACCGCGGGCATAAATAGCCCATTTTTACCCAAAACACGTGGATCCTGGCCTACTGGGTCGGGTTCGGGTCGGCATCCCCAAAACGACGTCGTTTTGGCGTCTGGGGAGGCCAATCAAAACGGCGTCATTTCTATTCCTTATAAATGCCATTTTTTCCTCTCTTTTTTTTCATTCCTGCTGTGTTCTTCAAAAAAGGGGCTCCCTTTTCTCTCAATCCCCTTTGGGAAGAAGCCCAGATTCCGGCGAGGGGACCGCCGTCGGCGCCGTCGCCGGCACGGCGGCGCTTCAGGTAAAAAGTTTCCTTTTCTCTTTTTTTGTTTGGTGTATATATTTATAAACTGTTTTTTAGTAAAAATAAAAAGAAAATATATATGTATATGTTTGATTCGAAACACGAAAATAAAAACATATAGAGAATAAAAAAGACCTTCGAACAATTTTTTTGTCTTTCTTTCCTTCGAATGTTGTTGCTGTTTTTTGCTTGTTTTTTTGCTTGAAAAATTTTATTTCTGTATTGATGAAAGAAAGGTCCCCTTTACAATGGTTTGAATCGGCTTTTATAGCCATTTTCTTTACAAGCTCTGTCTTTTCTTTTTAATGTTTTGCAGGTTCATTTGGCGGTGGACGTGACATGGGCGGTGGCAGACTCTGACAGTGGCGGTGGACAGAGGCAGAGGGCAGAAGACCGACACCCTAGGTGCGGCGCACCTAGGGTTTTTCTTTACTGTGTTGTTGTTTCTTTTTTTGTTTTGGTATTGGGCTTGTTAGGTTAGTGGGTTAGTAGGCTGATTGGGTCTGGGTCTTAGTGGGTTAGTTGTAATTGGGTGGTAAAATGGGCCTCGTGTTTTGGGTAATTGGGTGATAAAATGGGCCCGGGCAAATTATGGGTCTTACATTTTTTTTCGAACTCGAATTTATGGTCCTGAAGCCACTGTTCCGATTTCATTGAAATTGGGTTGTTACATACCATGCAGGGGATTTTGACCTAGCTGAACTTCAAGCTTCTCCTTCCATGGAGAATTCAGTTGAAACAAAAATAATAGGAGGAAGATGATAGTATTTTGACATTTGTTTTGTTTTTATTTAACTAATTACCAATTTACCCTTACTAATTTAACTTTTAAAAAAACTAAATCATGTCCATACTTGTCCACTAATATAAAAGATGGTATAATTACTATCTAGATCCTTTAGATTTCCTTTCCTATCCATTTAGCCTTTTAAATTAATAGATACTCACTTTTGCACTTTTTACGATTTAGTCCTTTTTACCTAATTAACCATGTAAACTTCAAAATTTCTTAACGAAACTTTAATATGACCTTAATATAATCCCGTAGACATTAAATAAATATTAAAATAATAACTCACTCGTAAGAATTGTGGTCCCAAAACCACTATTTTCGATATCACTAAAAATGGGATGTTACAGACACTTTGCATTCACATTAAATACATTACAAACACATTATAAAAAGCCTCAAACACATTTAAACCATATAAAAAATACAAACCACAACTCATCTATTATACTTACCGAAAACTAGCTAGTTTTGCCAAAAATGCGATTTCACCACTCAAATCTAGTTTCTAAACCTTAATTTCGATTCCAAACATCCTAAATATTATCTAATTACATATTTAAACCTTCAATTTAGGCCAATTACATGGATCTCATTTTTATGGAAAAATCAAGCTAAACATGTTCATCAAAAAGGGGAAAACATCCAAATCCTTTGAATTCCTTAAAGATATTTAAAATTGACTCTAAAAACCTTTTAATAAGATCAAAATAAGTTGAAAATAGCTTTGGAACCACAACTTACCTTAGTAAAACGAGACCCGCCATTTTCAAGCTTAAACTCAACTTAAAATCAAATGATTTATTGCTATCTTGATTTAATCTATTAAAACTTAATTTGAAAGCTAACACACTTATTTTGATCATGAAAAGTCAAAATGTTACCTCAATTTTGTAAAATCGACGAGCTTCAAAGCTAATTCGAGTTTTGAACGTGTGAAGAACTTTAGAGAAATTGAGGTTGAAAACATAAGTATTCTTCAAAATTGAAGAGAGATTTTGTGTTTGGAGAGCTTAAAAATCAAAAAGGATGAACTAATTTCGAGAGAAAAGCTTTGATTTGGTGTTTGGCAAATTTTTGAAGAAGATGAAAAATGGGAGGGAAGGAGATGGTAGGGGTTGTTAAAGAAGGAAGATGAGCAGTTTTTTTTAAATTAAGGGAAAATTGCATTTGAAAAATTCCAAATTTTTGCTTTTTTTTTTTAATTCAATCCTTAGTTTAATTAAAACACATTTTTCTCAATTATTTTCAAACCTGATTTAAAAAAAAAAAATTCGTTTTAACCAAATTAATTATCGAACACTCAATTTTAATTTCTTAACCTAAAAATATTAATTATATTTATTTTAATATTTTATTTAATTAATTCCTAATTATTTTAATGATCTAACTTTATTACGGTTTTCGGTTCACTAACCCTCGATTTACTATCCCGATTCTACTAGCCCATTTTTTGGGATGTGACAATAGGGCTTTAGATTGTAACTTGGAGCCCTCTTGAAGCTTAGCAACGACGAGATCCAACTTCGATAAACAAGTACCGTCAACCATAGAAAGGAGAGTAAGAGCAATAGTAAATTAGATCCAACCAATAACATATAGATATCAACTAGAAATTAGCATAAAAGAAGAGAAGAAATAGAAGATGATAAAATTAAGAGAAAAAAATGGATGGTAGTACAAGAATATCAGCCTAAGAAGGAGGTTACAACAGTATTTAAATCTTAGAATTCTCTAATACCCTTTTTCTTAGGCAATACCTTATTTATACTATAACGTACTACCCATCAATTACATTCCTCTGCCCTTACGTAACAAAATCCTTGTGGATAACAAATTTTGTCTTCTTTCATGGGACCCTTCTGACAGCTAATGGTAATTCATCATTTGCTCCCAACAATGTCTGCTCACTATGGTTTTGGTCTCCCTCAACTGCTTGATGCATCACAGATTTCCCCTTTCTTTCAAAGCTATCTCATTTTGACCGCGCCACGGCATACGAACGCCGAGTAGAGAATTAGCACAAAATATATGAATTTAAAATTGACTTTTGCTGCAAGTGTGACAGGTCAATTATGATATTTATAAGTGTTACAATAGAACACTCCATGTATTTCAAGGATTGAACCCAAGAGCGACCGGGCAATAAGATGAATGAAAATTATCAAGCATGCAATTAAGAAGTCTAGCTAGCTAATAAGTAAGTGTTATATTTCGAAAATTCATAATTCAAGGTTAATTAAGTTAAACTATACCTAGGAGGACTAAATTGAACAACAGTCAAAACTACAAAAAAATATCAATTAAATGAAATAGAGTGGTCAATTGATATCCATGTTGCTAATTAATTCTTGTATTAGGGATCAAAATTTCTCAAATTCCTAATTGGTCTAGTTTTACCTCTCGATCGCTATTTTACCCAATTAAACGATTTAGTCCAATTTATCTCTCGACCTCACTAAACTAAATCGAGACAATCAAGTTAGTTCTTAATAGGATCTCCTATCAGTCTCACCTATCTAAGTGTTCACCTAGAGTCGTCAATTTTAGGTTTTGAAGTCTATTTGATTTAGTCTAATTTTTATGATTTAGTCCTTGACCTTAAAACTAATCATGCAACATTTCAATCAACCAACCAATATAAAATTTAGTTCCTAATCATCATCAAAATACAAATTTTAACCAATTGCATGCTTAAATGATTCATCAATTAACCACAAAAGAGACAAGGGTTTAGAGATGCTCAATGACTCTTGAAGAAGTCCTTGATGAAGATGATGACAACAAAAATGGTGATAAAACCACAACCCAAGTTAACATTTTTGCACTTTTGATAACTAACAATATGTAAATACAATTAATGCTTTGAACAAAAACCCAAAATAACAATAAAGGTTCATATATCTTTTTGTAAGAAAACTAAAAGTGCAGTAAAAATGAAGAATAAAGTAGCAAAAAAAACTACTAAGCTAAGAAAGGAAAAACCTAGAAAGCTAAAAATGGTAAAGGAATAAAAGATGTTCAAAACAAGATGATAAAGATCCCTCCTTTTAGTTGTGGCATAAACATGCCTTAAATACATCAAATTCCCTAACCCTAACATTGGCAAAAATGCCCTTAAAGAAAATTATATAACTTCAGCTGGGTTTGGACACAAAATTTCCTCTGCAATTTTTTCACCCCGCCTGTAATATCCAGGATTTAGGGGTTATGAAATTTTTCTCTTGAATGTGTGTATTGTTTTGTTGTGTGCTCTTTGTATGAGTTTTAGGGACTTCGAGAATTTTAGAATATAGGAGAATGCCTTAGAAAAATATTAGATTTTTAGTTTTAGAAGGGGAGCTAAGCAAGTTTGGCCTTAAGAGAATTAATTTGAGGTTTAATCACAAGACAAGTCAATTAGTAAAGTGGTGATGGCGCATGGGTGAATGCATGAGGGTAGAGGTTCGAATCCCTTAGCTAGCAATTGGAAGGAATTTTAATTTTTGTTCTCTTTCCTATAGTGTCGGTCAAGCTTTATCTAGTATGGATGGATTCTCCTTTTATTTTTGGATAGTAGACCAAAGGAAAAAGGAAAGTTAGTAGTTAAGGTAAGGAATCAAGTTGTTATGGAATGTTTAGGGGACAAAAGGCTTGAAGAGTGGGTGATGTTTTGGAAGTTTTTCCATGGTCATTTGACCATGAACCTAGACGGCATAAGGGCTAAGGGGGGGTTGGTTTAATTGTGATAGTGATTAAGGAGATGATAGGGAAGAAATGAGGAGGAAAAAGGGGGATTGTGTTGGCATGTGAGTTGGCCGAATGTTGTATGGGATTAGGGGGTGTTAGTTGGCCAAAATCTTAACAATTTGTGCATCTTTTCCCTTTTCTCCAAATTTTTCTTCTTAGCCGAAATTGTCATTTGCAATAGGTGAAAACTTTGTTTTGTTTTGGCTATCATATTTTGATCAAATTGGTACTCTTTTTCTTTTCTTTATTTTTTTCTCTCAAGCTTTTCTCTCTTTTTGGTACCAAAATATTACCACTTTTGAAGGCATTTTTCTTTCATCCTTTCTTACTTGACCATTACCAACAACTTTTTCTTTATTCAATTTCTTCCATAAATGAAACCCATTTATTCTCTTTGATCATTTCTCCTTTTCTTTTTCTTTTCCATTCTCTTCTAAAACCGAAAATTTCACTCCATTGACACCATTGAAACCGATTGCTTCTAAGCACCAAAACCTATCATCTTTTTCATTTGAATCTATTTTTCTATTTCATCTTGCCGAATTTTTTTGAGTTTAGAGACCATTTGCATTTTGGTCTTTACTTTTCAGTAAGAACCTCTTCTAGACTAATTTCTTTATCCCTTTCTTTTTCTAACGATTGAAAAGCGAAACTCTAATTCCTTTTATTATCTTTGGCCGAAACTTGAAGGAAAGTTCGGGATTTCTTTGTAATAACGTTTAGGGGATCATTCGGGATTTGAATAATCCAAGGTAAGGAGATAATGAAATTCGGCCAAAGGCTATATCTTTTAGTGATAATCGATTTCTCATATAAGTGTTATGTAGGTTTGTCGACGTTGTAGGCAAGAGTCGAGAAATCTTAAGTATTCTATCAATCTCGTGTTTACAAGGTGTGTAGCTTACACTAAAATTCTAATAGATTAATATTATTATTGATGAAAATGTGTTTATAAAGAAATATAAATGATTATGGCTTGGGTATCATTTAATGGTACAGTGAATTCAGTACGTTATTCCTTAACATTTTGTATAAATTTTTGATATGAGACATATCGATATTTGGTTATGATTTTGGGGTAATGTACAAGGAATGATATCTGCATCGTTAATAATGCTATAAGCATAAATATGAAATGTATATGATTCCGATATGATTTCGAGGATATACGGCATGGTATTGAAATAATATGTTATTGCATGGGCATATGGGTAATATTGAAAGGGAAGTGTTCGGTGGTTTTTACCACATTATCCGGTGACTTTGGTCACGATATTATGAATCCGGTGACTCTGTCACAATTATCGAGTGGCTATGCCACGATTATAAGGGCGATGTGCATGTTGATTGCAAGAATCGCCTTCGATGGTGTGTAGCGGATGGAGGGTCGATTTAGTAATCCCCACGGTGTGATTGGTAGGTACGGGTGGTGTGTAGCGGATGGATATCTAAGTTGGGTTGGGATTGCATTTCATTTATATGTATATGTGATTTAATCATTTATTATCGATTTGCTATATTATGGGCTTTATTACTATGATCGATTGGACTTTTAGTATATTGTTACACATTGAGTCCGTTGACTCACCCTTGATGGGATGTCTTTTCAGGTGATACTCAATGATTTGGACCGGTCAAGCAAGGACTACGTGGTGGCCATTGCTCAACTCGAAGAAATTGGGTTTTCCTTTATATTAAACTTACTACGTTTTCTTATATATTTTGGGATTTAATTTGGGATATGTTTTTGTAATAAGGTCGCCATTAGCTATGTTACTTTTACGTTTTAATTTATATTCTCGCTACGATCAATTTCATCTAAACAATTAAATATTTCGATAATCGTATGAAAATGTTTTGACATCTAAATACTTATGGTTTTCAAAATATTAATAATTCATAAATTTGGATCTTCTTTTGATAAAATAATTTTTATTAAAAATATAGATTTTGATGATTATATATTTATATAAACAAATTTAAATTTGAAAATGATTTTTAACAAGTTCGTACTTCAAATCTATTCTTTACCACAAAATCACATCATTTTACAAAACGACAAAACGAATTTTTCTTAAGAAGCATACCAGATCCGGTCGGGGCTTGTGGGCCGGGTTTGGGGTGTTTCAACTTGGTATCAGAGCCCAGTTTTAAATACTCGGCCTTGGGTTTTGAAGTCCACAATGTTTTCAAAATTTGGCCCAAATGATTGATTTTGAAAATTTTTGGTCAAAAAAAATGGTTTTTATAGAAGCATGGCACCCGAGTTCTCGACCCAAGTCCACCTGGTAAGTTCTTTTGTTGATAAATCGATTGCAGTATGTTGATAAGCCTAAGGAAACAATACTTTAGAGACATGGACCCTAGGTATATGTGTACTTATACGGGGAAAATCACTGATTAAAACTCTGTTGCATAAAATTTTCTTTAAACAAGAAAGTGAAAAGACTCTAATGCATAAAATTTTCGTAAAAACAGATAAGGCATCAAGTAGACATGAGTTCTAGAGGACGTGGTCGTCGTGGACGCGGTAGAGGCAGAATGGCTATGTCGGAACCAGTTAGATCTGGTCAGGGTTCTGAAAATGAGGCACCGCCACCATTTGTTGGAGCGAATTTCATGAGCAACCGGAGGAGATGACGCCAGATCATTGAGCTATGCTACGAGTCTTAGAACGAGTAGCGGGAGCTAGTATGGGTAATGGAACACGAAAGTCAGTGGCTGAAAGACTTAGATCTAATGGAGCCGAGGTTTTTAGGGGAGTATCTGGGGTAGCTCCGAATGTAGTGGAGTATTGGTTAGAAACAGTCGAGAGGATCATGGACGATTTGGATCAGATCGCTTGAGGAGAAGTTTGAAATGCTATTTGTTTCATTGCTTCGTGATTTGAGGCGTACGGTGGTGGCTGGCTCACCGTCAAAGAGAGTATTCCTATGGATCGTGTGGATTGGGGGTATTTTAAGATTAAGTTTGAAGGGAAATATGTCGGAGCTAGCTACATTGATTCTCAGAGAAAGGCGTTCCTGAATCGATACAAGGAAATAAGTCGATAATGAGTATGAAGCGGAGTTTTTGCGGTTAAGCCGATATGCCAGAGGGATTGTAGCTACTGATTATGAGCGGTGTGTCAGATTTGAGGATGGGTTGCGAGATGAGCTGCGAGTGTTGATTGCACCGCATCGTGAGAAAGATTTTGCAGTTTTAGTGGATAGAGCACGGATAGCTGAAGAAGTTAAGCGGGCGAGAGACGTAAGAGTAGATCGAGGCCGAATAAGAATAAGAGGAGCTATGGGTCTTGTGGTCATCGGGAATTTTCAAAAGAAACCTAGAGTTGATGGGCGCGAGGTCGCAAGTTGCTTTGGGAGGACAATACCGTACTTGTGCTCAATGTGGAAAGATGCACCCGGGAGAATGTTGGAAGAAGATAGGAGGATGTTTCAAGTGCGGGTCCAAGGATCATATGATTAGGGATTGTCCATTGGATATAGAGAGGAATCGTTCAGTAGGTTAGAGTTTTAACCAGGCTGGCAGAGGTGGACAGCAGCCGATGAGGGGTCGTGGTTTGAGTGGCAGAGGTAATGGTTCTGGTAGAGGTCGCGGGACTCGGCGAGAGCAAGATGGTAGTAGCACCGAGGCTAGACAACAGTTTGGTGTATGCGGTTCGTCGGAGGGAAGATAGTGATGCACCTGATGTTATCACGGGTACGTTTCTTATTTTTGGGTTGCCCTTTATTGCTTTGATAGATATAGGGTCGACTCATTCTTACATCGCTAGTGAGGTATCTGGAACTCTGCATGTGAACTCTGAGACTGTACCTAGGAAGATGACTGTGCTTAGTCCTTTAGGACAGACTGTAGTAGTAGATAAGCTCTTTAAGGAAGTGCCTTTAGAAGTTCAAGGGACGCAGTTTCCGGCTAATTTAATGGAGTTGCCATTTGGAGAATTTGACTTGATTCTAGGCATGGATTGGCTAGTGAAGTATCGTGCGAATGTGGATTGTGCTGCTAAGCGGATGTCACTAAGGTCTATGGACGATAAGGAAGTTGTGGTGTTGGGCGAGAGACGGAACTACTTATCAAATGTAGTATCTGCTCTTAAGGCAGAAAAGATGGTTAGGAAAGGTTGTTTGGCTTTTCTTATGTTGGTCAGTGCCTTGGAGGCTAAGGAGGCAACTGTTGAAGAGGTCAGGACTGTGAGAGAATTCGTGGATATCTTTCCGGAAGAACTTCCAGGATTGCCTCCGGATCGTGAAGTGGAATTTGGGATTGACTTGTTGCCTGGAATGGCGCCAGTATCTATCGCTCCGTATAGAATGGCACCAAAAGAGTTGGTTGAGCTTAAGGCTCAAATTCAAGAGTTGCTTGATCATGGGTTTATCCGACCTAGTGTGTCACCATGGGGAGCACCGGTCTTGTTCGTGAAGAAGAAGGACGGGACTATGCGTATGTGCATAGATTACCGACAGTTGAATAAGCTGACCATCAAGAACAAGTATCCTTTGCCAAGGATAGACGACTTGTTCGATCAGTTTAAGGGAGCTACGGTATTCTCAAAGATAGATTTAAGGTCGGGGTATCATCAGCTTAAGGTGAAGGAAGCGGATATCCACAAGACAGCTTTCCGAACAAGATATGGGCATTATGAATTTTTGGTAATACCGTTCGGATTGACTAATGCCCCAGCTGCGTTCATGGATATGATGAATCGGGTTTTTCAACCCTACTTGGATCAGTTTGTTGTTGTGTTCATAGAGCGATATTCTTGTGTATTCCAAGTCCGAGTTCTGACATGATGAGCATCTTGGATAGTGTTGCAAGTCTTTGAGGAGAATAAGCTTTATGCCAAATTCAGCAAGTGTGAATTTTGGCTGAAAGAAGTTGCGTTTTTAGGCCATGTGGTGTCTGCAGAAGGGATAAGGGTGGATCCTCAGAAGATTGAGGCGGTGATAGATTGGAAACCACCTAAGTCCTGTGAGTGAGGTTCGCAGATTTCTTGGGATTAGCGGGTTACTCTGAAGGTTCGTCGAAGGATTCTCCTCGATAGCGGCACCTTTGACAAAGTTGTTGAGAAAAGAGATACCTTTCGTGTGGGCGGATAAGCAAAAAGAGAGCTTTGAGAAGCTTAAGAGGGTTTTGGTGAAGCTCGGTTTTGATTCACTGAGGCGAGGAAGGACTTTGTGGTGTATTGTGATGCGTCTCACATTGGATTGGGATGTGTTTTGATGCAAGACGGGAAGGTGGTTGCGTATGCGTCTCGGTAATTGAGGCCTCACGAGGTTAACTACCCGACGCATGACTTGGAGTTAGCAGCGGTAGTCTTTGCTCTTAAGGTATGGAGGCATTATTTGTATGGAGAAAAATCAGTAATCTACACGGACCACAAGAGTCTTAAGTATCTGCTGACTCAGAAGGAGTTGAATCTGAGACAGCGAAGATGGGTGGAGTTGTTAAAAGACTATGATTGCTCTATAGAGTATCACCTGGGCAAGGCGAATGTAGTGGCAGATGCTCTAAGTCGGAAAGTGGTGTCGGATCTAAGAGCGATGTTCGCACATCTTAGTCTTTTTTTACGATGGAAGTTTGTTGGCGGAATTACAAGTAAAGCCGATGTGGTTGAGTCAGGTGAAAGAAAGACAGTTGGTAGATGATGATTTAAGTGTTAAGCTACGGTAAGTGCAAAATGGAGAGTTAGAAGATTATGGTGTTAACAGCGATGGAGTTTTGTGTTTCAAGGGTAAGATCTGTATGCCAGAGGATGAAGAGCTTAGGCGAAGAATTCTTCAGGAATCGCATAGTGGTCCTTATGCGATGCATCCGGAGGTAGTAAGTTGTATAGGGATCTTGGGATCAATTTTGGTGGCACGGTCTTAAGCGAAGTTACGGAATTTGTGGGGAAGTGCTTAACGTGTCAGCAAGTTAAGGCTGAACACCAAGTTCCATCGAGATTGCTTCAGCCGATAAAGATTCCGCAATGGAAGTGGGAGCGTATCACCATGGACTTTGTTAGTGGACTTCCCCTTACGCCTACCAAGAAAGACTCGGTGTGGGTGATAGTGGATCGATTGACGAAGTCTGCACATTTCATACCTGTGCGAGTTGATTACTCTTTGCAGAAATTGGCGAAGTTGTATGTGGCAGAGATTGTAAGATTGCATGGAGTGCTGGTGTTGATTATTTCGGATAGGGATTCGAGGTTTACGTCTCGATTTTGGAAAGCATTACATCAGGCTTTGGGCACCAGATTAGACTTCAGTACGGCATTTCATCCACAGTCTGACGGTCAGTCTGAGCGAGTAATCCAAGTATTAGAGGACATGTTAAGGGGATGTGTGATAGATTTCAGAGGAAGCTGGGAAGAGTTTTTGCCTTTAGCAGAGTTTGCATACAACAACAGTTATCAAGCCAGTATTCGGATGGCACCGTATGAGGCACTATATGGACGGAAGTGTCGCACTCCTACGTGTTGGACAGAATTAGGGGAACGTCAGGTTTTGGGTCCAGAGATTGTGGCTGAATTCGAAGAAAAGGTTAAGGTAATTCGGGCTTGGTTGAAGGAGGCATCTGATAGGCAAAAGTCGTACGCAGATTTGAAGCGAAAGGAAATAGAGTTTGTTGTGGGAGACCAAGTGTTCCTAAAGGTGTCGCCTTGGAAAAAGGTGATGAGATTTGGTCACAAAGGAAAGTTAAGCCCCAGGTTTATAGGACCTTATCGGGTTTTGAAGCGGGTTGGACCAGTGGCATATCATTAGAGTTACCTTGAGTTGAAGCAAATGCATGATGTGTTTCATGTTTCGATGATACGTCGTTACCGGTCGGATCCATCTCATGTAGTGCCAGTTGAGGAGGTAGAACTACGATCAGATTTGTCCTATGAGGAGGAACCGATTCAAATTCTAGATCGGAATGTGAAAGTGTTACGGAGGAAATCAGTTCCTCTCGTCAAAGTGTTATGGCGTAACCATGGATCGGAAGAAGCTTCGTGGGAGCCGGAGGAAGCTATGCGACAGCAATACCCTAACTTATTCTTGTCAGGTAATTTCGAGGTCAAAATTTTTTTTAAGGAGGGTAGAATTGTAATATCCAGGATTTAGGGGTTATGAAATTTTTCGCTTGAATGTGTGTATTGTTTTGTTGTGTGCTCTTTGTATGAGTTTTAGGGACTTCGAGAATTTTAGAATATAGGAGAATGCCTTAGAAAAATATTAGATTTTTAGTTTTAGAAGGGGAGCTAAGCAAGTTTGGCCTTAAGAGAATTAATTTGAGATTTAATCACAAGACAAGTCAATTAGTAAAGTGGTGATGGCGCATGGGTGAATGCATGAGGGTAGAGGTTCGAATCCCTTAGCTAGCAATTGGAAGGAATTTTAATTTTTGTTCTCTTTCCTATAGTGTCGGTCAAGTTTTATCTAGTATGGATGGATTCTCCTTTTATTTTTGGATAGTAGACCAAAGGAAAAAGGAAAGTTAGTAGTTAAGGTAAGGAATCAAGTTGTTATGAATGTTTAGGGGACAAAAGGCTTGAAGAGTGGGTGATGTTTTGGAAGTTTTTCCATGGTCATTTGACCATGAACCTAGACGGCATAAGGGCTAAGGGGGGGTTGGTTTAATTGTGATAGTGATTAAGGAGATGATAGGGAAGAAATGAGGAGGAAAAAGGGGATTGTGTTGGCATGTGAGTTGGCCGAATGTTGTATGGGATTAGGGGGTGTTAGTTGGCCAAAATCTTAACAATTTGTGCATCTTTTCCCTTTTCTCCAAATTTTTCTTCTTAGCCGAAATTGTCATTTGCAATAGGTGAAAACTTTGTTTTGTTTTGGCTATCATATTTTGATCAAATTGGTACTCTTTTTCTTTTCTTTTTTTTTTTCTCTCAAGCTTTTCTCTCTTTTTGGTACCAAAATATTACCACTTTTGAAGGCATTTTTCTTTCATCCTTTCTTACTTAACCATTACCAACAACTTTTTCTTTATTCAATTTCTTCCATAACCGAAACCCATTTATTCTCTTTGATCATTTCTCCTTTTCTTTTTCTTTTCCATTCTCTTCTAAAACCGAAAATTTCACTCCATTGACACCATTGAAACCGATTGCTTCTAAGCACCAAAAACCTATCATCTTTTTCATTTGAATCTATTTTTTCTATTTCATCTTGCCGAATTTTTTTTTGAGTTTAGAGACCATTTGCATTTTGGTCTTTACTTTTCGGTAAGAACCTCTTCTAGACTAATTTCTTTATCCCTTTCTTTTTCTAACGATTGAAAAGCGAAACTCTAATTCCTTTTATTATCTTTGGCCGAAACTTGAAGGAAAGTTTGGGGTTTCTTTGTAATAACGTTTAGGGGATCATTCGGGATTTGAATAATCCAAGGTAAGGAGATAATGAAATTCGGCCAAAGGCCATATCTTTTTAGTGATAATCGATTTCTCATATAAGTGTTATGTAGGTCTCATATCGACGTTGTAGGCAAGAGTCGGAAATCTTAAGTATTCTATCAATCTCCGTGTTTACAAGGTGTGTAGCTTACACTAAAATTCTAATAGATTAATAGTATTATTGATGAAAATGTGTTTATAAAGAAATATAAATGATTATGGCTTGGGTATCATTTAATGGTACAGATGAATTCAGTGCACGTTATTCCTTAACATTTTGTATAAATTTTTGATATGAGACATATCCGATATTTGGTTATGATTTTGGGGTAATGTACAAAGAACGATATCTGCATCGTTAATAATGCTATAAGCATAAATATGAAATGTATATGATTCCGATATGATTTCGGGATATACGGCATGGTATTGAAATAATATGTTATTGCATGGGCATATGGGTAATATTGAAAGGGAAGTGTTCCGGTGGTTTTACCACATTATCGGTGATTTTGGTCACGATATTATGAATTCGGTGACTTTGGTCACGATATTATGAATCCGGTGACTCTGTCACAATTATCCGTGGCTATGCCACGATTATAAGGGCGATGTGCATGTTGACTTCAAAGCGCGCTTCGATGGTGTGTAGCGGATGGAGGGTCGATTTAGTAATCCCTACGGTGTGATTGGTAGAATACGGGTGGTGTGTAGCGGATGGATATCTAAGTTGGGTTGGGATTGCATTTCATTTATATGTATATGTGATTTAATCATTTATTATCGATTTGCTATATTATGGGCTTTATTACTATGATCGATTGGACTTTTAGTATATTGTTACACATTGAGTCTGTTGACTCACCCTTGATGGGATGTCTTTTTTGGGTGATACTCAATGATTTGGGACCGGGTCGCCAAGGACTACGTGGTGGCCATTGCTCAACTCGATAAATTGGGTTTTCCTTTATATTAAACTTACTACGTTTTCTTATATATTTTGGGATTTAATTTGGGATATGTTTTTGTAATAAGGTCGCCATTAGCTATGTTACTTTTACGTTTTAATTTATATTCTGCTACGATCAATTTCAGCTAAACAATTAAATATTTCGATAATCGTATGAAAATGTTTTGACATCTAAATACTTATGGTTTTCAAAATATTAATAATTCATAAATTTGGATCTTCTTTTGATAAAATAATTTTTATTAAAAACATAGATTTTGATGATTATATATTTATATAAACAAATTTAAATTTGAAAACGATTTTTAACAAGTTCGTACTTCAAATCTATTCTTTACCACAAAATCACATCATTTTACAAAACGACAAAACGAATTTTTCTTAAGAAGCATACCAGATTCGGTCAGGGCTTGTGGGCCGGGTTTGGGGTGTTTCACCGCCAGACTTCAATGTCACGACACCCAGGCTTTGGTGTTGCGACACAACCTTGCTGGTGCGCAACCTCGATGACAGTGGGCATTGGGTTTCTTCACTTCAAAAATTGGCTTGGAGTCGCGACCTCGAGGGCTTGTAGTTGTGACTTTGAGGCTCGATGTCACAACACCACACACTTAGTGTTGCAAATTCAATGACAGGTTGCTCCAAGTTGGGTTTTCATTGAAGTTCACTTCCTTGAAGTGATGGAGGGTCAGTGTTACGACATACATGCACCAGTGTCGCAACCCCCACAATAGTTAAGGTCCTTCTTGATGTTTGGCCTTATTTATCTCCTTACACAAGCTCAAATCAATCATTAGACTCACAATGACATAGTTTTGACAATTTGGATCTCAAAAGAGGTAAAATATAAGAAAAGCTATCATTAGCACTAAAATCTAGGAATCGATAAAAAGCGCTAAAAAGAATCGTAAACTACTTAAGAACAAGCTTATTAAGTACTTGAGAGAGCCTAATTTGACATATCAACTTACAGTAGATCACCTTTGAAACCAAAACCCCTAACTTTTCAAGCCAAGAATTCAACCTACAATCAAGGACCATTTGCTTTAGTAATTTCCTCAACCGGTCTAAAGAGTGTCTCTTTTAGACCTATGACCCAAACAACTGCACTTATAACAAACTTCGACAATCTCTCATATTTAAACTTTGATTCAACCATCTCTTTACTCGATCACTTACATTTAGACCCAATTCTTAGGGGTATATCAACAAACACTTCAACTCTTATCCTTAATGATCAAACCACTTAACAGACTCATTGATTTTGAAGTCAACTTCCATAAGATGAGGGAAAAGGTTCCCTATCTTAATAACATTTTCTTTGGTCAATAGATGTAGAAAAATATTAGAGGCCTGGACCCATAACTCAAACATTGAAAAGTCTAGTTCTTCCAGCACTACTCCTACAGGCTAGTCTTGTAGACAAATATGATTGTCCATAACAGACCATGAACATTGGACCTTAACCCTTCTTTTATCATTTTCATCACTAAAAAAAAAAAAAGGGAAAATGTTCTTTTCCAACTTGAAAATATCAATTGTACCATTCAAGGGTCATCTTTCAGAACAATCGCTTTTAGAGGTCCTAGCTTAATAGCTTTCTCAGACATTACTTTCAAAAGTCCTAGCTTCATAGCTCCAGGACTTTCAAGCTTTTGATGCAGTTTTTATGGTTGTTTGGCATGTTCTTTTCTTTGGTATGAATGCTATCAATCTCCATTAACTCTCCTTAATTACCAATTAAGGCACAAGAGAAAACAAAGACAAAAGCCAGCAAAATAGTTAACATAAGAGAGAAAGTGTCTCTTTAGAAAAAGATTTGGTCAACATACTACTATTACTAAAATATTTTACAAGCATTTAAGTATGTGGAAAAGCTTTTCTTGCATATGTTGTAACGACCAACATAATTCTATGATTCGAGTATGACAAATATATAAATATATAGGGGGATAAAGTAACATTTACTCTCTGAACTTGACAATTTTTCTCACATTGGTTTCTGAACTTATTTTGGTTCACATTAGTCCCAAAACTTGACAGTTTTTCCCAATTTGGTTTCTAAACTTGAATTCTATTACACCACCTAAAATTTTTTAAAAAAGTTTCTTTATAATTTTTTAAAAATTTAATTCCTTTTTGTATTTTTTTATATTTATATAATTTTTTTTAAAAATATCAAGTGATGGCATAGCTCAATCTTTAAGTGTCACATCATCATACTTTAATAAAATCCAAATTTAGGGGCTAAATTAATTAAAAAATAATACCAAATTTAGATACTAAATATTACTTTATCTCTAATATAAAACATTAAAAATATTATGAATACTATATATTAATATGTAAAAACTTATATAGAATTATAACAAAACAAGAATTGTGTAAATATGTATGAAACCTTAAACATAATTTTAACATAAAAAACTGGCGAACTATATTCCAATCTTACACACACACATATATATCCCTTAGGTGTAAAGAAAGATTAAATATATATACTTTATTTGAGATTTAAATTTTATATTTTTTTTCAGTTTAAAAATTTTAATCTAATCTTTAACGCTTTATGTGGTATATTAAATGAGTTGCCTTTATATATTAATAAATATGCTAAAGTTGAAAATGATGTAAAATATTAATAGCATCTGTCGTAACCACTTTTTGAAAAGAACAGTATACGACGCGGTCGACTCGATTTTTGAAAATGAAAAAGAAGGGAGTCGCCACCTATCTTTATTTGGGTGAGATCGGATAAACATTTTGATTTACTAAAACAATATTTTTGGTCTACGAATGTTGAGAAAATGGGCTCGGGAGTCGGTTACGTGCGAGGAAGGGTTAGCACCCTCGTCACGCCCGAAATCGGTACCACATTGACTGATTGATGTCCTAATGTTGAAAATTTTGAAATGGTTTGGAAATGGATACTTTTTATTTCCAAAAACTTGAAGGAATTGGAAGGGACGTTAAGACTCTCTTATTTTCGAAGAGATAAAGCATCATGTCCAGTAAGTTAGGGCGTGATACTTTAGACTCCCGAAACTAAGCTCGCCTTTTTAAAACCTAGTTTTACATCTGAAGAGGATCTTCCGTCATTCGTCAAACGAGAAATCAGAACCCGGTAAGTTAGGGCTCGTCTTCTCGAAGGTCCAAATTAGGAATATTGCCTCTACTTTAAAAACTCATCCGAAGCATCTAGATGTCGAGTCCAGTAAGTTAGGGCGCGACATTTCGAACACCCGAGATTAAGTGTTTTATTTAAAATCTAGATTGCGATTTCAAAAGGGATATCCCGTTGTTTAGCTTTAAACGAGAGGAAATCAGAACCCAATAAGTTAGGGCTCGATTCACTCGCATTGCTAATACGGAATGTCGATTTAAAAATTGAATTTGCGGTTTTAAAATAATGAACGGATGATAGTAAGTAGTGGTAATATGAGAGTGTTATAATAATAGTCGTACATTAATGGTGATAAATATAGCAATAACAATGGTAGTATATATATAAAGACAATGATGGTAATATGTATAAGATAAGTAACATATCTACATATATATAAATAATATGATACTAATAGCAATAATGAAGTAGATAATATAATAAAAGTAATAATATAGTAATATAATGATAATAAAAATATTAATATATTAATAATAATACACAATGCATGAATAGTGATAAAAAAATAATGAATGATAAAATGATAGCAATAATAATGGTAATAATATTTGAGAAATGAATAATAAGGTATATACAAGAACAAACAACAAATATATATATATATATATATATATACATGAAAACTATAATATAACTATAGTAATAATAAAGATATTAAGTAATGATAATAGGGTGATAGTAATAATGATATGATGATGATAAAAATGCTAAATAATAATAATAATGATATAATAATATAGTAATAATAATGATCATATAAAAAACGGTAGTAATGATGGCAATTAATAAATTAAATAATATATATATAAAATAAATAAAAGTATATACATATAAAAATAATAATATAATAATAGTAATGAGTATGATAATAATAATAATAATAATGGTAGTAAAAGACAAACAAATTATAGTGATAGTAATAATGAGGTAGTAAAAATAATAAATAATTAATAGCGACAAAAATAAGTATTAAATAATAATAAAATTGCAAAATAATTAAAAATGGGCTAAATTGAACTTAAAACGAAAGTTTGGAGTCAATTCGAAATAAAAATAAGAGAAAAGGACCTATTTATGCGCGTGGAGAAACGGAGGGACCACGCGGCGCAATAATTCCTTTCGGCCAAAATGCGTCGAGCGAGGGGACTAAATTGAAAGCCAAAGCGAAGCGTTCGGGCGATTTTGAAATAACAAAAATTTAATTGAAAGCAATAGAAATGCGGAAGGGCTAAAAGCGCAATTAGCCCTTCCCTAAAAAAGCGCGGATCCTCTGGAGCGGTCGGGTCACACGCTGGTCATGGCCAAACGACGCCGTTTTGGTACCTGATTGGCCTACCCAAAACGACGTCGTATCGGGGGCCTATTTAAGGCAAAAACCCTTTAAAAATTTTCATTTTCCCCTGCTCTAAAAAAAAACTGATTCCTCTCTTTTTTGTTTCCTCTGCAGGGCTTGGGTCTCCGGCGCATCTCCGTCCGCTCGCCCACACGGTCCGTCGTCGTCTTGCATGTTACACCACCGCGCCATGATGGCGGAAGAGGTAAAAGTTTTATTTTTTTCTTTTTTATTTAAAGTTATATTTATGTATATATATTAGTCTAAAAAAACGAATGATAAACAATAAAAACTATATATATGCCGAAAATAAAATAAAAAAAAAGAGTAAAAAAGAACTTCGAAAATAAAAATGAAATCACCTCTTTCCTCTATTTTGATTCTAATTTTTTTGTAGGATTAATCTCGTTTTTGCGTTTGTATTTAATCACTTGATTGTTTGTGAATTTGAAATCTCTCTCTTTTTGTATTCAAAATCAAAATCCCCCTTTGTACAGAGACATTGAATGGCTTTTTACAGTAAGAACCAAATATTAAAAAAAAAAACAATATGGCTTCTGTTTTCTACTTGTTTCTTTGTTTCCTTCTGTTTTACAGTCATGGCGATGGCAGAGGCACGTGGGGCGGTGGCCAGATGGCAGAGGCAAGTGGCTAGGCAAGTGGCCCTAGGCTTATGGCGCTAGGGTTTTCAGAAACCCTAGCTTACTGAAAAGAAAAATGGGCCTGTTGGGCCTTGTCGGTTTGGGCTTGTTTATTTCGGGCCGGGCAAATATTGGGCTTATACAGCATCAATTATTAGACCAAAACTTTTAAATTAAAAAATTATGAGGATTTATTTTTTAATTTTTAAATATATAAATTATATATCAAATCTTGTTAAAATTTAGAGACTAATTACATATTTTAACCTCTAAAAAATTAGTTATACTTACATTCTCCTTAGAAAAACTTGTAATTATCATATAATTAAGACATCAAGAATTTTTTTTTTAAGTAAAACTAACTACATAATGTTTCTCCTTGTGATAATGTCAATAGAAGAAAGTGTTAGCACATTCCTTGGAATCTCCTCAAATGTCTTCAATCATTGGTTTGTTTCCAATGCCATTTTGACCAAGCAATCGGCAATTTGATTGTATACTCTAGGAAGATGGTGAATGACCCAAAATCTTGCGTTCACTAACAGGTGATGAATACATGTAATGAGGACAGAGTTCGAACTTGTAAGAGAAAAATCCTAACAGCTTTGACCACCTCCACACCATTAGCAGTCCTAGTGATTATAATTAATACCAAAATTATTTAAATGCTTGACTTAATGATATAATTAAATACCCTTTTCCTAAATTACAGACAATTATGTTCTAAAAATAACATGTAGCATTAGTATACTAAAAATAAGATTATTTCTTTAAATTAGCATCAATGTAATTAAATACTATAATAATAAGACTTCTACTACTATGCACATACTTTTTATCATATACTATTGGGTTTACGTATTAAATTGCAATACCTATTTTTCTTTTCTGAGAGTAGGAAGGCAAAACTGGCCAAGTTGTTGTGACAAAACCCTAAAAAAGGAACTTTAATTGAGGAAGCAATTATTGTAAGTCAAAAAGGTTGCAAAGTTGTGTTTCAAATTATAAAGAGAAACTTCCAATTATTTCCTAACATATATTTCTTTGTTGAAATCTTGTTGTCTTCTTGTCTTTGGTATTATTAAAACAAGCCCTTGTCTTGTTTAGACAACATTTCCTTCATCAACATTTATTTTCAAGTACAATACGTGTAAATGCATGTATTGGAGGCCAATCATAATTTAGTAAGTTGCTTCATCCCCCAACAAATGGGTTGCACTCAACGACTACAAGGGTGTAGACTTAACCCCCTCAAATTGATAAAATTAAAAAATTACAAAGTAATTTAATAACCCTCGAAATTTATAGTTTATCTCTAATTCTTCCTAAAGCAATTTTTTGATTTCGCCTTTGTAAATAGAGACCTTCGCCCCAATCTAGTGAAATAATAGTTTAATCCCTTCAAAAATTGCATTTTGATCTCTAGATTTTTATAATTTATTTCTAGCCTTCCAAAAAAAAAGATGAAGTATTATTTATCTTAGTCCCTTCATAAATTATGAAGTTGTAAGTTAATATAATGATAAAATTACATTTTTAATCCCTCTCAAAAATTTATAATTTAATTCCAACATTTGAAAGAAAATTTTTTTGACTTTAGAATCCATTGCAAGATATATACTCAACCAGCAGCTAAAAAGACTCAATATCTCTCTCAATTCGAAAATGCAAGATTTGAATTGATATCCTTTCATTGATTCCTCCTAAATTGCATTGATTTATCCTAAATATTTCATTTTAATTGGAATCTGGTTATTCACCATGTACAAGGATCCTCGTTAAGCATCCATGGTTGAATGGTTAAATCGTCCAATTTATAATTGACGAATTGTAAGTTCAATTCCTACTGGATGCACGCTAATATGACCCTCCAGTAAGTCTACTAGAATTGGTTCTGTATCAATGAAATCTCATCATCTTCTCTTTCATACTCTAAATTTCTGCAAAATGTCCCAAAGAACCTTTTATACAACTCTCTGCACCATCATGTAAACAGTCAACAACCACTAATATCAACCCCAATTGTATATCAAGTAGAAATTGAAGCTTCTTGATGTAAGAGTCCAATTTTGACCGGGCTTGGAAATAAACCAGAAAATAAAAAATAAAATAATAATGTCCTTTTTTTGTACAGTCCAGGACCAATTACAAGCCCAATATTTAAATGGCCCAAAACTAATCCTAAACTACCCAATACCAAAATCCTACCCAGACCCAACATAAAACCCAATTGTCCTGACCCAAATTACACGGCCCAATGGCCCAGTGACTAAACAGAAACCTAGGGTTTCCTGAAACCCTCGTGCCGCAAGCGTCCCAACAGGATCCCAACGATCGCGCGTCGCAAGCCTCGCGCCTGAGCCAATCGTCACGCCATAGCACCTCGGCCCGCGCGCGACCTAAATCGGCCTTTGATCGCGCCTTGATTCACGCCCGAATCACTCCGCCACCAAGATCTTCGTTTTCCACCTGCACAAACAAGGAAAGAACGACAGCAAAATATGGAAAAATAAAGCGAAATCTTTGTTTCCTTTTTTTATTTCATTTTTCAAGTTATAAAACCCCAATAAACAATCAGAAAAGGACATAGAAAAAAAGAGACAAAAATATTCAAAGAAATAAAAATACAGAAACAGTTCGCAAAGGTGATTTCTATTTTCGTTTATTCGTTTTTTTAATCTATGCATGTTTCATATGTTAAACAGTATTTTAAGGAAAAGACTATTTTTACGAGAGCGCGTAGTGGCGCGGTGCGTGAGGCGCGTATGGCGCGTGGAGACAGTGGCCGAAGGACTGGCAGTCGAAAGCACAGAGGGATTTTTCACAGAGTTTTTAAAGTTTTTTTAAAAAAAAAACAGGACAGAATGATTTTTTTTGGAATTAAAATCGACTTATATAGGGCCATGAAACGGCGTCGTTTCTGCTTAATTCAATAAGCATAAAACGACGTCGTTTTGAAGGAAGATCCGCGCGTTGACCCGAAAACCCGGGGAGGATCCGCGTGTTTTATAAAAAAGAGAAATTTATTGTCTTCGTCCCTTTGCAATTTGGTTGGTTTTAATTTCGCCCAATATAGTTTTTTTTTTAAATTAGCCTTAGAAATCTGTTTTTGTTTTAATTTGACCCCTGTTTCTTTTTTTTTAATTTTTTTTATATATTATCTTTAATAGTAATATATATTAATTTATTAATATTATAAAATTCATATATAATTATTATTATTTATTATTTTATTCTGTTTAATTTTTTTTACATATTATTTTAGTATTTATATATTAGTTACTATGTTATATTTTAAATTTTTGTACGTTATATGACATTATATTATATCATATATTATTTTTAAAATTTTATTTTGTATAAAATTTATTCATATTATATAATATATTTTATTACATATTTTTATAATTAATGTATTTTATATATATATGCATTTATTTAAAATTATTATTTGTTATTTACTAATTATTTTTATTATATGTAATCATTTATACATGTACTAAATTACTAAATTATGTATATATTTTTATAATTATTTTTTTACTTTTAATTTTTGTTATTTTATATATATATATTAAATCATTTTAAAAATCATCATATTCTTTTTATTCAATGTTTAAATATGTTGTTTTTTCGTAGAAATTTCAATTATTGTTATTTATTTTATATTCTTTTAATTCTTTATTATTGTTTAACATAGTGTTTTATTTATTCATGGTATTACATAGTGTTTCATTTATTCTTGTCATATTATTCTTTCATTATTAATTGTTAGCAGAATTTGTAGTTATGTAAAATTGTTATTAAACATGTATGTTATAATATATTTATTCAATGTCTTACTCATACCATTTTCTTTAAAAATACCTTTTAAATTAAAGATTTTTTTTCAAATATTTTAAAACGGTGATATGTGATATTTGGGGACTTCGAGAAGAATTGTGCCCTAACTTACTGGGTTTCGATTTTTCTCATAGGACTTAAGGTATTAGATATCCCTTCACTTTTAAAATTGAAATTTACCAATTTCAAATAAAAAAACTTATTCTTGGGAATTCAAAACGTTGTATCCTAACTTACTGGGTATGATGTTTTGTGTCTCAAGGTAGGAATTTTCTAAAATAAAGATGTACCTAACTTCGAAGTTATGAGATGCTATATCCTAACTTACTGGGTATAGTATTTTATTTCTTTGAGATAGGTAAGTCTTGGTTTTTCTTCTAATAAATGGATCTTATTTTAAAACTTTTTAAATTTCAAACATTTGGACATGATTCTATCGATTAGGTACCAATTTTTGGGCGTTATGAGAGTGCTAACCCTTCCTCATACGTAACCGACTCCCGAACCCGTTTTCTCATTTTTCGTAGGCCAAAATCAAATGTTTTAAAATAAAACGTTTTACAATGTGATCCAATCACACCTAAGTAAAAAGGGATTGATGGCGACTCCTATTTTCATTTTAAAGTCGATTCCCCGTTTTTTATATCAAAACTTTAAAAATGGTTTCGACAGCTTGGCGACTCCACTAGGGAAAATAAGAGAGTCAAGCCGTAAGATCGATAATTTCATGTCCTTTTGTTCGAGTTTAAAATTCTAATTTTTTTAAAAAAAACATGATCCTTTTATTGCATGTGGTTTTAATATTTATTTCTGCATTGCACTACATGACCGTCGTGGTCACACCCTTAAGTGGGAGTGAGAAGCTATGCCTTCGTGAGGTTTTCACCTCCGCATTGGCTAGTGGATTGCTTCCGGAATACATCTGTACCTATGTCTTCGTGAAGTTTTCACTTCCGCATGGCCATAGGGAAATATATTCCCCTGAACCGAACTCGGTCCGTATGAGCCTATAATGGGTAAGGATCGAGGAATCTGCTGCTTCGGGTACCTCAACTTTAGAGCTGAACCACATGTAGAAAACCTAAGTTCTTACCCTAGGTAGAACTATGCAAAACCCTAGTGGTCACCCAGATAAGTGTCATATTCTATTTTTTTTTTATTTCTTTGTGCTAACATGTTCTCTGTTGTTTTGATTGCATTGCATTCACATCATAGAAAAGAGGTGTTGATTCAAATTTGATTGCTAAATAGAAGAGTTTGTCATAAGAAAATGGATTTTTTGATAAAGTGGATTATAATACGGTCGTCCGAATATGGTCCAAGTAAACACGACGAGAGAAGATCGATAGTCCGTGAAGGAATACAAGACTTAATTGCCCAAGGATTCAAGCTTTATGGAAATAAGTGAACAGTGAGTCACAGCCCAGATCAAGCAAAAAGGAGCTAGATGAGCCATCTACTAGAAGTTTGCAAGATTTGACCTTTGCGAAGAAAGGGATTGATGTTTTTGCTTGGAATATGAGGGCAAGGCCGTATATGTGATCTGTTTTATGTAAAGAAATTTGCTTTCTAGAAAAGTTTTTCTAATGGAATTGAATTCAGAATTAACGTCTCTCTTTCTTTGCATTCATGCATTTGCATTACATCATATCATATGCATTTAAGTCCATAAAGAGAGTCTAATTAATTGAAATTATAACACAGAGAGAGAGAGAGAAAAAGGGAAGGAAAATCTGGAAGCTGAACATCCTTACGGTACACGCGCCAAGTCGAAGAAAATGGATCAAAGACTTGAACAATTCCAAAGAGATATGCAAGACCAGATGCAAGAGAAAATGGAAAAACTCCAACAAGAAATGAGGGACCAAATGTTGGAAGCTCAAAGGAGTATGATGGCTCAAATGGGCCAAATGCTAAATGGGGCAATGGACAAAGGGAAGGGTCCCATAGTTAACGCTGATGACAAAGATTTTCCTCGGGGTTTCACCCCACCACATGTACAACCTGAGGAGTATCCCCAAAGGTCACCTGTCACAATTAGGCCTCAATAGGGGCAAGCTGATACTAGACCACCTATGAATTTCCAGGTCGGCTCAGGATCTAACCCAGGAGATAACCCTGCCAATCCTGTTATCCCTGATTTGGACATAGCAGAGAGAGAGGGAATAAGAATTGAATCTTCAAGGAAGTTGGAGGATCGCTGTAGATGGTTGGAAGAAAAGTTCCAGGCTTTGGAAAATACTGATCATCACCATGGTATTGACGCAAAAGACTTGAGTTTGGTTCCAGATTTGGTGCTTCCTCATAAATTCAAGATGCTAGAGTTTGAGAAGTACAACGGGACTAGCTGCCCTAAAGCCTACATTACCATGTTTTGCAGACGCATGACCGGCTATGTTAACAATAATCAACTCTTGATTCATTGTTTCTAAGATGATTTGGTGGGGCAAAGGCGTCTAGGTGGTACAATCAACTCACCCAGCGTAAACATTAGCTCTGGAGAGACTTAGCTCAAGCCTTCATGAAGCAATACAACCATGTCACAGACATGACACCTGACAGAATTACTTTGCAAAACATGGAGAAGAAACCAAATGAAAGCTTCAGGCAGTATGCACAAAGATGGAGAGAGGTCGCCATGCAAGTTCAGCCACCACTCCTAGAAAAGGAAACTACAATGCTCTTCATCAATACCTTGAAGGCTCCATTCATCACTCATATGATAGGAAGTACTACTAAGAGCTTTGCGGATATAGTGATGGCAAGAGAGATGATTGAAAATGCCATAAGGGCTGGCAAGATTGAAGCAGGAAGGTCTGCTCCTAGGAAAAAGGATAATGAGGTGAACAATGCGAGTACGTACAACAAAGGGTACTCAAAGGTAGTTACTGTTAGTCAGCCGAAAGTAGTTACTGCCGGGCAACAAGGGTCGACAAGACAAGAATCATGCCCCAGACAAAATGCTGAAAAGATCCAATATACGCCAATCCCAATGACGTATAAGGAGCTATATCATACTTTATTAGAGGCACGCGTAGTGTCCCCATATTATCTATAGCCGTTACAACCCCCATATCCTAAATGGTATGACTCAAATGCCCAATGTGATTACTACGCAGTAATAACGGGGCATTCAATAGAAAATTGCACTGCCTTTAAAAAGGTAGTTGAGAGACTTCTTAAGATGGGAGTTGTCAAGCTTGATGATACACCCAGTGCGGAGAACCCATTACCCAACCATGGAGATAAGGGGGTAAATGCGATTGGGGAAAATATTGTGAGACAGATTAAAGGAGATGTCTCAGAAGTAAAAACTGTATTGAGAATAGTGTGGAAGGAAATGGTAAGAAGGGGGCTGATAAAATCAAGTCTCGAGGAAGGGGATGAAGAACCAAGGAACTACTGCAACGATAATACAGATTCAGAGGTCCACTTTGAGCAAGATATGTGTTTAGAGGAACCTCAGGATTTTGAAGGTGACCGAGATTGTGATTTATCTCCAGATTTGTTAAGGATGGTAAAGCAAGAGGAGAAACAGATCTTACCCCATGAGGAGGAGGTAGATAACATAGCCTTGGAGGAAGGAAAGGTTGTGAAAATTGGGACGCGCATAGCCGAGGAGACAAAATAAGATCTTGTTGAGTTACTACAGGAATTTAAGGACGTCTTTGCATGGTCTTACCAAGATATGCCCGGATTGAGAACTGATATTGTGGTATATCGCCTTCCCATAAGAGAAGAGTGTAAGCTAGTTCAGCAAAAGCTACGAAAGATGAGGCCTGATGTAGTGTTGAAAATAAAAGAAGAGGTTCAAAAACAGTTTGATGCTGGTTTTCTACAAGTGGTCAAGTACTCAGAGTGGGTTGCCAACATTGTTCCTGTCTCTAAGAAGGACGGAAAGGTCCGGATGTGTGTGAACTATAGGGACTTAAACAAAGCTAGCCCAAAGGACAATTTTCCTTTGCCGCATATTGACACGTTGGTGGATAACACGGTAGGATTTTCATTGTTTTCCTTCATGGATGGTTTTTCAGGATACAATCAAATCAAGATGCACCCTGAGGATATGGGGAAAACTACCTTCATAACACTGTGGGGTACCTTTTGCTATAAAGTAATGCCATTCGGGCTAAAGAATGCTGGAGCAACATATCAGAGGGTCATGGTAACCTTATTCCATGACATGATGGATAAAGAGATTGAAGTGTATGTTGATGACATGATCGCCAAATCTCGAAC
Organism: Gossypium sturtianum; assembly: GCA_025698515.1. Taxonomy (NCBI): domain Eukaryota; kingdom Viridiplantae; phylum Streptophyta; class Magnoliopsida; order Malvales; family Malvaceae; genus Gossypium; species Gossypium sturtianum. Next base: position 37,476,859 of record CM046954.1, read on the forward strand.
AGAGAAGGAACACATTGAGGTTTTGAAGAAATTATTTCTGAGATTGAGAAAGTTTCAATTGAAGCTCAACCCGTCAAAGTGTACTTTTGGAGCTCGGTCAGAAAAATTATTAGGTTTCGTGGTCAGCCAGAGAGGAATTGAAGTTGACTCAAACAAGGTCAAAGCAATACAAGAGTTGCCTCCACCTCGCACTCAAAAGGAAGTTCGAGGTTTTTTTGGAAGGTTAAATTACATTGCTCGGTTTATTTCATAATTAACTGAGAAATGTGATCCCATATTCCGTCTTCTTAAGAAACACAACCAAGGTGTATGGGATGATGAATGCCAGAGGGCTTTTGACAAAGTCAAACAGTATCTGTCAAATGCACCAGTACTATCTCCGCCTAATCCAGATAGGCCATTGATACTATATTTGCCAGTATTCAATAACTCCATGGGATGTGTACTTGGCCAACATGATGAGTCAGGAAGGAAAGAAAAGGCGATATACTATCTCAGCAAAAAGTTCACTGAATTTGAAATGAGATATTCGTCGATTGAAAAACTATGTTGCGCTCTAATTTGGACAACTCGGAGATTGAGGCAGTACATGTTATATCATACTACCTGGGTAATTTCGAAGCTTGATCCGTTAAAGTATATGATGGAGTCCACTGCTTTGAATGGAAGGATGGCTAGGTGGCAGATTTTGCTATCTGAATTCGATGTAGTCTATGTGAACCAAAAGGATATAAAAAGAAGTGCAGTAGTAGAATTTTTGGCTAGCAGAGCTTTGGAGGATTATTAACCTTTGAGCTTTGATTTCCTAAATGAAGAGCTGATGTATGTGGCGAATACTGAAGATTGTCCGTGGAAGCTAAACTTCGATGGAGCGTCAAATGCTGTGGGAAATGGAATTGGGGCAATCTTGGTATCCCCTAGTGGTGATCATTACCCATTCACATACAAATTGGATTTTGACTGCACGAACAACATGGCGGAATATGAAGTCTGCATCATGGGAATTCGAGCAGCCTTAGAGCGTAAGATCAGAGTGCTAGAAATATATGGAGATTCTGCCCTAGTAATCTACCAGCTTAAAGGAGAGTGGGGGACGAGAGATCCCAAACTAATTGATTACTGAAAAACAGTTCTAGGATTGATTGAGGAGTTTGATGACATTACTTTCAATTACCTCCCACGCGATGAAAACCAGATGGCAGATGCTTTGGCAACCTTGGCTTCTATGATCAAAGAAAACAGACCAGAGGATATGAGACCCATTCAGATGAATATCTTTGAAGTTCCAGCTCATTGTTACAATGTGGAGGACGAGGGAAAAGATGATCACCCTTGGTATCAGGATGTATTACAATACGTAAAAAATCGTGAATACCCAGAGCATGCCACTGAGAATGAGAAAAATACCTTAAGAAGAATGGCCTCTGACTATGTTTTAGACGGGGATATCTTGTACAAAAAGAGAAAGGATCAAGTGCTATTGAGATGCATTGATGCTGTTGAAGCTAAGCAAATCCTTGAAGAAGTTCATGAGGGCGTTTGTGGAACACATGCTAATGGATTCACAATGGCCAGACAGATAATGAGATTTGGATATTATTGGTCCACCATGGAAGGTGATTGTATCAATTATGCGAAGAGATGTCATAAATGCCAAATTTACGGAGATAAAATTCATGTGCCTCCGTCACCTCTGCATGTTATGACTTTCCCATGGCCTTTTTCCATGTGGGGCATGGATGTTATTGGACCAATTTCACCAAAAGCTTCGAATGGACATCGATTCATCTTCGTGGTAATTGACTACTTCACGAAATGGGTGGGTAGGTCGCTTCATATGCTAGCGTCACTAAGTCAGCAGTTAGTCGTTTCTTGAAAAAGGAGATCATTTGTCGATATGGAATGCCCGAGAGGATCATATCAGATAACGCGATGAACTTGAACAACAGCATGATAGCAGAAATTTGTAGCCAATTTGGGATCAAGCACCATAACTCATCTCCGTATCGCCCAAAAATGAATGGGGCAGTGGAAGCGGCCAACAAATACATCAAGAAGATAGTAGGGAAGATGACTAAGACCTATAAGGATTGGCATGAGAAGTTACCGTTTGCACTCTATGCTTATCGAACATCCGTCAAAACCTCTATTGGGGCAACGCCTTTTTCGTTGGTTTATAGGATGGAGGCAGTTCTACCGATTGAAGTGAAAATACCTTCTCTTCGGGTTTTATCAGAAATAAAATTGGATGAGGCTGAATGGATCCAGGCTCGGTATGATCAGTTGAACTTAATTGAAGAAAAGAGGCTAAGGGCTATTCGTCATGGTCAGATGTACCAAAAACGAATGATGCGAGCCTATAATAAGAAAGGTCGCCCAAGAGAGTTTCATGAGGGGGACCTTGTATTGAAAAAGATCCTTCCCATACAAAAGGATTCCAGAGGAAAATGGATGTCGAATTGGGAGGGACCATATGTGGTGAAGAAGGCTTTCTCTGGAGGAGCACAGATCTTAACCGAAATGGATGGGAAAAGTTTACCCAACCCTGTGAACTCTGACTCAGTCAAAAAGTATTTTGCTTGAAAAGGAGAAGAGGCCAAGGTGAAAACTCACAAAGGGCGCTTTGAGTTTCAAAAAAAAAATGGAGAGGCCAAGGTGAAAACCGGCAAAGGGCGCCTTGAGACCAAAGGGGTTTTGAGTTGAAAACCCGGAAAGGGCGGCTCAAATTCTGAATGGACATGCAGTCTTCTTGCTACACTTGAATCGAAAATGAAATGAAGAATGTTTCATATCGGGGCATCTACAAAGTACTTTGGGTCTTCTAAACACATGTTGAGCTCAAGACAGTCTTCATAAAGTTTGTATATAGAAGCTCAATCGGCGATATCTAGGGCATCTGATTTTTGTCCTATTCATTTTAATATCTTGGGATTCTTTTTCTTCTCAAATATATGTTCTCAGTTAATTTTCTTTGTATTTTTGATAATTTATTCAATTTTAACTTTTTTTTGTTTCTCATTATTCATAAATGTGTTGCATTGAAATAATGATTGATGAACTAATAATTTCACAAAAGAAGTTCTACATATTACTTTGGAAATATCTAGATAAGACAAGGAACCAAAACAGGACAATTGTTTAGAATTTCCACGTGCATAGAAATATTTGAGAAAGAAGAGTCTGGATAGAGATCATTTCTCTGAATTCTTTGTCCAGTTAATAATTGGATAAAATAATGAGTTGATGTGATGAAAGTAAGTGATGTCATCAGGTCATAATACTCGGGGTGGTGTGATGAACTAAGAAACCCTAAATTGTGGTGGAATGGGTTGAATTCGAAATAAACCCGATGGGTCAGATTGAAAGAGTTTCGATTCTCATTATGATAAGATGGTACAGGCCTTGTGTTCTCAAGATCCAAGCGGAATTGACTCTGAAATTACATTGGGGCAAGCTTGTTGAGCAGAACATGATTGATGAACAAAGATGAAGAACAAATGAGTGATAACACCTAGAGTAGGAATCATACTCATAACATTCTTGCATCATAGCAAATCTCATTAGGAGCATTTGATTTATTCCAATCATTGCATCCTAATCCTTTAAAAGGAATCATTTTCATGACATGTTACATTCGTATCACTCATAACACATATAGCTAGAAGCATTTGATTCATTCTGATCATAGCATCTTAGTCATGTGTTATAAACATATGGAACCGAGTCTACAGGACATGTCCTTCAGTAGACGGTGTAGCAATATCGGTGAATTGGCAGATCTTATCTTCCTGAAGTTGCAGGAAGCAGATCAAAAGAAGATTTTAGTCTTATCTCCCTGAAGTTGCAGTGGAGTAGACTGAAGAAAGAAGGTCTTATCTTCCTAAAGTTGCAGGAAGCAGATCAAAAGAAGATTTTAGTCTTGTCTCCCTGAAAGTTGCAGTGGAGTAGACTGAAGAAAGAAGATCTTATCTTCTTGAAGTTGCAGGAAGCAGATCAAAAGAAGATTTTGGTCTTATCTCCCTGAAGTTGCAGTGGAGTAGACTGAAGAAAGAAGATCTTATCTTCCTGAAGTTGTAGGAAGCAGATCAAAAGAAGATTTTAGTCTTATCTCCCTGAAGTTGCAGTGGAGTAGACTGAAGAAAGAAGATCTTATCTTCCTGAAGTTGCAGGAAGCAGATCAAAAGAAGATTTTAGTCTTATCTCCCTGAAGTTGCAGTGGAGTAGACTGAAGAAAGAAGATCTTATCTTCCTGAAGTTGCAGGAAGCAGATCAAAAGAAGATTTTAGTCTTGTCTCCCTGAAGTTGCGGTGGAGTAGACTGAAGAAATAAGATCTTATCTTCCTGAAGTTGCAGGAAGCAGATCGAAAGAAGATTTTGGTCTTATCCCCCTGAAGTTGCAGTGGAGTAGACTGAAGAAAGAAGATCTTATCTTCCTGAAGTTGCAAGAAGCAGATCAAAAGAAGATTTTAGTCTTATCTCCCTGAAAGTTGCAGTGGAGTAGACTGAAGAAAGAAGATCTTATCTTCCTGAAGTTGCAGGAAGCAGATCAAAAGAAGATTTTGATCTTATCTCCCTAAAGTTGCAGTGGAGTAGACTGAAGAAAGAAGATCTTATCTTCCTGTAGTTGCAAGAAGCAAATCAAAAGAAGATTTTAGTCTTATCTCCCTGAAAGTTGCAGTGGAGTAGACTGAAGAAAGAAGATCTTATCTTCCTGAAGTTGCAGGAAGCAGATCAAAAGAACATTTTAGTCTTATCTTCCTGAAGTTGCAGAGGAGTAGACTGAAGAAAGAAGATCTTATCTTCCTAAAATTGCAGGAAGCAGATCAAAAGCACTTTCAGCTTTATCTCCCTGGAGTTGCAGTGGAGTTAGAAGCCATTTGAAGAAAACCAAGAAGCCAAGGCTCCGCCAAGACCGGGCAAAATTGGTCCTTGTATAGTCTTTGCTCCATTCTCATTACACGACAATGAGCAAAGAGGGGCAGCTGTAAGAACCCAATTTTGTCCGGGCTTGGAAATAAACCAGAAAATAAAAAATAAAATAATAATGTCATTTTTTTGTACAGTCCAGGACCAATTACAAGCCCAATATTTAAATGGCCCAAAACTAATCCTAAACTACCCAATACCAAAATCCTACCCAGACCCAACATAAAACCCAATTGTCCTGACCCAAATTACACGGCCCAATGGCCCAGTGACTAAACAGAAACCTAGGGTTTCCTGAAACCCTCGCGCCGCAAGCGTCCCAGCAGGATCCCAACAGTCGCGTCGCAAGCCTCGCGCCCAGGCCAATCGTCGCGCCATAGCACCTCAGCCTTCGCGCCGCAGCCTCGTCTGGCCTTTGATCGCGCCTTGATTCACGCCCGAATCACTCCGCCACCAAGATCTTCGTTTTCCACCTGCACAAACAAGGAAAGAACGACAGCAAAATATGGAAAAAATAAAACAAAATCTTTGTTTCTTTTTTTTTATTTCATTTTTTCGAGTTATAAAAACCCCAATAAACAATCTGTAAAAGGACACAGAAAAAAAGAGACAAAAATATTCAAAGAAATAAAAATACAGAAACAGTTCGCAAAGGTGATTTCTATTTTCGTTTATTCGTTTTTTTAATCTATGCATGTTTCATATGTTAAACAATATTTTAAGGAAAAGACTATTTTTTACCTGAGAGCCGCCGTGGGCGACGGCGCGTGAGGTGCGTATGGCGCGTGGAGACAGTGGCCGAAGGACTGGCAGTCGGAAGCACAGAGGGATTTTTCAGAGAGTTTTTAAAGTTTATTTCAAAAAAACAGGACAGAATGATTTTTTTTTTTTGAATTAAAATCGACTTATATAGGGCCATGAAACGGCGTCGTTTCTGCTTAATTCAATAAGCATAAAACGACGTCGTTTTGAAGGAAGATCCGCGCGTTGACCCGAAAACCCGGGGAGGATCCGCGTGTTTTATAAAAAAGGGAAATTTATTGTCTTAGTCCCTTTGCAATTTGGTTGGTTTTAATTTCGCCCAATATAGTTTTTTTTTTTAAATTAGCCTTAGAAATCTGTTTTTGTTTTAATTTAACCCCTGTTTCTTTTTTTAAATTTTTTTATATATTATCTTTAATAGTAATATATATTAATTTATTAATATTATAAAATTCATATATAATTATTATTATTTATTATTTTATTACATTTAATTTTTTTACATATTATTTTAGTATTTATATATTAGTTATTATGTTATATTTTAAAATTTTGTACGTTATATGACATTATATTATATCATATATTATTTTTAAAATTTTATTTTGTATAAAATTTATTCATATTATATAATATATTTTATTGCATATTTTTATAATTAATGTATTTTATATATATATGCATTTATTTAAAATTATTATTTGTTATTTACTAATTATTTTTATTATATGTAATCATTTATACATGTACTAAATTACTAAATTATGTATATATTTTTATAATTATTTTTTTACTTTTAATTTTTGTTATTTTATATATATATATTAAATCATTTTAAAAATCATCATATTCTTTTTATTCAATGTTTAAATATGTTGTTTTTTCGTAGAAATTTCAATTATTGTTATTTATTTTATATTCTTTTAATTGTTTATTATTGTTTAACATAGTATTTTATTTATTCATGGTATTACATAGTGTTTCATTTATTCTTGTCATATTATTCTTTCATTATTAATTGTTAGCAGAATTTGTAGTTATGTAAAATTGTTATTAAACATGTATGTTATAATGTATTTATTCAATGTCTTACTCATACCATTTTCTTTAAAAATACCTTTTAAATTAAAGATTTTTTTTCAAATATTTTAAAACGGTGATATGTGATATTTGGGGACTTCGAGAAGAATTGTGCCCTAACTTACTGGGTTTCGATTTTTCTCATAGGACTTAAGGTATTAGATATCCCTTCACTTTTAAAATTGAAATTTACCAATTTCAAATAAAAAAACTTATTCTTGGGAATTCAAAACGTTGTATCCTAACTTACTGGGTATGATGTTTTGTGTCTCAAGGTAGGAATTTTCTAAAATAAAGATGTACCTAGCTTCGAAGTTATGAGATGTTATATCCTAACTTACTGGGTATAGTATTTTATTTCTTTGAGATAGGTAAGTCTTGGTTTTTCTTCTAATAAACGGATCTTATTTTAAAACTTTTTAAATTTCAAACATTTGGACATGATTCTATCGAATAGGTACCAATTTTTGGGCGTTATGAGGGTGCTAACCCTTCCTCATACGTAACCGACTCCCGAACCCGTTTTCTCGTTTTTCGTAGGCCAAAATCAAATGTTTTAAAATAAAACGTTTTACAAGGTGATCCAATCACACCTAAGTAAAAAGGGATTGGTGGCTACTCCTATTTTCGTTTTAAAGTCGATTCCCCGTTTTTTAAATCAAAACTTTAAAAATGATTTCGACAGTTGATAAAAAAAATAAGGGATACATATTAAATTTATACATGAACTCTGGTCCAATGTACGATTTGGATACATGAACTTTAATTTGATGCAATTATACACATGAATATATGATAAATTTATATTCTGACCTCTCAAAATTTTATAATTCAATGCTTATGTATGCAATATATCGTAAAATGATGTTAATTCAATAATGCTGCTAGTGATTAGTGAAATTTTAATCAAATTAAAATTCCATGTACATAAAATTGCATAAAATCAAAATTCACATATGACATTATACATTACATCAAAATTCATATATAATTTCGATATTTATCCTAAAAAAATAACTTGAATACATGACTTATAAATCTCAATTTCAACTAAAAAAGGAGACAAAAGAAATTGAAATGTTTTTTTTTTCCCTTTTCTTGCAAGTAACTCATTATGCTAGAACAAGTTAAATGACAAAAAGTGTTTTGAAAATTAATCCCTATATACATACACACATACATACATGCATATATATATACATATATATGCCTTTGAAAGGTAACAAACAAAATGGCAACATCAACATGAAAGCAATGTTTATGAGTTTTAGAGAAGAAGCTAATTCAGACCCCATAATTGAGGTACAGGCAACATATACGTAGATCCTTCTTTTTTCACATTTAATTTTGATTTGGCTTTTCAAAGTTAGATGGCCTCGTGACCTAACTTCTATAGCAAATTTGGTACATCCAAATTTTATGACTTTAGTAAAAATGTTACGATTGATATTTTTTGAGGCTAATTATTTTAAATATTTCAATTAATTAAATTTTATAATAAATAGTTTTTAAATTTTATTTCATTGAAAGTTTTTGTAATTTATTTTTTTTTAATTTCTTTTATTTATAATACATTTTAAAAATTAAGTTGCCAAAGTTGAAATTATTTTTCCATTAAAAGTCAAAATCTGACATTTAAGAGGAGAAAGGGTATACAATTTTGGTGGGGGAGACGAAGAGAAAAATGGGAACGAAATTAAATTATATATTTTTATAAGAGTTAAAATATAATTTTATTGTTATATTGGTTTATATTTTTATAAATTTTAGAAGAGATAAATGTCAAAATTATACACGAATTTTGGTCTAATGTTCAATTTTATATATAAATTTTGATTTTGTGCAATTTTATACATGAAATTTTAATTTAATCTAATTTTCACAAATTATTAACACAATTATTGATATAACATAATTTTTATATTTATATATTGCATATACATATAATTGTATTTATCCAATATAAAAATAAATTGATGTATTTATTTCTTTTAATGTGTATAATTTCACCAAATCAAAATTTATGTATTAAATTGCATATTAAATCAAAATTCATGTATAGTTTTGAGATTAATCCATTTTTAAATGACTAAATCAAAATTTTATCATTTTGGGACTATAGTTTTGTCACGTATTAACATATAATTTTATAGATCTTGAGGGGTTTAAAAAAATCATTTTAGGGGGTCATAGCTCTTGCCTACCCTCACTTTCACCCTTGGTGAAGATCGTTGAAGAAAATAATATTCCTATCAAACATAAAATGATATAATAGTATTTATTATACATATAAATCTTTAAATCTATGTAATATGTTTATCATGTCGATTTAAAATATTATTTTTTTAATAGGAATATATAGATAGGCATACATCTAACTTTCTTCTGCAGGATTGCAGTTTCATTGTAAATTTGTAAGCACTGAACTGTTTGACAAGAGTACATTAATGTTTAAAAAAAAACAACAAGTACTTCTTAAATAGTGAATAATCATTTAATATGTTCATGATTGGTATATCTCAATTGATCTTTTTGCTTAGTCCTTTTTTTTTTAATTAATCCTATAACGTAAACTACAACCGAGTTTATTAAATTATTGATAAGTTTACGTTTTAGTTGCTAAACTTTAAGAAGTTATAAAATGATCATTAAATTATTTGAAGGTATTCATTTTAGTTATTAGATTGATAAAATCATTGATGTACAATCTTCTCTGTTCATATTGCTTGCACCAATCAAAAACTCTCAATCCCTTTTTCTTTTACAGTTCAATTTTTTTAATGAAACAACTTTGAATGTCACAACTTTGTGAATCAAAATCCAAATAGTTTTTTTCTCCGATCTCTGACACTAACCGTTAGACTGACTTAGATCTAATGTATGTTCTTATACTTGTTAATAAGTACTGGTCTACTATATCGATTGTTGAATCGTCACTTAGAGCTCATTAGCTGAACTTTTTTTAAAAAAGAACTTAACAGTTCAGTAATTTAAATAAAAACTTTTGAAAGGTTCATCAACTTAAATGAAAACTTTCGAATAATTCAGTGACCCTATTGTAACTTTTTAAAATTGAGTGACCAAAACATGAACTTACTAATAGTTTAGTGATGTGGTTTACCCATTCCTATATTATTTTTTCAAGATGATGTTGTTTAATTATAGGGCTATGTACTGTTTGATATTTGAGTTTAGTTTTAATGTATAATTTGGTATTAAAATTTTTTTGGGTTCCAAATAAGTACTTATATTTGAATTTCGTAACAAAAAATTAGTAGCGTTAAGCAAGAAAAACCGAAAACCAATGCAAATCGAAGTGTTTGGATGATTTATGGAATGCAAGTTAATAAACTATGGATACTCAAAACTGACATGAATTCTATTTTTATTTAATTTATAATTTCTATGATATAAAAAAATATTTTATATTTAAAATAATAAAAATAACTTAAAAGTTCTATATAAAAGTATTTTTACAAAAGATATCATATAAAAGTAAAATTTCAAACTTTGCCGATTAATATTCAAAAGCAAAAAAAAAAGTAAAACTCATTTTCTCAAACATTTTCTCAAAATAAGTTTAAAATTTTAATATAAAAATTTGAGACCGAACTGAATTATGATGAGAACAATTCAAAAAGTTTGATCGAACCAAACCAATATAACCCCTAGGAATTAGTACTCAAATGGAATTATTTTTTTAGTAAACCACATCCAAGGTCACTAACTATTAATAAATTTACGTATTGGTTACTTGACTTTAAAAAGTTACAAAATGATCACCGAACTTTTCAAAATTTTTCATTTAAGTCATTGAACTATTCGAAAGTTTTATTTATTTAAGTTACTAGACTATTATTTTAAAAAAAAAGTCCAACTAACGAGCTTTAAATGACAATTCGACGATCAAGTACAGTAGAACAATACCCATCAACGAATAGAAGAATATACCATAAACCTAAGTCGATCTGATGATCAGTGTTGAAGATCAGAAAAGAAAACTGCTTGAATTTTGGTTCGCAGATTTGCGATGTTCAAAGATGTTTCATGAAAAAATTGAACTCTAAAAGAAAAGGGAAATGAGAGCTTTTGATTTATACAAGCAGTGCGAATAGAGAAGACCATATAGATACAACATCAATTATAATATTCTAATGACTCAAATAAAAACTTTCGAATAATTCAATGATTATTTTATACTTTTTTAAAGTTAAGTGACTAAAATATAAATTTATTAATAGTTTAATAATCTTGAAGGTAGGTTGGAATGGAAGTTGGAAAATTTTATGCCCAAGACCTTCCAGAAAATAATTAATCTTCCACAGATCCCCTCATTCCTTTGAAAACAGAATATATATATATATATATATATAGTAATTTTTTGGTAGGTCAATTCATAAACAATAATAAATTAAAATAATTATTGATATGGTTAGGTGTCCTATTGATTGCGGACAGTTAGATAGATTGCTTAGATTTTTTTGGTAAATTATTTATTAATAAGTTAATGATTTAATTATTCAATTTTAAAAATTTAAAAATTGTTTATTAAGTTATTCAAAAAAATTATTTAAATCATTGAGTTGTTAAAATCATTGTTGTATGATCTTCTCTGTTTGCATTGCCTGCACCAATCGAAAGCTCTCGTTCCCCTTCTCTCTACGGTTTAAATTTTTTTTTTATGAAACAACTTTGAATGTTGTGAATCTGCGAACCAAATTCCAAACAGTTTTTTTCTCCGTCAAATCGACTTAGATATAAAGTATATTATTCTACTCGTCAATGGGTACTAATCTATCGTACCGATCGTCGAATCGTCGATCGGAGCTCAATAGCCTAACCATTTAAAGAAAAAACTTAACATTATAGTGACTTAAATAAAAAAAAATTGAATAATTTAGTGACCATTTTGTAACTGTTTAAAGTTGAGTGACTAAAACATAAACTTACTAATAATTTAGTGACCTCAAGTATAATTTATCCTAATTTTTATATTAAAATAAAATTCTTAATATTTAGTCATAAATTTCTAATGCAATTTCTATAGGAACTTTTTAACTTCAGCTATTTCAAAAATGGGCTCAATAGGCCACTCCCAATGAATAATGCTAAACATTAGGCCCAAATTAAATTATGATCCAACTCAAACAAAAATCGGCTCAATATTAGAGGTTAGCAAAATTAGGTTATATCAGTTTAATCGATTTATTTAGTTAAATCAGTGTCAGTTAAGTCAGCTTTATTAAATTAGTTGATTATGATCTTGATTAAGTAGTTTTCGGTTTTGAATTTTAAATATATTTATAATATATGATAAGTTGGTTAACCAACCGAATCCACAATGTTTAATCGGTTGTTAAGTTAATTAAGTTTAAGTCGGTCATTTGATTCAACTAAGGTTGGAAGTTGTCAGTTAAATTGGTTAAATCGAAAAATTGACTGAAAAAATCGAATGTTCACCCCTACCTGCACATGTTTAGAAAATTGTTGAAATTTGGGGTCAATACTTGATAATATGCTCATTTGTAAAATGGTATATTTAGTTCATTGTATTACATTCAATGGCAAAGTATGGTAAAAATACCATGGAGGCTCTTGTATTAGATGTTAGATTACATTTTGCTCTCTCTACTAAAAAATAGACAAATTAATTCATGTAGATTAGATTAATGAGCAAATTGGTTATTTATGTTAAAAGTTTCATCCATTGTTAAAAACTATCATTGGCTAACAGAGTAACCAAAAAGTGACATGTGGAATGCCACATGTACCTCATGCTGATGTATATGGATCAATTTTTAACAGTTGAAATGGATGAAATTTTTAATAGAATGACCAATTTACTCTTTGGTCTAATGTATAAAGCCTAATTTGCTAAATTTTTAAGTAGAAAGGACAAAATGCAATCCAACTCCGAGTACAAAGACCTCCATGATACTTTTACCGGCAAAGTAACGATGCATTAATAAACAAATTCACTGATATATATATATATATATATATATATATATATATCTTTTAGAGTCTGCGGTTTAAGATTGAATTAACTCTTCATTGTATGGAAATGAAAGTATCTATCAATCTATGGTGCCTTCCAATCCAAGCAACTAAGCTATGCATGGTTGAATCTATGTTGAAAAAGTGAAGAAATTTGCAGTTTTATTCCTCCAATCTTTACTTCTTTACATACACAACAATTTGATGATCTAAAAGAAATCGAGCAGGAAATATAAGAAAGAATCCTTTAAATGCAAATGTCACGAACCAAGACAGGGGTGGACCATGACACGATAGCTTCTAACACCTCGGCAGATCTGCCGGAGGGTGAGGTAATGTCTCCAGCTCTCCTTCTCCATTTTCCACTATCAACACAGCACCTAAACCCCATGACTGGTGTATCTCTAAGTGGCAATGCATGAACCAAACCCCTAAATACGAGACAAAGATCGAATTAACATGTGATTAACATAAATATATAGTACTACTAATGTTAATGAAGTTGTTCAAAGTTGAGTATCGTACCTGGATTATCGGCAACGAATCGTATTGCAGCCCATCCACCTACTGGGACTCCAATGGTGTTCATATAAGGTGGATCGATCAAGTTAAAGTTTGCGGTCTGTGGATTATAGTTCCCGGTACCGTATCCAATTACGTAGAAACTATAGCCGTGGAGATGAATTGGGTGATTCTCGGTGGTGACCGTGCTAGTGTCTTGGAAGATAAGTTGTACCTTGCTACCAAATTTAAGGACTTTGGTCCTTGTTCCATTAATGGCCTGTGTGTTATTAGGAGCATTGTTCGGTGCCCCATTGACAAAGTCGTAAAACCGAAGCGGTGCACCTGGGAAATCCACTGTGAACTGACCACCAATCTTCTTATAATAGGCTTCTAAAATCGAAACAGTAGGCATTACGAAGCTTATATTGTTCATTGAAGCTGCAAAAGTCCCATTGTTCATGCCTCGGCAGTTGTTCCGTGGTGTCTTGGACCGACATTTGTTGACGTTTAATCCCACGGTGACAAACAATTCAGTATCGATCTCTTTAGGGACGTTAACAGGATTAAGGCTTCTAAGTCCGTCCATGACAGTCTTTGCAGCAAGATTATCGTTAAAACTCGGTAATTTAGCCGGTAACGATATGCTGTTCGGGACAGCACCTAAGTACTGGAAATAAGCAATGGCTGGTATGTTTTGGAATGAAATATTTTGAGCAGACATGTAAGGTCCCATAGCCATGGAATACTTCCCAATCGGCTGATTAGCCGTAACAAGGACGTTCATGGTCTGCCCTGGTCCTAACATCACACGGTCCGTAGTGAATGGCTTGGTGTACTCAGCGTCGGCCTCCACGATCGTTAATTTATGATAAGCTATAGCAAAAAAATTCTCCATATTTAGTCCTGCATTGATTAGCCTCAACAAATATGTTTTCCCAGGTACAACATCAATCTTGTATACATCTGCAAATCAATAATTAATAACATTCATTACAAATGATCAAACAATAACGATACCGATATAAATTTTTTTTTTCAATTACCATTTCGAGAGCAGTTGTAGTTCGGTCCCGGGTGACTGTTAATAGTAAACGCATCAGCTGGTGGAGCAGCACCACCGCTGGCTAGAACTTCCCGTTCGAGTTGTACAACATCTCTCAACCAATACTCCCCTATCAAATTCCAAACATAAATATACCACATAACACTACAGGTATATCGGATTAAAAATGATAGCGTACCTAAGATCACGATATGTTCTTCGTAAGGATGTTCGAAAGGGTACGGTACTTCCGTCTTCGGATACACAACAATAGCACCATAAACAGTTGCTCTAAGCCAAGAAACATGTGCGTGCCAAAAAAAGGTCCCCTTTTGCTGCACCAACGTGAACTCGTATGTGAAACTCGCGCCAGCTTGAATAGGACATTGCGTAATATACGACGGACCGTCGAACCAGCACGATAACTTCTGCCTGACCCCATGCCTAAAAAAAAATAAAAACCAACAATGGTTAAAGATAACATATAATTAGCACTAAATACTAACCATGGTCATAAAATAAAACATACCAGTGAATTGTGGCATTGTAAGGGGTCTCATTAGTGACCTTAACAATGATTCTATCATCTTCTTGAGCATAAACTATAGGTCCAGGGAACATTTTATTAATGGTGACAATCTCTTTTGTGTTACATAGTTTATTAACCTTCATGGTTTGAACTTTGAAATCATAGAACCTAGTTGAACCACCTGCAGGCCATTTGTGTGCCATACAACAGTATGAAAACGACATGGTTAAGAACAAGACACTGAAACAGAGTAAGTTAGCCATTAAAGACATGAGTGTTGTAGTGAAGGTTAAGGAGAGGGAGCAAAATTTAACCCATGGGAAAGCAAAAAACACAGAACAAAAAAGTAGATTGTATTTATGTTTTGTCAGCTTTCATGATTTCGACTAACGTGATAATAAGGTGTCGGGGGCGGGGAGGTGTGATTATTCAACGTGACCCTCAATGTTGGGAAGGGATTTTTTTGTGTCTTCAGAACAGAAAAAATAGAAGTAGATTATGTTTTGGTTTTTTGGTTCAAAATCTGTCAAACAGTTGAATTATGTTGTTTGACTGAAAATATATTTCAAACCCCACATCAAACAGCTACTTTCTTTGCTCTCTATTCCACGTATGTTTTAACCCGATCCAACCGGTTGGATCAGGAATCGGTTTAGATATCAATCTTGAGAGAGACTTTGAACCGTGAATCGATATGGATCAATTAAAACGACAATTGAATTGATTTTTTTAATAATTTTTATTTTATTAATTGAACCGGTAGCATGACGGTTTGACCATCGGTCCAGTTTTAGAAACATTGTTAATCACCAAGGAGGATTATATCATCTAGGTTTCAGCCATGTAAGCTACACTGACCCGTATATATTTGGTTAAATTCTGGTTTTGATCTTTTTTTCCAACTAAAGTATCATTCATGTTTGTTTTGTGGTTTATAAAGATTAGTCCTTTCATGATTTGTGATTATCCTTCCCAACAATATTATCTACAGGTTTTAAACTTGAGTTCTTTCTAGATTCTAAATTGATCTTGAATTTTATAACGTTCTAATTAAATCCTCAAAGTATCATTATTGTAGTTGCACTAATTAAGTCATTCTATCAACCTAATCATTAGCTTGAGTGTTAAGTGTAAGCATAAATCTTATGTAGAATATACAGTCAATTCTCTCTATAACAGCCCATTTATTTATCCAAATTTTGCCTGTTATAAAAAGTTGTTTGTTATACACCTATTTGTTATAATGAGATAATCATTGTAAGCTTGTCATAGAATTTATATCGTGAATTTCACATGATTAATTATAAAATTCATAAATTTAGCAAGTTCAATTAATCAATGAGTTATCAAAATAAATTAATTAATTTTTCACGAGTTACTAAATTCAAGTAATCAATTTATAAGTTTATGATATTTCAATTTCATAGTAAAAAATTTAATTAGTGAACTTAATAGTTTATTAAACTAACATCTTTAATTCCATTCATTGAAGATTATCTTCATTTAATAAAATATAATTAATAGATTTCTTTACGTGAAGTTTAATTATTTTATTGAAATAATATTTTAATTAAGATCATTTTCATTTAATAAATGATAATTAATAGACTTGCTTATATGAAATAACTATAATATACTTAAAAATTTAGACAATATGTTGTTATGAATAACTAATTTAATAAAGAATATACTTTATAACTGTTAGGATCGACCCGATTAAGCAACAAATTATAAAAAATAGCGGAATAAATTAAGAAATTGAACACACAAATTTAACGTGGAAAAACCCCTCCAAAGAGGATAAAAAACCACGGGCAAAGATAATTTTACTATAATGGAAAAAGAACGAAGAGTACAAAAGATGGAGATAAAAAACTAAACCCCGAAAAACCCAAAAACAAAGAACCTTCAAAATATAAACACAAAATTCTCTAAATATGTTATGAGTTCTAATCTCTAATGGGTGTATTTTCTAAGGTTGTAAAAGAACCTATTTATAGGCAAAATTAGTAAGTCAAATAAACTATGCTAATAAATGCTAAATATATTATACTAATAAATACTAAATCTTCTAGAAAGAAAATATATTTTGTTTAACTTGACTTGCAAGCAATCTCTTAGAATTTGGGTCACACAACTCTAACAATCTCCACCTTCACACAAATTCTTACAACGTCATCTTTGCCAAAGCCCGCCACGGGCCTATCTTAAACTATGCAGGGAATTAACTGAGTCGAATCTGTGCTTAGAAGCTGGAAGACTTCTAGCCTTCGACTTGTGCACTGCCAAATCAAAACTAACCCGGGTCTGATTTTCACGAACACAGTGCCCTAATTTTTCAAAACCTGCATCCAAAATAGAACCTCTCTTCAACGAAACGGTTATACCCTTTTCCCTCCTATGACCAAGTTGCCTCCGCTCCACACGAGTTGACTTCGACTCCATAATGGACGAGGGAGATCTGATTTCAGCGGTCACTGTAGAACATTCCAGAATATAAAGACTGCCAGTTCTTTTACCTTTTAACAAAACGAGAGCTCCACGAGATACTTTAATGTCACTCGACTCCATGTTGATTATGCATCCTTTCAATTCTAAATTACTTAAGGAGATGAGATTCTTTCGTAAATCAGGTATATACCTGAAATCTGAGAGTGTCCTAATCGTCCCATTGTGTATCCTAATTTTAACAGTGCCAATACCAATTACCTTACTAGATGAATTGTTTCCCATGCACACAACTCCACCTTCAACCGAACTGTATGTGGAGAACCATTCTCTAGTGGGACACATGTGGAAAGAACATCCTGAATCTAGGATCCACCCAGACGTAAGCTTGGAGTTATCGCTCGTTGACACTAACAAAAATCATCACCGCCTTCATCGGTCAAATTAGCACCAGCTACATCTCCCTCATTACTCTCAGCAGCTCTTTTATTTCGCAGTTTATAACAATCTGCTTTGACGTGACCTAACTTTTTACAATAGCAACACCTTTTGTCTCATTTCTTTGATGCTACCAAAACGGAAGCTTGCCTATCTGCCTTGCTATCCAAACCAAACTTATTGTCGAGTTTGTCTCTACTCAACAAATGACCCTTCACATTTTCGAATGAGAGTTTGTCTCTGCCATAAATTAGGGTCTCCCTGAAAGACTTGTATGAAGGGGGCAAAGAGCACAATAATAGCATAGCCTGATCTTCATCTTCAATATGAACCTCAACGTTCTTTAAATCATTTAAAAGAGTAATGAATTGACTGATGTGATCTCTAAGAAGCTCACCTTCGTTCATGTGAAACGTAAATATACGTTGTTTCAACACTAAACGGTTAGCTAGAGACTTAGTCGCATAAAGAGTTTCTAACCTTTTCCACAATGCAGATGAGGTCTTCTCCATCAATACCTCTTGCAATACCGTATTCTTGAGGCACAACTGTATTGCAAACAATGCCTTTTCATCAAGCTCTTCCCATTCTGTTTGATTTAGATTCTCAGGCTTTTTTCCAGTAACAACCTTTTTCAATCCGGTTTGAACTAGAATTGCCATCATCCGAACTTGCCACAAATTAAAATTTGTCTCACCATCAAACTTCTCAATTTCAAACCTTGTTGCTGCCATCTCTGAACGGGTTAATCTATGAAAATTGAACTAGCTCTGATAGCACTCGTTAGGATCGACCCGATTAAGCAACAAGTAACAAAAAATAGCGAAATAAATTGAGAAATTGAACACACAAATTTAATGTGGAAAAACCCCTCCAAAGAGGATAAAAAATCACGAGCAAAGATAATTTTACTATAATGGCAAAAGAACGAAGAGTACAAAAGATGGAGATAAAAAACTAAACCCCGAAAAACCCGAAAACAAAGAACCTTCAAAACATAAACACAAAATTCTCTAAATGTGTTATGAGTTCTAATCTCTAATGGGTGTATTTTCTAAGGTTGTAAAAGAACCTATTTATAGGCAAAATTAGTAAGTCAAATAAACTATGCTAATAAATGCTAAATATATTATACTAATAAATACTAAATCTTCTAGAAAGAAAATATATTTTGTTTAACTTGACTTGCAAGCAATCTCTTAAAATTTGGGTCACACAACTCTAACAATAACTATGGATGCTGCTAATATAGCGAAATGCTATTATAGCGGGTGACTGTTATACAGAGGGTTAACTATATTTAGAACACGTGGATTAAATTGTAACACCCCTAACCTGTATCCGTCGCCGAAACAGGGTTACAGAGCATTACCAGAGTTTATAATTCAATTACAATTAATTTATGTCATTTACTATTTATTTCCGAAAATAAATCATAATCAATCATAATGTCCCTTATATGGGTCCTTGAGGCCCAAAATACATATTAGAATCGAGTCGGGACTAAACCGGAATCACATATTTTTATTTTTTTTTTGCAAAATCTCAAAAAAAATTCTTAGGTGTAGGGGACACACGCCCGTGTGGCATTCGATGTGAGGCACACGGCCGTGTCCCAGCCCGTGTTCAAATTAGGGTAGCTAATGAATTGGGTCACATGGCTAGCCACACGCCCGTGTGCTAGGCCGTGTGGACAATTTAAATTTCAAAAATAGGTGCAGGATTCACACGGCCAAGACACACGCCCGTGTGCTGGGCCGTGTGTTTCACACTGCTAAGACATACACCCATGTCTCTACCCGTGTGACCAATTCTGAGCATTCTGTTTCTCAATTTTTAAGATGCAGGGGACACACGGCCAAACCACACGCCCGTACATATGGCCGTGTGTCACACACGGTTGAGACACACGCCCGTGTGTCTACCCGTGTAGACAAAATAAGGTCATTTTCCAAGCCTTATTTCTCTCCCTTTTTACCTTGCACCTACATCAACACTTCAATATATTCAACAACCAATTCAAGGCATATAAATCAAACTAATATTCAAGTTTTATACATGACATGTTTGCTCACACTTTCAAGTATTCATCTTACCCTTTTCTAATCATATACTTACCCAAGTGTGATTATATCTATGTTACTAATCCAAGCATACCCACATACCAAACATGATATAACTTCATGCGTAATTATATTAAATATGTTATCACTAGTCAACTTTTGTATTTTTATGCAATTTGGTCCATTCTATAATTGATCATGAAATCGGTAAAATTTTCTAATCAAAATTTTCATATAATATTCCTATCATAATGCAGACCATGCAATAATTTTAAAATAATTTTAAAATTATTTTTCTTTCTGAATCAGATTTGTGGTCCCGAAACCACTGTTCCGATTTCACTAAAAAAGGGTCGTTACATAAATTGTAAACAAAAGTATACATTGTAGGACCCAATTTATTCCCGGGCCCAAATTTAACCACTTTGATAAAAAACCAAATGAAAAAAAAATAACAAATCCAAACAGTCCATTAGCAGTCCAGATTTACAAAAAGAAAATAAGTCCATTAAAACCCCAATTGGCCCAAACCCTAGCCTACACTAGCCCAATACCCTAGTCGGCCTAAATGACCCAAAGAACAACAAGGGCAGAAACCCTAAGGTTAGCCCTAGCGCCGCCGCTTCCACACGGCCTCCGTACCAGCGCCACGTCATCATCGTACACCGTCGTACCTGCGAAAACGACAAGAACAACAGTAACAATAGCAATATACAGCAGAAAATAAAAAAAAAGGAAAAGGACTTTTGTATTTTCATTTTTTTCGGGCTATAAAAAGCCGAATATAACCATTGTAAAGGGGTGACGATCTTTGAATACAAATATAGAAAAAAGGTATATTTTCCGGTCCATTTTTCAGCCTATTTTTTCATTTCGAATATACTACATATATATAGAAAAAGAGTAAAAATACTAACTTCTACCTTTTTTGTGACGATCGGAGTCCCAAATCTGAGGCATTTTTTTGTTGTTTTTCGGTTTTAGTGAAGGCTTTGGTTGTTTTGGGGGTTAGATTTGGGACTAGGGGTGTTTGAAAGTTAAAATCCGCCTTCTTGAGTGTCTCCGACCACCATATACGGCGGTTGAGGTGGCAGAGTGCGGCAGCCCGATGATCGGAGCTCGGTCATACTATGGCCGGAGCTCGTAGGGCTAGGGCTTGATTTTTAGAGAGTTTTTTTTCGTTTTTTAAAAAAGACAGTGTTAAAATGTTTTTTTTAACTGATTTTTAGTATTTAAAGGCAAGCCATACGACGCCGTTTTGGAATAGCAATTTAATGCCCAAAACAGCATCGTTTAGAGGCTCAACCCGCGCGCGTGACCCGACCCGGGGAGGATCCGCGCGTTTTTGATTATTGGTTTATTTGCGCATCGGGTCCCTCGCGTTGCTTATGTAGGTTGCAATGGAGTCCCATGCTCGATTTTAATTTAGCCCTGTTTATTTTGTTGTTGTTTTAACCTAGTCCTCAAGCTGTTAAGTGACCAATATTTGAACGGCGTCGTTTTGAGTGTTTGGGATAATTTTCGAATGAATCCTCGCTTGTTTGCGCATATGCTAATCTGGTCCTTAATAGTTTGTTGTTATTATTTTCATTTTAAAACTTGAATTTTATTTTAAATTTCAATTTTGTCTACTGTCCTAACTTATTTATTTATTTACTTTTCAAAAAAGGTTGTGTTTTATTATTATTATTTATTTTAAATCTTTCCATATATATATATTATTTATTTCGACTATTTTTTATTTAAATTTCTTTTGTGTATATTATTTATATTAAGCTTATATATTATTGGCTTTGAACATTTATATATATTAGTTAGTTTAAATTATTTTTATAAATTATTTATTTTAAATTCTTCTTTACATATTATTTATTTTAAAATTGTTTTATAATTATTAATGTTAAGATTTTGCATTCTACTTTTATCAAATTGTTCCACGTTTTGTTATATATTATTCATGACAATTTTTTTTTAAAAAAATTACCTTATATTATTACTATTTATAATAGTTATTTTAAATTGGTTTTCATATATTATTTATTATCATTTGTCTTACAATAATCGTTTTAAACTTTATTTGTTTTTTAGTTCATAGTTTGTTTATTTATTTCTTAGATTGGTTGAGTGTAAAATTGTATTTTCCGTAATTATTGCTATCATCGTGTGATTCGTAATTCTTAATTTGTGCTTATTGGTTATTTGCGATTCATTAAAATAACATTTGGTGTATGTATTGCCATTTTGCTTTGTATACTATCATTCCATCGCATTTTATTCGCTTAAAAAGTCATGTTTTAACACCGTTCAAGTTTTAAAATCATTTTACTCAAAGTTTTTAAAATAAGGCAATGCTCGTGTTTGGACACTTCGAGAAAATCGTGCCCTAACTCACTGGGTTCCGATTTTTACCGTTAAATCTAAGCAACCGAGTACCCTTTCTCTCTTTTAAATCAAAACACATAAATTTTAAATAAATAAAAAACTTATTCTCGAGAATTCGAGATGTTGCGTCCTAACTCACTGGATGTGACGTTTTATCATATCGAGGTAAGAATTTCTAAAAAACAAAGGCAATATTCCGTATTCGTGAATTTTGAGAAATTGTGTCCTAACTTACTGGGTTCTAATTTTTCATAAAGCCCAAATAATTGAACACCCTTTTCAAACTTTAATACACGAGTTTTAAAAAATCAAAAGATAGGCTCAGTTTCGAGAATATGAATTGTTGTATCCTAACTAACTGGGTATGACATTTTATTTCTTCGAAATAAGAGGGTATTGGCATCCAATTTGATTTGCTCAAATGTTTTTTAAGCAAATGGATCGTAATCTAGAATCTTTTCAAATTTTCAGCATTAAGACATTAAATAATCAATTAGGTACCAATTTTGGACGCTACGAGGGTGCTAACCCTTTCTCGTACGTAACCGACTCCCGAACCCATTTTCTCGAGTTTCGTAGACCAAAATTTGTTTTAATGAATCAAAGTTTTATTAAAATCATCAATTTCAAGGTGATCCGATCATACCTCGAAAAAGGTCGGTGGCGACTCCATTTTTTTTCAATCGATCCCTGTTTTTCAAAATAGAAAAGTGGTTTCGACAGCTTGGTGACTCCACTGGGGACACTAGAGAGTCGAGCCACAAATTGGTTAATTTTTTTCTTTTTGTCGAAAATTGAAAATCTGACTTGAAAAATTACGATCCTTTTACTGCATCTGTTTGTGTCATATGATTCTTGTGATTCGAGTCTTGCATCATATTGCATAAAGACCTTTTGGTTTTTATCACTTTTAAGTGGGAGTGAGAAGCTACTCCTTCGTGAGGTTTTCACCTCCGTGCAGGATAGTGGATCGCTTTCGGGATACATCCGTACCTATGTCTTCGTGAGATTTTCATCTCCGTGCAGCCATAGGGAAATGTGTCCCCCTGAACCGAACTCGGTCCGTATGAACCTATAATGGGTGAGGATCGATGAATCTACTGGTTCAGGTACCTCAACTTTAAAATCGAACCGTATATAGAAAACCTTAAGAGCCTACCCTAGGTAGAATCATACCCAAACCTTAGTGGTTACTCTTTTAGGTGTTCTATTCTGTTGTTTATTTTTCCTGTGCTAACGTGCTTTGTTTATGACTGCATTACATTGCATCATCATAGAAAGAAGGTGTTGATTCATATTCGATTACTAAATAGAAAAGCTTGACATAGGAAAATGAATTTCTTGATAAAGTGGAACATAATACGGCCGTCCAAATGTGGTCCAAGTAAACACAACAAGAGAAGGCTGGTAGTCAGCGGAGGAAAACAAGACTTTGTTGCCCGAGGTTTTGAGCCAACAAGGATTATTTGAGAGACGTCATGTCTCAACTTTCTTAAAGAAGCTAATTAACATCGCAGAGATAAATGAGCAGCGAACCACGACCCGAATCAAGCTGAGTGGAAATAAAAGAGACATCTTTTGGGAGGATATGCAGGATTCGACCGTAACATCCGGATATGAAGAAAATATCAGGGTCTTCACTTGGACTATGAAGGCAATGTCGCATATGTAACCTGTTTTATATAAAGAAATTTGTTTTCTAGAAAAGTTGTTCTAATGGAATTGAATTCAGAATCAACGCCTCTCTTTCTTTTGCATTCATTTTATGCATGTGCATTACATTATTTGCATTACGCCATTTTCATTACATTGCATCATTTGCATTAGTTTTTTTTTACAAAATGACCCTAATTAGGTGAAATTATTTTAGTTAACCTAGAAGACATGGAACAAAGGTTGGAGAGATTAGAGCAAAGGCAAATACTGATGTAAGAGCAGTTGGCCAAAATTCAACAGGATATGCGAGATCAAATGAATATGATGTGCCAGTTAACCCAATTACTAGTCGGAGGGCTTGAAAAAATGAAAGGTTCGGTGGTCAATAGTGGGGATGATAATGAAGTCTTCATTTATCCTCCAGGTTTTACTCCAATAAGCATCTCGACCCAACCAGACGTGCCTCCGCAAGGTGCACCCGTCATTATCAAACCCCAATGTCAGATTGATACCTCGGCACTGTTCAATTTCCTAAGAGGTTCAGGTTTTAACCCAGAGGATGATCAAGTTAATCCTATTGTTCTTGGCTCAACAGAAACAAAGAAAAGGGGAGAGTGGATTTCAAAAACCCCGAGGAAGAAGGAAAAGGAAGTGAATAATACAAGTAGGTATAACAAGGGCCAATCGAAGCCGTTTATAGTAAGCCAGCCAAAGATGGAAAATACCAGCTATCAGGTCCCCCCAAAACAAAAACCCAATCCAAAATCGAATTCAGAAAAACCCCAGTTCATACCTATTCCAACGACGTATAGGGAGTTATACCAGAGCTTATTTGATATGCATGTTGTAGCTCCTCATTACCTGAAACTGATGCAACCCCCGTACCCTAAATGGTATGATCCGAATGCTCAATACGAGTATCACGCGAGAATAACGGGTCACTCAATCGGTAACTGCATTGCATTTAAGAAGTTGGTCGAAAGGATCATTAAAATGGGAATTGTGAAGTTTGATGATGTTTCAGAACCTGATCATTCTGACGAAGCAGTAAAATGTGATAATTGAAAGTGGGGGCAGGAGAGTTGCGTTTCCTTGAAGAAGTCATCAGAAGCCTAGAAATCGGGAAATCAGAACACCAATGACGTATCCGAAGAGGGAACCGAGGAATAAAAGTTTTCCAAGCATCTGCCTTTATGTACTTGAGAGTGTTTTGAACAATGGGACTGTGGAAGAGACATGTATTTTTAAAGCTAATCTAGAGTAATATTCAAAATACGCTTATTGCTTTCAGCCTTGAAGTAATAAGAGTCATTTTGTGAAATAGGCTTGTGTTCAGAATCTTTATTTCAATAAAATGCATTTCTTTTAAGTTGATATTCTTTTATTCTATAGATTCTTTTGTTCTTTAGACCTTCTTTCAAATATTCTTTCATTCTTCAATCATGATCATATTATATAAATAATCATCCTTAGAATCATTTATTCTTTGGAATTTGCCTTCGTACCTAGGTACCAAGATATCAATGACATGAGCGACGCTGTTACTAACTCCCTTTTTAGTGAGATATGTGTCAGAGGGATCTAAGGACTTTGAAGATGACAGAGATTGCAAATTATTTCCTAATTTGTTAAGAATGGTAGATCCTACTTTACGAAGTGTCAGCGGACACTACGAGCTAACGAAGAAGATGAAGATGGAAGCCTAGCTCACCGCAGGAATAAGGCAAGGCATCATTGAGTTATTTCCAAGAATTCAAAGATGTTTTCGCATGATCATATTAAGACACGCTTGGGAAAATCTTAAAAGAGGTCCATAATGGTGTTTAATGAACACATGCTAATGGTTCTACAATAGTCAGGCTAATCATGAGGTTTAGGTATTGCTGGTCCACCAGAAAAGGGAGGTTGCATCAGTTATGCTGTGAATGCCAGATGGATGAATACAGGACTTATGCGCCTCCTCTATTTCTTCACAGATTCCCTATATGTGGGGCATGGACGTTATCAAGCCAATCTCCTCAAAAGCTTTTAGCCAACATCGATTCATATTCGTGGTCGTTGGTTACTTCACGCAAAGGGTGAAAGTCGCCTCTTATGCCAATCTTATAATGTCGACAGTCATCAAACCCCACTCTCAATGAAAACAAAAAAAAAAACCAGGTGCCAACAAAGAATGCCAGAAAGGATCATGCATAACCACAATGTCAAAAGTTTATAGTCTGTTCAAAAATCAAACGCTATATTAGTGCAGTAAAGGCAGCCAAAAAAAAGAGAAAGAAAATATAGAAAGAAAAATAAAAACAACAAAACAAGAATCATTGGAAAAATGATCAAGATTTGTAAAGATTGGCATATAGAAGTTACGTTTACCCTTTATGATTATTAAACGTAGGCCACGACCTTCGTTGGGGCAGCACCTTTCTCATTGGTTCATGGAATGGAAGTGATTTTGCCCATTGAAGTCAAGATTCCTTTTCTTCGAGTCTTGTCAGAGCTGAAATTGGATGAGGCAGAATGGATCCAATCTCAATAAGATCAGTGGAATATGAGAGCTTGAAAGCTATTCTTCGTGGTTCAATGCACCAGAAATAAATGACACGAGCTTACAACAAAAGGTTCGCCCCAGATAATTTCATGAAGGAACATTGAAGAATATCTTTCCATGAAAAAGATACTTCAGAGGAAAATAGATTCCAAGTGGGGAAGGACCTTATGTAGTAAATAAGGCTTCCTCCAGAGAAGCATTGATATTGATCGAGATGAATAGCAAAGATCTACCTAATTTGGTGAATCCAGAAGTTTTTGCCTAAAAGGGGAGTGGCTAGGGTAAAAAACCTGCAAAGGGCGCCAAAAAAAAAGATCAAAAAAATAAATAATCAATAATCAATAATAAAAAAGAATCAATCAAGAAAAAAAAGAATAAATAGAAAGGAGAGGCCAAGACGAAAACCCGCAAAGGGCGCCTTGAGACCAAAGGGGATTTGAGTTGAAAACCCAAAAAGGGCAGCTCAAATTTTGATCAAAAGTGGGGCATATAGTAGTCTTGCTATACTTGAATTAACAACGAAGAAGCATGCCACGTCTCGGGGCATCGACAAAGTACTCCGGAACCCCTAACACATATTGAGCTCAAAAGGGTTCTCAAGAAGTTTGTATAGAGAAGCTCAGGCTGTGATATCTGGGGCACCTAGTTTTCCATTTTTGAATTTGATTACCTTATTCTTTTCAAGATACGCCTCCAATAAATTTCCTTCTTAATTGTATTTGCTATCCTTAATTAACTTATTTGTTTCGAGCTATACCCTCAATTAATTTCATTCTTATCCATGGTTATGATCTTTTTCAAGCATTTCGCATTGAAATAACAATTAGTGGACTAATAACACTTTCAAAAAAGGAGTTTCACATATTACTCTGGGAACTTCTAAATAATATAAGAACCTGAAATAGGATTATTGTTTAGAATTCACCAAGCTTAAAGGTTGGAAATATTTGAGTCCAAATTAAGGTTACCTCTTCTGATTTTGTCAAAAATGGTGATTGAACAAAATGACAAGATATTACGTCAGTAATACAATCTTGACGAAAGAGAGCAATATCAACTCAAGCGTGAGAGGGGAATCATTCTCAAGAAGAATGATATTCTGCATCCATACAAATATCATGAATACACATCTGGGCGGATTTCCCAGTGAGTGATCAGTTGATTGAACAAGTTACAGTCCTCTACCCTTGAGTTGTGGTGGGATGGATTAAAAATGATACAAGTCTTCTACCCCTGAGTTGCAGTGGTATGGATTGAAAATGAAACAAGTTCTCTACCCTTGAATGGTGGTGGGATTGATTGAAGAGAATACAAATCCTATACCCCTGAATGGCGGTGGGATGGATTGGGAAAGTTTCATCCCCCTGAATCACAGTAAGATGGTTTGAAGATGGTACAAGCCCCAGGTCCCAGAGGTACCATGGTAAACTGTGAAGTTATAGTGGGGCAAACCGGTTGAGTGAAGTATGATCGTTTCTACGGGTTTGCTGTCAAATACCAGCCGAGCAAGAAGGCAACATAATATGTCAGGGATAAAGCCCTGATGAACAACAATGACACCTTAAACATTTGAAAATGAATCATTTTCATGACATTTATGCATTCATATCATTCATAACACATGTAGTTAGGAGCATTTGAGTCATTCCGATCATAGCATCCTAATCATTTGCATAAGCATAAGCACATAAAACTAATTCTACAAGACAGGTTCCCCAGAGAATGGTGTAGCAATATCGAAGATTTCAAATTTTGTCCCCTAGAGATAGTAGTGGGGCAGATCGAAGATTGTAGTCTTATCTTTCTAAGATAGCAAGGAAGCAGACTGAAGATTTCAGATTTTGTTCCCTCGAGATAGCAGTGGAGCATATCAAGGATGACCAGTCCTTCTCTCTGAGCAGTAGTAGAGTAGGCTAAAGATTGTAGATCTTGTCTCCCTAAACAGTAGTGGACCAGGTCAATGATGACCAGTTCTATCTCCCTGAGCAGCAGTGGAGTAGGCTGAAGATTGCAGATCTTGTCTCCCTAAGTAGTAGTGGAGCAGATCAGTTAAAGATTGTAGATCTTATCTCACTAAGCAGTAGTGAAACAGATCAAAAGCCACAATTCTTATATCCTCGAAGTTCCAGTGGAGTAGGTTGAGGCTACAAATCCCTTCCCCCTGAGATTACATTGAGGATTAAACCTTATTTCTTTGAAGTTTCAGCAGAGAAGATTGAGGTTACGAACCTCTTCTCCCTGAATTCTTATCTCCTCGAAGTTCCAGTGGAGTAGGTTGAGGCTAAAAATCCCTTCCCCCTGAGTTTACATTGAGGATCAATCCTTATTTCTTTGAAGTTTAAGCAGAAAAGATTGAGGTTACGAATCTCTTCTCCCTGAATTATTATCTCCTCGAAGTTCCAGTGGAGTAGGTTGAGGCTACAAATCCCTTCTCCCTGAGTTTACATTGAGGATCAATCCTTATTTCTTTGAAGTTTCAGTAGAGAAGATTGAGGTTACGAATCTCTTCTCCCTGAATTCTTATCTTCTCGAAGTTCCAGTGGAGTAGGTTGAGGCTACAAATCCCTTCCCCCTGAGATTACATTGAGGATCAAACCTTATTTCTTTGAAGTTTCAGCAGAGAAGATTTAGGTTACGAATCTCTTCTCCCTGAATTCTTATCTCCTCGAAGTTCCAGTGGAGTAGGTTGAGGCTACAAATCCCTTCTCGCTGAGTTTACATTGAGGATCAATTCTTATTTCCTTGAAGTTTCAGCAGAGAATATCGAAGCTACAAATCTCTTCTCTCTGAATTTTTAATTCCTCTAAGTTCCAGTGGAAAAGATCGAAGTTACAAATCTCTTTTCCCTGAAATCACATTGGAGCCACGTTTCTTATCTCCATGAAGTTCCGGCTGAGCAGATTGAAGCTACAAGTCTAATCTCCTTGAATTGGATCGAAGTGCTAGTTCCTATGCCCTTAAAGATGCAATGGGATGGAATGAAGCTATTCGAAGAAGAAAAACACCGAAAGAAGCCAAGATTCGGCGAAACCGGGCAAAATGGGCCCTTTTAAGGTCTTTGCTCCATTCTCGTTACACGACAATGAGCAAAGAGGGGCAGCTGTAGGACCCAATTTATGCCCGGGCCAAAATTTAACCACTTTGATAAAAAACCAAATGAAAAAAAACAATAAATAACAAATCCAAACAGTCCATTAGCAGTCCAGATTTACAAAAAGAAAATAAGTCCATTAAAACCCCAATTGGCCCAAACCCTAGCCTACACTAGCCCAATACCCTAGTCGGCCTAAATGACCCAAAGAACAACAAGGGCAGAAACCCTAAGGTTAGCCCTAGCGCCGCCGCTTCCACACGGCCTCCGTACCAGTGCCACGTCATCATCGTACACCATCGTACCTGCGAAAAACGACAAGAACACAGCAACAATAGCAATATACAGCAGAAAATAAAAAAAAAGGAAAAGGACTTTTGTATTTTCATTTTTTTCGGGCTATAAAAAGCCGAATATAACCATTGTAAAGGGGTGACGTTCTTTGAATACAAATATAGCAAAAAAGGTATATTTTCCGGTCCATTTTTCAGCCTATTTTTTCATTTCGAATATACTACATATATATAGAAAAAGAGTAAAAATACTAACTTCTACCTTTTTTGTGACGATCAGAGTCCCAAATTCGAGGCTTTTTTTGTTTTTTTTCGGTTTTAGTGAAGGCTTTGGTTGTTTTGGGGGTTAGATTTGGGACTAGTGGTGTTTGAAAGTTAAAATTTGCCTTCTTGGATGTCTCCGACCACCGTATACGGCAGTTGAGGTGGCAGAGTACGGCGACCCGATGATCGGAGCTCGGCCGTACTATGGCCAGAGCTCGTAGGGCTAGGGCTTGATTTTCAGAGAGTTTTTTTTTCGTTTTTTAAAAAAAGACAGTGTTAAAATGTTTTTTTTAAACTGATTTTTAGTATTTAAAGGCAAGCCATACGACGTCGTTTTGGAATAGCAATTTAATGCACAAAACAGCGTCGTTTAGAGGCTCAACCCGCGCGCGTGACCCTACCCGGGGAGGATCCGCGCGTTTTTGATTATTGGTTTATTTGCGCATCGGGTCCCTCCGTGTTTGCGGTAGGTTGCAATGGAGTCCCATGCTCGATTTTAATTTAGCCCTGTTTATTTTGTTGTTGTTTTAACCTAGTCCTCAAGCTGTTAAGTGACCAATATTTGAACGGCGCCGTTTTGAGTGTTTGGGATAATTTTCGAATGAATCCTCGTTTGTTTGCGCATATGCTAATCTGGTCCTTAATAGTCTGTTCTTATTATTTTCATTTTAAGACTTGAATTTTATTTTAAATTTCAATTTTGTCTACTGTCCTAACTTATTTATTTATTTACTTTTCAAAAAAGGGTGTGTTTTATTATTATTATTTATTTTAAATCTTTCCATATATATATTATTTATTTCGACTATTTTTTTTATTTAAATTTCTTTTGTGTATATTATTTATATTAAGCTTATATAATATTGGCTTTGAACATTTATATATATTAGTTAGTTTAAATTATTTTTATAAATTATTTATTTTAAATTCTTCTTTACGTATTATTTATTTTAAAATTGTTTTATAATTATTAATGTTAAGATTTTGCATTATACTTTTATCAAATTGTTCCACGTTTTGTTATATATTATTCATGAAATTTTTTTTTATAAAAAATTACCTTATATTATTACTATTTATAATAGTTATTTTAAATTGGTTTTCATATATTATTTATTATCATTTGTCTTACAATAATCGTTTTAAACTTTATTTGTTTTTTAGTTCATAGTTTGTTTATTTATTTCTTAGATTGGTTGAGTGTAAAATTGTATTTTCCGTAATTATTGCTATCATCGTGTGATTCGTAATTCTTAATTTGTGCTTATTGGTTATTTGCGATTCATTAAAATAACATTTGGTGTATGTATTGCCATTTTGCTTTGTATACTATCATTCCATCGCATTTTATTCGCTTAAAAAGTCATGTTTTAACACCGTTCAAGTTTTAAAATCATTTTACTCAAAGTTTTTAAAATAAGGCAATGCTCGTGTTTGGACACTTCGAGAAAATCGTGCCCTAACTCACTGGGTTCCGATTTTTATCGTTAAATCTAAGCAACTGAGTACCATTTCTCTCTTTTAAATCAAAACACATAAATTTTAAATAAATAAAAAACTTATTCTCGAGAATTCGAGATGTTGCGTCCTAACCCACTGGATGTGACGTTTTATCATCTCGAGGTAAGAATTTCTAAAAAACAAAGGCAATATTCCGTATTCGCGAATTTTGAGAAATTGTGCCCTAACTTACTGGGTTCCAATTTTTCATAAAGCCCAAATAATTGAACACCCTTTTCAAACTTTAATACACGAGTTTTAAAAAATCAAAAGATAGGCTCAGTTTCGAGAATATGAATTGTTGTATCCTAACTAACTGGGTATGACATTTTATTTCTTCGAAATAAGAGGGTATTGGCATCCAATTTGATTTGCTCAAATGTTTTTTAAGCAAATGGATTGTAATCTAGAATCTTTTCAAATTTTCAACATTAAGACATTAAATAATCAATTAGGTACCAATTTTGGGCGCTACGAGGGTACTAACCCTTCCTCGTACGTAACCGAATCCCGAACCCATTTTCTCGAGTTTCGTAGACCAAAATCAATTTTAATGAATCAAAGTTTTATTAAAATCATCAATTTCAAGGTGATCCGATCATACCTCGAAAAAGGTCGGTGGCGACTCCATTTTTTTCAATCGATCCCTATTTTTAAAAATAGAAAAGTGGTTTCGACATACATATTACATATACATCTGAAATCTAACGTTATTGACATAAATTTATTATTTTTAACACATCAACTATTAATTATTCATGCAATACAAATACATACCTTCATCAATGTTTTATGTGTATTAATGTATATATAATGAGTAAAAAAGGGAGAGTCCAAGTATCCCAACAATTACAATGCAGTTATTGATCATATGATTAAGGTTATGGCGATAAGATTCACTGAGGTCTAAGTATTTGAAGATACATCTTATCCTGTGCGAGATTTAGTACAAACAAATTATATTAGCATTACACGGGTTAATACGTTATGTTAGTAGTGTCGCGTAAAGCTGAAAAAAAGGGAGAGTCCACCCTTACACTTGAGGAGGTCAATGTCCAATAGACGAATGAGGATTTGAATTAAAAATAAAAGCAAGAAATAGAGAGCAAATGGATGGGTTTAATTTGTAGTGCTTTTCATAGACAACTGCCTTTTTTTTGCTCAATCATAAGCAATGTTGGGTTGAAACACTCCCTTCCTATACCAACCTTTTACAGAGATAGCTATGAACAATAAGGGCCACTCTGCAAATATAAACTTCTAAAGCTGTTTTTTTTTCTAAAATCCCAATTGATTAACTCTTCTTTTTATGCATCTCTTTCAGTATATTAGTAAAACCATCTTTTGTTTTAACTTAAATTCAAAGTTGATTCGAGTGAAATTTTAAACGAGAATTTATTAGATATATTTTTTCTTTTAACGGGTTTAATTATGTTATGACCCATCATTTTCACCTTCCATGAATGGAACCTAATATTTACATCGTTTGATCTCTCATGTTGTTGAACGAAAAAAAAAAATTTCATCATTTGATCTCTCATATTGTTGAGCAATTTTTTTTTTTGAAAATTCTTTTTCTTTTAAATTTTTTGAGAAAAATTTTAATTAAACTCTCTTAAATTTTTTGAAAAGTTTCATTTATCTCACAAAAATTTTAATTAGAATTTAATTTTTTAAAAAAAATTATTAAACTCTTATAATTTTTCAAAATTTTACTAAGCCCCATAGTTCCAAACTCTGCAACTATATAATGTATATATATATATATATAAAGATCACTAAGAATCATGATTTGACCAATATAAGATAACATCAGTCTAACAAATTGGTCACCACATTTAGGTGAAGACCAAAAACAACTTATCACATTATAAATTCAAAATTGATAATAAACACAAATTTCGGTTAAAATCGAATTAATTTATTGAATCGATCTAATTCGGTTAATTGATCTAGTTCGGTCAGATGTTGATTAAAAGTTTTTTGAAATTTCAGTTAACGGTTAATTCGATTTAAAATCAGGTAATTAACCAAACTTTATAAATAATATTATATATTATATGTATTAGGCTATTACTAATTCGAATAATTCAATCAAATGAACATTATCAATTTTTTTATTTGTTTTATATTTGTTTTAACAAAAAAAGCAAAAGATATAAATTTCTGTTAATTCGATTAACCGACTGAATTAACCGAAATATTTCGGTTCGGTTAACGGTTAAAAGATTAAAAAGTTCGGTCAATTCGATTAATACTAATTCGGTTCGATTAACCATTTGAACACCCCTAATTATAGTCACTCGCAATACCAAGAAAACAGAATTATATTAAGCATTAACCTAAAATTAATAAGTATATATATATATATATATATTTATATATATAACACAATAGGCAAATAAAACATTTTTTCAACACAAATCAATGAGAGAGTAGTCCTGAGAGGTTTCAATGAAACAAAAAAAGAACGAGGGTATGCTGGAAGGGTAAAATAAGATGATTATGTCGCATGGATACAGCACAAAGCAAGGGCATGCATGCATGCATGCAGACATGCATGATGTTGTAACTTCAATGTCACGCTACCTGCCCATGCGTGTGTGATTCTGTCCCTTGGCACCTTTGCTTCTAAAGTTTCTGGTTTTTTTTCTACTGTTCCTTTTCTTGCTTTTTCTTAACTCAAACCCCAAAGGGTCAACTCAGCTCTGACTGCTGCTTTTACAAGCTTTTTCTTTTTTCTCCTTTTTGACAAATTATACAATCAATAGGATTTATATTATTTAATCTTGTTGATGGAGTATTTATACTCGATTTTAGTTTAAGATTTTTATCTCTTGATTCCGAATAGAATTTAAAAGGGTTTATAGAGTTTGACGGGAGTGTTTAATCCACCAAGACCCTTTAAGGACATGTGATAGTATTCTTACTCACTAAAATCCTTTGAGGGTATGGGTTTGAACCCCATCAAGGTAAAAAAAAAAATACTAAAATGCATTTCTTTGGTGGATTAGACGCTCTCATCAAACTCCGTAAAGAGACAAAATTCAAAACTAAAATTAAGTATAAACACCCAAAAACACAATATCTCCGTTACGATTCTCCTGTTCCAAGACCGGCTCAAAAAGTCACCTCCCCTAAACAAATCTCTTCCCCACTTATGGTTTATCTCAACAATTAGTTTCATATGTAGACATAATCTCAACATTTAATTTCATATCACTACAACAAAATAGTCCTATAGCGACACTTTTTTTGACATAAGACGACGCAAAAAAGGTTGCCATAGGTTTCGCGACACTTCGTCCGACGCTTCGAAAATGGTTGTATATAGTGGGGTTGGTATATGCATTGCGACACTTTTGAAAAAGCGTCGCCATAAGTCAACATAAGCCGACGCTTATTGAAGGGTTGTGAAAAGTTTAGTCAATGCCGACCTTTAAAAAAGGTTGGGAAAGACCTAGTCAAGTCCAACCTTTGAAAAATGTTGTTATAGACATGTTTAAGGCAACCTAAAAAGGTTGGGATAGACCAGTCTAAGATAACCTTTTAAAAAAAGTTGGGATAAAACTTATCTAAGGCAACATTTAAAAATAGTTGCGATAAACCTTGTCTAAGGCAACCTTTAAAAAAGATTGGGATAGAATCGTCTAAGGCAACTTTAAATAGGTTGGTATAGACCATGTCTAAGGCAACCTTTTTAAAAAGTTGGAATAGACTTTCTCTAAGACAATCTTTAAAAAAGTTGGTATAGACCTGTCTAAGGCAACCTTTTAAAAATGTTAGGGTAGACCTTGTCTAAAGCAACCTTAAAAAAAGGTTGGTATAGATTCGTCTAGGGTAACCTTAAAAAGGTTGGGAAAGATCTTGTCTAAGGCAACTTTTAGAAAACGTTGGGATTGACGTGTCTAAGACAACGTTAAAAATGTCGGGATAAACCCGTTTACAGCAACCCTAAAAAGGTTAGGATAGACATTTTCCAAGGCAACTGAAAAAAAGTTGAGAGATACCCGTCTAAGGCATCCTTAAAAAGGTTAGGGCAAACCTATCTAAAACAAACTTAAAAAGGTTGGGATAGATCTTTGTCTCATGTCGAATTTTTTTTACGATATTTTTTTCTATTTTTAAGAGCCTATTTTAGTGAAATATGAGCAAATTTGTATGAATTGAGTTTGGAAAAGTTTGAGTCAATATTAATTGAACAATTAATTAACATAAAAATGATCATATAAATACAAAATTATCATTAAATAATGCAGTTAGTAATTTATAAACAAAATCCTAATAGAAGTAGTCAACAAGTTGCGAGCATGTTGTCAACCTATTTCACATTGACATCAAAAAATTATACAAAATCCTAGTAGAAGCAGTCAACACGTTGCAAACATGTTGTCAACTTGATTCCCATGATATCAAAAAATTATACAAAATCCTAACAGAAGCAGTCAACACGTTGCAAACATGTTGTCAACTTGATTCCCATGACACAAAAAAATTATAGGACAACTGCATTCATCAACCACTATAACATATATATAATACATAATATGCAGTAATCGTCATTCATCATCATCCGAACTGAAGGCTTTATCATCAAGTCCGCTACTCTAAAATTCAACTGCAAAAATAGCAATGTACATTTTCTATTTATACGAGTTAAATGAGAAACAACATGAACACATGGGAAGACTATTAACATTAACCAAAGAACCATAAATTGAAGCTAAATAAAGAATTTTCATCAGTACATCCAGTAATTATTAGTTGAGCAAGCAATGAAGACATCAAATAAGAATCTAGCATTCAATTACAATAGCCAATGTCTATTAAACCATTAACAAACTTGTTGACAATCTAGTTATAAAATAGTGACCTTAATATGCTTACTATGAAAAACCTTGGAACTTACTTGACATTCCCTTTGCCATACACTCATTGATAAGAGCCTTATACTTTTTCTCACGAGCATCCATCATATCCATGAACTTTGCCTCTCGAATTTGATTAATTTCATAAATCTTTTCTTCGGCTCGACTATCAAATGAGCTTCGCTCATGACCTCCGCATCTGAAATCGAGATCTCGCTTCCTCGAGTAGAGTTTTCTCTCGAACTGCTTGTTCGACTTGAATTGTTTGTATTTGCTCGACATGTTTAGCGCTCATCTCTTCAATCAATGTACTGATGGCTGATGCAGATTGGCTTCCTCGGGTGACTGACCCATAGCTAAATAACCTGGATTTGGTCATCCCACGTCCATATCCCAACATTATTCCATCCTTTTCAGGGCCGAACAATTGTGTATAAACCTCATTTTCTAATGCAATATTATCTTGAGGTGCGAAAGAACTCTAAGGTGTTGGCATAGAGTCTTTAACCATCTTGCATGCTTCATCCTACAGTTCTCTTTAATTAGAAAAATCTATTTTGAAAAAAAAAATTGATGTCAGAATAAATATAAATAAATAATACCCATTTGTTTCTTACATAAACTTGTTCTGCTGCCTCACTGCTCAATTTGTCACTTCCATCTTTGCACAAATGTTGAAATCTAAACTGCTCCAAACGCGAGGGTTCACGGCCTTCCTTCTCAGCCTATTATACAACAAAAAAATAGTTGTTAACAATATTCAACAATGAGCGCAGAATAATTAATATAAGTTACATATTGATTAATATGTAATACTTACAAACTGTGCATTTAGGGTCGGATATCCTGTCCTACCAGCAGTGTATGCATAACGCACCTTTATTCGAGATTCTTTCGCCTTTTCTGATTGTGCCTATTTGTTTAAATTAATGAGAAAAAATATGAGTGTAATAGGAAAACTAAGTTCATTATGCCTCATTCAACAAATCACGCATTTATGCACCCCCCTACTTTAATGATACCGTAAGTGGAAGCAGGAAAAATGGGACATTTAGTCTAATAAAAGTGCATACCGCAGCTTGCGGTGTTCCCCATTGCTCCACTAGCCACTTCCATTGATCATCATGCACACCAGGAGGATTGTTTTCGTATATTTCTTCAATCGTTCAGCCTTCTTGGACCATCTCTTTGTAGTATCTAGTTTTCAAAGTCGATTTAAACTCCTTCCGGAGTTTTCCAACATGTGAGAGGATGTCAGAGTCCTCCACCTTACCTTGGAGATCAAACTTTTCCTACACATATAACAAAATAATGTAACAATTACTCATTACATACGATTTCAAATAATGCAAAATTATTGCAATATATTAAATTAGAAAATGATTATGTACTACATACATGAACGATTCTCAATATGTTTTCCAACACATATTTAGAAAGATGTTTCCAATGTTTTGTATTCAAAGGACAGATAGAACCAGTCCTTGCAATTGTACCGAGAAATTCAGCCAATTTGGACGCTTCCTTCCCAATAGGATGGCCATATTGGTTGGCGTCTACTACTATACGAGTTCCAGGTTGAAGATTCCATATATCTTTCATGTTTGTAGGCCCTCTCTTTCTCTTAGTACCCTTAGTAGCCTCTGTCAAAAGTGACAATTATATTTTAGATATGAAAATTGAAAAAAAAATTATGTATCAATTTGAAAAAAATAAATATGATGCATGAGCAAATTGTGAATATGGTAAAAAAAGAACAAAAACCAATCTTAATTATATAAAAGCATAATAAAAGATTTTATTTATCATAAAAAATACATAAACAACTTTCTTTTATGCTATTACTTGTAATGTGGAAGTGCCTCAAATAGGGCTAAAGTCAGAGAAGCATCAAAATTCTTTATGTAAGAGAAGGGTTTTTGAATGATTTTATTTCTGAACAATAACAAAAATTCTTTCTATTTGTTCAAATAACAAATAATTTCATAGCTAAAAAAAAGTGAACTCTAATTAATAAAATATATTAATACGATATATGTATATATGCTCAGCCCAAATTTGGCTCAACCTACACCTTTAAATTTCAAAGAGCAGTGACAAAAGAAAAAAAAAAAGAGCAGTGACAAAATGGTAACAAATAGAAAAAAAAATGGTAACAAAATGGTAACGAAGAGGAATCTATGAAGGAAATTAAAAAAAAAAAGAACCCCTCGAAGTTTAAAACCAGAGAAATAAGGCGTGAGAAGGCAAAGGTACCAGCCGGAGTTGCAGGTACTGCTTCTACTGACTGAGTTGGAGTTCCATCTCCTGTGCTTTGACTATCGGTAGCAGCACTTTCCAAGGTGTTCGAACCTGTCGAACAACCCCTCGAAGAGAATCGTACACCTTTTAATGTGCGCCCTTTGCCAATCATTTTCCTAGAAACAAAGTGGTACTGGTTAAAGATGAAGTAAGCAGCAGAGCAAGGAAAAAGTCATGGGTTTTGAAGAGGAAAAATCGAAAAAATATGAATTTTCAACCGGGAAAAATTTGGAGCAAGGGTTTCTTCTTTATTTACTTACTTATTCTTTTACCGTGTAGGGTTTGGACGGCAATTTCAAAGTGAAGAGATGGAGAATGTGATTCCATTGGCTTTTATATATTTTTCAATATAAGTACTGCACTTTATTAAAAGCATGGCCAAAATAAACCCAATAAACCAAAAACAAGCAAATAACAAAAAGACCAAATGAAGCCCAAAAAAGAAAACAAAAAAAAAACAGCAATAGTGTAACATCCTGGAAAGGGCCTATGCATTTTCAGTTTAATTGTACGAAATGACAAGTCTTAAGCACTATGAATAAATTTTTGGTATTTTTGGAATTCTAGAAATGCATAGAAATGGAAATGAACATTTTGGAAACTTGAACATTTTTGAAACCTGAACATTTTTGGAAATGTTTCAAAATGGAAAGTGAACATTTCGAAACACGAAATGTAAGAAAAATGGCAAGTTACTGAGCCGATCGAAAATTTTAGGAAACTTAGAAATGATGCCAAAATGTCAAATTTTAAAGTTCAAAATAGGAAATAAGGGCTAGAGGGCCTTAAAAGAAAAAGTTGGAGAAGTTTGACACACAAACAGGCTTGGAAAAGTGGCCTGAAGATGCCACTTAGGGCCTAAGGAAGTGGCGTCACATGCAGGGAAATAGGCCTGAGTTCGAGTCACTTGAGAAGCAAATAAATAAGTTTTATTTTTGCTTCTGTAAGGGTGAGGTGGACGGCATGGGTTTCTAGAAAAGGAAGAGTTTTATTTGTATAAATATGTGAATAATAAGGGATAAATAATGGATTTATTTTAGATTATTTTCAAGAGATAAATGTGGATATTATTTCTTTTATTTTGATAGATAAGGAAGAGATAAAAGAGGATTATTATTAGTATTATTTTTATTAAGAGATAAGAGATAATTATTGGATTAAGTTTTATTAAAGTGATAAATCAAGGGATAAAGCTATCAAAATAGAAGAGTGGTGGCCAAGTAAAGGACTCTAGCTAGTAATTTTGGCTATAAAAGGAAGAGTAAGGCTATTCTTCATTCATTTTTTTCTTTTCAAGAAAACCTCACGAAATTCTCTAAAGTTTCTCCTCTTCTCTCTGCGCGAATTTTCTCTGCCATTATTCTCTTTTTCTCTTTTCTTTTCTTCTTCTATTACAAACACAATCAAAAGTCGAAGATACCAATAGCCCTAGTCGATTTCTCACTAAGCCTCAAGAGCTAGAAATTGTTATCCACATCAAAGCCATAGCCAACATCGCTAAGGGTTCAAGCAAGAGTTCCATCAAATTCTTGATGAGGGTAAGATTAGGTTAGATTCTCATTCTATTTCTTTTAAATTTGTCAAAATTAAGATTCTAATACCCTTTAATATCATGTCGAAGAGATCTTTGGGATTTACTAAGTGTCGACTACAAGGAAGGAGAAGTTCTTTTTTCAGAAGGTACACCATAAGCCGCGTGTTCCCTAGTTATTCGGTGAATTTTGGGATTTAAGAATCTAAGGTAAGTCATATTTAACATACGGCTAAGGGTTATTTGTTGTGAATAAATGTTAGAAATTGATCTAACATGTAGTTATAGGGATTTAATGAGGAGGATACAAGGATTTTGGGATTTGAGAATTTCAAGGTAAGTTTTAAGAATACTAATCCTACTAGGATTTGGATTTATGGCCGAATGGCTTTTTATTAAATTAGTAAGTGATTAATCAAATGTAGGAATTTGAGATCTAAGGCGATGAGATCGATTTCGGGATTTCAAGGAATTCGTTAAGCAAATCGGTGTGTACCCTACCCTAAGTTTTGATAGGTTCATGGCTATGTTTAAATTAAATGTATTATTAAGAATGTGTGTACTCACACTAACTTTCAATATATCATATGGCAATTATTTTAATATATGAATATGCATAAGAATGTGAATGTGGCTAAGTACCATAAATGTGGTAAGAGTACCCAGCACGTTTCCTACTATCGATAGGATTACGAATATGTTATATTGTTAACATGTGAATAATGAGAAATTAAGTATGTTATGCATTTATGGGGCATTCGGGATATATGAGAAAGGGGAAGAAGGTGTTGACTTGGTCTCACCAACGGAATATGGTGACTACGGTCACAAAAATTTGAATATGGTAACCGGTTACATTATCCGAATTTGGTAACTTCGGTTACATTATTTGAATATGGTGTCTAATGACACAAATTATATATAGGCGATGAGCACGTCGATCGCAATGACGGCCTTCGTTGTTGGTGTGTAGCGGATGGAGGGTTGACTTAGTAGTCCCCACGGTGTGAGTGGCGCAGTACGGGTGGTGTGTAGCGGATGGTTAATTAGGTTTGGGTTTGGGAATGCATCATTAATTGTATTCTATGATTTGAATGTGTATCATTTGCATGCCCGATTCTATTATGACTTAGTGTTGTGTACACATTGAGTCTGTTGACTCACCCCATTTGGGGAATATTTTTGTGTGATGGCGGTAATGGACCGGGTCGGCAGGAGCTTAAAGGTGGCCATGCATAGCAAGAAATTTATGATTTGGACTTTCAATTTATTTTAAGTATTTTAAGTTTTACTTTGGGATCATTGATATAATAAGGCCATTGTGGTTTACTTTATTTTTCTTTTATTTATTATGTTTATGGATTTTTATCAATTAAAGTTTAAGTAAATTCCTTTTAAAATTAACTCTAAATGTTTTGTCACCTTAAATAAATGGGTTTTAACATAAGATAAATTTGTTTTCAACTCAAGCCCAACCCAAACAATTTTTTTAAAAATCATACAAGTTTTTCCTAAGTAACAAAAGAATTTTGAACCGGTTTACTTGAGGAACATACCAAATCTGGTCAAAGCTCGTGGGCGGGTTTGGGGTGTTTCAGATTTGGTATCGAGCCCGATTTTTAAACTCTCGGCTGTGGGCTAAGGCCCAAAACGTTTTCAAATCAAGTCCAAATGAGTTTTATGAAAGTATTTTTGAAAATGAGCAGGTTTTTCGGCATGGCACCTAAGTCTCCGACCATGATCCACGGTAAGTACCCCTAACCATTTGTGTGATTATGTGGTTTATGTTATGAATTATGGAAGGGTAGAAGAGGAATGGAACGTAGAATAGCATGATAGGAACTTGAACCCTAGGACTAGTTTACTCAAACACAAACACATAAGACTTAATTCCATTAATCAAACCTATGACTAAGACGCCGAGTTAGGGTGTGGTAACCATTGTGCGCATGTCTAGGATTGGATCCGGAAGAGCCTGGTACTTAAGCAGTCCTAGTGACTCACCTCCTCTTCGCTAGAATCCTACCTGGTGCGTAGCTTCGGTTCACCCTAACCAAGAGGACTCGGTCATAGGCTAAACACAATGACTAAAACCCGAAAGGGAACTAGCCGTATTTTTATAAACCCTAGTTTTAAAACTCTTAAAATTACCTTTTAATTTGTGAGAACTATTTTTACAAAATTTTCGAAAAATTTTTGATTTATAAAATTACAAAAATACCCCTAGTGGTAAATTACAAAAATACCTTTGGTTTATGAAATTCCCAAAATACCCATAGTTCTTATCAAAATTTTCATTACTTTATAAAATGTTCAAAAACCCTAATTTTCAAATTATCAAAAATACCTTGATTTGGAGAAAAATTACGAAATTGCCCTTAACTCACAAAATTACCAAAATGACCCTGATTTTCAAAATTTTTGCAACATCACCGTTTTGGAAAGTAAAATTCTCAAAAAAAAAACCCTCAAAGTTTTGCAAATTTTGAAATATCCCTAATTTATTAGATTTTACAAATTTACCCCAGTTTGTGAAAAATTAACGAAATACCCCCGAGGTTTAAATTGCCGAAATACCCCCGGATTTCAAAATTTTTCCAAAATACCCCGGGAATTTAAAAATACCAAAATACTTTTTGACGAAATCACCGAGGAACTCTTCCCTTTTGAAAATTACGAAAATGTCCCTGTAGGACAAAATTACGAAAATACCCCTGGGTAGTGGAAAAACATCAACAATGAAAACTACCACATTTCTCTGAATGAACGAAAGTTCATAATTGGTTGATGAATGTGAACGTGACTTTCTGAATAGTGAATTTGAGTTGAGAACTTTGTTTGATCGAAAGAACCACTTTTAAACATCTCTTTTCATAAAACATTCGCGGTTAATAAGTGGAACAAAAAAAAAAAAATTACGATGCATAAAACTCTTTAATCGGATTAAATCGCGACGTTAGAAATGAGTTTCGAGGACGTGAACTTAGAGATCGTGCCTAGAAAGTATGATGGTTCTGTTAAGATC
Source organism: Gossypium sturtianum (assembly GCA_025698515.1). Classification (NCBI taxonomy): domain Eukaryota; kingdom Viridiplantae; phylum Streptophyta; class Magnoliopsida; order Malvales; family Malvaceae; genus Gossypium; species Gossypium sturtianum. The sequence continues at coordinate 37,520,104 of CM046954.1, forward strand.
AGAGTGCGCAGCATAAGCGTAGTGCGGTGAGTTAAGATGTACGATTATTCGTTAATAAGTAATTTCGAGGACGAAATTATTTTTAAGGAGGGTAGAACTGTAACATCCTGGAAAGGGCCTATGCATTTTCAGTTTAATTGTACGAAATGACAAGTCTTAAGCACTATGAATAAATTTTTGGTATTTTTGGAATTCTAGAAATGCATAGAAATGGAAATGAACATTTTTGGAAACTTGAACATTTTGGAAACTCGAACATTTTGGAAATGTTTCAAAATGGAAAGTGAACATTTCGGGAAACACTGAAATGTAAGAAAAATGGCAAGTTACTGAGCCGATCGAAAATTTTAGGAAACTTAGAAATGATGCCAAAATGTCAAATTTTAAAGTTCAAAATAGGAAATAAGGGCTAGAGGGCCTTAAAAGAAAAAGTTGGAGAAGTTTGACACACAAACAAAGCTTGGAAAAGTGGCTCTGAAGATGCCACTTAGGGCCTAAGGAAGTGGCGTCACATGCAGGAAATAGGCCTGAGTTCGAGAGTCACTTGAGAAGCAAATAAATAAGTTTTATTTTTTGCTTCCAGAAGGGTGAGGTGGACGGCATGGGTTTCTAGAAAAGGAAGAGTTTTATTTGCATAAATATGTGAATAATAAGGGATAAATAATGGATTTATTTTAGATTATTTTCAAGAGATAAATGTGGATATTATTTCTTTTATTTTGATAGATAAGGAAGAGATAAAAGAGGATTATTATTAGTATTATTTTTATTAAGAGATAAGAGATAATTATTGGATTAAGTTTTATTAAAGTGATAAATCAAGGGATAAAGCTATCAAAATAGAAGAGTGGTGGCCAAGTAAAGGACTCTAGCTAGTAATTTTGGCTATAAAAGGAAGAGTAAGGCTATTCTTCATTCATTTTTTTTCTTTTCAAGAAAACCTCTGCAGAAATTCTCTAAAGTTTCTCCTCTTCTCTCCGAATTCTCTCTGCCATTATTCTCTTTTTTCTTTTCTTTTCTTCTTCTATTACAAACACAATCAAAAGCCAAGAAGATACCAATAGCCCTAGTCGATTTCTCACTAAGCCTCAAGAGCCGAAATTGTTATCCACATCAAAGCCATAGCCGAATCACCGCTAAGGGTTCAAGCAAGAGTTCCATCAAATTCTTGAGTAAGGGTAAGATTAGGTTAGATTCTCATTCTATTTCTTTTAAGGCTGTCAAAATTAAGATTCTAATACCCTTAATATCTCATTGTAGAAGAGATCTTTCGGGATTTACTAAGTGTCGACTACAAGGAAGGAGAAGTTCTTTTCCCGAAGGTACACCATAAGCCGCGTGTTCCCTAGTTATTCGGTGAATTTGGGATTTAAGAATCTAAGGTAAGTCATATTTAACATACGGCTAAGGGTTATTTGTTGTGAATAAATGTTAGAAATTGATCTAACATGTAGTTATAGGGATTTCGACAGAGGATACAAGGATTTTGGGATTTGAGAATTTCAAGGTAAGTTTTAAGAATACTAATCCTACTAGGATTTGGATTTATGGCCGAATGGCTTTTTATTAAATTAGTAAGTGATTAATCAAATGTAGGAATTTGAGATCTAAGGCGATAGATCGATTTGGGATTTCAAGGAATTCGTTAAGCAAATCGTGTGTGTACCCTACCCTAAGTTTTGATAGGTTCATGGCTATGTTTAAATTAAATGTATTATTAAGAATGTGTGTACTCACACTAACTTTCAATATATCATATGGCAATTATTTTAATATATGAATATGCATAAGAATGTGAATGTGGCTAAGTACCATAAATGTGGTAAGAGTACCCAGGTACGTTTCCTACTATCGATAGGATTACGAATATGTTATATTGTTAACATGTGAATAATGAGAAATTAAGTATGTTATGCATTTATGGGGCATTCGGGATATATGAGAAAGGGGAAGAAGGTGTTGACTTCGGTCTCACCAACGGAATATGGTGACTACGGTCACAAAAATTTGAATATGGTAACCGGTTACATTATCTCGAATTTGGTAACCGGTTACATTATTTGAATATGGTGTCTAATGACACAAATTATATGGGCGACGAGCACACGTCGATCGCAGCGATCGCCGTTGGTGTGTAGCGGATGGAGGGTTGACTTAGTAGTCCCCACGGTGTGTGGACCGGCGTACGGTGGTGGTGTGTAGCGGATGGTTAATTAGGTTTGGGTTTGGGAATGCATCATTAATTGTATTCTATGATTTGAATGTGTATCATTTGCATGCCTGATTCTATTATGACTTAGTGTTGTGTACACATTGAGTCTGTTGACTCACCCCATTTGGGGAATATTTTTGTGTGATGAGCAAGAATGGACCGGGTCGGCGGGAGCTTAAAGGTGGCCATGCATAGCAAGAAATTTATGATTTGGACTTTCAATTTATTTTAAGTATTTTAAGTTTTACTTTGGGATCATTGATATAATAAGGCCATTGTGGTTTACTTTATTTTTCTTTTATTTATTATGTTTATGGATTTTTATCAATTAAAGTTTAAGTAAATTCCTTTTTAAAATTAATTCTAAATGTTTTGTCACCTTAAATAAATGGGTTTTAACATAAGATAAATTTGTTTTCAACTCAAGCCCAACCCAAACAATATTTTTTTTTAAAAATCATACAAGTTTTTCCTAAGTAACAAAAGAATTTTGAACCGGTTTACTTGAGGAACATACCAAATCTGGTCAAAGCTCGTGGGCCGGGTTTGGGGTGTTTCAAATAGTCTCTGCTCTCAATTACATATATAGTTGAGAAAAGTGTAGAGACTAAAATTGAATAATTCAAAAAGTCTAGGATTAAAATTGAATAAATTAAAGTACAGGTCCTAAAATTGACTAATTATAATGTTTGTTTTTTACAAGGAAAAAGCCTGAATGTGCCACCTATGACCTATCACATTACTCAATCTCACTTTTTTTTCCTTTCTGTTTTTTCAGTTCCTTCGTTTTGAAGTTTATCTTATCATAATTAATTCACTTCAATTATCTTATCACATTACACAAATGATGCATGTTGGAAGAATCCATTGCTATTTTGGTCAAAACAAGAAAAACAGCACAATTAAACAACCTAGTCTCTGTTCTTTTTGGAGTAAAATAACACTAAAGAAACCACCATTAATCATACCGAAGGTAGGAGCATCTTTGTTGGCGAATCACATTGACTACATCATTGAAGTTCTTTGATAAAGGATTGGAAAATTGCTGCATCACAAACTGAACATACAATGTTGACAAATGAGTTTTAATGTATGCGCAAAAGAATCAATGGATTAGTCATTTATCATTTAAAAGTACATAAATACCAAACAACACCAAAACAATACTCAAGGAAAGAGCTTGCAAGGAAACCTGGTCAATCAAGTCTACATTAGTCATTGCCCACCCTTTTCGACGATATGCGTCACGAACCTCTTCGCAGGAGTTACAACAGTCATCATCTGACTGCACTATAGTGAAGGAAAAGAGAAAACCTTTCGTCAGTGGTATGCAAACAGTCAAATAATTAGCAAGGATGTTACATATGGGATAAGCATTCCAGTTAATCTTGTATAGCAACCTTAACATCATTTTATCATACTAATTTCAGTAGTGTCTTCAAGGATAAGCGTAAGTAAAGATTTACAAACCGCACAAAGATTAACTTAAGGGGAATTTAGCTCCCAAAGGGTGAAAAAAAGCGATATCTGAAGTATACTTTTCCTAATTATAGTTTCTAGTATCGCCAACTTTTAAAGAAAACACTAGGTTGTTCTAGAGTCGATTTGTATTTCACATAGAATGTTTTAATTTCTCCATGATCTTTAATTTTAATACAATAACAAGAGGTTCACATATATAGCAGAGACAAACTTAGAGAAATAAACTACATATTAATGTAACAATCACAAAAACAAGTATTCGGTTTTAGAGCAATAAATTGTTTCTTGAATATCTCATGAAAGTTTTTCCACCAATTACCAATCAACCACTTAAATGATGTTACTCAACATGCTCCAATAACAGAGTGAGAAAGAGATAAGGACTTCTAGATATAGCACATACCGCTCTGCACCAAAGCACGAACCACAATATGTCTCATTTTGCTCAAGCACGCCACCATGTCTCTCGCAGAGGTTTCTCAACTGAAAGAAAAAAAAAAGAAAAATGAATTAGGCAAAAACAAACCAAATAGAGTTAATGACATAAACAAGTAAAAAGAAATATGAAGATGACTATTTAATTAAGGAGTGATACCATCAAATGCCAATATGTCAGAAACCTAGGGTAAAGGAGATTGCAAAATCTTAATAAGGTCCTTAGTGCAAAAGTATACCCGTCACATGTATGACCAGTAATTAATAATTAAACACTCAGATAAGATTAGCATCCTAAAGCTGCTATCTTTCCTTATTGGTTAACAGAATAAGCCTGAAAGCCTCGTCTTTCTTTCTTGCATGTTTACTTTTATTTTTCCTCGTGTTTTGAGTTCAAAATTTAAACCTAGAGGAACATTTAAAAAAAACAAAAGTTTTCAACATCTTCTCGATTCTGAACTACGAACCATTACTTAAAATTTTTAGTCACCACGGATTCTTTGCTAGTATATCTGTTCTAAAACAGCTGATATGCATTACATCAAAACTGTAAAATTCAGCTCTATCTGTACCGTTCCTTACCCATGTTCAAATACAAGAGAACTTTCAGAACATCAAAACATTTTAGGAGTAATCTACAAAAGTGAGATATTATTATGTTTAATTCTTACATCAATGCACATTAAAATTAATCTGAAGGCGGATATATTCAAACAAAGATATAATTTCATAATACTGTAACCCAAAATGTCTTCAAATATAAAAATGAACATACATAGATGTTAATATAATATGAATGTCATCTTCAGCTAAGTGCTCTATTTCTTTTGGGCAATTCATACTGCATTAAATATATCAATTACATAAAATATTTGCACTTCAAAACATCGTTCTTGTTCAAATTAAAACTAAAATTATTAAGTTACAATATGATGATCACATTGCGGATCTTCATCATCTTCTACAGGGGTTTCAACGCTTAGATTGAACAAATCTCTTGGCTTTATTCCGATAACATGGAGCCATCCTTCATTCTTGCCATCCTCGACATAAAATACTTGTTTCACTTGAGAAGCCAATATGTACGGATCGTCCGAATCACGATTCCCTGTATGGATAAGCTCAGAAAAATTTACCATAATAAAACCATTTGCATCCTTCTTCATACTTTTAGGAGATTTAATATTCACCCAATCACATCTAAGCATGATAACCCAAAACCTTTCATAATAGTTTAGCTCGATAATTTCAATGCAATTGCCATAATAGTTTCTACCGTCAGCAAAAACCGTCACGCCACTGTTTTGAGTCTTACGATGTTGCTCAAGTTTTTTAGTGTGGACCCTAAAACCATTAATTATAAGCCCATCATATATGGAAACCACCTTATGCGGTCCTCGAGCAAGAGCAATTACATCAGCATCAACTTGTTCAACTTCCATCTTTAGAATCTAGCCATATAGTAAGAAATCAATTAACTCTTATTCTATGATCAAATTTCTACAATATTCCCTCATTACTTAAATAATACAATAAATTATTTTAATAGTGACAATTTACCTGTTTCGCAAGCCATCTTGGGAACTTTTCAACCAACCATTTGTCCTCGATGCGTTTACTAATTTGAATGCCACCATAAACAGCTCGCTCAGACTCCAAAAATTCTCTATATATCATATATTCAGTATTTTGCGAAAAATGTTGTCAAAATGTATACAAATTATGTGATAACTTTATTTGTCTATTGGTTAAGAAAAAGAATCGAATGACAAGATTTTCCTCAAGAAACTCACTGACGGTAAGGCGATAACTTATTGCTATGCAATAGAACATAGCTGTTTGCTTGTACAAGAGATCGCATGTCCAATATCTTCATGTTCATGTTGCCAATTTGACGTCCTCCAAAAGAGAAAATGTACCGTTTTTGAATATTCCCATCATTCCTTGGAGGACGGGAAAATATAGTCTCAACATCAGAAAAATAACGGGAGCAAAATGTAAGACATTCTGAAACTATGTACCCTTCAGCAATAGAACCTTCGGGATAAGCTCTATTTCGCACTGACGCTTTCAATCCCATAAGATACCTACATCACATATATTTTTTTTACATACTTATTATATTCTATATTAAAATATAAAAAAATAATATTGTGAAATATTATTTGTATATTTCATATACCTTTCGACTGGGTACATCCACCGGTATTGAACAGCACCAAGCTTAGCCTTCATCGGCAAATGAATAATCAAATGAATCATGATTGTGAAGAAACTTGGAGGAAATATTTTCTCCATTTCACAAAGTGTTAATACGACTTGGCTTTGAAGTTGATCAAGTTCTTGTGGATCAAGACTTTTTGCACATAATCTCTTGAAGAAATCTGATAGATTTGTAATAACACTTAGCACCTTCTTTTCTACAACTCCTCTTACGCATATAGGAAGCAAATCTTGCATGAGAATGTGACCGTCATGACTTTTAAGGTTGCTCAACTTGTGCTCTTTCAAATTCACGCATCGAGATATGTTTGAAGCATAACCATCGGGTACCTTCAAGTTCTTCACAATGGAAAGAAATATATCTCTTTCCTTGGATGCAAGAGTGTAACACGCTTGCGGTAGGTACTCTTTCCCGTTTCTCATTTTTGGATGGAGATGACTTTGGATGCCCATATCTTATAGGGCTTTGCGTGCCTTGATATTATCTTTACCACCACGTGAGAGATTAAGAAGGGTGCCAACGACATTGTCACATACGTTCTTCTCGATGTGCATTACATCCAAGTTATGTCGAAGTAAATTGTAACGCCAATAAGGCAAGTCGAAAAATATGCTCCTCTTCTTCCATAAAGTCTCGTCTTGATTTATGAGATTTTCTTCATCACCTTCTACAACCAATTCTTCAAAGTTGTTAAACAAATCACACCTCTCGTCTACATCAAGTTCTACCGACCTTTCATCTATTTCTTCTCTGTCCCTCTTTCGAGCTTTTCCATAAATAAAATTGACACCTTCAACTTCCCTTAAGATATCTTCCCCGGATTGTGGTATAGGAGCTACCTCATACTCTATAGTGCCATCGAATTCACAACTCTATTTTCGAAATGGGTGTTCAGCTGATAACCATCGACGATGACCCACATAACAGAACTTCCAACCGTACCGTAGCCATCGAGATTTAGTTTTTTTAGCACATACTGGGCAAGCAACCCGACCTTTTGCACTCCACCCTGAAAGATTAGCGTAAGCTGGGAAATCTTTGATTGTCCAAAGAAGACAAGCCCGTAAAGTGAAAGATTCAAAATCTGATGAATCAAAAGCATCAACTCCTGTCCACAATTGCTTCAACTCTTTAATTAAAGGCTGCATGTAGACATCAATGTCATTACTGTGTCCTTTTTCACCGTGGATAACCATTGAGAGTATCATTGATGATTGTTTCATGCATGCCCAAGGTTCCAAATTATAAGGAATAAAAATGCGGGCCATGTACTATGACTTGTACTCATTGTTCAGAATGGATTGAATCCATCGCTAGCCAAACCTAGCCTAACATTGCGAGGATCGGATGCAAAATCAGAAACCTCTTATCAAACGCATCCTGTGCGTAACCATCGGCCGGATGCCTCAAAGATACCATCTTTAGTTCGTCCTTCTTTATGCCATCTCATGGATTGTGATGTCTTGGAGGATTGAAATAATCTTTTAAGTCTAGGAATCAAAGGAAAGTACCGCAATACCTGGCGAGCTTAGGGCGGCGACAACTACCATCAACTTGTTCATCTACATCCAACTCATTAGAAGATTGCCACCTTGAGCTTTTACAGACATCACAACCGATCTTTTACTAGCATCGCCCAAAGATAACATACAATCATTCGGGCATGCATCAATCTTGACATACCCAAGATTTAGTGCGTAAATCTTTTCTTCGCTTCATAGTATGTAGTCGAGATTGTGTTTCCATCCGAAATGCCTCATTTAAAAACTCCAATAAGCATGTCAAAGATTTTCTTGACCATCCAAAAGTGCTTTGAAGTGGTAAAGACAAAGTAGGAATGAGATGCGTGAGAACTTGACACAACAAGGGATAGAGCGGAATATCACAATCATCTAGAAGAGTAGTTGCTCTCTTCGCAGTCCTTTGGGCCTCATTAACATCATACTCCCGACCATTATTCTGAAACTCTCTTGAAACTCCATCAAAACTCTCATTGAGAGTTGGGATGTTGATACCTAAAGCATCCGTTATGAGATCTCTTAATCACCTTTGTCTTGTGACAACGTACAAATTGACGAAGAAGTTCTCATCTGTTTGGTCGGTTTGCACCGATGTTCTTTCAATGGATTCTCCATGAAAAATCCAATGCTTGTATTCTTTTATTATACCATGAAGACGAAGATGCTCACCCACAATATGTGGTTCGTGCAATATCCTATTATTGCAACGATGGCACGGACAATATATTTTTCCGTTAGAAAGTGATTTTCCAATTGCAAATGATAGAAATCTTTCTAGTCCGGCTAGGTGATTGGAGCTAAATCTTGGAGCATCCATCCAACTTTTATCAACCATCCTGTTAAAGTAATTAATATTAAAATAGAGTATCTAATGCCTAATCCTAAGGTTCATGTGTGAAAAGAGATGAGCTTTCTAGTGAACTAACAGCAACCAAAACTACCTAATTAATCCATAAATAAAATAACAAATTTAAATATTAAAATAAATAAAATTTATCTTTATGACGATTAAATAATATTAAAATTTATGATAAATAATATCTAAATTCCTAAATAAAATAGTCCAAACTACAAAGATAGAAAATTTTAAACCTAAATTAAAAAGACCAAAAAAAAAGAAGGAAAAGAAAAGGTTAACTAACCTTCTGGTTATATCAAACTGGTAAATCCAATGTCACATATATCTCACTTATAGTAAAAAGGTATATGCTTCGGGATCTTTAATTTAGCCTGACAAGTTCACAAAAATGATACCATCAACAATAGAACTCAAAAAAGCTTTATATGAGGCAAGCTCAATGGACCTGCATTTTCACTAAATTACAGCAAAATAGCATAAGATAATAGATGACTACTGGTTGGTTTTTTTTTGTTTTTTTGCTTGCATCAACCATTAATTATTAAAACTAAGAAAACGTCAATTTATTGATATATATATATATATATAGATATCAGAAATTTTGGGTAAGTTGATGTTAATTACACTGAAGAACTGGAGCCACTTCATGTACCAAATAAACCATCTAGAAAAAGGCCTACTCCCTGGGATCACAAAAATGAATAATTGATTAGAATCTGAACTAGTAAAATGAAACAATCTTACGAAATGCAGAACAAGAGATAAAGATTCATTTTTGTATTTTACCAAACACCAACACCACGGCTAAGCACAAAAGGTGGCATAGGAGTGGCACTCGCATATCTTGATGTCAGAATAAACGTTCCTATAGATCGCGCCAAAAGAAGGATATATATACAGAGATGATTCATGAGATTATGCAATGTTTAATTTTCATGCGTTCGGAACAAAGTTGACAAAATTTAGAATGATAGGATACGTCTTGAAGGAAGAAGATATGTCTCAAGAATAACCATAAAGGAAAATTTGAAATTAGTTATAATCGAACACTTATGGACTATTTGATTTATTTATATATTTTCAAAATTCAGAGTATATATCAAGACTAATGTCCCACAACACACCTCAATGATGGCAATAAAGGACGCAGCTATATGATCGCAACAAAGATCTCCAAGTGTTAAAACGTGGTCTTCCCCATTAAAATGGATACGGAAACCTTATCTCTGTATGTACAAAGAAACCAAAGATTTAGCTAACCTCTAATTGGACTCAACGAAGCCACTCGAGGCATGGAGGCGAAATGGCAAGTTTCATATATTAGTAATTGAGGGTAAACGATAGAAAAAGCCTCCTATCGTCATATATTATACATGCTAATTAGATATATATATAAATATATATATATCTGCCCTGCATATAAGATTGCCACTATTAAAATTCAATCTTTACCACGTGTGTGGTACTTTTGATCTCTAAATACTATAATAAGCCGGTGTACATGACAGGAAATTGGAGAATACAAATTTGTAAATTACAGTATTTTAACATGATCATACAACTGAGAGAAGGGTATAGGAAGTTTGTACAACCAATATGTCACAACTCAAGCTATACATATGACTTTACCAAGGTGCAAAGATCGATGAGCCGTAACGATCAAGAAGATGACAAATTGAACCGAGTTTGAAGAGCTTTGTTATCATAAGCACCATTCTTTGTCAAAATTTCTCGCAAAAGCCCATACACTCGCATAACGGAGAAAAGGATTGCAAAACGTTCAAATATTCCTCTCTCGGATTTCAGAAATGTGGAACATACTTGCAAAGGCATTAGTCATAAACCACATCAATTGGAAACTCAAAAATTAAGTCATCACTAGTTGCAAACTAGTGAGAAGAGAAACAAAGATTATGGTAATGATCATGGCACAAGCAAAGGTGAAATCTAGCCCATCACATAATACCGCATGAGATATTAGCAAGTAAGAGAAATACACATCTTGTATGTCTACTATTTTCCCAAAGGAATGTGAATGATACAAATATATAACACACAATAGATTCCATTTTACATGCCCATGGTAATGGCAAATTAAAGAATGTTATTTGTAACCAAAGGGTTAAGAATGCAGATCACCTGAGATAAGAAAACAACTGCTACCAGTATATATCAGTACTAATGTCTCATAACACACCTCAATTATGGCAACAAAGGACGCAGCTATGATCGCAATAAAGATCTCCAAAGCGTTAAAACATGGTCTTCCCCATTCAAATGGATACGAAACCTTATCTCGTATGTGCAAAGAAACCAAAGATTTAGCCAACCTCTAATCGGACTCAACAAAGAACTTTGAGGCATGGAGGCGAAATGGCAAGTTTCATATATTAGTAATTGAGGGTAAACGATAGAAAAAACCTCCTACCTTAATATATTATATGAACTTAGTTAATGAACAAAGTACTTACTGGATCTTGATTTCGGGTTTTGATTAGGGGAAGAGATTAGGGGAAGGGAGGAGAAAATGGGGGTTTTGATTTCGGGTCTGGGGTTTCGATTTAAACCAAAAAGAGGAAGGACAAAAAGAAAAAAGGAGAAAATGGGGGTTTTGATTTCGGGTATGGGGTTTTGTATGTTTTTTTTTTCAATCCCAATACTTAATTTCTTAGCCCCTTAAAACGCTGTGATGTCCCACTGATTAAAATATCAGAGCATATTCTAAAAACATAAGTCTGATGCTTCCATCTTTGTAAGCCCTTTCTAGCCTTGTTAGTGTTGTGCATGTGTTAGTATTAAAGTTAAAGTAATTTAAGGGAAATTATTATTATTTGTTTGGATAATTGATTTTTTACATATGAGGATCTCCCTACTTCCTCCTATTTTCTCTCATTTTTTTGATAATCCGAGTACAATGGTCTTTTTTGCAAATCTGGTCATGGCTCAAAGTTTAAATATTTTGATTACAACTTCTTGTTGGGTAAGGTGCCTGCTCATGAACAAGTGGTTGACATGTTAACAAAGCAAGGTACAATAGAAGTTGGGAGTAGTCGAAAAACCAAAGTGCCAACTTCTCAGCAATGTTAATACAAAAACATGGGAGCAGATAGTTACTACAACTGGCTGGTCGTCCAAACCAACAAGATAGGTAAGCAGGACGACAACATTATGGCAATAGGTAAGCAGGACGACAAACAACATTATGGCAATAGGTAAGCAGGACGACAAACAGCATTACGGCAAACTGACATTTCCAAGTGCAAAACTCCTTTGTTGAGTGTCGAAACCATTTTTTAATATATTCATATTAATATTATCCCTAAACCTTAAACCTTAAACCCTAAATCCATAATCACAAAATCCTAAAATGATAAACCCCAAACTCATAAACCCTAAACCCTAAAACCTTAAACAATAAAATATAATCCTTAAACCCTAAACCATAAACTCTAAACCTTAAACCCTAAACTAAATTGATTTTTTTGCAGCATTTTTATTAAAAACCTTATTCACACTCGAAGCTATTAAGTTATTTTTAATTTGAATATATATAATTATATTAACAAACTGATGATGTAAAATTTTAAGAATATTCATATTTTAAATCCAATTTTTTGGTGCTACGCATTCAAAAAAGGTCAGAATTAAGGAAATTTAGGACGTTAAACCTTTATACAAAGAGTTAGCCAGAGCGTATGTTGACAAGTCTATCCCAACACTTAGGAAAGTGTCGCCCAAAACCGCTGTCTTAGGACTAGACAAAAGTCAACTCATATTCAAGCGTTGCCTTAGGCATACATATCCCAACCCTTATACAAAGAGTTGGCTAAAGCGTAGTCTATCGCAACACTTAAGAAAGTGCCGCCACAAAAGTGTCGTCTTAAGACTACACAAAAGCCAACTCTTATTCAAGCGTCGCCTTAGGCATACATATCCCAACCCTTATAAAAAGAGTTGGCCAAAGCGTATGTTGGCAAGTCTATCCCAACACTTAGGAAAGTGTTGCCACAAAAGTGTCGTCTTAGGACTATACAAAAGCCAACTCTTATTCAAGCGTTGCCTTAGGCATACATATCCCAACCCTTATACAAAGAGTTGGCTAAAGCGTATGTTGACAAGTCTATCCCAACACTTAGGAAAGTGTCGCCCCAAAAGTGTCGTCTTAGGACTAGACAAAGCCAACTCTTATTTAAGTGTTGCCTTAGGCATGCATATCCCAACCCTTATAAAAGAGTTGGCCAAAGCGTATGTTGGCCAGTCTATCCCAACACTTAGGAAAGTGTCACCCCATAAGTGTCGCTATAGGACTGTTTTGTTGTAGTGTATGAACATGCATGCTTCCGGATAGATTCTAAATAGTAAATAGATAATGATACATCATTTAACATTTTTAAGTATTTATTTACCTTCGTTTTAAATCATACGTTATCATTTGGTTTATTAATAATACATAAAATTATATAGTATGAGTGCATCAAATATAAATTCAAGTTACACTCTGAGGAGGTTTGGTTCATAAAACATAAGATTTCTCTGGTAATCTTACATTCCATAACCACATTCCTATGTTTAGACAAAAAAAAAAATATTTTGAGCCGGTAATATGATATTATTAGTAGTGTCAAATTTTGAATATATATAGTAAGTTGTATATACGTAAGATTACATTCCATTAGTAATGTGATATTTTTTAATATTTTTATCACATTTTGAATGACTGATTCATTTTAGTTAAATCAAAATAAATAGTATATTTATATTTTCATTATTTCAAAATTTTATTTTAATATGTATTTTATAATACATATATATTAATTATATATTACAGATATAAATAAAATAAAAAAGTAATAATCTCCCCCACCAGAGCGCATCTAGTGTAGTGGTATCATAGTACCCTCCCACGGTACTGACCGGGGTTCGATTCCCCGGATGCGCATTTTTACGTTATGCCATCTGATTGAGCAGCAGCTTTTATTTTTCTGAAATGAATAATACTTTTTAGGAGTTAAAAAGTGAAATTTTATTATTATATTAATTTATGGTAATCCTGGAGTATTTTTTTGTACAATCTTCAATGACTAAGAATAGGGTTAAGAAATTGAAAAATTGATTTGAGTCTATGTATTTGGTTCAAGTTTGTATTATATTGTTCGATTTCAGATTGATATTAGGGTTGAGTAAAAAAATCGATCAAATCGAGAAATTAAGTCGAACCGATAATTCAGTTCGGTTCAATTTGAGTTTTTTTATAATTCGGTTTCAGTTAAATGATGTCATTGAACCACATCAATTTAGTTTAGTTTCAATTTATTCCATTAGGTACCAAAAAGTCCAAAAAACACATTTAAATTTTTTAAGAAAGAAAACCAATATTTTTTATACATATAAGCCTAATATATTAAGTCATTTAAAACCCAAAATAAAACCCATTACTTCAAAATTCCAAATATAACTTTGATTAAGCTTTTACACAAGGGTGAGATTGGTTTGGTTTGGTTTTTTATTTTTTATTTTTTTGAACCAAATCGGGATATTTGGTTATTCCATTTTCTAAACCAAAACTGAACCGGTAGATAAGAAACCAGTTATTACCGAACCGTGCTAAATCGGTTCAGTTCGGGTTTCCATATTGTTTTTGGACTTTGAGATTTTAGGCTTTATTTAGATAAAATTGTCTTTAGAATTGAACTTTTCATCTTTAATTAGATAAAGTTATCTTTGTTTTATGTTTCTTAGACACTATTTGACAATTTAATTTTTTTTTCAATTATACATCAATCTCAATTAATATATTTATCTAAAAAAATAAATTGTAAAATCTATAATTATTATTTTTTATTAAATATCTAATTAAAGCTTGATTTAATCACTTTCAATTTTAACTGAACATAATCAAATGTTAAATTATTTATATTTTATAACTCTTAGTGTGTATTGGCAACAAAAAAAAAAACCCCAACTTGAAAATGTTAATAATGATAACTGAAATTTTAGAAGTTCTAACAACAATAATAATAGAAAAAAGAACACAGTACATAATAAGTAAAAAAAGAGATAAACGCTTGAATTCTAAGAAGTTTTAACAATAATAATAAATAAGCAATTAATTCATGAAATTAGATTTAAGTTTTATTTTTTTATTTAATTATAAAATATGTAAAAATATAATAAAAGTTATATTTAAAATTTAGAAGCAATGGCTTTTTTGGGGGGGGGGTTTTAAATGGATCTATATATTGGGCTTATATGTACAAAAAATATTGGGTTTTTTTTAAAATTTTAAACATTTTTTTTAACTTTTCGATGTTCAATAAACTAAAACTGAACCAAAATTGAATTGTTGGTTCGGCTTGGTTTCTCGATTTTTTTGCTCAGCTTTACTTTTACATATTCTATAATTAAATTAAAAATGAAAAAAATAAACTCTAAATCTAATTTCAGTATTAATCTCTCATGGATTTTTTTACTTATTTTTATTGCTAAAACTTCTAAGAATTCTAGTGTTCATATCTTTTTTACTTGTTATGTACTATGTTCTTTTTTCTATTCTTATTATGTTGTTGTTAAAACTTTTAAAATTTTGGCTATTGTTATTAACATTTCCAAGTTAGGTGCTTTTTTTTTTTTTTTTGCTATCATTACACATTAAAAATTATAAAATACAAATAATTTAACATTTGATTATGTTAAGTGAAGATTGAGGATGATTAAATCAATGTTTAATTAGATTTTTAATAAACATTTATAATTATAGATTTTACAAATTGTTTTTAGATAAATATATTAATTAAGATTTTATGTATAATTGAAAAAAATTTAAATTGTCAAATAGTGTCTAAGAAAGATAATTTTATCTAATTAAGGGTCTGTTTGTTTGGTGGAAAATGTTTTCCAGAAAACATTTTCCACCTTTTCCAGTGTTTGGTTGAAGGAAAATGAATTCCTCAAGGAAAACATTTTACAAACACGGGTAAAATGTCTTCCTTATTTGTGTAAAACGTCTTACCAAATTTTTTTCGGTAAGTCATTTTCCAAAGATTTCAGTGCACGTTTCTCCTTCTTCCCTTCTTCTTCTCATTCCTTCTTCCCTTCCCATCGTCTCACCATTCCCTTCCCATCGCCTCGCCTTCAAAAAATTTCCTCACATCTCGGTTGCACTTCCCACTCCGCTCTCCCACTCGTCGAAGAGTTCAATTGCTAACTTCTTTTTACCCAAGCCCACGTCTCTGCTTGATACTAATCCCGTGGGACGGATCAACGAGACCCATAACCCTAATCCGGGGGACGGAATAGGTCCATTGGTGACCAACGCGTGGAACCGTGAGGAAACTCGCTATTGTGCACTATCCGACCGCCCGATTGTAATCTCGACTCGATCAAGTCTGTTTCTAGATGATGAACTCAGAGTGGATACGTTGCTTACTTGCTTTAAGGATTTCATTTTATCGCCCTATTTTAGTTAAACAAATGTGATTTTATTTTACATTTTCTAGAGATCGAGATTTTCTAGTTTGGATTAGTTAGGATATGAATGATGCTATAGTTTTATCCCATTTCACTTTATTGTAGAATTATATTTCTTTCTTTGCGTGTAAGAACATATAGATATTCCTTCTTTGAAATTTATTGATTGAAGGAAAATTTTGCAGTTAAGAATGCATTGAGGCAAAATTTTAAGTCATATGGAGCATGGCATCATCGAAAATGGGTTCTCAAGAAGGGCCATTCATCGTTCGATAATGAGTCGAGATTTCTTGGACAAGTTCCAGAAGGCTGATTCTAGCAATTTCCATGCATGGGATTTTAGGAGGTGAAATTAGTATGCCTTTTCTGTTAATCTTGGTGCGTGTAGGTGTAATATATATATGTGTGTGTGTGTGATTCCCTTGTGGCGTGCAGATGATATACGTTCCTCATTGTATGCTCTGCTGATATAGTGATGCGAATCGCATATTGCAACTCTGACTTAATTTCCTCTAGTTATCAGTGAGGTTGGAATCTAATATCCATGAAAACTTGAGTTATTTGCTTCCATTGTTGCTAGTAGGATTTATCATTTTCCATTTTTTCTCCCCCTAATTTTTAACTGGATTGCAGTTCCTTTATGTGTTGAGTTTTAGGGTAATAGTGACATTTTAGGGCAATTTCTTCAATAACGGTGATTGAACTTTTATTCATAAAGTTGTATCCTGCCTATCGGAGCATGTCCAATTTTGAATTATTGCTTGACAATTCTGGTTTAGAACCTAGAAAAATATATAGGAAAAACTAAAATGGCTTAACTTTGTAAATCCATTATTCTTGAAACCTATTATCAAAGAGGGTATCTCATGTGGAAGCACTTGGATTAACAGGATGATAGAGATTGTAATGATTTTGACAATCAGCTATTAAGAGCTGTTGAGAGCATAACGGTGTTTGGTTGTTGCATGCTCTTTTGTTGATGATAGTATTGGGGATGGTTTCTTCATTCCAATGCATGTCAATGATCTAGAATTTTGGATTTTGAATTGATCGTTGTAAGTTTGAAGAGATTGGTTATCTATGGATCATGAGATATGGTGAAGTTCTAAATATTGAATTGTTTTATGTTCAAATTAAAAAGTAGTTTGAAAGAGAAGTTTGTTTATAGTAAATATATTATACGTTTGTTGAATTAAGTATTACGGTATTGCTCAAAGTGTGCTTTGTTGGTAAGCACACCACGATCAAGTATTTATTGTCACCGATTATACTCTGTTTACGCCTTTTATTCCTGGATATCCTTTGAGGAGTTAAGATTTATTGCCAAAAATTAGTTCATTGATGACATTTCAAATAAGATTCTAAAATGATGCTTGCTACTGCTGATGTAATATGGATGAATGCCAAAGATTAGCTTGATCCATAAGCTTGGTTTTGTTCCGTGGGTTTAGTGGAGCGAATTTGCAAATCTTGGACATAAGCATGGAAACGAGTAGTTGATTTAAGGAAAGGTTCTCTTGGGTGAAGACTAGTGATTGAAACAGTAGATTTATGTCAATAATGGATGGTTAAACCAATGTTTTTTTTTCTTGTCTTTGTCATGAAGGCTTTTGATTCAGTCTTTTTCTAGTTATCTTGTTTTCAAGTTAGACGTGTTACTTGCTTTTCTAATTTTCTTAACATCTGCATAATTGTTTTTCTCGGTTCCCTTTAGGCTTGGGTACATCTGTTTACATTCTTCTTAAAAAGTCACACCGATAAAGGGATTATGGTTCTAAGTGTGGCTCCTAGGACAGCTTGCACTTCATTGTGACAACTAACAAGAGGTCTCAAAATTAACATAGATCTCAAAGCAATTAGTTTCGCTTTCTTGTTTTTGTTTGGTTTTGGGAACTTGGATTAATTTTTCATTGCTAGAGCTTCCATTCTTGTTTCTTCTCTATAATTAATTCCCTTGTTGTTCGGCAGTCTTCATTTGCCATAGCAAGGAAGAGACCCCTCTTCATTTGTTCGACACTACTTTGCCTTGATGGGGTTGAGTTCTTGGAAGTACATATGGATAATTCTTTATTTGTTTGCTAATAAATATGAGGAAAAGAAAGATGAACTGCTTCCGCTTCTGTTTTGTTCATATGAGCCTATTTTGATTTTATTTGGCACTCAAATTTGAAGTCCTTTGTTTAATTGAAAAATAGTTATGGGAATTGAAAAAAACAGCTCTTTGTTGTGTTGATGGTATTGAGTTTTTAGAAGTGCATTGGGATAAATTCTTTGTTTGTTTGCTATGAAAATGAGAAGAAAATGAACCTAACCATTATATAAATTATTTGTTTGTTTGTTATGAAATGTGAGAAAAAAAAAAGTGAGCTTCGTTCGACATTCAATATTTCGTTCTTATGATTTGTGTCTTGCAAAGTTGAGGCTCGAGGTGCCTACTTCATCTGTTAGTATAGAAGCGCATAATCGTGCCTTTCTCGAGAGATCAACAAGGCATTTGAGTTAATGCTTGCGGGTAAGGGACCGAGATGTGTGATTCGCATGGATGCATAAGGAATGGATAGCCCTGGATTGATCATCCATGAAGGGGGCTTTTCTGTAGGGTTTGGATTTCTTCATAGGTTACGGACACAATATACACCCCATATTTAATATTTTAAAAGTCCTTGTTTCTTGTTTAATCAATTACGCTTAAAAATTTAAGTGACTAAAAAGTTGTCGAGATTTTACATACTTTGAGCTTGAGTTTTTCCTTTTGTATATGCACATGTGCAAAGAGTGATTAAGGAAATAAATAAAGTATGGTACATGGTTTTGCTTTGTTTGTAATGGTAATCTTCTTCCTTTTTCATGCCTTTCATTTTTCTGTTTCTCAGTATTCGAATTGCTATAGGTTCAAACTTCATCGACACTTGTTTCATTACTTCTACTTTTTATTTGTGTCAATAATATCTCGAAAACATTCGCAATTTATTAACCAAGTCAGAAATTATCACTAAATCATAGATATATTTAGAATATTTAAAACATTTTTTCTTCTTTTTTATACAATATAATTTCAAACTCACACTCATTTACATTATCATATTGACAAAACTTAAAAGATCAAACCTTGATATAAGATACGAGTGAATATCAAACCTTGTAAATCATTGCAATATATGTAAAAACAATTTAATATGTATATAAAATTTATTAATATATGTAAAAACAAATTTTTAGGAAAATATTTTCGTGAAAAAGCGCCAAACAATGTAAAAATATTTTACACAGATTCATCCAAACACGAGTAAAATATTTTTCGTAAATCATTTTCGAGAAAAGTAAATCATTTTCAGTAAATCATTTTCCGGAAAACATTTTACTGCCAAACAAACGGAGCCTAAAGTTGAAAAGTCCAAATATATTTTATCTAAATAAAGTTCAAAAGCTCAAAGCCCAAAAATAATATGGAAACTCAAACCAAACTGATTTAGGGCCAGTTTGGCAATGCTTTTGAGAAGTGCTTTTGAAAAATTTAAGTGTTTGGCATTGCTGTCAAAAAGTGCTTTTGAGAAGTAAAATGTTTATTTTAGACATGATATTATAAAGTAACAAATATGTATTTAAATAATGTTCAAATTAGTTAATATTATGATATTTTAGCAAAAATAAAAAAAATAATTTACAATAATTTATTGTTAATATTTGAATAAATAATATTAATTTTAAATAATTCTAAGTAATTAATATTAATTATTTATTAAATTTAATTAGAATATATAAACTATATTTAAATATTTAAATATAATAATTAAATATTTGTAATTAGATATTGACACAATTGTATTAATTTAAAAATTATTTTTTTTATTTTTAATGCTTTTAACACATTTGTAAAACTCATATTAGATATTAACATAACATAGAAAACATAAATACATATATTTGGATTAAAGTTTCAAAAAGGGATAATATTTATATACCAAATATAAATACAAAAATTTTTACAATAGCATTTACAATTTAAAGTGAATTCATTAAACTAGAAGCTATAGCATCTCTTGCTAATTCCATTTCAAAACCACTTAAATTGCTTGATTCACCGTCATCATCACCACCATCATCGTCGTCGTCATCATCATCACTTTCTCGACCATGCGCATTTTTCGAATCAATAGTATTCTCATATGCCCGATTAATATCTTCAGTATTCCATAAAATCTGCATCATTTCGAATGACATGTTTATTCCATAAAATAAAGCTTCAAATAAGGTATGTGTTTTATTCCCACCTCTGCTTATTTATTATTCATGCAGTAATTCAAGCTAAACTTCTCATCACCTTTGACAAATAAGTAGATATTAGCATGCTCAACAAGATATGCATGGCAAAACCATATCTATGGGTGACTAAGCTCGGCTGTGATGAATATCAAAGGCTAAAATTCACCAACCTACAATTTCGGCAATTAGTTCCTGATTCCACAACATCATATCAACTAATGTGCTTCAACCTTAAATCGCATAAAAAGGTTTTGGCTCAAAAAAAAAAGAGGATCCAATATGAAATACCAGATATATCTATAATAAACGTAGAGCAGAGGCACCTCAAGAACTAGCATAACAAAAACAACATTAACATACACCATTGTTGAAATTTTCAGCAATTTAAAACCACATCCTCAAGCACAAACTTACAAAAATAAGCTAGCTTTTAGAATATGGTTCAAATCCAGGGCTTCCTCATTTTGATTCGGGCATAGAGTCAATAATGGGCTCAAACATGGTGAACACTTTCAAAAGCAACAAACTAGTACAAACTACAAAGAGAATATGTTGCGATTGAAACCTATTCAGTGCACTCACCACAGAACTTTAGCTTTTAGGTTGGATCAACTCGACAAGCATTATCTTACTCTCGAGAAAAGCTAAAATTTCTGTTTGGAATTACATGTACAATGCGTCATGTAAGGATGATACAAACTCATTATGTTGGGAAATAAACCTCCCATAAAATTCAAGAAATCGAACGATTTGATAAGATAGTGACTAGCACCTTCTAATTCAATAAGCAATAAACAACAAAAATCAATCATGCATTGCTAGCAACCTATGTTACTTGGACCCAAGGGAGAGTTTAGAATAAGGTATATGCTCAACCTTTTCTAAATTTTTTGGAGGATCATACATTTAGGGGTGTAATAGAGTTGAGCCGAGTTCAAGCTATAAGAAGCTCAAGCTCCACCTGAAATTCAAGATTTGAAACACGGTTCGAACTTGATCGAGTTGTAATTTTAAAGCCCAAACTCATTTGAGATAAAAATTAAACCGCTTGTTTATTAGTAAAAAAATAGGTTCAATTCTAATGCTCAACTTCAAACTCGATTATTTATGCTCAAACTCAAGCTTGAGTTCATATTGAGATTTTCGCTACTAATTAAAAATATAAAATTTGATTAAGCTCACAAGCTACTCAGAATCAAATATTTAAAATACTTGAATTCGGCTCACTCAATAGTTAAAGCTTAACTTGACAATGACACAAATGAATTTGAATTTTCTCCACCAAATGCTAATACTTAAAGAGTAAAGGAAAATCCAGGTAACTCGTAAAGCAATCATCCAAAGGAGGTGAAGATTAAGATCGGGTGTACAAAGAGGCAAAACCTGTCATCCCTATGAAAATTCCACGCAAACCTCAACATGAAGCAAAATGGTGGAAAACCTTAAAAATTAGAACAAACAACAAAGGCCAAGTTTCAATTCAGTTTTGAATGTTGAAGAACGTTGCATTTTGATTTCGTGATCTAATTTTGACTTCCAAATTCCAAGTTCTTCGAGAATCAAGAACAATCAAAGTACTCAACTAATTAAGAAAACCAAACAAAAAAATTCAAGAGCTTACTATATGCATCGATCAACAATCCAGTCTTTCCAAGACCGAATCCACACGTCAAACAAACTGCCATCTCACTTTTAGCAAACTGAAAATATGCAATAAAAGGGGAAATTTTCAATAAAAAAAGGTGAGGAATTATTAGATGGTAAAAGCAATGGAGAAGAGAGAAGAAATGAACTGGCCTTAACGGCAGAGATGGAACATATTTAATCAGAGAAATCAGAGGAACCAGAGGAAAAAGCAGAGAAAATAGAAAAGGGGAAAAAAAGAGAGAAGTGTATTTGGAAGAAGATGTCTAAAGGAAGAAGAAATAATAAGGATAACAAAGTAAAAGACCAGCCAAAAGTGCTTTCACTCTGAGAAAAGCTAAAAATTTTGGCTTTTTCATCTGTAAAAAAGTTCTTTTGAAAAGTTAAAATAATTTGGCAATTGGCCCTTGTTCTTTATTCCGTTTTACTGAAAAGGACTTTTTTGGCCAAAAGTCCATCACAGATGGAGCAACGAACGGGCCCTTAGTATTGTTCAGTAATAACTGGTTTCTTATGTCCACCAATTCAGTTTCGATTCGAAAAATGAAAAAACCGTATATCTTGATTCAATTCAAAAAATCAAACCGAACTGATCTCACACCTAGTTGATGTTTTCACCCAAATCGCACAGTTCGATTCGGGTTCGATTTTTGCACATGGAACTTGTTTTATTCAAATCAAACCGAATGAAAAAAAATCTATGTTTAAAGGAATAGAATACTCCTAATAGAATAATAAATTGACCATTTTAATATCTATATGGACTAATTCATTTAACCCAATTATTATTATTATTTGATGGTTATGAATTTAATCGATTGTATGACATATTGTAATCATTCAGTTATAACAAATTATTTACAAAATATCGTAATCACTCAATTAAAACTAGCAAACAATTAAACTAATTAAAAAAGTGAGACAAAAATCATTAGGTATACTAATAATTTACGTATTAGCTTTCCTTTTAACAACTTTGAATGATTTATCAGCTTAATAGATTAACAAAAAATGATTTTTTTAAATGTCTTATTGATAATTATGATGTTAATTTAATTATATAATTCACTTTATAAATGCATAAATGAATCTAGCGTAGAGTTGTCCATAGACCAAGCCAAGCCAAGTAAAAAATTTAGGCTCGTTTTCAATCCTGGGCTTAAAATTTTGCCCAAGCCCGGCCCGGATAAAAAAATACTAAAACCCAAGACCGGCCCGCCCGTATTAAATTTTTATATTATTTTTTTATAAAACAAATTTTAAAAATATAATACATCAGATACACTAAAAACATTAAAATAAATGTTTCCTAACAAACGAAAAAAATTAAAAAATATATATTTAAATAACACTAAAATAAGTTCAACTTAGCAAACAAATACCTCTAAAATTGTAGCAAAATTAATAATAAAACAAGATTTAAACAATATCCAAACAATAACAACAAAATAGTAACAATATAATAGCGATATGATAACAAAACAATGAAAAAATAGTGGCAAAATAGTAAAAAAAACAGCAATTTTTTTTTCTTTACAAATTCAAATCGAGTCAGGCCTGGGCAAAAAAGCTTACTCGTGGCCTGACCCATTTAGAAAAGGGGCCTTATTTTTTTTGGTCAAACCCATTTTTCGGGCTTATATTTTTGCCCAAACCCTCCCACTTTTCGGGTAAACCTTCGGGCTGAACCGGATGAGTCGCAATGGACAAGTCTAGTCTAGAGCATGTATTATGATTGTTGTAAAAAAAAATAAAAAATTTCAATATTAGATATTTTTTAGTCCAAAACAAGGTGATATATATTTTTATTCAATACAACTTAGATTTCTATTCAATTTAACTTTTGTCCAAAAGCCTAACCAAATACATCCATGAGATAATTTTATTGGCAATGCAAGCTGGAATCCCATTTGTTGCCATGTACATTAACATACACGAAAACTTTAGAGCTCTCTTTTTCACTGAATTCTTTGTTTATTGTTGCTCAACTCAATACTAATTAAGGTATTATTTGGAGTTTGAACTTGGTAACAACTCTCACATTTAGAATTGGATTTTTTTTTCGCCCAAGTTTATTGCTTCCATATTTAGGCCTAAACTAGGCAATTGTTTCCACATTGAAGCTTGAACTTTTTTTGTCCAAGTTAGTCCTTGAATTTTCCAATTGCTCCCATATTAGCCTGAACTTGACAACTGTTTGCATATTGGGGTATGAACATGGAAATAGTTCCTACACTTGAGCCCTAATTTTAGGATATTCAAAGAAATATTAGAGACTAACTTGGACAAAAAAAAAAGTTCAATCTCTAACATGAGAATAGTTACCAAATTGCCCTAAAAGTGATTTAACCCCTAATTGGCAATAAAATCAACAAGCTAGCTACCGGGGTTAGGAAGGTCAATGGACTTGAAATTTGCATTATAATTTTACAACCTCATCTCAACTTGTTATTTTTACATAATACTCACAAAAAAGTAACATATGTTTTAATATGATTTATTTCAAAGAATTTAGTCCATCTATTTTTCAAATTAAAAAATGCAAGTCAAATTGCTGACACAATTAAAATTATTCTATTAAATTCAAGTTCAATTCAGAGTCATTTTTTGTTACATTGCTATTAAATAAGTATTTCTTTCATTTTAAAATGTCACACCAAAAAACTGAAAAGAAAGATTTCAACTGTATCTGAATTTTGAAATCTGAAAAGTAAAAAGACTAAATTTTTTAAAATAAAAATAAAAGGCTTAAGAGTGTAAAAAGCCCTTAAACTTTTTTCTAAAAAAAGCAATTAAGCCCTTGTTTTTTTTTTTTTCACTCAATTGGGTACTTGAACCACCCTTAATTTTTTTTAGTTAAAGCCATTACGTGTCACAACCACAACATGGCATGTGGCAAAAAAAAGATAAAAAATAAAAATCAATAAAAGTTATAAAAATGATTAAATTTTAATAAAATATATAAAAAATTTAAAAATTTATTAAAAATTATAAAAATCATAAAAAATATAAAAAATTGTAAAATTTTATAAAAATCGTAAAAAAATATATAAACATGTCACACTGTGTTGCGTCACATTATGGCTTTAACTGAAAAAAACTGGGGGTCGTTAACTTTAACGATCAACGGTTAAAGTTAATGGTTAAAGAGCCTTTTTGATGCATTTTATAATTTTTTATGATTTTTATAAAATTTTACAATTTTTATAAATCTTTTTTTTCTAATTTTAATAAATTTTTAATTTTTTTATTTTTTTATTAAAATTTAATAATTTTTATAACTTATATTGATTTTTTTTTATAATTTTTTGTCACATGTCACGCCGTGGTTGTGACACGGGGCGACTTTAATTGAAAAAAATTAGGCGCAGTTAACTTTAATGGTCAATTGTTAAAGTCATTAAAGTTAACGGTTAAATGACCTTTTTGATGATAGTTTAAGTATCTAATTGAGTGCAAAAGAAAAATCATGGGCTTAATTTTATTTTATTTTTTTAAGTTTGAAGGCTTTTTTTGATGTATTTTAAAAGTTTAAGTACTTAATTGAACGTAAAAATTACAAACTTAATTGTTTTTTTTTTAAATTTGAAGACTTTTTACACCTTAACCAAAACAAAAAGACTAAATTCAAAATAAGCTAAAGTTACAATGATTTAGAGCATATTTTAACTTTCTTTTTTTTTTTTATGTTTTTCTCAGTTACCCGACCCGAGATTCACCAATATTGATTTGAATCTTGATTTCTAATTTCCTAAAGAGTGGGATCATCCATTTCAATTTTGGGGGCTTTCATCAAAGAACAGAGAGTTGGTTCGTCGATAAGAAAAGGTTGTAAAAGACGGAAATTTTCGATTTAAGAAATGGCGGTGATGGAGAAGCTTAAGATATTCGTAGTGCAAGAGCCAGTTGTAGCTGCTTCTTGCCTCATCGCTGGTTTTGGTTAGTTTTTTTTTTTTTTTTTTCGATCATTGCTTATTTAATCCCTAGTTGTATGCTGTTTGGGTTTAGTATAATTTGGAATTAGAAGAAACATTGGCTTTATTAGGAAATTCAGAATCATCTACGCTTTTAGTTGAAAGTTGTGTGTGTTTTTCTTTTTGAATAATCTGAAATTCGATTCATAAATTATCATCCATTGTATGACTTATACGTATATGTCATGATGCAAAGGATTCTAGATCTATTAACAACTGCAGTGGTAAGGGAAAGTACCATTGTGGGGGAAGGGGTAGCCATGAACTCCAAAAGGATTAGTTGTGAACCATCAAACAGACGTGAAGGATATCTTAGTCATTAAAAAAGAAGGATTCTAGATCTGAAGTGATGCATAAAGTTGGTACATTCTATGGCTGAAATCGCTGCGATCGAGTTAATATTGTGTCTAATAATCGAAACAACAGTGATAGGGGAAAATGCGGGTCTTGAGATAACACACATCGTGACCACACGCGATTCTTGCAGTTAGGGTAATGAGTATATGAATCCGAAATGATAGTGTTTTCAGTTGTTGATTGTATGAATCTATCTTGAAGAAAGAACAATATTCCGCAAAGATTGGTGTTTGAATTTTCTGGCTTTTTCCTGCATTTTTGTGAAGATTGAGCCTTTTTTTTCTTTTTATCTCTTTTGTTGTGTGCTTGATACTTTTGTGAAAATTATGCAGGTCTCTTCCTACCAGCTGTTGTAAGGCCCATTTTAGATTCCATGGATTCATCAAAGCAAGTCCCTCAACCTGCTTTAAGAGACGTAAGTATAGCACGTATCTTTTTGTACAGGCTTTATTTGTTGTTTTTGTTTGTGGATTAGCTTAACCCCATTAATTGGGTTTAGACATGTCATAGGAGAGAAGTTTTGAGATTCTAGTTACGGGGTATCTGTTCTTTTCTTTTAACTTGGCAGATTTCTAATCCTTGCATACAGTTTCAAGACTATATTTGAAAATGGTCGAAAGTTAGAGCATTCAATACAATGAGTTTTAGCTGTCATCAATACCCTTCTACAACTGATAACGCTTACATTCTAGCTGCACTAAAGAGAGTTGTTCTTTTTCTGCAGATCTTCCTTATTTGAACTTGGATGTCAAAGTTCCTATTAATGCCTGTTACCCTTTGTGACTATTATGTTAGTCAAAACTATATACATTTTCATCTAGGTATAAGGATTGATCGGTATCATTGAAGGGGAGAATAGATACTATAATACGAGACCACTATAGAAGTTCTTGCTTCGTTCAATGCATATAGGATAAGATGCTTGATAAAAACTTCTGTATATCTGAAATGTGTGCCTTGTCCTTGATGCATCTCTTTGGAAAAAGAACACTGGTTTGAATCAGCATTGTCAGAGTTATCATGCTTATGAGCTAGATCAACTACATTAGTTTTTCGTATGTGCTCCAAAATTCTTTCAACTTT
This sequence comes from Gossypium sturtianum, assembly GCA_025698515.1. NCBI lineage: Eukaryota > Viridiplantae > Streptophyta > Magnoliopsida > Malvales > Malvaceae > Gossypium > Gossypium sturtianum. The sequence continues at coordinate 37,547,624 of CM046954.1, forward strand.
GGATATATAAATCCCGGTTAATGCTAAAAGGATCTGTGAAACACTCACCCTATAAATTTTATAGCCTTAGTTATGCTTACAGTGTCTTATTTTTATGTTCTTGTTTTAACAGATTGATGTGCTCCATTGTTGCAGGTGGTTTCAGGTGTGACTGGTAAAAAACAGGGTTGATATGATTTATGGATCGAAAAGAGGCAAAAATTTACGTGTAGCTCGTAATCACCGACGAAATAAGTCCAACTTTTTTAATTTGAGGAACTTTCTAAAGTGCCTTTCAACCTCATGTTTAGTATGAGAATTTGAGTGTTACTTATATTTTGATTTTCATGGTTAAAGTCCATTGTTTTTTTTTTATTTGCTCAATTGGTAAACCTCTCTCATTGTCAATACCTCATTATGTCTTGTTATAGGCAAATCATCGGTTTAGTCTAGTGAACGAAGAAAATAAGCATTAGGAGTCTTATCGCCCGTTTAGGGGTTTGACTTTACTCAACCCCAGATTTAATCAGGATCCAATGTGACCATCCGATATCTAGGCCAACATAGTCATATTTATACATGCAAAAGATTACCATTACAGCCATAGCCATAGCCATCCAAATAAAAGTAGATATATATTACATTTAATTAGTCACTTTCATTTACAGGAAAATATCAAGCTGCTTAAATGGATTAATATTTTGACCACTACTGCAGCCTATACAGGTAATTCTGCTCATTTCAACCTCATGTTATAAAATAGGGCTTGCCTTGGATTAGAAAGATCAGGCCATAAACCTATCCTTCTTTCCCCTTTTGCTCCATGGAACCACTTGCTTTAAGCCTTGATAGATACTTCCCTGTCAAGTCCAAACACCAAATCAAACAACTTTTCTAGGATGTAGTAGTGTAAGAATTAAAAACAAACAATAAAAACTTTTTATTGAAACTAGGACAGGGACTGAAATGAAGAAATAAACACAACTGAAACCCATAACCATAAATAAGGCGAAAATGAGGTAGGTGCATGCCTACAAATCTAGAAAAATTTGCCGGTGGGACACTTAATTTTACCCGTCCTTCCTATCCTACGGCAACCAAACCCTGCCCACCATAGCAAAATAGCAGTACAGCTAATTTATTGCCCTATATGTATTGTTCATTTCTTTATAAAGTTGACTTTAAAGCAAGACTATTCTTAAAAAAAATTGCACCATAATGAAAAAATATCATAATAACAAAGTGGTCGATTTCTGGTTTTATGGTTTAATCCATTTACCTATTTAGTAGGTTGAAATTGATGATAAAGTTAGTTCCTCTCATCAAATAATGACATGGATCAGACATTCAGGTATTCAGAGCTACGTGTATATTCAATCAATCAAAAACTTATTTTTTTTTTTTTAAATTCATCTAGGCAACAACAAATATAAATAAAAAATATGTTTATAAAATATTAATATAAATTACAAATAATATTTTGGTTAGAATGTTAAATTCCAAATATAGGAAATTATAATGATATTTTTTTAGATATAAAATATATAAAATGATAAAATTACCTTCAAAACAATATAATTTACGTATTAACTGGACACGTAACACCAATCCATTTAAGTGTTTAATTTGTAATATAGATTGTAAAAGCAAAGTAACAAACTAGGCTAATTAAAGTAGGGGGACTAAACCCAAATTTCAGCATAACAGAGGGACTAAAATCATAATTAAACCTATGTACAAAGGAAACAAAGAGAAAAACTTACCCAGAAATGAGATTTGGAACGAGAAAGAGTGTTAAAGCTGCTACCATCTCCATCTCCAAAAGATGGGAACACATCCGTTCTTCGAGAACCAAGAAACCCTTTATCTCTCTTCACTCTCTTGCTACTAACCACCATGGCACCACCACCACCGTGCACCACCATATTCTCAGGACTAAAACTACCACTACGAAACGACCCATAACACTCACTTCCTATCCTAAAAGAAGAAGACTGAAACCTAGCCTTGCCCATATAAGGACCATCCAACACCGTGGTCGGCGAATAAAGCTTGCCGCCGGCGGTGTTCTTAGCAGCATCCAGTATCAGCAACCTAGGAGGCAGTTCCAAGCACTTTCGACCCAAGTCATAAGTAGTGGTGAGTGTTGTTGTGCAACATGGTTTGGGTTTCCCTGGTTCTTCTTCCCACCGGAACGGAACTGAGGCTAAAGCATGGTGTGGTGGGGTTAAAACCCATTGTTTTTCCGGTGATTGCATGTGTGCATGTGGGGATGAAAATAATGGTAGCTTTGATGTGGAACTCCATTCTTTCTCTGCTTTGGATCCCATGGTTTCTTTGTATAAATAAAAATGGTGATTAAAAATGATTTGTTTATATAAGCAAAAAGGAGTGGCGACGAGTTTTTAACGTATGAAAAGGGGAGACGAAGGAAAGTCATGGCATGGCAAAAGGGTTATAAGTCCACGGCCGTTTTTATATATTATCAAAAGTCTATAAAGATAACTTCTTTGTAAAATTAATTTCCAACCCTAACCAATGCTATACTCTCATATTGCACTTTCTATTTGGTTATTCTATCAGTCATGTCAGTTTTTAACGGTACATATAGATAAGATTTTTAACAGAAAGAACTAATATGCTCTTTAATTTAACGTACAGGGACTAATTTATCTTTTTTTTTAGTAAAAGGGAAAACAAATATAATTTGACTCCTAGCACGTGTCTCTATAATACTTTTATGTAATCAATGTATACTTAATGGCATAATTTTACTAAAATTTTGTCAATTTTTCTTAAATTTATTAATTTATTAAATATTTTTATGAAGTATACATGGATTGCTATATGAGTGGTTATGTTAGTGCTATTAAAAGAAAGCAAATTAACTAAATTTTAAATGTTGAGACTCAAAGTGATCCCAAAAGAAATTAGGACTAAAGTGATAAAAGAAGTAAATTAATATTAAAAAATAAATTAATGATTATTCCACAATGCTTTTGAAACACAGTCTTTAACCCAAATGCTAAACTTTATTACTTATGAACATAAGATTCATCAATTTATCTGTATAAACCATATTCATTAATTCTAAATGTACAAACTTAACGAAAAATTAATTATCATTCATTAATGCACAATGTTCAATTAATCCTCATAAATTTATGACCTTTTTGTTGGTTAAGAAAACAAACATGTGCAAAAAAATCATAGATTCAATGCATATTTTTCAAAAAAACATGCCATTAAACACTTTTTATGTACCTTCAACAAGAAGTTTGGTGGATCAATGTCAAGCCTGAGTTGGAAAGTTTAATGGCGTTTCCATACAGATTGTTGTTCCATATCTGTCACATGCTAAGAAATTGAATTATTTACATTTTTCATTAATGGAAATGTCTCATATGGAGACCATAATTGACAGTCTTAATTGCTTCTATGGGAAGTTGAAATTGAATTATAAAATTTTAAAAGTTGAAGTGTAATTTTATTGTGTATTTATTTATAATTTTATGAATTTTTAATAGATTAGCTCGAATTTTTTTTTTTTTTTGAGGGGTAAAGCATAATTTTACCATTTATTACTTTATAATTACATCATTTATGAGAGGACTAAATAATAAGTTTTCTACTTTGGGGCCGAGGTTGTTTCTTATTGCAACTAATGTTGATATATACATTTTTTTTTGTTGCATTTGATAGTCACAAAGTGTAACTTTATCATGTATTAATTTATAATTTTATTATTTTGATGGGATTAAATAATTTTTTTTCATTTTAAGGGGCAAAGTTTAATTTTTTCATTTATTAACTTACAATTTCATCATCTATGAAGGGATTAAACAACAAAAGTTTCCATTTTGAGAGTCAAAGCCCCTTACTGTCCCTTTTGGTGTTGCCTCTTATTGCAGCCAAATATATATATATATATTTTCTGAGACCAACTAGTATCCGATAATTTTATTGAGCTCAGATTAAATCTAAAGTTAAGTCAAGTCAAACCCTTAAATGAGAAGTAAAATTCTCTCAACATTGTTTTCTAAATTCACAAGACTCGAAAAACATAAGGGACATCAAATTCTTTGATACTCAACTTATCACACATTGATGATATATATATAACAAGTGTTGAGTGTAATGGTAAGGTACATTATACTAAACTTAAGTTCAAACATTAAAATAATATTATTGAGAGGGACAACCATAAATCTAAAAAAAAGTTAATCTTTATAAACTGTAAAATAAATATGAAAGATATCTTAATTATATTAATATAATATAATTTTTAACCGTGGGGATTTTGTCTATGGGTAGTAATTGCAAATAGTTAGGCTTAGTTTACAGGTTTGGTAGCAAAAAGAAGACAGAGGTGACTAAAAGCAGAGGATGAGAGGACTCTATAGCCATCGTAAATAATTCAAAGTCAAAAAGGTAGAAAAGAAAGAAGAAGGATTAATTTAATAATATGATTTTTCTATATAAAGACAAAGCTTATTAAAGAGAGTGGTTGAATTATGTGGAAAAAAAAAGTAACTTACAACAAATTTCATCATCTTCAATATTAAATAAAAATTAAAAATGGGTCTCTCTTTTGACTTCAAGTTTTTTTTAAGATAAAACATTAACAACAATACAATTAGCGTAATTCAAATTCAAGTTACACTTAAAACAATAAACACTCTAAAACCAACACGCAGGGTTGACTCGAAACTTTTCTTTAGGAAACCATCAAACATCAATCATTCATGAATGGCTACCAATTTTCCCTTTTTTTTCACCACATAAAGCCTTGCTCATTACAAAACCCTCTTTGGACGTTATGAGCTTTTAAAAACATTTGAAGGGTTTAATGAATTTTTTTCAAATTTTTGACCTTTTGATTCTTCTTGCATGGGTCTCTTTGAAGGGCTAATTGCATGAGAGGTTTCAAATTGATTTAAATTTTAAAATGTTTTAATTGAATTCTTCCAATATTAATATTGTATTAATTAGACTCATCAATCTAAAAGGTCAATTAGGGTGTTGTTTGGATATTACAAGTGGAACATATTTAAAAATGCGTAAATACTTACTATATAGATAAGTTAAATTTGATGTGTTTTAAAAAGGATATTATTCATGCAATTCAGGTACAAACGTATTTAAAATTTGATCCATATGTTTTAAATATATTTCACATTAGATCTCGAGCTAATGTTTAATGCCCAAACCGGTTGTTATCTTGGCAAGAAAACCTAATCGTACGTTACTAATAGGTTTGAGGACTCAATTAGAATGTTTTATAGTTTGAGGATTAATTTAAATAATAATTTAGCGATGCCCGGTGCTATTAACCCTAAAAAACTATAAGTTTTTTTTCTTTATATTTTGGGATAAGACAATATTTAGTCCTTGAATTTGACAAATTTCTCCAACCTAGTCACTGAACTTTTTTTTTCCTACATTAGTCTTGACACTTGGCTACTTTTCCCAATTTTAATCCTTGTGATGAGGTGACCGTCTGAAATTGTACCATGTTATCATCTAATTTAGATGATGCATGTACCAAAATTGGGAAAAGTTACCATGCGCCAAGACTAATGTAGGAAAAAAAAGTTCAGTGACCAGGTCGGAGAAATTTGCCAAATTCAACTCTGTAACCCTTTGGGCAAGTCCAGTCATCCGAGCAACAAAAGGTGATTAAACGTGGCCAAAACATGAAGAATTATTTAGATGCATGGACAAACAAAAAAAAACAGGTCAAAAAGGCAAAAAAGAGATAGATAAAGCAAGCTTTATGAACATTTTTTTATGTGTATATACACATATATACACATATATATTTGTATTGTTTTGTTGCATGCATAATATAAGGACTATGGGTAGTAAGAGTGGGTGCATCACCACTCATATTTATTTATTTATTTTTATAATAAATCCTATATTTTCCAACTTGATTTAGCAAAGGGTTTTTGTCATTATCCATTAATAAACGTGCTTAAAGCAAAAATAATCATCCATATTATTCAATTAATGGACTTGAACAAGCATGATTAAGGTGTCTTAAAAAATATGCCACTAGCCTTAAACAAAAACCATATATAACACAATAAAGTATATGTTCCTTCTTTTTTCTTCTTCATGTTGAAGCTTTTAAAGCACCGACAAGTCTCTCTAAACATTTCCAGCCTCATCCTTTGGTACATACACATAAAGATTGATCATTAAATTAGCAAAAATAATTCATTGAAAGTGACTTCCAATTTATTGCATAAAACCATATACTTAATATTGTGAAAGCAACAAATCTTAAAAGTGTGTTATCAAAGATTGATAAATTTCAGATTAGTTTTTGTATTTACTCTTTAAAAGATTCTATTCAGTTCACGTTAAGTTTAAATTTCAATATTTATGGAACATATATGACTTGTTTTATAGTGAGGAAGAAAAAACAATAAAATATACGATTTAGGGTAAACTATATAATAGTCACTCAATTACGTATAAATTTTCATTTTGATCACTTAACTAAAAAAATTATAATCTGGTCGCTAGCGTTAGTCACTTAAAGATTAAAGAAAATAACCAAATTATAACTTTTTTAAAATTAAGTGATCAAAATGAAAAATTATACATAATGGATAAATTTACCTGATAATGTAACGCCCCAAACCCGGCCCAGACGTTATGGCCGAATCTGGCAATGTCACATGGAATGGAATTTTGAAAGCTAGTTTATTATGATAAAACCGTGTTCGTTTTATTACTCTTATTGATTCCAGAAATCGCTTACTCATCTAGTTGATTGTTTTAAAACATAATTCGTTGCGGAAGCTTTAAAAACAGTTTAAGTAATCATGTGTTTAGAGAAATCATTTGTTATTTTGAAAACCGAGCTTTCCTACAACTAGCAGTTGTAAATCCATAAAGTAAAGAAAACTAAGAACCAAATCAAAACAAAAGTCCGTAAGTCCCAATTACAACCAAAAACTTAACCAATAAAAATGAACCCATGAAATATAAATTAAAAATCATAGAAGTCCAAAACCGTGGTCACCGTCGAGTCTTCCGCCGCACCGATCCATCTAAGTCTGGGGATTACCTGTGCACATTAAACAAAAGGAGTGAGTTTTCATAAACTCAGTGTGTAACCCCATAGAAAACAAACAACAGTAATCACAGTGCACAGTCAAAATCAGTCTTGGGCCTAAGCCCCTTTCAGTATCAGTAGCAGTTGGGCCTTAGCCTATTTCAGTACAGTATCAAATATGCATTAAGGCCTTAGCCCATCACAGTAACAATAGCAGTCATGCAGTATTCAGTATCAAAGTCCTACCCAACCAGCCTCTACACACTATCTGCGTCCAACCCTACACTCCATGTGGGGATTAAATCAACCCACCCATCCCTACACTCCAGGTAGTACCGAATGCGGCATGTAAACAGTAATTTGCAGCTGAGCTACCAGTATATTAGGCTTAAAAGCCTTTCAGTACACTTCCTCCAATAATACCATCCCAACCCAATGCAATGCAACATACAATGAATGACATGCTATCACAGTATTCCCAGTTACACATACAGTTCAATATTCATGCATATATATATCATGCTCAGTACATACATCATATAATCAGTTCACACATTTAGGGGTCTAAGTAGTGCTTACCGACCCTACAGTAGGTTCACAGTCGACTTAGGCAACCCGTGCAACCTTAACAATCAATTCAGTGAAAATGGGCTCACACGCCCATGTGGCCTGCCCGTGTGGGCCCACAAGCCCGTATGACCCACACGCCCAGATTGGCCTTGGGCCGTGTGGGTCATACGGCCTGGCCCAAATTCCCACACACCCGTGTTGTAACGCCCCGAATTTGGGCCTAGTAGAGTTGGGCCCATTGGGCTTTGGGTTTCATAATTTTTTTTTAAAGTGAGCAAGAAAATGACAAATGACATGACGGCTTTAAAGGTTTAATGAATTTAGAGTGTGTAAGTGTGTTGGAGAAGCTCTGGGTTCGAGTTTTGTGGTGGAGGATTCTTAATTTAATTAATTAAGGAATCAGGGTTGTGAGTAGTGGGCTTTTAAATAAAAATAAGTGAAAAATGGCACAAAGAAGCTGTGGTGAAGTGGCTAAGTGGCGCCACCTAGGTGTAGAGAGGTGGCGACATATGCATGCAGGGAGGTCCGAGGTTGAGTGCTAGCTTAGTTTTATTTTGGAATTTAATTTTAGGCTTCTAGAAAGGTGAAAGTGGCGTGTAGAGGACTCTAAGGAGAAGTGATCAGAGAGAGAATTTAGGAGAAGGATAAAGGAGATATCATGGAGAAAAATTAGGAGATGAGCAGTGGATGAAGTGGTGCCGAATTGGACTTTAGAGGTGGCTAAGTTTCGGCTATAGGCTATATAAATGTGTGTGTGCCGAATTTGGGGTCCTAGGTAATGCCGAATTTTCCATTTTTTTTCTTTCTTTTCTTCCCCTCAATCGGTTCCCCCCATAGCCAAAATCTCCCATTGCCGAAATCTCCTAAAGCCGAATTCCTTTGTGCCGAATTCTCTCATAGCCAAACTCTTCTATAGCCGAATTACCACCATATTTTCTCTTACCGAAATTCCTAATAGTGTCGAATCTTGGTGGTTGTTCCTTCATCACAAATCGATTGTTACCTACTCTCAGTCAAGTGTTGAAAGCCAAATCTAGTTAATAGCTATCTAGGCCGCAGGATCGAAAGGGGATTTGGTAAGTATTCGATTAACCTCTTTTGTACGTTTTGCTAAAAGCCGAAAGGCTATCTAACTGTCCTATCATTAACTCTGTGATAACAAGGATAAGGTTCAAAGATCGCAAGCGTGGTAGGATCGTTAGCAAGGGTAAGTGTACTCAACTCGATTGTGGTTTAAGTGAATGGCCGAATGTGAGTTTGATCTATAGGGGTGACTTGTGTGGATTATGAGTCACTCGAATCTTGATGGTGTGTGTGTGAGTGCAGATCTAGGGGATACTCCTGATTAGTAGCTAAGGAAGGGCTATTAGAACCCGGTGGCACACGGTTCAAGACCAAGGATAGTATAGCACGTCGCAGTAACCAGGTGTGTACAAACACTACACACACATGATATCGACAATGCTGGAAAGCCGAAAAGCCGAAAGTGGCTAAATGGGCCCGGTGGGCCCTGAGGACAAGTTGGATAAAATTGATTGATTTGATTATATGAATTGAGTTAGGCATGCATGTTACATGATCTGGAATTTTTTTGGGCCTAACGGACCATATGAATGAAATTTGGGTCTAATGGGCCATAAGGATGTGAATTGGGCATAATGGGTTATATGAACGTGAAATGGGCTTGATGGGCTTTATGAAGACGTAGACAAGTATGCTAGGGTTTAATGGACTTTAGGCCTAGTTCTGAACAACTCTCAAACTGCATAAAACTTAATTCTAATAATTAAACATGTCCGTGGACAAGTCGCCGGGTTAGAGTGTGGCAACGGACATATGCATGTCTAGGAGTGGATCTAGGGAGAGCTTGGTACTTAAGCGGTCCTAGTGGCCCACCTCCTCTTCTCTGGAATCCTACCTGGTGCATAGTGTTTGTTCACTTTAGCCGCAAGGACTTGTTTATGGGCCAAAGTTCATAACTAAAACCCGAGAGGGACCAAATACCCCTGATTTGAAATTTACCAAAATATCCTTAGATTTGAAAAATTACTAAAATACCCCTGATTATAAAATTACCAGAATAACCTTGACTTGCAGAATCACCAAAATATCACTGATTTACAAAATTAACTAAATACCCCTGTAGAGTAGATTTACAGAAATACCCCTGGGTAGTGAAATGACTAAAATACCCCTAAGTGACGAATGTGTGAGAATGTGTATGTTGCATTCATGAAATATATGTTGCACTTGGGTGGGTTTTGATGATACGGAGGAAGATTTAAGGATCGCATAGTCGCTTGACGACCGTGGATCCACCGGTGGCTTTAAGCCCATTATAGCGACTTTCTTTGCCGCAACGCTTGAGTAGTGCTGCATTCTTTGGTGCTACCTTTGGTGTGTAGGGATGGGTGGGTTGATATTTATATCCCCACAGATGTGTAGGGTTGGAAGGGAGATGGTGTTCAGGGTTGGATTTGGGATGGGTGCATTGCATTCATGTGATACTGATGTGATATGAGGTCGTTATGGGCTAAGGCCCAAGACCACCGTTTTTGATAGGGCTTAGGCCCAATGTGATAATTGTATGTTGATTGGATTACCAAGGGTCGTACACACTGAGTTTCGAAACTCACCCCTTTTTATTAAATGTTTCAGGCGATCCTTAGTAAACGGCTCGACGTGGGAGAGGACTCGGAGACGGCCACACTACAAGACATTTAGAAGTTTTATTTATTTGTTTCAAAAGACATGATTTTAATTGCTTTATTTTCATTAGATGTAATAAGGCATTGTACTCCGTTTTGACTTTGGATTTTGAGTTTTGTTGTTTCAACTGTTTACTTAATTATTAAACCTGAGTAATTTCTTATGTTTAAACATGGTTTTCGGGATACTTAAAATAATTAAATGGGCTTTTATCGCTACTTAACAAGGTGTCAAGGATTTTGGGCTCTTAGGCCTTAAATTTTTACTTAGCAAAATCGTTTTGAGTTATGCCTTTGATGTGACATTCCCGGATTCGGCCATAACGTCTGGGCCGGGTCTGGGGGTGGTACACGTGTGGCCCACACGACCCAAATCAGTTTAGCCCGTGTGTCGCACACGGCCGTGTCTTATGCGCACGGCCTGGCCTCGTCGATCACACGCCCGTGTCCCATCACATGGCCTACCACACGGGCGACCACACGCCCGTATGGCGTCGACAGTGAGGTTTTTGGCTTTCGCTAAAACCTCATTTTCTGCATTTCCTGGTACACACCTGGTCTCGATTGATGCGAAAACACTCTCTAAGCCCAGAAACCTAATAAAAAAGCATCCAAAACCAGTTTAGCAGACTAAATAACAAGTTCCAGCAATAACTTATCAACAGTAACTCGGCTTACCGTCGACGAAAACCTCCGTTAACACCATTAAAACCAGAAATATGAGATTCACTGATCAGAGCCTCCTCCTACGGCATTAATTGCAGAAGAAAACAGATTACTAAACAATTGTTAAGAACTTCCTGACAGAAAAATAGGAGAGGAGCTTATTGAACCCGCACGAGTGCTAACAACGATGCAGAATCAAGAGAAAAGGATGAATTAGGGGGAAAAACAAAGAAAATCTGGCAGCAATGAAAGAAAAGAAAAGAAAAAATGGAGGAACAGAAAAAGAAGGAGGAACGGCGTCAGAGAATTTTGGAGAAGAGATGGCAACCAAATTTTGCAAAAAGATAACGATAATGCTCAGGAAATCTGATAACCTCCAAATACATTCCCCTAAATTCTCTCTACCAAACTCCCCACTACTCAGATGTCTAACACAATTAGAACTCTCCAACCGACTGAGCAAATAAAAATATTAGACCTTACGCTCACACAAGGATTTAAACTCCTGACTCTCTGCCAACTAACACTCCACTCAACCACCAGACCAGCAGGGCCATTCTATTAAATACTTATCAACAATTAAATAAAAGCCTATTGCCCAAAGATTGGGCTTTATTCATAAAAATACCAAAATTTGCCCAAGTCATGGCTTGAACTTGAGACCTTCCACACACACCCAGAACACTTAACCACTGAAACAAATACACAATTGTGTCACACATTCGCAAAAACAAAAATTTAAATTTTGGGGCGTTATAGATAATTTATGTAAGATATTTGACCTCAAATTCATTACCATTAATTTCAACACTAAGCTAACTACCAAAGTCGTGGAAAGTCGATTTCCACCCTAGCTAACCCTTTTTTAGGTGCAATAGAATCGATTTAATATGATGGACTAAATCATTGGTGGAATGTGTTCAAGTATTTAATTAATATCAATTTCATATTAGATTTGTGGATAATCTTTACCTTCTATTTTTTAGTTTTCAAAAAAAGTGTTGCTTTAAAATTCGGACTCGTACATGTGTCTTGAATTTGATTGGATAGTTTTATTATTCTAATATATATATATATATATATGGGGAGGGATTCATTTATATCTGTGTAAAATTTACATACGATTAATATTTTAACGATCAAACCGTCATATTTTATATTCTATTCTTATAGATCATGCGTGTCAAATTTGATGTAAATTAAAATTTTAACTATTTGTTTTATGTATAAAAAAAAACTTTTAATCATTCAATAAATATTACTATATACAATATTTAAGATCAAATTAATAGAAATATTGTATCGGTTCGAAAATTTACATGCATGACAAGTACAATTATATTGATAAATTCAATGGTTGAATCGTTAAAATATTAATCATACGAAAATATATGAAAATGGTATAAAACTACTATAATCTTACACTTGTGTAAATAGATCCCTCCCTATATATACTAGTTTTTTTTTTATCCCGTGTGATGTACGATTTTGTTATATTTAATAATTAAACTATATTAATAAGTGTCATTTTATTAATACTATTGTACAACCCATTTTCTGCCCGGCCCATTCTACAACCTTAGACCCAACTACCCAACAACCCGATTCAAGCCCAATCCCAAATTACTAAGCCCAAATAAAAAAGGCAAACAAACAAAAAAACCCTAAAGCTACCCTAGGCGCCGTCCCATTTGCCCACTTGCCTTCTGACGGGCCACCTGCCACCACCGCCCACGTCTCATCAGCACCGCCCATATCCTGCAAAGAAAAGGCAGACACGCAAGAGAATAGAAAAATGAACAGCAAAAGATTGTAAGAATCGGCTATAAAAAGCTGATCTAAACCATTTGTAAGGAGAGGATTTTCGATTTTCTACCTGAAAAAGGGACGAAAACAAACCTCTCAGATTCGCTTCTTCTTCTTCTTCTTCAGATTTTGACAAGAAAATACAAAAAGAGAGATTTTGAATACCAAAAACAGAGATTCACACAGAAGCAACAATAGCAATAGTGTTTTAAACACGAAAAAGAATAGAGGTTAAGTATATTAACAAAGAAAGAAGAAAAAGACAACACGAAATCAGATCGGTAAAAGGTGAAAACATCTCCTTTTTTTTTTTTTTTTTTCCAATTTTCGAACCTCCGTCCTTGTCCCTTTTTATTTCTTCTACGTACAAATATATATACATATATATACATATATTTTTTATATTTTTTTAAAAAAAAGTAAAATTTTACCTTTTTCGGCCACCGTGCGCGGTGGTCGGCGGCGACGGCGGTGCGACGGAGAACGGCGATCGGGGCGGTGCCGGAATCCCCCTCTCCCTTTAACCTGCAGAGAAAAAACAAGAGAAGGGTTAATTTTTTTTTAAAAGCAGGTGACAAATGATTTTTTTTTTAGAAATTTGGGCCTTAAATAGCCTCCCAAAATGACTTCGTTTTGGGGCTGGCCTTTAACGCCCAAAACGACGTCGTTTTGATCCGACCCGACTTTGACCCGACCCAGATCCTAGGATCCGCGTGTTTTTTTAAGGAAGGGCTAATTGCACTTTTAGCCCTTCCGCTTTTTCAGTGTTTTATAATCAGATTTTTATTATTTTAAAATCCCGCCCAATATTTTATTTTGGTTTTCAATTTGGTCCCCTTCGTTGTTGCGCGTTTTGGCCGGAGGGGTTTATTACATATTTGGTCCCTCCGCTTCCTCCGCGCGTACAAATAGGTCCTTTTCTTTTATTTTTATTTCGAATTGACCCCAAACTTTCATTTTAAGTTCAATTTACTCCCTTTTTAGTCATTTTGCAATTATTATTATTATTATTATTACTACTATACTATACTATTATTATTAGTATCACTATTTTTTTTACTAACGCCATTATCATTATTATTCTCATTATTATTCTTACTTATTTATTTATTTATTAGTATTATTCATTTAATAATGTAATATTATTTATTATCATTACCTCATTTTTACTATTACTTTATTCTATTACTATTTTATTCTTTTATTTTTATTTCTTTTACATTTATTACTATTATTATCATTTCATTATTATTTCATTATTTCATTTATATTTATTACTATTTTCACTTTTTGTTTATTATTATTATTATTATTATTATTATTATTATTATTATTATTATTATTATTATTATCATCATTATTACTATTTCTTATTTTATCATTTTTATTACTATCACTATTATTACTATATTCCTATCTATATTTATTTCCTTAGTTTAATACTATTATCATCTATTTAATTTTTATTTATCTATTTATACTTATATTATTTTATGTATATACTTCTATTTCCACTAATATTATTATTACATTTTTATATATTTCTACTACCACTATTTTTATCATCATTATTATTTTATCATTATTTTCTACATCATTAATATACGATTATTATCGTAATACTTTTATTTTATCACTACCTATGTTATTACTTTTACTTTATCCTTATTATTAATATCTTAGTATCACTTGTACTAGTGTATTATTTCACATCGTTATTTTATTATTATTATTCTTTTCACCCATAACATCGTGTTTTCATATTATCATTTGCCACATTATTTTTTCTCGATGCATCAGTTTTCAAATAACCGATATTTCGTATTAAAGATTCGAGGGAATCGAGCCCTAACTTACTGGGTTCCGGTTCTTCTCATTTAATCTAAATAACGGAATATCCTTTTTGAAGTCGCTATATAAGTTTTGAATAAAATACTTGTTCTCGGAAATTCGAAATGTTGCGCCCTAACTTACTGGACACGACATCTAGATACCCCGAGATAAGTTTTTAAAAAAAGTGAAGGCAATATTCCGTATTTGGAATCTCGAGAAATCGAGCCCTAACTTACTGGGTTCCGGTTTCTTATTTAACAAACAACGGAGTATCCTCCTCAAATTTAAAGCCGAATTTTAAAATCAAAAGGCAAGCTCAGTTTCGGGAGCCCAAAGTGTCGCATCCTAACTTACTGGGTATGATACTTTATCTCTTCGAAATGAGAGGGTCTTATCATTCATCCCGATTCGTTCAAGTTTTAAAAAAATTAAAGAGGATCGTATTTTTGAATCTTTTCAAATTTTTAACATTAGGGCATTAATTAATCAATTTGGTACCAATTTTGGGCGTGACGAGGGTGCTAATCCTTCCTCGCGCGTAACCGACTCCCGAACCCGTTTTCTCAAAATTCGTAGACCAAAAGCACTGTTTTAATAAACCAAAACGTTTTATTAAAACTAAGGTGATCCGATCACACCTAGTAAAGATCAGTGGCGACTCCCGTTTTATTTTCGTTTTCAAAATCCAAAGTCGTCCTCCGTTTTTTCAAAAAAAATAGTTACGACAACTATATTTTAAGCTTAACAATTGAATATTATGTAATTTTAATATTATAACATTAAAAGTTAATTTAATTATTAAAATAAAGAGAGAACTTTATTTAAAATAAATTTTATTATATTTATAATATAAAAATTTGAATGAAAATAAATTATAAATAAGTACTTCAAATGGAGGGTATTATGTATCATTGTAATGTGAATTGAGTTTTTCTTTCTTTAGATAAAACACCATAATATAATATATACATATATATAAATATATAATAAATAATTTTAATACAATTTAAAATAGTCACTTTTGTTTACTTCATGTTACATTTTAGTCACTTATGTTTGAAATATTACACTTTAGTCACTTACGTTAACGTGTTATAATATTTTAGTCACTTATGTTTGAAATATTACACTTTAGTCACTTACGTTAACGTGTTATAACATTTTAGTAACTGAGCCGTTAATTTCTATTAATGGTGTAACAGTAAGTTGACGTGACATGTTAAATTATCTTTTAAAACAAAAATTTTAGGTTAACTTACACAATTAATCCCCATAATTTTTCGTTTTGAGTAATTTAATTTTTTCTTTTATGTTCTTTTAGCTTTCCTTTTTTTTTTCTTTTTTTTTTCATTCTCTTATGTTTCTCCCTCTGTTTTCCTCACTTCTCCATCTCTTTTAATGTAGTTTTTTTTAATGTTTTCCATTTGTTAAGACTAAAGGGGAAGAAGAAAAGGAAAAGAAAAAATTAAATTGTTCAAAAAAATAAAAAGTATAGGAACTAGAATTTTATTTTTCTTGTTATTGTTATCAGTAATCGTATTATCAATTACTTTTTTAGACTAACATAATATATATGATGATTTGATTTTAATTTTTTTTATTCAGAAATTATTTTTATCACACTAATAATTTTTATAGTAATGTTTATTTTCATGTAATTGTGTAATTAAATTTTGTACTACCAAACATGACATAGGAAATTATGACGTAATTACACTTTGTCAGTCAAACACATCTAGAGAATTACGATATTTTGTAAATACGAGTGTTATTACTACCCTAATAATTACATTTTTATTCAATTATTATGTATTGTCCAAACAAACCCTTAACAAAATAAAGATATTTTTAATTTAAATTGAAGGAAATATTTAATATTGATTAAAATCCAAATTTTTAGATCCCATTAAAAATATAATTAATCCGAAGTTAAATCGAAAAAGCATGATTAAAATCTAAATTCTACAATAAAAGTTGATAATATATATTTTTTTCTGGAGCTCTCACTATTTTGGTATCATTGGATTCTTACCATTTTATTTGTCCCACTGAAAATGAATAAAGAAATGTTGCAGCCCAGGTATAGAAGAAAAATCTTTTGATTGCGATTCTCGTAAACAAATGGGAGTAGTTGGATGAGGGTGTTTCCCTGTAATGCAACTTCCTTGTGATTGATAGGTGAATGCCAATTAATTTAGACAAGATGACATCAAAAGATTACATTGGTCTTTGAGCCAACTATTTCAAACTTGTAAAAATTGAATCCATTTATGTTTTTTATATGCTTCTCATCAATTCAAAGTTCGAGCTTTAATCTCTTTTTTTCCTCTACTTTGAGCTTAGTCATTTTTTTCACCTTCATACTCCAATTTTTTTGTCTCGGTTTCGTCCTTGAACTTAGATTTCATTAAGGTATAATGATGTGATATTTTAAAATTATGTCACATCGTCAACTGCTCTTTTTTTAAATTTAATATTTTTTGGTATTTTTTTAGATTTTACATATAATTTTAAAATTTTAAGTGATAATATGGCACGATCTTAAATTATCTCCTCCTTAGATTTCAAATTTGACAACCAAAATGAGAAAATTACCAATTTCCAAATTAGGCTAAATTCAATGACTAAATGTTAATTTATCCCAATATAGTATAAAGTTTGATTGACAAAAACTCTTTCCCAAAGATTGCCCAATAAAAACAAAATAACGATGCCTTGGGCCGAAGTTATTAAAACTTTCGCTAAGTTGATGAATAAAATGGGCTTCCAGAATTGTTGATGGCTTTTAACTCTTCAAACGGGTTAAGAAATTGCGATGTTTCTTATTTATTTTATTTTAATTTTTTTAAATACCAATTAATAATATAAATCTTGTTTATGGATTAAATAAGTATTCTTTTTATCACTTTTTCTAGATAATTAGCTAATATGTAAAAAAAAAAAAAAAAAACATTTAATTAGATTGCTTTGTTTAAGTAAGTCCTTATAACCTTCTCTTTTAACTAAAGAGGTCCTTTCACTAGTTCACGGAAATGAGGAAAAATGAGTTATCAACATTGTTTTTAGAATTAGATAGGATAAGGAATCAGTTAGATTATTGGTCCGAAATAAAGTGTTGGATTAATTACCCTGCAAACGGGTTGAATCAATAGAATTGGCCAATCGGACTGTTTGAATCGACTGTTAAATTAATTTTCTCTATATTTTAATAATTTATTTAATTGAACTGGATAAACTTGTGAAGAATCAGTGATCTAACTGGTTCAACCACCGATTTGGTTCTGAAAACCTTGATTATCAAAGTGCATGAGTGCTGAGACGAGACTTTATGAAGTTAAAACTTAAAGACTAATTCAAAGAGAAATTATGAGATTTTGAGGTCTTAGATTTAATGGGTGAGTTTTGTTTAAGTTTATTATGTTTTTTAGTTTAATTATACATTGTAATTATTGATTTTAGTTGTAATTATTCAAATTTAGTGATTAGAATTATAATTGTGCCAGAAAAAAGAATCAAGAAGCAGATAATTAGGTGTACAAAATCTTTTATTTTTAAATTTAAGGGTAAATTATAAAAATAGACTTTAATATTACCTTTATTTTATTTCGGTCATTGAACTATTAATTTTTTCGATTTAGTCATTAAACTTTTCAAAATCAAATATTTTGATCACGCTGATTTGGGCTTTTTATTGGTATAATAATAAATTTAGCCCTCCAATATTTACACATTATATCAATTTGATTCTAAATATAAAATATTCAACAAAATTAGCCTTCAATGTTTGTAAAATTTGTATTTTTAGTTCGAATTCTAAATAATTCAATAAAGTTAGTCCTCAAATTTACAAATTAAGTCAACTTAGTTCTAATTCTAAAAAATTCAACAAATTAATTTTTGGTCCTTTACAAAAATTAATAATTTAAGCTTCTTAACCCAGAAATCTTAGCTTTAGGTTTCAAAGTTTTATAATTTTACCCTACTCCAATATAAAATTTCTAACATCATCTTTGGCATAGACCGTTTTTATACACCTTGTTTACCAACCCAACACATGAAAAAGGAAAAAAATAAAATAAAAAATAAAACAACACCATATAATAATGATATTTAAACCATTACAATTGATGAAACAAAGTCGATTACAAATCTTTGGAAAATGTTGCAACAGCCGGCCAGCCAACTTATAATAATAAAAAATCCCCAAACAACAAAATTCGATACTTCAAATAGAAAAAAAAAAAAAAAAAAAAAGAAGGTGAGTTCAAGTTGTCATCTCCAGCTTCAAAACATAAGAAAAAATTATGGAAATGGATTGTTTAGTTATAGATAAAGTTATATAAATTTTTTAGAATTTGAACTAAAATGACAAACATTATAAACATCAAGGGCTAAATTTGTTAAATATTTTATATTTAGGATCAAATTGATATCTTGTACAAATATTGGAGGGATAAATTTATTATTAGACCAATAAAACAAACCCAAATCAACTTTTGAGTGACTAAAATATTTGATTTTAAAAAATTTAATGACTAAATTAAAAAGAAAAATTGATAGTTTAATAACCAAAATAGAACTAAAGTAATAATTTAGTGATGATGTTGAAAACTTTTTTAAAAAAAAAAATCCCAAATATGACCCACGTATTACCTTTTTTATAAATAAAAGAAATTAAAATATGAAATTGACAAAAACTAAAAATAAAAAAGCGGCTGTTGAAAATGGAAACAAATAGGGTGATTCATAAAAATTTAGACAAGATCTTGGTATGTCTTTATCACTTGGATTTTCTACCTACTTATAAAGTTTTTATTGTTTTCCTACATCACCTTTTGCCTAATTTTCACACCCTATTTTCTTAGCTTGGGATGACATTGCAGACTTAGAAATTCCACTCTTTTTTTGGTGAAGTTTTGGTCCGGTTATTACCTAATACAATTCTTTCGTTTGAAGATTGATTGTCTTTTTGTTTTAAAGCCTCTTACTGTAGGCATTAATCATTTAAAGGCAAGGTTATAATGTCTAATTTACGAGATTAAATCTATATTTATGAGTTTGCAATTATCAAGTTTAATCGATTGATAAAAAGTTTGATATCTCTTCAAACAAAGTTTTGGGTTCGTTAAAGTATTATGGAATTGCATCTTTGTCACTTTATTTAAAAAATTAACAAATAAGCCATATGAGAGTTCAAAAAATAAATTGACTTTTTTTTTTTTTGTTAAAAATTTCATCCATTCCAACTATTAAAAACAGACATAACTAACAAAATAATCAAACAGTAACACATGATGTACTACATTTACCTTATATACAAGGACTAATTTTTAATTGTAGAATAAGATGAAATTTTTAACAGAAACTAATTTACTCTTTGATTTAATGTATAAAGAGTAATTAGTCCATTTCTAGAGTAAAGGAGGCGAAATAATCCAACTAATACAAAGACCTTCATAGTACTTTTTAACATTTTAGATTCAAAGTTTTGTGAATGAAAAAGAACATCATTGAGAGTGTTTGCCCTTCGTGTAAAAAACGGTCCCGACTCTAAATTTAATTGAAGCCTAACCTTTAAGGACCATACACTTTGACAACTTTTGTGAGAGGGCAAATCTGCGCCAATAGGGACCCATCAGGCACTACATTTGGGCAGTGCTAATGACAGTACATTGGGGTCCTCTTGCAGAGCCACCGAGACCATCGAGATCGGTCCCGAATGGTGACAAAATAGGCAGTAATCTCAAGGCAAAGACAAGACAACGAGACAACTTCGTCATCGGCTTTCCTCAAACCGAACCAGACCACGGCAAAAAACCAAGCAAGCACCCAAGCATTTTTAAACACTTTCGAAAGCAAAAATAAGACCAAATATATAAAGATGGTGTTTCAAGTTTCGAGCTTTTCATGTTTCGGACCTATGCTCTGAACCCAAGCTTACAACAGTGCCTTCGCCTTCTAAAGACGAGGCTTGAAATTTGCATCTCGCGTTAATCTTCTTCACCTCGTCGACCGAATATATGAATATCTTTCTCACCATCTTACAAAATTCCCTGAAATTTAAATTAAAAAGGGTGACCGAATTTTATAAGAACCGGCTTATGGGAAAAATCTACAAAATGCAGGTTACTTACACCCAAGGATCGTCACCCACAAGCATCATATCACCTTCATTGTCAGTGAAAACGACAGACCATTTAGTACGGTGACGAAGCTCTCCCTCAATATCGAACATTTTCTCTAGCTCATTTATGAGGTCATCGTATCCTTTTAATAGGGTTAAGTCAATAGCACGACCGATGGTAATCCCTTGCATTTGAACCTTTGGGAAAATACACAAATCTTGAATAACAAGAGGGATCTGAATATAAAAAAGCGGATACAGATACCCCGTGATTTACCTTAGTACGAGTTCTCGTAGAAGAAGTGGTACCGTGCTTAGCCTTTATCTCCTTGGTTGATGTCTCTGATGCATCTTGCTTTTGCTGCTTTGGTGACTGAAAAGTTTCGGGATTTTCATCAATATGGGACGGAGCTATAACGGTTCCACTAACTGCACTATTACTATTTGTCAAATTGAACCCGAACAAACGGCAGCCTGTGGAAATCTCGAGTTTCTTTCCTTTTTCAACTTGGTCGCGCATAACGTCCTTGCTTGTCCTCAATTCAACAGGAGAGGCATCCGCTGGATTGCGGAAAAAGTTTAGAGAGACGTTCACGAGAGAGGAAGGTGGCCAAGCATTTTCGAGCCGAGTCCTCGTGTTATAACCTGCATCAGCTTCATTCTGTCTCATAGGCCAAACAACTTGGCTGCTTTCACTGCTTTGGACTTCAGCTATGCTTCCTGCTCGGGCTAGTTCATGAGATTTGCTTGACCCGTGACACCAAAAGGCTGAACCGGTTGAATTTGTAGTCGTTTCTGTAAATTTCAATTAAAGAATCCCACCGTTAATAAAGTCGGCACTCAAGAATCTTATGAAAAAAAATGCTTGAAAGAATAATTTCATCCCACCAGAAGCTGGAATATAAACCGGTCGTGGTCTTTTGCTCTTTACAGCTGGTTGTATGAGGTTTATAGAAGCAGAAGCCGAGAATGGCTCTATTTCCCAAGGGGAAACTCGTTCCGGCCTTTGTATCATTGCAGGTTCATCCCATTGAATCTAAAACGAGAAATAGTTGGGCAGAACTACTATCAAAAACAAAGAAAAACGAGTTTATGTTAGCATTTCGAAATTACTAATCGGAAACTATATTCAACCTTCAAGGACCGCCATTTAGATTCTGACCAATGTGGGGAAGCATCTCCAACCCCGACTATGGTACCAGTGAACCTGATTTCGAAAAAGTAAGTCTCGATAATCGGTGAAAACAAAAATCTAAACACTAGGCAACAACATATAGAGCAAAAAAACTACCTTCTCTCGGGGGAATCTTCGCCCTCGAATCTCATCTTGAAACGCATACCAATGGAGAATCTGTTGTTAATAGCTTCGAGATACTTACTTACTCCTATTATGAATTGGCTCGTCCTGAACATAAGAAACACAGTCCTGAGATAAATCGTAATTACAAACTAATCGTGTTTAAACCGAGAGAAAAAAATTATAACCTCGGCTTGTAGTACACAACAAAGAGGGTCTGAGTCGTAACGGCATGAGCAGCAGTAGCGAGCACTCCTAAATGCATGCTTTGGCTAGATATGACCGACGAAGGCATTGTGCTTTGTTGATTACCGAGCCGGCGAACCCCAACTCTTAATTCTCCGTTATCACCTCTAATAAAACATGCCAATGCAGTTACAACCAAAGCTACATCAAACACACACAGATGCGCATGAAGAGACCAAGTACCTTAGAAACACGAATGCATCTCCCGCAACCAATCTTTTTGAAGTCACAAACGTGCTCCACCCCGTCGTAAGTAAATGTCTCCGAGGTTGTCCTGATCGTTTGTAATAATTACAAAACTAAAAACAGACCGTAAATGGAACAAACAACGAGAGCTCGGAATGTTCCAAAACCATTACTTACCCCTAAATATATGCTTAAACCGCCACTCATATCCGTGAAGATCTTTCGCGGTTAATTCCTGTGTCGGGGTAGCTTGATTCATATCCTGTTTTAAAACATAATCCAAATCAAAACACCATAATGCAACAACACTAAACAAGAGACTCTTATATATATTACCAATGGAGGCAAGCACTCGGTGGCATGTTTCCGTAGAACGGAAAACCCTCCATGAGTACTCGTATCCGATGCAGTTAAAATCTTACAAAAGGAATGAACTTCCCTCTTCGGAACCTCGGTCGGGAATGGATCCGGACTCGTCGGTTCACTTTGCTGCAATGATAAAAACAAGTAAATCAATCATCAAAAAACACATATTTTGATCATACAAAGGGAAACCAATACCATTGACTTACATCTGGGTCAGGCTGTAAAGTGATTTGTGCATAAACCTCATCTGTTTCTTGTTCAGCCTGTTAAAATGATCCAATTCTCTTCAAGCTCCAAAAATTATTAAAATAATTTGATACTAAAAATGAAATGGTTCAGTACCAGTAACTGGACATGAAGAACACGACATAGAATCTTTGAAGAAAGATTAAACAGTGGGGCTTCATAGTTAAGTTCTTGATTAGTTGATGCTTCTAACTGCAGAAAATATCAAAAAAGATGAAATCTTTGAACATAAAAGCTAAGAAAAAAGATCAATTTTTTAGATTAATTACTTGTTCAATGTGACCCTGAGGGAAATAAAAGACTCTTTCTTGAACATGAGGAATCTCCACTAAAGGGCCTGCACATAATTTCCATAGTTCTGGATACAGATCATCAACACCCAAACCTATAACCAAAAAAAGAAATTAATAGAACTTTAAACACTGTTTGGTTGCTAAGAAAAAACTAAACATACAAAACAATGTCCGTACAATAAGCCATACAACAGCATAAGGAAAACCCAGTTTTTCTTTCTTTTTCCCTTGTAGTTTCTCGGTAGCCAAACAGGGACCCAAAAAAGAACCCATTTTTGTATATCTCAAAACTCACCTGTTTCCCTTGGAATACCTTCTGGTTGAGCCATTAAAACACTGAAGAAGAAACACTATAAGCTTAAAAAGCAACCCCAAAAAAAAAAAAAAAAATAAAATAAAATAAAGTCTTTGGAGCAGGCAAAGTCTACCCCATTAGTGAGAGCTAAGAAGATCCCCCATGAAACTATAAGAAAATAAATATAAAAACAATGAAATAAAAGACTAACTAGACACGGCTATTATATATATATGTGTGTGTGTGTGTGTGTGTGTGTGTGTGTGTGAATTCATGATTCCTTGTTGGTAGGTAGTTTCCCTGTAACGACTATGCAAGTTTTTTCAAAGCTTTTCTATGTTTACAAAATCACAATTTCACTGAATAGTTTATAAAATAATTTAGAGTAAATAAAACAAAATACTAATTTTAATACAATACTTGAATAATTCAACTTAAAAAAAAAAAAAAAAGAACACAAATTTAACAATCTTTAATATGGTCTTTATTTGGTGAAGCAGTTGTCTTAATGTAGGACTGGATGTGTTGTTGCTATCTTAAGCTGTGTTGTCGTCTTCATTTGTTTTGTTTCTTTTAAAAAAAAAAAAAAGAACACAAATTTAACAATCTCGTACTGATATATTTTAAAGTTGGTTTAATTCTTCTCTTAGTCCCTATACTTTATAAACTTTTGAAATTTAGTTTTTCTTTTACTTTTAATTCTAAGAATTTAGTCTCTCTATTTATTTAATTTAAAAATTAAAGTCCAATCGATAGTATTATTAATACTATTTTGATATTTAAAAGTGTCTCTTTTAAAGTCCAACTGATAACACATTCAAATTCATAAGAAGCTAATTAATAATATTTTAATAAATGAGATACTACTGCTCATAAACTATTTGAGGTTACTTGAAAAAAACTCGAATTTGATTTGGTAACATCTTGTCGAGCTCAAGTAGATCGAGATATCAATCGATTCGAATTTGAGTAGCGTAATACTTAGTTCGTATAAATCGCGAGCTTAATCAAGTTTTTTATTTTAATATATTTTTATGAAATTATATATTGCCCTTATTACATAGTGTTAGAGTTGTGTTACCTAAATCCCGTTTGATCCGACCTAAAAAGTTCGAGGTGCAACTCACTTGTTAAAAAAATAAAATAGAGAGGCAAAATTAGGGATCTGTGGGGGCGGATTGTGCCGCACAAGTTGAATCCATACAAGATTATACTTATTCTATTAGACGTTGATTAAAATAAAAAAATTGCGCATAGCCGAAAACCCCTTGTATTATTGTTCTTCAACATTAGTGAATTTCTTCTCCTCTCCTCGTGGTTTTTCCCAATAAAGGTTTTACCACGTAAAATCTGCGTGTTCTTATTTTTCTTTCTTATTGCTTCACGATCATTCCTACTACCATTATCGATGTATAGTATAACATATAGAAGGAATTGCAAACGTGCCATAGAGACCCTTGTACTAGAAGTCAAATTGCATTTTGCCCCTTTTACTCAAAGGTAAATTAGTCTCTATACATTAGATCAAAGAGCAAATTGATCCTTTATGTTAAAGATTTAATCAATTTCTACTATTTTAAAATCTGGTGTCTAATGAAATAACTAGATAGTTATACATGGAGTGTCGCGTGTACCTTATGCTGACATATAGGGACCAGTTTTTAACAGGAGAAATGGATGAATTTTTTTAACAGAAGGACTAGATTGCTCTTTTATCTAACCTATAGGGACTAATTTGCTCAATTTTTGAGTAGGAGCAAAATGCAATCTAACTCCTAATACAAGGGCCTTTATGATACTTTTACCTAGAAAGAATTTAAGTATGAACAAGCTCAAGCTTAACTGAACTTAAATACAAAAATCCATAAACGAGCTAAAATGAGAACAAAATCAAGTATCTTGATTTTATCTTGAATCTAACTCAAATTTAAAAATTGACGTTGAATCTAACTCAGATCAAATTTGAGTCCCTAATTTCATAAAGTTAGAGTCTACCCTTATTCGAGTTTGATTTGACTTGATTACACCCTTACAATTCCTTTAACAAATAATACACAATTATTTGAAGTTCCTTTAAGTTTACTATATCACAAGCACCAAAGTTATATTTTTCCGCCTATAAATACAATCACAATTATAATACACGTCTAAAAAACTATCATTATAATTAACTATTATAAAGCACGATTGTTATCTAAATTAGAATAAATTTAGACATGATTTATACATATTATACATTATAAATACAAATAATACATACCCGAATAATTATCATCAAAATGATCTAAATATGACCATAATGATTTGGATATATATTAATTCATTTGCAATAAATATACATGTTGATGTGTATATTAATTCATTTATGAGGTATAAAAATAATAAACAATGTCAGCAAGGTCTTGATAAGGTTAGTGAAGGTTGAGAGTTTGAAATTTTTGAGTGTTTAGGTTAATATTTTGTTTCGAATTTGAGTTATTCGAGTTTGACAATTAAGTTCTTTCTAGCAAGGCAATAAAGCCTTGGTATTATTGACAAAGATTGAGACTTTGAATGTTCAGATTCAAGTTTCATCATATGTAAATTATGTGCGACTGTGCGAACTCCTTCCATATTTATTCTAAATTAAATCTCATCATATGTGGGTTTTCTCCACACCTATTTAATTCTAGTTTGACTCTGAATATATTCCAATATTTAGTATATTGTAATTTGTAATGTTTAATTTTGATTATAATTAACTAAAATATTTATTATTTGTAATTGTACTCGAGCTCAAATTTTCAAATCCAAATAATAATTTAAATAATTTACAAAAGAGTAAATTGTACTAATAGTCACCTAACTATGAAAAGTAATAAAACTATCATCCAACTATTAGTAAATTTCTTTTTAGGTGTCAAACGATGACAACTTTTAAAATTGACATAATATCAATTTTAACATAGCAATCATTGAGGGTTAAGTTTTTTTTTTAAAATTAAGACTAATTTGATATAATATATAAATGTTAAAGGTTAAAATTGTTATTATTCTAATTTTAAAAATTATTACCACTAACCAGCCGATAATAAAAAATATTAAATAATTAAATGACATTTTTTAACTTTTCATAATTAAATTTTCAAAAAAAAATTTCTTAATAATTAAGTGACTACCAATATTATTTACCTAGACACGTGAGATAGACAGTGATAAGCACACTCACAGAGCATAGCACGCCTATTTGTTAGTGGGTGTTGTGGTCCAAAGTACACGTAAGAAACTGGAACCTCATAAAGTTTAGCCACGTGGTGAGGTCGTTTTCGTACCTACGTGTCATTATCTGACTTGTCTTCCCTTCTCCAATGCACCACATTCTGCTTCCTATTTCTTAAACAGTGCAAAAGAAAAAGAAACATTTTTTATTTAAAAAAAAATCCAAACATCATTTCCTTTTTTATTCTCTCTCTAGATTTTTCAATATTTAATAATTAAATTGAGTTCTAATTAAATTTGGAATTAAGCCGAACTAAATTTATAAATTAATGTTTTAACAATCGAATTGATAGTTTAACTAAGGTGAAGTTAGGGAATTATTTGAGGCAAAAAATAAATAAAAAATTTTAGGAGTAAAAGTGTAAATTTATCATTATACTACATTGTAATTTCCCAATAACTAAAAGAATTATATTAGCAATTTTTCTTTCTTTTTTTAGTTTTTTTTGGCACTACATTGCCCCTCTCCCGCCTCTCTCGAGTCTAATCGATCAAATCACTAGTTCTAGTTCAACCAGTTTGATATTCTATTTGACACTACTTAAAAAATTAGTTAAAATTCATAAAAATTAAAAATATATATATAAATCAATTCAAGATTCATTTTTTGTACCAATTTTTTATTTCCTATCAATTTTGAACAGTTTGCTTAGAGGTCGATTCAACCCCTATGGTTGGAACGATATTTCGGATCCAACCGGTTGTTTAGGTTCAATTCAAATAATATTGTTCTAAACGGGAAATAATCTCTCTTAATGTTTTTTTCTTCATCCACGAAACTTAAATCGAATACTTAAAAGAGGCATTGATTTTCTTATCACTCGATTCAACAATGATCTATATGTAGCTCCATGTTTTCTATGTGATTTTATTATTTTAACACCCAGACTCATTTTTTGTTGGTGTTGAGGGTTCTTTTGGAAAGGTGAAGAGACACTATAATCTAGCAAAACGAGATGTTGTGGAGAAATGACGGAGAGAAAGATCGGAGCAGACTCTGGGAAACAAGTGCGGTGGCAAGTGATGGCGATGGAAGCAATAAGGGGCTGAAAAGAATAAGAACTGTGGTGGTTGTTGTGGCTGTCAAAAGAAAGTTGCAGAGAGAATATTTAGATAGCTAAGTTTGCCAGAAGATAAAAAAGTCTCAAATGAGATACTCAAACTTCTATTTATAAGCCTTGAAAAAGGAAGTTATGAAGAAAAGGTGGGTATGAACATGCTAAAATGGCGGATAGCGGGATTAAAGGCAGTTACTTAAATGTGGGAAAATGGAAAGCAACTTATATAGATGATGGGTACAATGACGGTTAATGAAAGTTGCACCCACTTGAAGTATTTTAGCAATGAAAGCCTTTTAAGTGACATGTAACATTTGTTCATTAAAGAAATAAGAAGGAAGCACTTGTATTCCCAAAGAAAAATTAAGAAGAAACTCCTAATAATTTTCATATCTGAGCCTCCAAGCCATACTCTCCAAAACATTCCAAAAGTGGAATAACCCAAGAGTCCTATCAACCTTCCAAGTTTATTTTCAAAGAGTCTTCGTAATATAGAGTTGTTCTCAAATAAAAGTGCGCTCAAGCAAGGAACAAAATTTTTCGGAATTATTATTGATTCGACAGCTAGGAGGAAAAAAACAAGTATCTACGGTTGGTTTATTAGGTTTTTAGTTTTCTTAGGTTTCGATACAACACAAGTTGATATAAAATATTTATCATTATAAGTAAAATTATATTATATGGTAGGTGGGGGATAAAATAATTGTACCAAAAACATATTTTAGAATTAAATATAGATTCCGAAAATCTTGCATGCTATGAATTAAACCAAGAATATTGCTTACAATCAACAGCAGCCTAATAAATAAAGCCAAATAAATATCTTGAGGAAAATCCATTTATGTTATTTATTAGTAAATATGCATTGAAAAAGTAATATTATAAACCAAGCTTGGGCGACGAATATAATTGTAATTTTATAATTATTTTGTTGAAATATTAATTTTTTTTAACTTTAAAAATCTAATATTCACATGCTGAGGCTGGGGAAAGTTTAAGGAACGAGCCGAAGTATAAATATCAATATATGACTCATCTTATCTCGACTATTTGCCTCTTTATTGCCTTAAGCTACCTTACTCTCCTATCTCAACTTCAACCTTTGCTAACTTAAGCAACCAAGTGTTCTTTGAGACACAAATTTCGGCACCTCTCGTGATTATGTGGAAAGTTTAGTGGTGGATTTGGACGGACAATGCGTTTAAATATGGTTAGTGTAAAAATAATGGTGGTGGTGAGATTAGATACTATAGGGATACTGTAGCGTGAGACAAAAAGTAAGCTAAACGCACCGCATCCCAATGCCCATCCAAACCCACCCCAAGTGTTTGAAACTGTTTGAAGAGGCAATATAATCAATAGAGTGCTTTGTTGAGAGGTACTGTATATAGTACAGAGACTTGATCATGGGCCAGGCAGATGCAAAATTTTAAACCCGTTTTTTAGGCTTGGATCTAGCTTGACTCAGATTAAAAATGCTAAAACTTGAGCTCGACCCGGTCTACCTGTATTAGTTTTTTTAGATTATTTTTTTATAAAAAATAAATTTAAAAAATATAATATATCAAATACACTAAAAATATTAAAGTAAATGTTTCCCAACAAATTGAAAATATAATTAAAAAAGTCTTTATACTTAAATAACACTAAGATATTTGCAACTTAACAAGCAAATGTCTCTAAAATAGTAACAAAATTAACAATAAAACAAGAGTTATACAATACCTAAACAATAACAATAAAATAGTAACAATACAATAACGAAATGGCAACAAAACAACTGATTCGAGTCTGAGCCAAAAAAATCCTACCCAAGACC
This sequence comes from Gossypium sturtianum, assembly GCA_025698515.1. Lineage (NCBI taxonomy): Eukaryota > Viridiplantae > Streptophyta > Magnoliopsida > Malvales > Malvaceae > Gossypium > Gossypium sturtianum. Next base: position 37,577,443 of record CM046954.1, read on the forward strand.
CAACCCGTTTAGAAAACGGATCTTATTTTTTGTCCAAGTCCATTTTTTGGGTCTATATTTTTACACAAACATTCCCACTTTTTGGACAAGCCTTCAAGCCTAGACAGGTGACCCGATCCATGATCAGGTCTAGTAGTACACAACTACCTACCAACAAAATGTAAATGTCGAAACCATTTTTTTCTCGTGTTTTGAAAAACGGGAATCAACTTTAAAAAATATGGAGTCGCCACCAATCCTTTTTGTTTAGGTGTGACCGGGTAACCTATAAAATAAATTTTGGTCTACGAATTTCAAGAAGAAAACAAGTTCGGGAGTCGGTTACGTGCAAGGAAGGATTAGCACCCTCGCAACGCCCAAAATTGGTACCAAATTGATTAATTGATGTCCTAATGTTGAAAAATTTTGAAATAATTTTGAAATTCTGTTCTCTTTTTTTCTATAATTTTAAATAACTTGATTGAATATCGAGATTCCCTTGTTCCGAAGGAATAGAGTATCACATCCAGCACGATTGGATACGACAATTTGAGTCCTCGAATTCGAGATCATCCCCAAAATTCTCCAAGCACATGTATTGAAATTTTGAAAGGGTATTTGGTTATTTGGACAAACAAAAAACCACACCCAGCACGATTGGGCACGATTACTTCAAATTTCCAAACGCACAAACATTACCTTATTTTGAAAATATGGACAAAATTTGAAAGAATATTCGTTTATTTGGTCAAATAAAAAACCACACCCAGCACGATTAGGCACGATTTCTTTGAATTTCCAAACGCACAAATATTACCTTATTTTGAAAATATGGACAAAATTTGAAAGGATATTCGTTTATTTGGTCAAACAAAAAAAACCACACCCAGCACGATTGGGCACGATTTCTTCGAATTTCCAAACTCACAAATATTACCTTATTTCGAAACTTTAAGTAAAAATGATTTTAGAGCACAAATAGTATTTGGACATGACATTTTTGAGTGAATATAATGCTATGACATAACATACAATATGGAGCAATTATTTACAAATGAAATATAATGCTATTGAATCTCAAGCAACAAATAAATATAAAAGGAGAATTAAAACACACATAATAGCAATAATAAATTATCTACGAGTGAAATACGACACTATTGAATCGAAACTAGCAAATAAATACAAAATGAGGATTAAAACACACACAATAACAATAATCACCAAACATTGAATCAATGGTAAGCAAAATTAAAAAATAAAACACATACAAATATAATATATGTAACATATTCGAAATAAGCCAATGTAATTGTAAACATGTTTTAACACAAAAAGACTCTTAAAGGATTAACGAAAAATATAAAAATATGCATGGAAAAAAAACATATATAAACGTATGAAATAATGATGAATTAACAAATGAATTAAGAATATCATATACATTTTGAATCAAAAAGTGCATATATAAAAATAACTAAATGAATCAATAAAAGAATAATAATAATAATAAAAACTACAGACATATTAAATATGAAAATATAAGTTTTCTTAAAAAAATGACAGGTTCAATCGAAACACATTCAAAATCCAATGACCAATTTAAAAAACTTATAAAGTCAGTAGGTTAAAAATAAGAACCAGAATAAAAGACACCCTGATATACGAGGACTAAAAGCGCCAATATTCCAGTTTATTAAACGTAACGTTTAAAAGCGGATGAGATTGAAACGTCGTATAAAATTTGAGTGCGAAATTAAGAAAATAAGAGTACATATATGACTTAATTAAAATGCAACGAAACAAAGAATGATTGAAAGTGCAAATATCCCTTCCTGAACTGAAACGCGCGGATCTTGGCCGCATTCGGGTCGGGTTCCGGGTTTCCAGCAAAACGGCGCCGTTTAAACATCGAAAGTAACACTGTGAAATGACGTCGTTTCGCTTTTCTTTATAAACAAAAAAAAGTTTAAAAAACTCATTTTAAACCCCCTTTCATAAAAAAAAATAAAAGAAGGCTCTCAACTCTCCCGTCTCTCCTCTTAGCCGGCCCTAGAGCGCCACCGTGGCTCCGCCACCGTCCGCCGTCGTGCGTGGTGGTCAGAGGCTCAAGAAACGGTTGTTTTAAACCCCTTTAGACGCCCTAAACACTAATTTAAAAGAACGAATGCCAAATCCCACACTAAAATTGAAAAACAACCCAAAAACTCTTCGGGTTCGGGACTCCGATCGTCACGAAAAGGTAAAAAATCTATCTTTTTTTTTATCTATATGTATACAGTATATTAAAAGCGAAAATGGGATAAAAAATGGACTGGCAATATACCTCTTTTCTCTATTTTTGTATTCAAAAAACGTAACCATTACAATGGTGTGTTTTGGCCCTTTAAAGCCGAAAATCGGAAATAAAAAACTAAAACAAAAATAAAAATTACAACTTTTTTTTCTCTCGCCATCTGTTATTCTTTGTTGTTGCTATTGTTGTCCTTTGCAGTACGACCATCGTAGTACGAGGCGTGCGCGCGCGTGGTGAAGTGAAGGTACGGAGGTCACATTCGAGCGATTCTTGCTGCGTAGGCATGGAGCTGTTGCGGTGCTTGGAAGACGTGGAGGCTCTTAGGGTTTCTTGAAACCCTAAATGTTTTGGGTCACCCAGGCTGATTGGGCCACTGTAATTGGGCTCGGGTTTAATCTGTTATTGGGCCTGTAAAACAGACTGTTATTGGACTTTATCTATTGGTTTTTTTTAATTTCTGGTTGTTTTAGTTTCTGACGGGCCCGGGCAAATTGGGCCTACTGTAGCTTCCCCTCTTTGCTCGTTGTCGTGTAACGAGAATAGAGCAAAGACTTCAAAAAGGGCCGATTTTGCCCGGTCTTGCCAAATCTTGACCTCTTTCAGTGCTTTTCTTCTTTGAGTAGCTTTATTCCCTCCCACTGCATCTTCAAGGGCATGAAAACTAGCGCTTCGATCCAATTCGATGTAATTTCCTGGAGAAGAGATTTGTAGCTTCAATCTGCTCCGTCGGAACTTCATGGTGATAAGAATTCAGAGAGAAGAGATTTGTAACTTCGATCTTCCTACTGAAACTTCTCGAAAATAAAGGTTGATCCTCAATAACCTCAAGGAGAAGGGATTTGTAGCTTCAGCCTACTCCACTGGGACTTCGAGGTGATAGGAATTCAGGTAGAAGAGATTTGTAACTTCGTTCTTCTTACTGAAACTTCTCGAAAATATAATTTGATCCTTAATAACCTCAGGGAGAAGGGATTTGTAGCCTCCATCTACTCCACTGAGACTTCGAGGTGATAGGAATTCAGAGAGAAGAGATTTGTAACTTCGGTCTTCTTACTGAAACTTCTCAGAAATATAGTTTGATCCTCAATAACCTCAAGGAGAAGGGATTTGTAGCCTCCATCTACTCCACTGGGACTTCGAGGTGATAGGAATTCAGAGAGAAGAGATTTGTAACTTTGGTCTTCTTACTGAAACTTCTCAAAAATATAGTTTGATCCTCAAATACCTCAGGGAGAAGGGATTTTTAGCTTCCATCTACTCCACTGGGACTTCGAGGTGATAGGAATTCAGAGAGAAGAGATTTGTAGCTTCGATCTTCTTACTGAAACTTCTCAGAAATATAGGTTGATCCTCAATAACCTCAGGGAGAAGGGACTTGTAGCTTCCATCTACTCCACTAGGACTTCGAGGTGATAATATTTGTATCTTCGATCCGCTTCGTTCAGGAAGGCAAGATCTGCTATCCTCAATCTGCTCCACTACAAACTCAGGGATACCAAATTGGTAGCTTAAGTCTGTTCCACTACTGCTTAGGGGGACAAGATTTGCCGTTCGATCTTGGTCCACTACTGCTTAGGGTGACAAGATCTACAATTTTTGACCTATTCCACTGCTGGTCAGGGAGATAGGGCTGGTGGCTTAAATCGGTTCCACTACTGCTTAGGGAGACCAGATTTACTGTTTGATCTTGGTCCACTACTGCTTAGGGTGACAAGATCTACAATTTTTGACCTATTCCATTCTTTGGTCGGAAAATAGGTGGGGTGGCTTAAATCGGTTCCGCTCATCGCTTAGGGGACCAGATTTGCCGCTCGATCTTGGTCCGCTCATCGCTTAGGGTGACAAGATCTACAATCTTTGACCTATTCCACCGCTTTGGTCGGGAGATAGGGATGGTGGCTTAAATCTGTTCCACTCATCGCTTAGGAGACCAGATTTCTTTGTTTGATCTTGGTTCCTCATCGCTTAGGGTGACAAGATCTACAATCTTCGACCTATTCCACTGCTGGTCAGGGAGATACAGTTGGTGGCTTAAATCGGTTCTGCTACTTCTTAGCGAGACCAAATTTTCCGTTCGATCTTGGTTCCCTACTGCTTAGGGTGACAAGATCTACAATCTTTGACCTATTCCAATGCTGGTCAGGGAGATAGGACAGGTATCTTCGATCCGCTTCACTCAGGAAGGCAAGATCTGATGTCTTCGATCTGCTCCTGCAACTTCAGGATTGCCAGATCTGCTATCTTCGATCCGCTTCGCTTAGGAAGGCAAGATCTGCTATCTTCGATCGCTTCGCTCAGGAAGGCAAGATCTTTGAATTCACTAATGTTGCGAGACCGTCCTCTGGGGAACCTGTCCTGTAAAATCGATTTTATGTGTTTATGCTTATACAAAATGGTTAGGACGCAATAATCAGAATGAATCTAATGCTCCTAACTAAATGTATTATGGACGACATTTGCATGAATGCAGAATGTCATGAGAATGATTTCTCACAATGACTAGGATGCAATGATCGGAATGAATCAAATGCTCTTAACTAAATGTGTTTTTTATGAATGCAGGATTTCATGAGAATGATCCCTTTTTAAAATGTTTAAGGCGTCATCGTTCATTGTTTATTAAGGCTTTATCACTGATGTATTATGCTGCCATCTTGTTCGACTGGTATTCTCAACAGAAAACCCGAGAAAACAAATATCTTGCTCAACAAATTTACCCCACTATAGCGGTATAGGATCTGAATCTCTTCCCATCTATCCCACTGTGACCTCGAAATGTAGGATTTGTTTCTTCTTCAATCCATCATATTACTATTCAAAGGTATAAGATCTGTATTATCTTCCATCTATCCCACTATAACTCGGGGGTATAGGGCCTGTAGCTTGTTCCATCAACTGATCACTCCTCGGGTGACCTAACCAGATGTGTATGCATGATGCTCGCGTGAATGCAGAATATCAATTTTTCTTCGGAGAATGATTCTTATTTTACACTTGGGTTAATGATGCCCATTTTTCGTCAGGATTGTATTACTGACGCAATATCTTGTCATTTGTTCAACCACCATTTTGGCAAAAAATTCGGAGAGACAGTCTCAGTTTAGACTCTTCCTCTACCAATATTTCCATCCCTCATACTTGGTGAGTTTTAAACAATAGTCCTGTTTCAGTTTCTTGTATTATTTAGAAGCTTCCAGAGTAATATGCAAAACCCCTTTCATGAAAGTATTATTAATACACTAATCATTATTTCAATGCGAAATGCTTGAAAAAGATCACAACTATGGATAAGAATGAAATTGATTGGGAGCATATCTCGAAACAAGCAATTTAATCAAAGTTAGCAAATGCAATTAAGTGGGGAATTTATTAAAGACGTGTCTTGGAAAGAATAAGGTAATCAAAGATAGCAAATTCAAAATGGATAAGATGGAAAACTAGGTGCCCCAGATATCGCAGCCTAAGCTTCTCTGTTCAAACTTCTTGAGGACCATTTTAAGCTCGATATGTGTTTAGGGGATCCGGAGTACTTTGTCGATACCCCAAGACGTAGCATACTTCTTCATTATTAATTCAGGCATAGCAAGACTGCTGTATGTCCCCCTTTGATCAAAATTTGCGCCGTCCTTTTCGGGTTTTCAACTCAAATTTCCTTTTGTCTCAAAGCGCCTTTTGCGGGTTTTCGCCTTAGCCTCTCCTTTTTCTTCTTTTTCTTTCTTTCCCTTTTTTTTTTGTTTCTGAATTCCCCGAATTGGGCAGGTCCTTGCCATCTATCTCAAACAATATCCATGCTTCTCCAGAACAGGCCTTCTTTGCTGTATAAGGTCCTTTCCAGTTTGGCATCCACTTTCTTCTAAAACCCCTTTTGCATGGGAAAAGTCTTCTTCAAAGCCCTATCATGAAATTTTCTAGGGCGAATCAGATAGCTTTTAACATCAACTGATCATATTGATATTGGATCTATTCTGCCTCATCCAATTTCAGCTCTGACAGAATTTCGACTCCAATGGGCAAAACCAATGAGAAATGTGTTGCCCCCGTAACAGTCTTGGCCAAAGTTTGATAAGCATAGAGGGTAAATAGTAACTTCTGTATGCCAATCCTTACAAGTCTCGGTCTTTTATGATCTTTTGTTTTTCTTTTTGGCTGCCTTTGCTGCACTGTGATGTGGCACCTGATCTTTGAACAGACTGTAAACTTTTGACATTGTGCGGTTAAATATGATCTTTTCGACATTTTTTTTGTCGGTATTCTTTCTTTCTTTCTTTTTTTTCGTTCTGATGACTATTGACTTTGTAATATTGGCACATGAAGCGACTTTTAACATCTTAGTGAAGTAACCGACATCCACGAAAATGAATCGATGTTGGCTAGAAGCTTTTGATGAGACTGGCTTGGTAACATCCATGCCCCACATATAGGAAATCTTATTTCTGTATTGAGCTAGGCTTTGATCTTCATCTCCTTCCTTGGCTCACGACGTAGGATCTGTTTTTCATCCAGTATTAACAAATCAGAAGATATGTTATAATTTCTGTCATCTTCAAAGTCTTGAGATCCCTTGGACCCATATTTCATTTAAAAAGGGAGTCTGTAACAACGTCGCTCATGTCATTGATATCTGGGTACCTAGGTACAAAGGCAATCCAAAGAATAAATTATTCTAAGGATAATTATTTTTATGGTATGGTTATGAAAGAATATTCTAAAACACAAAAGAATGTACAGTATGTAAAGAATGAAAAAAATATTTACTTAAAAGGATGCATTTTATTGAAATAAAAATTCTGGACACAAGCCCATTTCATAAAAAGATTCTTATTGCTTCTGAGCTTAAAGCAACAAGCATGTTTTGAATATTACTCTAGATTAACTCAAAAAATACAGGGATCCCTTCCACAGTCCCATTGTTTAAAATCTTTCCAAGTACGTAAAGGTAGAAGCTTGGAAAAGTCTATTCTCTGGTTCTCTCTTCGAATATGTCGTTAATGTTCAGATTCCCTAATATTCCTTCGGGTTTTTGACCTCTTCAATCAGGCCTTGCACTAAGGCTCTGAGCTCGATGCATCCTTGGATCTCATGCCCCTATCCATCATGGGACTCACGATGTTTACTCCTTTAACAGAAAGGTTGGATAATGAATTTTCTGCACCAGAAAAATCATCGAATTTTACGATACCCAATCTGATGAGTCTTTCGACTAATTTCTTGAAAGCGATGCAATTTTCCATCAAGTGCCCCATAATTCCTGCATGGTATTCGCATTGGGCGTTCACATCATACCATTTAGGGTATGGAGGATGTATTGGTTCTATATGAAAAGGGGATACAACATGTGCGTCGAACAAAATTCGGTACAACTCCCTATACGAGATTAGAATGGGCGCGAATTGGAGTTTTTCTGAGTTCGATCTTGGATCGAGTTCTTGCCTTAGGGAGACTTGACGGCTGGTAATTACAATCCTTGGTTGGCTCTCTGTGATCAGCCCCAAGTGACTCTTGTTATACCTTCTCGTATTATTCGCTTTATTTTCCTTTTTCTTCGGGGCTTTTAAAGTCCACTCTTCTTTTTCTTTTGTTTCTGTCAGTACAACCGGTTTAGCTCGATCATCCTCCGGGTTAAAACCTGAACCCATCAGGAAGTTCAACAAGGTCGAGGTATCAATCTGATAACGGGGTTTCATAATGACGGGTACCCCATGCGAATGCGTGTCTGGTTGAGTCGGGATACTTATCGGGGAATAAACGATGTCATCATCATCATCCACACTACTGACCACTGAGCCACTCCTTTTTTCAAGCCCTCCGACTAGTAATTGGTTTAACTGGCGCATCATATTCATTTGATCTCGCATATCCCGTTGAATTTTGGCCAACTGCTCTTGCATCAGTATTTGTCTTTGCTCTATTCTCTCCAACCTTTGTTCCATGTCTTCTAGGTTGACTGAAATAATTTTTAATTAGGGTCATTTTGTAAAAACTAACACAAATGATGCAATGTAATGAAAATGGCGTAATGCAAATGATGTAATGCACATGCATGAAATGCAATGCAAATACATGGAATGAATGCAATGCAATGCAATCAAAACAAAAGAAAACACGTTAGTGCAAGACAAATAAACAACATAGAACACCTGACCGGGTGACCACTAGGGTTTGGCGTGGCTCTATCTATGGTAGGCGCCTAGGGCTGCTATATGCGGCTTGGTTCTAAAGAATGGGTACCTGAACCTGCAGATTCCTCAATTCTCACCCATTATAGGCTCATATGGATTGAGTTCGATTCAGAGGAATACATTTCCCTATGACCATGCAGAGATGAAAATCTCACGAAGCACATAGGTACAGATGTATTCCGGAAGCAATCCACTAGCCCATGCGAAGGTGAAAACCTCACGAAGGCATAGTTTCTCACTCCCACTTAAAGGTGTGACCACAACGGTCATGCAATGTAATGCCAAAGTATTTTATGAGACTCGACATTACTGCAAATGCATTAAAAGAAACATGATTTTTAAAAAACATCGAAAGAAACACGATTTTTTTAAACGATTTTCTAAATTTTCAATCACAAGGACAAAAATTAATCAATCTATGGCCTGACTCTCAACTTCCCCAGTGGAGTCGCCAAGCTGTCGAAACCATTTTTTTCTCGTGTTTTGAAAAACGGGAATCGACTTTAAAAAATATAGAGTCGCCACCAATCCTTTTTGTTTAGGTGTGACCGGGTCACCTATAAAATAATTTTGGTCTATGAATTTCAAGAAGAAAACAGGTTCGGGAGTCGGTTACGTGCAAGGAAGGATTAGCACCCTCGCAACGCCCAAAATTGGTACCAAATTGATTAATTGATGTCCTAATGTTGAAAATTTTTGAAATGATTTTGAAATTCTGTTCTTTTTTTTCTATAATTTTAAATAACTTGATTGAATATCGAGATTCCCTTGTTCCGAAGGAATAGAGTATCACATCCAGTACGATTGGATACGACAATCTGAGTCCTCGAATTCGAGATCATCCCTAAAATTCTCCAAGCACATTTATTGAAATTTTGAAAGGGTATTTGGTTATTTGGACAAACAAAAAACCACACCCAGCACGATTGGGCACGATTTCTTCAAATTTCCAAACGCACAAACATTACCTTATTTTAAAAATATGGACAAAATTTGAAAGGATATTCGTTTATTTGGTCAAACAAAAAACCACACCCAGCACGATTGGGCACGATTTCTTCGAATTTCCAAACGCACAAATATTACCTTATTTTGAAAATATGGACAAAATTTGAAAGGATATTCGTTTATTTGGTCAAACAAAAAAACTATACCCAGCACGATTGGGCACGATTTCTTCGAATTTCCAAACGCACAAATATTACCTTATTTCGAAACTTTAAGTAAAAATGATTTTAGAGCTCAAATAGTGTTTGAACATGACATTTTTGAGTGAATATAATGCTATGACATAACATACAATATGGAGTAATTATTTACAAATAAAATATAATGCTATTGAATCTCAAGCAACAAATAAATATAAAAGGAGAATTAAAACACACATAATAGCAATAATCAATTATCTACGAGTGAAATACGACACTATTGAATCGCAACTAGCAAATAAATACAAAATGAGGATTAAAACACACACAATAGCAATAATCACCAAACATTGAATCAATGGTAAGCAAAATTAAAAAATAAAACACATACAAATATAATATATGTAATATATTCGAAATAAGCCAATGTAATTGTAAACATGTTTTAACACAAAAAGACTCTTAAAGGATTAACGAAAATATAAAAATATGCATGGAAAAAAAAACATATATAAACGTATGAAATAATGATGAATTAACAAATGAATAAAGAATATCATATACATTTTGAATCAAAAAGTGCATATATAAAAATAACTAAATGAATCAATAAAAGAATAATAATAATAATAAAACTACAGACATATTAAATATGAAAATGTAAGTTTTTTTAAAAAAATGACAGGTCCAATCGAAACACATTCAAAATCCAATGACCAATTTAAAAAATTTATAAAGTCAGTAGGTTAAAAATAAGAACCAGAATAAAAGACACCCTGATATACAAGGACTAAAAGCACCAATATTCCAGTTTATTAAACGTAACGTTTAAAAGCGGACGAGATTGAAACGTCGTATAAAATTTGAGTGCGAAATTAAGAAAATAAGAGTACATATATGACTTAATTAAAACGCAACGAAACAAAGAAGGATTGAAAGTGCAAATATCCCTTCTTGGACTGAAACGCGCGGATCTTGGCCGCATTCGGGTCGGGTTCCGGGTTTCCAGCAAAACGGCACCGTTTAAACATCGAAAGTAACACTGCGAAATGACGTCGTTTCGCTTTTCTTTATAAACAAAAAAAGGTTTAAAAAAAACTCATTTTAAACCCCCTTTCATAAAAAAAAATAAAAGAAGACTCTCAACTCTCTCGTCTCTCCTCTTAGCCGGCCCTAGAGCGCCACCGTGGCTCCGCCACCGTCCGCCGTCATGCGCGGTGGCCGGAGGCTCAAGAAACGGTTGTTTCAAACCCCTTTAGACGCCCTAAACACTAATCTAAAAGAACGAACGCCAAATCCCTCACTAAAATCGAAAAACAACCCAAAAGCTCTTCGGATTCGGGACTCCGATCGTCACGAAAAGGTAAAAAATCTATCTTTTTTTTTTATCTATATGTATACAGTATATTAAAAGCGAAAATGGGATAAAAAAATGGACTGGCAATATACCTCTTTTCTTTATTTTTGTATTCAAAAAACGTAACCATTACAATGGTGTGTTTCGGCCCTTTAAAGCTGAAAATCGGAAATAAAAAACTAAAACAAAAATAAAAAATTACAACTTTTGTTTTCTCTCTGCCATCTGTTATTGCTGTTGTTGCTATTGTCCTTTTTGCAGGTACGACCATCGTAGTACGGAGGCGTGCGACGCGCGTGGTGACGTGAAGGTACGGAGGCTGTTCGAGCAGTTGCGCGCGCGTAGGCATGGAGCTGTTGCGGCGCTTGGAAGACGTGGAGGCTCTTAGGGTTTCCTAAAACCCTAAATGTTTTGGGTCACCTAGGCTGATTGGGCCACTATAATTGGGCTCGGGTTTAATCTGTTATTAGGCCTGTAAAACAGGCTGTTATTGGACTTTATCTATTGGTTTTTTTTTTAATTTCGGGTTGTTTTAGTTTCTGACGGGCCCGGGCAAATTGGGCCTGCTGCAGTAAATATTTCGCCTTTAGTAGGATTTGAGTTCATACCTTACAATAAAGACGAACACAAAGAGGGTAGGTAGTAGCTTTACCCTTCTCCCACCAAATGGTAGATTTACAATTTAACCTCTTAAATTTTTTATGAAAATACATAATAATATAATGATAAAATTATATTTTATCTCTCTAAAATTTATGATTTATCTTAACTCCCTTAAAATAATTTTTTAATTTCACCCTGCCTACCTTACAACATATAAGACTCTTATGCATAACTATGCTACTATTTGAACTAAATCAAAAGACCCCTCAACACTTCTTGATTGATGTTGAGAGGGATTGAAATTAAGATTGAGAGGCAAAATTATGTCATGTTTGGGAACAAGGACATAACACGTTGTCAACTGAACCACCAACCACAAATAGGGATATGAGTTTAATTATGCAATAAATTGACACTGAAAACGAATATACTATACGCCAGCACCATTGCATTTAAAGTCTTTAAATTGCCCGTCTCAAAATCATAACTTTTGTCCGAATAGGATTAGTTGAATTATCAATTTTTAATCTTTTAATTAAATATCCTTTCTCAACTATTAAATAAAAGGATAATACGTTTTAATGCACTTAAACTTATGTATTCATGCATTAACAATAATGTTGATGTCAATCGAATTAAGACTCAATCAGCTAATCGTTTTTTAATTTAACTTAAAAGTTATCTCAAATTATTTTATTAATTAGTCTTTCACTTGGTTTAATTAATTTTTTTAATGGTTGAATTGATTTTACACTAATTTAATTCTCTGTTAATTATTTCCTATCTCATGTTATTTTCCCAAATTTATTTCTCAAAACACTTTTTTAAAGGATATCTCTAACCCCTTTCGGTGTTCGGCGCATGATTAAATAATCTCGACATCCATGAATATTAAGTTATCTATACATCAAATAAATGTATTATATTTAATGATGATTTTTGGATATTTTAATTATAACTGACATATAATAATGACATCCGTGGGTGTCGAAATACCCTTTAATATGTAGTTATAATTTATATGCAATTAATTTTCATCGTTAGGAGATAAACCCTAATAAATATAAATGAACCTCAGACACAAATTGTTGTTGAGTTCCTCTTTAATTAATATTTTCATTGTTTCTTGACTATAACATTAAAAAAAGTTTAGACTTTTACTCTCTTTTTCTAAAACGATGTTATTGTTTTATTTTAAAATTTGTCGGTGTTATCATTTGAACTTCAATTATTAAATCAAAATAATAAAGTGACTAGATGAATAAAATTAAAAGTAGAGAGACTAAATTTTAAATGTGTGAAAAAATGCAGGGACTAGAAATAGAATTATAACTTAAAATACTATTAGATCGTTCATTTTAATCAACCAAGGCTATACAGTATCCACATATATATATATACTGCATACATAACATTATTATATAATAATAATAATTAGAGGAGAGGGGCAAGTTGATGTTTGTAGAACAAAATTTTAATTAAGCTTGAAGATGAAGATTTTATTCTAACTTTGCATCTTTTCAAGATTATAAGCAACTCTTTCGACTAAATTAAATTAAAAAAAAAATAACCCCAACAGAGAAATTAAGGGGGAAAAAAAAATCATATTCTAGTTGAAGGACGAAAACGAATAAATAAATAATGGCTGGTCAAAAATTTCAAGCTGTCTCTTTAATAAGAAACAGTGATAACTACGTAAATTTTTTATTTATATATTTGGTAAAATATGGTTCAAGTCCCTATACTTTTCGTATATTTAAAATTTAGTCTTTCTATTTTTATTTTCTAGAATTTAGTCTCCTATATACTTTTTAAATTTCAAATTTAAGTTTAATTGTTAACACCATTAAAATTCTTAGGTTAAATTCATTGAAAGGACATTTTGAAATTTAAAAAAAAAAACTGACTTGGTACCCGTATAATAAAAAAGTTAATAATAATATTAACAATCCAAAAAGTAAAAGAATTAAATTCTAAATATACAGCATTGAAATATTCTTTGAAAATTCGCACATGTTGACTATAGAAAAGAAATTATCATTAATTTTAATGTTAATTATTTGTGTATTATGATCAGTAATATTGATTCTTGAAATTTAATTAATCCAATAAAAAAAATTGGCTCTTTGCAACTCTTTAGGGCTAAGATAATTATTCTTTTTCTTTTTCTTTTTTTTATATGCATTAACCTTGTTGCATAATCTTTTCAATCTAATCCAGCAGATTCCTTTAGGATTAGAGATTAGATCCATAATTATCTTATAAAAGAATAAATTAAATATTCAATGGCATCAATTATAGTAATTTTACATATTCTTATAATTTTTGACGGCATTTAATTATTTTTTAACGTAAAAAAATTTTGACCGTCAAAGATATATTAAAAAAATGCATTATATTATATTAATATGATAAAGATATTAGATCGATTTAAAATTTTTACGTGCATGATAAGTTCAATTATATTGATGAATTCAATTATCGAATTGTAAAAAAAAATTATGAATATGTTAATTTTAGATTAAATTAAGTAAATCAATTAAATATATATTTATATAAAGTGGAAAAAGAAAAGCTATTGTATCTTGATAGAATCTTAATGAATTGTTCTCATTTTTCTTTGGTTAAAATATTTTATTTTTAAGAATTTTGGTTTTTCTATTTTTCAAATTTCATAATTGAAATTCAATTGTTAATACTGTTAAATTTTTTTTATTAAATTTATAGGTGCGACATTTGAAATAAAAAAATACTCATTTGATAACTATGTAACTAAAAAAATGACGTCGTAATAACCTTGAATTTGACAAAAAAATTTAAAAATATTAACAGTTGAACTTAAATTTTAAAATTTTAAAAATAGAGAAACTAAATTCTAAATTTTCAAACATTACCTAAAATCTCAAAATCCAAAAAGAAATAATTAGAAAGAGGGGTTGACTAGAGAAAATTTTAGAGGCTTTTAGGGAGATAATAATATTACTGGAAATGGATGATTGGTGTGGGACAAAGTGTGCTCTTTGGGGGTGGATGTCCATTGTACACCCCATGTGGAGACCAATTTCACTTTGTGATTCTTTTGATTGGCCTTGCCTAGTGCTCAATTTTTCTTATGGAAGGGGATCCCCACGCAACAACAAAAATTAAGATACCAACCCTAGGGTTTTTTAAGATATTTGAGGTAGGGTGTGCCTTGGTAAAAATTTCATGAAAATTATTGTATTATAAATCATATTATGTTTTATTTTTTTATTAAAAAATGGGTAAATTATTCTTTGTATGTTGATTAAAGAGTAAATTGATCATCTCTATTAAAAAATTCATCAATTTATACTATTTAAAACTAGCGTGTTACACGTAATATGCAACGTATACCTTATTCTGACTTACAAGGACTAGCTTTTAACGGTAGAAATGGATAGAATTTTTAACAAAAGGATTAGTTTGCTATTTAATTTAATGTATAAAGACTAATTTGCCCATTTTCTGAGTAGAAGGGATAAAATGCAATCTAACTCCTAGTACAAGGGCCTCTATGGAAGAACCAATTTGCTCTTTGATCAGACTAATAACCCCATTTTTTTTAAGTAGGGGCAAAATGCAATCTGACTCTTAATACGTAGGCCTCCATGATACTTATACCTAAAAATTATAAAAAGAAGGTTGGTTTAGATTTAAAAAAATATTAAAAGGGATATCAAACAAATAATTTAATTAATTATATTGTCCGTATTTATTGATTTGTTTGGAAAGTTGATTTAGTATATAAATTTACATGTAATTATTTGTAATTTATTTATATGTATGCATGGATGACTATAATAATTAGTGAGTCTCATTAAGTGTAATCGAGACAAGCAATTACATTTGTGTCACATTATTTAGTAGCTATTGTAATTAGCTGGCCTTATTGAATAGAATGTAATTTGAGCACCTTAATTATTTGCTTCAATCCATATCTCAAGGTTAAAAATTGAAAAAATTACACGTGGTAATTAACCATGATGATTTTTAAACAAATTTAAAAAAATTAAAATCTTTTAAAATTCTAGAAATGTATGATTACTATCTATTAATTACACCTTTTTTCAATTACGTTATCACGAATAAATACATACAAATTCTATATGTTCTTTGTAACTATTGGTTTGCTTGTTTTGACCAATATTTAATAATTGGATTGGTAGTCGAATCAGTCAAACTGTTGATTCTTAATTCAATCGTTGGTCTAACAATAAAAATTATAAAAAAAAATAAGAAAACACGGTTCAACCACCTTTTTTTTTTGTTCCAATTTTTAATTTTTACCTGATCTGAGCAGTTGATTTAGAGAGTGATTTAACCTCTATATCAAGATTGATATACCGAATGATTATTAATCCAATTGATAAAAATTCAAATAACAAAAAAATAAAAATAAAAATCTGATGAGGATATTCATGAGGGGGCTCTTTTTGGTTCTGATATTGTCTTTTACTTGCTTGTAAACCCTAGCATGTTTGCTCATTTTTGGCAAATAAATCAAAAAGATTAATTTTAATAATTTTAAAGAGGTTAATTATACGAAAATATATTTATGGTAAAACGAGTACGATTCAATTTGGTCGAATTTTTTAAAATACTGAACCATCTTATTTTAGTTCGACTTTCTATTTTTTTATTCTAATTTTTTTTACTTTTTTTTATGAATTTTCCACATTATTTGATAAAATTTTAAATTTTTTTCATAAATATTTTTAAAAAGATTAAGTTTTCAAGTAAATAAAAATAATTTATTTTAGAAATGTTTTTTATATAATATTGTTATGGTTATTTTTAATATTTTAAATACAAAATATTTATTTTTACATCATAAAATTTTTAAAAAATAAAAACTAGTTGAATTAAATTAAAACCAATTTTTAACTTTTGAATAAAAAATTATCAAAACAATTTTAGATTTCACATTGTTTTTTTCTTAGTACAAATGGATGGAAATAGAGAACATAGGCTGGTCTAGGCATATGGGTTTTGATTTAAAGAATATGAAAATTGGGCCTCTTTTTATCAAAATATAAAGAATATGGAAGACCCAACTTTTGAAGGCATAAACTCACCATGTATAAAATTTCTTACGTAATAATTGAATTTGGGTGTAATTATTTGTAATTACATAATAGTAACATATTTGGATAATTATTGTAATTGATGGGTCCTATCGAATTGTATGTAAATGGAGCACCCAATTACACCTTCCAATTCTTAGGTAAAGTGTGAGAATTAGAGTAAATATACAAAAACCCAATTTTTAAAAATTATTTTTATATAAGTTATAAAAATTATATTATAAGTATGAACACCTATGAATGTTTGGGATGGTTATGACAAAAAAAAAATTCTTATATTATAAATCTTAAAAAATTATATTATAAAAATTATTTATATATTTTATAAAGTTATAATAAAAATTATATTTTTTAAATCTTAAAATAAATCTATGAAGTTATGGCTCAAAAAAAGTATTTTTTATAAAACTGTACAATATATTTATTTATAAAAAGCATACCTTATTTATATGTCCATGCTATATACTATAAAAATAATATACTTATAAAAATGTTATAGTTTTTTTTTATTATAACTTATGTAAAGACTCGATTCTAGGTTGAATTCCTTAAATCAAGTCATCTGGGAAATGTTAGTTGAGAAATTCGTAAGACGAGCACAATACCCTAATTTTTTTATAATAATTAATATATATTTAAAAATATAATTACATAATTGTGTAATTACAATTTGTACTATCAAACATGACATAAAAAAATATGATGTAATTATACTATGTCAACCAAACATATCTAGAGGATTACAATTCTTTGTAATTACAAGAGAGTGTAATTATTATCCTAGTAATTATACTTTCATTTAATTACTCTGTGCCGTTCAAATAGATGCTTAATAAAATTTGTAATTTAATTTTTTTTAGGGTAAAAAAACTAATAAATATTCAAGTCCAAAACAAGGGTTTATTCCCTCAAAACCCAATTTAATAGTATTTGATACTAATCCTATGCCTAACCTTACAAACATTTTTGGGCTGTGGGCTTTGATTGATTTTTGAAATAGTCTAATTCTGATTTTAGTCCCTACACTACACTAAAATTTGTGATTTAATCTCTTTACTTATATTTGGCATAATTTAATCCTTTATTTTTATAATATTATCGGTATGACCCAAATTTGTTATTAGTTAAATATGATTATTTGAGTTTCTACACAATACCAACTATGTGACCAGGGGCGAAGCCAGGGGGGCTGGCATGGGCCCCGGCCCCCCCTAAAAGGTAAAATTACTATTTAGGCCTTTGAATTTTTTTTAAAATTTTAAATTAGTAAAGATAAAATTACACTTTGGCCCCCCTAAAATTATAAAAATTCGATTTAATCCTTTACAAATTAGAAAGATATAAACTATAAAAAATTAAAATTTCATCCGGCCCCCCTAAAAAATTGTCCTGGCTTCGCCCCTGTATGTGACCTAATAACAATAAAAAAGTAGTCATGTAACCACACTTTAACGATATTATCAATTCGAACAATAGTCATATAACCACAATTTAACGGTATTATCAATTCGAATCTACTAACAATATTAGAAAATAAGATAATCAAATTATGAAAAGGGGAAACGAAGGGGCAGGTCCCCACGTGATAAAATTATCTTTTAAGTCCATTACAATTTATGTAATTACAAAATAATAAAATGATAAATTTATATTTTAATCATCCAAAAAATTTATTATTCAATTTTGATCCTTAAATAATATTCTAATTTCACTCCTAAAATTATGTAAATTAAAGTAAAAAGAATTAATCACAAATTCCACAATAGTAAAAAATAAAAAATAAAAAAAAATAGAACCATAGTACCTGTTTAAAACAACATTTACATCAACACCAATCAATAGTTAAAAGGTAATATATCTCGGATAAATATAAAATTTATACATGAACTTTGGTTCAACATGCAATTTGATATATGAATTTTGATTTGGTGTAATCATAGATATGAAATTTGAATTGTGGTTCATATGTATACACAAAACTTTGATTTTTATTCAATTCTACACATTTAAAGAAATAAATACATATATTTATTTTCACATTGGATCAATATAATTGATTGTGTATCCAATATATCAACATAAAGTGATGCTAATTCGATAATGTTGTTAGTGATTCGTAAAAATTGATTCAAACTAAAATTTTATGTATAAAAATGCACAAAATCAAAGTTCATGTGTAACATTACATATTAGATTAAAATTTATATATAACATTATTTATTTTTGTTGGAAATATATAAAATTCATTATTATTTATGTGGTGACAAATAAATAAAACGTGTGATTTGAATTAATGTAGAAGCCAACAAAGCCATTAATTTATTTGACATCTTACCTTCCACTTGTTTTGTGTCTTCTTCACATGGTTTCTTGGTATACCTCCAATTATCAGCTTTGCTCAGCTGCCTTGTATTATTATTTACATGCAATTTGTATCTTATCCTCTCTTCTTTTTTTTTTTAAAAAAAACTCACTCTTAATTAGGGCTGAGTTACTCAAAAGTTGGGTAGTTCGTCCGATTCAGTAGAACTAGTATAATTTAGGTTGAATTTGGATAAATATTTTTCTACCTCAAGTTAGGTAATTTGAAGTTTATTTTTATAATAATTTTTTAAATTTAAATTTAATTATAGTATATATGTTAATATGAGAAATTATATTTTTAATAGTTTATTAATATCTGGACAATAAAATTAATTTTTTTTTTGGAATTGAACTGCGGTTTAATCCATGAACAACTCTTCTCACTTTATTTTCATTAAGCCTTAAAACCCCTAATTTAGCTTCTTAATCTTAAGAATTTGCAAGGTTATTTGCAACTAGGGTTTAGTTTAGTTTGACTATAATTTTGAAAATTTTGTGTATGATCTAAATTAAACCATGAATTTTATATCAAGGGAGCCGAGATAAAAAGATTAGATTTTAGCTTATATTTGCAACTAAATTGTTTTATAGACCCTGTGAGGAGTTGCCATCAGAAAGTATATGCAGGACATGCACCGTGGAATCCATTCTATTATGACAGTACGAGATTATTATGCTCTAGTGGGACCTTATAGTCTTCAAAGGCGTGTTCACACTTAAAGAGTATTCACATATAAAAAACGGAAACGTGTCAACAACACTCATTAAGTAGGTGGACCACCTTGGGAGCGAAAGGTCCAAGTCCCTTGTTGGGACCAAGGTCCAAAAGGACGACGCAACTAGTCACCCAGATGTCTGGGCAGAGACGGAAGGCTGATCTCGAATTTCTAGGGTGGCTTGTCATGCCGATGTTCAAAGGAGGTACAACAATATACAAAGAGAGAGATACTTTAATAATCCTATATGATGATTCACACCTTAAAATTTTGATCCATTTTCTTGTTTTGTTTTCTATGATCTATGGAAGTGTTTGTGACTGCTCTCCCGACAATCAAGGCATATCTAAAGAGAAAAATTATAATTTTAGCCATTTTAAAAATTTAAAAATTTAATTTAATTTAAATACTTTTAGTACAAAAGTTTTAGCTTTGACTCCCCCAAAATTTTTACTCTTATCTTTGCCTCTAAATAAAATTTTTGACTTCTCCCTTGCCAACAATGTATCTTTAGGATTCAAAAATGAAAATGAATTATCAACTTAAAAGTGTAATATATTATCTCATTACACTCAACACTTATTCATTTAGGGTTCATAAAATTAAATAAAAAATCCTTTGAAAAAGAAAACCAACATTAAAAGAAATAAAAACCCTAATCCAACCTTGTAAAAAGGCACTATGAGCTTTTATATGTGTATATTGTGATGGGTTTAGATTTTGGGATCAACTAGATATGGTAATGGGAACTGTCATTATATTATTTACATCATTGTTTTTTTCTTTATCATTCACTGTTATGCTGCAACACAAATCTCGACTCTTTTTTCTCAGTATATTCTGCATGTGGAAGATTTTTATATAGGTTAAAATATGTGATAAGTCTCTGTACTTTTAATAAATTTGGAATTAGTCTCTTTAATTTTCAGATTTCAAAATTTAGGTTCAATTGCTAACACTGTTAAATTTTTTGTTAAATTTGTTAGTGTGACATTTTGAAATTAAAAGAAAATACTCACTTGGTATCATTGTAGCAATGTAACTAAAAAATGACATTATAATGAACCTGAATTTAAAAAACTAATTTTAACAGTGTTAACATTTAGACCTGAATTTTAAAATCTGAAAAATAAAGAAACTAAATTCCTAAAAATAAAAATATAAAAACTAAATTTTAAATTATGAAATATATATAGATTTATGGTATATTTTAACCTATTCTCCCATTTCTTTTCTGGTTTTCCCCTCTTAATGGAGCAGCAGTATGTAGAATAATTTATCCTTCCCTATATAAAATAAATAAACCAGAAAAAAACATAGTAATATTATATACTATTGATGCATAACTACTGAGCACACTAATTAATGCTGGTTTTTTTTTTAGTTGATGAAACCGATGATCAAATATGTTATTATATCGGTTAGAAAAAAAAGTTAATGTAATTATTTTTTTAATCATTTTAGCGGAGAGTGACCAAATTAAAAATTATTTAAAACGCTAGTGACGAAATTAAAATTTTTTATAGTTTGGTGACCAAAATAGAAACACATTAATAGCTGGGTGATTAATGGTATAGTTTACCTTTATTTTATAATCATGAACCTTGGAGACGATATTATGGGAGGGGAAGCTACTAATTCTGTAAAGATTAATTGCTATAAATGGACATGAATGAATCATTAGATTTAAAAGAAAACCCATTTATTTTATAAGTAAACGAATTTAAGGCGTTTAAGCATTAAACACAAAATCTGAAGTAAATCATAACTTTATTTTAACGAAAGCTTTTCGTAACTTCCTCAACTTGACCTAGACGTTATACTTAAATTCGAGAGATTATACCGGCCACCGGAATGACCTAGTAGCGATCAGAGTTTAAAAATAGTTTATTTTAAAACATTTGTTTATTTTAGAAGAAAATTAAGCCTATTTTTAAAAAACTCACAAGTTAACAAAAAACCAATCAACTTTAACATTTTTCTTATAACGGTTGTAATAGGCCTATTTCACCCGGCCCATTTTAAAACCAAAAAATAAACCAAATAAATCAAATAAAACCAAAAAATAAAAAAAAAATATAATAGTCCAATAAATATAACAGTCCAAATACAATTATAAACCCAATAATTTAAGACAAATAACAGCCCAAATACAAAACTCAATTCCTAAACCCGAAGATCAAATGCCAAACAAGGCTCAATACGGAATAGGCCCGAACGACTCAATCTTCTCAGCATTTTCCAGAAACCCTAGTGGTTTCTGGAACCCTCAGCCATGTGACCGCCCTCACGCGCGCCTCGCGTGTATCAAATCTTAAAGCCCATCACACACACGCACGCGCAAGCATCGCAGAGGGTCTCTCCGTGGTGTGCACTGCAACAAAAAGCAAAAAACACCAGCAGGGGACTATAGAATACAGTAGAAGAACGTGTATTTCATTTTCAGTTTTTTTTAGGCTATAAAAAAGGGCCTGATGTAAACATTCATTTTTACGCACACAAACAGAAGAAATAGGAAATTAGAAGCAAGAAAAATATTAAGGTGATTACATTTTCCTCTTCGATTTAGAGTTTCTTTTGGTGGCTGTTCTTTTACTTTGTATACGTGTGCAGAAATAAAAAGAAAAAGAGGAGGTGCGTACCATCGTAAATGTCCTCGTCTTCTCCGTCGCAGTCGGAGTTAGACGAAGATGTTGGATGTACCATCGTGAATACACTTCGTTTTCTCCGTCGCAATCGGAGTTAGACAAAGATATTGGTCAAAGAGACAGGCGAATGGGCGCATATAAAAGCCGATCGGACCTTCGCATATCACTATTCACCGATTATAGTGGCGTTTTAGTGGTAGAATGGAATGGTTTCTAGATGCGGCTGAGGGCAAAAAAATCAAAGGGCTAGGGTTTTGGTTTAAGAAAATGATTAGCTGATTGTTTTAAGGTCTGTTTTAGGGATTATAATGCATTAATGAAACGACACCGTTTGGACTCAATTTAATAGTCTCAAAACGGCGCCGTGTGGTGCGACCCGAATTGACCCGATCCAGGACCCTGAGGATTCGCGTGTTTACGTGTTGAAGGGGTAATTGCGCATTCGGTCCCCCGTTTTGCGTTGATATCTGATTGAGTTTTTTTTTTCGTTCTTTTAATTTTACCTCGAGGATTTGCATGTTTTTTCGATTTAGTCCAGCTTAAGCGCCACGTTTTGGTTAACTGAAATATTTGCTAGATTAATCCCTATTCGTTTAGGCATGTTTTATTTAGGTCCTTGATTCTGTTTTCACAATTTTATTTGTTTAAAAATTGCTATTTTAATTTTATTTTTATTCCAATTGGGGTTTTCTTCTACTTCAGTTTGTGTATTTTATTTTATTATTCTTAATTAATTCGTTATTCATATTTGTTTAATTGTTTTAACATATTATTTTAGAATATTGTACATATTATCTAGTTTCTCTTTGTTTTTTTAACTTGTATATTTTTAAACTTATTTTAATATAATTTGCTCATTTTAAAATTCTTTTTACATATATTTCTTTGATTTAAAGATTTATGGATACTTTTGTACATCATTATTCTTATGTGCATATTATTTAAATTAAGCTATTTCTTAATATATGCAAATTATTCATATTAATTTTTTGTTACTTCATGAATTTTATTCATTTTGATAGATATTTTATCTTGTATATCATGTATTTTGGCTTTATTCTTATAATATTCATTTTAAAATTCATTTGTATACTATTCTCTAATATATATTTGTTAATCTTTTATTTTTAAATTGATGTATGTTGTTCTATACACTACTTATTTTAATTTTATTTTAGAATTCATGTACATATAATTTGCTGTTTGTATATTAATGAACTCATTTTTTTTTTTGTTTTTACACTATTCATTCTTTCTATTTATCTTAAAATCTGTTGCTTAATATTTCTTTCTAAATTGTCTTTCAATTCATTAGTTTTTGAATATTGATACTAGTACTTGTATAGTGTATGATAGGTTGCCATCTATTGGATCCTAATTTGTTCTTTTGTGTTTTCATTATTACCATGTATTGTTAATTTGCAACTATACTTTGCTTTTATTGTTGCATCGTGATTAAGATTTCCAATTTATTAAAAATTGTTCATTTTTTATCTAAACAAACCAAACAAATACATTTTGAGTCGACTTTAACATCGTTTATTTGAAAATTTTCTCCGAAATAAGGCAATATTTGCGTGTTTGGAAACTCGAAGAATTGCACCCTAACGTGCTGGGTGTTAATTTTCCGTTTGGCCAAATAACCAAATATCTTTTTAGTTGCATGTTTTGAAGATCAAAGATGACCTCGGTGTCGAAGTATAAATGCGTCACATCCTAACGTGTTGGATGTGATGTTTTTATTCCTTTGGGAACGAGTGAATCTTGAGATTCAATTCAAAATTAATTAACATTCTTTAAAAAGAATCATACCTTAAATATTTTCAAGTTTTCAACGCAAGGATACTAGTTAATCGATTTGGTACCCGTTCTGGGGCATACGAGGGTGCTAACCCTTCCTCGTACGTAACCGATTCCCGAACCTGTTTTTCTTGGAATTCGTAGACCAAAATTAATTTCTTTTAAAATAAAATAAAATATTTTATAGGTGATCCGATCACACCTAAACAAAAAGGATTGGTGGCGACTTCATGTTCATTTTAAAAGTCGATCCCATTTTTTCAAAACAATAAAAAATGGTTTCGACAGCTTGGCGACTCCACTTGGGACTGGTTGAGAGTCAGGCCATAGATTGATTAAGTTTTGTCCTTTTGATTGAAAACTTGGAAAATTGTTTTGAAAAATTACGTTTCTTTTAATGCATTTATTGATGTTATGATTAAAATCTCGTAGAATACTCTTGCATTGCATTGCATGACCATTGTGGTTACACCTGTAAGTGGGAGTGAGAAACTATGCCTTCGTGAGGTTTTCACCTTCGCATGGGCTAGTGGACTGCTTTCGGAATACATCTGTACCTATGTGCTTCGTGAGATTTTCATTTCTGCATGGCCATAGGGAAATGTATTCCCCTGAACCGAACTTGATCCATATGAGCCTATAATGGGTGAGGATCGAGGAATCTGCTGGTTCAGGTACCCTCTCTTTAGAACCAAACCACATATAGTGAACCCTAAGAGCCCACCCTAGGTAGAGCTATTCCGAGTTATAGTGGTTACCCGGAAGGAGTTTTGATAATATTTTACTTGTTTGGATTTTTATTATGCGATACTGACTTGTTGTGTTTTGATTTGTTTTCTTATTTGCCTGTCATTTCATATTAAAGAGGTGTCGATTCCTGTTCGGTTGCTAAGATAGAAAGTTTGTAATGGAAAACAAATTTCTTGATAAAGTGGAGGACAATGCGGCTGTTCGCACGTGGTCAGAAGAGTTGTAATTGGAAAAGGGGGATAGTTTAGTTGAAGGATACACGTCAGAGCTGTGGGACTTCACCCACGTTAGTGTGACGCAAAATGAGCTTCAAGAATTGAGGGATATTTAGACTCATTGGGAGTATGAGACTAAACAGATGTTCTACCGCAGCTATGGTGATATTTCTTATTTACTTGATGTCAAGATAGATAAGCACTTGTTTCGGGCTATGGTTCAATTCTTTAATTCTGCATATGGTTGTTTCACTTTTGGGAAGGTGGATTTGGTGCCTACTATAGAGGAATACACCACTTTACTTCGCTGTTCAGGGGTCCAAGCTGATAAAGTTTATATTAGGGCTGCTAATGTTCCTTCTTTCATGAAGAAGTTGATGAAAATTACGGGAATGAGTGAGCAATGGGTTTCAGCTCGAATTCAGCAAAAGGGCGAAGGAAAATGTATTCCTTGGGTAAACTTGAGAGATTTGATCTTGATGCACCCTGACGTAAAGAGGAAAATTGATATCTTTTCTTTGAGCATTTACGGATTAGTAATTTTCCCTAAAGCTCTAAGGCATATAGATGAAGCAGTTATGGACTTATTTGATTGGTTGGATAAGCAAGTTACACCTGTCCCTGCAATTCTCGCGGAGACCTTCAGATCCTTAAATGCATGTCGAAGAACAGGAGAAGGTAGGTTTGTCGGATGTGCACAATTGTTGATGGCATGGTTTCACGGTCACTTCTGGAAAGTAGATAACGTCTCTTACCGACCTTTTTGTGAGAATTATTCACCTTTAAAAGAGGAAATAGCTACGCCAAGGCAGGAAGATATATCAGCAGAAGGGTGGATGATGATTTTTTAGAACCTTCAAGAAGAGGATATCGAGTGGAGGGCTACATGGATGGTGCCTGATGAAATACTTTACAGATGTGGAAGCTTTGATTGGGTCCCTTTACCTGGAATTTGGGGAGCCATTGGATACGTTTCTTTGCTGGCAATAAGACAGTATAAGTCCAGACAGTTTGTGCCAATAACGCATGGGTTGGCTCAAAGTGAATTCTCTTATAGAGGAGAGAATTATAAGAAAAAGGTTCGGGAAATTGTGAATGCTTAGAAGTAAACTCGTCGGATGAAGAGAGTGATTGTGGGCGAAATGACAACTTCTGAGTATAAGGTGTGGTTAAGCAAAAGGGTTAACGATAATATTCCAGGACCAAATTTAGGCAGCGCTCGATCAGTGGAAGAATGCTTGCGAGTAGTCCCGTCAGAATTAGAAATTATAAAGCAGGACTTTGAAAAACAGAGTTCAGAACTTGGGAAGAAGATTGAGCAGCTGGAGGAAGAAAAAATGCACTTGAGATTAGATGTGGAAGTACAAAAGTCAGAAGCTGAGAAGTTAAGAAAAGGGAAAAATAAAGCTGAAGAGGATCTGGATAGTCTAAAGACAGATTATAAGAAGATGCGGCTATCAATGAGAACCGCTGGGCTGGGAAAAACTGCAGATCAATGGCGGCAAGAGGTACAAGAGGAAAAAGCTAAGGCTGAGCAATGGGAAAAGAAATTTTAAGAAATGCAGGCTCAAAATGAGATTTTAGAAAGGCAAGTGTTAGAAAGCCAAAATGGAAGAAATGAACTAAAGTCTAGGGTGGCGGAGTTGGAAAGGTCTCTCTGCCATCATCGAATCCGTAATTCTGTGATGGAACTTAAAGCAAGTTTAAGCAAAATCAAAGAAATGAAAAAGGAAATTGAATATTTAGAAATGGCATTGCAGAATTGTCAAAACCGTATTGGGTCCCTAGAGGTGAATGAAGAGAGATGGAAAAAGGAGCTTCACTACTCTCAGGATCAAGTTAGAAATAGGGATTACATCATAGGAGAAGCCATAACCCAAATTCGAGAGATAGCTGACTACTTGCAGACTTTAGCAGTACAAGCGGATATACTAAGCGTGCAATATGAGTCGCAGTCAAATCGTGGACAGCAGTTGGCTTCACTACTTAGGAAAATTAAAGCTTTGGGCATTAAGGCCAAGCCATATCTGTAATCTATTTTATGTAAAGAATTTTGTTCTCTAATAAAGTTTTCTATATGGAATTGAATCAGAGTCGATGCCTTTTTGCATTCATACATTTGCATTGCATTACATTGCATTATATGCATTAAAATTTATTAAAGAGGCCCTAATTAATTAAAAATTATTTCAGTAACCTGGAAACTGACAAAACTTTACCAGACACGCATCCCTACGGTACAAGGAAAAAGACCAAGTCAATGGACAAAAGACAAGAAAAATTGGAGCAAATGCAAAAGGATATGCAAGAACAAATGCAAGCACAGATGCAAGAGCAGTTAGCTAAGATTCAGCAGGAGATGAGGGATCAAATGATGGAGTCCCAAAGAAACATGATGGCTCAACTGTCCCAATTGCTGGTGGGAAGGGTGGACAAAGGGAAAGACACCATGGATAACATCGGGGAAAATAATGAAGATCTTCAATATCCTCCTGGTTTTACTCCACCACATGTACAAGCACAACCTGAAATAAACCCCCAGAGACCATCTGTTACAATTAGGGCACAACAGTTTCAGGCTGGAGCCCCAATGCCAATGAATTTTCAGGCTGGTTCGGGTTCTAACACTGGTAATAATTCAAACAATCCAGTTGTTCCTGACTTGGATGAAGCAGCAGAAGTGGAAAGGGCAAAAATTAAATCACAAAAGCAATTAGAAGAACGGTGTAAGTGGCTGGAGGATAAGTTCAAGGCCATGGAAAGTGCTGATAGCTATCATGGGGTCGATGCTAAAGACCTAAGTTTAGTCCCGAACCTGGTACTTCTCTATAAGTTTAAAATGCTAGAATTTGAGAAGTACAATGGGGCGAGTTGCCCGGAAGCGCATATTACCATGTTCTACAGAAGAATGACTGGTTATGTTAACAATGATCAACTGCTGATTCATTACTTTCAAGATAGTTTGGTGGGAGCTGCGTCTAAATGGTACAATCAGTTGAGTCGAAGTAGAATTAGTTTATGGAGAGATCTAGCCCAAGCATTCATGAAACAGTACAGTCACGTTACAGATATGACTCCTGACAGGATCACTTTGCAAAATATGGAGAAAAAACCAAATGAAAGTTTTAGACAGTATGCGCAGAGATGGAGGGAGGTAGCAATCCAGGTCCAACCACCACTCCTTGAAAAGGAAACCATGATGCTCTTTATTAATACTTTAAAGGCCCCGTTCATCTCCCACATGTTAGGAAGTGCCACCAGAAGTTTTTCAAATATGGTAATGACTGGAGAAATGATCGAGAACGCAATAAGAAGTGGAAGGATAGAGGCAGGGGAGAACGCTAAAAGGTCAGCCCCGCGAAAAAAAGAAAATGAAGTGAACAATGCAAATATGGAGTATTCAAAATTTGTTACTGTGAGTCAACCAAAAGCGATGGCTACTAATCAGGGCTCATCAAGACAAGAATCTGGAACCAAGCAGAATGTTGGGAAGCTCCAATTCACACCAATTCCCATGACATATAAGGAGTTATATCAAAGCTTGTTTGACGCACATGTAGTGGCTCCTTTTTATTTAAAGCCATTACAGCCCCCATATCCTAAATGGTATGATGCCAATGCTCAATGTGAATATCATGCAGGGATCACAGGGCATTCGATTGAAAACTGCACTACTTTTAAGAAGTTAGTCGAAAGATTTATTCAAATGGGCATTGTGAAGTTTAACAATGCGCCCAGTGCAGAGAATCCATTACCTAATCATACTAATAGTGGAGTAAATGCGATAGATGAAACCATGGGAAGAAGGATTAAAACAGATATTACAAAGGTGAAGACTCCTTTGAAATAGGTTTAGAAGGAAATGGCAAAAAGGGGGTTAATCATGTCGAATCCAGAAGGAAGTTACGATGAGATGGGAAACTATTGTGAGTACCATCATGAAATAGGGCACATAATTCAAGAATGTGAGAAGTTTAGAGCCTTGATTCAGGGCCTGATGGACAGTAAAGAGATGGAATTTTATGAAGAGGTTAAAGAGGAAGGGTGTATATGCACGTCAGAATCAACGGTGAAAGTCAATTATCCTAGGGTCATTATTTCATGTCCTAAAAATGAAGTGGGGATTCAGGCACTGAAAGTTATAATTTAGAAACTAGCAGTTTTTTTTCTTACCAGAATAATAAAACGGTTCTTTGGAACTACAATTATAATGTGACAGTTCCGGGAAAGGAGGGTTCAACCAGCATTGAAGATCAAAATATAAGGTCTCACACGCGTAGTGGAAGACGCTATGACTTGGTAAATGCCCGAACAGAACCTGCAAAGGGAAAAGCTCCGGCAATGGAACAAAAGAAAGGAAAAATGGTCGAACATGAGTTGCTTGTCAATGAACCATTAAATAAGGAGGAAGCTAAAGAATTCTTGAAATTTCTGAGGCATAGCGAGTATAGTGTGGTGGAACAGTTGCATAAACAGCCAGCTCGTATATCTATCTTAGCTTTACTCTTAAGTTTAGAAGTACACCGAAGCGCACTGATGAGGTATTAAATGAGACATATGTGACTAATGATATCTCAGTCAACAAGCTGGATAGGCTGGTTAACAACATAAGTGTTGATAATTTCATATTCTTTAAAGATGACGAAATACCCCCATGAGGTATGGGATCTCCTAAAGCCTTGCACATAACCACCAGATGTAAAGGATACACATTGTCGGGAGTTCTGATAGATAATGGGTCAGCATTGAATGTATTATCTTTGTCTACACTAAATAGATTACCCGTAGACAGCTCGCACATGAAGGGGTGTCAGAATATAGTGCGAGCATTCGATGGCACAGAAAGAAGAGTCATGGGGAGAATAGAAATACCTTTATTGATTGGCCCGACTACATATGAGGTGGAATTTTTAGTGATGGATATTAAACCTTCATACAACTACCTGTTGGGGAGACCCTAGATACACTCGGCAGGGGCAGTGCCTTCATCATTGCATCAGAAGTTGAAGTTAGTATCAGAGGGTCGGTTGATAACAATAAATGCTGAGGAGGATATCATTGCCACTGTAACCAGTGATGCACACTATTTGGAGACAGATGATGAAGAAATTGAGTGTTCATTTCGATCTTTGGAATTTGTAAATGCAACATTTATCACAGAGGGGAGCAAGATTCTGGTGCCAAAAATATCCAAAAATACGAGGATGAGTCTACAGCTAATGATTGGAAGGGGAGCTCTACCAGGAAGAGGACTTGGGAGGCATCTTCAAGGAAGAATTGAAGTGCCCATGCTGAAGGACAAGTACGATCACTTTGGTTTGGGGTTCAAGCCAGATGCGAGACAGAGAAAGAGGGAATTAGAAAAAAGGCGGGAGAAAAGAAGGGCACGAGTGAGTGGTGAAGAAACCAAATGGGAACCCATGATAATTCCTCATATCTCCAAGACTTTTGTATCAGGAGGGATTATTCACCCAGAACAAAGAATGCCAGAGGGAAAAGACATTGAAGAAATGTTGAGAAATGTACACATCAATGCTATATCTGAAGATACAATTGGAGGAAAAATCTTGTAAGATATCCGCCCTTACGAACCTGGGAGTGTTTTGGACAATTGGACTGCTGAAGAAATTCCTGTAGTAGTTAGAGCGTACTCAGAGTAATGTTCCAAACACCTTTGTTGCTTTTGGCCTAGAAGCAAAAAGATTTCTTTTGTGAAATAGGCTCATGTTCAAACATCATTAATTAAATAAAGTACATTTTGCTATTATTTGGAGTAAATATTCTTTCATTTTAAATTCTTTCATTATTTTACACTATTGTCTTCCTTTTCATTCTTTGGATTCTTTTCCAAATCATTTTATCCATAATCATAAAATATAAATAATTATTCTTGAATTTATTCATTGTACATTCCTTTGAACCTTTAATAGGTTCCCGGATATCAATGAGCGTGGTGTGTTTGCTATTGACTCGAGAATCACTATTTGAGCAAGACATGCCTTGAGAGGATCTCAGGACTTTGAAGATGACAGAGACAACGACTTATCTTCAGACTTGTTAAGGATGGTAGAGCAAGAGGAGAAGCAAATTCTACCTCACAAGGAGACAGTGGACATTGTGACCCTAGAAGAGGGAAATGTAGTAAAAATCGGAACGTGCATAACTGAAGAAACGAAGCGAGACCTTGTTGGGTTGCTTCAGGAATTCAAAGATGTCTTCGCATGGTCATACCAAGATATGCCCAGGTTAGGCACTGATATTGTAGTACACCGCCTCCCCATAAAGGAAGATTGCAAGCCAGTTCAGCAGAAACTCAGAAGGATGAGACCTGATATTGTGCTGAAAATAAAAGAAGAAGTTAAGAAGCTATTTGATGCTGGATTCCTACAGGTGGTCAAGTACTCGGAATGGGTGGCCAACGTTGTGCCTATCCCTAAAAAAGATGGGAAAGTACGGATGTGTGTGGATTACAGAGATTTAAATAAAGCTAGCCCAAATGACAATTTTCTTTTGCCGCACATTGATACTCTGGTGGATAACACGGCAGGCTTCTCGCTATTTTCTTTCATGGATGGTTTCTTGGGATATAATGAGATAAAGATGCATCCTGAGGATATGGAGAAGACCACCTTCATAACCTTGTGGGGTACGTTTTGTTATAGGGTGATGCCGTTTGGATTAAAAAATGCGGGTGCGACATATCAAAGGGCTATGGTGACCTTATTTCATGATATGATGCATAAAGAATTTGAAGTCTATGTTGATGATATGATTGCAAAATCCCGAACAGAAGAAGAACACATCCAAGTTTTGAGGAAGTTATTCCTGAGATTGAGAAAATTCCAATTAAAACTCAATCCAACAAAATGTACTTTCGGAGCTAGGTCTGGAAAATTGCCAGGCTTTGTAGTTAGTAAAAGAGGAATTGAGATTGAATCAGACAAGAT
The DNA here is from genome assembly GCA_025698515.1 of Gossypium sturtianum. Classification (NCBI taxonomy): domain Eukaryota; kingdom Viridiplantae; phylum Streptophyta; class Magnoliopsida; order Malvales; family Malvaceae; genus Gossypium; species Gossypium sturtianum. The sequence goes on from CM046954.1 coordinate 37,609,550, forward strand.
CAGAGCTATACAAAAATTACCTCCTCCGCACACTCAAAAATAAGTCCGAGGTTTCCTTGGAAGATTAAACTACATTGCTCGGTTTATCTCACAGTTAACTGAGAAATGTGATCCCATATTTTGTCTCCTTAAGAAACACAACCCGGGTGTGTGGGATGTTGAATACCAAGAAGCTTTTGATAAAGTCAAACAGTACTTGTCAAACCCTCCAGTATTGTCACCTCTTTGCTCAAATAGACCATTAATACTGTATCTAACAGTGTTTAATAACTCTATGGGATGTGTACTTGGACAACATGATGAGTCGGGACGGAAAGAAAGGGCAATATACTACCTCAGCAAGAAATCTACTGAGTGTGAAATGAGATATTCATCAATTGAGAAGTTATGTTGTGCCTTAATATGTACCACTCGAAGATTGCGGCAATACATGTTATATCATACGACCTGGCTAATTTCAAAGTTGGACCCTCTGAAATATATGATGGAGTCAAATGCTTTGAATGGAAGGATGGCTAGATGGCAAATTTTGCTCTCGGAATTTGACATAGTTTATGTGAGCCAAAAAGCTGTAAAGGGAAGCGCAGTAGCAGATTTTCTGGCGAATAGGGCTCTAGAAGATTATGAGCCCTTGAATTTTGATTTTCCCAATGAAGATTTGATGTATGTAGCAGCTATTGAAGGAAATGTTGCAAAAGAACATCTTTGGAAGCTGAATTTTGATGGAGCATCGAATGCTGTGGGTAATGGAATTGGGGCAATTCTAGTATCTCTAAATGGTGATCATTATCCGTTCACATGTAAATTGGATTTTGATTGCACAAATAATATGGCTGAATATAAAGCATGTATCATGGGAATGCGTGCAGCCATAGAGTGGAAGATTAGGGTATTGGAAGAATATAGAGATTCTGCACTAGTGATCTACCAACTGAAAGGAGAATGAGAGACAAAAGACTCTAAATTGGTCGATTATCGAAGGATAGCTTTAGGGTTAATTGAAGAGTTTGATGATATCACTTTTAACTATCTTCCACGAGATAAAAACCAGATGGCAGACGCTCTGGCTACTTTGGCTTCCATGATCAAAGTTAGCAAACCAGAAGAGGTAAAGCCCATTCAGATAAGTATTTACGAAGACCCAGTTCACTGTTATAATATGGAGGAAGAAGAAAGAGATGATCACCCTTGGTACCACGATATATTGTGATACGTAAGAAATCGTGAATATCCTGAACAAGCGACTGAGAATGATAAGAGGACGTTGAAAAGATTAGCTTGTGACTATGTCCTAGACGGGGAGATCCTGTATAAAAGAAGAAAAGATCAGGTTTTGTTGAGATGTGTGGACGCTGTTGAAGCTAAGAAAATCCTGGAAGAGGTCCACGAGGGTATTTGTGGAACACATGCTAATGGCTTCACAATGGCCAGGCAGATTATGAGGTTCGGGTATTATTGGTCCACTATAGAGGAAGATTGTATCAATTATGCCAAGAGATGTCACAAATGCCAGATTTATGGTGACAAGATTTATGTGCCTCCTTCGCCTTTGCATGTTATGACGTCTCCATGGCCTTTTTCTATGTGGGGCATGGACGTCATTGGGCCGATTTCGCCAAAAGCTTCAAATGGGCATCGATTTATTTTTGTGGTTATTGATTATTTCACCAAATGGGTAGAGGCTGCTTCATATGCCAATGTTACTAAATCGGCAGTTGGCAGATTTTTAAAAAAGGAAATCATATGTCGATATGGAATGCCTGAGAGGATCATATCAGATAATGCGCTCAACTTGAACAACAGTATAATATCATAAATTTGTAGTCAGTTTGGGATCAAACACCATAACTCGTCGCCATATCGCCCAAAAATGAATGGTGCTGTGGAAGCTGCCAATAAAAACATCAAGAAGATTGTGGGGAAAATGACTGAAACTTATAGAGATTGGCATGAGAAGCTACCATTTTCCCTTCATGCTTATAGAACGTCTGTTAGGACTTCTACTGGGGCAACACCTTTCTCATTGGTCTATGGAATGGAAGCAGTTTTACCCATTGAAGTGGAGATACCTTCTCTTCGAGTTTTGGCAGAACTAAAATTAGATGAAGTAGAATGGCCCCAGTCTCGTTATGATCAGTTGAATTTGATCGAGGAAAAAAGACTAAGGGCTATCCAGCATGGTCAGATGTACCAAAAGCGAATGATGCAAGCCTACGATAAAAAGGTTCGTGAGGAATTTCATGAAGGGGACTTAGTGTTGAAAAGATACTCCCCATCCAAAAAGATTTGAGAGGAAATGGATGCCAAATTGGGAGGGCCTTACGTTGTGAAAAGGCTTTCTCCGGAGGAGCACTTGATTCGATTGAAATGGATGGGAAAATTTTACAGATCCTATAAATTCGGATGCAGTCAAAAGGTACTATGCTTAAAGAAGCCAAAGTGAAAACCCACAAAGGGCGCTTTGGGACCTTCTAAAAAAAGAAAAAAAAGACCATAAAAATGAATAAAAAGAAATAAAGGAGAGGCCAATGTGAAAACCCGCAAAGGGCGCTTTGAGACAAAAGGGGATTTGAGTTGAAAACCCAAAAACGGCGGCTCAAATTTTGATCAAAGGAGGGGCATGCGGTGATCTTGCTATACTTGAATTAACAAAGAAGGGATATGCTACATCTTGGAGCATTGACAAAGTTCTCGAGATCTCCTAAACACATCTTGAGCTCAAAATGGTCTTCAGGAAGTTCATACAGAGAAACTCAAGCTGCGATATCTGGGGCACCTAGTCTTTATTTATAATGAATTTGCAATCTTTGAATACTTTGTTCCTTTCAAGATGGGCATTTTCAATCAATTTCTTGTTTTTTTCATCTTTTTTCTTTTCAGAGATGAGTATTTTTCAATCAATATTTTTTTATCATTTATTCATTTCGATCCTTGCTCCAAATTAATTCTATTCTAATTCATTATTATGATCTTTTACAAGCATGCTGTATTGGAATAATGATGAATGAACTAGTAATACTTTCATAAAAGAAGTTTCGCATATTACTCTAGAGGTTTCTAAATAATACAAGAACCTGAAGCAGGACTATTGTTTAGAACTTACCAGACTTAAGGCTTGGAATATCTGAGAAGGAGGAGTTTAAGTGGAGACTATTTCTTCGGTTTTCTTAAACAAAATATTCGTCAGACATTATGGGGTGGTTATTCTTGAAAATGAGAAGCCAACATTCATCTAGTCATGGAACCAAAGGATGGTGTAATTGACTAAAGAAGATACAAATCCTATACCCCTGAGTTGCAGTGGGATGGATGGAAATTGATACAAATCCTATACCCCTGAGTTGCAGTAGGATGGATGGAAATTGATACAAATCTTATATCCTTGAGTTTGCAGTCCTTTACCCTTGGGTTGTGGTGAGTTGGATTGAAAAATCTTCTACCCTTAAATAACAGTAGGATTGATTGAAGAGGATATACACCCTTGAATGGCGATGGGATAGATTGGAAAGGATTCAGATCCTGTACCCTAAGGCACAATAAGATGGTTTGAAGATGATACAAATTTTATGTCCTAAATGAACTTTGAGGTTACAGTGGGGCGAGCTTGTTGAGCAGGATAATTATTTCTTCAGGTTTGGTTGAAATTACCAACCGAACAAGAGTGCAACATATTACGTCAGTAATAAACCCTGATGAACAATGAGTGATGACACATTAAGGGTGTAAAAAGGGATTATTCTCATGAAATTCTCCATCCATGCAAGGCACATTTGGTTAGACGCATTTGATTCATTCCAATCATTGCATCGTAATCCTTAAAAGGGGATCATTCTCATGACATTCTGCATTCATGAAAATGTTACCCATAATACATTTAGTTAGGGGCATTTGATTCATTCCGATCATTGCATCCTAATCATTCTCATGACATTCCGCATTCAGGCAAATGTCATATCATTTAGTTAGGAGCATTTGATTCATTCCGATCATTGCATCCTAATCATTGTATCTAAAAAAAGATATATATATATATAGAGAGAGAGAGAGAGAGAGAGAGAGAGAGAAATCATTTTTGCATTCATATTATTCATAACACATGTGGCCAGGAGCATTTGATTCGTTCTGATTATAGCATCCTGATCATTTTGCATAAACATATGCATGTGGAACCGAGTCTACAGGTCGTGCCCCTCAGAGGACGGTGTAGCAACATCGGGGAATTATAGATCTTGTCTCCTCAAGATAGCAATGGGACAGATCAAATTTGACGAATCTTATCTCCATGTATTGACAATGGAGCAGATTCAAATCACCTAGCCTTATCTTCCTGATGTAGCAAGGGAGTAGACTAAATGAAATTGTAGATCTTGTCTCCTCGAGATAGCAGTGGGGCAGATCGAATTTGGTGAATCTTATCTCTATGTATTGGCAATGGAGCAGATTCAAATCACCTAGCCTTATCTTCCTGATGTAGCAAGGGAGCAGACTAAATTGTAGATCTTGTCTCCTTGAGATAGCAGTGGGGCAGATCGAATATGGCGAATCTTATCTCCATGTATTGGCAATGGAGCGGATTCAAATTACCTAGCCTTATCTTCCTGATGTAGCAAGGGAGCATGCTGAAGATTGAAGTCTTCCTGAGGTAGTAAGGAAACATATTGGAAAGTTCAGATTTTGTTCCCTAGAAATGGTAGTGTAGCAGACTGAAGATTGAAGTCTTCCTAAGATAGTAGGGAAGCAGATTGGAAAGTTCAGATTTTGTTCCCTAGAGATGGTAGTGGAGCAGACTGAAGATTAAAGTCTTCTTGAGATAGTAAGGAAGCAGACTGGAAAAGTTTAGATTTTGGTCCCTAGAGATGGTAGTGGAGCAGACTGAAGATTGAAGTCTTCTTGAGATAGCAAGGAAGCAGACTGAAAAGTTCAGATCTTGTCCCCTCGAGATAGTAGTGGGGCAGGCTGAAGATTATAGTCTTATTTTCCTGATATAGCAAAAGAGCAGACTGAATAAAATTGTAGATCTTGTCTCCTTGAAATAGCAGTGGGGCAGATCGAATTTGGTGAATCTTATTTCCATGTATTGGCAATGGAGCGGATTAAAGTCACTTAGCCTTATCTTCCCGAGGTAGCAGCAGAGCAGATTGAAGCCACAGGTCTAAGGTGGATTGAAGCGCTAGTTCTCAGGCTCTTGAAGATACAGCGGGGTGAAACGAAGCTACTCAAAGAAGAAAAGTGCTGAAAGAAATAAAGATTTGGTAAGACCGGGCAAAATTTACCTTTTTTGAAGTCTTTGCTCTATTCTCGTTACACGACAATGAGCAAAGAGGGGCAGCTGTAATAGGCCTATTTCACCCGGCCCATTTTAAAACAAAAAAATAAACCAAATAAATCAAATAAAACCAAAAAATAAAAAATATAATAGTTCAATAAATATAACAGTCCAAATAAAATTATCAACCCAATAATTTAAGACAAATAATAGCCCAAATACAAAACCCAATTCCTAAACTCGAAGCCCTAATGCCAAACAAGGCTCAATACGGAATAGGCCCGAACGACTCAATCTTCTCAGCATTTTCCAAAAACCCTAGTGGTTTCTGCCTCCAGCGCCGCAGCCTTCCCCTCACACGCGCCTCGCGTGTATCCGTGCAGAAACTGTCACACACGCATGCCAGCATCAGCAGGGGTCTCCTCCGTGGCTGTACCTGCAACAAAAAGCAAAAACACCAGCAGGGGACTATAGAATACAGTAGAAGAACGTGTATTTCATTTTCGGTTTTTTTAGGCTATAAAAAAGGGCCTGATGTAAACATTCGTTTTTACGCACACAAACAGAAGAAATAGGAAATCAGAAGCAAAAAAATATTAAGGTGATTACATTTTCCTTTTCGATTTAGAGTTTCTTTTGGTGGCTGTTCTTTTACTTTGTATATGTGTGCAGAAATAAAAAGAAAAAGAGGAGGTGCGTACCATCGTGACTGTCTTCGTCTTCTCCGTCGCAGTCGGAGTTAGACAAAGATGTTGGATGTACCATCGTGAATACACTTCGTTTTCTTTGTTGCAATCGGAGTTAGACAAAGATATTGGTCAAAGAGACAGGCGAATGGGCGCATATAAAAGCCGATCGAACCTTCGCATATCACTATTCGCCGATTATAGTGGCGTTTTAGTGGTAGAATGGTTTCTAGATGCGGTTGAGTGCAAAAAAATCAATGGGCTAGGGTTTTGGTTTAAGAAAATGATTAGTTGATTATTTTAAGGTCTGTTTTAGGGATTATAATGCATTAATAAAACGACGCCGTTTGAACTCAATTTAATAGTCTCAAAACGGCGCCGTGTGGTGTGACCCGAATTGACCCGATCCAGGACCCTGAGGATCCGCGTGTTTACGTGTTGAAGGGATAATTGCGCATTCGGTCCCCCGTTTTGTGTTGATATCTGATTGAGTTTTTTTTTTATTTCGTTCTTTTAATTTTACCTCGAGGATTTGCACGTTTTTTCGATTTAGTCCAGCTTAAGCGCCACGTTTTGGTTAACTGAAATATTTGCTAGATTAATCCCTATTCGTTTAGGCATGTTTTATTTAGGTCATTGATTCTGTTTTCACAATTTTATTTGTTTAAAAATTGCTATTTTAATTTTATTTTTATTCTAATTGGGGTTTTCTTCTACTTTAGTTTGTGTATTTTATTTTATTATTCTTAATTAATTCATTATTCATATTTGTTTAATTATTTTAACATATTATTTTGGAATATTGTACATATTATCTAGTTTCTTTTTGTTTTTTTAACTTGTATATTTTTAAACTTATATTAATATAATTTGCTCATTTTAAAATTCTTTTTACATATATTTCTTTGATTTAAAGATTTATGGATACTTTTGTACATCATTATTCTTATGTGCATATTATTTAAATTAAGTTATTTCTTAATATATGCAAATTATTCATATTAATTTTTTGTTACTTCATGAATTTTATTCATTTTGATAGATATTTTATCTTGTATATCATGTATTTTGGCTTTATTCTTATAATATTCATTTTAAAATTCATTTGTATACTATTATCTAATATATATTTTTTAATCTTTTATTTTTAAATTGATGTATATTATTCTATACACTACTTATTTTAATTTTATTTTAGAATTCATGTACATATAATTTGCTGTTTGTATATTAATGAACTCATTTTTTTGTTTTTACACTATTCATTCTTTCTATTTATCTTAAAATTTGTTGCTTAATATTTTTTTCTAAATTGTCTTTCAATTCATTAGTTTTTGAATATTGATATTAGTACTTGTATAGTGTATGATAGGTTGCCATCTATTGGATCCTAATTTGTTCTTTTGTGTTTTCATTATTACCATGTATTGTTAATTTGCAACTATACTTTGCTTTTATTGTTGCATCGTGATTAAGATTTCTAATTTATTAAAAATTATTCATTTTTCATCTAAACAAACCAAACAAATACATTTTGAGTCGATTTTAACATCATTTATTTGAAAATTTTCTCCAAAATAAGGCAGTATTTGCGTGTTTGGAAACTTGAAGAATTGCACCCTAACTGTAACAGCCCAATTACGATCCTAATCGGAACGGTGGTTTCGGGACTACGAATCTGAATTAGAAAAGTATTTTATTTTATTAATTTGAAGTAGAAGTGGGATCGAGTCACTATGGATTTCGTATCGGGTTTGCCTTTGACGCCGAGCAAGAAAGATTCAATCTGGGTTATTGTTGATAGATTAACGAAATCGGCTCATTTTATTCCGGTACGTACTGATTTCTCACTTGATAAACTAGCTGAGTTGTATATATCACAGATTGTACGGTTACATGGGGTACCTGTCTCTATTGTTTCGGATAGAGATCCGAGGTTTACATTGCGGTTTTGGAAGAAACTGCAGGATGCTTTGGGTACCAAGTTACACTTTAGTACGGCTTTTCACCCTCAGTCGGATGGTCAATCCGAGCGTGTTATTCAAATACTCAAGGACATGTTGAGATGTTGCGTTCTTGAGTTTGAGGGTACGTGGGAACGATACTTACCTTTGATTAAATTTGCGTATAATAACATTTTTCAATCAAGTATTAAAATGGCACCCTATGAAGCATTGTACGGTCGAAAATGCTGTACACCTTTATATTGGACCGAGCTAAGTGAAGGCAAGATGCACGGGGTTGATTTAATCAGAGAGACGGAACAGAAAGTTAAAGTAATCCGAGAAAGTTTGAAAGCCGCCTCAGATCGTCAGAAATCGTATGCGGACTTGAAACAGAAAGATATAGAATTTCAGGTGGGTGACAGAGTATTTTTAAAAGTCTCACCGTGGAAAAAGATAATGAGATTTGGTCGTAAAGGAAAGCTGAGTCCGCAATTCATTGGGCCGTATGAAGTTATTGAGCGGATTGGGCCGGTTGCGTATAGACTTATGTTACCATCTGAGTTGGACAAGATTCACAATGTCTTTCATGTATCGATGCTTCGACGATATTGATCCGATCCTTCCCATGTGATCAGTCCATCGGAGATTGAAATTCAGCCCGATTTGACTTACGAGGAAGAACCGATTCACATCTTAGCTCGTGAAATAAAAGAATTGCGAAATAAGAAAATATCGCTGGTTAAAGTATTGTGGCATAAACACGGGATGGAGGAAGCAACCTGGGAAATCGAAGAGTTAATGAAAGAATGTTACCCTCACCTATTCGCGGGTAAGATTTTCGGGGACGAATTTTTTTTTTTTTTGGGAGAGTTGTAACAGCCCAATTACGACCCCAATCGGAACGGTGGTTTCGGGACCACGAATCTGAAATAGAAAAGCATTTTAATTATTAATTTGAAATTTATGTTATGTGGTCAAGCATGTGTTAAAATATTATATATTAATTTGTGTGTTTGGGTGACTAATTTAGATGAAAGGATTAAATTGCATAATTAATGAAATAGCTAATCATTATGAAAGGGTGATTAAATTGAATTGTTTATTGCATCAAGGGACTTGCATGTCAAATTGCCCTAAAACAATGCTAGTGGACGGCAAACATGATGAGAAATCATTAATGTTTGTTTATATTATTATTATTATAAGTTAGTGGAATGTTAAAGTATTCATGGATATTAGTAAATAAAGAAAATATTTTTTATTCTCATCTCTTTCTTCCCATCTTCTTCACCGAAAACACAAAGAAAGGAGGAAGCAAAAACCTTCATTTGCATTCGGTCAATGCATGTGCTAATAAGGTGAGAAATTAAGCTTAATTTTTGTAAATTTTGGCCCTTTTGAGTTAGTCATCTTGAGTACTATCAAACCCATGCGAAAAATTTGGAATTTTAACCATGTTCTAGGTTCGGCCATGGGTGAATGTTTTGATTTTATTTTGTTTGATGGAAGAATGTTAAGCATGGGTTAGACATCAACATGTTTGAGTAGGAAATTTAGATGAAATGGATGTGTGATGGCTTAAATTATAAAAAAAAAATTATGAGTGAAGGTCTAAATGTTAAATACATGGTTTGTATAGTCTTGTGTAGGGAAGAGGAAGATTCGGCCCTCATGTAATAAATCCAAATTTTATGTAATTTGAGTGTTCTTTGCTTTTAGGACTAAATTGCAAAAAGGTTAAAATTGTAGGGGCATAATGGTAATTTAGAAATTATATGTTATGATAGAATTTAAGGATATAAGGGGACTTGAATGAGAGGAAGAAGCATTCGGTCTTAGCTTAAGAGAATGTAAATTGTTATATTTTCGAATGATTGAGAAATTGGAAAATTTTCCAATTTTGTATTTTGATCTAGAAAGAATGAAACCTTATTGGAATGAACTCTTTTTTTTGAAACTATTTTAGATCAAGGACGGAAAGAACCTGCAAAGGATCGGGGGAAAGCTAAATTAGACGAGTAGCCGGAAAAATCTTAACTCATCAATCACCAAAGTAAGTTTATAAGTAATTGAATTTAAGCAAATTAATTCTTATAGTGAAATGCTTACTCTCATTCGAATTTATATATATATATATATATAGATCTCAATTTCTGAATGAGATATGAAATTTTAATTGTGTTGGTTGATTGTAATGCTATCAAGTACATATATTTGGTTAATTAGATCTTTCGATTTGTTGAATTGAGTATATTGGTATACCAATTGCCGAATGTGACACAGTATGGAATTCAATATGTGTATAAGTCGAATGTGGGTTGAATCATGTATGGAATTGTATATTTGGATTTGATACATAATTATAGATGGATTAGTAACTAAAATGTGAACTATCAATTAGGTGATGAATGTAATTGAATAATTATCTATGTATCTATATGAAAGAGGTCGAATGGGATGATAGATATAGGAAGAAGAATTGAATTCGAAAATAGGTATATGTGTATGACATATGTATTGAAATATGAACCTTTGTATATGTGTATCATGCGATCAAGAGAATGAGATTAATTAATGGGCACTGTGTGTGCGATTTGTTATACCGAGCACTGTGTGTGCAAAATCGGTAGTTGGCACTAAGTGTGCGAAATGTTAAGTAACGGCTCTATGTGAGCGATACGTTACGGGAAGTTGGCACTAAGTGTGCGAAATGTTAAGTAACAGCTCTATGTGAGCGATACGTTACGGGAAGTTGGCACTAAGTGTACGAAATTTTAAGTAACGGCTCTATGTGAGCGATACGTTACGGGAAGTTGGCACTAAGTGTACGAAATGTTAAGTAACGGCTCTATGTGAGCGATACGTTACGGGAAGTTGGCACTAAGTGTGCGAAATGTTATGTAACGGCTCTATGTGAGCGATACGTTACGGGAATTACTTTAAGAATGCGGATTATCAGGTTTCATAATTAATGAAAACTCTTAAAGGAGGTATACGTGAGTGTCAGGTATGTATGTATTGTATGTTAGATTGTTAAATTGGTAAGTTAGGTAAGTCTTTGAGATATGAGGATTAATATGTGAATTTTTTGTTATATTATGGGGATTGAACGAATATGATATGAGGGATTAGTAATTTGGTATGTGGAATGATGCCATAAAGTTAATTAATGATTAAGTTGAGCTTAATAGAAACTTATATAATGCTTGGTTATACTTACTTTCCTTTACTTATAACTTACTAAGCTATTATAGCTTACCGGATGTGTATTGTTTGTTTGTTTTAGATATGAGGGTTGAAGCTTGCACTCGGGGATCTTAGTCGAAGTCTATCACATTATCAAATACTTTTGGTATTTTGTTTCTTTACTTAGTATAAAACCTTGGAAATTATGGCATGTATAAGCTTGAATACTTATTGACTACTTTTGGTTAGAAATGTATATAAATGCCAAGCGAATATGGCTTCACTTCTATGCTCGGGTTGATTTGTTATGATTGAGGTAATGTATATGTTTGTGCATTTTCGATCTTTATATATAAATGTTTTGGTATGTATACTACGTGAAGTTTAAAAAGGGTATTTAATCTATACATTTCGAATGAATGCCTTATGAATGAAGTAGATGTAAATTGATGTTAATTTATTTAATTGATTATGGTTTAGTTGTAACACCCCAAACCTGGCCCATTCGTTACGACCGAATTTGAGATGCTACTGCGGAAAAACGTTTGAAGACTGATTTCACTTTTGGGAAAAACATTAAAAATTTTGTCATTTGAAAACCAGGTCAAATTAAAAATTCTAAATAATATAAGCATGACAAAAATATCAGAATTAAAAGCACTTCCAAATAATAATTTAATGGTCGTCTAGCTTAAACATAATAAAAATGCTCAAATAGAAATACTTAAATACTTTAACTGGGCCTTATTACAATAAATAATTAAACAAAAGTTCTTAGTAATAAACTGAATAAAATAAAGAAGATGTCTTCTGCATGGGCCACCTCGTATCCACTCCAACCCGGTCCAATCACCACGAATCATCTGCGATGTTTAATAAAAATTGGGTGAGTCATACAGACTCAGTGTGTAATTAGTCCACTGAATTCCACCCACATGTTAACCACATATTAACTCATATATCAGATATCAATTATCAAATTCACATGTTATCACATTCAGGCTTGGCCCATATTCATATCACATTCATCTAATAGGGTAGTTAACCACATAATTTCCACATACTCGGGCTTAGCCCATTTCCACATCGATCCACATTCATATCTTGGGCTTTGCCCATTTCCACATTAATCCACATATCATATTGGGCTTGGCCCATTTCCACATATGTTCACATACGAAATCATGCAATTATGAAGCCCAACCCAAACTTAGGGTCCATCCGCTACACACCCCCTTATCCAAATTTACTTACACAATTGGGGATTATCAAATCACCCTCTCCTTTTCACTCCAAAGGCAATCACCGCCGCCCACGTGAAATTAAGCACAATAGTCCACAACGTGACCTCAGTCAGCGCCAATCCACGATATAGCCGTAGCTAACACCAAAACTACGATGGGACACATAGTCACTCATCAACCACGATATGGCACATAGCCGATATCAACCACGATGAGGCACATAGCCACTCATCAAGCCACGCAAACTAAATCGCAATTAATCCACAACGTGACCTCAGTCAACGTCAATCCACGATGTAGCTCAAGGCTAACATCAAAAACCACGATGGGACACATAGTCACTCATCAACCACGATATGGCACATAGCCGATATCAACCACGATGAGGCACATAGCCACTCATCCAGCCACGCGAACTAAATCGCAATTAATCCACAACGTGACCTCACCAACGTCAATCCACGATGTAGCTCAAGGATAACATCAAACCACGTACTCAAAGTACACCCGTACCTTCTTTCATATCCCAACCCATGCACATGCCACATAAAATAATGATACAATGTAATGATGCATGAGCATGTTCATCAAGCATATTATCACATATTCATATTAATAATCACATATCATCAGGTTTGGTACTTACGGATTATCGACATACCCTCGAGGTATCCTTATCACAATTTCCACTACACTAGCTAGCACATTCATAACACATACACATTTCACATACATATCATATACCGGAAAACGGTGGGTTAATCACACACCGATCACTTGGAGAACTATGCTTTCAATACCGATGCTATCACTAGGCGATACTACGGCTATTTGCCTACTTTCTTGTTCGATATTTGGTCCACACCCGGTGGCCAATCCCTAACCGCCGAGACAGATCTCTTCTTAAACTTGGGATAGGGACCTTCCTTTCCCTTCTTGAATGGTATTCGCCTCCATCAACACACTTAATCAGAACAATCGATTTAATCATCAATATACGAATTCTTAACCAAATATCCACAACTTATCATACTTACCGAAAAGGTCTTGAAATCCCGAAAAGCTTGATCTAATGCTTAGATCCTTAATCCCTACATTTGATTAATCACCTACTACTTTAATAAAAAGTCATTTGGCCATAAATCCAAATCCTAGTAGGATTAGTATACTTAAACTTACCTTGTTGCCGTTTGACTTAAGAATCAAGTCTTGAAATCTCTGCTATACTCTTCTTGCATTCGGCCAAGCATTGAATCAATTAACTTGGTTAGTTTTCGGCTTTTGAATAATTAATGAACACATATATTTACCAAACATGGCCTTGGCCGAATACTATAGACACTTACCTTGTGGATTTTAAATCCCGAAACTCACCGAATAACTAGGGAACACGTGGCCTATGGTGTACCTTCGGGAAAAGAACTTCTCCTTCCTTGTAGTCGACACTTAGTAAATCCCGAAAGATCTCTTCAAAGTTTCAGCAACAAGATATTAATGGGGTTAGTCCTAGATTTCGACAAATCTTAAGAAAAAAGGATGAAACCGAATGAGATCTTACCCTACTTGACGAAATCGATTGCACCTTCACTTCAACCTTCAGAGATTCGGCTATGGCTAGATGATGATCTCACAACTTTCGGCTTTTGGAGGATTAGAAAGAAAAGAGAAGGAAGAATAAAGATGGAGGATTCGGCTAGAACACAAGGTATTTCGGCTTGGCAAAAATAAAAGAAAGAAAAGAAGAGAAGAGAGCACTAAGAATTCGGCAGAGAAAGGAGGAAGCACAAATTGATGAGTAGCCCTCCTTCCTTCCTTTTATAGCCGAAATTATCATCTAAGGAGTCCCTTACTTGGCCACCACTCCTCTATCGATAACTTTATCCTTTAATTATCACTTAAAATAAAAGATAATTCAAAGCAACTATCCTTACTTAGCCGAAATTATTAAACTCAAAGTCCCTTACTTGGCCATCACTTCTCCCTTATTTTCCTCTTTATCTCTTTATTCAAATTAAAAGAATTTAATCCAACAATTATCTCTTGAAAATAATGATAAATAAATCCCTTATTTATCCACTATTTATAAAATAATAAAAGCTCCTAATTTATAGCCATGTGCCGTCCACCTCTCTGCTCATTGTAGCAAAATAAAATTTCTTTTATTTGCTTCCCATGTGACTCGAACTTAGGCCCATTCCTCTTGCATATGGCGCCATTTCCATAGGCCCTAAGTGGCATCTTGGACCACTTTTCCAAGCCTGTTTGTGTGTCAAATTTCACAAACTTTTTCTTTTAAGGCCACCTTGCCTTAATTTCCTCTTTTAAACTTTAAAACTCGACATTTCTAAGTCATTTCTAAGTTTCAAAAATTTCGATCGGCTCAGTAAACTTGACATTTCCTTACATTTCCATGACATTTCCTTACAAGACATTTCCTTACATTTCCAAGACATTTCCTTACATTTCCATGACATTTCCTTACAAGACATTTCCTTACATTTCCAAGGTTCTAAAAATGTTCACTTTCCTCTTTTAAACTTAACATTTCCATACATTTCCGTGTTTCCAAAAGTGTTCAAAATATATTCATAACACATAAGATATGTCATTTCGCATACAATTAAACCAAAATGCATAGGCCCTTTTCAGGATGTTACAGTTCTACCCTCCTTAAAAATAATTTCGTCCTCGAAATTACTTACTAACGAATAATCGTACATCTTAACTCACCGCACTACGCTTATGCCGAGCACTCACGATCTTAATAGAACCATCATACTTTCTAGGCACAGTCTCTAAGTTCACGCCCCTAGAGCTCATTTCTAACGTCGCGATTTGTCTGATTAAAAGTTTTATGCATCGTAAATTTTGTTCCACCGATTATTCGCGAGCAGTTTTATGAAAAGAGATGTTGAAGTAGTTCTTTCGATCAACCAAAGTTTCTAGTTCAAGTTCACTACTCTAACTCGGAGTCACATTTACATTCATAAGCGAGAGACACATGAAGTCACATTCATTCACAACATCATTCACTACACTTTTATGGCCATTCCATCCATTTCCTACCTGTGGGGTAATTTCGTCTTTTCCCCTACAGGGTATTTTGGTAATAAATCGGGGTCAATTCGAAAATATTTTCCAAATTAAAGGTATTTCAGAATTTACAAAATCTCTCAGGTTATTTTGTTTTCCAAATCAGAGGTGTTGCAAAAATTTGTAAATCGAGGTTATTTCGGTAATTTTGGAAGTCGAAGCGATTAAAGTAAATTTTCCAAATCAGGGTATCTTGTTATTTGTAAAACAGAAGTTTTTGTAAAGTAGAAATATTGTAGCAAAGGTCGAGGGTATTTTTGAAAATCTTAAGAACTAAGGGTATTTTAGTAATTTACAATACAGGGGCATTTTTGTAATTTTGTAAATCGGAGATATTTTGGAAAAAAAAATTTCACAATAATATTTTACTACAATTAAAAGGGTAATTTAGGGATTTTAAAACTAGGGTTTTTATCATGGCTAGTCCCTTTCGGGTTTTAATTATCGGGTTTAGCAGTGAATAAGTCTCTTGGTTAGGGTGAACAGTAGCTACGCACTGGTGTAGGATTCGAGTAAAGAGGAGGTGAGTCGCTAGGACTGCTTAAATACCAAGCTCTTACTGAATACCAGTCCTAGACATGCGTACTATGGTTGCCACACCTTAACTCGGTGACTTAGTCATAGGTTTGTTTAATGGAATTAAGTCTTATGTGTTTGTGTTTGAGTAAACTAGTCCTAGGGTTCAAGTTCCTATCATGCTATTCTACATTCCATTCCTCTTCTACCCTTCTATAATTCATAACATAAACCACATAATCACACAAATGGTTAGGGGTACTTACCTGGTGGACTGCGGGTCGGAGACTTAGGTGCCATGCCAGAACAACCTGGAAAGTTTATGAAAGCCCATACTTTTGAAAAGCCCATCTTTGAAAAAAATTATTTTTGGACCCAAAACCCTCAAAGCCGAGTTTTGAACCGGGCTCTGATACCAATTTGTAACACCCTAAACCCGGCCCATTCGTTACGACCGAATTTGAGATGCTACTGCGGAAAAACGTTTGAAGACTGATTTCACTTTTGGGAAAAACATTAAAAACTTTGTCATTTGAAAACCAGGTCCAATTAAAAATTCTAAATAATATAAGCTTGACAAAAATATCAGAATTAAAAGCACTTCCAAATAATAATTTAATGGTCGTCTAGCTTAAACATAATAAAAATGCTCAAATAGAAATACTTAAATACTTTAACTGGGCCTTATTACAATAAATAATTAAACAAAAGTTCTTAGTAATAAACTGAATAAAATAAAGAAGATGTCTTCTGCATGGGCCACCTCGTATCCACTCAAACCCGGTCCAATCACCACGAATCATCTGCGATGTTTAATAAAAATTGGGTGAGTCATACAAACTCAGTGTGTAATTAGTCCACTGAATTCCACCCACATGTTAACCACATATTAACTCATATATCAGATATCAATTATCAAATTCACATGTTATCACATTCTGGGCTTGGCCCATATTCATATCACATTCATCTAATAGGGTAGTTAACCACATAATTTCCACATATTGGGCTTAGCCCATTTCCACAATCGATCCACATTCATATCTTTGGGCTTTGCCCATTTCCACATTAATCCACATATCATATTGGGCTTGGCCCATTTCCACATATGTTCACATACGAAATCATGCAATTATGAAGCCCAACCCAAACCTAGGGTCCATCCGCTACACACCCCCTTATACTGACCTACACACACACCGGGGATTATCAAATCACCTCTCCTTTTCACCCCAAAGGCAATCGCTGCCGCCCACGTGCAATTAAGCACAATAGTCCACAACGCGACCTCGATCAGCGCCAATCCACGATGTAGCCGTAGCTAACACCAAAACCACGATGGGACACATAGTCACTCATCAACCACGATATGGCACATAGGCGATATCAACCACGATGAGGCACATAGCCACTCATCAAGCCATGCGAACTAAATCGCAATTAATCCACAACGTGACCTCGATCAACGTCAATCCACGATGTAGCTCAAGGCTAACATCAAAAACCACGATGGGACACATAGTCACTCATCAACCACGATATGGCACATAGTCGATATCAACCACGATGAGGCACATAGCCACTCATCAAGCCACGCGAACTAAATCGCAATTAATCCACAACGTGACCTCGATCCAACGTCAATCCACGATGTAGCTCAAGGCTAACATCAAACCCACGCACTCGAAGTACACCGTACCTTCTTTCATATCCCAACCCATGCACATGCCACATAAAATAATGATACAATGTAATGATGCATGAGCATGTTCATCAAGCATATTATCACATGTTCATATTAATAATCACATATCATCGGGTTTGGTACTTAGGATTATCGACATACCCCTTGAGGGTATCCTTATCACAATTTCCATTGCACTAGTTAGCACATTCATAACACATACACATTTCACATACATATCATATACCGGAAAACGGTGGGTTAATCACACACCGATCACTTGGAGAACTATGCTTTCGACATCGATGCTATCACGAGCGATACTACGGCTATTTGCCTACTTTCTTGTTTCGACACTGGTCCACACCTCGGTGGCCAATCTCTAAATCGCCGAGACAGATCTCTTCTTAAACTTGGGATAGGGACCTTCCCTTTCCCTTCTTGAATGGTATTCGCCTCCATTAACACACTTAATCAGAACAATCGATTTAATCATCAATATACGAATTCTTAACCAAATATCCACAACTTATCATACTTACCGAAAAGGTCTTGAAATCCCGAAAAGCTTGATCTAATGCTTAGATCCTTAATCCCTACATTTGATTAATCACCTACTACTTTAATAAAAAGTCATTTGGCCATAAATCCAAATCCTAGTAGGATTAGTATACTTAAACTTACCTTGTTGCCGTTTGACTTAAGAATCAAGTCTTGAAATCTCTGCTATACTCTTCTTGCATTCGCCAAGCATTGAATCAATTAACTTGGTTAGTTTTGGCTTTTGAATAATTAATGAACACATATATTTACCAAACATGGCCTTGGCCAAATACTATAGACACTTACCTTGTGGATTTTAAATCCCGAAACTCACCGAATAACTAGGGAACACGTGGCCTATGGTGTACCTTCGGGAAAAGAACTTCTCCTTCCTTGTAGTCGACACTTAGTAAATCCCGAAAGATCTCTTCAAAGTTTCGGCAACAAGATATTAATGGGGTTAGTCCTAGATTTCAGCAAATCTTAAGAAAAAGGATGAAACCGAATGAGATCTTACCCTTACTTGAAGAAATTGATTGCACCTTCACTTCAACCTTGAGAGATTCGGCTATGGCTAGATGATGATCTCACAACTTTCGGCTTTTGGAGGGATTAGAAAGAAAGAGAAGGAAGAATAAAGATGGAGGATTCAGGCTAGAACACAAGGTATTTACTTGGCAGCAAAATAAAAGAAAGAAAAGAAGAGAAGAGAGCACTAAGAATTTAGCAGAGAAAGGAGGAAGCACAAATTGATGAGTAGCCCTCCTTCCTTCCTTTTATAGCCAGAAATTATCATCTAAGGAGTCCCTTACTTGGCCACCACTCCTCTATCGATAACTTTATCCTTTAATTATCACTTAAAATAAAAGATAATTCAGCAACTATCCTTACTTAGCCGAAATTATTAAACTCAAAGTCCCTTACTTGGCCATCACTTCTCCCTTATTTTCCTCTTTATCTCTTTATTCAAATTAAAAGAATTTAATCCAACAATTATCTCTTGAAAATAATGATAAATAAATCCCTTATTTATCCACTATTTATAAAATAATAAAAGCTCTAATTTATAGCCATGTGCCAGTCCACCTCTCTGCTCATTGTAGCAAAATAAAATTTCTTTTATTTGCTTCCCATGTGACTCGAACTTAGGCCCATTCCTCTTGCATATGGCGCCATTTCCATAGGCCCTAAGTGGCATCTTTGGACCACTTTTCCAAGCTGTTTGTGTGTCAAATTTCACAAACTTTTTCTTTTAAGGCCACCTTGCCTTAATTTCCTCTTTTAAACTTTAAAACTCGACATTTCTAAGTCATTTCTAAGTTTCCAAAAATTTTCGATCGGCTCTGTAAACTTGACATTTCCTTACATTTCCATGACATTTCCTTACAAGACATTTCCTTACATTTCCAAGACATTTCCTTACATTTCCATGACATTTCCTTACAAGACATTTCCTTACATTTCCAAGGTTCTAAAAATGTTCACTTTCCTCTTTTAAACTTAACATTTCCATACATTTCCAGGTTTCCAAAAGTGTCCAAAATATATTCATAACACATAAGATATGTCATTTCGTACAATTAAACCAAAAATGCATAGGCCCTTTTCAGGATGTTACAGTGTGACTTGGCCGTGTGGTATAAGTCAGTATACCCTACAGGATTGACACAGCCGCACGCAGACGTGTATGGCCATTTTTAGGGCACACGGTCTATCCACATGGGCGTATGTGTTGGCTATGTGACCCAAGTCGAGAGAGTTACGAGGGTCGAACACGGGCTGGAACACGGCCATATGATCCCATTTCGAATGTCCACACGGCCTGGGACACGGGCACGACCAAAGCAAAAGGGCATGCGACCTTTGCAGTTTGAAAAATTTTATAAGTTTTGTAAAATTTTCAAATGTTATCGGTTTAGTCCCGAACCACTTCCAAAGCATGTTTGAGCCTCTTAAGCTCGTATTAGGGACATTATGGTTAATGTTGAATGATGAATGTGTGAAATGTGAAAATGTTTGAGAAATGTATATGGAATTGTATGATAAGTCCGGTAATACTCTGAAACCCTATTCCGGCATTGAATACGGGTAAGGGGTGTTACAAACTTGATTTATTAATCTTATATTTTTAGCAAAAATGTAAGAAAACATTTGGCAATCCACCATAATAAAATAGTCGAAACCATTGTTCCATAATAAACCAATGTCTCAATCCTTATTATTTTGAACACAGGTATGTTCCCTTGTAAGGTCAGGGTGCTCTACCATGGTTAACAATTAACATGCCCTACAGATGGCAAAACCCATATTTCCAGGCTGGTTAACAAATAACATGCCCTACCAATAACCCAGTATATCCACCATTCTAGTTAGCAATTAACATGCTCGATTAGTCATTTCGTACAATTAAACCAAAATGCATAGGCCCTTTTCAGGATGTTACATTAGTCATGCTCGATTTTGGTTTATTATTGGGTATATTCGGATACATTATAACCTTAGCTTGGAGGTATATCAAATTATGATATGTATGTGATAAGTGAGATCATAAGCTTGGTTCGAATAATCTATATAGTACCTTTTGGATAATGAATATATTTTTGCTTAAATTTGTATGTGCATACAATACATATCATGAAAGGATTAGGTCATATTTGTATATATGACTAATGAATGTATTATATTATTGAATAAGTTGAAGTATGTACATTTGTAAGTATTCGGCCATAGTAGTGTTTTGATTTGGAGATCATATTATTCATCGGAGGTTTAAAATGGGTAAATATTGTTGTGAACAACTAGATATGGTGTGCATGTGATTGAATTAGTATAAGTAAAGTTATTTGATTAATATAAGATGAATAAGGCTAATATACTCATTCGACTATAAGATACATAATTACCAAATGAATAGTGTTATGTTAATTGATAGTAATTAGTTTAATTGATATTAATGTTATCATTTGTGATATGTTCGTTGATATTTTGATATTTGAATGGATGTACATGTTTAATCGTGACAATATAGAGCGGTTCGTATTAACTTATGAAGCAGTATTATAAGGCGCATTGACTTGTGATTGTTTTAGTAATGCCTGTAACCCTAATCCAGCGACGGATACGGGTTAGGGGTGTTACACTAACGTGCTGGGTGTTAATTTTCCGTTTGGCCAAATAACCAAATATCCTTTTAATTGCATGTTTTGAATATCAAAGATGACCTCGGTGTCGAAGTATAAATGCGTCACATCCTAACATGTTGGATGTGATGTTTTTATTCCTTTGGGAACGAGTGAATCTTGAGATTCAATTCAAAATTAATTAACATTCTTTAAAAATAATCATACCTTAAATATTTTCAAGTTTTCAACGCAAGGACACTAGTTAATCGATTTGGTACCCCTGGGGCATACGAGGGTGCTAACCCTTCCTCGTACGTAACCGATTCCCGAACCCGATTTTCTTAGAATTCGTAGACCAAAATTAATTTCTTTTAAAATAAAATAAAATATTTTATAGGTGATCCGATCACACCTAAACAAAAAGGATTGGTGGCGACTTCATGTTCATTTTTAAAGTCGATCCCCTTTTTTCAAAACAATAAAAAATGGTTTCGACAACGGTGACTATTTTTGAAAACTTAGTTAATTTTTTATTTATTTACTACTCAGTATTTACTTATAAACCAACAGTGGAAAGTAATTTTTAACTTAGTTTTAATAAAACTATATTTCATGCTTATGTAATTAAAAACCATATTTTAGAATTAGGTTAAATGTCATGCATGCTTAAATAAAACCAAAATCTAAGTCTCATGCCATAGTTTAAATATAAAACAATACAGTCTTTGAATAACATATAATGCGGATGATAAACCTAAAGTGTTTTTAATAAGAATAAAATAGTCTTTAGATGCCTTGCCCACGTCCTAACCTGGTGGGTTATCTGTAGAGATGAAAATAAAAAAGGGAGTGAGCTATGAAGCTCAATGTGAGTTTCCACACAAGAAAATCAATGCAAATGAATAAGCATACAAAAACACAACACATAGAACAATTCACAATAACAATTTCAGAATATTGATATTTCAAATCTTTCAATAATTTATACATATATTTACATATGTCATCTCAGAAAATCCAGCTTGTATGCACATGCTTTATAAATGACATACAAATTCGGTTTAACAAAAAAGATCCTACCCCACCGCTACACACCACAATGGGAGTTCCTCTGAACTCCAACCACCTACACACCGAGTTATGGTTTAACCACCACTGGTTTCGCAGATAAAATCTGCCACTGGGCTGTGGATACACAACAAAAATCCACAGATGAAATCTGCCACTAGGCTGTGGGTGCATAGCAAAATATCGTAGATAAAATCTTCCACTAGGCTGTGAATACAAAACAAAATATCAAAGATAAAATTTTCTACTAGGCTATAGATGCACAACATATTTGTAGGTAAAAGTTGTCGATTGGTTGTGGATGTACATCATATTTGCAGTTAAAGGATAAATATTGCCATTGGGCTATGGGTGCACAGCAAATTTACATATAAGCTGCTAATCTTCCTTCGAACATATCGTCCCACCCCATGCAATGCAATATGCCATGCTTTGTAATGTAATAATTCAACACTAGCAGTAAACATGTATAACATGTACTCAATTCATCACTAATAGTAGTCATGTTTAACATATACTTAATTCGTTATTAACAGTAGACATGCTTATCATGTTTTCAGTAGAGTGGTAACAATATCGACAATTCATCAGTTTCACTTTAACAGAAAGTATATAATATTCACATTTCATGCGATGTAACAATAACACTTTAAGCATTAAATCACAAAATCTAGAGTTAACACATAATCAGGGACTTAATTGAGCAAATAAAAACTCTAAAAACAAATCAGAGAATATACAAGTACTAAATTGATCATAACGTAAATTTTTAGGCAAAATTATAAAATTTGCAAAACAGGGGTCACATGACTATATGGGCAGGCCGTGTGAGATGTTATAGGTCATGTGGAAGGGTTATACGGCCGTGTGACCAGGCCATGTAACAGGTTGTGACCGTGTGACAAATGCAAAAATAACCTATAGGGGAGACACGACCGTGTAGAAGGGTTTAGGCCATGTGGTTCACGAACTACACTAGGGTTTCTAGGACACATGGCTGTGTGGTGGGCCGTGTGGTACACTCGTGTGGCCTTATTCCTAAACACGATTTGTCCTGATTCACTTATAAAAGAACACAAACCTTTCATCGGAAGCCCGAACGACGTACCTCACGATCAAATCTGATTCAATGCACCTAAAATGGGTCCTTCAAACGACATTTATACAAGAATTAATGATTGATTTCAAGATTAATCAAGATTTTATCGAAAGATTTGGCAAGAACCGTAAAAGGTTGATTAAATCGAATGAATGATTAGTTCCAATTAGAAACATTACAAAAATTCAGGATCTAAACTTTGGAACGAGATGTACTTACCGTTTCTTGGTAAAGATCGGGGTGCTATTGATGGAAATTACGAAATTAGTAGAAAAACGTTTGAACGAAGGTTGATTTGATTCAGGAAGAAAAATAGTCAATAACTCAAACATAGAAGTATGATACAATTATGAGAGAAAATGAAAGGAAAAAAAGGGAGAATAAATAGAGGAAAATAGAGGATGAATAGGAGTTTTACTAAAATTATGAAAAAAGATAGATATTCTAGTCAAAATAGGAGTAGGAAGGACTAAATAGCTAGGGTTTGTAAACCCTAGGGGCAGAAGGGGTAATTTACCTAAAATTTAGGCCGAAAACAAGAAGAAAAAAAAATAAAGGGAACAATTATGGATATGGAGTGGCTTGAACTTAAACAAAAAATGGGGAAACTAGTATGTTAACCATTAGACCTAAGACTTATTCCTTATAAAGTTTTTACTCAAAATAATATTTGTTTTAATGAGACTTTTATCTTAGGCTGCTGAAAATTTAAAAAAAAAAAGAAAAGAAATGAGAGAGATGTGGCTTGAACCTAAGATTTTAAAGGAGTGTCCTAGCTACTTGACCATCAAGCTTACTTAATTTCTTGGTTATTTATTTTAACTAACCCCCTATATTTTAGGACGTGACATTTTTTTATCATTAAAACGTGGGTTTGACTAACATTGTTTAATATTTAATTAGTATTATCAAATTAGATTGATTCAGCCGATCAAATTGAGAAATAAGGATTGAATTAATCTCTGAGTGAATCACTTGAAAAAAAAAATTTTAAAGTTATGACAAAAACCGACACTTGAATTGATTTTATAAATTTTAAATATTTATAAAATTTTAAATTTAATTATTATTGAAACAACTATCAAACTAATTAAATGGAAAATTAATGATTGTATCAACTAAACTATCATTTCAATCATTATTAAAACATTGACTTTAACAAAATGTTGTTGGGTCACTTTCATTAAAGAAAATGGGACTAAAAGTAATTGTAATAGTGTTAGATTATGTATTTAATTATATAATGGTCGGAGAATTGTACTTTTTCTTGGTGTGGTGGTGCCGTTGAGAACTCAAGAAAGCCCCCAATATTTATTTATTAATTTAATAGTAATATTTTTGTATTGTACTTAGACTTGATTATTGGTTGGGTTACTTATTCAGATTCGTTCGAAAAGTAAAAGGGTTTAGACAAAAATATAGGCCCGTTTTTAAATGGATTGAGCCTCGAGTAAGATCTTTTAGCATAGGCCCAGCCTAGCCTGACTCGAATCAGCTATTTCGCTGTTGTTTCGTTATTATTGTAGAAGCCCAATTTTGCCCAGGCCCAAGACCAAATAAATAAAACCAAAAGAAAATTAAAAATTAGTCCATTTACAAAAAATATCAGACCCAAAACAACCCAAAATAATTAAAAACCCTAATGCCCAAATGGCCCACAACCTAAACTATTTTCAGTAAACTAGAAACCCTAATGCGCCGCACTCCTGTTTCCATGTGCACACCGCCCGAAGCTCCTCGTCCCGAGACTGACACGCCTTGGCTGGCATTTCACCAAAAGAGCAAAGGGCTTGCATGTCCTCTCCGTTGATTCCGTCACCTGCAAGAAAAGAGAAAGAAAAAAAGACAAACACGCCAACAACAGTAACAAAAAATAGTAGAGCAGATAGTGAAAACAATAGTGTAACTTGGCTATAAAGCCATAACAATCAATGTAATTTTTAGACAGAGAGAAATACAAAGAAAAGGAGCAATCAAAAAAATACAAAAAGATTCAAAAGATATCCGTTCATTTTGTTATTTATTTTTGAAAAATATAAAAAAATAAAATAAAAACAAAAAAAACTTACCGCTCTTGTTACGCCGTCGCTGTGGGTGGGCAGATTCGCCGCCTTCGAGGAGAAATGACCCATCTTCGACGTGGAGGAGCCCTTGATTCCCTCGAGATTCGCTGGGGCTCCGTCGGAGGGGAGGGCGTTAGAGGGATGCCCATGAGACCAAAACCCCCTTTCCTTTTTTCTTTTATTTTTTTAAAATAAAAATAAAAAATAGACTTTTTAAAATTTTCGGCCAGTAAATAAGTGTGAATATTGCTCTCTCATAACGTTTTCAGGCTCCCACGTAGCCTCTTCAATTCCGTGTTTATGCCACAATACTTTCACTAAGGAAATTCTTTTGTTTCTCAACTCTTTGGTCTCTCGTGCCAAAATTCGAATCGGTTCTTCACTATACGACCAGTCTGACTGAATTTCAACCTCAGTAGGAGCAATCATACGAGACGGATCAGATCTATACCGTCGAAGTATCGACAAATGAAACACATTATGAATTTTCTCTAACTCGAGTGGCAACAACAATCTATAAGCAACCGGCCCAACTTGTTCAATGATCTCATATGGTCCGATGAACCTCGGACTCAACTTGCCCTTTCGGCCAAATCGAAGTATTTTCTTCCACGGAGACACTTTCAGAAATACTTTGTCACCAATCTCAAATTCGATATCCTTCCGCTTTAAGTCTGCATAAGACTTCTGACGATCTGAGGCCGCTTTTAAACTGTCACGAATCACTTTCACTTTCTATTCAGTTTCTTTTATCAAATCAATCCCGTGAATCTTATTCTCACTCAGCTCAGTCCAATACAATGGAGTTCGGCATTTTCGACCGTAAAGAGCCTCATATGGTGCCATTTTAATGCTAGATTGGAAACTACTGTTGTATGCGAATTCAATCAACGGCAAATGTTTTTCCCACGTACTCTCAAACTCAAGAATACAACACCTCAACATATCTTCAAGAATCTGAATGATCCGCTCGGATTGACCATCCGTTTGCGGATGAAATGCAGTACTAAAATGCAATTTTGTGCCTAAAGCCTCTTGCAATTTCTTCCAAAATCACGAGGTAAATCTCGGATCTCTATCAGATACAATAGATAGTGGCACCCCGTGCAATCTCACAATCTCAGCAATATACAATTTAGCCAATCTATCGAGTGAATAATCTGTTCTCACCGGCATGAAATGAGCTGATTTTGTTAATCTGTCAACTATCACCCAGATTGCATCTTTCTTTCCCGGAGATAATGGCAATCCCGACACAAAGTCCATCGTAATCCTTTCTCATTTCCACTCAGGAATCATGATCGGCTGTAACAAACCGGATGGAACTTGATGTTCAGCTTTAACTTGCTGACAAACTAAGCATTTCAACACAAAGTCAGAGATGTCTCTTTTCATACTATTCCACCAATAAAACTGTTTCAAATCATTGTACATTTTCGTACTCCCCGGGTGAACAGTCAAACGGCTATTATGAGCTTTGTTCAAAATTAACTGAATCAATTCTGAATTCTTCGGAACACAAATCCAATTTCTGAATCTCAAACAATCATCACTATCAACTCGAAATTCTGATTACGAATTCAAATCACATTGAGCTCGTTTTGCTATTAGTTCATTATCAATTTTCTAGGCATCACGAATCTGATGTACAAACATCAGTCTCACTTTCAATTCGGCCAAAACCACACTATCATCACACAGATCTATCTGAGCATTCATTGCTCACAAAGCACATATAGACTTTCGGCTCAAAGCATCAACAACAACGTTAGCTTTGCCCGGATGATAATCAATCACAAGTTCATAATCTTTCAACAATTCTAACCATCTTCTCTGTCGCAAATTCAATTCTTTCTGAGTCATCAAGTACTTCAAACTCTTATGATCGGTATAAATATGAAATTTCTCACCAAATAATGATGCCAAATTTTTAATGCAAACACAATCGCTGCTAATTCAAGGTCATGCGTCGGATAGTTCTTTTCATGCGGATTTAACTGCCTCGAAGCATAAGCAATGACTTTGCCTTCTTGCATCAGCACACAGCCCAAACCATTCAACGATGCATCACTGTAAACTATAAATTCTTTACCTGGTTCAGGTTGTACTAACACTGGTGCTTCCATCAACAACGCTTTCAACTACTCAAAACTCTGATGGCACTCTTCTGACCACTCGAAATTAACATCTTTCTGTAGCAACTTCGTCAACGGAGTCGCAATCATCGAGAAACCTTTCACAAATCGTCTATAATATCCAGCTAGTCCAGAAAACTACGGACTTTAGACACTTTTTTCGGACGATTCCATTCTAAAATAGCAGAGATTTTACTCGGATCAACTCGTATTCCTACAGCTAACACAATATGTCCCAGAAAACTAACCTCACGCAACCAAAATTCACATTTGCTAAACTTAGCATACAATTGTTTCTCACGTAGAGTCTGTAGCACAATTCTTAAATGTTCGGCATGTTGCGTCTCATCACATGAATAAATCAGAATATCATCAATGAACACCACAATAAAGCGATCCAAATACAGTCTGAATATCCGATTCATCAGATCCATAAACACTGCAGGAGCATTTGTCAATCCGAAAGGTATCACTAAGAATTCATAATGTCCGTACCTCGTTCTGAAAGCAGTTTTTGGCACATCGGATTCTTTAACTCTCAATTGATAGTAACCTGATCTCAAATTTATCTTAGAAAACACTGTAGCTCCTTTCAGCTGATCAAACAAATCATCAATACGTGGCAACGAATACTTATTCTTTATTGTCACTTTGCTCAACTGTCTATAATCGATACACATCCTCATAGTGCCATCTTTCTTTTTCACAAATAGCACAGGAGCACCCCAGGGCGAGAAACTCGGTCGTGCAAATCCTCTATCGATCAACTCTTGCAACTGAGATTTCAACTCTTTCAATTCCGTTGGTGCCATTCTATACGGAGCTATTGAGATAGGAGTAGTCCCCGGCACTAATTCAATACCAAATTCAACTTCTCTGATAGGAGGTAATCCTGGTAACTCTTTAGGAAACACATCTGGAAACTCATAAACCACAGACACAGATTCAACTTTCTTTTCTGTCACTTTTGTATCAATCACATATGCCAGATAAGCTTCGCAACCCTTTCTCACATAGTTCAAAGCTTTCATTGCAGATACAAAAGCTGGTACTCCTTTCAAATCATTGGATTCAATTCGAACTATCGCATCATTCTGGCTTCTCAATTAAATACTCTTTCCTTTACAATTCACAATGGCATTATGTAAAGTGAGCCAATCCATACCCAGAATTATATCGAACTCATCGAATGGTAGCAACATCAAATTAGCCAGAAAACAAACATTCTGAAACATCAACGGACAGTTCTTGCACACTTTATCCACCAAGACACACTTACCTAAGGGGTTTGATACTCTAATCACAAATTCAGTAGACTCAACAGGTAGAGTCTTACTTGATACTAGATTCACACACACATAGGAATGAGTAGATCCTGGATCTATCAATGCAATCACATAAGTATCAAATAGAGTAAAAGTACCAGTGATGACGTCTGGAGATGACGCTTCCTCTCGTGCACGTATAGCATAAGCTCGAGCAGGTGCTCTCACCTCTGATCTCATAGCTGTATCAGTAGTCCCTTTTTGACTTCCACTCACATTCTCGGTATTTCTAGGTGATAAACCGTAATAGTAACATATTTTATCTCCATATTTAGCATGCTTTTGGATGATTTATCCCTTGAATTATGGAATTTGGTGCTCTTAATCCTTTAATTTCATGTTTTATACTCAGGCGAGCATAAGAGGATGAAAAGAATGGAAAACGGGCTTAAAACGAGCCAAATGGGCCAAAGTAGGAAATCAACACGGCCTGGGCCCAAAGCACACGGCCGTGCCCCTTTTGTAGGCCCGACCACGGCCTGGATTCGATTTACACAGGCGTGCCACACGGGCATGTCCCTTCCGTGACAAAGAGGAATTTCACTCGGGTTAGGATACTTAGAGGCAAAGAAACACATTCTGAAGCCTATATAAACACCCTAAGTATGACCTAAAAAGGGGAGTCGACAGAAGCCTTCTGTCGGGGGCATCCAGCTAGGCCAAGGAGCCGAGCCAGAGAGGTTAGAATCGTGGGATTTACTCGAAGAAGGCCATTTAATTCATCTCAAGAAGCCGAAATCATACTCAAGACGGCGGATCTCTCCTTCAATTCCTTCAGGGGGTTTTAGGGTTTTCTTATGTTTTGTTTTATCTTTTCTTCTGAGATGTATTCTTTTATTATTATGAACTAAACCCTCAGATACCTGAGAGGGATGAAACCTAAGACGGATCTTGTAATTGTTTTCTGAACTATATAATAAATACTTGATTTGTTCTTAATTATGTGTTCTTAATTCTTGCTTTGATATTTCAGGGTATTGATTCAAGTATTGATGTGCTTAGGCAGTGGAGCAAAAGCCCCTGTCTAAGAGTAGATCTAGTATAGTTAAGCGGAGTTGATCGCAACCCTAGACATAGGATGACAAAAATCTGCCAGATTAGGGTCAAACCTAATATGGGAGTCCATAGATCGAGTTAATGCAATTCTAGGGGTTTTAATTAAAAAGAAATTTCAATTAATCAACTTAGGGTTAGACGTTAGTAGCCTCGACGGAGGTATTAATATACATTAGGGAATCCTACGAATCAGGTCAAGTGAATAAATCGTCTGGTTCAGAGTTAAAAACAAGTGAAGTCTAGGTGGATTCCTCATTGGGTATTGTCTTAATCAATTGGTTTTTCCCACAAGTATTTCCCCAATTCATTCTCTTTGTCTTAGCGTCTTTAGCCTAGTAGTTAGTTAATTTTAGATTAAACAATAATTCACTACAATTCTTAGGCTAAATAATAGAAAGAAAGTTAGTATTAGTACTTTTGGTTCCTTTGGGTTCGACATTCCGGTCTTGCCACTAAACTATACTACAGTTCGATAGGTGCGCTTGCCTCAATCGTTGTCACAGTTAGTTTCTAGGCTAGATCATTCATTATATAAATTTTCAAGACTCTGACACACGATCAAGTTTTTGGCGCCGTTGCCAGGGAACTAAAATATTAAGAACACTTGATTTTTATTACTTTAGCCATTTTATTTATTTACAATTTATTTTTATTTTATTTTAACTTTGCTAATTTTTCTATTTCTTTGCTTCTGGCAAGTATTTCTAGTTTATGACTAGAAGAAACCCGTCAGGACCCTTGATTTTTGACAGTGAAATAAAACATACCACTCGTAGAAATCGAAGAGATGTCACTAAATAATTATCAATGGCAAGACATGAGGACAATGCCTAATAAAGCAGCTGGTGTTTTCAACCTTGACGCGGTCACCATGTTATCTAACCAGGTAGAGCTTTTAAATAAAAAAAATTGATGGTTGGTCTGGTTCTATGCAGGTACATCCGGTAATACAGTACGATACAAATGGATGAGGGGTGAACAACACAGAATATCTATCCTACAACCCTAGCACAGAGAACGAACAAGTCAACTATATGGGTAACTATTCTAGACCTCAAAATAATCCCTATAGTAACACTTATAATACAGGTTGGTGGAACCATTCCAATTTCTCGTGGGATGGCCAAGGAAATCGGAGATAACAACCCCTCCTAGGCTTTCAACAACCACCTTACCAGCAGGAAAAGAAGCCGAACCTTGAGGAGATGCTAACAAAATTTATCGCGGTGTCAGAAATCTGTTTTCAAAACAACGAGACAATGCTCAAAAATTAGCAGTCATCAATTCAAGAGATCGAGAATCAAATAGGTCAGCTTGCTAAGCTGATCTCAGAAAGACCACAAGGTATCTTGTCTAGCAACACCGAAACTAACCCAAGAGAGCAACCTCAAATAATAACTGCTCACGACAGTGAAGGGTTAGATGAACCAAAATTGAAACAAGAGAATGTGGTAGAGGAAGGTAAGGTTGAGGTAAGCCATGATAAACAAAACCCGGTAATTACAGAGTACCAACCTCGTGTGCCATACCCCAATGCGATGAAGAAAGACCACACGAAGGAATAATTCGGTAAATTTCTTAAACTTATAAAGAAATTACATATTAACTTGCCGTTTCTTGAAGCTCTTTCGCAGATGCCAGATTCAAGGAAATTTTCAAAAGAGTTTTTGACGAACAAACGGAAGTTAGACGATATGTCGCATTTGGAGCTAAACGCAGTGTGCCCATCAATTCTACGAAATAAACTACCACGTGAGCTCACATTTCGTGTAAGTGACGAAACGATCACTCTTCAGGTTCTTGACACGGTTAGGACATCGAGTATTAAAGGTGGAACCAATCACTTCAAAGTTGGGGACCAGTGCATCGCCGATACAACCGACCCTCAAATAGTCGCTTCAGAACTTAATACAAACGGCGCGACTCCTTTTACGGTACTTAAGGTCTTTCCATATGGAACGGTCGAGGTAACACATTCTAATTTCGGCACTATTGAGGTAAATATTACCCGACTCAAACCATATGTTGATAGAATTGATAGTAAGAAAAAGGAGTTTCGAATCTGTAAACCACCATGGCCATACGAATAACAGGTAAGTCTAGCTCAAGACTTTAAACGAGCGCTTCTCGAGAGGCATCCCGAGCACTAACCCCACTAACGTCCATATTTTCAAATTTTAGCATCTAACTAAAAACTAACCAAATTTTTAGGCGTAGGTTTCCATACCATATGGCCTTGCACAAAGGCATGGTCGTGGTCGTGTGGACACCACGAGTATGCATATCGGCGTGGCGGATATCGTGTAGAAACAGGACGAAAATTTTCCCCAAGACACGGGCTCCGACTAAATGCCACGGTCGTGCAACACGGCCGTGGTCGAAACTGCCTAAAGAACACGGGCTGAGATAAATCCACACGGCCGTGCGAGGCGGCCATGGTCGATATTATCGCTTTTTTCATATATCGCCACCACCACCTCGAGATCACTCCGATGATGAGGACCTTTGAGTCCTTTTTATTTTCTTTATTCTTATTTTTATTTTTCTTTATTTATTTTTATTTTAGTTCATTTTCCTTTATTATTAAACTCTTTAAATTTTTAAGTATAATTTGATTTCTTTTATCTCTGGCTGTTTAACTCTCGAGTAACTATAACAAACGTCCATTAAATAAGAACTCCCTAAAAACTTTACTGATGACTTAGCAGTTTAAAAAGGTTCAAGGTGCCACTCAAGGAACGAACACACCACCAGAGTATTCCCCACCACCTTCACCTATGCCTCGTCATCATGTTCATCATTGATCATCCTCCAAGGATTTCATCCATAATACAGGAAGTTTCACTTCTCCTCCTATATTTTGATTTTTCGTATCTATATATATCCTTTTACATTGAGGACAATGTACATCTTAAGTGTGGGGGGTGAATCTTAAAAGTGCCTAAATTTTTGCATTATTCTCAAATCCCTGAATTATGTCTTGTTCTTAAGGAAAATTTCTCATATTACTGTTAAAATGAAATTTCCTTTGATTTATGATTTTTATTGATATGTTTTGGATTAAGTCATTGATAATTATGCGTTGATGATTTAAAGCGTAAGAAACTAGAGAATCAAGCGCAGATAAGTCTATTTTTGAAGTAAAAATTTTGTTAGGTTGTCTACCCGAATCTAATTATTACTTTGAAGTTTGAATTTTACAAGGTTGATATCAAAAAGCCCATAATTTTTGTGAGATTTTGAGCCTTTTAGAGCATACATTCCTTTTCGTGCTCACTTTATTGATTATGAGTGTGTCAACATTGATTTATTATTCTAGAACTTGCTTCGATTATACATGTCGAGACCACACCTTTGATTTGATATACTAAGATGATAAAGGCACCTAGGATTTAACCCACTTACTCCATAAAAAGCCTACCCTCACAATTAACCCCTAGTGAACCCCTTTGATCCTAACAACCCTTTTTTTTGACTCACCCTCAACATTAACCAAAAACCATTATTGTTGAAATCCCTTTAATTAATTTGACCCACATTAAGTCGAGGTCTGATTTGAATAGATTACTTAGCTAAACTATGCTTTCCATTTCAGTTGTTAATTTCATTATTATTGTATGATTTGTTCTTAAACAAAAAAAAAATGAAGTATATTCATTATTAGTTCTATGTTATTTGAACTCAAACTGTTATTTTCATTATCTTTAGAACAAGCTCGTGTTATTAGTATTAAGTTTCCATGATGTAATGATTAGTACAACTTTTTAGTTAGGTAATTTGTCAATTCAGTCTCGATACTAACCCTCTAATTCAAGCCTTTATCCACACCTTTAACCCAAGCCCCGTTACAACCCATAAAAGACCTTTTGATTTCTGTATCATATCATATTATAGTGGTGGAGATTTGATTTTCATACAAGCCTATGGGATTAACTTTTCATGTTCGACCTCTGAGTGCTTATTTTTGAACCTTAAACACTTCGAGTGATTTGAGTGAATCTTTAAGTGAGGATATCAATTTTTGTCGATTTTGAATTAAAGGTAATTATTTAGGTAAGGGGAAACACCTATTTTTCGTACTATAAAAACTATGACTTTGATTGTTTGAATCTTTAGGAACCTTCCGGTTAAATTATCCATGTATGAATTATCTATGAATTATGATGAGACATTATTGATGAAGGTTATGAATTGAGGAAATTCTGTTTTAATTGTGAGTTGAGAACTTTGCTTGAGGACAAGCAAAAGCTTAAGTGTGGGGGTATTTGATAAACCGTAATAGTAACATATTTTATCTCCACATTTAGCATGCTTTTGGATGATTTATCCCTTGAATTATGGAATTTGGTGCTCTTAATCCTTTAATTTCATGTTTTATACTCAGGAGAGCATAGGAGGATGAAAAGAACGGAAAACAGGCTTAAAACGGGCCAAATGGGCCAAAGTAGAAAATCAACACGGCCTGGGACCAAAGCACACGGCCGTGCCCCTTTTGCAGGCCTGACCACGGCCTGGATTCGATTTACACGGGCGTGCCACACGGGCGTGTCCTTGCCATGACAAAGAGGAATTTCACTCGGGTTAGGATACTTAGAGGCAAAGAAACACATTCCGAAGCCTATATAAACACCGTAAGTATGACCTAAAAAGGGGAGTCGACAGAAGCCTTCTGTTAGGGGCGTCCAGCTAGGCCAAGAAGCCGAGCCAGAGAGGTCAGAATCGTGGGATTTACTCGAAGAAAGCCAGTTGATTCATCTCAAGAAGCCGAAATCATACTCAAGACGGCAGATCTCTCCTTCAATTCCTTCAGGGGGTTTTAGGGTTTTCTTATGTTTTGTTTTATTTTTTCTTCTGAGATGTATACTTTTATTATTATGAACTAAACCCTCAGATACCTGAGAGGGATGAAACCTAAGACGAATCTTGTTATTGTTTTCTAAATTATATGATAAATACTTGATTTGTTCTTAATTATGTGTTCTTAATTCTTGCTTTGATATTTCAGGGTATTGATTCAAGTATTGATGTGCTTAGGCAGTGGAGCAAAAGTCCCTGTCTAAGAGTAGATCTAGCATAGTTAAGCGGAGTTGATCGCAACCCTAGACATAGGATGACGAAAATCTACCGGATTAGGGTCAAACCTAATATGGGAGTCCATAGATAGATTTAATGCAATTCTAGGGGTTTTAATTAGAAAGAGATTTCAATTAATCAACCTAGGGTTAGACGTTAGTAGCCTCGACGGAGGTATTAATATACATTAGGGAATCCTAAGGATCAGTCAAGTAAATAAATAAATGCAGTTCAGAGTTAAATAACAAGTGAAGTCTAGGTGGATTCCTCCTTGGGTATTGTCTTAATCAATTGGTTTTTCCCACAAGTATTTCCCCAATTCATTCTCTTTGTCTTAGCTTCTTTAGCCTAGTAGTTAGTTAATTTTAGATTAAATAATAATTCACTTCAATTCTTAGGCTAAATAATAGAAATAAAGTTAGTATTAGTACTTTTGGTTCCTTTGGGTTCGACATTCCGGTCTTGCCACTAAACTATACTACAGTTCGATAGGTGCACTTGCCTCAATCGTTGTCACAGTTAGTTTCTAGGCTAGATCGTTCATTATATAAATTTTTAAGACTCTGACACACGATCACTAGGTGGTCTACCCCTAGCCGTCACATTACTCGATCTCACATTCTGAACATTTTCTTTCTCAGCCATCTTTGGGCAATCTCGAATGAAGTGATCTCGTGATCCACATTTATAGCAAACTCTATTGTTGTACTTGCCCCAGCATTCTCCTACATGTCATCTTCCACACTGTCTACACTCAGGTTTGTTGCTTTTGGCACTATCAACACTTGATTCCATTGGAGCTTGAGTTCTCGGACCAACACTTAGTCTTGCACGGTCTCTATTCGGATGTCCAAATGAAGCATTTGATCGGTTGCTTGCATCTCTAAATCTCTTCGTCGAAGGTTGAAAAAACTTACTCATCGATCTTTTTCTTTCATCACGAGCTTCAGAATCAGCTTTCTTCTTTTCTTTACTAAGCTCTTCGGCTTTGCAGGCTCTTTCAACTAACACAACAAATTCATTTATATCAAGTATCCCAACTAAAAATTTAATATCTTCGTTCAGCCCTTCAATGAAGCGTTTACACATAGTGGCTTCGGTCGAAACACATTCCCGTGCATATTGGCTCAATCTTACAAACTCTCGTTCATACTTAGTAACGGACATACGGCCCTGTTTCAGCTCTAGAAACTCCTTACGCTTCTGATCTATGAATCGTTGACTGATATACTTCTTTCTAAATTCAACTTGAAAAAAATCCCAAGTGATTCTCTCTCTCGGAACCACAGAAATCAACATTTTCCACCAGTTATATACCGTATCTCTCAACAAGGAAACTGCACACTTAATACATTCTTCAGGGGTCAACGACATCTCATCGAACACTCAGATTGTATTCTCGAGCCAAAACTCGGATCGCTCAGCATCATCATCAGCTGTGGACCTAAACTCTTCGGTTCCGTACTTTCTGATCTTATCCACAGGAGGCTTATTCAATCGATTCGGATCTACAACTTGAGGCACAATAGGTACTTGTGGGGGTGGAGGTTGTGAAGCACCCAGATTCGTTCGAACGAACTCCGAAAACCTTTCACTCATCATTCAGAAGAAGGCTTGCTTTGCCTCTCCTCCCTCACCACTATCAGTCGGCCTAGATGTGGTCGGCACTATCCCTTGAGCAAGAGCAGGCGCATTACTCTCAACATCGTCAGTAATTTCTCGATCGAGATCCATTACTATACAAAAACACATTTATAACTGTCAGGATTCATCACACTATCACAATTTCATATATGGCATGTATAGCTAGACTCACACGCGCTACGTTAGTCTGAGAATCGACTAATTCGTAGCTTTGATACCAATAAAATGTAACACCCCTAACCCAAAACCATCGTCGAAATAGGGTTAAGAGGAATTACCGAACAATCAGAACATTTCACATCCATTTCATGACACAAAGTCAAATATCAATCAAACATATTCAAACACGAGTTAGAAAGAGGTCGGGACTAAACCGAACACTTACGAAAGTTTCCAGAAACTCAAAGATTTTTTCCAAACTACAGAGGTCACACGCCCGTGCAGTCAGGCCGTGTGCCTCACACGGCTACCAGACACACCCATGTGTCAAGTCGTGCCAAAACAGAGCATACATACTGACTTATCCCCACGGCCACTAGACACACCCGTGTGCCATGGCCGTGTGATATTAGGCTAGCTACTGACTTGGTCACACGGCTACTAGGCACGCCCGTGTACCACGGCTGTGTAACCTGCCCAGACACACCTCAAAGTGGTCCTTGACCATACGGCAGAGACACACGCCCGTGTCCCTTGACCATGTATGCAAAATAGGCCATTTGCAAGGCCAATTTGCCACCCACACTTAGGTCATACCTACAAACTTCAAAGCAATACCAATTCATACTTCTAAATGCTTTCAAAACATACCATTTCATGCCCCAATTAATCATCAACAATACCATCTACTTCCATTCCTAATATCATCACAAATGAGTCCATTCAAAGTAACAATAGTACATCCCAAAACATATATATATAGCATTATGTAATCCAGGCCATAATTCATCTTCAAACCACATCTTTCATCAACTACCTAACCATGAATTATACCAAATTTATAGCTCATTCATAAGTTTAACATCATTCAACTTCCAAGCTAAATCACATGGCAAGGATTAAGCATTTCAAAACATACCATAACTTCTAGCCTATACATGCCATACTTCAACTTTATACATCTTTTCAAAAGTACCCAAAAATAGATTGCCGATAGTGTGATAGAGATGCTGACAATCCCTGGATCCGAGCTAGCTTTACTGACACTGTAAAATAGAGAAACAAATCACACAGTAAGCTTTTAAAAGCTTAGTAAGTTCGTAACATAATACATTATACCAAAACAAACCATCACATAGATTAATTCACAATCACATATACCATACCATCCAAGCTAGTATGTTCAATTAACCTTCCATAAACTCCTTCATATTTACATCAACCGCATAGGTTCCGAACATACCTTAGCCAACACTTAGTTATCGATCACTTATGCCACTCAATACTCAATATTTTATTTCGATAAACTTTCGTCACTTCTTTGATTTAATCGCACACTTAGTGCCCAAATCATTAGCCGATGCTTATAT
The DNA here is from genome assembly GCA_025698515.1 of Gossypium sturtianum. Taxonomy (NCBI): domain Eukaryota; kingdom Viridiplantae; phylum Streptophyta; class Magnoliopsida; order Malvales; family Malvaceae; genus Gossypium; species Gossypium sturtianum. The sequence continues at coordinate 37,647,828 of CM046954.1, forward strand.
TAACATCACACACTTAGTGCATCTATATCAAACCGATCTTAAATCGATATCGCACACACAATGCCAATCAAAAGCCGAAGCTTAAATTATTTCGCACACACAGTGCTAACCATCTCGGTCACATTTCCAAATACGCACACTTAGTGCCACATAACTCGAACCCTCACATAGCATTCACAATTCAATAATATCACACCATTCATTTCATAACATTAAACATAGTTAAATACACGTGTTATGTCCGAACTTAGCTCAGACGTCGAAATATCAAAACAGTCGATTAATCGAGTACTTTATCTTTGCATCGATCTCGATCCGAACTTTTTCTCTCTTAGTCTATACACATTCAAATTCAATTCATTCCATCACCAATTCATTCAATTCAATCCAAACACATATATTTAGGGCATTTTACAAAATAGCCCACACATTTTTACATTTTGACACTTTAGTCCCTAATTCATCAAATCACCAAATTCACATAATTTCACTTAGCATAAGCCTAGCCAAAATTTCCTTGTGTTCATACAAGCCCACACTCTTCATTCATTTCACATTTTAGTCCCTCAATTTACACTTTTCTCAATTTAGCCCAAATTGCTCAATTTCACCAAAAATTCAAAGACAAAACATGTTAACCCCATACTAAACTTTCATATTTTACCAACTATCAACACAAAGTTCACATGTTCATCAATGGCATATCTCAAAATATTTATCAAATTCTAAAATTAAAGCATGGGCTAACTAGAGCAGAAAGCAATGATTACAAAAACGTAGAAATTATCAAAAACCGAGTTGAAAACACACCTTAATCTTTACTTAAAGCTAGCCGAATATCCCAAAGCTCAAAACCCTTGCTTATTTTCCTTATTTTCGGTGGATGAACATAAAATATGATGGACTATAGTTTTTGTTTTTGTTTAATAATCTTTGTTTTATCAAATTACCTATTTAACCTTTAATACTAAAATATATAAGCATATGCACACAAGGTCATTTATGACCATTGCCATCCACTTACCCAAATAATGGGCTAATTGCCTCATAAGGCCTCCATATTATAAAGACATCAACAATTAAGCACTTAACAATCAGCACACAGCATTTTACACTTTATGCGATTAAGTCCTTTTCGCAATTTAAACGCACAATCAATAAAATCTTCACACAGACTAATTCACATATTGTAGACACAAAAAATAATATTAAAATATTATTTTGACCTCAGATTTGTGGTCTCGAAACCATTGTTCTGACTGGGGTCTAAACCGGGTTGTTTCAAATTATCAAAGGTTGGTTTTGGAGCTAATTAAAGAGTTTGATGACATCACCTTCTGCTATATCCCACGAGATGAAAATCAAATGGCTGATGCCTTGGCTACCTTAGCTTCCATGGTTAAAGTGAATAAACAAGAGGATGTAAAACCTATCCAGATGAGTATTTATGAGACTCCGGCTCATTGTTACAACATCGAAGAAAAAGAACAGGATGATCACCCTTGGTACCACGATATACTGCGATATGTGAAGAATCGTGAATACCCTGACCAAGCAACTGAGAATGATAAAAGGACGCTAAGAAGACTGGCCAGTGACTATATCTTAGATGGGGAGATCCTATACCAAAGAAGAAAGGATCAGGTGCTACTAAGATGTGTAGACATTGTTGAGGCTAAGAAAATTGTGGAAGAAGTCCATGAGGGTGTTTGCGGAACACATGCTAATAGGTTTATAATGGCCAGGCAAATCATGAGATTCAGATATTATTAGTCCACCATGGAAGAGAATTGTATCAGTTATGCCAAGATATGCCATAAGTGCCAAATTTATGGAGACAAAATTCATGTGCCTCCTTTACCTCTTCATGTCATGACTTCTCCATAACCTTTCTTTATGTGGGGCATGGATGTTAATGGGCCGACATCGCCAAAAGCTTTCAATAGGCATTAATCCTTCTTCATGGTCATCGATTACTTCACTAAGTGGGTAGAAACTACTTCATATGCCAATGTCACAAAGTCGGCACTCAGTAAATTCTTGAAGAAAGATATCATATGTCGGTATGGAATGCCAGAAAGGATCATATCTAACGATGCATTAAACTTGAACAATAGTACGATAGCGGAGGCCTGTAGTTAATTCAAGATCAAACACCACAACTCGTCACTATATCCCCCAAAAATGAACGGTGCAATTCAGGCAGCCAATAAGAACATTAAAAAGATCGTGGGGAAAATGGCTGAGACTTATAAAGATTGACATGAGAAGTTACCATTCGCCCTCTATGCTTATCGAACGTCTGTCAGAACCTCCACCGGGGCAACACCTTTCTCTTTGGTTTATGTAATGGAGGGGGTTTTGCCCATTGAAGTAGAGATTCCTTCCCTCCAAGTTTTTTTAGAACTAAAGTTAGATGAAGCAGAATGGATCCAATCTCGATATGATCAGTTGAACTTGATCGAAGAGAAGAGGCTGAAAGCTATCCGTCATGGTCAGATGCACCAAAAGCGAATGATGAGATGGATGGTAGAGATTTGCCTAACCCTGTGAATTCAGATTCAATCAAGAGGTATTTCACCTTTAAAAAGGAGAAAAAATAGAAAAAATAGAAAAAAGGAGAGGCCAAGGTGAAAACTCGCAAAGGGCGTCTTGAGACCAAAGGAATTTTGAGTTGAAAACCCGAAAAGGGCTGCTCAAATTTTGACCAAAGAATGGGCATGAAATAGTTGTTTCCCCTCAAAAGTAACAAAAAGGAGAAACTTTACATCTTGGGGCATCGATAGAGTACTCTAGGTCTCCCAAACACATACCATGCTCAGATTGATCCTCAGTAAGTTTGCTAGGAGAAGCTCATACTGCGATATCTGGGGCACCTAATTTCATCTCACTCACTTTGTGTTTTATCAATGTTTTCTACTTTGATTAATCTTTTCATTTCGAGCTTTGCTCCCAATAAATTTCAATCTTGTCCATTGTTACAATCTTTTTCAAGCATTTTTTACAATGAAATAGCGATTAATGGACTAATAATATTCAAATAAAAGGATTTCTGCATATTGCACTGAAAGATTTTCTAAATAGTACAAGGACCTGACCACTAGTCAGAACTAACCAAATCTAAGAGTTTGAAAGGTTTGGGAACGAATAATGTAACAGTCCGGTTTAGACCCTAGTCAGAATAGTGGTTTTGGGACCAAAAATTTGAGTTAAAAAATATTTTAATATTATTTTCCGTGCCTATGATATGTGATTAAGCATGTGTGAAAGTTTCGTGATTTAATTTGGTCATTTATGTGCTTAATTTGAGAAAAGGACTTAATCGCGTAAAATGAAAAAGTGGCTAATTAATGTATAAGTGTTAATTTGTTAATGTCTTTATAATGTGAAGTCCTAAATAGGAAATTAGCCCACTATTAAAGTGAGTGGACGGCAATGGTCGAGAATTACCTTATATTATATGTTTTATATATTTAGTAATAAAGGTTAAAAATGTAAAATGAAAATTAAGTCATTACATCATAAAACATTAAAGAAATAAGCTATGTTCTTCATCTTTTGGTGCCAAAAATAAGAAAAGAAAAGAAAGTTTAAGCTTAGGTTACATTCGGCCATTGATATTCTTTGATTCAATATATGTTTTGCTTCGTTTTTGATAATTTCTACGTTTTTGTAATCGTTGCTTAGTGTTCTTCAAAACCCATGTTTTAATTTTGAGAATTGATGATGATTTTGAAATATGCCATAGATGAATTTATGAGTTTTATGATGTTTGAGGATGAATTATGAAAGATATGTGATAGATTAACATAGTTTGTCTTTGGACTTTTGATGAATTTGAGTAATTTAGATTTAATTGAGAAAATAATATTTTGAGGGACTAAATTGTGAAATAAATGAAAAGTATGGACTTGTATGGACTACTTGAATATTCGGCCAAGCATGGGTAATATGAAATTTTGTGTATTTTGTGATTTTGTGAAATAGGGACTAAAATGTGTGAAAATATGAGGGCTAATTTGTAAATTGCCCTAAATATGTGTTTTTGGATTGAATTGAATGAATTAGTGAATAAATGATTTAAATTTGAATATGTATAGATCAAGAATCGAAGAAAACAGACTTAGATCGTGGGAAATCGAAAGTAATTGAGTAGCCAAGTTCGTTTCTGTTTATCGGAATCCGAGGTAAGTCTATATACAAATAAATGTATTTACATTGATATACGTATGTTCATATGAAAATTTATAATGATGAATGTATATGAGATGATGAGTACATGAAATCCGAGATAGTATCGACATGATGTCAACATCTGAAAAAGTCCAGTACGAACCTAGGAATAGATAGGATTGTATATGTCATGACATAGGTGTCTGATATGTGATATTGTGTAAGACCACGTCTGGGACGTTGGCATCGATTTGAGATTTACGTGTAAGACCATGTCTGGGACATTGGCATCGTATTGATTCGTGTAAGACCCTGTCTGGGACAGTGGCATTGATATCTGGTTACATGTAAGACCACGTCTGGGACGTTGGCATTGTACGACCATTCTGAGTATTCTGAGCTTCCTATTTGATTCCGAACGGTTTAACGGGCAAATCTGATAAATGAGAGACTACGTAAAATTATTTAAGCGAAACAGGTACGTTTGAATTGTACACTATGTATGTGTATGGAAGGTAAGTATATCTACGTGAACTTACCTAAGTGAGATATGTGCATAGTTTTGTGGATATGAAATGTGATATATGTATGACTTTGATATGAGCAAAAGTGATACTTTGAGTTGAAATGTGGGTAATCTATGGCTAAACAAAAGAGCCAAAGAAATGGTTATGAATTTGCAAATGAGAAATAATAATGACATTGTATCAACATGATTATGTGTATTTTATGTTAAGTTTATTTGTATATGGCTTACTAAGCTTTTGAAAGCTTACTTTGTGTGTGTTTGTTCTGTTTTATAGATCGACAAAGCTACAAAAGGCTCGGGGATTGTCATCACACTACTCAATCCTATTTTTGGTACCTTTTGAAAGTGTATATACTAAGTATGGCATGTATAGGCTAGTCACTTTGAATTATGTTTGAGATATGTATATAGCCATGTGATATGGCTAGGTAAATGGTTGTGATGTGAATGATTAGTTATGTCTTGTTTTGCTTAGTGTTGTTATGGTTTGATAGCAAATGAAATGGTCATATGAATGGTAAGCTTTTTGATGCATAGTTAGCATATTATTGATGGTAAGTTTGTGATGGATTATACTTTGAAATGCTTGTGGTTATATTGAGTTAAATGGTTCCTTAAGTAGGAGTGTTTGTGATGTTTATAAATGGGAAGAAATGATGCTCAATTTGATATGTTTTGGTTGCCATTGATGTATAGAAAGATGCTTGTATGTGCTTGTAGGGATGACCCTTTGTGTGGGTGGCATTTTGGCCATGCAAATGGCCTATATTTGCCCACACGGTTGAGCACACAGGCGTGTGGCTCGACCGTGTACTTCGTGGCTATATTTCAAAATAAGTCAGGCTCGTCCACGGGCTGGACACATGGGCGTGTGACTGGCCGTGTGGTGCAAGTCAGTAGCGACCACAGGTGAGACACACGGGCGTGTCCACGGCCGTGGGAGGCACACGGCCTGCCCACACGGGCGTGTGACCTCTGTAACTTTGATAAATTTTTAAGTTTTTGAGAACTGTATGTATTCAGTTTAGTCCCGGCCCTATTCTAAAGCATGTTAAAGGTCTCAAAGACCTATTTAAGGGACACTTTGATGTGATTTGCCAAATTAGGTTATGAAATGTCTGTAAAAGGTTCTGATTTGTCTGGTAACGCCTTTAACCCTAGATCAGCTATGGTTACGAGTTAGGGGTGTTACATTTGGTTGGTATCAGAGCTACGGTTTAGTCGATTCTCGGACTAACGTAGTGTGTGAGAGTCTAGCTATACATGCCATATATATGAAATGTGATAGTGTAATGAATCCTGACGTGAAAAATGTGTTTTTCGTATAGTAATGGATCCCGAAAGAGCCGTAGCTGACGATGTTGAAAGTAATGCACCTACTCCCGCTCAAGGGACAGCGTCATCTGATTTGAGACCGGCTACTAGCGGTCAAGAGGGAGAGGCTAAACAAGCCTTCTTCCAAATGATGAACGAGTGGTTCACTCAATCGTAAGAATTAATCCGGCTGTTTCACAATCTCTGCCCCCGCCCAATCCTCCTTAGACTTCTGCTATACCTCTGGTTATAAGCTTGAATTTGTTGAATAAACCTCCGGTTGAAAAAACCTGTAAATATGGAGCCGAAGAGTTTAGGGCTACTAGTGATGATGGTTCTGAGAGAGCGGAATTTTGGCTCGAGAACACTATCCGAGTATTTGATAAAATGTCGTTCACTCCTGAAGAATGCATAAATTGTGTTGTTTCTTTGCTACGAGATGTAGCTTATCAATAGTGGAAGACCTTGATTTCTGTTGTTCCGAAAGAACGGGTCACATGGGATTTCTTTCAGTCTGAGTTCAGAAAGAAATACATCAGTCAGAGGTTTATTATTCAGAAACGAAAAGAATTTCTTTAGTTGAAACAAGGTCGGATGACTGTGATCGAGTATGAACGAGAATTCGTGAGACTAATTCAGTATGTTCGAGAATGTATATCAACCGAGGCAATAATGTGCAAAAGATTTGAAGATGGCTTAAATGAAGATATCCGTTTGCTTGTTGGGATTTTAGAAATAAAAGAGTTCATTGTGCTTGTTGATCGAGCATGTAAAGCTGAGGCACTCGGGAAAGACAAAAGAAAAGCTGAGTCTGAAGCCAGAGATGTGAGAAAGAGATTCTCAAGTAAATTATTTCAATCTGAATCAAGGAAATTTAGAGATGAACATAGCTGTTCTAAAAATAATGTGGGACATTCGAATCCGAGAGACCGAGCTAGATCACAGTCGAATTCTAAAGCTCCAGCTACATCGATAGCTAGTGTGGGAAATGTTTGATCCGAACGACCTGAATGTAAGCACTGTGGTAAAATACATCTAGGTAGTTGTAGATTGAATGATCAAGCTTGTTTCAGATGTGGATCATTAGATCATTTCATCCGAGATTTCCCAGAGTCTGTTGAGCAAGAGATTATTCAGAATCCGAGATCTGATAATGTTTCGGTGAGAGATAGACTGTCCCGAAATGCAAGAAACGTCAGTGGTAGTTAGAGAACTACGAAAGACACTGTTGTGAGATCTGAAACTAGAGTGCCTACCAGAGCATATGCCATTCAAGCACGTGAGGAAGCTTCATCTCCGGATGTTATAACGGGTACATTTACTCTTTATGATACTTCTGTGATTGCATTGATAGACCCAGGTTCTACACATTCGTATATATGCATAAACTTAGTATCCAAAGTAAGACTTTGCTGTAGAGTCTACTTGAATTTGTTATTAGAGTATCGAACCCCTTAGGTAAAAGTGTCCTGGTTGATAAAGTATGCAAGAACTGTCCGTTGATGTTTAGAGATGTTTGTTTTCCGGCTGATTTGATGCTATTACCATTTGATGAGTTTGATATAATTTTGGGTATGGACTGGTTGACACTACATGATGCTGTTGTGAATTGCAAAAGAAAAACTATTGATTTGAGATGTCAGAATGATAAAATAGTTCGGATTGAGTCTAACGATATGAATGGACTACCAGCTGTGATATTAGTGATGAAAGCTCAGAATTTTGTGAAAAAAGGGTTATGAAGCTTATTTTGCTTATGTAATTGACTCGAAAGTAACTAAAAAGAAAGTTGAATCAGTGCCAGTTGTCTGAGAATTCCCTGATGTATTTCCTGAAGAATTATCGGGATTGCCTCCGATACGTAAAGTTGAATTTGGTATTGATTTGTTACCGGGAACAACTCCTATTTTGATAGCTCCGTATAGAATGGCACCAATAGAGTTGAAAGAGTTAAAGTCACAGTTGCAAGAGTTGATTGGCAGAGGGTTTGCAAGACCGAGTTTCTCACCTTGGGGTGCTCCTGTTCTGTTTGTGAAAAAGAAAGATGGCATAATGAGAATGTGTATTGATTACCGTCAGTTGAACAAAGTAACTATAAAGAACAAATATCCTCTGCCCAGAATTGATGATTTATTTGATCAGCTTAAAGGAGCCACTGTGTTTTCAAAGATAGATCTGAGATCGGGATACTACCAGTTGCGGGTAAAAGATTCAAATATTCCGAAGACTGCTTTTAGAACGAGGTACGGGCATTATGAGTTTTTAGTTATGCCTTTTGGACTAACAAATGTTCCTGCTATTTTTATGGATCTAATTAACAGAATTTTCAGACCGTACTTAGATCAATTTGTTGTTGTATTTATTGACGACATCTTGATTTATTTACGTGATGAGATTGAGCATGCTGAGCATCTGAGAATTGTTTTGCAAACTCTGCGAGATAAGCAATTATATGCAAAGTTTAGCAAATGTGAATTTTGGTTGCGTGAAGTCGATTTTTTGGGACATATAGTGTCAGCATCTGGTATACGAGTTGATCCGAGCAAGATATCAGCTATTTTGGAGTGGAAGCCTCCGAGAAATGTGTCTGAAGTCCGTAGTTTTCTAGGACTTGCTGGTTACTATCGAAGGTTCGTAAAATGATTTTCGATGATTGCTACTCCGTTGACTAGATTGCTTTAGAAAGATGTGAGATTTGAATGGTCCGATAAATGTCAGAAAAGCTTTGATCAGTTGAAAGCCCTTTTGACTGAAGCTCTAGTTTTGATACAACCAGAATCGGGTAAAGAATTTGTGATTTTCAGTGATGCTTCACTGAACGATCTGGGATGTGTTTTGATGTAGGAAGGGAAAGTTATAGCTTATGCCTCGAGACAATTGAAGCCACATGAAAAGAACTATCCGACACATAACCTTGAGCTAGCTGCGATTGTATTTGCATTAAGATTTGGCGTCATTATCTTTTCGGTGAGAAATGCCACGTGTTTTCAGATCATAAAAGTTTGAAGTACCTAATGACTCAGAAAGACTTGAATCTGATACAGAGAAGATGGCTAGAGCTGTTGAAAGATTACGAGCTTATGATAGATTATCATCTGGGTAAGGTAAATGTTGTTGCTGATGCACTGAGCCGAAAATCACTGTTTGTGTTGTGTGCTATGAATGCTCAATTGGACCTGTCTGATTATGGTTCAGTTTTGGCGGAATTGAAAGTGAAACTGTTGTTTTTACAACAAATATGTGATGCTCAGAAAGTTGATAATGAAATGATAGTGAAGCGAAATCAGTGTGATTTGAACTCCGAATCTAAATTTAAACTTGATGATAATGATTGTTTGAGATTTCGAGATCAGATTTGTGTTCCGAGGAATCCAGAGTTGATTTAGTTAATTTTGAATGAAGCTCATAATAATCGTTTCATTTTTTTTATATACGCTTCCCTTTTTATTTTATTTGTTATAACAATGCCACGAGTTGTGTTTAAATGTATTTATTCATTTTTATGCTATGCCCAAGTAAGCTAAATACACATTACTTTAAATATACAATTCGTTTTTTTTGCACGATGCATAAAAAAGAATTTTTTTAAAACCGAGGCAATATTGTTCATTATTTTTGGAATTAGAAGAGAGTGTCCCTAACTTACGGGATATGGCTTCTTTTTAAAACTGAAATAATCGAATATCCATTTCAAAAATATAAAAACGAGATTCAAATAACGATCAAATGACGTTTATTCTTGATTTCGAGGATTTAAGGCATTGTGTCCTAACTTACGGGACATGATCCTTCCTTCTCGATTGACTTGAAATAAGCCATTTTCATGAAAAATTAATTCATTAATACAAAAAGGGGTCGTGTTTTAAATTCTCTTCAAATTTTAATTCTCGACACTAAGACACCAAGTAATCAACTAGGTACCAATTTTGGGCGTCACGAGGGTGCTAATCCTTCCTCGTGTGTAGCCGACTCCCGAACCTATTTTCTAAATTTTGTAGACCAAAAATCGTTGTTTTAGTAAATCAAACCTTTTATTAAAACGATCAAATTAAGAGGTGAACCGATCACACATCATAAAAAAGATTGGTGGCGACTCCCATTTTCATTTTAAAATAAAAAGTCGATTTTCAAAAAAAAGGTTTCGACAATTATATTTTTACTATTTTATTGTTATTGGTTGGATATTGTATAAATCTTATTTTATTGTTAATTTTGCTACTATTTTAGAGACATTTGTTTGTTAAGTTGCAACTATCTTAGTGTTTTTAGTGTATTTGATGTATTATATTTTAAAATTTATTTTTATATAAAATAATAATAAAAAACTAATATGGGCAAACTGGATCGAGCTTAGCATTTTTAATTTGGGTTGGGCTTAGATAGAATTTTAGACCCAATTTCAGGCTGAGCCCGAGCCTAGAAAACGAACCTAAAATTTTGCATCGACCCGGCTCGACCCATGATCATTTCTAATTGTCCTGTACGAGAGTTTGTGTCCAATCTAAATATGTTAACTTTGATTAGAATTCAAAAGTACGATTTGGCCAATCAATCTTTCTATTATTAAATGAATCAATTTAGTCCTTATACTATTAAAAAGAATCAAATAAGTCTAAATTTTAATAGAGTTAACATTTTTTATATCTTTTATTATAGTTCTATTTCAAACAAAAGATCTTATTTACAAAACCATAAAAACTATAAAAATATTAACTCCAAATTAAAATATAAGGACTGAATCCATAACTTTTGTAAAACAAGGACTAATGGGAGAATTTAACCTTCTTATTTTTATCCTATACTTACACTAAATATAAAACTAACATGATTTTAGACTCTTTTATAAATTTTTCTACTATTGTTATTTTAACAATCCAACTATATTAAAATATTTGAGTTTTCAAAGTATTAATCTTGAACAGAAAAAGAGTCTTACTAACCACTGAAACCACAAACCTTATCCCCCTGAAGTTGTAGTGGGATGAATTGAAGTCATTGTGATGAATCTTATCTCCCTGAAGTTGCAGTGGAGCAGATTGAAGATAGCAAATCTTATCTCCCTGAAGTTGTAGTGGAGTAGATTGAAGTGACAAATCCTATACCTCTGAAGTTGCAGTGGGTCAGATTAAATCTACCGTAGCGAGTCTTATTTCTCTGAAGTACAGTGGAATAGATTAAAGCTCCAAGTTACAAATCTTATCTCCCTGAAGTTGCAGTGGAGCAAATTGAAGATAGCAAATCTTAATTCTCTGAAATTGCAGTGGAACAAATTAAAGCTACGACTTACAAATCTTATCTCCCTGAAGTTGCAGTGGAGCAGATTGAAGATAGTGAATCTTATATCCCTGAAGTTGCAGTGGAACAGATTAAAGCTATGAGTTACAAATTCTATCTCCCTGAAGTTGCAGTGGAGCAGATTAAAGATAGCGAATCTTATATCCCTGAAGTTGCAGTGGAACAGATTAAAGCTACGAGTTACAAATCTTATCTCCTTGAAGTTTCAGTGGAGCAGATTGAAGTTAGCGAATCTTATCTCTCTGAAGTTGCAGTAGAGCAGATTAAAGCTACAAACCTTATCTTCCTGAAGTTACAGTGGAGCAGATTGAGGACAACAAATCTTATCTCCCTAAATTTGCAGTGGGGCAGATTGAAGATAGCAAATGTTATCTCTCTAAAATTGCAATAGAGTAGATTAAAGCTATAAATCTCATCTCTCTTAAGTTGCAGTGGAGCAGATTGAAGCGACAAGTCCTATACCTCTGAAGTTGCAGTGGGTCAGATTAAATCTACTATAGCAAGTCTTATATCCCTAAAGTTGCAGTGAAATAGACTAAAGCTACAAGCTACAAATTTTATCTTACTGAAGTTGCAGTGGAGCATATTTAAGCGACAAGTCCTATACCTCTGAAGTTGTAGTGGGTCGGATTAAATTTACCATAGCAAGTTTTATCTCCCTGAAGTTGCAACGGAATAAACTAAAGCTACAAGCTACAAATCTCATCTCCCTGAAGTTGCAGCGGAATGGTTAAAGATATGAATATCTCCCCGAAGTTGCAGTGGAGTAGATTGAAACTACACTTCCTATACCCCCGAAGTTGCAATGGGTAAGAATGAGGCTACTTGAAGAAGAGAAGCACCATTGAAGTCGAGGTTCGGCAAGACCAGACAAAATTGGCTCTTCTTAAAGTCTTTGCTCCATTCTTGTTACACGACAACGAGCAAAGAGGAGCAGCTGTAGAAGCCCAATTTTGCCCGGACCCAAGACCAAATAAATAAAACCAAAATAAAATTAAAAAATAGCCTATTTACAAAAAAATATCAGACCCAAAACAACCCAAAATAATTAAAAACCCTAATGCCCAAATGGCCCACAACATTAACTATTTTCAGTAAACTAGAAACCCTAATGTGCCGCACTCCCGCTTCCATGTGCACACCGCCCGAAGCTCTTCGTCCTGAGGCTCCTCATCCCGAGATTGACACGCCTTGGCTGCCATTTCACCAAAAGAGCAAAGGGCCTGCCTCTCCTCTCCGTTGACTCCGTCACCTGCAAGAAAAGAGAAAGAAAAAAGACAAACATGCCAACAACAGTAACAAAAAATAGTAGAGCTGATAGTGAAAACAACAGTGTAAATTGGCTATAAAGCCATAACAATCAATGTAATTTTTAGACAGAGAGAAATACAAAGAAAATGAGCAATAAAAAAAATAAAAAAATTCAAAAGATTCAAAAGATATCCGTTCATTTCGTTATTTATTTTCGAAAAATATAAAAAAATACAACAAAAACAAAAAAACTTACCGCTCTTGTTGCGCCATCGCTGTGGGTGGGCAGATTCTCCGCCTTCAAAGAGAAACGACCCATCTCCGACGTGGAGGAGCCCTTGATTCCCTCGGGATTCGCTGGGGCTCCGTCGGAGGGGAGGGCGTGGGAGGGATGCCCAAGAGACCGAAACCCCCTTTCCCTTTTTCTATTTTTAAAATAAAATAAAAAATAGACTTTTTAAATTTTTCGGCCTGAAACACCCCACACCCGGCCCACGAGCCTGAACCGGATCTGGTATGTTCCTTAAATAAATCGGTTTTCAATGTTCTAAATGACTTAGAGAAAATTTGTGTAATTTAAAAAAAATTGTTTTGGGTTGGGCTTAATTTGAAACCTAGTTAATAAATTCTGGAAATCCAACTTAAATAAGGTGACAAAATAATTTTTGGGTTTATTATTTTAAAAGAAATAAATTTACTTATCTTTAATCAAACATAAATTGTATCATATTCAAATAAAAATAAATGAGAAATAAAGAGAATCCAATTGGGCCTTATGGCCTTATTACATCATTCAAACCCAAAATAAAGTTTAAAGTACTAAAATTTCATAAAGTCCAAATTCCAAATAATTTCTTCAAGCGATGCATGGCCACCTTTAGCTCCCGCCGACCCGGTCCATTCTTGCTCATCACCTGAAAATAATTCCCCAACGGGTGAGTCAACAGACTCAATGTGTACATAGTACTAATTTCCAACAAATCGGGCATACAAGTCATATCAATATCATGTTCATACAAAATAAAGGATGATGCAACCCAAATCCAAACCTATTTGTCCATCCGCTACACACCACCCGTACCAACTCGCATACACGCGGGGACTACTAAGTCGACCCTCCATCCGCTACACACCATCGGCGAGGCGATCGCCTGCGGTCGACGTGCTCATCGCCCCACTTATGTTGTGTCATTAGACATTGTATTCCTTTGGATGTAACCGAAGTTACCACTTTTCACTTTATGTGACCGTAGTCACCACTTTACGTTGGTGAGACCGTAGTCATCACCTTCACTTTCTTCCTCCACAAATATCCCGAATGCCCCAATTATTTCATAACATATTTCACATACTAAATTTTCATTCATGTTACTAATCACATGTTCAAAATATATCACATTCACAATCCTATCAAAAGTAGGAAACGTACCTAGGTACTCCTTACCACATTTGTGGTGCTTAGTCACATTCACATACTGTTACATATTTACATATCTAATGATTGCCATGCAATTTATTGAAAGTTAGTAAGAGTACACACCTTTTTCGCTTAATAGTTTCCGTGAATTCCCGTAGAGCGATCTACCGATCTAGATCTTTCACTCCTAGTTGCCGAATTGATTTAATCAAGTCCCAACAGTTGCTAGAATTCCTCTTCCTTGAAATAGGCTAATACTTATGATGGGATTCCAAATCTGAAGAGGATTCCTTTATAAGCCTGTTGAAATCCTATAACTCCGTGTTAGATTAGATCTAACTTTGAAAACGTGAATCATAATCTTTAACCACATATTTATATTTATAATCCTTACCTTGAATCCTTAGATTTCCCGAAAGATCCCCTTTTGATGTTGTGGATGATTGCCCTCTTTCTTAGAATCCACAAAGATTCAAATTTTAATGATGAGAGAACGTAGAAGAAAATAGAAGAAAAGAGAGGGATTTTTGCTTAATGAAAATTCGGCGAGAGAGGGTTTTGCCTAGGAGAATTTGGGCAGAGAGAGGAAGAGGAGCAAATGTTGATGAGTAGCCCTCTGTCCTCCTTTTATAGCCAAAGTTATCAGCCTAGGAGTCCTTTACTTGGCCACCACTCTCTCTTTTGATAATATTATCTCTTTTATTTAAAAGATAAAAGCCTTTAATCCATCAATTATCTCCTCAATTATCTCATTAGAAAATAATCCTTTATTTATCTCTTATTATTCACATATTTATGTGAATAAAACTCCTTTATTTATCTCTTATTATTCACATATTTATGTGAATAAAACTCCTTTATTTATCTCTTATTATTCACATATTTATGTGAATAAAACTCCTTTATTTCTCTCTTATTATTCACATATTTATGTGAATAAAAATCCTTTATTTCTCTCATATATCCAAGTTTCCCGAAATGTTCAAGTTTCCATTTTTGGATCATTTCCAAAAATGTTTAGGTTTCCAAAATGTCTAAGTTTCCAAAATGTCCATTTCCATTTCCATTTTCATTTCCATCTCCATTTTCATTTCCATTTTCATTTTCATTTCCATTTTCATTTTCATTTTCATTTTCATTCATTTCTAGGTTTCCAAAAGTATCAAAAATTTATTCATAATACTTAAGACTTGTCATTTCATACAATTGATCTGAAAAATGCATAGGCCCTTCCTAGGATGTTACAGTTCTACCTCTTAAATAAAATTTCGTCCTCGAAATTTCCTAACTAAACAGATTGAGGGTATTCTTTGTCGCATTGTCTCTTCGGCTCCCACGAAGCTTCTTCCGATCCATGATTGCGCCATAACACCTTGACTAAAGGCACCGACTTCTTTTCGTAGTGCTTTCACGCCACGTTCCAAGATCTGAATCGGCTCCTCCTCGTAGGATAGATCCGCCTTAACTCCACTTCTTCAACGGGTACCACATGAGACGGATCCGATCGATAGCGACGTAGCATGGACACATGAAATACGTCGTGCATTTGTTGCAACTCGTGGCAACTCCAATTGGTATGCCACCGCCCAACTCGCTTCAAGATGCTTGATAGGGCCCTATAAACCTTGGGCTTAGCTTCCCTTTGCGATCGAACCGCATGACCTTCTTCCAAGGTGAGACCTTTAGAAACACTTGGTCTCCTACTTCAAACTCAATTTCTTTCCTCTTAAGGTCTGCAGACGACTTACGTCTCATCGAAGCTTCTTTCAACCGTGCCCGAATTAATTCCACCTTCTCCTCGTTTCGCCACTAACTCTGGACCCAAAACGCGGCGTTCTCCTAACTCGGTCCAACAAGTTGGTGTTCTACATTTCCTTCCATACAATGCTTCGTATGGTGCCATCCGAATGCTTGCACGATAGTTGTTGTTGTAGGCGAACTCGCCTAGAGGCAAGTAATCTTCCCAACTTCCGGAAATCCATCACACTGACCTCTTAGCATATCTTCCAACACTTGTATAACCTGTTCAGATCGCCTTCCGTCGATTGTGGATGAAAAGTCGTAGTGAAGTCTAGCTTAGTGCCTAATGCTTGATGAAGTGCTTTCCAAAATCGAGACGTAAACCTTGGGTCTCTATCGGAGATGATCGACATCGGTACCCGTGTAGCCTCACGATCTCCGCCACATATAACTTGGCTAACTTTTGAAGGGAATAGTCGATCCTCACAGGATAAAATGTGCGGACTTGGTCAAACGGTCCACTATCACCCATACCGAGTCCTTCTTAGTGGGCGTAAGGGAAGCCCACTAACTAAGTCCATGGTAATTCTTTCCCACTTCCATTGGGGAATCTCAATTGGTTGAAGCAATCTCGATGGGACTTGGTGTTCAGCCTTTACTTGTCGACATGTCAAACATTTCCCCACAAATTCAGTCACCACCCTCGTTCGTGTCCGACCACCAAAATTGTTCCCTTAGATCTCTATACTGACTTGATGCCTCGGGATGCATAGCATAAGGACTACCATGCGCTTCCCGAAGAATCCTTTGTCTCAACTCCTTATCCCTCGGCATACAAACCTTTTCCTTGTAGCACAGTACTCCTTCATCATTGACGCCATAATCCTTTAATCCTCCTTGCCGTACTTGCTGTGTAACTTAGTACTTAAGTCCTTATCCGCCAACCTGTCCCTCTTTCACCTCCTTCACCAAAGTTGGCTTGACTTGTAACTCGCCAACAAAGCCCGTCTTCATACAAACTTAAGTGAGCGAACAAAGCCCTTAAATCCGACACAACCTTCCTACTTAGGCGTCGCCTACCACATTCGCCTTGCCGGATGGTATTCTATCGAACAGTCATAATCTTTCAATAACTCCACCCACCTTCGTTGCCTCAAGTTCAACTCCTTACGAGTCAACAAATACTTAAGGCTTTTGTGGTCCGTGTAAATTATCGACCTTTCTCCATAAAGGTAGTGCCTCCAAACTTTGAGGGCGAAAACCCACTGCCGCGAGTTCCAAGTCATGAGTTGGGTAGTTCACCTCATGCGGCCTTAATCTGTCGAGATGCATAAGCGACTACCTTTCCTTCTTGCATTAGCACACACGGCCTAACCACGTGTGCGAAGCATCACAATATACTCTGAAGTCCTTACGCCTCATTTGAATTAACACCGAGCTTCAGCAAGACCTTTTAAGCTTTTCAAAGCTCTCCTGTTGCTTATTCGTCCACACAAACGGTACTTCCTTCCTTAGTAACTTTGTCAAAGGTGCGGCTATTGACGAGAATCCTTCCACGAACCTTACGTAATAGCTTCGCCAAGCCTAAGAAACTTTCGATTTCACCACCGACCTAGGTGATTTCCAATCCAACATCGCTCGATCTTCCTAGGATCCACTCTTATTCCTTCTGCGGATACCACATGTCCTAGGAACGCCACTTCCTTGAGCCAAAATTCGCGCACTTTGAATTTGGCATAAAGCTTCTTTTCCTTAACACTTCTAACACAACTCGGAGATGCTCATCGTGCTCCTCCTCCGTCTTAGAATACACCAAAATGTCGTCGATGAACACCACGCACGAATCTATCCAAGTAGGGTTGGAAAACCCTATTCATCATATCCATGAACGCGCGGCGGTGCGTTCGTCAACCCAAACGGCATCACCACAAATTCAAAATGACCGTACCTTGTCCTAAAAGCGGTCTTATGAATATCGACCTCCTTCACTTTCGGTTGATGATACCCCGACCTTAAGTCGATCTTTGAGAACACTGTTTGCCCCTTTCGGTTGGTCGAACAAGTCATCTATCCTTGGCAAAGGATACTTGTTCTTGATGGTCGGTTTGTTCAATCGGCGATAATCTATGCACATCCGCATAGTTCCATCCTTCTTCTTCACAAAGAGAACCGGTGCTCCCCACTGAGACACACCTGGGTCGAATGAACCCACGATCCAACAACTCTTGGATTTGAGCCTTGAGCTCCACTAACTCCTTTAGTGCCATTCGGTAGGGAGTGATTGACACAGAGCTGCATTCTCGGTAGCAAATCTATTCCAAATTCCACTTCTCTATCCGGGGTATTAAGGCAACTCCTCCGGAAATACATCCTCAAAATCCCTTTATTGTTCTAACTCCTTGACACCTTCCTCTTCTCCTCTTAACGCACTCACGAAGGCTAAGAATGCCTTACATCCTTTCTTAACCATTTTCTCGGCCTTGGTCAGGTCGAAACTACGTTAGACAAGTAGTTCCTCCTTTCTCCGATCATCACTACTACCTCATCTTCCGGGGTTCTTAGTTCCATACGTTTAGCCGCACAATCCAACACGGCTCGATGCTCTACTAGCCAATCCATTCCAAGTATAAGCTCAAACTCTCCGAAGGGTAATTCCATTAAGTCGGCCCAGAAAGTTCGCTCCCCGAATCTCTAGGGTACATTCCAGAAAGATCCTATCTATCCTCACCGTTTGGCCTAAAGGGCTTACTACGCTTATCCGCCTATCGAGAAAGAAAGTTGAGTCTAGGCCTAGTGTTTCAACCACACTACATGCAACATAGGAATGAGTTGAGCCCACATCAATAAGAGCAAAATAGGGTTTGTCATGAATAAAGAACGTCACGGTTATAACATCCGTGCGCGTCTACCTCTTCTTCCTCCGTGAATCGCGTAAACCAAACCCGGTTGCCTTGCTTGGCGTTAGTCGCACCTCGACCCGAGCTCCACGGCCTCGCCACTACCTCTGCTTGGCCGACCCACGACCTCTTTGAGGTGCTGTCCGCCTCTACCGGCTGGTTAGCATTCTCCGCTTTCGGTTGGCTCTCATCTAATAGCTTGAGGCAATCCTTAATCATATGGTCCTTGGACCCACACTTGAGACATCGTCCCGCCTTTTTCCAACACTCTCCCCGTGCTTCCTTCCACAATGTTCACAAGAGGCGAAATTGCCGGCCGTACCAACTGTTGACTTTGTGGCTGTTAACTCTAGGCCTCTTGTGGCCTTTTCGGATGGCCCAAAACCTCTTTTGGGCTTATTTTGCCCACACTGACGCTTGGTGGCGTCCTTAATTCCCTCACCACTTTAGCCTTTTCCACCAAGGCAGAGAATTCCCGCGCCACGATGCGGTGCTATCAAAAGTCTCAAATCGCCCCTAAGTCCGTCCTCAAAAGCGAACACGAGCGTTCATGCTCGATCGCCACTACTCCTCGGGCATATCGGCTCAACCTCAAGAATTCCGCTTCATATTCGGTGATGGACTTACTTCCTTGTACCAACCCCTAAAAGCCTTCCTTTGCTCATCTATATACTGGTTCCCACATACTTCTTTCCGAAATGCTTCCTTAGCATATTCCCGTGTCGATCTTCCGCCGTGGCACCGTCCCGAACGGTTAACCACCATTGATACGCTTCATCGCGTAACAGTGCCGTCATCCCTTTCAACTTCTCCTCGGGGGTCAAGTCGAGCTCATCCATGATGCGCTCAGTTGCTTCCAACCAGTACTCAGCTGTACTGGGTGCCACTCCCGATACTCCTCTAAACATTTCAGCTCCATTAGCACGGAGCCGCTCAGGCACAGACTTACGATTTCCTGAATTGTTTCCTGCACCACCACCAATTCCAAAACTCGTATACGACTGCGACACGGCATCTTCCCTCATGCGAGCTCTTTGCTCAACATTGACAGCTGGGGGTGATGGTGGTGGTGGTATCTCATTGTCAGAACCTTGTCCCGATCTAACAGTCATCCTTCCTCTACCTCTTCCACGACGACCACGTCCTCTTGAGCTCATTATCGACGAGATCTGATTAAGGAATTTTATGTATTAGTATTCTTGTTTCACTTATTACCCGCGATGATATCTTATGAAGAAGAGTTTAAGAGTGGTTCTTTCGTATTCATACATGCATACAGTCTTGCATTCATTCATTCATCCATCAACAAATATGAACTTTCGTTCATTCAAAGAAACGTTGTAATTCTTGTTGTTGTTTTCGTTATTTTGCTTTTCCACTACCCAGGGGCATTTTCGTAATTTTATCCTACATGGGTATTTTCGTAAATTTTCAAAAATCAGGGTAAATTTGTAAAATTTATTAAGTTAGGGATATTTTCCAAGATTGTAAAAAATTGAGGGTTCCTTTGAGAGTTACACTTTTCAAAGCAATGATATTGTAAAAATTTTGGAAATCAGGGTCGTTTTGGTAATTTTGTAAGTTAGGAGCAATTTTGTAATTTTCCAAAATCAAGATAGTTTGATATTTTACAAATTAGGGTTTTTTGAACATTTGATAAAGTAATGAAATTTTGTTAAAACTATGGGTGGTTTGGTCATTTTATAAACCAAGGGTATTTTTTTTTTTTTTTTTAGAAGAAAAAGTTGTAAAATAGTTCTCATAAGTTTCTAAGAGTTTTAAAACTAAATTTTGGTTATACATTTTTTTTATTTTTTTATAAAAGAAAAGCGGCTAAGTCCCTTTCGGTTTTATTCTTTGTGTTTAGCCTATGACCGAGCCCTCTTGGTCGGGGTGAACCAAAGCTACGCACTGAGCAGGATTCGAATGAAGAGGAGGTGAGTCACGCGATTGCTTAAATACCAAGCTCTCACCGACCTTTCTAGACATGCGCATGAGAGGTTGCCACACCACCGAGCCTTCCGAGTTAGGGCGAACCGGCTACGCACAGGTAGGATACTGCGAAGAGGAGGTGAGTCACTAGGACCGCTTAAATACTGTGCTCTTAGGATCCAATCCTAGACATGCGCATGTGGGGGTTGCCACACCCTAGCTTAATAACTTAGTCATAGGTTTGTTAAGTTCATTAAGTCTTATGAGTTTCAAGTGTTTGAGTAGTCTAATCCTAGGGTTCAAGTTCCTATCACACTATTCTACGTTCCATGCCTTTGCTACCCTTTTACAATTCATAATTCACATAATCACACGGATGGTTAAAGGTACTTTACTGTGGATCATGGTCGGAGACTTAGGTGCCATGCCATAAAACTGCTTATTTCAAAGAAATTCATTTGGGCTCGAATTGAAAACGTTTTGGGCACGAGCCCACAGGCCGAGAGTTTTAAAAGCGGGCTCGATACCAATGAAACACCCCCACACCGGCCCACGAGCACGAGGCAGGATCTGGTATGTTCCTTAAATAAATCGGTTTTCAATGTTCTAAATGACTTAGAGAAAATTTGTGTAATTTAAAAAAAATTGTTTTGGGTTGGGCTTAATTTGAAACCTAGTTAATAAATTCTGGAAATCCAACTTAAATAAGGTGACAAAATAATTTTTGGGTTTATTATTTTAAAAGAAATAAATTTACTTATCTTTAATCAAACATAAATTGTATCATATTCAAATAAAAATAAACAGAAATAAAGAGAATCCAATTGGGCCTTATGGCCTTATTACATCATTCAAACCCAAAATAAAGTTTAAAGTACTAAAATTTCATAAAGTCCAAATTCCAAATAATTTCTTCAAGCGATGCATGGCCACCTTTAGCTCCTGCCGACCCGGTCCATTATCGCTCATCACTGGAAAATAATTCCCCAACGGGTGAGTCAACAGACTCAATGTGTACATAGTACTAATTTCCAACAAATCAGGCATACAAGTCATATCAATATCATGTTCATACAAAATAAAGGATGATGCAACCCAAATCCAAACCTATTTGTCCATCCGCTACACACCACCCATACCAACCTTGCATACCGCGGGGACTACTAAGTCGACCCTCCATCCGCTACACACCATCGAAGGCGATCGCTGCGATCGACGTGCTCATCGCCCACTTATGTTGTGTCATTAGACATTTGTATTCACTTTGGATGTAACCGAAGTTACCACTTTTCACTTTATGTGACCGTAGTCACCACTTTACGTTGGTGAGACCGTAGTCATCACCTTCACTTTCTTCCTCCACAAATATCCCGAATGCCCCAATTATTTCATAACATATTTCACATACTAAATTTTCATTCATGTTACTAATCACATGTTCAAAATATATCACATTCACAATCCTATCAAAAGTAGGAAACGTGCACAGGTACTCCTTACCACATTTGTGGTGCTTAGTCACATTCACATCTGTTACATATTTACATATCTAATGATTGCCATGCAATTTATTGAAAGTTAGTAAGAGTACACACCTTTTTCGCTTAATAGTTTCCGTGAATTCCGTAGAGCGATCTACCGATCTAGATCTTTCACTCCTAGTTGCCGAATTGATTTAATCAAGTCCCAACAGTTGCTAGAATTCCTCTTCCTTGAAATCGGCTAATACTTATGATGGGATTCCAAATCTGAAGAGGATTCCTTTATAAGCTTGTTGAAATCCTATAACTCCGTGTTAGATTAGATCTAACTTTGAAAACGTGAATCATAATCTTTAACCACATATTTATATTTATAATCCTTACCTTGAATCCTTAGATTTCCGAAAGATCCCCTTTTGATGTTGTGGATGATTGCCTCTTTCTTAGAATCCACAAAGATTCAACTTAATGATGAGAACGGAGAAGAAAATAGAAGAAAAGAGAGGGATTTTTGCTTAATGAAAATTCGGCAGAGAGAGGGTTTTGCCTAGGAGAATTTCTGCAGAGAGGAAGAGGAGCAAATGTTGATGAGTAGCCCTCCTGTCCTCCTTTTATAGCCAAAGTTATCACCTAGGAGTCCTTTACTTGGCCACCACTCCTCTTTTTGATAATATTATCTCTTTTATTTAAAAGATAAAAGCCTTTAATCCATCAATTATCTCTCAATTATCTCATTAGAAAATAATCCTTTATTTATCTCTTATTATTCACATATTTATGTGAATAAAACTCCTTTATTTATCTCTTATTATTCACATATTTATGTGAATAAAACTCCTTTATTTATCTCTTATTATTCACATATTTATGTGAATAAAACTCCTTTATTTATCTCTTATTATTCACATATTTATGTGAATAAAACTCCTTTATTTCTCTCTTATTATTCACATATTTATGTGAATAAAAATCCTTTATTTCTCTCATATATCCAAGTTTCCCGAAATGTTCAAGTTTCCATTTTTGGATCATTTCCTAAAATGTTTAGGTTTCCAAAAATGTCTAAGTTTCCAAAAATGTCCATTTCCATTTCCATTTTCATTTTCATTTTCATTTCCATCTCCATTTTCATTTCCATTTTCATTTTCATTTCCATTTTCATTTTCATTTTCATTTTCATTCATTTCTAGGTTTCCAAAAGTATCAAAAATTTATTCATAATACTTAAGACTTGTCATTTCATACAATTGATCTGAAAAATGCATAGGCCCTTCCTAGGATGTTACACGGCCACTGTCGGCGGCAGCCGCCGGTGCCGACGGTTGGTGGCTGCAGCAGACGAATGACGGCGCCGATGGCCGGACGTGGGGAAGGCTAAAAGAAAAAAAAGAGAGCTGAAAGTTTTTTTAAAAAAAATAGGTAAAAATGATTTTTTTTAACCCTTTTTTACTTATATAACCCATGCGAAACGGCGTCGTTTTGGGATTTAATTTTAGAAGCCAAAACGGCATCGTTTTGACGTGACCCGTGGCCCGACCCGATCCACCTCTGGGATCCGCGTGTTTTTCTTAAGAGGGTATATTTGCAGTTTTAATCCTTCCGCTTTTTAGGCGGTTTTCAATCCAGTCCTTTTTTCTTTTTTATTTATTTAAAATTTATGCCATTTAATTTTATTTTATTTTCAATTTATTCCCCTGATTTGCCAAAGGAACGGTGCATTTAATAGGATTTGGGATATTTTCCCATTTAGTCCCTATTTCTTTTCACGCATTTCTTTTTGGTCCTTTATCCTATTTTATTAGTTTTTTTATTTACAATTTATCCCCCTAAATTTCATTTAAATTTCGATTTACTCCTCTATTTATTTATTCATTCATTTTATTACAGTTTAGCCCCTTTATTATTTATTTATCCCGATTTACCCTTTTTAATTTAATTTAAGTTAAGATTAAGTCCTTTACTTATTTTAGTTCTTTTATTTATTTATTTACCTATTTACTTATTTATTATTCCTTCACTTTTTTAATATTTAAAATTGTTTTTTTATTTTCTTTTTATAGAGTATTTAATTTTTTCTTTTATTATTATTATTATTATTATTATTATTATTATTATTATTATTATTATTATTATTATTATTATTATTATTATTATCTATTTATTTATTTATTACTTCTTTATTTTTATACATATTTAAAAATCAAATTGCTTGCATTTTTATTTTTATTTATTTGCACATTTGTTGTTATTTATTTATTATTATTATTATTATTATTATTATTATTATTATTATTATTATTATTATTATTATTATTATTATTTACCTTTCTTCGATTATTTATTATTAGTATTAGAATAGTAATTATAATATGATCTTTGCCATCGTCATTACAAATTGGAATTTTAGCATTATCGTAGTTACATCTTTGTCATTTGTTAGTATGGCATTTTACATTTTTATACATCATCTTTTCATTTTTTTATATACGCTTCCCTTTTTATTTTATTTGTTATAACAATGCCACGAGTTGTGTTTAAATGTATTTATCCATTTTTATGCTATGCCCAAGTAAGCTAAATACACATTACTTTAAATATTGCATTCGTTTTTTTTTTTTTGCACGATGCATAAAAAAGAAATTTTTTAAAACCGAGGCAATGTTCATTATTTTTGGAATTAGAAGAGAGTGTCCCTAACTTACGGGATATGGCTTCTTTTTAAAACTGAAATAATCGAATATCCATTTCAAAAATATAAAAACGAGATTCAAATAACGATCAAATGACGTTTATTCTTGATTTCGAGGATTTAAGGCATTGTGTCCTAACTTACGGGACATGATCCTTCCTTCTCGATTGACTTGAAATAAGCCTTTTTCATGAAAAATTAATTCATTAATACAAAAAGGGGGTCGTGTTTTAAATTCTCTTCAAATTTTAATTCTCGACACTAAGACACCAAGTAATCAACTAGGTACCAATTTTGGGCGTCACGAGGGTGCTAATCCTTCCTCGTGTGTAGCCGACTCCCGAACCTATTTTCTAAATTTTGTAGACCAAAAATCGTTGTTTTAGTAAATCAAACCTTTTATTAAAATGATCAAATTAAGAGGTGAACCGATCACACATCATAAAAAAGATTGGTGGCTACTCCCATTTTCATTTTAAAATAAAAAGTCGATTTTCAAAAAAAAGGTTTCAACAATTATATTTTTACTATTTTATTGCTATTGGTTGGATATTGTATAAATCTTATTTTATTGTTAATTTTGCTACTATTTTAGAGACATTTGTTTGCTAAGTTGCAACTATCTTAGTGTTTTTAGTGTATTTTATGTATTATATTTTTAAATTTATTTTTATATAAAATAATAATAAAAAACTAATATGGGCGAACTGGATCGAGCTTAGCATTTTTAATTTGGGTTGGGCTTAGATAGAATTTTAGACCCAATTTCAGGCTGAGCCCGAGCCTAGAAAACGAACCTAAAATTTTGCATCGACCCGGCTCGACCCATGATCATTTCTAATTGTCCTGTACGAGAGTTTGTGTCCAATCTAAATATGTTAATTTTGATTAGAATTCAAAAGTACGATTTGGCCAATCAATCTTTCTATTATTAAATGAATCAATTTAGTCCTTATACTATTAAAAAGAATCAAATAAGTCTAAATTTTAATAGAGTTAACATTTTTTTATATCTTTTTATTATAGTTCTATTTCAAACAAAAGATCTTATTTACAAAACTATAAAAACTATAAAAATATTAACTCCAAATTAAAATATAAGGACTGAATCCATAACTTTTGTAAAACAAGGACTAATGGGAGAATTTAACCTTCTTATTTTTATCCTATACTTACACTAAATATAAAACTAACATGATTTTAGACTCTTTTATAAATTTTTCTACTATTGTTATTTTAACAATCCAACTATATTAAAATATTTGAGTTTTCAAAGTATTAATCTTGAATAGAAAAAGAGTCTTACTAACCACTTTTGTATCTACTTTATAAAAGAGTATCAAATCGTCCGTAAAAAACAAATGTGTGATAAATGTCCAAAATCTATCATACGATTTCTCAAGGTAGCCATCCACCCGATTTGCCCCTTTTGTCTGCCCGCAATGAAAAACCAAATATAGTTCATTTTTTCTTATACAAATTTCAAAATTTTAATCTTAATTCAAATCGTAACAATTAAATTTGTTTGGTGAAATTTTGTTTTTACTTATTGTACTATGTGTAAATTATGAATTTAGCCCATGTTTTTTAACTTGATCATTTTTACTCTCTATATTTTTTTAATTTGAAAATTTCAGTCACGACTCGAACAGTATCAATTAAATGTATGTATCTCAATATTAAATATGTCTTACTATTACACTCTATACTTATTAATTTTTTTTAAAATTTATTTCAAATCTCAGAGTTAAGTCCCTTTTGTAAAACTTAATGTTTTTGACTATGCGTAATTTAAGATGCTCATTTGTGACACTAAATAGTACAATCTTTTCCATTTTATAGCACGTTGCCAATTCTCATATTATCTGTCAAATATGTCACCATTACCTCACCTTCATCATTTTATTTGCAGTTTGAAAAATAAATTAGATATCATAGAATACGTTAAATTAAAAAGTAAATTGGTCTTTTTTATTAAAATTTTTATCCATTTGTATTATTAACAATTGACATGGTTGACAAAATAATAAGGAAGTGACATATAGTATGTCACATGTACCTCATGCTAGTGTATAATGACCATTTTTTAACAGAAGGATCAATTTATTCTTTGATCTAATATACATAAATTAATTTGTCTATTTTTTGTAGAAAGAGCAAAATTCAATCTGACTTCTAGTATAAGGGCCTTCTTGATACTTTTACCTTATAATATATCATTCAATTAATTCTATTTATCAAATTAAAAACTTTATTAATTGAATAATGACAAACAAATATATATTATTTTTTAAAAATTGAATAATTATTAACTTAATTAAACTAAAAATTTATTTAAATCTAAACTCACAAATTACTCAAAAAAAACAGTAAAAAATAATAACTCAAAAATATTATATATAGAAATAGTTTTGTTTTGTATTAAGATTCTTGATAATATCTATTCAATAGTGTAAAAAATTTATTGGTCAATTGTATTCTTTCATGTTAAATTCTAACAACTCTGAAAATCACATGCAAGTAGGTGACAGAGAGTGAAGTGAAATTAGAATATGAGGTTTTTGTCTTAATTGTGATATTTGTTTATCATGTGAAATATGCACTTATAATTAAAATTACATAAAAGAAATATTTTATAAGGAAAAATCCTTCCGAAGAGGATAAAAAATCATGAGTAAAGATAATTTCATTAAAACGGTAAAAACGAAGAGTACAAAAGATGGAGATAAAACTAAACCCCGAAACCCGAAATAAGAACCCTCAAAACATAAACACAAAATTCTCTGAAAGCTTGTAAAAGCTAATACCTAAATGTGTAATGGGTTATTTTTCTAATGTGAAAAAATGACCTATTTATAGGCTAAATTTGTAGGTCAAATAATATTAATATAACCTACACTAATTCGAGTTTAAGTGGGAAACTAATATTAAAATAACCTACACTAATCAAAGTTTAAGTGGTAAACTAAAAACAAAGTTTAATTGGGAAAACAAAAGTCCAAAAATACGAGGCATAACTCCACATAAGTCAAAAATATTTTATATTTAGGGTTAGGATTGTGAAAAAAAAATTGATTTAGAATTGTTTTTGAAAAATGTTGTGAAAAATGTTTTGATAAAGTATGATTTTTTAATATTAGGTAAAGTATTATTGTTAAAAGGTGTTGTAAAAAAAAATTAAATTTTTTATTTTAGTTTTGATGTTGGAATGTAAAATATATATTCAAATTCATTAATATTATCATATTTAAAATGTAATTTTTATATAATGTTTGTAAACGTTAATTTGAATGTATAAATAAAATTTTAGATAATAAAATCACATATAAAGATGAAAAAATATTTGGTACACTGTCAATGGAGTTTTTAGACTCTACAAATAGGATTAGGGGTTAACAAATGTCATATAAGAGTATAGTAAAATATTAAAAAACAATATATTTTTAGAAAATAGACATGCGACAGTTTTTTAAGGTTGCTTGTGAAATGAAAAAAAATACACTATCACCAATGTACCAAATACGAACTTTATAAACATAACTCTTACAAATTCAAATATATAAAACTATATGTTTTATATAAATTTTAAAAAAAATAATTATATAACATTAAAAATAATAAATTTAAACCCCATGTGTTGGTCTGATGGTAGGGTGTTCACCACCCCAAATGTTACCTAAGTTTGAGTCGCACTAGTCGCATTGTTGTTAAGACTTTGCTATTATCTTATAATTAAAAAAAAATTACATAACTCAAAACAATGATAAACAAAAACTTAAAAGAAATCCAAAAGACCAAGCAAGTGATATAAATAACAACTTCAATGAAAGTGTTGGGTACTCTTATTTACATACAAAATGTGGCCCCATATTCCATGGACCAATAAGCATCCCAATTAATACACTTAATCCCTTTTAACAGTTAATTAGAGTTGAAAATGGGTAGGCAGAGGTCTTGACCTCAAAAAAATATGACAATAAAATTATATTTTGAGTCCTAAAAAATTTATTATTATTTTATGTTCTTTTAAAGCATTTTTTCTACTTCACTCTTACACTTCATCAAATTGAAAATTAAGAGTTAAAAAAATAAAAATAATTATTTAATACATAAATGCAAGAGACTTCATTTGTGTTAAAGAACAATATTATAAGTTTTTGTATTTTTTCTAAATTTGAAATTTAATCTTTATATTTTATTTATAGGAATTCAGTCTTTTTATTTTTTAAATTTTAAAATTCGAGTCAATTTGTTAATACTGTTAATGTCATTTTGTTAAATTCAGGTTTAGTACAACATTATTTTTGAATTACATGACCTATTAAATGAGTATTTTTCATATTTCAAAATATTGCATCAATAAATTTAACGAAAAAAGTTAACAATATTAACAATTGGACCTGAATTTTAAAATCTGAAAATCCTAAAAATAAAGTACAAAAATTTTAAAAAATAACAAATGTCAAATACTTCACTAATCTTATTAGAATTAAAAAAAAATTAAATATGCCATAAGTCTTTGTACTCTTTCCAAATTTAAATTTAGTCGTTATACTTTTATTTTCAAGAATTTGATCTTTTAACTTTTTAAATTTCAAAATTTAAGTTCAATTATTAAAGCTGATAATTTTCGGTTAAATTTGTTGTTGGCGTGACAAGTTGAAATAAAAAAAGCACTCACTCAATAGCCATATAACTAAAAAAATAGTGTTGTAATGAATCTGAATTTAACAAAATAATTTTGGCATTGTTAATAATTGAAATTTTAAAATCTGAAAAAAATAGAGAATATAATTTTAATAAAACAATTTTATTTTAAAATCCAAAAAAGCAAAGAGATGAATTCTTAAAAATAATTAATCTTCAAACATAAACAAAGTTCCTAGAAAATGTGAGAAAAAAAAAAAAAAGAAAAAGAGAGAAGGATGAATTAATTGATAAGCTTACCTTTGCTAAATCGACGTGCCATAAGAACCACAAAACTTAAAAGCATATATATGGCATAATGCTTTGTAATAAGTACATAAACAGCAAAGAACACAAGAGGTTGTTGAAACATTAATGGCGGTTTTTTTGTTTTTTACTACACAGAGTGGGATCCCTACACATCAAAGACATGCTAGGAAGTGTTGTTGTGTTTGGGTTTCTCCGTCAAGCCACGATGAATCGCCGGCGAAAGTCCATCCACAAGAATTCCATTGACAACCGCCGTTATTCATCAATTCCGGCAATTCTATTTCACCCCAGAAATCATCACTACCGTCTTCGGATGATTCTGGAATTTTCTTCGACGAAGATACTACTAAATGTGCCGCTTTCGCGGCGGCGGCTTGGATGTCACGAGCAGTGGACGTCAACGGTATGGGTAAATCGTCTACTTCGTCGGGGAAGTTCAGCTGAGCTTTACGTCCTCTCAAACAAAACGCCGCTACGTCGTAAGCTTTAGCGGCCATTTCCGGCACCGGGAATGAGCCTAACCAAATGCGTGACTTCTTGCGGGGCTCTCTAATCTCCGACACCCATTTGCCCCACCGTCGTTTACGAACGCCACGGTATACTGGATGCCGAGTTCCGCCGCCTCCTTTCGTGTCGTGTTTCATGGCGGATTCCGGTGAGGCGGTGGAGGCGTTTAAGTCATCCTCCGTATACGGTGGTTGTTCCATTACGTGAGAACCGTTTTATTGCAAGTGTTGAGACTAGCATTTATATTTGCAATTAAACGTTCCAACGGTTGGTTGAAATTACGTAAATACCCATACAGGTCAATTGTCAAAACAAATAAAGCATCCTATTGTGAGTACATACAAAGCTCACGCGCCACTTGTTTTGTGTTAGGAGGATTGTGATAGCCATTGCTTTTGCCCTTCGTTGGAAAATTTTAAAAATTTTAACTTTGATTTTCACTTTATGCAATTAAGGACGGATGCAAAGATGAATCATAAATATTTGAGGGTTAAAATGCAATTTTATCATTATATTAATTTGTAATTTCATAAATTTTAAAAGAGTTTAAATGGCATATTTACCATATTAGGCCCAAGATAACCTTCTTATCTACCCCTAGCTCTTTAAATAACATTTTACCTTAAATTTAGATATATTTTGATTATCGGCTTGATCGAATTTTGTAATAGTTGATTCGTATTATGGTTATTTGTATATATTCATTGTGATTGCATTTGTAACTTCAAAAATTAAATTTGTAAACTAAATTAATAGATTTATTAATCTTTTAAAGGTTAAATTCTAGTTTTTATCTTTCTACGACACTCAAATTTGAGATATAATCTTTATACTTTTAATTTTATATGATTTTGGTCTATTTTTGTTTTTATAATTTCATTAGTTAGTCCAAATAATTAATATTCGAATAAAATATTGACGTAAATTTTTATTTACAAACACTTATTTTAACTCATCATGATAACATGGATATTTTTATGTTGGAAGGTGTGTTAATTCATATTATTATTTTAACTGAAATAATTAATAATTTTATTAACTAATTATATTATAAAAAATTATGATAAATTAAAATAAATGAATTAACTTCTATAAAATTAAAAATTTCACTACTAATATAAAAACAAATCCATAATTTTATTTTTAATGGAAAAAGCAACTTTATTTTGTTTATTTATTAATTCAGTGTGGGTTTGGATAGGTGTTTACCTCTAGTGCGGTGCGCTTAGTTTACTTTTTGTTTCACGCTATAGTATCGTTATAATATCTAATTTCAACGCCATCGTTATTTTTACACTAACCACAGATAAACGCACCGCCCATCCAAATCTACCTTTGAACTATTTTATTTTGAATAAGCGATAAATATTTGACAGAAAAGCACCTACATGTTTTTAGTTAAAGACATTCAAACCAAAATGTTTTTAGAGCATATCATTCTTACCCAGTTTCATCAGTTTATTTCGTCGGTTCAATTCTAAGTAAATAAATTATCAAAATTTTATAATAATAAAAAAAATTAGTTCACCAACTTTTTTGTAATTCGGTTCAATCAATTTCAAGTGATTCGCTCAAGAGCCAATTCAAAATAGGTTCAATTATTTGTTCGGATTGTTATACTCTCCGATTCCGAATCCAACCAGTCTAGTTCCAACAACAATGCTACTAATACTAAAGGATTCATATTTTTTTTTTTCTTAGAGGCTTGTAATATTGAATGGTATCGTTAAGTTCTAATTAAATCTGAAGTTGAATGAAACCCAGAATTTTTTAATATTTTTTTTTCTTTTAAAGATTCCAACTTAAAACTTTACGTAAGAAATTTCAAAATCATTACAACTCAACTGATATATCAATAATTATACGTTAACGTCTAGCAAAGGGTAGTGTTTATGGTTATGAACAGTGTTGTCTACTGTCTCCTACCAAGAGTGGTGGAGCATTAAGATTTTGACCTGAAAATGACCAAGTCACCCTTTCACAAAGTGAAAGTAGCTTCAAATTGGAAGGGAGGGATTAGGGATTTTGGAAAAAATAATAATATTATTTTGGCTTTTGCCTTTCGGTAGAGTAAGGTTGGGGATGGTTCACACATTCACATGGTGCAACCGGTAACACGAGATTTTTGTGACTTCACTTTTTCCTTTTCTTTTTCAAGTGCTTTTCTCTTTTAATTCTTTAATTTGGTAGAGCTTTTATGGGTTATTTTATGTAAATTATGACATCTTATATTTGTTGGCTTTCGACAATTTTGAAAACATTAAATTTATTAATTTTCAAAAGAATCAAGATGAATTAACAAAAAGTTAAAATTATGGTAGACCAAAAAGTTTAAATGTTTATTATAAATTATTAACTGAACTCTAAATAATTAATTAGAACTAGAGAAATTCGTGTTGGGTGAAATTTCAATTTAGAATATCAAAATTTTTGAAGCGGTTTAAACAAGTTAAATGAGTGATACATATTCTAAAAATAGGTGAATGTATTTAAGAGGTCATTTTATTATATAGACTTGATTAAATTAGTCACTCTATTATTAAATGGATCAGTTTATTCTCCATACTAATTAAGAAATCAAATAAGGTTAAATTGGAATAAAGTTAACATTTATTGTTTAACAGGATTAATATTTTTAAAATTTTTATTTTTTTATAAATGAAATTTTTTATTTGAAATTGAATTGTAATTAAAAAAATTAATTTTTAAGATTTTTTTATACAATAAATAATAAATCTATTACAATTTGAATAATAAACAAATTAAGTTGATACATAGGATACTTTTAACTTCTAAAAATATTGTGATCAATATTTGATAATTTGACTGCAAAATCGGCCCCCAATGACCAATGAACCACAAAAGCCCCCCAAAAATCCAAAAACACAAAAAAAAACCGAGAGAATAAATGAATAATAGAAAGAAAGAAAGAGAGAGAAGAAAGTAAATAAATAAGTAAACAAATTAAATGCGCAGGGATTAAATAGATAGAAGTTCGATTTTTTTATGGTGATTTTGGATAGGCGGTGCATTTATCTGTGGGTAGTGTAAAAATAGCAGTGGTGATAAGATTAAATACTATAGTAATACTGCAGCGTGAGACAAAAAATAAACTAAACGCACCTCATCGCACCCTACCTCTCACCCAAACCTACCCTTAAAGAGTTTGAGTAAAAAAAGCGTTGGAAGAGTTTGTAAGGATAACCCTAAAAATGATGAATTTCACATTTAGTCCTTTTAGAATTAAAATGTTGCATATTAATATAATAGTAACTCTTCATCTTGGCATCCCCATATTTATAATTCAATTTTGCACTCTCCCAATTAAAATTTCTTTCCTCGCCCCTTAAAACTTGCCATCCAATTTTTTTAATTTTTCAATATATCTATCGGAGCGAGTCTAGTAACTAATTCTCATCATTCTGTAAATCTGCTAAAGGGATAGATGCTGGCCATAAGTTTTAAAGTTGTTCCATGCCCAGTAACTATATTTAAATTCAAACACATATCTTATCACTGATTTTAATCTTATTGTTGCAGCACTCAATTTTACTATTACAGTAACTACTCTCATCACTTTCGTTGTTCTTAATCTCATTGGAGTCAATCACACTACTCATTTGAATGAACTCTTAAAATTTAACTCGACTGTCGAATACCGATTTAACTAAATTTTTTTTTGAAAGAGACCACAAAATCTATTTAGTTTTCTGTTAAAAAGGTAACATCACATTTGGGAAGCCAAATACCAACAAAATCTTATCTACAAATTCCTATCAATAAACAAGCAATTAAAAGATTAGCATTGATGATGGGTTTTACGCATCCTTTCTTTCCCTAATTAATTAATTTGTCTTTACATTTTTTTTTTATTCTATTGGGAAGTAGGAAGTTATTCACAACTTTCCCCTTTAAATAAATAAAATTTTCCCTTATAATTAGTTGTAAAGTTTTAAACCTCTTAAAATTGGGTGAACCAAACAAGCTATGTCATAGGAAAATATAGGACTTTGCATCAAATAAATTGTGGTGTTTTAGACCATAGAGTTAAATAGGCATTTGCAATAAAGGATGGGGCTCAAAACAGCTGTTTCCCAAAGTTGATTGACATCTTTGATTTTGGGGTCCCCTTCAATTTCCTTCCCTTTTTTGTCCTCTTTGAAGAAATTATCCTTTATATATATATATATATGAAAAAATAAATCCCATTTATGTGGTAAACTAATGAGGGTTAACTGCTCCAGATATCCTCA
This sequence comes from Gossypium sturtianum, assembly GCA_025698515.1. NCBI lineage: Eukaryota > Viridiplantae > Streptophyta > Magnoliopsida > Malvales > Malvaceae > Gossypium > Gossypium sturtianum. Next base: position 37,682,262 of record CM046954.1, read on the forward strand.
AATTATGATCCAGATTTCAAATTGATTTGTAAACATCAAAACATTTTAATTGAATCTTAAAAGTGTCAGTATCATATCAATTAGGTCCTTTTGTCAGTAGAGTTGTCGATTTAGGTGTTGGTCACCAGATCGAATCTAACGTGGATTAAATTATAAACATATGTTTACCTACTGAATGGATACATTCGATGATGGGTCTAATGTATTTTAAAAAGAAAAAGAAATAGCCCTCCTAAATTTCATTAAGATTGTCTTTTTTTCTTTTAACATGTTAAATCTAAGTTGTTCATGCAATAAGTATACATTAGACCTGGATTTACATTTAACGTCTAAATTGGTGGCTAGATTGCCAGAAGGACTTGATCAATACATTATTGATACATTGAGGATTCTAATAGAATATTTTGAAGTTTAGGAACAAAATCGAAATTTGAGTGATTGTTTTGGGATGTTTCGAGAATTAACCCAAAATTAAATTGGTTAATTCAAAGTTCATTTCTTCATGCATTGAAAGATTTCCCATTTTGGCAAACAAAAGCCAAGAGGCAAGTCCCGTGAATCCAACAACAATGTCACCAAAGTGACTAAAGAAATTATTAGGTTTTGGGTTCATTGTACATATTATGTCAAGAAAAAGGTTACTAAATACCTTAATCGAAAGTTAAAACAATCAATCATGGGTTAAAACACACCCTTTATATATATACACATAAAAAAATTGACAAAGCCTATGTGATTGAGGAATTTACATGTAATAGAGATAAAATCCAACCTAGTGAGAATCCAATCTTTTAAAAAGAGAAACAACCATTTGAATTAAATTCTCGTACCCTTATAGCTGGGAGGCAAAGTGTTTCATTCTATTTACCTATTATATAGACTTGTGAATTGGGAAGTACACATTGGTTTTGGGTTAGGTTCAGTTAGATCACATTGATTCAGGGTTTAAAAATTTCGAGTCATTTTAAATTTAGATGATTTTACATTTGCAAGTTATTTATCAAGTGAATCATTTTAAATTTGGATAAATTCGAATCACTTGTTCAAACTATTTTGAATTTGGATTGTCAATCTTTTATGATCAAATTAGGCTACGTTGAATTCAAATTCGAGTTAAATGAATTGAATTTTCAAATTGGATTTGGAATCGACAAGCCTACTATCATTATTTATTAATTCATTTATTACACAGTTCATAATTATAATCAAATGATTTTTTTTTGAAACAATACAATATTAAAAGTAGGAGATGAGGATGATAATGTTTAAATCTTTGTCATTTAGATACTCGATGGAAATTCTAACGATTGCTCTAAACAATGTTGACCTTAATCAAATGATTTAATACATAAATTACCCGATTATAATAATTTCACTCCATTATTGTCACGAAATCTAGAGAATTGAAGTATTGCATGTCAAACAATAACAATGATAGAATAATATTTAGTCTCTGAATTTGATAAATTCTTTTGTTCATATTAGTCCCGGAATTTGGTAGTTTTTTCCAATTTCGCCCATAAACTTGGATACTTTTAAGGTGAGATGGTGTGGCACTCTGAGATTGAGCCATGTCATCACTTGAATATTTTTAAAAAATAAAAAAAATTAGATTTTGTATACTTTTTAAAATTTTCAAGTGACGATGTGACACAATCTCAGAGTGTCGTGTAATCACACCTTAACAAAATCCAAATTCAAGGTCCAAATTAGAAAAAAAAGCTGCTAAATTCCAAGATTAATGTGGATCAAAACTTATTATGAAATCAAATTAAAAAAATTACCAAATTTAAAGACTAAATATTACTTTTATCTCTTAATTTAACTTTTAACACACAACTCTCGCACTCTTATATCTGCGCGACATTATTAATTATGTATAAAAGGAATTAATGCAAAATAAAAATTAAAAAAGTTTAGTGATCCGATTATGATAATCAATTTGTACTTACCTTCATGACATAATTTATTGGGTGTTTTGTTGTTCGCACAACACAAAATTGAATGCAAAATCTAGAGGAGGGTCCATTGATGGGTTGTATTGAAAGGTATATATGATACTATACATAACCATAAATTATGCAACAAAAAATTAGATGATATTTAAGTCTAACTACTGCACCACCATTGTCAACCGAGACTGTCTATACAAATTAAATGTATAGCGGTCAATTTTCAATTAGGATGAAACATGTGTGCCTCATTAATATTATAATGTATTTTTTAAAAATATCTCTTAAGTTATGTCAGGTTTTAATTTTACTTTAGAAAGATTAAAGATGGATTATAAATTTTGAGATCAAAGTGCAATATTACCATCATATTAATTTGTAATTTCATAAATTTTAAAAGATTAAATGGTAAATTTAGTATTTGGGGGGGGGGGGCGGGGGCGGGCCGCTGCTTCATTGTCTATGCCCCTGGTTAGGTCATAACCATAAATGAGAGGCAAGCTCTTCCAAGGTTGTTTTCTTCCTCTACAAAATTCAAATTAAAACTTTAATGAAAAAACATTAAACTTTTTACCACTTGACCTAATATACATCGGTACGTTACGAATTACTCATCTTGCTTTATATCATTATATTATAACTTGGGAAGTTCATGTAGAACGCGAATCTCTACACATTTCTGGTTTTTTTCTCTACCAAGTGGGGTTGCGAATTAATTAGAATTAGATTTTTTGGAGTAAAATGTAATTTTATCAATATAGTAACATGTAATTTTATAAAATTTGAAGAGGTCAAATGATAAATTTACCAGTTTTGTCGGCCGAGGCCACTATCTACCTGTTGTCTATGCCCTTAGCTGGGTCAGACCCGTAAATGAGAGGTAAACTCTTCCAAAATATTTTATTCCTTCACAAAACTCAAATTTAAAATTTTACGAAGGAAATTATATTTTTATTACTCGACTCAATATACATCTTTACATTACAAATTACTCATCTTGCTTTGTATAATTATATTATAACTTGGGAAATTCAAACATGTACAACACCAATCTATACACATTTCTGATTTATTTTCTACCAAGTGGGGCCGTGATTTAATTATAATTAAAATTTTGGATAAAATGTAATTTTATAAATTTAAAGGGGTCAAATGATAAATTTATCAATTTTGTCGACCAACGCGGCTGTTTACCCATTGTCTGTGCCCCTAGCTGGGTCAGATCAGTAATGGGAGACAAAGTCTTCCAAAATTATTTTATTCCCTCGCAAAACTCAAATTTGAAATTTAAAAAAAAAAAAAAACATTATATTTTTTATTACTCAACTCAATATACATTGTTACATTACAAATTACTAATCTTGCTTTAGAGAAAGTATTGTATGAAACTGTGATTCCACGTCATCCCTATTCCTTTCCAATTAGAGAATGACAAATAAACTTTTTCCTTCTGATTTTTAGAATTTTTAGTTAGATTTGAATTTTTTCATGAGGAAAAATCTGATCTATCATTCTCCTATTAAAAAGAAATTAAAATGACATAAAATTACAGTTTTATACAATCATTTCTCTCTTGGTTTATATCATTGTATTATAACTTGGGAATTTTAAACATGTAAGACATGAATCCTTACACATTCTGATTCTTTTTTTTAGCTAGCCAGTGGGGTCGTAAAATAATTATAATTAGATGTTTGGTGAGCGTGAAATGATTTAAAAACAAGAAAAATTGTTGGGTATAATAGTAAGATACATTATATTTTTAAGAAAGAACGTAAGATTTGAACTTTGAAAGCGACATTATTAAAAATACAATAATAAATTCTAAACCTAAACCATAAAATCAACATGAAAAATACAAAAGAAAGTATTTAGAGAGCACAACTAGGGGTGAGCAAAATCCGATTCTATTCGAAAAACTCGATAATAAATTCAAAATTTGAATTAAATAGTTCGAGTTATTTGAGTTAATCAAGTTATTCGGATCAACTCGAATAAAAAATTAAGTTTTGCGGTTTAACTCAAAAATGAATTACACAATTCAAGTTATCTGAAAATTAGAATAAGAAAAGGCAAAACTACGTCATTTTAATAAATGTTTATCTTTTTTAAAGTTAAAAGTCAAAATTATTAAGTTAAAATGGCAAACTACGTCATTTTGATAAATGTTTACTCGTTAAGTTAAAAGGTAAAACCATTATATTGTTTATGTAGCTAAATAATATTGTACTTCGTCTACTAGTTAAATAACCGGTCCATGTAAACGTAACATTGAGTATAAATAATAGGATTCGTTAACTCCACTCGAAATTTTTTAACTCGATTCGATTTAATTCGAAAAAAAAATTCAAATTGAATTCGGTTGCTAGAATAAAATTCATCAACTCGACTAACTCAAAATTTTTTAACTTGATTCGACTCTGAATACTTACTCCTGTTTACAACCATGCAACTCTAAACACAGACTTATGATTGATAATCCTCCTTTTAAAACTAACGTGGTACTGACATGGAAAGAAACATAGAATCCCACCAATCACCTCGAGATCCGTTTGTGATGAAGGTGGTCGGTATTGTATTTATATCCATTGAATTTTATATGTTTCGTGTCAAATTTTTGTGTGTTTCGATCTCTTGTGTATTTAGTTTATTTCAGTGTGTATCAATCCATTCTGATTGATATAAGTTTTTTGTAGGTGCTATGTAGAGGTGTATAGGGCCGGGCCGGGCCCAACTAAAAATTTAGGCCCGTTCATTGGGCTCGTCTCGGGCCGGGCCCAAAAAAATGGGCCTAAAATTTTGCTCAAGCCCGGCCCATATAAAAATGCTAAAATTCGGGCCCGGCCCGGTCCGCCCGTATTAATTTTTTTATATTATTTTATATAATTTTTAAATATATATAATACATCAAAAATATTAAAAAAATCAAAATAAATATTTTTCAACAAATTAAAAATAAATTTTAAAAAATATGTAGACTTAAATAACACTAAAATAGATGTAACTTAACAAGCAAATGCCTCTAAAATAATAACAAAATTAACAAATGCCTTTAAAATAATAACAAAATTAACAATAAAATAAGTTTTATATAATATCTAAACAATAACAACAAAATAATAGAAACATAATAGTAAAATGGTAGTAAAATAAGGAGAAAAATAATAAGAAAATAATATTAAAAAACAGTTTTTTTTTCCTTTAGTGAATTCGGGTCAGGGCCGGCCGGGGGGCCCGCCAAAAATGCCTTTTCAGCCTGGCCCATTTTTTAAACGGGCCTTATTTTTTTGTCCAAGCCCATTTTTCGGGCCTATATTTTTGCCCAAACCCTCCTACATTTCGGGCGGGCCTTCGAGCCGGGCCGGGCCGCCCGGCCCATGTACACCTCTAGTGCTATGTTATTGATGACACGAGCAAAAGAATCTCATGTGGTGCTTTGTTATGAGTTGGAGATTGTGATTGATTTAAACCGTACCACAAAACATAACTTTAAATATCAAAAGAACCAAAAAATAATTTAGTTACCAAAGTAAAAAAAGAATGATATCTTTAGAGAGCTAAATCAATGATAAGCCCTATACATTATAAGGGGCGACGATAAGGGGGTAAAATACTCAAATATACAAAAAAAAAAACAAAATTTACGGAAAAGGGCCGGTTTCTTGAAAATTTATGGAAAAGAGCCATTTCCCCACAAAAGCGCGCCCATGTCGGTAGCGTTTTGTGGGGATAAACTCAAGCGCGCTACTGGGACGCACTTTGTGCCACATCAGCAAAAGCGCTGTCGTGGACGCGCTTTGTTGATGTGGCACAAAGCGCGGCCCGTGGGCGCTTTAGCCCCGCAATGATCAAAATTTTTACGATTATTAATCACATTTGAATATCATATAAATAATTTAAGCAATCGGGCTCGAATCCTTATAACAACTCTCGTGTTTAATACAAATAATTAGTGGATCTAAATTTTAAAATATATATATTAATTCGAGTATGAATTTTATAATTATTAACCACGTCTGATCAATCCATTGAATATTCAATTTAATTTAAAATCTACATATTCATGGGTTAAATTTAGAGAATAATTTTTTTTTTTTATCTTTGAACCAGCCTAAATTTAAATATTTTTAAAATATATAAACATTAACGTAAAAATATCTTTTTAATATTTTGTTATTTTTAAATAATAAAATGTACTATTTAAATAGTTTTAATTTAAGTTGCGATTACATCCAACACGATCCATCACCATCTCTAATATAAAATAATAGATTTAAATTTGCTAAAATCCAGAAAGTTCTACCAGATCTTAAAATTCTAACAAATAGGTCCTATGAAATCTTATTTATTTAATATTAATTTTTAACATTATTCTAGATCACAAATTAATTTAAGTGGGTCCAAATGCAACTATTTTACTAATTATGACAAAAGAAAATAAATAAATAAAAACTTCTTATTTTATTAAATATATTAAAACTAAATTACAAAAAATAAAAAATAAAAAACAACATCTTATTTATTAAATATATTAAAACTAAATTACAATAAAATAAAAAACAAAAAACAACATCTTATTTATTAAATATATTAAAACTAAATTACAATAAAATAAAAAATAAAAAACAACTTCTTATTTTATTACATATATTAAAATTAAATTACAATAAAAAAATAAACAATTTCTATTTTATTAAAGATATTAAAATTAAATTACAATAAAAAAATTAAACAACTATTATTTTATTAAATATATTAAAACTAAATTAAAAACATAAAAATTAAAAAATAACTTTTTATTTTATTAAAAAATTCAAATTAAATTACATACAAAAAAAATAAACAACTTCTATTTTAGTGAAGATATTAAAATTAAATTACAAACACAAATAAGAAACAACTTTTATTTTATTAAAAATAAAAAAATTATTACAATTTAAAAATAAAAAAGCCCATCCGAATCAATGTTGATGCTTGGTCGGAATCGAGTGCCACACACGGGGTGGTCGGCGATTCTGTGTTGGATTCCTCCTTCTACTAGCTTCGGCGGGGTCGTGGAACCTCGGGCGGGGATTCCTGGTTCTCGGCAAGTGGAGTGCAGTTGTGGGTGTTGCGAGGATGACCCACCTTGATAAAATAACGACCCGAGGTGTTTGCATAAACCACGGCGGGGTGTCCAATCCGTATGGCGAAGGAGACCGGTAAAAGAAGTGCTCCCGACGGCGGCGCCTCCTGTGATCCTCATGCGACGACGGCCTCAAGATCGGTGACCAGTCGGAGTAGTCAGGAACGGACTCGAACCCGGCCATGCATTTCAACCTGGGGTGGGACTGGGAAAAGGAAACATATATGGGTTAGGATACAAATAAGGGCTAGGATACGCACCTGACATAAAGGCTAAAGGTTATGATGTCGGTGTCGTCGGCTAAACTGATGGGCTCGGTGACTGTATGGACGCTGTTGATGGGCCCGGTGACTGTGTCGGCGCTGTTGATGGCCCTATCTCATCACCCCTTCTCCTTGGATTTAAAGGGCCCCGACGTTCCCTTTGTTGACGAAGTTGCCGTCGTCTCTCTTCTTCCGGCAACAAATACGGCTTACCATGGATCCTAAACCATGACATGTATTTTGGCACGCACGCTAACTCAGAGCAGCGATCGGTTCCGGATAGGTAAATAGTCATACCGGTTCTCCCACATCTCGATATATGCTTGACCAAAATCTTGGCCAATCCGCAGTGCAACCGCCAGTAAGTCGACTTTGTGCTCATCATCGAGCACCTCGGTGGCACGGGAATCGGTTGTCGGAATCCAAATTGTCACGTAACCCGATCCGATTGGTGCATCTCCACGTCGCATAGTTGATCAATGGGACCTTCATGTGCCAAATGTTTGGATTTTGCAAGAACTCCTCCTAATTATCATCCGCCCAATGCCAGGATCCCTCATGCGGTGTCCATTGAAACTATATTAACATGACCAAAGTATTAGTTATATACATAATACTAAACACTAAGTACGAAATACTAAATTATAAATACGAAATTCGAAACTTACTTGTGATTCCGACCGTTGGTCTAATAGAAGTCGTATATCTTCAAGCTCGGTAGGTATTCCAAAGATAACTCGTCGAATGGTTCCACCTAATTAAATAAATTTTTAGCATACAATTATACTATATATCTACGTAATAATTGTAAAATATAACATTAAATTTACCTCGTTATCAGTGGGAATGAATATGGGTGGTCGAGTCGAGGACGTAAAAATAGAAATCGAAACCGTGTCCATGATTGCAGAGTGATAGGCAACCTCCGATTTTCGCTTTTTACTAGGCGCGTCGACCGCACATCTCCGATACAACTTCGATAAGACGATGGACACCTCAACTCAATTCACCATTGCTCTAAAATCAATAAGTTTCAATGACCATCTCAAGTGTACGAGGTTTCTAGACAGTCCCCAGATCGGATAACCTCAAATTATCTCAAGAATGTATGCCCGAGCATACCGTATTCTTTCTATTTCGATCAAACCATCATTCGGCTCACGGGAATGTGTCTCGTAACTGTGCCATCTCGTCGACCTCCATGAATGTTATCCGGAATGACACCGTAAGCTCGTAGCATACGGCCATCCAATCGGTAGAAGTTGCGGACCGGTGACTCACCGCAGGCCCGCCCACCTAAGCAATCCCAATCAGAATCGCACATCTTCCGAGTGATGGTACACTCTTCGCATGGAAGATGGAAAGTGTGCGTCTCGAGTCTCCACCTCTCTATCAACGCACCGATCAAAGTCGGCTCCAACTTGAACCCAGGCCTATCGTGGCCACGTGCAAAAACCCGTTTCCGCGCAGTAATTCTCGATCAACGGCGATGGGTGACCATGCATATTGCGAATATAACATTGCAACACCCGATCTCTGATCGTTTAAAAAATTATAAAATAAAAATTAATTAAAATTTCATAAACCTAAAAAATATTAAATAATATTGAAAAATTAAAATTAAAACGTACCATTTGCATTTGATCGACGGAGATGTGCTTGTTGTCTAGACGAGTTAATTCCCCGGCCATTGGTAATACGATCGAAAATTTTAAAAGTTTCAAAAAAATATATTAAAAAAATTAAAAAAGGGCTTTTTTTATAAATATTAAAGGACTATTTCGAAATTCCAGAGGAAGTTTCAAGGACTTAAAGAGAAATTTGAGAGGAATTTGAGAGGAATTAGAGAGAAGAATGAGTAAGGACTAAAGTGTGAAAAAAATAAAAGGGTTGGGGGGCTTTTATAAGTTTATTTTTTGACCCTTGAGGCCCAACGGTCAAAAAAATTTTGACCGTTAGAGAGTAGGGCTAAAGCGCCCACTGGGGCGTGCTTTGTGCCACATCGACAAAGCGCGTCCACGCCCACGCAAGGCTTTATCGTGGTGTGGCACAAAGCGCGCCCCTGGGCGCGCTTTCTGTTTATCCCCACAAAACGCGCTGACGTGAACGCGTTTTGTGGGGAAATGACCCTTTTCTGTAATTTTTCAAGAAACCGGCCCTTTTCCGTAAATTTTGTTTTTTTTTTTTTTGTATATTTGGATATTTTACCCACGATAAGGGGGCTGGTAGGGATCCGACCATCATAAAATATAAAATTCAACTTTTAACCCTTAAATTGATAAAATTTTAAATTGGTATATGATAGAATTGTAATTTAATCCTTTAAAAAAATCAGACAAAGGTGTTTGCAGTCCTTCAAACAGTTTAGGGTTTATAAAATAATTTACTTTTTCTCAATACAAATATTGCAATGCTTCAATTTTTTTTTTCTATTTTCAGTTCATTAATCTTTCACTTTCACACTATCAAACACATCAATTTTTTGCTGCAAATATCAAACACATCTTTAGAGATAATGGTAACGTGAAGGTTTTGTTTTATAGCAAAAGCTGAAAATGTACAAATTAAAACAACATGTTGATTGTCTCATCTGGATTTGTCTTTTTTCTTACTGTCACTGAAAATTTCGCACCATGATTCACGACATTATTCTTCTGTTCATACAACGTCAACTGGTTCCCCTACACCACCAAGTCAAACCTATTTTATATATTTTATATGATCAAGAATTTTTCATGTTTATTTTATGATTTATGAAAATTAAATTTTTCGATGTTTGTAATCGTTCTTCTCAACAATATCATTTTTAGATTTTGAACTTGAATTCTCTTTTTAAAACGTTACTCTTTTTTAGCTTTAGAAAAGCAAAAACAAATCTTCCAGTAGATTCCCACTTTATAATTATCCACGTTTTAGATACTTGCAATTTCCATAATTCATTGGCCATTGACGGGTATGACTTAGGGTTTGAATGAGATATATTATCGCAATTTATTCGAGTTTGGTTCAGAAAAAAAATGAATTTAATTATGTAATTATTGACTGGAATGAAGTTAGAAATTTTTAGAGGGTCGAATTTGAATTATAAATTTTGAGAGGGTTAAATATTTTATTTTATCATAATATTAAATTATAATTTTTTTATTTTATATTTGGAGAGGGCATAATTGAATTTTTAATTGTAGAATGGGTCAAAATAGAATTTTATCATTAAATTAACTTAAAACTTTGCAAATACTCAAGAGATTAAAGAGGTAAATTTTCATTTTTCGAAAGCCAGGACCTACTTGCCTCCTCTAGCTTCAGGGGAGTAGCTAGGGGGGCTAGCAGGGGCCTCGACCTCCTAAAATGGAAAATTTTTCATTTAGACCTTCTAAAATTTTTAAAATTTTAAATTAGTGATTGTAAAATTGCACTTTGGTCCCTCTAAAAATGATTAAAATTTAATTTAATCCTTTAACAATTATAAATATATAGGCTATTAAAATTAGGGGTGTACAAATTTCGGATAAAACCGGTTTAACTGACTGAACCGAATTAATTTGGTTAATCGGTTGGTTAACCGAATTAATTTGGTCGTGGGTCGGTTAATAATTTTTTGAAAGTTCGGTTAACGGTTAATTTGGTTAGAAATCGATTACTTAAACGAAAATTTATATTTTTATATACATTTACATATATTAAATTCGATTAATTTGGTTAATTTTTTTGATATGCTTTATACTTGTTTTAACAAAAAAAAAAACATATAAATTTCAGTTAATTCGGTCAGTTAATCGAATTAATTGAAAAAATTTGGTTCGGTTAATTTTTTTTGAAAAAATTCTGTTCGTTTAATAGTTAATGGTTTAAAAGTTCGGTGCTAGTTCAGATCGATTAACCAATTGAACACCCCTAATTAAAATAGTAAAATTACATTTTTACTTTCGTAATAATTACAATTTTATTTCGCCCCCCGAAAAAAAATCCTGACTTTGCCCATGTCTAACTCTGCCCATAATTATTGAGTCAAGTTTGAGTTATTGGTCAAACCGAATTCAAGAGCCTAACTGAAGGGTTTTTTTTTTTTAAATATATTACTATATTTTGAAATTATATTTTACACGAAGTGATCCTGATATATTAATTAGGTGTTGACCTTCCTCAAAAATAGACTGGATTCAAAATTACCAATACCAAAAAAATAAGTATATATATAAAGTACTCAAACATGAATTCAAATAAACTTGATCGATTTTGAAAATAAAAATTGATAGAGGAGTTAAATTGAAATTCGAGTCTGGAGCTTACCGTTGTTGGGATTAGGAATGGTTGGTGCATGTGGCTATATATATATCTTGATGTCTTTTGGACTCGTTGCATTTAGGGTTATGGTATCTGGAATCAACCCACAACCATGGTGTTTCCGGTTTCCAATTAGAAAAAAATAATTCGTAATTAATTTTTTTAGATTTAATGAATTTAACTAATACTTAAACTTGAAAATTATATGATAATTTGGATTAACATTGTTAAAATATATTGATGTAACATTGATGACAAATATTATGGTGATACTTGACAACTTTTTTTTTATTTTTGTCACGTGTCAAAATGTGAATTTGCCACATGTCAGCGTATTATTGGTCGTCAATATCACGTCGGCATCACAATATTAAGTACCTAAAAAAAATACCAAATTGGCTTATGATTTCCTAATTTATGAACCAATTATTTAGCAGAAAAAGAAATTTAAAAATTACTTAAATCCAAAAAAGTTTAAGTACCAAATAGGCACGAATTCAAGAACTTCCTCGTATGTTAATTTTTTAAAATAAATTATTTTGTAAGATACTAATCAAATGGGAACATATTTAATTATTATTTATCTCAAATTGCTGGCATTTGTAAAATTATACATATCTAAGGAGCAAAGGTATCCTATACTTTGGCTTTCTTTAGGGGTGATTAAAAAAATAATTTATCGGGTTTTGATCCGTTTCGACTCTACAAAAAAGTTTAATTTTTTTGGTAAAAGTATTAAGGAGGTCTCTGTATTAGGAGCTACATTGCATTTTTCCCTCTCTATTAAAAAAGAGAGTAAATTAGTCTTTCTATGTTAGATCAAAGAGCAAACTGGTCCTTCTATTAAAATTTTCTTGGTAAAAAGACCTCTCCAATCCCTATCATTTTTTTAAAATTTAGCAATTGGTCCCTCTTAAAAAATCAGAGCAATTTAATACTTATCAATTTTGAAAATGAGCAATTAAGGACAATTAGTCTCGACGTTAATGCTTTCCATCAATTGTTTTGTCATTTTGGTTTTGATTTTGAAAACTTCAACAAACTTAACCTCAACATTTACACATTTACACAAATGTTATAGGCTAAATTTGTTAAATCGGGACCACATTGACAGAATATCTAAAATTAGAGCTAAATTTATTATCATACCATTGAAAATTGCGTACAATTGATAGAAAATATTAACATCGAGACTAATTTTCCTTAATTGCTCATTTTCAAAATTGAAAGGAATTAAATTGCTTCGATTTTTTTACGGTGAGCAAAACTCGATTTGAATCAAATTTTTTTTCGAATTTCGAGTTAGCTGAATCAAGTTATTCGAGTCAACTCGAATAACTCGATTCAACTTTCAAGTTCGAGTCGAGTTTAATTTCACAATTCGAATAATAGATTGGTGTAAATACCATTTTGGTCCCTGTCAACTTTAAAAATAAGCAAATTGGTCTCTCTCACAACAAAAATTACAAAATAATTCAAAATAATTTTCAAAATTTTAAAATAATTTTTAAGAATAAATATTTATAAAAAAATTATATTTTATATTTTTAAAAAAATTATAAAAAAATTACTATATATATAAAAAAATTAAAATTTAAAAAAATTCTAAAATAATAATTTTGGGACCTAATTAATTATTCAAATTTATCATACTAAAGTTTCTTATTTTTATTATTATTTTACTTTGAAAACTTTTTTAGATATATATGATTTGAAATTTATGTGTTTTAACATAGAATTAGTTATACTGTAACAATATTTTTATTTGATATGTTTATTTTTTTAATTTAACTCGAACAATTTCAGTCGATTCGACTCGACTCGAATTTCGTTTCAGTCAAATCAATTCAAAAAAAATTCAAATTGAGTTAGGATGATAAAATAGGATTCGTGAACTCAATTAACTCAAAAAAAATTCACTCGACTCGATTGAACGTTCACCCCTAATTTTTTTTAGAGGGACCAATTTTCTCAACATCAAATTTCGTCCATTTTTATTGTTAAAAATTGATCTATGTACATCAGCATGAGATACATGTAGCACACCTCGAATCACTGTTTGATTATTTCATCAGCCACGTCAGTTTTTAACCATACAAATTGATGAAATTTTTAACAAAAAGGATTAATTTACTCTTTGATCTAACATATAAGGACTAATTTTACTATTTGTTAAATAAAAATGACAAAATACAATCTAACTTCTAATCAAGAGGCCTCTATGATACTTTTAGTTAGGCGAGTTGACTTTAGGTGAATTTCATTATCTTCACTCTATATTTTTATTAATGTATACTCTCTTTCAATTATATAACTACTTTTAATTATAATTTCTTAATTTTATAAAAAATTTAATGAATATTTACAACATATTTTATTACAAAATTTTTAATTTTATAAGATTTATAATGTACATTTGGTTTAGTTTTGTAAATTTTATTTAATTATGATGCATTATTTAAAACTTTAAGAAGAGTTAAAATAAAATGGGAAAGTTATTTATGAGTTTAAATCGAAGTTATGAATGAAATTATCAAATAACGTGTATAAATAAAATTTGATAAACCTATTCTATTGTCCTGATTTGAACTTAAAAATTAAAAATTTGATCCTTTTAATTCAAAATAAATATTAATTTATTCAGCCCAAAACATGTGGAATTTGAAACTAGAGGGTGGAGTTATTATCGAGGACACGTTGCTATGGCTTTATCTGTCACGTTTGTTGTCTGGGACACGTGGAAGACAAGGATCTGCACGTCACTCTATCAACTTGCAAGTTCCTTCAATCACGTGCCCTTTTTTAAAGGAAAACTAGGAGTGGACGGTCAAGAACATTGCCACGTGGCTGGAAAAGGAGAAGCCCTGTTCATCAAGTTTCAAATGGGTAAGTTCAGTAAAATGTTCCCAAACTATAGTTTAGAGTATAAATTAATCCTAAACTTTAAAATATTCAAATTAAGTATGAGTTTTGTATTCATTAAGTCATTCTAATAGCACAGTCACCAATTTAGGTATTAATTTTTCATTTCAAATATGCCATTAGGCATAATTAAAACACATGTCCTGGAACCCTAGTTATGGAAGTGGATGGTCGAGAATGTGGCCAACATTTGAGAAAGGAGAAGCCATGGAAATCCCTCATTCATCATTCAAATATTTTAAAGTGGCGGTATTCCATCAATCACCTTCTTCTATAAACATACTCATCAATTTAAGTAATAAATTTCAGTTAGGTTTTGACATAAAATATTTTTAAAATACATTGATTAAGAGTCTGTTTATTTGGTGGAAAATATTTTCCGAAAAACATTTTCCGAATTTTCTGACGTTTGTTTAGTGGAAAATGAATTTCTAAAGGAAAACATTTTTCAAACACAGATAAAATCTCTTCCTTATTTCTAGAAAATATCTTACCGATTTGGAATCAGTAAGACATTTTTCATTCCCTTCTCTACACTCTCGTCTCAGCTTCAAAAATTTCTTGGCGTCTGTTGCACTTCCCACTCCGTCTCTCCCACTCCATCTCTCCCACTTCGTCTGCTGCTACTTCCGATGGCCTCTGACCCTGGTCCTCCAAAGCCCAAAACCTCAAGGTACCATTTCTCTCTAATCTTTTGATCGTTTATTTATGAGATGGGTTTGGATGCTTCTTACATATGGGCGAGAATGTGGAAGAAAATGTGTCATTGGTTCACTTACTTTGCTTTTACTTGATTTTTTACTTCTGGGTGCTATAAAGTTTAGTTGAATTCCCCCCCCCCCCCCTAAATTAAACAGTCTGTTTAAGTTTATTGTTACCATGCATTACAGATTATGCAATCCATTCGGTTTTTTGGCCCTGCTTTCTTTCTAACTCAGCTGAGCCATGTCAATTCTCCTGCTATGGCAGTTTTGTGTATGGCATGCAATGGGTTTTATCTGAAAATGAAGCAACGTTGGTTTGGGTTTTATGCATTTCTTTGTTTCTTTATTTTTATAACAACATTTATTTTTGTTTTCTACTAATCTGCAGTCCAACCCTGTTTTAGAAGCATTTGGTAATGCTAAGACTGTTAGGAACAATAACTCAAGGTGAGTGTATTTTGTTTTAACAAGTTTTACGCCAACAGAAGAACAACTTACAAGTTAAAGAGTTTCACTTTAACATTCTCTTTGCCAAATTTATTATTGTTGAACTAGGGTCTTTTAGGATGTACATTGGAGGGCCTGAGATAGCATTATTATGTGATTGTGTGATGGCTTCCATGTGATGTGATTATAGACATGAGTCATTTATGGCTCCTACCTAGTTCACATTCTTTTAATTCCAATCATTAATTTGGATTCTAAAGCTGCGTTGGTGTATACAATCTATTATCCTCCAAGCTTAGTGTCTAGTGATTTTGTATCAGATTTCCTAGCATGCCAGTGGTCCCAAGAGACATTCACAGCTTGTAATAGTTGTGGTATAGAACATCAAATATGAGGCAGTTTCTTGTTTCTAGAAAACCAGTTTCTTGTATCTAGAAAACCAGTTTTTTGCCTTCAATTTTCTAAATCATTCCATTTCAAATTTTATTAATCTTCTCTTTCATGCTTTGATTTTAATTTCTGTCTACCTTTATTCAATGTAATATTAGCTTATTGGAGAGGAAGAATCAACCAAAAAAAGTTAGGTCAGCTTCCACAACTAAGCATTCCACAAGTATGAAAACTCGAAGGTGGTTTGTCACTGGGTTAGGCCTCTACACAAATATGAAAACTGGAGAGCAGACATTCTATGTAAGTTTTAGTTTAGCAATATTTCAATTTCTGCTAATTTATAACTACTTACGTCGCTATAATTTTACAATTTTTAGTCTGGATTGAGATCAAATACAACACAGTCAGGTAGGACATCAACTGCAAGCTCTTCAGTGAAGTTGAAATCACCAAATAGGAAACGCCAAACTGATAGAGATCCTATAAGCACACAAGAATCAGTTGCAAATTAGAAGCAAGTGAAGAGCTTTGGTATTTTGTTAGTTTGATATTGGATATTGGATTTGGTTGGTATTAGTACAGAGTTTGTGCTGGTATAGCCACTGTTTTGTTTTTGGTAAATGCAATATTTTGGTGTTGGTTGATATTGCTATAGGCACTTTGTTATTGTTGGGTTCTTTTTGTTTGTGTAAATGCTGGATGGGTTAATAAAGACCTACAATATTTCCACTCAATAAAGGACATACAAGGATTAATCCATACTGCTGATCATTGTACTTGTATAATTGACTTATTAGCTCGATGTGGAAATATATGAATTAACCCATACTACTGATCATTACTAATGTATAATTGACATATTAGTTCGATTTTATTGCTTTAGTTATTTTCAATTTATGAAAGTTAATATTTTAGCTTAATAATTGAGTATGATTATTTATTTAATTTGATTTATTTATTTATAAATAAATCATTGCAATATATATAAAAATAATTTAAAATATAAATTTATTAATATATGTAAAAACAACTTTTTCGAAAAATATTTTCAAGAAATCTGCCAAACAACAGAAAATATTTTACACAGATTCATCCAAACACCAGAAAATATTTTCAGTAAATCATTTTTCAGAAAAGTAAATCATTTTCCCGAAATCATTTTCCAGAAAACATTTTACTGACAAACAAACAGACCCTAAATTGCAAACACACATGAACATTTTAAATCTAGCGTATAAAAAAATAGATAATACTAATAAAGTTTAACAGGACTATTTTTTAACACATCATTATAAATTTGTCAATGTATATTAAACATGCTCCAAATTAGGTCTGAACTAACATGTAATTAAGGTCCAAAAGAATAATTATACCAATGAAAGGATCTAACGAAGTTTAGGAACCAATAAATAAACCGTGTTATAATTTGAAGACGTAATTAACCCAGATTTCAAAAAATAAAAATAAAAATTTGGAATTTAAGTGGAGTAGCTGCCATGTGCTTGTTTGAACTTGCCAATTTGCCAAAGCATGCTAATGGAAATGGGGGGATAAAATCTGCCCTTTGTTTTAGTGAAATCAATGTCCCAAATGATATGCTGAGGACTTGGGACAATAACAGGAGCTAGACCTAGAGAAACCAACCCAAGTGTGACACCGCCTAATCTTAATTAATTTCAGTTGTATTGTCAATGTCTAAAGTTGCAATCATTTCTGTTTTGCGTTGCCATCCAACACCTTAACTTTAACTGGTGCCCTTTGGCTCCACTTAATTAATACAGACTCCAAATCCTTTTGTAATAGGCCTAATTTATCCAGCCCGCTAGAAAATAAAAATGTTTAAAGTCTAAGTTTTTGTTAGAAGCCCAAAAAAAAGGAAACCCAAAATTAACCCTAACCCAAATACAAGCCCAATGGCCTAAAGTGATTAATCATTTTCAGTAAAACAAAACCCTAGAGTCTCCCCCTCGCGCCGTTCCTCCTCGACCACGTCGCCCACACCTCGTCCCGAGGTCCGTCTGCAAACTTGCACCGAAATGGAAAAATCCCTTCCCCGCCTCCGTTAACGCCTGCAAACAAGCAAAAAAGGGAAAGCAGAAACGAAGCAAATATACAGTAAAAATAGTAGCCAACTTTTTGTATTCGGCTATAAAGCCACAATAAAAATCAGATTGTAACACACGCATGAAGAAATAGAAATATAATACAAAAACAAAAATTTTGAAACAAAAGGTGAATTTTTTTTTGATGTATCTGTCGTTTTATTTTTATTTTTATTTCTTTTCTTTTCTTAAAGATATAAGATATAGGAATAAAAAGAAAAGGAAGCTTACCTAAATCGGTCGGTCTCCTCGCCGTCGAAGGCCACGCCGAAAAAGGAGAATAAACGAAACGTTTCTTTATTTCTCCGCCGAGTTAGGCCGGGTTTTAGGGGGTTTTGGCCTCGGATTGGCGTCCTACATGTGACGGGCTTCAAAAGGGTGTCTTTTGGTGTTCTCCGGCCACCGTGTACGGCGGCACCGTCACCGGCGATCGGCGGCCGCCACGGTGGCCCAATGGTCGGCTAATGCCGGAGATCGAAAAGATTGGGGGAGGAGTTGAGAGAGTTTCTTTTGTTTTTTGAGGAAGAAGAGAGAAAATGAAGTTTTTTTTTAAAAAAAATTGATTTAAATAATGGAAGTAAAACGGTAGCGTTTTGCTTTGGCCCTTTAACGCTAAAACGGCGCCGTTTAGGGCCAACCCGCGCGCGACCCGACCCGCTCCAGGGGAACCCGCGTGTTTTCATTTTTTGGGTTATTTACGCCTCTGGTCCTTCCACATTTCTGGGTTGTTTTAATCTAGTCCTATTTTTTTTCTTTTTTTTTAATTTGACTCTTTAATTTTATTTCACTTTTAATTGGGTCCTTCGATTCGAAAAAAGGAATGGCGCACTTAGTGGGGTCTTGGGATATTTTCCCTGTTAATCCCTGCCTTTTCCGCGCGTTTCAAACTGGTCCTCTTATTTGTTTTATCATTCAATCAATCTATTTTTATTATATTTTGTACTTGTAGTTTAGTCTAAACATCAATTTAGTCCCTCATTTAATTTAATTTATTTATTTATTCATTTAGTTGCTTATTTATTATTTCTTTATTTTTGTTTATATTTTTATTTTTATTTTTTTCTTTTGGGCATTTGTCCATTTATTTCATTTTATTATTATTATTATTATTATTATTATTATTATATTTATATACTTTATTACAAATTGCACCCCAACTCGCATTTATATTTTAATTTGGTCTTTTATTTTTAATATTCTATAAATTATTTTTCTCAATATTTATTTATGTATGTATTTATTTCTTTGTCCTTATTACGTTTAAAAAAAATTGGTATTTTCTTTTTGTGTGCATTGTTTTGTCATTATTATTATTGTTATCATTGTTGTTATTTATTTTATTATTTATTTTATTTTTCTTTGATTGTTAATATTGGTATTAAAGTGATACGTATTATGTGATTGTTGTCATTATATGTATTATAAATTGCTTATTAGTACATTTATATTGTTGTCATTCATTAGCATAATATTTTATTCATATATCATTTTAAATATTACATTAATTTTCACCCAAATTCGTAAAAAAGGGAAATTTTGAAAATAAAGACAATATTTCGTATTTGGAACTTCGAAAAGTTGTATCCTAACTTACGGGGTTTCGATTTTCTCGTTGGACCTAAATGGCCGAATATCCTTTAGAATTAAAACATACAAGTTTTAAAATATAAAAAATTAAAAGGCAAGCTTATTCTCGAGGGTTCAAATGTCGTGTCCTAACTTACGGGATGTGACATTTTGTTATCTCGAGACGAGAGAGCCTTTGATGCTCGTTTCAATTTATTCAAGCGTTTTTTTTTAAAATCAACATTAATAAAAAAGGGATCGTATTTTAAATTCTTTTCGAGTTTTCAACTTTCGACATTAAGATATTAATTAATTAATTAGGTACCAATTTTGGGAGTTACGAGGGTGCTAATCCTTCCTCGCACGTAAACGACTCCCGAACCCGTTTTCTCAAATTTCGTAGATCAAAATCGTTGTTTTAGTAAATTAAAATATTTTATTAAAACGATCAAATTACGAGGTGATCCGATCACACCTCATAAAAAAGATTGGTGGCGACTCCATTTTCGTTTTTAAATAAAAGTCGACATTTCAAAAAAAAGGTTTCGACACCTTTCTTACATGACACGCATTTAAGTTCAAGTTTTTCCTTGGGTTAAATAACTATTTAAGGCCTAAATTTGGCAACGTCTTTTACATTGGGGTTTGAACTTTTTTTGTTCAAGTTAAGTCTTGAACTTGATAATGTTCCCACATTGAGGTTTGAAATAGACAATTGTTCCTATATTGGGATTTGAATTTTAGGATTTTCAAAGGTTAACTTGGAAAAAAAGTTCAAGCTCCAATGTGGGAATAATTACCAAGTTCAAGGCCTAACTTTGACAACAACAACAAAAAAGGTTCAAGCCACTATGTGGGAACAATTGTTAAGTTTAGGGCCTAAATTAGGTCCAAAAAATTTCAAGCCCCAAAATAGAAAATGTTGCCAAGTTCAGACCCCAAAAAGTTATTTAACCCTTTTTATTTTTACATCTTAGGGTTAAATTTTAGTTTTGATACTTTTATTTTTTTAAGATTATACAACAATGGTTAAATTTTAATTTTGGTCCCTATACAATGCTTAAAATTGAATCTTTATACTTTAATTTTTTTTTTATATTTTGGTACCTCAACTTTTATAATGTAAGGCATGTTTTACATGACACGCGTCTAAATTTTTTTTGAAATTATAATATAATGGTTAAATTTCAATTCTAATCCCTTTTACCTCTTTTTAAAGATTATATAAAAAATGGAGAAATTTTAGTTTTGGTCATTTTGAAATTTAATCTATATACTTTAAGTTTTAACATAAATTGATACCTCAACTTTAAGATATTGTTCTTTTTCTAAGTTTCATTGTTTTGTTTTTATAATTGATATAATAAACGTAGATAATGGCAGTATAACAACCGCAAAGTAATAAGAAAAGAAAAATAAGAACACACAGATTTTACGTGGAAAATCCTTTCGGGAAAAATCACGAGCAGAGGAGGAGAAATTCACTAATGTTGAAAAACGAATGATATAAGAGGAGTTTCAACTACATCTATTTAAGGGTTGAAAAACCCTGTTATAATCAAAGTCAAATAAAAGAATAATAGTTCTATACGGATTGCTATATAGTCCTTATTTAGCCACTATATTTATTTCTTCAACAAGTGATGGGATTCGGGTCACATAATATCTAACAATAATATAAATGTTATTTTAGATAAAACTATTCTAAATTTATTCTCAATTCAATTTTTAAATTCGAAAAATATCAAGATTATTTAAATTTATATATTTATACTCAAATTAGTTCGTAATATATATTTATAAAAAGAAAACTTGCGACAACATATGGGTAAAAATATTTTTTATTTTTTATTTGTACTTTTTATGAATAAGAATATATCTTAAACAATAAGATTTATATGCTCATATAAAAATATAAAATATAGATAAATATTTTATCTTGTTTAATTTAAAATTATTTATTTTTAATTAATTAATTAAACATTAAAAAATACTAATAAATAATATCATGACATGGGTGTAACGGGTCAATTTTATTCGGCCCAGAAAAAAACCAAAAAACAGATAAATTAAAAATAAACAAATATTACAAGCCCAAAATATATAACCTAACCCAAAACCTAATACCCAATAACCCAAGGCCCAAAACTTAAATTTTTTCAGAAAAAACTAAAAACCCTAAACCCTATGAGCCGCCGCTCCTTACCATGTCAGCGGGCACTTCTCCCGAAGACACCTGCGCCCCGAGGTTTGCTGCTCTACCATCGTTTCACTGAAATGGCTAAGGTGCGACTCCCATCGTCGCTGTTGACCCTCCACCACCACCTGCAAAGAAAAAAGAAACAAGACAGAAGTAGAAAAGCAAAAAAAAAAAAAAAACAAATACAATATTTGTAACCAATCGGCTATAAAAGCCGAATAAACAGTTTGTAATGAACACAGACAGAAAATACAAAGAACAAAAAAAGCGTTAAAAGAAAAAAACAAAGATGATTCTTTTATTTTTGTTTTTATTTCGAAAAAAATAATAAATAAAAAGATAAAATTGGTTTTTTACCTGAGTCGCTTCACCTCCCTCCGTCGTCGAAGGTCTTCTCCAACATCGAAAACCCTAGAACCCTTTAGGGTTTGGCCTGGGCTTCGACGGAATAAGGCGTGAAAGGCGTGCATCGGCTAGGTGGAGGGGCCAAAGGCTTCTTTTTTTATTTTCTTTATGCGAACAGAAGGCTTTGCCTTCAGGTTTGGGCCGAAGAGGGGCTGAAAGGGCTCATTTTTATAACTCCGGCCACCGGAGGCGACGATCGTCGTAGCCGATGACAGTGGCCATGGCCGAACCCTGGGTTCCGTTCAGAGAAAAAAAAGAGAAAGGAGAGGATTTTTTAAAAAAAAAGCAGGGGAAATGCTTTTTTTTTTTTTGAAATTTTTGACTTATATATGGCCTCGGTACGACGTCGTTTTGGCCTGGCTTCAGAAGCCCCAAAACGGCATCGTCTTGAAGCGTGACCCAATGACCCGACCCGACCCGGACTCCCTTAGGATTCGCGCGTTTTTAAAGGGGAGGGTCTAATTGCTGCTTTGGCCCTTCCGCTTTTTTGCTATTTTTCAATTTCGTCCTACTGCTTATTATTTTTGCTTTTATTTTTGCCCTTTTATTTTGTTTTTGTGCAATTTAGTCCCTCGACCACTGTGGACCCATTAAGGGAAGGACACGTGTAAATTTGGGTGGGATAATTGCCTTTTGAGCCCATGTATATTTTATCCTATTTTAATTTAATCCTTTTATGTCCTTTTCTTTATGATCTAGACTTTAAATTTTGTTATATTTTCAATTTAGCCTTTTATTTCCTTTTTTTCTTTATTTACCCACTTATTTTTTTTTTTGCAATACATACCTTAAATGTCATTTAAATTTCGATTTAATCCCTTATTTATTTAATGTTGCCTCTTTATTTACTATATCTTTTATTTTAACATTCAAAATCCTTGTTATTTTATTATTATTATTATGCATTTTTATTTTATCCCTTTTATTATTATTTCTATCATTCATATTAATATTATGGTAGTAATCATGACACAATATTGCTGTTATTACCATAAATTGGTGTTTTTACTTTCATTATATTTGCATTGTTATTACTCACTAGCATAGCATTTTTCTTTTTTATTTTATTTTATTTATTCATTTATATATTCATCTATCATGTTAATATCATTATTTTTTACTCGCCACTATGTTACTTCATTTTGCCAATCGCCATGCCATCTTGTTAAAATATATTTATCCATTTTTACACTATGCTCAAATAAACTAAATGAATATCATTTTAAAAGTTACATTCATTTTATCTAACGTATAGAAAACATTTAGAACCGAGGCAATATTCGTTATTTTTGGGATTTGAGGAAGTCGTGCTCCTAACTTACGGTGTAACACCCCTAACCTGTACCCGTCATCGGAATAGGGTTTCAGAGCATTACAGAAGTTTACAGAATAATTACAGGTAAATCGTGTCAAAATATTATTCATATTCGAAAACAACTGTAATGTCCCTTGAATGGACCCTCGAAGCCCAATATGAACAGTAAAAACAAATCAGGACTAATTCGGAGCCACTGAGAATTTTTCGCGAAATTTTCAAAATTTTTTCTTAAGTGCAGGGCTCACACGCCCGTGTGGTCTAAGGACACACCCGTGTGACTCTTAGACATGCCCGTGCTATAGGCCATGTCTTACCCCGTGTAACTCTCTGACTTGTGTCACACGGCCTGCCACACGCCCGTGTGCTAGGCCATGTGCTTACTTTATTTTTCATAAAATAGGTGCAGTTTTCACACGGCCAAGATACACGCCCGTGTTCGAGGCCGTGTCTCTCACACGGCTAAGACACACGCCCGTGTCTCTGCCCGAGTGCTGAATTTTGAGCATTCTGTTTCTAAATTTTAAGATGCATGGGACACACGGCCAGACAACATGCCCATGTACCAGGCCGTGTGTTACACAGGGCCTGGACACACGCCCGTGTGTCTACCCGTGTGGACAAAATAAAGCCATTTCCTAGCTTCATTTTCTCACCCAATTTACCAATTTACCAATGACCTACACCAAAGTTTGCAATTCATATACCAACCAATTCAAGCATTATAACATCAAGACAATTTTATCATCTAACATGATATAACATTACATATAATCATACCTATAATCTTACCATTTGTAAACATACCTATTTAATATATCTCAAACAAACTATATAAATACTTATGTTATTAACATGATATAACCTCATTAGACAAATACCAAAACATGATCAATACTAGCCATTCCAATGGCTAAATTACAAACATCTACTTACAATCCATCATATGACCAAGTTAGCCTATACATGCCATTATACCAAAATAAGTCTACCATATATACCAAAATCAACAGGTGGATAGTGTGATGATTATCTGACCAATCTCCAACCTTCGAGAGCTTCCGAGCACTATAAAACAGGGAAAATAAAATCTAGTAAGCATCCTTATGCTTAGTAAGTTCATATAACAATAATTAAACTTACCAATTCCGTTTATTTCTATTTTTCATACATTAACATATTTTCCATAAATATAGCTAAATACCTATTTACATGCATTCAACCAAACAAGTTAGTCATATAATTTACATATATACCAAATAAGCATAGATGGGCTCATCATGCCATATTTCCATAACATTTCATAAATATTAATCCTTTGATCCATTAATTTCCCATATCAACAGTTTTATCCGTTAAATTATTGAATTATCGATGGATATTCCATTAGTACACACAAAGTATACAAATCATTAACCCGTCAATTCTTATTCTGGGGTACCCCCTTAGGGCGCTTATTCAGAGAGCACACTTTCGAGCCACATATCATACAGCAAGATTACCAGTCCAGGCTAAATCCTGTCTGTAACATATGCTCTAAGAGTTTTGTTAGGATTACCAGTTCAGGCTAAATCCTTTCTATGACAAATACTCTAAAGAGCTTAATCTGGATTACCAGTCCAAGCTAAATCCAGTCTATTCCATATGCTCGAGAAAACTTATATCAGGATTACCCGTCCGGGCTAAATCTTTTCAATAATATGGTCAATAGGATTACTCGTCCGAGCTAAATCCATTTTGCAACAAATGCAGGACCTCATTTCACAAGGGAAATCATCTTTATCCATCATAATCCAATATTTACACGGAATTTAATTCTTTTCATATGTTTCTGAGCATATGTCCTTTTCTTACATTCATATCATTCATAATGTATACATGTATTATTGTTCCACATTCAATCTAATACAACATTCTATTCAACATATTTATATGATGTACAATTAAGTTACACGAACTTACCTCGACGATAGTTTGTACTTGAAAACCTACTAATCTGAAATCTTTTCTTTTCCTCGATCTAACTCTTTGTTTAATCTTTCCGGATATATATAAATGAATTTAGCATCAATTTATCACATTCCATATTCTATTGAACTCAGTTTACATTCTAGGAAAAATTATCATTTTACCCCCATACTTTTCATAATTGACAATTTAGTCCCTAGGCTCGGAAAATAAAATTCATGCAATTTAATCCTTATTTCCAGCCTAGCCGAATTTCATATGTCACAATAACAACTCATAAATTTCACAAAAATCAGAATTTTACCATGGGTTTTACCATTTTTCAATTTAGTCCTTAAATAAATTTTCATCAAAAATTCACTTTGTAAAAGTTGTTTATCTATCAACAACCTTTCATTTTCTACCATAAATTTCATAATTTCAAAATAATCATCCATGGCACAATTTCCATACCTTGTTAACTTTTCAAATTAATCCCCTAAATAGATAGTTTAAGCTATCCTGATTCCAAAAATATAAAAATTACTAAAAACTGGACTTGATTACTTACCCAATTAAACTTAATTAGTTTTCTTCCTCTCTCCTAGGGTTTCCATGGAAATATTTGGGGAATATGATATGAAAATAAGACGATATTCTATTTAATTAATTATCATCTTTTAATTATTTTGTTTTCTAATTTAGTCCTTGCCCTTTTTCAATTTTTCCATGGATGATGTAACATCCCGAAATTGGGTCTAGTAGAATTGGGCCCAATGAGCCTTGAGCGTAGAAGCGTTTTAAAATTTTGAGAACAAGAGAACGACATTATTTCAAGTTGGACTTATTAAGAAGGTAATTTTGGAAAGTTACGAGGTTTCTATGAAGTTCCGGGTTCAAGTTGGGCCTTAGTAAAATTTTGTGTTTAAGCCTATTAAGGAGAGATAGTAAGTGGCATCAAGGCTTATGGAAATAAAAGAGTAAATTGCTAGCATAAATGAGCAATTGGTAAAAGGGTTATGGCGCCACATATAGTACCTTGAGGGAAGAGGCTCGAATCCCTTTGTGTGCAATTTTGACTTTTATTTTTGCATTCCTTCCTTAGTGTCGGCCAAGGTATATATATGGCAAGGTTGACTTCTTTATTTTTGGTATGGTGGCTAAAGGAATTAAGGAAAGGTTGAGGTTGGGGAAATGAATCAAAAGGAAAAGGCAAGTAAGGGGAACAAGTGGCTTATTTCATGGAGAATGTTATGGAAAGTATGGTTGGCAAAATTTTGACCCTTATGGCTATGCATGTGGGCGGTTTTGGGGGTAGATAGGTAGCTGAAATTTTACTTTGGCTTTTGGTAAGGTTTTTGTATTGTTTTGGCCAAAAATCCCATTTGCAACTTTGTGTCATTTTCTCCCAAATTGCTACTCTCTTTGCCGAAATCTTCTAGCACAATAGTGCATTTTTTCTTCTCTTTGGATTGGTCACATATTCATCTTTTGTCCATCTTCCTTGATAGCCGAAACTTCAAGTTGATATTAAACAAATTCTTTTTTTTTTCTTCTTGATTGCCGAAACTATAAAGCCATTAGTGAGTACTTTTCTTTCTTTGTTTTGCCGAAACCACCTAGCCTAATTGATCATCTTCTCCATCTTCCAAGTTGGTTTTTTCTTTCTTGATTAAACGGGGTAAGTGTTTTTATTCAAATCATTTCATTCTTTTTCTCTTTAGCCGAATGAGAGTCCCTCATTATTTGGTTGTTTCATCTTGATTCTAAAGTTGAAATGGTGTTCTCCCTTACCCCCTCACATCTTGATAATCTTTTATTTGTAGTATTCTAGTGGATTGACCGAATACCACATCATTGCCTAATCATCTCAAGTCATAAGTCAATTGGTGGGAATTGGGATTATCATCGATTAAGGTAAGGAGTCTTTTCATAGTCCATTCGATATCACTACTCGGTTATTGTGTTAATCGGATCGAAGTTTCGACTAATCGATTATGTTTTAGGGACAAAATCACTCGATATGTTCTACCTTCGGACATAGTGGTAAGTGATTCAAGTGTAAGTGATACGAAATCTTTTGGAAATCCGAGGCTAACTTTTGGTTGGTATTGTTCTAGGTCATCGACGAGTGGTTCATTAGGAAATCAAAATCAGGTGTGTAATCCCGTACCTTCCGAATACATGTTTGATATGGTGTGTAATCTCACATCTCTCTGAACGTTTGTATGATATGTTCTGTGATTTGGTCAAAATACCGAAGAAAACCGAAAACCGGCATCCGTGATCACTCGGGCGTGCGTATGATCGTAGTGGTAATCGTATTTTGTAATAAAACAGTTTCAGTTAGAAGCAATGATGTGTTTTTGAAAAATCACGAAAAATAGGAGAAAGGGAATTAGATAGTGAATAAGATATAGAATTAAATCTTACTGTGTCTATTTTGATAAGGAAGAAACGGAGAAGGAAAAGGAATTCTATATTCTGAGATATCTTAATTTTAGTGAGACTGGTTCTGAATGACTTCGTGGTTCCCTGATCTATCTTGGAAAAATCGTATAAAATTGTAAAAATTGAATTATGAGTTATAGTTTATATGTACAGATTCCTTAGTGAGTCTATTTTCAATAGAAACAAGTGGGAGCAACATATGAAAACTGTACAGTGAGATATTTGAATTTTGGGTAAGAGAGGTCAGAATCATTGGTCAGTGAAACAAGAGAATCTTTAAGGAATAAATTGTACTAAATGACTAAGTCAAAAATTCTGGAAAAATTATAGTAAGAAGATATATGAGTCTAGTCTCAAGAAAAATTTACGGAGTTAGATTTCGAGATTCCTAACTCAAGTTATAGTCAATTTAGTTAGTACGACGCAGATGGACAGTTTCGATTTTTATGCTCCACATTAGTAGTTAAGTCTAGGTTGCGAAATTTCCAAAATACCCTTAGGTTGCGAGATTACCGAATTACCCTTAGTGGCTAAATTATCAAAATTACGAAAATGCCCCTATGGGTTGAAATTATGAAAATGCCCCTATGGGTCGAAATTACGAAAATGCCCCCAAAGGGCCGAATTACGAAATTGTTATATGGGCCAATTTGATATTTTGATAAATGGGCCAATATGATATTTTGATAAATGGGCCGATCTGATATTTTTTTATATGGGCCAATCTGATATTTTGATAAATGGGCCAATCTGATATTTTGATAAATGAGCCAATTTGATATTTTGATAAATGGGGCAATATGATATTTTGATAAATGGGCCAATTTGATATTTTGATAAATGGGCCAATTTGATATTTTGATAAATGGGCCAATCTGATATTTTGTTATATGGGCCAATCTGATATTTTGATAAATGGGCCAATTTGATATTTTGATAAATGGGCCAATTTGATATTTTGATAAATGGGCCAATCTGATATTTTGCTATATGGGCCAATCTGATATTTTGCTAAATGGGCCAAATCTGATATTTTGCTTAATGGGCCTTTTGATTAATTGTTGTAATGAGCTATAATTTTGTAATAAATGTCTGAATAAATTGTTGTGAATGGCTATGCATTATATACATGATTTGCATGGGATGGGATAATGATGAAGAGAAGTTCTGGTAGCTCTGCTACATAGTCTCAGTGGCTCGCCACAAATATGAAAAATGGCGATGCCATGTAAATTCTGTTAATCTGGTGGCTTGTCCACAAATTTGATATAATCGGCTTAATGCCTATGTTTGGTGTGTTGGCGGGGTGGGTGACTAAAGCTCCCCACAAGTGTGCTGGTTGGTACGGGTGGTGTGTTGCGGATGGAAAACTAGGTTTGGTTTGGGAATTGCATATCATATGCATATTATATTTGATACATTATTTTTGTTGTAAATGGGCTTAGGCCCAAAATATTGCTAATTGGGTTCCGGCCCAATGAATAATGATAAGGGGATTTCACACCGAAGTTCTTGTAACTCACCCCCTTTCTCTTAACCCTTGTAGGTAATGCTTGATGATATGGACTTGGGCTATGGATGACTCAAGGGAGGCCATACTTCGGAAATGGTTTATTTGGACTTTAGACTTCTTTCTTGTTTATTTTATTACTTTACTATTTTGGGTTAAATGTTGTAATAAGGCCTCTGGACTATTTTTATTTTTGCTTTTTGGTTGGGATGTTTTTATTATTTTTCTTAAATTGTTTAAAAAGGGGAATTTTCTAAAAATTTAAACAATGGTTTCCAAAATCGATTAACAAATAGATTTCAAAATAAACTTTTACAAATATTTTTAACACGGATATTTTCTCTCGAACTATTAACGATATTTTCAAAAGACTTGGATTCTCTTTCGAATTTTCAACGTCGTTTTCAAAAGTCACGGTTTTGTAAGATCATTAGTTCAAATTTATCGATTTATCAATCAAATCTTTGAGGTTAGTAGTATTTTATCAAATCAAACTTGTTTTCTTGATTTTTAACAAAGCAATATTTTAGTACGAACAAAAAGGGTTTAACATGTTTTGCTCGTGTGACATACCAAATCCGCGCATAACGCATGGGTCGGGTTTGGGGTGTTACAGATGATTCACAAAAAATATCTACATACTTTTCTTTAATGGTTTAATTACCATATAAGGACCTTAAGTTTTGAATTCCGTAGCTATTTAATCCTTATAGCTACTGAAATTAAACTTTTATATTTTATGCAATTTGGTCCTTTTCACAATTAAACACATAATCGATAAAAATTTCCTATCAGTATTTTCATATAACCTTCCTATCATACCACTAATCATGCAATAATTTTAAAATAATTTATCTTTTTAGCTCAGATTTGTGGTCACGAAACCACTGTTCCGGTTTCACTGAAATTGGGTTGTTACATACGGAGTATGGCATTTTCCTAGAATCGAAGTAATCGAATAACCTATTTAAAATAAAAAAAAAAAGATTTAGGTAACAATCAAATGGCGATTATTCTGGTTTTCGAGAATTTGAGGGATCGTGTCCTAACTTACGGTGTATGATCTTTCCTTCTCGATTAACTCAAAATAAGGCCCTTTTTCATAAAATTTAATTTAGTTGAGTGATATCTTAATCAAATAACATTATGCAAAGAGGGATCGTGTTTTAAATTCTCTTTAAATTTTCAATTCTCGACACTAAGACATCAATTAATCAACTAGGTACTAATTTTGGGCGTTACAAGGGTGCTAATCCTTCCTCGTACGTAACTGACTCTCGAACCCATTCCTTGGATTTTTTAGACCAGAAATAATTGTTTTATTAAATCTAAAATTTTATTAAAATGATCAAATTACGAGGTGATCCGATCACACCTAATAAAAAGAATTGGTGGCTACTCCATTTTCATTTTTAAAATAAAAAGTCGATCTCAAAAAAGGGTTTCGACAATAGGTTTCATGGAATTTGAATAACAATACGAATTTCGAAATTGACTTGAATTGAAATTCAATTTTATTTCTCCCAAATCAATATTATTAATACATATAACTCCTAAATCATTAGATCATACATTATTTTCATAGAATTTGTTGTCACAATCAACCACGATGAAAAAAAAAATGGTTTCCTTTAAAATTTTTGTTTTATTTTTCTTTGTTTCCATCTCATCATCCAATGGTGACAGTGATTTAGCGTTTGAAAATCATATTAATATCAATCTTACAAAAGTTATCGATGGTGATGGCGATATTCTTTTAAAAAATTATAGTCAAATCGATGTTAATCGCGTTACTAGATCGAAAAGTATTGCCTTTGATTGTAAAGGTGAAGGACCATATGTCGGTTTATTCGACGGAAGAAGATTAAAATGGAAGCCGAAATTTTGGTTGGCAAGAATTTTCCATCCCTTCACCGTTTAGGTACATTCACATCTTACTCATTTTTTTTATCTTACTCGTTTTTGTTGTTTTATTTTATAGTTATAAATTAGTTTTTCATCTAAAGGTTTTTAACTTTTGGTTTTTTCTTTGGAATAGGGAAAGGAAATTGTGTGATGGCATAAGAGATTTAGACATTAAACTGATATGGGGAAGACCATTGGGCTTGAAGTTCGATACTCAAACATGTCTTTTGTATGTAGTAGATGCCTATTTTGGTCTTTTAGTTGTTAGACCAAATGGTGGGATGGCTATAAGATTGGCTATTTTTGTAGGAGGAGTTCCATTCAAATTTACAAATGGCTTAGACATCGATACAAGCACTGGAATGATTTATTTTACTGATAGTAGCATTCTTTTAGGGGGATTTACATATAAATAATTAATAGGGGAATTTATATATAAATAATTTATATAGAGATTTTTCATATCGAATTATTTAATTGTGCAAGGATGTTGACTTTCTTATAAGTTCTAGTGATAGAAATGGACGGCTGTTGAAATATAATCCTTATACAAGAGACGTATATGTTTTGTACGGCGGTTTAGTTTTTCCTTATGGATCTGCTTTGAGTGCAAACAATTCATTTATTGCAGTGAATGAATCAATAAAAAATAAATTTTGAAGTTTAATATGCATGACCCGAAAGTAGCTCCCAACATATTCGCGGATAATATAAAGAGGAATAAAAATGGTAAATTTTGGGTAGCCTTAAACAACAGAAGATTAGGAACAATTGAAAACGGTGCTCCTGATCCAATTGGAATGAAGTTTAATAAAGAAGGCAAGGTTTTGAAAATATTGGATGGAAAGGGCGCACCCACTTTTAACTCGATAAATGAAGTTAATGAATATAGGGGGAAATTATATATAGGATCTGTTGTGAAGTCATATGTAGGCATCTTAAATGCCTAATTGAATTTTTATTTTATTTTACAACTTTTTAATAATTTTTGTTTATTTTTATTTCATATTTATTATACTTGATAAATATATTATTCCAATTTTATTTTCGAGAAATTTTATGTTAGAATTTTTTTATTATTTTTATTTGCCTAATTGAGAAATCACATCTTCATGCCTCGTACGCAAGAGAAAATAAGCTACGCTACACTGGATTTGCGATTTAGTCGAATTTGGCCTACCTTCAAAAGTTAACAGGAATTAGATGAATTAGTTTCCGATTTAACGGTTGAACCACAAAATCAATCTCATTACTTTTTTATTTAACCAGTCGAACCAATTGATTTAATTTTGATTTACAATTTATGGAATGGATATAAATATTAACTTTCAAATATATTATCAGCATTATTTTTAACTTTCATATAATTGATTTCAACTCGGATTTCCATTCTATTATTTGCTTACCTTTAATTTCTTTAGAATTTTCTTTCTACTAAATTTGATATCTAGCATAATTAGATAATTAGTGTTTTTAATTTTTTTATATCGACAGAATAAATTATATTTTAATTGTGCAGGGATGGTGATTTTCTAGTAAACTCTAATGATAGAATTGGACCCTTATTGAAATATAATACTCATGTAGGAGAAGTATTTGTATTGTATGACAGTTTACCTTTTCCAAATGGGGTTGTTTTGTTTTGAGTGCAAACAATTTGTTTATTCTAGTAACTAAAGCAATAAAGAAAATGAATTTTAAAGTTTAGTATTCACCATATGAAAACAGCTTCCAAAGTCAATAAAAATTTAAAAAATTAATTTTCGATTTAATTGTTCAATCACAAAAATTTGATTTATTAAGCTTTTATTTAACCAGTTGAACCAATTTATTTGATTTTGATTTACAATTTATGGAATGGATATAAATATTAACTTTCAAAAATATTATCAGAATTATTTTTAACTTTCATGTAATTTATTTAACCGAATGTTAAACATTAGTTCAAAAAAAATAAATGTCACTACAGCAAAACAGGGCTTTAGCGGCATTTTTAGTGGCGTTTGGACAAAAAAAGCCGCAAAGATTATACATTAGCGGCGTTTTCTTGAAAACGCAAATGTAACAGCCCGATTTAGGGGCTAGTCGAAATAGTGATCTCGGGGTCACTAATTTGAGACTTGAGAAATTTATTTTCATGTTATATTATGAGTCAGAGCATGATAGTATATGTGCATGAGAATTTTGGTGCTTTAATTTTAGGGATTTCGTGCTTAATCGCGAAAAAAAGGACTAAATCGCATAAAGTGCGAAAGTTCCATTCTATAAGCTAAAGGTACCAAATAGCCTTAGAATGCAAATTGGAGGTCTTTAAAAGGCAATTAGACCCCCAATATGTGCTTGGTTGGCCATAGGGGACAAGGATTGACCATTTTGGTCAAAGTTGGTGAGTAGGTGGACTTAATTGATAGTTTAATATTAGAATACAGAGAGAAAAGATATCATCTTTCTCCTTCACCTCTTCCACCGAAAATTTTAGCAAATAAGGGGTAGAAAGCTTCCAAAAATTTCAGCACACTCATCCCTTCACAAGTAAGTGTTCTAGTGAACTTTTCTTGAAAATAATTGTACTTTTGAAATCCCTAAAGCTTAAGCTTTCAAATGAGGGGACTATTGTGCAATATAGTGAAAAGTTAAGAGTTTTTCCATGAGAGCTATCATATTTATTTGCTGCACTTTTATGGAAGAAATTGAGTTTTAGTTGTTAGATGAACAACTTTTGTGAAAGGTGAACAACTTTTGTGAAAGGTGTTGTCTTGAAAACACCTAATTGGACCTTGATGAAAAGGTTACAAATTTGTAGTTACCATGTGAAATGTTGAGTTTTGATGATAGCTATAAGAGTATTAAATGTTCACCTAAGCTTGTTGAATGTAGAAATGTGATTAGAATTTATTTCCGAGCCTAGGGGCAAAATGGTCATTTTGCCAAAGTCTAGGGGCAAAATAGTAATTTTGCCTAAGCAAGATTATTGAAATGCTTTTATTAATGAGATGATTAAAATGAGCTAAATTGCTATTATAGAGCAAGAAGAACCGAGAATCCGCCTCGATCGGGGAAAGAATAAAGTCTCAGACTAAATCGTCGAGCTAGCTCATTTTGGAAATGAGGTAAGTTTGTATGTGATTAATGAAATATTTATGTTAGCATAATTGAAAATGCTTGGTATCACATTGATGTATGATACTTCATTGAAATGAGAAATTGATGTTGAATATGATGTTGAAGTCCTAGTGGACTACAATGAATATGGGGTTGCTATCATCGAGATGTGAATTAGATAAGGTCCCGTATAAGACCATGTCTGGGACATGGCCTCGGCACCGAGTTAAGATCCTGTATAAGACCATATCCGGAATATGGCTTCGTAAAAGAATAAGAAACTCGTTAAGACCACATCCTGGATGTGGCATCGATAATTGATGTGAAAGTCCATATAAGACCATATCCGGGATATGGCATTGGCATTTAGAAGTAACTCCATGTAAGACCACCTCGGGGATGTGGCATTGGCTTCGTCTCTACATGAACGACGTCGAATATGCGTCTTTGACTATCCCTAGTGATTAAAGGGATAAGTAGACGAGTTTAGAAGTAGAAATGAGATTTGCACTAAAGTCATATGAATGAGTGAATACAGATACTCTTGAATGAGTCACGAAGAAACGTTTACGACATGTGTCATGGTATGTGCTAAATAAGGGCAATTGTGAGTAAGTATGGCAAGATTCCTATGGCTTGTGTATGGTTAGTTAATATCATGGATGGATTATTTTATGAGCTTATTGTTGCTATTTATATTCATGCAAACTTACTAAGCTTTATGCTTACCCCTTTCATTGCCCTTCTTCCTTGTAGTATTGCCAAGATAACTCGACGATCGTGGACGTAGGAGTTCAGAAATCACACTATCGACATCACTTTGGTATAACAATTTAGACTTATTTTGAGTATGGCATGTATATGACTCGAGTATTTTGTTAAGTTATAATTTTTAGCCAAAGTGTTGGCTATGTATGTTACTAAAGTCATTTTGTAAATGGCCTTAAGTTAGGCAAATACATGGAAAATTCTTTTGCTTAATGAAAGTGATTTTCTTAAAGTGTATGCCATTGTGTATGAATGTTGAATTGAGTATTTAGATGTGTCTTTGGGTCATGAATTACGTTGAATGGAATTGGAGTATGTATGTTTGCAATGTAGGGTGGCAAAGGGTTTGGTAGATAGCCTTCTAATTTTCTACATGGGTAGACACACGGGCGTATGTCTAGACCGTGTGAGCGGCACGGCTAGCACATGGGCGTGTGCCCAGGCCGTGTGAAGTCTGCACCATGCACTTGGAATTTAAATCACCACACGGTTGAAACACACGGGCGTGTGTGTGGGCCGTGTGGATTAGTCAGAATGCCAAGGTTTGGCACACGGGCCAAGGCCACGGGCGTGTCAATGCCGTGTGAAATTAGTCAGTTTCGACCACGGGTGGTAGACACGGGCATGTCTTGAAAAGTTTCTCGAACTCGTAAATATCCCGGAATAGTTCTGATACCTCTCGGAAGTATGTTTAGGGCCTCTTAGGGCAAGTATAAGTAAGTGATGGGTTTAAACGAGACTTTGTAACCCTATTTGAGATGTTTAAGCAAGATTAGTTAGGTAATGCCTCAAACCCTGTCCCGGCTTGAAGACGGGTAAGAGGTGTTACATTTATTGGTATCAGAGCTACGGTTTAGTCGGTTCTAGGACTAACGTAGCGTAAGTACGAGTGCAGCTATACATGCCATATGTAAGAGTGTCTGAGTAATGATAGTGTGATGGCTCTTGACGTATGAAATTGTGTTTTATGTAGTATATGGATTCTGATCCAAACCGACCTGCAGTCGATGATGCTGCGAGTAACGCGTCGGCTCATAGTAGACCTGAGACCTTGGGTCAGGGGGAAGAGGCTCGAGAAGCCTTTCTCCACATGATGAGCAACTGGTATATTGAGTATACCCGAGCAAATCCAAACGCTCAACCCCCTCCACCCCCACCAATCCCTCAACCTGCTCCAGTAGCTCCTCAAGTAGTTGAGGTGGTGAGAAGAGAAAGACCTTCGGTGGATAAGATTCGGAAGTAAGGAGCTGAGGAATTCCGGGCAAATAAGGACGATGACCCGGAGAAAGCGAAATTTTGGCTCGAGAATACCATCAGGGTATTCAATAGGTTATCTTGCACACCTGAGGAGTGCTTAAAGTGTGCAGTATCTCTCCTGAGAGATTTAGCCTATTGATGGTGGAACACCCTAGTGTCGGTGGTGCCAAGGGAGAGAGTTAGCTGGGAATTTTTCCAAGAGGAATACCGAAAAAAGTACATCAGTCAGCGGTTCATCGACCATAAGAGGAAAGAGTTCTTGGAATTGAAACAAGGCCGTATGTCAGTAACCGACTATGAATGGGAGTTCGTAAGGCTTAGCAAGTATGCACGGGAGTGCATATCTACCGAAGCGTCATGTGCAAGAGATTCGAGGATGGATTAAATGAAGATATCCGTTTATACGTGGGAGTCCTCGAACTAAAGGAATTTTTAGTGTTGGTAGATAGAGCCTGTAAAGCCGAAGAGTTGGCTAAAGAGAAGAGAAGAGCTGAGAATGAGTCTCGTGACTCGAGGAAGAGACAATTGAATAAGTCTCACCAATCCTCATCTAAAAAATCGAGGGATTTCGCTACTCGATCAGTCACTTCAGCGGGGTTTTCAAACCGAAGTAATTACAAGCAATTTTTGGGGTCGAAAGGGCAGACCACATCAGTTGCTAGTATGGGCAACGTCTGACCAAGTAAACCGGAATGCCCTCAGTGTGGCAGGCGCCATTCTGGTGAGTGTCAAGCTAATGTGAAAGCTTGCTTCAGATGTGGGTCCTTAGACCACTTTATCAGAGACTGCCCCGAGGTGGGCAAGAAAGAAAAGCCTTAGAATGCAAGATCGGGAAGTACTGCTAGGGGAAGACCACTGAGAAACCCAAGAATTGAAATGGGTAGCAAGAATCCATCTAGAGAGCAAGCTGCTAGAGTCGAGGGTAGATCACAAGCGAGGACATATGCCATTCATGCTCGTGAAGAGGCATCCTCCCCCGACGTAATTACGAGTACCTTTTCTCTCAATGATACTCGTGTTATAGCTTTAATTGATCCGGGATCTACCCACTCATACATATGCATGAAATTAGTCTCTAGCATGGGCATACCTATAGAGTCTACCGAATTCATAATAAGAGTGTCTAATCCCCTAGGCAAGTGTGTGTTGGTTGATAGAGTTTGCAAAGGTTGCCCTTTGATGAGTTTGATGTCATCCTTGGGATGGATTGGTTAGTTACTCATGGAGTAATTGTGAATTGTGGGAAGAAGCATATTGAGTTGAGAGATGAAAATGGTATTCTTATTCGTGTTGAATCAAATAAGCCAGATAGGCTACCAGTAGTGATGTCAACCTTGTCGACTCAGAAGTATTTAAAGAATGGATACGAGGCCTATCTTGCCTTTGTGTTGAACACTAAAGAGACTAAATTGAAAATGGAGTCGGTACCCATAGTATGCGAGTACCCAGATGTTTTCTCGGAAGAGTTGCCAGGGCTACCTCCAGTTAGAGAGATCGAATTTGGGATTGAGTTAGCTCAGCATCGCCCTATTTCTATTGCTCCTATAGAATGGCTCCAACCGAGCTAAAGGAGCTAAAAGAACAGTTGCAAGAGCTAATGGATAAAGGTTTTGCAAGGTCGAGTTTTTTTCTGTGGGGTGCTCCCGTTTTATTCGTAAAGAAGAAAGATGGTTCCATGAGACTATGTATAGATTATCGGTAACTTAACAAGGTAACTGTGAAGAACAAGTACCCGTTGCCGAGGATCGACAATCTATTCGATCAATTGAAGGGAGCCACGGTATTTTTCAAGATAGATTTGAGGTCAGGGTACTATCAGCTGAGAGTCAAGGACTCGGATGTGCCGAAAACCGCGTTTAGGACTAGATATGGCCACTATAAATTTTTAGTCATGCCTTTTGGTCTAACGAATGCCCCGGTGATCTTCATGGATTTGATGAATCACATTTTTCGGCCATACTTGGATAAATTTGTTGTGGTTTTCATCGACGACATACTAATCTACTCTCGGGATGAGAACGAACATGCCGAGCATTTGAATATGGTTCTGCGAGTGTTGAGAGAAAAACAATTGTATGACAAATTCAGTAAGAGTGAATTTTGGCTCAAGGAAGTGGGATTTTGGGACACATTGTCTCGGGAGACGGGATTAGAGTCGACCAGAAGTAAGATTTCAACAATTGTTGAATGGAAATCGCCGAGGAGCGCGAATCTGAAGTAAGGAGTTTTCTAGGCCTAAATGACTATTATAGGCATTTTTCAAGGGGTTTTCCATGATAGCTACCCGATGACGAAACTTTGCAAAAAGATGTAAAGTTCGATTGGATGAGAAAAGTGTCAACGAGTTTTGGAGAAATCAAGACACTCGTTGATCGAGGCCCTTGTTTTGGTGCAACCTTGAGCCGAGAAGAGAATTTGTGGTTTATAGTGACGCGTCCTTGAACGGATTGGGTTGTGTACTCATGCAAGAGGGTAAGGTGATTGCTTACGCCTCTAGGCAATTGAAGCCACACGAGAAGAATTACCCGACTCATGATTTAGAGTTGCCCGCAATTGTGTTTGCATTAAAAATTTAGAGGCATCATTTATATGGTGAAAGGTGTCGGATTTTCACCGGCCATAAAAGCCTAAAATATTTGATGACTCAAAAAGAATTGAATTTGAGGCAACGAAGGTGGTTAGAGTTGGTTAAGGATTATGAGTTAGTAATTGACTACCATCCGGGAAAGGCGAACGTAGTCGCTGATGCTTTGAGCAGAAAATCATTATTTGCACTAAGAGCCATGAGTACTCAGATGACCTTGTTGGATGATGGTTCCGTTTTAGCCGAATTGAGGGCTAAACCCTTGTTTCTCCAAGATATCTATGAAGCTCATAAAGATGATAATAGTTTGCAAGCCAAGAGAGTTTTATGTGAGTCGAGCATGGAGTTAGGCTTTCAGGTAAATCCTGATGGATGTCTGGCATTTCGAGATAGGTGTCTGTGTACCCAGAAATGACGAGCTTATTCATAAAATCTTGCATGAAGCGCATAGCGGATGTTTGAATGTACACCCAGGCAGCATGAAGATGTACAATGATTTGAAGAAATGGTATTGGTGGCTTGGTATGAAGGAAGACATTTCCAAGTTTGTATCGAAATGCCTGATCTGTTAGTAAGTAAAGGCTGAACATCAAGTACCTTCGGGTTTACTTCAGCCCATTATGGTTCCTGAGTGGAAATGGGACCGTATTACCACGGACTTTGTGACAGGCTTACCGTTGACTCCAAAGAAGAAAGATGCAGTATGGGTTGTGGTTGATAGACTCATAAAGTCAGCCCGTTTTATACCAGTGCGAGTCAACTATTCGCTTGATAAATTAGCGAACCTATACATGTCAGAGATAGTAAGACTCCATGGTGTACCGTTATCGATCATATCGGATAGATATCCGAGATTCACGTCACGGTTTTGGAAAAAGTTGCAAGAGGCCATGGGCACGAAATTGAGTTTCAGTACAGCCTTCCATCCAGAAACCGACGGACAGTTGGAGAGGGTAATTCAGATACTTGAAGACATGCTTCGATGTTGTATTTTAGAATTCCAAGGTAGTTGGGAGAAATACTTACCACTGGTGGAATTCGCCTACAACAACAGTTTTCAGTCAAGTTTGAAGATGGCACCTTATAGGACGTTGTATGGGGGTAAGTGCCGAACGCCCTTGTATTGGTCAGAACTCAAAGAGAAACAGATACACGGGGTCGACTTGGTTAAGGAAACTGAAGAGAAAGTAAAAGTGATACGTGACTGTCTGAAAGTCGCCTCAGACAGACAAAAATCCTATTCGAATTTGAAAAGGAAAGAGATCGAGTTCAAAGTCGGTGATGAAGTGTTCTTGAAAGTGTCACCTTGGAGGAAAGTCCTCAGATTTGGCCGGAAGGGCAAATTGAGTCCGCATTTTATCAGACCTTATGAGGTTACCGAGAGGATAGGACCGGTAGCTTATCGGTTGGCCTTGCCACCTGAGCTAGAAAAGATTCATGACGTCTTTCACGTATCCATGTTACGCCGATACCGTTCGAACCCTTCACATATCATAGTGCCGATAGAAATAGAGATACAACCGGACTTGACTTATGGCGAAGAGCCGATTAGAATCTTGGCGCGAGAGGTCAAGAAATTAAGAAACAAAAGCATAGCTCTAGTGAAAGTTCTATGGCAAAGGCACGAAATAGAATAGGCTACTTGGGAGCCCGAGGAAATGATGAGAAACCAATATCCCAACCTTTTTACCGGTAAGATTTTCGGGGACGAAAATCCTTAAGGGGGAGAATTGTAACAGCCCGATTTAGGGGCTAGTCGGAATAGTGATCTCGGGGTCACTAATCTGAGACTTGAGAAATTTATTTTCATGTTATATTATGAGTCAGAGCATGATAGTATATGTGCATGAGAATTTTGGTGCTTTAATTTTAGCGATTTCATGCTTAATTGCGAAAAAAGGACTAAATCGCATAAAGTGTGAAAGTTCTATTCTATAAGCTAAAGGTACCAAATAGCCTTAGAATGCAAATTGGAGGTCTTTAAAAGGCAATTAGACCCCCAATATGTGCTTGGCCGGCCATAGGGGACAAAGATTGACCATGTTGGTCAAAGTTAGTGAGTAGGTGGACTTAATTGATAGTTTAATATTAGAATAAGGAGAGAAAAGATATCATCTTTCTTCTTCATCTCTTCCACTGAAGATTTCAGCAAATAAGGGGTAGAAAGCTTCCACAAATTTCAGCACACTCATCCCTTCACAAGTAAGTGTTCTAGTGAACTTTTCTTGAAAATAATTGTACTTTTGAGATCCCTAAAGCTTAAGCTTTCAAATGAGGGGACTATTGTGCAATATAGTGAAAAGTTAAGAGTTTTTCCATGAGAGCTATAATAGTTATTTACTGCACTTTTATGGAAGAATTTGAGTTTTAGTTGTTAGATGAACAACTTTTGTGAAAGGTGTTGTCTTGAAAACACCTAATTGGACCTTGATGAAAAGGTTACAAATTTGTAGTTACCATGTGAAATGTTGAGTTTTTATGATAGCTATAAGAGTATCAAATGTTCACCTAGGCTTGTTGAAGGTAGAAATGTGATTAGAATTTATTTCCGAGCCTAGGGGCAAAATGGTCATTTTGCCAAAGTCTATGGGTAAAATAGTAATTTTGCCTAAGCATGATTATTGAAATGCTTTTATTAATGAGATGATTAAAATGAGCTAAATTGCTATTATAGAGCAAGAAGAACCGAGAATCTACCTCGATCGGGGAAAGAACAAAGTCTCAAACTAAATCGTCGAGCTAGCTCATTTTGAAAACGAGGTAAGTTTGTATGTGATTAATGAAATATTTATGTTAGCATAATTGAAAATGCTTGGTATCACATTGATGTATGATACTTCATTGAAATGAGAAATTGATGTTGAATATGATGTTGAAGTCCTAGTGGACTATAATGAATATAGGATTGCTATCATCGAGATGTGAATTAGATAAGGTCCCGTATAAGACCATGTCCGGGACATGGACTCGGCACCGAGTTAAGATCTCGTATAAGACCATATCCGGGATATGGCTTCAGAAAAGAATAAGAAACTCGTTAAGACCACATCCGGGATGTGGCATCGATAATTGATGTGAAAGTCCATATAAGACCA
This sequence comes from Gossypium sturtianum, assembly GCA_025698515.1. NCBI lineage: Eukaryota > Viridiplantae > Streptophyta > Magnoliopsida > Malvales > Malvaceae > Gossypium > Gossypium sturtianum. The sequence goes on from CM046954.1 coordinate 37,724,556, forward strand.
TATCCGGGATATGGCATTGGCATTTAGAAGTAACTCCATGTAAGACCACCTCGGGGATGTGGCATTGGCTTCGTCTCTACATGAACGACGTCGAATATGCGTCTTTGACTATCCCTAGTGATTAAAGGGATAAGTAGACGAGTTTAGAAGTAGAAATGAGATTTGCACTAAAGTCATATGAATGAGTGAATACAGGTACTTGTAAAAGAGTCACGAAGAAACGTTTACGACATGTGGCATGGTATGTGATAAATAAGGGCAATTGTGAGTAAGTATGGCAAGATGCCTATGACTTGTGTATGGTTAGTTAATATCATGGATGGATTATTTTATGAGCTTATTGTTGCTATTTATATTCATGCAAACTTACTAAGCTTTATGCTTACCCCTTTCATTGCCCTTCTTTCTTGTAGTATTGCCAAGATAACTCGAGGATCGTGGACGTAGGAGTTCGGAAATCACACTATCAACATTACTTTAGTATAACAATTTAGACTTATTTTGAGTATGGCATGTATAGGACTCGAGTATTTTGTTAAGTTGTAATTGTTAACCAAAGTGTTGGCTATGTATGTTACTAAAGTCATTTTGTAAATGGCCTTAAGTTAGGCAAATACATGGAAAATTCTTTTGCTTAATGAAAGTGATTTTCTTGAAGTGTATGCCCTTGTGTATGAATGTTGAATTGAGTATTTAGATGTGTCTTTGGGTCATGAATTACGTTGAATAGAATTGGAGTATGTATGTTTGCAATGTAGGGTGGCAAAGGGCTTGGTAGATAGCCTTCTAATTTTCCACATGGGTAGACACACGAGCGTGTGTCTAGACCGTGTGAGCGGCACGACTAGCACATGGGCATGTGCCCAGGCCGTGTGAAGTCTGCACCATGCACTTGGAATTTAAATCACCACACGGTTGAAACACACGGGCGTGTGTGTGGGCCGTGTGGATTAGTCAGAATTCCAAGGTTTGGCACACGAACCAAGGCCACGGGCGTGTCAAGGCAGTGTGAAATTAGTCAGTTTCGACCACAGGTGGTAGACACGGGCATGTCTTAAGGGCACACGGGCGTGTCCCTAGACTCACACGGGCGTGTGACCCCTGTTTTGTTGAAAAGTTTCTCGAACTCGTAAATGTCCCCAAAATAGTCCTGATACCTCTTGGAAGTATGTTTAGGGCCTCTTAGGCCAAGTATAAGTAAGTGATGGGTTTAAACGAGACTTTGTACCCTATTCGAGATGTTTAAGCAAGATTAGTTAGGTAATGCCTCGAACCCTGTCCCGGCTTGAAGACGGGTAAGGGGTGTTACAGCAAACACCGCTAAAAACTGAGCAATAGCGGCTTGTTAGGGTAAAACACCGCTAAAAACTGATCAATAGAGGCATTTTTAGGTAAAACACCGTAAAAAACCGAGAAATAGCAGCGTTTGTGTACAAACGCCGCTAAAAATTGAACAATAGCGGCGTTTTTGTAGAAATGCCGCTAAAGAATTAAGCAATAGCGGCGTCTTTGTAGAAACGCCGCTGAAAAACTGAGCAATAACGGCGTTTGTAGCTAATAAACTGATCAATAGTATACAAACGCCGCTAATAAACTAAGCAATAGTGGCGTTTTTATTCAAGCGCCGCTAATAAACTGAGCAATAGCGGCGTTTTTTTTAAGCGTCGCTAAAAGTTGAGCAGCCATTTTTGTGTAGGGACTCGCTTCGATTTGATCCGATTTAATTTTCATATTTTTTTATTCTTGTTTTGAATTTTATTTTATTTTGATACATTCACTTATAAGCAATGAGAAAGTTTCATTTTAGTTACTTAATTATGAAAAGTTACAAATACCTAACTAAACTATTTAGAAGTTTTCATTTAAGTTACAAGGTTGTTAAAATTGATTTAGGGTTTAATGTTTAGTATGTTAATTTTATGGTTTAGGGTTTGTTATTTTGGGTTATGGGTTTAGTGTTTTAAAGTTTGTTATTTGGGGTTTATTGTTTAGGGTTTAAGATCTTAGTGTTTAACGGTATTAAGGTTTAAGTGTTAGTGGTTAGGGGTTAGGGGTTAAGGGTTAGGGGTTTAGGGCTTAAGGGTTAAGGGTTTATGGTTTATGTTTTGTGGCTTAAGGTTTAGGGGATAGGGGTTGGGGTTTAGGGGTTTAGGGGTTGTGATTTATAATTTGTGGTTTAGGGTTTATTGTTTTATAATTTGTGATTTAGAAATTGCATACACAAAACAACGTCATTTTCTGCGCTGCTAAAAAATTAATTTCAGTATCCCATAACCCCTATTATTATTTCCCCAAACCCTAAATTTCCTAAGTCCCCAAAAATTCCCCAATTAAAAATTTCCCGAAATCCCGAAACCAAAATCCCTCAAATCGGTTTTCCCTAATTCAAATCCCCAAAATCCCTAGAATCCTATAATCCTGAAGCTGTTGGATCCAACCATCGTTCACCGATCCTTCCTTTTATTGTGAAATTGTCTTCCCATAACCCCGAATGGTATGTATCCATTACCCCAATGTTTATTTCTTTAAAATAGGTTCAAATTTTTATCCTTAATTTATATATTAAATAATTTATTATATAATTGTAAAATAGATAATATGAATTTTAATATTAAAATTATCATTATATAGTTTGGGGTTTGAGGTTATGTGTTAGAGTTTAGGGTTTGGAGTTTGGATTTGGGGTTATGTACTGGGGTTTGGGGTTAAGTTTTTTAATTTATATATTAAATAATTTATTATATAATCGTAAAAGAGATATTATGAAATTTAATATATAAAAATTATCATTATAGTTTTTTAAACCTTTTTATTTCATATTTTGAAATTTAACAATAGCGGCCTTTTTTGTTCAAACTTTGCGAAAAACAGAGCAATAGCTGCGTTTTTTGTTCAAACGCCACTAAAAACAGAGCAATAGCGACGTTTTTTATTCAAACGCCGCAATAGGGGTTAGATTTAGTGGCTTTTTTACGAGAAACGCCGCAATTATGTTTCAGTTTGTGAAAAAACGTTGCCGTTTTCACCTGCGTATTAGTGGCGTTTTGGTGTATAAATGCCGCAAGTATGTTTTAAGGCAAAACGATGACGTTTGTACCCCTGTGCTTTTAGTGGCGTTTTTAAGTTAAACGCCGCAAATATGTTCTGGTTTGTGCAAAAATGATGTCGTTTTAGGCTTTGTTTTAGTGGCGCTTTTAAATAAAATGCCGCAAATAAGGTGAACTGGTAAACGACGACGTTTTTACCTTTGCTTTTAGTGGCGGTTTTTAGCTTTAGCCATATTGTTAGTGGCGTTTTATGTTAAACCCCGCAAAAAGTCCAACTTAAACGACTCTTTTTTTTTAGCCCCAATTGCCTTCACTTTCCCATTCAGATTTGCCCGATTATTTTCACCAAGTTCCCAACCTTTTTTCCCTCAATTTCCCCAAGTTGTTGTTCTGCAATTTTTTTCCCTAATTTCCCACCTTCCGAAATCAACTTCGACTCTTCTCTTCGCCATTGCAAAAGGAAATTGTTCGCCTCTTCACTCCGTGTCCTCATCTTCTCCCCACTGCCGCCGCTGGAAAATTCGGTTCGTAGAGGTATTTTACTTGAACCATTTTTGTTTGGTATTTCAAACTCTTCTCACTTCAAAATTAATCAAAGGTTGCATACAGATGAAAGAGAGAATAAAGATATTAAGTTGAAGAAGCCTGTGGGTTTGGTGCCCTAAGCGTGTCTTAAAAGCGTAGGTTTATGAGTTGCAGGTTAGCTTTCGTTTTCATTTTTTAACCTTTAACGCATATAATTCTGGGTTTGATTGCAAGTGCTTGAATAGGGAATTTTGAGTTTTCGTTTTCAGTTTTTAGGCATATATGTTTATGTTATCGTTTTTGTTTTCAATTTTTAGGAAAATTTCGTTTTCGTTTTTGTTTTAAATTTTTAGGCAAATTTCGTTTTCGTTTTCATTTTTGTTTTCATTTTCAGCTTTTAGGCATATATGTTTAGGGTTGAGTTCCATACCATTTTTCATTTTCCAATCGACTGCTTTCCCCTACAACCTGTAGCCTCAAAGAAATGGATTGTACTGCTTTGAACTCCAAATTTGTTAGATATCACCTCTTAAAGAGTAATCCCCTGAATCAATTGTGGTAAAACCGGAACTTTAGCCTTCCATGTAAACGAGTGCTTCAAGTCTCAGTTATCTGCCATTTTAACTTTGGAACTTATGATGAACAAATGACAAAGCACATGATGATTTAGGATTAAATTGTTTCTATTTTATATCTCTTGCCAGTTTGAAGACCAAAAGACCAACACAGGACTTCAAGAGATTTATCAGAAGTATTATAGTGAAGCTAAATTGGTTCATTGCAGGTTTGTGCATGTCCTGCGCCTTGAAGATTTCTCTGCAAGTATGTCTAATAAAAACCCTTGAATGCATGCACGGATGTATGTATGCATGTATATATATGATGTATATGTATGCATGTAATCAACCTTTTAAGTTTCTTTCCTTACTATGGCGACTTGCCTTGGAAATGGAAATGCATGTATATTAATGTTGTCTGTTATTATATTTATTTTATATTTTTGTTTATAAATTAAAGTATTAGTGAATTATTGTTCTATGTATTTGATTTATGCTTCTGGTCCTCCTGCACTATTGGTTCAACTGAAAGCGCCATTTAATCTTCGAATTAATATTTGTAACGATATTGATAATTTTTTTATTTGCTTCAATCTGAATTAATATTTGGTGCTACTCTTATAATCTTACATCTGTTCTAGGTACTATCGAGCACCTGAATTAATATTTAGTGCAACTGAATACACCACAGCTATTGACCTCTATTCTAGGTACATGTTTCGTTGCTAAATTTTTTTGATTATTTATATGCACTTTCCCTTTAAATTACTGATTTAGATGCTGCTGATTTCTGATCTTCCATTTCATGGTTTTCCATTTCTTTAATATATACATGAATTTTATGACATTTTCTTTCATATGTTGAGAGGAAAATGACAGTATATATAAATATACAAGTTTAGCAAATTTTTAACATAGTGATATATCCTTTGATAGAATGTTTTAAGTTATGACAAATAACCTTGTATATATTTATATATTTGTTTTGTATCATACGAGTTGTGTAATAGGGTTTATGAGCCATTCAATTTATGTAACAATCATTTGCAATTTATGTTTGACAAGTAACCATGTATATATTCATATGTATTTGTTACAGATTTGTCTGATATTATATTTATTTTCTATTTTTTATTTATAAAGTAACCAAGTAACCCTTCGCTTTAAATTGCTTAACAGATACAACTTTTCTGACTCCAGCCTCTGTTTGCTGTTGAGAGTGGAGTAGACCGGGTTGTTGAAATTATTAAGGTACGTTTAGTTAAAAATACAAAACAAAAGATACAAAACAAAAAAATGTTAACTGAATAATTTAACATGAGAAGTAAACTATATGAAAATTTGCAAATGGTTGGTGAAATTGATAGTAAAGTTTGGTTTAGTTGATGATGTGTAATTGGCTAAATGTTGGATTTGTGTGATGAATATAGTAGGTTGGTAATTCGGCTATGATGTGTATAAATGTATGTGAAACTTTGTTGGTATATTTGGTTCTATGAGATTCGGAAATGATGTTTTTATCATATGAGTGCACTAATGTTTGATTCATTTGTGGTTTGGTCATTTGGTTTTGGTTTGTGATGACAAGTTTATATATATGTTATGCTTAAATATTAGGTATTTATGTTTAGTTTAATATGACTTATTTCATGTGTAAGCATGATGTTTTAGACATGATTAAACCAGTAGATTATATGCGAAATAGGCCATTTGAGTGAGCTTTGATGTCTATTCACATTTGGTTATGGTATTCATGAAGAATGCACTATAAGGGATGCAAATTATAATATATTTACATATGTTTCCATGTGAGTTCGCATATTTGTGTTCTAATGAGGTGATAAACAAATTATGGTTATTATTTGGCGACCCTACGAATCATTTGTTGGCGACCCTCGACATCGCCTTTAGTAGCCCTCTGAATCGCTGTTGGCAGCCCTCTGTTGTATCTCCATCGGCAACCCTTTGTTGCTACTCCATTTTCTGCCATCCACTTATCTGTTATCTGTCATACTGTGAGTTCTTTTTTTAAAAAAGTCAGTGAATTAATGTTGTCTGATTTTATTTTTTTTGATTATCCCTGGTTGTTGGAATGCATGGTTAATTGGAAGGTTGAAGATGTCCAAAGCAGGACATGTTTCCTATGATTACCGAATGTTAATGCTTGTTTACTTGGAGTGTAAATGCTGTCCAAAAGAGGGTTGGTTACTTATGTTTTGTCGTATTTAATTGCTTCTGCAAATATGTTAAATTAACTGTTCTAATGTGCAGTCATTTATGTTGTTTCATTAGTCAATTATGAGGTTTTATTTAATTAATTGAATTGTTCAAATGTTATGTGCTGTTCAAATATTTTCAATATTTTATTTTATTTTAACATTACTAAATTAAATTAAATTGTATTTTAACATTGCTTTAACAATATATCTCCTTTTCTTCCCCTCAATTTCCTTTTAGTTTAAATTTAATCACGAAAAATATTTTATTTTATTTTATTTTATTTTTAAATTACTTAATTAAATAAAATTATTTTTAATGTTTCAATTTAAATATTTTATTTTATTTGAATCAAGAAAAATATTTTCAACATTTTTATTTTATTTTAACATTAGTTAATTAAATTAAACTGTATTTAAAGTCTTACATAATTTGAAGTTCAAATTCATAACTTACATAATTTACATAACTTTCATAATACATAACTTACATAATTTAAAGTTTAGATTTCATAACTTACATAATTTACATCACTTACATAATACATAACTTACACAATTTAAAGATCAAATTCCATAACTTACATAATTTACATAACTTACATAACTTACATAATTTACATCACTTACATAATACATAACTTACATAATTTAAAGATCAAATTTAATGACTTACATAATTGACATAACTTACATAGTACATAAATATATATCATATCATTACTTACATAACTTATAAATAAACAACTTACCTGTGTAATTTATTATCAACTTTAGACTTCAACAACTACGAATTGGATAGAACTTGGATGAATTTGTCAAGGGTAAGCAACGACTATCGAAATGGAGTAGAAACTTTTCTAAATTTTGCATTTCAAAATGCAAGCCAAGAGAATATGATTCTTTGCCCGTGTAAGAAGTGTTGCAATATCAATTGGCATTATCGTGAAGTTGTCTACGAATCTAATTGTTGATGGCTTTGTCCGGGGGTATAAAAATGGATTTTCCATGGAGAGTGTACATCTAGTGGAGCCTCTTTAACGATGAATCTGGGTTATCCTCATAGTACTTACAATCAGAATGTTAGAGAAGATGACATGGAAGGCATGTTGCGGGATGCATTTAATATGCGCAATGATGGTTTGCAATCATTTCCACCTGACTTGGGTGCAACCGATGATTATAATTTTGGTGGAAATACTTTCACTGAAATGGGAAGAAGTGTACATGATGAACAGCCAAATGAAGAAGCGGCGAAGTTCTACACGTTACTTGGTGAAATGAATGAAGAACTGTATGAGGGATCAAAATTTTCAAAACTGTCTTTCTGTATTCGTCTTTTTTACTTAAAATGTTTGGGAGGGTGGACCGGAAACTCTTTGACAATGCTGTTAGAGTTTTTGAGAGAAATGTTCCCGTTTGCGAAAATCCCTCAATCATGCAAAGACATGAAGAATCTGATAAAAGATTTGGGCCTTGGGTACAACAAAATTCATAGTTGCCCAAATGACTGCATGTTGTATTGGGGCGACCGGAAAAACCAACAGTGCTGTCATGTATGCGGTCAATCCCGTTGGATGAATAGAAATACAAAAGATGGTAACGAAGATGAAAATGATGCATAGTCAAGGAAGAAGCCAGTTAAGATTTTGCGGTATTTTCCGCTAATACCAAGGCTTCAAAGGCTTTTCATGTCATCGAAGACAGCCGAGTCAATGACGTGGCACCATGATGGACGAACCGATGATGGATTGTTAAGGCATCCTGCAGATTCTTTAGCTTGGAAATTATTTGACTCCAAATTTCCAAGCTTTGCAAGCGATCCTCAGAGTGTGAGGCTTGGGCTAGCATTTGATGGATTTAATCCTTACAAAATCATGAGCACTGTGTATAGTACTTGACCTGTGGTGCTTGTTCCTTACAATTTGCCTCCATGGGTTTGCATGAAACAATCATCATTTATCTTATCTATGATTATCCCTAGAGAGAAAGGTCCCGGGAATGATATTGACATATATCTGCAGCCACTTATTGAAGAGTTAAAACAATTATGGGCTGGTATTGAGACATATGATGTACTGAGAAATGAGAACTTTAATTTACGTGCAGCTTTGATGTGGACTATTAATGACTTCCCGGCTTATGCCAATTTATCTGGTTGGAGTACCAAGGGACGCTATGCTTGTCCTTGTTGTGCTGCGCAAACATGTTCGCAATGGTTATATAATGGGAAGAAGTTCTCTTACATGGGGCATCGTCGGTGGTTACCGGAAAATCATAGATTTAGATTTCAGAGTACTCAGTTTGACGGTATTGAAGAGTTCAGAGAAGCTCCTTTGCAGACCGGTGGATCTGAAATCTTGTTCATGTTGAAAGATATGAATTTCATTTATGGGAAGATGAATCAACCGCCCAACACGTAAAGAAATAGAAGATCAAGGGATGAATCTGATGATGAATCTGATGAAGAGGATGATCCTAATGAGGCAAACTTGTGGAAAAAAAGAAGTATTTTTTTTGAGTTGCCTTATTGGGAGCATCACATTTTACGACATAATTTTGATGTCATGCATATTGAGAAAAATGTCTGCGAGAACATCATTGGGACTATTTTGAATGTCGATGGAAAATCGAAAGACAATCTTCAGAGTCGACTTGATTTAGTCCACATGGGAATTCGACATGAGCTTCATCCCCAAGCACTTCTGAATAGGAAATATCGGTTGCCGCCTTCTATTTTTTCAATGTCAAAGACGGAGAAAGAAGTGTTCTGCATGGTGTTGAAGGATATAAAGGTCCCGGATGCGTATGCATCAAATATATCTCGATGTGTGAGTCTTAAAGATCGAAGACTATATGCCTTAAAATCACATGACTATCACATCTTGATGCAAGACTTACTGCCAGTTGCTATGCGGTGTTGTATGTCGAAAAAGGTGACGTCTTGTGTAATTGAACTATCCAATATAATGAAAGGCATTTGTGGCAAATTTTTGGATGTTCAAGAACTTGAGACACTAAAAGATCGAGCCGCATTGACTTTATGCAATCTGGAGAAGATCTTCCCGCCTTCCTTCTTCACTATTATGGTGCACTTGATAATTCATCTCCCTCGTGAAGCAATACTTGGTGGACCCACTTTCAATCGATGGATGTATCCCATAGAAAGGTGTTAATTTATTTGTAAATTATTCCTTCATTCACCTCAATGCCTTTAGTTGCAACTTTTGATAATGTTTTGTATCGTGTTTAGGTTCCTATCCAAATTGAAGTCTTACTGTAACACCCCTATCCCGTATCCGTTGCCGGATTAGGGTTAAGAGCGTTACCTGACAGATCGGAAACTTTAACAGACAATTCATTAAGAAACTCATCAATTACAATCATAGTGTCCCCTATTGTAGATCATCGAGACCTAAAACATGCATAGAAACAGAGTCAGGACTAAACCGGAACATATACAGAAATTTTCGGAAAATTAAAACCTTTCTAAGTTTCAGGGGTTACACGCCCGTGTTAGCAGGCCGTGTGCCTCCCACGGCTACTAGACACACTCGTGTGTCCTCCCCGTGGTCGAACCTGATTTATCTCCACGGCCACCAAGCACGCCCATGTATCCTGGCCGTGGTCGATCCTGACTTGTCTTCACGGCCACCAAGCACCGTCGTATGCTAAGGCCGTGTACTCTTAGGCCATATACTGACTTATTCACATGGCTACTAGGCACGCCCGTGTACCTAGGCCGTGTGCTCCTAAGTTAGCTACTGACCTAGCCCCACGGTCACTAGGCACGCCCGTGTGCCACAATCGTGTGACATTATAGGCCATTTGTAAGGCCAAAATGCCACCCATTAAGGGTCAAACCTACAAGCCAATACCAATACATTTAATACATATTTGGTATCTAAGAACCTACTAAAATAACCATTCAATCTATACATTCACTACCAATTTCAATCATGTCAAATTTTCAAGACTAAGACTTACACATATTCAAGCATAATTCATCCATATACTAACCCAAAAACTTGACCATTTCCAAGTCATTTAACCAAACCAAAACATACACCACATATATCATAATCTCAAAAGCATATAACTAACATATAACTAGCCAAATCACATGGCTAAGTTCACATCTCATACTTATACAAATAACTAGCTTATACATGCCATATCTAGCTATATACATTTCCAAAATGTACCAAAATAAGTTGAGAAGTGTGATGACGATCCTCGACGGTCCCGAGCCTTCAGTAGCTTTGACGACCTATAAAACAGAGAAAAACACACTCACAGAGTAAGCTTTCCAAAAGCTTAGTAAGTCATAATACAAATAAACTCAACATGTAGAGCATATAAGCATGTAGAAACATTGGTACAATTCATATTCATAGCAAATTTCTCACATATATGCTTTGGTCCATATTCTTGGCCATATTTGCCACATTCATCAATTCAAGAATCATATAAAAATTATACATAGCTCTTTCATAACCATTCTTGCATCTCATTCAAATTCTCATATTCAGACATACTTTTCTTCAAATCAAAGTCATATAGGTACTTACCTTTTATACACACTTAGTGTATATACCAAACGTACCTGAAACGAATATACATTCACGTAATTGTTTATAGCTCGGATTTTCCCGTTGAACCGTTCGGAATCTAATAGGATACTCAGAAACTCAGAATAATCGTACAATGCCAACGTCCCAGACGAGGTCTTACATGTAATCGGATATCGATGCCACTGTTCCAGACAGGGTCTTACACGAATCAATACGATGCCGATGTCCCAGACATGGTCTTACACGTAAAGCTCATATCGACGCCAATGTCCCAGACGTGGTCTTACACATAAAGCTCATATCGACGCCAACGTCCCAGACGTGGTCTTACACATAAAGCTTATATCGACGCCAACGTCTCAGACGTGGTCTTACTCGAATATCAAATCAATGCCAACGTCCCGGACGTGGTCTTACATGATAAAACGGAACAGCTACCTTTGTATTCCTAAGTTCATACGGGACTTCTCAAACTTATCACTATATCGACCTTATCCCGAAATTCATATACATAGCATCTCATAAGCAGTCATTATCATTGATAGTCATGTAAATAAACTCAATTCAATACAATTTCATTTATTTGCAATATGACTTACCTCGAATTCGATTTAACGGAAATGGAAACGGCTACTCGGTTACTTTCGCTTTCCCGCGATCTAAATCCGTTTTCTTCGGTTCTTGATCTAAATATATTCAGAATTAAAACTTTTATTCACTAACTCATTCAATTCAATCCAAACACATATATTTAGGGTTATTTGCAAATTAACCCTTACATTTGCATAATTTATCAATTTAGTCCATTTTTCTCAAAATATCAAATTCACAAAATCATCACATACTCATGCTTAGCCGAATATTCATACATCTCATACAAGCCCATATTTTCCATCAAACTTGCAATTTAATTCCTCAAGTTACTATTTTCTCAATTTAGCCCTATTTAGCTAATTTCATCAAAATTTCAAGAACAAAGTATGTTCATCTAGCTCAAATCTTTCATTTAACAACTAAACTCATCACAAAGCTCAACATATCATCAATGGTATATCTCATGAACATCATCAATACACAAAATTGAGACATGGGCTTGATAGTAGACTAAGCAACAATCTCAAAAACATAAAAATCATCAAAATCTAATTTAAGCTTGCAATGGCCGAAACCCTTAATGCTTTGTTCTTTCTTTTTCTTTTGTTTTTCGGCAAACATATGATAATAATAAGGCCACTTACTCATGTTTTCTTTTTATTATAATATAATAACTGTCGAAACCATTTTTAAGGAGTTGAAAAAACAGGGATCGACTTTAAAAAATCAAAAATGGAGTCGCCACCGATCTTTTATTCGAGGTGTGATCGGATCACCTTGAGATGGATTGTTTTAATAAAATATTTTGATTTATTAAAACAATAATTGTGGTCAACGAAATCTAAGAAAATAGGTTCGGGAGTCAGTTACGTACGAGGAAGGATTAGCACCCTCGCAACGCCCAAAATTGGTACCAAATTGATTAATTAATGTCCGAACGTCGAGAATTTGAAAGATTTTAAAATTACGACATTCTTTGACCCATTTGAAGATACTCGAGTTTGGATATTAAGATTCTCTGGTTTCGAAGGAATAAAATATCACATCCAGCACGTTAGGATGCAACAATTTAAATCTTAGAATTCTAGATCATCCCAAAAATTCTCAAAACTCATGCATTGAGATTTTGAAAGGGTATTTCGTTATTTGGGATCAAACGGAAAATCGAAACCCAGCACGTTAGGGCACGATTTCTCGAATTTCCAAACACGAAATATTGCCTGTTTTTAATTTAAGAAAATATGGATGAAATTTCGAAAGGATATTTAGTTATTTGGTCAAACGGAAAATCGAAACCCAGCACGTTAGGGCACGATCTCTTGGATTTCCAAACGCGAAACATTGCCTCGTTTTAAAGTCGGGAAAACACGAATGAAATCTTAAAAGGGATATTCGATTATTTGGTCAAACGAAAAATCGAAACCCAGCACGTTAGGGCACGATCTCTCGAATTTTCAAACACGAAACATTGCCTTCTTTTAGAACCAAGAAAACACGAATGAAATTTTAAAAGGATATTCGGTTATTTGGTCAAACAAAAAACCAAAACCCAGCACGTTAGGGCACGATTCCTCGAGTTTCCAAACACTAAATATTACCTTATTTTGAAATAATTTCAAACACACAATATTAAAATCGACTAAAATGCATTTTATTAAATCACTAGATAATGAGAAACAAAAATATGGTATCGAGCATGAAATAATAATATGTGAATACAATGTTTGTACAAATGGATGACAAGAATAATGATATGAACATACAATCCAAAATATTCAATAGCGATAATTTCACAACATATTCAAAACGATATCATCAATCAATGTCGCATGGCAAACTAATAAAATATAGAATAAACTTTTGGATGATAACAAATAAATCTAAAGTATAAATATTTGAAATCAACAATTTTATGAAACAATTTAGAAAATAAACTATAATCGATACAATACTTTTATAAATGAGTTTATGAGATAATTATCATATAAGAAGAAATAATGCTCAAAATAATTTAAAACCAAATATACTTATTTAAAGAAATTTAATAAATAATGTATATATACAAGTAATGTAAAAAGTATTTGAAATAAATAAAATATAATTTAAAATAAGATCTTTAAATGAACAATTATAGATTTATAGATTTAAAATAAAATATATACATAGATAGATTTAAAAGAAAATACATGCATAAAATATTATGAGATCAACAATATGTTCATAAAATAAAATAATTTTAATACTAATTATATATATATGTATAAACTAATGGTAAATAGGAATACTTAAATTAAATACTATATAAATCTTTAAAACAAGTAACCTATAAAAGAAGATTTTGAAATTAAATATTTATAAAATAGATTTAAAAAAAGAAAATATATATAGAAATGAAAGATAATTCAATTAAAACATTGTAAAATCAATTTTAAATTAATCTATTAAAATAGCTTCTAAAAAAATAGATAGAAAATAATTATAATACCATAAAAGGTTGCAAGGAAAATAAAACTGAAAAATACCTAATTGGAATGAAAATAAAATTAAAAGGCTACTTTATAATACATAAAATTATTTAAACATAGTCAAGGATCAAGCTGAAGTGCGCATAAATGATCAGGGGCTAAACCATCAAATATTTCCATGGCCCAAAACGCAGCGTACCAGTTGGACTAAATTGAAAGTGTGCTTAAATTACAGAGACCAATTAAAAAATAAATAAAAAGCACCTAAGGTCTAATCAAGTAACGACGCAGAAAAAGGGGGACTAATCGCGCCAATTGACCATCACCGCGGAAATGCGCGGGTCCTGTGGATATCGGGTCGGGTCAAGTAGAACCGAGCCCATACGGCGTCGTTTTGCATGGTTTAAAAAGGCTAATAAAACCTAAAAACAATCCGAAAATCGGCCCCCCTCTTCTCTTTCGAATCAAAACCCTAGACCCTTTCTTCTCTATGTTTTTCAGCCGCAATTTAAACTCTCTCTCCCTTAGCCGCATCTGAAACGAACATCAAACCACCCTAGCGCCACGGCAGTTGGCGATTGGTGACAGATTCAGGCCACTTTTACTTCGATTTCAACGAAGAAAGCAGCCGACTGTTCATATCTCGAAGGTAAATTTCTTTCCCCTTTTTTAGACTTTTTTCAAACAAAAACAAAAGAAAAAGATTCAAAAAGATAGAAGAAAAAGAATATCGTGGACTGGAAATCACCTTTTTTTTCTCTGTATTCAAAAACATCCCCTTTTATAGATCTTTTCTTCGGTTTTATATCCGAATATTTGAAAATAAAAAAATAAAATCATACAATATTCGTCTCTTTTTTCTCATTTGCTGTGCTATTTTTCTGTTATTATTTGCTGGCCTCTGCTGCTGTTTTGTTTCCTTGTGCAGGTACGGTGCGGACGTGGCGTACGAAGGCCGTATGGTGGTGACGTGGCACGGGGTGGCTTGCGGTGCTCGTGGGGCTAGCTAGGGTTTCTGCTGGCTCAAAATGTTTTGGGCCATTAGGGGGTTGTGATTGTTTGGGTTGTTTGGGTGATGGGTCACTGATTTAGTTTATTTTGGGTCCTAATTTGGGTTTTAAATGTAAATGGACTATGGACACTTTAATGGAATTTTATAATTTTTTTTTGGGTTTTTTTTTAATTTGGTTTTGTTTGGGTTAATGCTTTGTTTGGCTAATGGGCCCAGACGAAAATGGGCTTTTACAGCTGCCCCTCTTTGCTCATTATCGTGTAACGAGAATAGAGCAAAGACTTCAAAAAGGACCATTTTTGCCCGGTCTTTGTGTCTTGGACTTCTTTAGGTGCTTTTTTTCATTCCATTGCATCTTCAAGGGCATAGGAACTGGCGCTTCGATCCTGCTTCAGGGAAAAAGGATTTGTAGCTTCAATCTTTTCCACTGAAACTTCAAGGAGATAAGAATTCAGAGAGAAGGGATTTGTAATTTCAATCTTCTCACTGAAACTTCTCGAAAATAAATGTTGATCCTCAATAGCCTCAGGGAGAAGGGATTTGTAGCTTCGACCTGCTCCATTGGGACTTAGAGGTGATAGGAATTTAGAGAGAAAAGATTTGTAACTTCGATCTTCTTACTGAAACTTCTCGGAAATATAGTTTGATCGTCAATAACCTCAGGGAGAAGGGATTCGTAGCCTCCATCTACTCCACTGGGACTTTGAGGTGATAGGAATTCAGAGAGAAGAAATTTGTAACTTCGATTTTCCTACTGAAGCTTCTCGAAAATATAGTTTGATCCTCAATAACCTCAGGGAGAAGGGATTTGTAGCCTCCATCTACTCCACTGGGACTTCGAGGTGATAAGAATTCAGAGAGAAGGGATTTGTAACTTCAATCTTCTTACTGAAACTTCTCGGAAATATAGTTTGATCCTCAATAATCTCAGGGAGAAGAGATTTGTAGCCTCCATCTACTCAACTGGGACTTCGAGGTGATAGGAATTCAGAGAGAAGGGATTTGTAACTTCGATCTTCTTACTAAAACTTCTCGAAAATATAGGTTGATCCTCAATAACCTCAGAGAGAAGGGATTTGGTGGCTTCAACCTGCTCCACTGGAACTTCAAGGATATGAGATTTGCTATCTTCAGTCTGCTTCACTGTAAACTCAGAGATGCTAGATTAGTATCTTCGATCTGCTTCACTTAGGAAGGCAAGATCTGCTATCTTCGACCTATTCCACAGCTGGTCAGGGAGATAGGGATGGTGGCTTAAATCTGTTCCACTATTGCTTAGGGAGACCAGATTTGCCGTTTGATCTTGGTTCCCTACTGCTTAGGGTGACAAGATCTACAATCTTCGACCTATTCCACTGCTGGTCAGGGAGATAGGACTGGTGGCTTAAATCTGTTCCACTACTGCTTAGGGGGACCAGATTTGCCGTTCGATCTTGGTTCCCCTTCGCTTAGGGTGACAAGATCTACAATCTTCGACCTATTCCACTCTCGGTCGGGAGATAGGATCGATGTCTCCGATCCGCTCCTGTAACCGAGGATTTCCAGATTTGCTATCTTCGACCGCCGCTCGGGAAGGCAAGATCGATGTCTTGATCGCTCTTGCAACCGGGATTGCGGATCTGCTATCTTGATCCACTTCGCTCGGGAAGGCAAGATCTTGAATTCACCGATGTTGCAACAACGACCTCTAGGAGACACATTACTCAGAAAATCGGTTTTTGTTTATGCCTATGCAAAATGGTTAGGATGCAATGATTAGAATGAATCTAATGCTCCTAACGAAATGTATTATGGACGACATTTGTATGAATGCAGAATGTCATGAGAATGGTCAAAGATTAGGATGCAATGATCGGAATGAATCAAATGCCCCTAAATAGATGTGTCTTATGGATGACATTTGTATGAATGCAGAATGTCATGAGAATGATTTCTTACAATGATTAGGATGCAATGATCGGAATGAATCAAATGATCTTAACTAAATGTGTTTTGCATGAATGCAGAATTTCATGAGAATGATCCATTTTTAAAAGTTTAAGGTGTCATCATTCATTGTTTATTAAGGCTTTATCACTGATGTATTATCTTTGCCATCTTGTTAATTTGGTATTCTCAACAGAAAACCCGAGAAAATAAATATCTTGCCCAATAGATTTATCCCACTGTAACTTCAGGGTTCATCTCATTGTGACTTAGTGGTATAGGATCTGAATCTCTTCCCATCTATCCCACTGCGACCTCGAAATGTAGGATTTGTTTCTTCTTCAATCCATCATATTGCTATTCAAAGGTATAAGATATGTATTATCTTCCATCTGTCCCACTATAACTCGGGGGTATAGGGCCTGTAGCTTGTTCCATCAACTGATCACTACTCGGGTGACCCAACCAGATGTGTATGCATGATGCTCGCGGGAATGCAGAATATCAATTTTTCTCCGGAGAATGATTTCCATTTTACACTTAGGTTAATGATGCCCATTTTTCGTCAGGATTGTATTGCTGACGCAATATCTTGTCATTTGTTCAACCACCACTTTTGACAAAAATCCGAAGAGATAACCTTAATATGGACTCAAATATTTCTGACCCTTAAGCTTGGTGAATTCTGAACAATAATCCTATTTTAGGTTCTTGTATTATTCAGAAGCTTCCAAAGTAAATTCGAAACTCCTTTTGTGAAAGTGTTATTAGTCCACTAATCGTTATTTCAATGCGAAACGCTTGAAAAAGATCATAACAATGGACAAGAAGGAAATTAATCAGGAGCATAGCTCGAAATAAATAAGTTAAGCAAAGATAGCAAATGCAATTGGAGGAAATTTATTGTGAACATATTTTGAAAAGAATAATATAATCACGAATAGCAAATTTAAAATGGGTAAAATGGAAACTAGGTGCCCCAGATATCGCAGCCTGAGCTTCTCTGTTCAAACTTCTTGACGACCATTTTAAGCTCAATATGTGTTTAGGGGATCCGGAGTACTTGGTCGATGCCCCAAGACGTAGCATACTTCTTCATTGTTAATTCAGGCATAGCAAGACTGTTGTATGCCCCAGTTTTGATCAAAATTTGAGCCGCCCTTTTCAGGTTTTCAACTCAAATCCCCTTTAGTCTCAAAGCGCCCTTTGCGGGTTTTCACCTTGGCCTCTCCTTTTTCTTCTTTTTCTTTATTTTTCTTTCTTTCTTTTTTTTCTCCCTTTTTTTTACGGATATTTCTTTACTGAATTCACCGGATTGGGCATATTCCTGCCACCCATTTGGTCAATGTTTCCAGAACATAATTTTTCACTTCATTAAGTCTTTTCTAGTTTGGCCTCCATTCTCTCTGAAATCCTTTTGTATATGAAGGATCTTCTTCAATATCAGGTCCCCCTTTGGGAATTTTCTAGGATGAACCTCTTTGTTGCAAACCCGCATCATCTGACTGTCACGGATAGCTATTAACTTTTCCTCACAAATTTGATTGATCATATCAGAAATGGATCCATTCTGCCTCATCCAACTTCAGTTCTGATAAAACTCGGAAAAAGGAATTTTGACTTCAATGGGTGAAACCAATGAGAAATGTGTTGCCCCGATGACAGTCCTGGCCAACGTTTGATAAGCATAGAGGGTAAATAGTAACTTCTGTATGCCAATCTTTACAAGTTTTGCTCTTTTTATGATCTTTTGTTTTCTTTTTGGTTGCTTTTCTTTGTCTTGATGTATTTTTGATCTTTGAGCAATTGCGAGGCTTTTGGTATTGTGCGGTTAAATGTGATCTTTTTGACTTTTTTTTGTCAGTATTCTTTCTTTCTTTTTTTCTCTTTTTCTATCTTTTTTTTTTTGGTCTAATGACTATCGACTTTGTAATAGTGACATATGAAGCGACCTTCACCCTCTTAGTGAAGAAATTGACGCCCACGAAGATGAATTGGTGTCGGCTAAATGCTCTTGACGAGATCGGCCTCATAACTTCTATGTCACACATGTAGACAAAATGGAGGAGGCACATAAGTCCTGTCTTCCTCAATTTGGCATTTGATGCAATTTCCCCTTTCTGGGTAGACCAGTAGCCTAAACCTCATGATTAGCCCAACTATTGTAGAACCATTAACATGGGTTCTTTAAACACCAATCTTAACAGCATACTCACGTTTCAGTAGCCTAGCGTGCCTTGATATGATCGTGCGAAAACATCTTGAATTCTTGAAAATAGCTCAATGATGTCTCGCCTTGTGGTGAATTAGGCTTCGATATTTGCCCCTTCTTAATCTCGCATAGCGCCCAGCGACCTTTTGCAAGGTAGAGTCTATTTTCATCTTGTTTTACCACCATTAACAAATCGAGAAGATGAGCGCAATATCTGAAATCTTCAAAGTCCTTAGATCCCTTAGATCCATATCTCATTCAAAAGGGAGTTAGTAACAGCGTCGCTCATGTTATTGATATCCGGGTACCTATTGCAGTAATGAAGGCAAATTCAAAGAATAAATGATTCTAAGGATGATTATTTATGGTATGGTCATGAATAAAGAATGAAATAACATTCTAAATCACCAAAGAATGTACGATTATAAGATGTAAAGAAAAATATTTACTTAAAATGATGCATTTTATTGAAATAAAAATTACGGACATAAGCCTATTTCACAAAAGGATTCTCATTGCCTCTAGGCTTAAAGCAACAAGCATGTTTCGAATATTACTCTAGATCACTTCTAAAATACAGGGATCCCTTCCACTATCCCATTGTTTAATGTCTTCCCAAGTACGTAAAGGCAGAAGCTTGGAAAAGTCTATTCATTGGTTCCCTCTTTGAATATGTCATTAATGTTTAGATTCCCCCAACGTTCTCACCGGGACTTTGATCAGGTCTTGCGCTAGGGCCCTGAGCTCGATGCATTCTTGGATCTCCTACCCCTATCCATCATGGAACTTACAAAGTTTACCCCTTTAACAGAAAGATTGGGTAACGAATTTTCTGCACCAGAGGGATCATCAAATTTTACAATGCCCATTCTGATGAACTTTTCGACTAACTTCTTGAAAGCGGTGCAGTTTTCCATCAAGTGCCCTGTAATTCCTGCATGGTATTCGCATTGGGCATTCATATCGTACCATTTAGGGTATGGGGGCTATATTGGTTCCACGTAAAAAGGAGATACAACATGTGCTTCAAACAAAATTTGGTATAACTCCCTATACGAGATTGGAATGGGCGCGAACTGGGGTTTTTCTGAGTCTGGTCTTGGATCGGGTTCTTGCATTGGGGAAACCTGACGGCTGGTAATTACAGTCCTTGGCTAGCCTACTCTGATCAGCTTTAGGTGACTCTTGTTATACCTACTCGTACTATCTTTCCTTCTTCTTCGGGGCCTTTGAAGTCCGCTCTCTTTTTTCTTTTGTTCCTGCCAGAACAATCGGTTTGGCTCGATCATCTTTCGGGTTAAAACCTGAATCCATCGGGAAGTTTAACAATGTCGAGGTATCAATCAGACATTGGGGTTTGATAATAACAGGTGCCCCCTGCGAATGCATGTCTGGTTGAGTCGGGATGCTTATTGGGGAATAAACGATGTCTTCATCATCATCCACACTGTCGACCACTGGGCCACTCCTTTTTTCAAGCCCTCCGACTAGTAATTGGGTTAACTGTCGCATCATATGTATTTGATCTCGCATATCCTGTTGAATTTTGGCCAACTGCTCTTGCATCAGTATTTGCCTTTGCTCTAATCTTTCCAACCTTCGTTCCATGTTTTCTAGGTTAACTGAAATAATTTTACCTAATTAGGGACCTTATGTGAAAATCTAATGCACAAAATGCAATGCAAATGATGTAATGCAAATGCATGAAATACAAATCCATGAAATGAATGCAAGAAGAAAGAGAGATGTTGATTCTGAATTCAATTCCATTAGAAGAACTTTTCTAGAAAACAAATATCTTTACATAAAACGTTATGGTCGTGTCCCATGGACTTTCTCAATAGATGTTTCTTCTAGCTCCTTATTGCTTGATCCAGGCCGTGACCCTTTGTTCACTTATCCCTACGATGCTCGTTATCTCTTTTAAGAAAGTTAAGATGTGACGGCTTTTGAATAATTTTTGTCGACTTGAATCCTCGGGCGATGTCTTGTACTCTTCTGCAGACTATCAGCCTTCTCTTGTTGTTTACTTGGACTATATTAGGACGACTGTATTATAATCCACTTTATCAAGAAGTTCGTTTTCTTATGACAAACTCCTCTATTTAGCAATCGAATATTAATCAACATCTCCTTTCTATGATTATGCAATGTGATGCAATCAAAACAAAAGAAAACACGTTAGTACAAGAGAAATAAACAACACAGAACACCTGTTTGGGTGACCACTAGGGTTCGGCGTGGCTCTGTCTAGGGTAGGCTCCTAGGTCTCTCTATATGTGATTTGGTTCTAAAGTTGAGGTACCTGAACCATCAGATTCCTCGATCCTCACCCATTATAGGCTCATACGGACCGAGTTCAGTTTAGGGGGACACATTTCCCTATGGCTGCACGGAGATGAAAATCTCACGAAGACATAGGTACGGATGTATCCCGAAAGTGATTCACTATCCTGCACGGAGGTGAAAACCTCACGAAGGAGTAGCTTCTCACTCCCACTTACAAGGGTGTGACCCATCGGTCATGCAGTATGATGCCGAAGTATTCTACAAGATTCGGACCATAGCATTCAAGCGAAATGATGCAAGTGAATGCAATAAAAGGATCGTAATTTTCAAATCAAATTTTCAATTTTCAACAAAAGGACAGAAATTAATCAATTTATCGTCTGACTCTCAACCAGTCCCCAGCGGAGTCGCCAAGCTGTCGAAACCATTTTTAAGGAGTTGAAAAAACGGGGATCGACTTTAAAAAATCAAAAATAGAGTCGCCACCGATCTTTTATTCGAGGTGTGATCGGATCACCTTGAGATGGATTGTTTTAATAAAACATTTTGATTTATTAAAACAATAATTGTGGTCTATGAAATCTAAAAAAACAGGTTCGGGAGTCGGTTACGTACGAGGAAGGATTAGCACCCTCGCAACGCCCAAAATTGGTACCAAATTGATTAATTAATGTCCTAACATCGAGAATTTGAAAGATTTTAAAATTACGACCTTCTTTGAACCATTTGAAGATACTCGAGTTTGAATATTAAGATTCTCTAGTTCCAAAGGAATAAAATATCACATCCAGCACGTTAGGATGCAACAATTTAAATCTTAGAATTCTAGATCATCCCAAAAATTCTCAAAACTCATGCATTGAGATTTTGAAAGGGTATTTCGTTATTTGGGATCAAACGGAAAATCGAAACCCAGCACGTTAGGGCACGATTTCTCGAATTTCCAAACACGAAATATTGCATTGTTTTTAATTTAAGAAAATATGGATGAAATTTCGAAAGGATATTTAGTTATTTGGTCAAACAGAAAATCGAAACCCAGCACGTTAGGGTACGATCTCTCAGATTTCCAAACACGAAACATTGCCTCATTTTAAAGTCGAGAAAACACGAATGAAATCTTAAAAGGGATATTCGGTTATTTGGTCAAACGAAAAATCGAAACCCAGCAAGTTAGGGCACGATCTCTCGGATTTCCAAACACGAAACATTGCCTTATTTTAGAACCAAGAAAACACGAATGAAACTTTAAAAGGATATTCGGTTATTTGGTCAAACGAAAAACCGAAACCCAGCACGTTAGGGCACGATTCCTCGAGTTTCCAAACACTAAATATTACCTTATTTTGAAATAATTTCAAACACACAATATTAAAATTGACTAAAATGCATTTTATTAAATCACTAGATAATGAGAAACAAAAATATGGTATCGAGCATGAAATAATAATATGGAATACAATGTTTGTACAAATGGATGACAAGAATAATGATATGAACATACAATCCAAAATATTCAATAGCGATAATTTCACAACATATTCAAAATGATATCATCAATCAATGTCGCATGGCAAACTAATAAAATATAGAATAAACTTTTGGATGATAACAAATGAATCTAAAGTATAAATATTTGAAATCAACAATTTTATGAAACAATTTAGAAAATAAACTATAATCGATACAATAATTTTATAAATGAGTTTATGAGATAATTATCATATAAGAAGAAATAATGCTCAAAATAGTTTAAAACCAAATATACTTATTTAAAGAAATTTAATAAATAATGTATATATACAAGTAATGTAAAAAGTATTTGAAATAAATAAAATATAATTTAAAATAAGATCTTTAAATGAACAATTATATATTTATAGATTTAAAATAAAATATATACATAGATAGATTTAAAAGAAAATACATGCATAAAATATTATGAGATCAACAATATGTTCATAAAATAAAATAATTTTAATACTACTTATATATATATATATATGTATAAACTAATGGTAAATAGGAATACTTAAATTAAATACTATATAAATCTTTAAAACAAGTAACCTATAAAAGAAGATTTTGAAATTAAATATTTATAAAATAGATTTAAAAAAGAAAATATATATAGAAATGAAAGATAATTCAATTAAAACATTGTAAAATCAATTTTAAATTAATCTATTAAAATAGCTTCTAAAAAATAGATAGAAAATAATTATAATACCATAAAAGGTTGCAAGGAAAATAAAACTGAAAAATACCTAATTGGAATGAAAATAAAATTAAAAGGCTACTTTATAATACATAAAATTATTTAAACATAGTCAAGGATCAAGTGAAGTGCGCATAAATGATCGGGGCTAAACCAACAAATATTTCCATGGCCCAAAACGCAGCTGCGTGCAGTTGGACTAAATTGAAAGTGTGCTTAAATTACAGAGACCAATTAAAAACAAATAAAAAGCACCTAAGGTCTAATCAAGTAACGACGCAGAAAAAAGGGGACTAATCGCGCCAATTGACCATCACCGCGGAAATGCGCAGGTCCTGTGGATATCGGGTCGGGTCAAGTAGAATCGAGCCCATACGGCGTCGTTTCGCATGGTTTAAAAAGGCTAATAAAACCTAAAAATAATCCGAAAATCGGCCCCCCTCTTCTCTTTCGAAATCAAAACCCTAGACCCTTTCTTTTCTATGTTTTTCAGCCGCAATTTAAACTCTCTCTCCCTTAGCCGCATCTGAAACGAACATCAAACCACCCTAGCGCCACGGCAGTTGGCGATTGGTGATAGATTCAAGCCACTTTTACTTCGATTTCGATGAAGAAAGCAACCGACTGTTCATATCTCGAAGGTAAATTTCTTTCCCCTTTTTTAGACTTTTTTCGAACAAAAACAAAAGAAAAAGATTCAAAAAGATAGAAGAAAAAGAATATCGTGGACTGGAAATCACCTTTTTTTTTCTCTGTATTCAAAAACGTCCCCTTACATAGATCTTTTCTTCGGTTTTATATCCGAATATTTGAAAATAAAAAAAATAAAATCATACAATATTCGTCTCTTTTTTCTCATTTGTTGTGCTATTTTTCTGTTATTATTTGCTGGCCTTTGCTGCTATTTTGTTTCCTTGTGCAGCTACGGTTCGGACGTGGCGTACGGAGGCCGTATGGTGGCGACATGGCGCGGGGTGGCTTGCGGCGCTCGTGGGGCTAGCTAGGGCTTCTGCTGGCTCAAAATGTTTTGGGCCATTAGGGGGTTGTGATTGTTTGGGTTGTTTGGGTGATAGGTCACTGATTTAGTTTATTTTGGGTCCTAATTTAGGTTTTAAATGTAAATGGACTATGTACACTTTAATGGACTTTTATAATTTTTTTTGGGGGTTTTTTTTTAATTTGGTTTTGTTTAGGTTAATGCTTTGTTTGGCTAATGGGCCCGGGCGAAAATGGGCTTTTACAATAACTTATAAAATAATATACTAATTTAACATATATTATAAACTTATGAAAACATATAATATATATACATGTTGCCGTCCACTAACCATATTTTTGGCTTAATTGCCATATAAGTCCTCACACTTATAAAGACATAACAAATAAGCATCTTTTCATAAAACATGCAAATTTGCATTTCAATGCAATTCAATCCTTTTCATCAAATTAAACACACAAACGAGCAATTTAACTTACGAAAATTTAGCACATGCTTAATCACTTATCAACGGCACATAAAATAATATTAAAATATTATTCAAACTCAGATTTGTGGTCCCGAGACCACTGTTTCGACTAGGGTGTAAACCGGACTGTTACACTTACTGCCGCAATAAGCGTTATCCGGAAGGATCAATTGCTGAAGGCTACTTGGCAGAGGAATGTATGACTTTCTGTTCAAGATATTTGGAAGATGTTGAAACAAGAATGAACAGACCAAGTAGAAATGCTGGGCTCACAGATCATAACTTGGCCGAAACTTATTTATTTCAAAGTTACGGAGAACCAATCGGCAAAGTTGAAATTGCAGAATTAGATGATAGATCGTGGGTCCAAGCACATCAATATATTCTTTTTCATCACGATTCAATGGAACCATTACGCAAGTAAGTTCTATAATTTGATAAATATTCATCGATTATAATTTGTTTATCTTCTAACAAAGTAAACTTTTTTTTAACATAGTGAGTACAAACAAATATTGAGAGCTCGTTCACAGTCCCGAAGATTACAACAACGAGAAATTAATAAGTTGTTCACAGAATCATTTCATGAATGGTTAAGCCAAACGGTATGCAATTGAAGCTTTCATTGACAAGTAATAATGTTTTCTCATAACATTTATAATTACTCAATTTACTTTCGATTCAATAGGTTTGGAGTTAGAATGAAGTAGATGAAGAAGTTAAATGGCTTTCCCAATGTCCAAATAGAATAGTGAAAAGATATAGTGCCTTCCTCATCAATGGATTCAGATTTCATACAAAATATCGCGAGCGGTTGAGGAGAACCCAAAATTGTGGAATTGTTGTTAATTCTTCAATTACAAGTTATGCTAGTGCTAGGGACAGTAATCCAGTTGAGGGGAATGTGGAGTATTACAGACTTCTTACTGACATAATTGAGTTGGATTATTATGGCAAACGGAAAGTTGTCTTATTTCGAGGTGATTGGGCTGATGTTAATACGGCTCGCGAAATTAAACAAGATTAATTTGGTTTTACAATGGTGAACTTCTCTCGATTGATTCACACTGGACAACAATTGATAGATGAGCCGTATGTATTTTCTTCTCAAGTGAAGCAAGTTTTTTACTCGAAAGATCCAACTGATGAGGGTTGGTACGTTGTACTCCGAAACACCCCTAGAGACTTATTTGACATGGGCAATGGAAGTAGGGATGACATCGTCGAAAGATCAGAAACTTTGCCTTTTCCAGAACAAAACTTAAATGAAAATATCCCTAGTACTAGTACACAATTTCAATGGATTTGTCAGGATGTGGACGAAGATATTTACGAATTATGATGTAGTAAGATTTTACGATTTTTTAAATATATGTAATATTGTAACATCCTAAATTTACGGGCCTATACATTTAGTGTAGGGATAGGTTTACTATGTTAATTTAATTGATAGGGGTCTAAATTTGGGCTTAGAATTAGGCAAAAGGCCCAGATTAAAGTGGCATCATTAACAGATTAAAAGGAACAAGTTTTGGGTCGCAAGGAGCCCATGTTTTAGGCCAAATTCGGCACTTTAAATAAAGAGAGGGTGACGCCACACACAAGAAATTAGGGGCCAAGTATTAAGTTTAATGAGGCCCAAATATTTTAATTTAAGTGAGTTAAATTTGGCATTAGGGATTAGTAGAGGTGGACGGCTACAAGGCTATAAAATAGGAGAATTTATGTGAATTTTTAAGTGATAATATCATAGATAAAAAGGAGAAAAGTTAGGAGCTTATCTTCAAGGGAGGTGTTGGCCGAAAATCTACCACCTAGAGGAGTGTAAAATTCGGCTACTGCATGGCAAGGAGGGGGCCGAATTTCTCTTCTCTTTTAGGTTGAATTTTAAGGGCGTTTTCGGTTTTTAGCGATGAGGTGCCAAAATATCTATAAATAGGGGGCTAGCTCCTTGATTACGACAATCGAAAACCCTAAATTTCTCTCCCATTGTGCCAAAATTCCCTAGCCTCTCCCTCTCCAATTTCTTTTCTCCAATTTCTTTAAAAGCCGAAACTCTTCTCCACTTTTTCCTTCTTGTGCCAATTTCTCTAGAAAGCCGGAGCATCCATAGTTTTTTTCTTCTACTCATCCTATTTGAGAATTAGTTTTGTACTTCTGGCATTTAAATCTTCCATGGGCATTGCCGAATCCTCTCTCTAGTGCTAGCCGAATCTCCTATGCTAAGGAAGCTTAGTCGACTAGATCTAAAAGCCGAAAATCATAAGTCTCCAATTTCGGGATTTTAAGGTAAGAAGATTTGTTATTCAAATATATATAAAATCGGGTAGAATACTAACCATGGCCGAATATAGGAGAGGCCTATTTTCGCAATTGTTCCAACTTTTAAGCAAGGCTATAGATTGAGGATAATAAATCCAGATAGCAAGGACATTGACTAAGAATATTGGATTTCGCAATATCAGGTGTGTAATTCTCCACACCATCTAGATCTGTTTGATTAATATATGAAAATAAGTATTACATGTTTTGTTAAATCACAGAAACCCAGTCATATTGTGAGGAACCCAAAGAGGGTAAAGTAAATTACCGAGTTAGTAAATGATCCGATTAAATGTTATAAGTATACTGATTTTATGTGATTGCATGGGTTGGGTTTGATGAAAGGAGGAAGTTATATGTTGTAGCGGTTTTTAGTGATGATTGTTGTGGTTCTTTACCGTGATCTGTTATGCGACCTGCGCGCGTGATGCATTGTAGTGGCTAGGGCCATGATCGATGATGAGCGGCACGATCGCCATTAAGGCGTGTAGCGGTGTGGGTTGATTGTAGAAATCCCCAATGGTGGGAATGTGATGTACGGGCGTGTAGCGGATGGACACCTAGGATATGGGTTGGGCTTTGAATATTATTTTTGTTACTTATATTTTGATTATTCTGTTTTATGGGGCTAAAGCACAAATCTAATGGTGCATGAGGGTTGCACATCGAGTCTCGCGACTCACCCTTTAATTTTAACCATCTCGGTGACACTTAGGGCATTGGACCGGGTGGAGAGGAGAGCAAGGTGGCCATGCGTGAGCTTTGAGAATTCAGCAAAAAGACTTAGTCTAATTTTTTTATTTTCATTTAATTAATGGGTTCAAATTTCCTTGTAATAAGGCCATGGGCCACTAGACTACCATTTATGTCTTGGGATTTTGTTGGGCTTTTATTCTTTGGGTTTTAAGTTTTTCGTTTTCAATTAAGTTAAGACCTGCATGAAATTTCAGTTTTTATATAAAATCTACCAAGATAATTGGTTACTTAATATTTTATACTTTAATGAATTATTAAGCTTTCGAAATAAAGGTGTAAACCTAGTAATTGTTTTCCAAAATGTGACATGTTATGTAAAATCTCTTAAGTGACATACCAGATCCGATTGTAGCGTTTGGGCCGGGTTTGGGGTGTCACAAATTGGTATCAGAGCCCGGTTCAAAACTCGGCTCTGGGGGTTTTTTGGGCTCAAAACGTTTTCTAAAGTTGGGTTTTCGAAACATGCATATTTATACAAGTCTGTTAGCTCAGCATGGCACCTGCGTCTCCGGCCCAAGTCCACCAGGTAAGTATTCTGAACCATTGTGTGATATAATATATGTGGGCTTGATGGGCTTTATGGGACGTAGATTAGTTAGATTAAAACTTGATGGACTTTAGGCCTAGCTGAAACAACTCTTAAAATCTCATAAGACTTAACTTCACTAAACAAACCCGTGAATGAGCCGCAAGACTAGGGTGTGGTAACAGGCATACGCATGTCTAGGATTGGATCCGGAAGAGCCTGGTATTTAAGCAGTCCTAGTGACTCACCTCCTCTTCACTGGAATCCTGCAGTGCGTAGTGACTGTTCACCTTAGCCAAGTTAGGGTGTGGCAATGGGCATACGCATGTCTAGGAGTGGATTCAGGAGAGCTTGGTACTTAGCAGTCCTAGCGACTCACCTCCTCTTCACTAGAATCCTACCTACAGTGCGTGGTGACTATTCACCCTAGTTACGAGGACTTGTTGATGGGCTAAACCTTATAATTAAAACCCGAAAGGGACCAGCCACCCTAGTTTGAAAAAAAAAGAAAGAAAATTTCTCAAGTTTTGCAAAATTTTCAAAATACGTTTGATTTGTGAAAACTACCAACCAGCCATGAATTTGTAAAATACCTATGTTTTGAAAATTTACCCGAAAATCTCATGTTTATAAGAGTAACCCGGACTATGAAACTAGATTTTTTCCCCAAAGTACCCTGTTTGAAAAAAAAAACAACAACATCGAAATATCCCTGGTTAGAAAAAAATTACCAACCTACCATCGTTTTGTCAAATGACCAAAATACCCCTGGTTTGTACAATTACCAAATTACCCCTGATTTGCAAAATTACTAAATTGCCCCTGATTGCAAAATTACCGAAATACTCCCGAATTTCAAAATTATCGAAATACCCCAGATTTCAAAATTACCGAAATACCCCCGGATTATAAAATTACCAGAATACCCTCACTTCACGAAATCAACAAGGAACTTTATTATGAAAAATTACGAAAATACCCCTGTAGGATGAAATTACGAAAATACCCCTGGGTAGTGAATCAACGAAAACACCTTTACGTGAAGAATGTAAGTGCTTGGATGATTTTTGTATGATGTATGTGTTTTATTTTAGTTAGAGGTTACAAACTTGAGACTGTATTGTGAATGCGAATTCGAAAGAACTACTCTTAAACTATTGTTCATAAAACTGTTCGTGGTTAATCAGCGGAAGAAAACTAATAATTCATAAAATTTCCAAACAGATAAACGCGAATCGGTAAAATGAGTACAAGGGGACGAGAACGCTCTAGATGCTAACACTGGTGCGTACTCTACCATAGTATACTAAGTGTTTCTTTTGGCTTTAGAATCGGAGTGCGCAACGAAAGCATAGTGGTGAGACTTGGGTAGTACGATTAATAGTTAGTTGGAAATTTTGAGGACGAAATTTCTTTAAGGGGGTAGAACTGTAACATCCTAAATTTACGGGCCTATACATTTAGTGTAGGGATAGGTTTACTATGTTAATTTAATTGATAGGGGTCTAAATTTGGGCTTAAAATTAGGCAAAAAGGCCCAGATTAAAGTGGCATCATTAACAGCTAAAAAGAAACAAGTTTTGGGTCGCAAGGAGCCCATGTTTTAGGCCAAATTCGGCACTTTAAATGAAGAGAGGGTGACGCCACACACAAGGAATTAGGGGCCCAAGTATTAATTTTAATGAGGCCCAAATATTTTAATTTAAGTGAGTTAAATTTGGGATTAGGGATTAGTAGAGGTGGACGGCTACAAGGCTATAAAATAGGAGAATTTATGTGAATTTTTAAGTGATAATATCATAGATAAAAACGAGAAAAGTTAGGAGCTTATCTTCAAAGGAAGTGTTGGCGAAAATCCACCACCTAGAGGAGTGTAAAATTCGGCCTCTTGCATGGCAAGGAGGGTGCGAATTTCTCCTCTCTTTTAGCTTGAATTTTAAGGGTGTTTTCGGTTTTTAGCAGTAGGTGCCAAAATATCTATAAATAGGGGGGCTAGCTCCTTGATTACGACACTTTGAAAACCCTAAATTTCTCTCCCATTGTGCCAAAATTCCCTAGCCTCTCCCTCTCCAATTTCTTTTCTCCAATTTTTTTAAAAGCTGAAACTCTTCTCCACTTTTTCCTTCTTGTGCCGATTTCTTCCTTCTTGTGCCGATTTCTCTAGAAAGCCGGAGCAGCCATAGTTTTTTTCTTCTACTCATCCTATTTGAGAATTAGTTCTGTACTTTCGGCATTTAAATCTTCCATGGGCATTACCGAATCCTCTCTCTAGTGCTAGCCGAATCTCCTATGCTAAGGAAGCTTATTCGACTAGATCTAAAAGCCGAAAATCATAAGTCTCCAATTTTCGGGATTTTAAGGTAAGAAGATTTGTTATTCAAATATATATAAAATCGGGTAGAATACTAACCATGGCCGAATATAGGAGAGGCCTATTTTATAATTGTTAGGCTTTTAAGCAAGGCTATAGATTGAGGATAATAGATCCGGATAGCAAGGACATCGACTAAGAATATTGGATTTCGCAATATTAGGTGTGTAATTCTCCACACCATCTAGATCTGTTTGATTAATATATGAAAATAAGTATTACATGTTTTGTTAAAAATCGAAACCCGGCATATTGACGGGAACCCAAAGAGGGTAAAGCAAATCACTAGGTTAGTAAATGATCCGATTAAATGTTATAAGTATACTGATTTTATGTGATTGCATGGGTTGGGTTTGATGAAAGGAGGAAGTTATATGTTGTAGCGATTTTTACCGTGATCTGTTGTAGCGGTTTTTACCGTGATCTGTTGTAGCGGTTCCTTACCGTGATCTGTTGTAGCGGCTTCGCGTGATTCATTGTAGTGGCTACGGCCATAATGTCGATGATGAGCAAGCACGAGCGCCATCAAGGCGTGTAGCGGTGTGGGTTGATTGTAGAAATCCCCAATGGTGGGAATGGTAGTGCGGGCGTGTAGCGGATGGACACCTAGGATATGGGTTGGGCTTTGAATATTATTTTTGTTACTTATATTTTGATTATCTACATTTTATGGGGCTAAAGCCCAAATCTAATGGTGCATGAGGGTTGCACACCGAGTCTCGCGACTTACCCTTTAATTTTAACCATCTCGGTGACACTTAGGGCATCGATCTGGTGGAGAGGAGAGCAAGGTGGCCATGCGATGAGCTTTGAGAATTCAGCAAAAAGACTTAGTCTAGTTTTTTTATTTTCATTTAATTAATGGGTTCAAATTTCCTTGTAATAAGGCCATGGGCCACTAGACTACCATTTATGTCTTGAGATTTTGTTGGGCTTTTATTTTTGGGTTTTAAGTTTTACGTTTTCAATTAAGTTAAGACTGCATGAAATTTTGGTTTTATATAAAATCTACCAAGATAATTGGTTACTTAATATTTTATACTTTAATGAATTATTAAGCTTTCGAAATAAAGGTGTAAACCTAGTAATTGTTTTCCAAAATGCGACATGTTATGTAAAATCTCTTAAGTGACATACCAGATCCGGTTGTAGCGTTTGGGCCGGGTTTAGGGTGTCACAAATATTATAATTTTAATATTGGTCATGTTATATAATTTAACTATTTTATATGTACTATTATTGTTGTTATTTGTTACTAAAATTTCAACTATTTTATGTGTATTGCAGGAAAAATGCGTAGAAGAAAATTACGAAATTTAAGTAATGTCCAGAATACTCCAAATTTGGAAGAAGGAAATAGTGAACAGCAGACAGCTATTGGATCTTCGAATGTGCCGGAGACAGTTGACGAGCCTGCAGAATTTCAATGTAATGTTATGTTTATTTTACATGCGTATAGACTTTTATTATTGCTCCTATTTCTCAATTTCAATATAATAATATATTATTTTCCAGTGAAAGTGGTGGGACCTTACAGAAGTCGAGGACGACGCTACTTAAAGATTTATACGACTTAAATCTCATCGAGCGTGTCAAAGTAAGTAGAAAGCTTGATCATGAGTCGACTGTTGGGTCGAAGCTCATTGTTAGTAGGCTATTTGGGTATTATAGCACGAAATGCCAATATGTTGCCCATCAACTACGAATCATGGCATCACATGCCCGATAGCAACAAGAATCAAGCTCTCGATAATATTAAGGTAACAAAATGTGAATGTAATTTATAATACTTTGGTTTAAGTTTCATTTATATTTACTTTCTAAACTTGTGTTTTTTTAGGAGAGATTTGCTTTACAGGTCTCGGATGCCTATATCAAGAAGGCATTGGGTAAAAAACGGAGAGACCATAAAAGCACTTTGAAAAAAAAGATTATTTTAAGAAAGACATAAGCCTCGAAGAAAAATTGCGAAATATCCCGCTGGGAATGCTGAGGTACCAATGGGAAGATGCAGTTAGATTCTGGAATTCAAAGAAAGGAGAGGTATTACGTACTTCCAAACTCTTATAAATTTTTTGGTTTATAATATTTGCTATATACGTAATAATAATTTCATTATGTAGGACCGTGAGCGAGTTGGAACAAGCAGTAGGAAAAAAAACAAAAATTCACGCACACGGCAGGGTCGGGAAGTTTTGCTTGTGTAAATGAGGCCGTGTATTATGAATTTATTAATTCTTTCAAATATTAATGACTTTCTACTATTAATTGATTTATTTTTACTACTATATTGTAGGAAGCATCGTGCGGTCAAAAGTTGGACGCCTTGACTTTTTGACATTACACATATAGGAAGAAAGATGGATCTCAGATGACATCCAAGTTTGAGAAATTATGGTATATTTACTTAATAAAATTTGATTTATTATAAATATTTATAATGTTTAATTATAATGGTTTAATTTCGTCTTTAGTAGTTTTAAATAATGTTAAGTTATGTTGCATTCTTTTTTATTATATATTTCGTTTTAACTCTTTAATTGATTTATTAGGAGAAACTAAAAGATAAGAAGGCGGAGTATGAAAGCGATTGCTTGATCGATTTATTCTGTTAATTTTGAGGACATTGATAATGAGAATTATTAATGAAGTTTTGGGTCTTGAAAGGTATGGTGGGTTCGATTTCAAGGATCTGGTGTTAACCCGACCCAATATTTTGGATCCAGCTCGCAGCAATACATGCCTTCTGGGAGTCAAGCTCAAGCTGAAGTTCAGAGGTTAAGAGACCAGATAGCTCAGATGCAAGCGAGCACAGTTGAGCAAATTTTTCAACTTAAAGCGAAGGCAACATCGAGAGAAGCTGAGGTTCAAAGAAAATATGAAGAACTCCAGCTACAACTTAAAGTAGAGGCAGCATCGAGAGAAGCTGAGGTTCAAAGAAAATATAAAGAACTTCAGCTACAACTTAAGGCAGAGGCAGTCGCAAGGGAAGTAGAGGCAGTGATGAGGGCGTGAGGAAGTAGAGCAACAAAGGCAAGGGGGGAGAGAGAGCGAAAGTATGATGAACTCCGGCTCTGACTTGGACTATGATGAAGATGTTCCAGTGATGCAAAAATGCATAATCGTAGACATTTATTTTCTTGTAACTTTTAACATTATTGTAAGAAATTTCTGAATTATACTTCATTTATAATTTATATCATATATCTTCCGTATAATTTGGTATCATTTAGATTTGCTATTTTTGGTTGGATTTCATGCTATATTTGCTGTTTTGGTTGGATTTCATGCTATCTTTGCTGTTTTTGGTTAGATTTTATGCAGGAAGGGTGGGATATTGGTGAAAAATTTATGTTGCAAATCTGCCCAAAAATTTATGTTGCAAATCTGCCGCAAAATTTAGTGGCGTTGTCTATAGCGGCGTTTTTTTGCGGCGCCGCTAAAGGCAAAAAAAAGCCGCAAAAAGTCTGTTTTCCTGTAGTGTGTTTTGCAATTATTTCAATAAAGTTAACTACTAATGTTATCATTTGGACCTACTAATAACATTATAAATTAGAGCACCATTAAGGTGATAATTTTTTTTTTTGCTCAGTCAATAGGAATTTATTAATAAGAGAAAGACGTTGATAAATGCCAACCTCTTCCATAAACAAAAATATTACAAAAACTCCAGAATAACCATTCAAACTGAAGCACTCCCGACCTGAAACATCCAACTCCTACACAAACAAACAAATTGTTGAAAAATAGAACTCAATCATCACCCCTCAAAACAGTAAATACATAAGAGTAAGAGTGAAACAAGATAGAAAAACACTCATCGCCAAACGATAATCATTTCATCACCGAGATTTAAGTAACGCAGGACTCCTGACCTCTCAGTAGTAATAGCATCAGCCATTCCATTACCGAGAACAAATGTGAATGTTATCCTATGGTGTGTCGAACCTTTTTTTTTTTAAATCGACTTATATTTTGAAAACGAAAATGGGAGTCGCCACCAATCCTTTTTTTTATAAGGTGTGATCGGATCACCTCGTAATTTGACTATTTTAATAAAATGTTTGATTTATTAAAACAACGATTTTTGGTCTACAAAGTTTAGAAAATGGGTTCGGGAGTCGGTTACGCACGAGGAAGGGTTAACACCCTCGTTACGCCCAAAATTGTTACCTAATTGATTACTTAATGTCTTTGGTGTCGAAAGTTGAAAACTCGAAAAAAATTTAAAATACGATTCCTCTTTATATTAATGTTATTTTTACTTAAAATTTGCTTGAATAAATCGAAACGCATGTTAAAGACCCTCTCATCTCAAGGTAACAAAATGTCACATCCCGTAAGTTAGGACACGACACCTCAAATCCTTGAGAATGAGCTTGCCTTTTATTTTTTTATTTAAATCTCATGTATTTTAATTTTAAAAGGATATTCGGTCATTTAGGTTTAACGAGAAAATCGAAACCCCGTAAGTTAGGGTACGACTTCTCAAATCTCCAAATACGAAACATTGCCTATTTCTAAATTTTTCTCTTTGAAAAATAACAAGCGTAAAATTTAAAACGAAATGTATTTAGTTTATTCGAGTATGGTATATATGAAAAAATGGCTAAAACGTGAAAATCTCATGTTTAACGAATGGTGATGCGACATAAACTAATAAAGCATAAAAATATGATGATAATAAAAAAATCATGACGATAATATGCATAATAGAACAATAATAATAATAATAAATGATAATAGTGATAATAACAATAATAATACGATAAAAAATAGCAATAATAATGATAACAACAATAATATATATATATAAAAAGGCCAAAACAAATAAATAAAATGTGCAATAAATACAAGAAGAGACCAAAAAATAAATAATAGAAAATAAATAAATAAAATAAAATATGAAAAGTAAAATAAATAATTCACAAAAATAAATAATTTAGGAAGAGTCCGAACTAAATAAATAAGGGTTAAATCGACATTAAAATGAAATAGGAGGGTAAATTGTGAATAAATAAAAGAAATGGGAGAATGAAGGGTCAAAATGAAACTAGCGCAAAGAGAGGAGGACCAATTGGGAAATTATTCCCTGTCCCCAAAACAGCGTCATTCTTTTCAAGGATTTAAATGAAATAAAATAAAATTATCGGGCAAAATTAAAAAGAAAAAAACTAAATTGCAACGAGCTATAAAAGCGGAAGGGCCTAATGCGCAAATAACCCATGCACTAAGAAAACACGCGGATCCTGGAATGGGTCGGGTCGTACCATGGGTCGGCCCAAACGACACCGTTTCAAGTGCTTACCCATTAAAACGGTTCAAGGACCAAATTGAAACAAAACTAAAAGTTTATGGTAAAATTTAAAAAATAGAAAAATAAGATAGAACTAAATTGAAACGCGCTGTAAAAACAGAAGGACTAATCGCGCAAACAGACTCTTTGTTGAAAATACGCGAATCCTGGGGAGCCTTGGGTCGGGTCGACAGATCTTGCTCAAAACCACGTCGTTATGGCGTCTATGAGCAATGGTCCAAAACTGTGCAGTTTTGTGCACCTATTTAAATAAATAAAAAATTCAAAAACCCTCATTTCTGCCTTCATTTGAAAAAAAAAACTGAAACTTTCTTTTTTTCTCTTTCAAAACTATCTCAGGCCGGTCATGGCTCCGACGAACTACCGTTGCACCGGCCGCCGATCACCAGCGACGGTGTCGCCGTCCACGGTGGCTAGAGATGCAAAAAAAAGCCTTTTTTTGTTTTTTAACCCTTTTTTTGAATAAAACCCAGATTTGGGGTTTAAAGCCCCATAGATCCAACCGATATTCACCCCGGAGAAAAGAAACCTAAAGGTTTCACCTTTCATCGATGAGGCCTTCGCCGGAACCCTAAAGGGTTCCCATGTTCCTCGAATCGGCAGAAAGGACAAACATGGCAATGGCGACATATCTCCGGTAAGATCTTTGGCTTTATTATTATTTTATATGCGTAATAACAGATTCGAGAAGGAAAAAAAATAAAAATTTCACCTTTTTAAATTTCTATTCTGTTGTTTTTTCGATTGCTTTTTTGTGTGTGTAAATTACATGGATTGTGGTAGCTTTTATAGTTGAATAGTACATTTGATTTTATATTTGCTATTGTTTATGCTTTCGTTTCTACTACTGTTTCTCTGCTCTGTTTTTGTGCTCTTTTGGTCTTCTTTTGCAGGTCCAGCGCTCGGTCAACGGAGGGGAGATTGTGGTATTTTTGCTTCTTTGGTGAAATGGTGGCAGCAAGGGTGTCAGGCCTCGGGACGAGGTACGGGCGGTGCGATCAAGGAGGAGCGGTGCACGGCTCTAGTTTTTTTTTTTTTTTGCTTCTGCTGAAATTGTTTAGGCTGTGGGCCTATTAATTGGGCTTAGGTTTTTACTTTAGGCTTGTAATAATTTTTTTCTTTTGGGCTTGTAATTTTTCTGGACTTATTTATTATTTTTATTTTATTTCTTGGTTTATATTTTTGATGGGCCCAGGCTAAAATGGCCTGACACTGCTGCCCCTCTTTGCTCGTTGTCATGTAACGGGAATGGAGTAAAGACTTTAAAAAGGGCCAATTTTGTCTGGTCTTGCCAGATCTCGACTTCTTTGGTGCTTCTCTTCTTCAAGTAGCCTCATTCCAACCCACTGCGAATTCAGGGGTATAGGAATTGTCGCTTCAATCTGCTCCACTACAACTTCAGGGAGATGAGATTATCTGCTCCACTGCAACTCCAGGAAGATAAGATTTGTAACTTGTAGCATTAATCCATTCCACTGCAACTTCAGGGAAATAAGATTCGCATCTTCAATCTGCTCCACTGCAACTTCAGGGAGATAAGATCAGCTATCTTCAATCTGCTCCACTGCAGCTTCAGGGAGATAAGACTTGTAACTTCAACCTGTTCCACTGCAACTTCAAGGAGATAAGGTTTATAGCTTTAATCTGCTCTACTGCAATTTCAGAGAGATAAGATTTGCTATCTTCAATCTGCTCCACTGCATCTTCAGGGAGATAAGATTTGTAACTTCAACCTGTTCCACTGCATCTTTAGGGAGATAAGGTTTATAGCTTTAATCTGCTCTACTGCAATTTCAGAGGGATAAGATTTGCTATTTTCAATCTGCTCCACTACAACTTCAGGGAGATAAGATTAGTGACTTCAACTTGCTCCACTACAACTTCAAGGAAATAAGATTCGCCATAATGATTTTAATCCATCCCACTACAACTTCAGGGGTGTGGAATTTATAGTTTCTCTGATCTTGTTACACCATATCTCTGGGGAACATGACCTGTAAAATCCATTTCATGGGCTTCTATTTATGCCAAGTGATTAGGATGTTATGATCAGAATGAATCAAATGCTCCTAACTAAATGTGTATGAATGATGTTTGCATGAATGCAAAAATGTCATTTTTAGAATGATCATTTTTAATGCCTAGGTTGGCATTGCTCGTTGTTCATCGAGGTTTTATCGCTGACATACTACACTGTCTTCTTGTTCAACTGGTATTTTGATAGGAAACTCGAAGAAATAATCACAATTTAAACTATTCTTTCTCAAATGTTTCCAACTCTTAAATTTGGTTAGTTCTAACTAATGGTCCTGCTTCAGGTCCTTGTACTATTTAGCAACTTTTAAGAGCAATACGCAGAACTCCTTTTACTTGAATATTATTAGTCCATTAATCGTTATTTCAATGTAAAAGTGCTTGAAAAAGATTGTAACAATGGACAAAATTGAAATTTATTAGGAGTAAAGCTCGAAATAGATTAATCGACATAACAAATTTTCTAAAATATAAAAGGAATAAGATGAAAACAGGTGCCCCAGATATCGTAGTATGAGCTTCTTCGCACAAACTTCTCGAGGACCATTTTGAACTGGATATGTGTTTTAGGAGATCTAGAGTACTTTGTTGATGCCCCAAGATGTAACGTTCCTCCTCCTTGTTAATTCTGAGAGGACAAGACTAACATATTCCCCATCTTTGATCAAAATTTGAATCGCCCTTTTCATGGGTTTTCAATTCAAAACTCATTTGGTTTCAAGGCGCCCTTTGCGAGTTTTCACCTTGGCCTCTCCTTTTTTTTAGGTGAAGTATCTTTTGACTGAATCCGAATTCACAGGATTAGGCAGGTTCTTTCCATCCATCTCGGTCAAAATCAATACTCCTCCAGAAAAGGCCTTCTTTACCATGTAAGGTCCCTCCCAGTTTGGCATCCACTTTCCTCTAAAATCCTTTTGTATGGGAATGATCTTTTTCAATACTGGAATTCTCTGGGATGAACCTTTTCGTTGTAAGCTCGCATCATTCTCTTTTGGTACATCTAACCATGACGGATGGCTTTCAACCTTTTCTCTTCAATCAAGTTTAACTGATCATATCGGGATTGGATCCATTCTGCTTCATCCAACTTCAATTCTACCAAAACTCGGAGAGAAGGAATATCGACTTCAATGGGTAAAATCGCCTCCATTCCATAAACCAAAGAGAAAGGAGTTGCCCCGGTTGAAGTCCTGACAGATGTTCGATAAGTATAGAGGGCAAATGGTAACTTCTCATGCCAATCTTTATAAGTCTCAGTCATTTTCCCCATGATCTTCTTAATGTTCTTATTGGCTGCCTCCACTTAACCATTCATTTTCGGGTGATATGGTATGAGTTGTGGTGTTTGCTCTTAAATTGAAGGAAAACTTTTGATATCGTGTTGTTCTTCAAATTCAGTGTATTGTCAGATATAATCCTTTCTGGAATTCTATACCGACATATGATCTTTTTCTTCAAGAATTTGCTAATTGTCGACTTCGTGACATTGGCGTAAGAAGTGGCCTCTACCCATTTGGTGAAGTAATCGATGACCATAAAGATGAATCGATGTCCATCAGAAGCTTTTGGCGATATCAGCCCAATGACATCCATGCCCTACATAGAGAAAGGCCATGGAGAAGTCATGACATGAAGAGGTGAAGGAGGCACATGAATTTTGTCTCCATAAATTTGGCACTTATGACATCTCTTGGCATAATTAATACAATCCCCTTCCATGGTGGACCAATAATACCCGAATCTCATGATCTGCCTAGCCATTGTAAAACCATTGGCATGTGTTCCGCAGACACGCTCATGGACTTCTTCCAAGATTTTCTTAGCCTCAACAGCGTCCACACATCTTAGTAGCACCTGATCCTTTCTTCTTTTGTATAGGATCTCCCCATCTAAGACATAGTCATTGGCCAGTCTTCTTAGTGTCCTTTTATCATTCTCAGTTGCTTGGTCAGGGTATTCATGATTCTTCACATATCACAGTATATCGTGGTACCAAGGGTGATCATCATTTTCTTTTTTTTTTGATGTTGTAACAATGAGTTAGAGTCTCATAAATATTCATCTGTATAGGTTTTACATCCTCTTGTTTGTTCACTTTGACCATTGAAGATAAGGTAGCCAGGGCATCAGCCATTTAATTCTCATCTCGTGGGAGATAGCAGAAGGTGATGTCATCAAACTCTTCAATTAGCTCTAGAACCAGCCTTCGATAATTGATCAATTTGGGGTCTCTCGTCTCCCATTCACCTTTGAGTTTATAGATCACTAGTGCAGAATCCCCATATACTTCTAGCACTTTGATCGTACGTTCTATGGTTGCACGGATACTCATGATGTATGCTTCGTATTCTGCCATATTGTTTGTGTAATCAAAATCCAATTTACTAGTGAAGGGATAATGATCTCCGTTTAGGGATACCAGGACTGCCCCAATTCCGTTACCCACAGCGTTTGAGGCTCCGTCGAAGTTTAGCTTCCAAGAATGACCTTCTTAAGAGTATTCTTCAGTGGTTGCAACATACATTATATCTTCATTGGGGAAATCAAAGTTCAAAGGCTCGTAATCTTCTAGAGCTCTACTGGCTAGAAAATCTGCTATTGCGCTCTCTTTTATAGCCTTCTGATTCACATAGACTATATCAAATTTGAAAAGCAGAATTTGCCACCGGGCCATTTTCCATTCAAAGCAGTCGACTCCATTATGTACTTTAGAGGGTCCAGTTTTGAGATGAGCCAAGTTGTGTGGTACAACATGTACTGTCTCAGTCTTCGGGTTGTCCAGATTAAGGCGCAACACAACTTTTCAATTGACGAATATCTTGTCTCACATTCAGTAAACTTCTTACTGAGGTAATATATCGCTCTTTCTTTTCTTCCTGACTCATCATGTTAGCCCAGTACGCATCCCATGGAATTTCTAAATACTGCCAAGTACAGTATCAGTGGCTTATTTGGATTGGGTGGCATCAGCACAGAGGCGTTAAATAAGTAATGTTTGACCTTGTCAAAAGTTTTCTGATACTCCTCATCCCATACACCTAGATTATGTTTCTTAAGGAGACAGAATATGGGGTTGTATTTCTCGGTCAGTTGTGAAATGAACCAGGCGGTGTAATTTAATCTCCCTAAGAAGCCCCAGACTTCTTTTTGAGTGCGCGACGGAGGCAGCTCCTGTATAGCATTGACTTTGTTTGGGTCAATCTCGATCCCCTTTTCACTGACTACAAATTCTAGCAATTTACCCGACCTAGCCTCAAAGGTATATTTTCCTGGATTGAGCTTTAGCTGAAATTTTCTCAACCTTAAGAACAATTTCCTTAAGACTTGTATATGCTCCTTCTCTGTTTGGGACTTTGCGATCATATCATCAACATAAACTTTGATTTCTTTGTGCATCATGACATGAAACAAGGTTACCATGGCTTTTTGGTATGTTGCTCCCGCGTTTTTCAGTCCAAATGGCATAACTTTATAGCAAAAAGTTCCCCACATGGTTACGAATGTCATCTTCTCCATATCTTCAGGATGCATCTTAATCTGGTTGTATCCAGAGAAACCATCCATGAAGGAGAACAGTGAGTAACCTGTCGTGTTGTCCACTAAGGTGTCGATATGAGGCAATGAGAAATTGTCTTTCGGGCTGGCTTTGTTCAAATCTCTGTAGTCTACGCACATTCATACTTTTCTATCTTTTTTAGGGACGGGGATGATATTAGCTACCCATTCTGAGTATTTAACAACTTGTAAGAAACCAACATCGAATTATGTCTTGACCTCTTCTTTTATTTTTAGTAAGACGTCGGGCCTCATCCTTCGGAGCTTCTGTTGAACTGGCTTACACTCTTCCTTTACGGGCAACTGGTGTATCACGATATCAGTACTTAACTCGGGCATGTTTTGGTATGACCATACGAAGACATCCTTAAATTCTTGGAGTAATTCAATGAGGTATCGCTTTGTCTCTGTGGCAATGCAAACTCCAATCTTCACCTCTTTTTTCTCTTCTAAGCTCACAATTTCCACTAACTCTTTGTAAGGTGGGATTTGTT
Organism: Gossypium sturtianum; assembly: GCA_025698515.1. Taxonomy (NCBI): domain Eukaryota; kingdom Viridiplantae; phylum Streptophyta; class Magnoliopsida; order Malvales; family Malvaceae; genus Gossypium; species Gossypium sturtianum. The sequence continues at coordinate 37,767,032 of CM046954.1, forward strand.
TCTCATCTTGTTCCACCATCCTCAACAAATCAAGAGATAGGTTACAGTCCCGATCATCTTCAAAATCCTGAGAATCCTCCACACACATATCTTGCTCAAAAAGAGTCTCTGAGTCAATAGCAGTGTCACTCATATCATTGATATCTGGTGACCTGTTATAAGGATAAAGGAAGATCCAAAGAATAAAAGAATCTAAGAATAATTATATGTATGGTATGATTATGAATGAAATGGAAAGAATAAAAGAATATTTGCTCAAGATGATACGCAAAGATGCATTTTATTGAAATAAAGATGTTGGACATAAGCCTATTTCACAAAAGGTTTCTTATTGCTCCTAGCCTTAGAGCAATAAGCGTGTTTTGAACATTACTCTGAATTAGCTCTAAAAACTACAGGAATCTCTTCCGCAGTCCAATTGTTTAGAATACTTCCAGGTACATAGGGGCAGATGCCTGATAAATTTTCTACCTTAATTCTTTTTTTGGATATGGCGTTGATGTTCAGATTTCCCAACATTTCTTTTGTGGTTTCTTTTCTTGACATCCTCTGTTCAGGGTGAATAGTTCCTCGTAATACGAAAGTTTTGGATATATAGGGAAAGGTCATTGGTTCTCACTTGACCTCTTCCTCACTCAGTTGTGCTCTTCTCCTTTCTTATTTCTTCTCCAACTCTCTCTTCTTTTGCCTCGCATCTGGCTTGTATCCTAAGCCAAAGCGGTCTTGTTTGTCCATTAGCATGGGTGTCTCGGCCCTCCCTTGGAGGTATTTTCCGAGTCCTCTTCCAGGCAAGGCTCATTTCCCAACCATCAGCTGTAGACCCATCATCGTAGTTTTAGATATTTTGGGCATCGGGACATTGTTTCCTTCAACGATGAAAGTTGCATTCACAAATTCCAAAGATCAAAAGGAATACTCTATCGCTTCATCGTCAGCCCCTATGTATGGCACATCACTGGTTACGGATGCAATAATGTCTTCTTCCGCATTTATTGTTATTAGTCGACCCTCCGTTACCAATTTTAGCTTTTGGTACAGTGATGACGGCACTACCCCAGTTGAGTGAATCCAAGGCCTCCCCAACAAGCAATTATAAGAAGGCTTGATTTCCATCACTAATAAATCTACCTCATACGTGTTTGGACCAATGAAAAGGGGTATCTCAATCCTTCCCATCACCCTCCTTTCCGTACCATCGAGTGATCTCACTATGTTTTGGCATGTCTTCATGTGAGAGCTATCCACTGGTAATATGTTCAACGTGGATAGAGGCAAGACGTTCAGTGCAGAGCCATTGTCTATTAGCACCCCTGGTAATGTATATCCTTTACAGCGGGTGGTGATGTGCAGAGCCTTTGTAGATCCCATGCCCCTTGGCAGTATTTTGCCGTCATTAAAGAAGATGAAGTTGTCGGCACTTATATTGTTAACTAAGCGGTCCAACTTGTTTACAGAGATATCATTAGCGACATAAGTTTCATTCAGCACCTTCATCAACGCGCTACAATGAGTCTCTGGGCTCAAGAGCAAGGCTAATACTGATATGTGAGCCGGTTGTTTGTGTAGTTGTTTTACAATGCTGTACTTGCTATACTTTAAAAATTTTAGAAATTCCCTAGCCTCGTTCTCAGTTACTGGCTCGTTAACTAGTGATTCAAGCTAGCCGTATTTTCCTTCTTATACTCAACTGTTGGGGTTTTTCCTTTAATAGACTCGATTCTTGTACTTGTAGGGTCAAAACGCCTTCCACTGCGTGTGTAGAAACCCACATCTTGGCCCTCTTCTGAAGCGCTAGCCGGGTTCTCTTCTCCCGGGATTATCACGTTGCAGTCATAATTCCAGGGAACCCTCTTGATGTCCTTGCAGGGAAATGCTACAGGTTTCTGGATTATGACCCTTGGTGTAATTTGTACTCCGACTTCATTACTTCTTGGTCGTGAAATAATAACCACCGAATGGTTGAATTTATAGACCTTATTTGTTGACCCTTCTTCTGAGGTGCACATATCTTCTCATTCCGAGCCTTTGGCATATTCAAAGAATTCTAGCTCCTTATTATCCATCAGTTTTTGCACTAGGGCCCTGAATTCAACGCACTCCTGGATCTTATGACCTTCTTCAGCATGGAACTCACAGTAGTTCCTCATCCTTTCGGGTCTCTCTTCTGAATCCTGTTTGATTAATCTTCCCTCTACCATTTTCTTCCAAACCCATTTTAGTGGGGTTTTCAGTTTCGCTACATTCATCTTGGTTCTCTTCCCTCCACTCTCAATTATCGTGTTTACCCCTTTATCAGAATGACTGGGTAACGGATTTCCTGCCACATTAGGTCCCGATGGATCATCGAACCTTACAATGCCCATCTTGATGAACCTTTCAATTAACTTTTTAAAAGCAGTGCAGTTCTCGATTGAGTGTCCCATGATTCCCGTGTGGTACTCGTATTGAGCATTCATGTCGTACCATTTGGGGAATGGAGGTTGCATAGGTTTTAAGTAGAAAGGGGATACCACATGTACATCAAACAGACTCTGATACAGCTTCCTATATGTCATCGGGATGGGTGTGAACTGGAGCCTTTCTGTATTTGGCCTTGGGTTGGATTCTTGCTTTGGGGGGCCCTGATGGCTAGTAGTTACTGTCTTTGACGGGCCTACAGTGATTGGTTTTGAATAACCCTTGTTATATATGCTTGTATTATTCACCTCATTTTCCTTCTTCCTCGGGGCTGATCTTTTGGCGCTTTCCCCTGCGTCTATCTTACCACTTCTCACTGCGTTTTCAATCATTTCACCAGACATTACTATATCCGAGAAGCTCTTAGTAGCGCTTCCCAACATATGGTTGATGAACGGGGCTTTTAAAGTATTGATGAAAAGTATTGTGGTTTCTTTCTCCAGAAGAGGTGACTGGACTTGCGTTGCCACCTCTCTCTATCTTTGGGTTAATTGTCTGAAGCTCTCACTTTGCTTTTTCTCCATATTCTGCAACGTGATTTTGTTGGGTGTCATGTCCGTCACATGACTATATTGCTTCATAAAAGCTTGTGCCAAGTCTTTCCATGAATTAATTTTGGCATGGCTCAGTTGGTTGTACCATTTGGCAGCTGACCCGATCAGACTGTCTTGGAAGTAATGAATTATTAATTGGTCATTATTAACGTATCCTGTCATCTTTCGACAGAATATCATGATGTGAGCTTCAGGACAACTAGTCCCATTAAACTTTTCAAACTCTGGAGTTTTGAACTTTGGAGAGAGCACTAGATCTAGGACCAAACTCAAGTCTTTAGCATCAATTCCGCAATGATAATCAGTGTTTTCCATTGCTCTGAATTTTTCTTCTAACCATCTGCACCGATCTTCAAGTTGCTTCGGCAGTTCCGCTCTTATTTTTTCCATTTCTGCCATATCATCTAGATCAGGAACAACGAGATTGGTTAGATTATCCCCCGGATTGGAGCCTGAACTCGTTGGGTAGTTCATTGGTGCCGAGGTACTGGCCTGATATTGTTGGGGTATGATAGTAATGGGTACCCTTCGTGAGTACGTCTCTGGTTGGGTCTGGACATTTATCGGGGTAAAACCTGGGGGATAGGTATGGTCCTCATTATCATCCCCTGAGTTAACCGCAGTACTCTTCCTTTTTTTCGAGTCCTCTAGCCAGCAACTGCGTCAATTGGCTTATCATACTTCTTTGGGAATCTTGTATTTGATCTTTCATGTCTTGTTGAATATTGGCTAATTGTTCTTGCATCTGTGCTTGCAACTGATCTTGCATGTCCTTTTGAATCTATTCTAGCCTTTCTAATCTTTGGTCCATTATTTTGGTTTTGGCACGAGTACTGTAACGATATTCCGTTGGTAGACTCTTGTTGGTTTCTAGGTTAGCTATCATAATTTCGATTAATTAGGGTCTTTTTGTGAAATTTAATGCATATGATGCAATGTAATGCAAATGCATAGAATGAATGCAAAAAGAGGCATTGACTCTGATTCAATTTTGCTAGAACAACTTTACTAGAAAACAAATTTCTTTACATAAAACGGATTACATATACGGCTTTGCCTTAATACTCAAAGCTTTGACTTTCCAAAGAAGCCAAGCTAACTCTCGACCCTGATCCGATTCTGATTTATATTTCAAGCTTAGCACGTCAGCCTAAACTGCTAGGGTTTGCAAATGATTGGCCACCTCTCGTATTTGAGCCACAGCTTCACCTGTGATATGATCTCTATCCCTGACCTAACCTTGAGAGCGGTGGAGTTGCTCTTCCAATGTTCATTGTTTGCTTCAAGGAGTTCAACTCGGAGTTTACAATTTTGTAATGCGGTCTCGAGCTCTTCTATTTTTCCTTTCAGCTCTTCAATCTTGTTTAGGCTTGCTTTTAGCTCAATTGTTGAGTTGCGACTACGATACTGATGAAGTGACTTTTCTAGTTCTGCTACCCGAGCTTTTAATCCGACCTTTTCATTTTGGCTTTCCAATAGGTCTCTTTCTAGAGCATTTTCTCGAATTCGGGCATCTCAAAATTTCTTTTCCTATTGATCGGCTCTACTCTTTTCTTCTTTGATTTCTTGCCGCCATTGTTCTGATGTTTTTCCTAGCCCAGCAGTCCTCATCGACAAGCGCAACTTCTTATAATCCGTTTTTAGACTGTCCAAGTCTTCCTCAGCCTTGTTCTTCCCTTTTCTCAATTTCTCAACTTCTAACTTCTGGACGTCAACATCTAACCCTAACTGTTTCTTTTGCTCCTCCAATTGTTCTATCTTCTTTCCTAGCTCCGAATTCCTTTTTTCAAAATCTTGCTTTATAATCTCTAGCTCAAATGGGATCACTTGCAGGTGTTCTTCTATGGGTCGAGGCAACGAAATGTCACATCCCGTAAGTTAGGACACAACACCTCAAATCCTTGAGAAAGAGCTTGCCTTTTATTTTTTTATTTAAATCTCATGTATTTTAATTTTAAAAGGATATTCGGTCATTTAGGTTCAATGAGAAAATCGAAACCCCGACTTCTCGAATCTCTAAATACGAAACACTGCCTATTTTAAAATTTTTCTCTTTGAAAAATAACAAGAGTAAAATTTAAAACGACATGTATTTAGTTTATTCGAGGATGGTATATATGAAAAAAATATCTAAAACATGAAAATCTCATGTTTAACGAATGGTGATGCGACATAAACTAATAAAGCATAAAAATATGATGATAATAAAAAAATCATGACGATAATATGCATAATAGAACAATAATAATAATAATAAATGATAATAGTGATAATAACAATAATAATACGATCGAAAAAAAACAACAATAATAATAATGATAACAACAATAATATATATATATATAAAAGGCCAAAAGAAATAAATAAAATGCGCAATAAATACAAGAACAGACCAAAAAATAAATAAAATAAAATAAATAAAATAAAATAAAATATGAAAAGTAAAAAAAATAATTAACAAAAATAAGTAATTTAGGAAGAGTCCGAACTAAATAAATAAGGGTTAAATCAACATTAAAATGAAATAAGAGGGTAAATTGTGAATAAATAAAAGAAAGGGGAGAATGAAGGGTCAAAATGAAACGAGCGCAAAGGGAGGAGGACCAATTGGGAAATTATTTTATGTCCCCAAAACGGCGTCGTTCTTTTCAGGGATTTAAATGAAATAAAATAAAATTATTGGGCAAAATTAAAAAAAAAACTAAATTGCAACGGGCCATAAAAGTGGAAGGGCCTAATGCGCAAATAACCCATGCTCTAAGAAAACACGTGGATCCTAGAATGGGTTGGGTCGGACCATAGGTCGGCCCAAAACGGCACCGTTTCAGGTGCTTACCCATTAAAACGGTTCAATGATCAAATTGAAACAAAACTAAAAGTTTGTGGTAAAATTTAAAAAATAGAAAAATGAGATAGGACTAAATTGAAACGCGCTGTAAAAGCGGAAGGACTGATCGTGCAAATAGACCCTTTGTTGAAAACACGCGGATCTTGGGGAGCCTTGGGTAGGGTCGGCGAATCTTGCTCAAAACGACGTCGTTTTGGCATCTATGAGCAATGGTCCAAAACGGTGTCGTGTCGTGCACCTATTTAAATAAAAAAAATTCAAAAACCCTCATTTCTGCCTTCATTTAAAAAAAACCGAAACTCTCTTTTTTTCTCTCTCAAAACTATCTCAGGCCGGTCATGGCTCCGACGAATTATCGTCGCACCGATCGCCGGTCACTGGCGACGGCGCCGCCGTCCACGGTGGCTAGAGATGTAAAAAAGCCTTTTTTGTTTTTTTACCCCGTTTTTAAATAAAACCCAGATTTGGGGTTTAAAGCCTCATAAATCCAACCAATATTCTCCCCGAAGAAAAGAAACCTAAAGGTTTCACCTTTCACCGATGATGCCTTCGCCGGAACCCTAAAGGGTTCCCAGGTTCCTCGAATCGACGGAAAGGACAAACACGGCGACGGCGACGACGACGTATCTCCGGTAAGATCTTTGGCTTTATTATTATTTTATATGCGTAATAACAGATTCGAGAAGAAAAAAAATAAAAAATTCACCTTTTTAAATTTCTATTCTGTTGTTTTTTCGATTGCCTTTTTTGTGTGTGTAAATTACATGGATTGTGGTGGCTTTTATAGCCGAATAGTACATTTGATTTTATATTTACTACTGTTTATGCTTTCGTTTCTGCTACTGTTTCTCTGCTCTGTTTCTGTGCTCTTTTGGTCTTCTTTTGCAGGTCTGGCGCTCGGTCAACGGAGGGGAGAAGGTGGTCTTTTTGCTTCTTTGGTGAAACGGCGAAAGCAAGGATGTCAGGCCTCGGGATGAGGCACGGGCGATGCGATCGAGGAGGAGCGGCGCAGGGCTCTAGGTTTTTTTTTTTTTTTGCTTCTGCTTAAATTGTTTAGGCTGTGGGCCTATTAATTGAGCTTAGGTTTTTACTTTGGGCTTGTAATAATTTTTTTCTTTTGGGCTTGTAATTTTTCTAGACTTATTTATTATTTTTATTTTATTTCTTGTTTTTTTTTATGGCCCGGACAAAAATGGCCTGTTACATGGTGCTAATGTTTTGTAATGTTATTCGGTTTTGTCTTGATGTTGTCATGTTTTCGGCTGCTTAGTGTTTCTTGGCCTGTTAATGCTGCAACAATGTGTATCCATGTACTGGTCTTCATCACTATTAATACATTTTTTTCTATTTTTCAAAAAAAAATCGATGAAAATATCTTTAGCACCATCAAGCATCTTGCTCTTAAATTCTTCACACTAATATATGAACTTTTTTTTTAACCAAAATTTCGTATCAACAATTTATAAAATTAAATGGTAAACTGTAAATAAAAATTGAAAATCAAATGCATTATTAACTACATGCAAATACCATTTTCTTTGTGGTAAGAGAACACAACGGATCATAACAATATCACCCTTCACCAACCTAGCAGGGCCTTGCTATCACAAGCTTGGCATGTCAAGAATGTGGAACTCAACATTAAACTATATTTTTTTTTTGGTGCATATATTTTGTTATTTATATGATACCAAAGAAACCCATATCTTTTCCCTTGATAACATGGAATTATTCACCTTTGCTTTGGCCCTTCTAGTCGGAGCTCTTGTTGTCAACGCCTTATGGCGATGGCGGCTCGACCGGAAATCATTGTTTAAGACTAGAAAACTTCCTCCAGGTCCACCAAGGTGGCCTATAGTTGGCAATCTTCTTCAATTAAGCTCACTCCCACATAGGGACTTAGCTTCCTTATGTGACAAATACGGTCCACTAGTTTACCTCCAGCTCGGTAAGGTAGATGCCATCACCACGAATGACCCAGATATTATACGTGAAATACTTCTTCGCCAAGACGAAGTCTTTGCTTCTAGGCCACGAACCCTAGCTGCCGTCCACCTTGCCTATGGGTGTGGCGATGTTGCCTTGGCTCCCTTAGGCCCGCATTGGAAACGTATGAGAAGAATATGTATGGAGCATTTACTAACAACAAAAAGGCTTGAATCATTCGCGAAACACCGAGCCGATGAAGCTCAACATTTGGTGCGAGATGTATCGGCCCGAGCCGAGAACGGGCAGCTCGTGAACCTAAGGGAAGTATTGGGTGCATTTTCAATGAACAACGTGACTAGGATGTTACTAGGGAGGCAATATTTTGGGGCCGTATCTGCCGGCCCAAGTGAAGCCATGGAGTTCATGCACATAACACATGAATTGTTTTGGCTCTTAGGTGTGATCTATTTGGGGGATTATTTGCCCATTTGGAGGTGGGTGGATCCTTATGGATGTGAGAAAAGGATGAGGGAAGTGGAGAAAAGAGTGGATGATTTCCATAAAAGGATCATTGAAGAACATAGGAGGGAAAGGGAATTGAAAAACAAAGAATATGGAAAGGATGATGATTATGGTGAAGAAATGGATTTTGTTGATGTTTTATTGTCATTACCTGGTGAAGATGGAAAGCCTCATATGGATGATACTGATATCAAAGCTTTAATTCAGGTTCCATCATCCTCTTTCATTTATTCTTTTATAATTCTATATTCCAAATTAAAAGAATTAGAATTTAGGGTTAATTGCATCAGACATCCTTAAACTATAATTCAAGTACTAAATTAATCTTTTTAACTTCAAAACGTTTGAATTGAGTTATGAAAGTGTCGATATTGTATCCAAATTAAATGATAACTCAAATCTAACACAAACTATATTTAAAATACGTAAATCAAATTGAAATACAAATACATATTCCAAGCAACTATTTTCAATATCAATTTAAACCTACTAATAATAGTATAAAAATATAAGATCAAATTACGCAAAATAAAAGTTTAGAATTAAATCACAAATTTCATCATTATTGAGGGACTAATACTAAATTAGACCTTTTATTTTAGGTCTAATTTTACAATTTTGTTTCTTTTAGGATATGATAGCTGCGGCAACAGATACATCGGCTGTGACCAACGAATGGGCAATGGCGGAAGTAATAAAGCATCCACGTGTCCTTCGCAAAATCCAAGATGAGCTCGATTCAGTCGTGGGTCCCAACCGAATGGTCAACGAATCCGATCTACCTCACCTTAACTACCTACGCTGCGTAGTACGTGAAACATTCCGCATGCACCCAGCCGGACCGTTTTTAATCCCACACGAGTCCCTTCGGGCCACCACCATCAACGACTTTTACATCCCGGCTAAGACACGTGTCTTCATCAACACCCATGGGCTAGGCCGAAACACTAAATTATGGGACGACGTTGAATCATTCAGGCCCGAGAGGCATTGGCTGGCTGACGGCGCTCGAGTCGAGATCAGCCACGGAGCCGATTTCAAAATCCTGCCTTTCAGCGCCGGGAAAAGGAAATGTCCCGGCGCGCCACTTGGAGTGACGCTGGTGCTCATGGCTTTGGCTCGGCTCTTTCATTGCTTTGATTGGGCTCCCCCGAATGGTATGAGGCCTGAAGATATAAATACGATGGAAGTTTATGGGATGACTATGCCCAAAGCCGAGCCGTTAATGGCTATGGCTAAGCCGCGCTTGGCGGACCACGTAATGTTTTAGAAAAAAATAAAATAAATTTGGTAATATTCAAAGAATAATAAATTTTAGTTGTTAATTATATAAGTTTTAGTTAGGTAATTGATCAAATTACAACTTGTCCATAATTATTAATAATTAACATAATCAATAATTTTTTTTAATATTTATATAGTCTTTATTGGGTTAATTATTTCGGATGTGACTAAATTATAGGCTTAATTCTGAATTGGTTTCTAAGCTTCAAAACATTTCGATTGAATTATTAAGGTTAATTTTTGCTCTAAGTTTTTGCAGTCTTCGTATATTTGGAACTTAGCCTATCTACGTTTATATTAAAAAATGGGTAATTTTTATGTTAAAATGTCACATAAGTGAATTTAATAAAAGAATTCTAACTGTATTTAATAATTAGGTTAGAATTTTTAAATTCGAAAAGTAAATAGAGTTGAATTCTTAGGGATAAAAGTATGTGAACTAAATTTCAAATGTACAAAGAGTACATAGACTTAGAACATATTTTAACCAATTATTAACGTGAAGTGTTATTCCATTTAGGTTATTTTCTTATTCTAACAATGACCTAGACTAACCAATGTTTTAAAAACTGAATTAGTGATTGAATTGTCAGACCACGATTCTTAATCTGATTGTCTATTCAATAGTAATTAAATAAACCATTAAAAATCATAATAATATAAAAATATTTTAAAAAGATTATAAACCAATTTAAATGGCTCAATTGCTGATTTTGCCTCGGTTTCCTTTTTTTTTTTTTATTTATTGATTCACAAACAATTTGATCTATAAGTGGTTTTTATGCCATCAATTCAGCCAGTCGGTTCAATTTAATTTTCGACATCATTGCATTTAACGCTAAATCTAACAGGTAAACTAATAATACTTAATTGAAATGAATTTTCACTTTGAAGATTCAATTAGAAATTTTAAAGTTTAAGGACACGCTTCATGAATCATAAATTAATTTTAAAATTTAAATATATTTCACTTCTGGTTCACTCAACACAAAATGTTTTAATCTTACACACTGATGACTTGTTTTGTATTGTTTAAAAAAAAACACTTTTAGAAGAAAAGTTATGCTAAATAAATTGCTTTTAGTTGAAATTTTTAACTTTTCAAAAAGTACTTTTTGAAAAGAAGAAGCTAAAATTTTTAGCATTTCCTCCACCAAAACCAAAAAAAACTTTTGGTACTTAATTACTTTTTCACCCCTCTAATAACATGATATTTTTTTATCTTTTTATTTGTGCTTAATTACAAATATATTAAAATCATTAGTTAGAAATAAAAAAAAATATTTTTTTTAAAATAATACAAATTGGTTAATATCTAATTACAAATATTTAATGGTTATATTTAATTATTTAAAATATAATTTATATATTTTAATTAAATTTTATAAATAATTAATATTTATTACTTAAAAATATTTAAAATTTATATTCCATGTATTAAAATATTAACAACAAGTTATAATAAATTATTTTTATATTCTTACTAAAATATAATAATATTAACTAATTTGAACATTATTTAAATACATATTTGTTACTTGATAATACCATGTCTAAAATGGACATTTTATTTCTCAAAAGTATTTTTTGACAGTAATGCTAAACACTTAAATTTTAAACTAAACTTTTCAAAAATACTTTTCAAAAATAGTTTTCCACAATACTTTTTAAAAGTACTTATAATGTTGTTATTGTTGTTGTATTTCGCTTTCATTTAGGGGTGTAATTGAGGTAGGCAAAACCCTTGACCCTTTATTAAATGGTATAATATATTTTTAATTATTTTAAAATTTAATTATCTAATCTAATCACTTTAGCCTTTTATTATATATATATAAAAATATTTTGGAACCTCCTAAAAATTAATAATTAAATTTAAGTTATTTTAACATAAAAAAATTAACTCTACTCTCAATCTTCTAATATTTTTTAATTTCATCTCAACCATTCTAAACCAAAATATCTAACTTCACCTTTTCTCTTATTATTAAAGGTAATTTATACTCAATGTCACTAAATTATTAATAAATTTATGTTTTGGTCATTCAACTTCAAAAAATTATAAAATGGTCACTGAATTATTTGAAAGCTTTCATTTAAGTCTCTTAACTATTCAAAAGTTCTATTCAAGTCTTTGTTCTGTTTAGTGTTTTTTTTTTAAAAAAGTCTAATTAACAACCTTCAAGCGACGATTCGATGATTGGTACAGTGGATTAGTACCCATCGACAAGTAGAAGAACATACTTTAGGTCCAAGCCGATCTGACGGTCAATATTGGAGATCAAAATATAAAATTACTTAAATTTTATTTCGTAGATTCGTAACGTTTAAAGTTGTTTCATAAAAATAACTAATTTCTCCCCTTAAATCTAAGCTATTTTAACATAACCATTCCAAAATAAAATATCTAACTTCAACCTCCTTTTGCTTATTATTAATTAGAGCACTGTTTCTTGATAGCAATCATGGATGTTTGTAACTTTTGCTAATTATCTGCACTCATCAATGGTAATTGGAGAATCCATTAATTATGGGGTTTTGGAATCAAAAGATGAAAACTAGGAAATGGAGAACATGAGTTTGTGTAAACATTACCATTTTCTTCATTAATGCAACAAGAACATGTCTGTTGGAAGTGAGACCAAAATATTTTAATCTTTATCTATATCAATTAAGGGCATGGTGATATTTTTAATATATGTTCAAATAATCATATGAAAAGAAATAGCAATAAATGATTGATGGATTGGATCATATATAGTACCCTCAATCATAGAACCCACCAAGAAACTTTTTGACTAATTCTATGAATCCATCATTAAATGTACATGACATATTTTTATTTCTTTCTTTTCATTAAGAGTTAATTACCATGTAAATGAATAACATTTTAATTGAGTTTTTAAATTATCAATATAAAATAAATTGGTTTCTTTTGTCAATAATTGGATATTAAATATCAGTTCAAATTTAAGATGAATCCAGTTCAATGTGATTGAAATCGTCCATGATAATTTGATTTAATTCCATTCGATTCTCACAACTGATTTTATTAAGGCTAGCTGATTTAATATCACAGTCTCCGATTATGTGAGTTAGTTGATTTAAGATCGCAACTCCTAGCAGCTTACTGACCTACGTTCACAACTAATTTTACTAAGGCTAGCTGATTTAAGATCCTAGCCTCCGATTATTTGAGTTAGTTGATTTAAGATCGCATCTCCTAACAGCTCGCTGAACTACGTTCACAGCTGATTTTACTAAGGCTAGCTAATTTAAGACCTCCGATTATTTGAGTTAGCTGATTTAAGATCGCAACTCCTAACAGCTCGCTGAACTACATTCACAGCTGATTTTACTAAGGCTAGCTAATTTAAGATCGCAACCTCTGATAATTTGAGTTAGCTGATTTAATATTGCAACTCCTAACAGCTCGCTAACCTACATTCACAGTTGATTTTACTAAGGCTAGCTAATTTAAAATCGCAACCTTCAATTTTTCATATTAATTTTGGGTTTTAAGTTTTTGGACTTGTTTTAACAAAATAGGCTTTGTTTTAAGGGTTTTAAACATTATTCGGAAGTTTCAAGTTGTTTTTTTATAAATATTATAAAAGATATAGTTTTTCAAGTAAATACATTATATAAAAATTAAATACTTTTCATAATTTTAAATATAAAATATTTATTTTTTCATCATAAAATAATAAAAATATTAAAAAATAGAATTCTATTTGTTTTGGGCAACCATGGTTTTTTAACTTTTTTTTTCTTCAAAACTCAACTAAAACTCAACTAAATACATCAGTTCGAATTGGTTTTCAATTTCTCTCTCTTTTTAGCCTTAGTTTAAATATGGTATACAACATCTTTAAACACATGAATCAAACTGTATGTATATTTATTACATATACAACTTGAATTAATTTGGTATGTAAAAAGAAAAAAAAAAGTAAAAGTGTTTCTAAATTCTATTGACATGATCTATATTTTTAACACATTATATTTAAGTCGTTCATACAATAAACATAAACGTATTTACAATTTGATTCATATAATCATATTTAAGTTACATTTAATGTTTAAATTAACGATTAAGATCAACTTTAGTATAATGAACCTATCAATTAAATATCTTAGAGAAAATGTTGCATCTATGTGTTGTTGGTATCGCATATCACAAAGCTCTGAACATAAAGGGGCCAAGCTGCATGTGCCTCTAAACTCACAAAGAATCAACATCAGAAGGATGTGTCATGTTCTTACAAATATGTGTAAAGCTTGTGAGTGGAGTATTTATTCGTGAATAATGGAGTGTCTTGTTATATTACAAAACATGTATATACTTTTTTGATATAATGAGAATGTTATGGAAGTTTGTGATGGTTCATTCATTTACTGTAAATTCATCGAAAAAGGATTGGAGAGGAGAGAAGAGAGTTGAGAGTGTCTTGACTTTTTTTGGGTGTCAATAATGAGTGTCTCATCATCGTAAATATATTTTATCATGTTTGGAAAATGAATATGTACATATATGAAGAAAGGGGGTAAGTAGACGTTTTGGACTTTAAAAAATGGTAGATTTTTCTTTTAGCCTCTTAAATTTTAATGAAATTATATATTAATATAGTGATAAAGCTGCACTTTGACCCAGAGGTGGAGTTAGAAATTTTTTGAAAGGAGTCAGAATTAGGGGCGAATCTAAGGGGCTGGTAGAGGCCCAACCCCCCTAAAATTTTAAATTAATAAATATAAAATTACACTTTGGCCCCCTAAAAATAATAAATTTTTATTTAATCCTTTTAAAATTGCATTTTTACTATTGTAAAAATTACAATTTAATTTTGCCCCATAAAAAAGTTTTTTTTGCTTCGCCCCTAGGCAGAATTAAGTTGTATATTTTTACGATAGCAAAAGTGAAATTTCATATCTTTATAATTTTTAAAGGATTATATTAATTTTTTCTTATTTTTGAGGGGGACAAAGTGTAATTTTATCATAAACTAATTTAAAAATTTTTAAATTATAAAAGATTTAAAGATGAACAATTCCATTTTAGGGGGGCGAGGCCCCTGCCAACCCCCCTTGGCTCCGCCCCTGCTTTGACCCCTCCAATAATTTATTATTCATTTTTTACTTCTCTTAAAGTAATTTTTTGACTTCGTCCCTGAATATGTATAATGTGTAAAGGATAAATATCTTTTCTAAGTCAAACATGTGGTTCCATCGATTCGAACTCGCTGACACCCTAACTCGTAGGGTGTCTTCTAAACTCGCAAGTCAATATTTTTAACTAAGTATAACATTACATACACGCTATATGCATTATTTTCATTTTTGAGTTCAAGATTTAATTTGGAAATAAATAAAAAAACACATCGTATATTAAAATATTAATGTAAATGTTAAAATATGACATCAATATATGTACTTTTCAAAAAATTTAAAATTTAATCATTGTATTTTTATTTTTAAGAATTAAGTCTTTTTATTTTTATTTTTGAATATTAACACTATTATTATTTTTGTTAAATTTGTTGGTCTGATATTTTAAAATACAATAAAAAAATTCACTTAACAATCATGTAATTAAAAAATGATGTTGTATTAAATTTGAATTTAACCGAAAAAATTATAAAATTTAAAATTTAAAATTTCAAAAAGTTTTTAATTTTAATTATATAAGTTTTGAAAATGTAAATAAATTAAAGAAATTATAGAGTCAAAAAGTTTGAGCTCCAGCTTAAGGAATCTTGTAAGGTTGTAAAGGAGAAACAAAGATTGGGATGTGTGTAGCTGAAGATAAGAATCTACGTGAGTCACGAGTATATATGACGCTGAAAACAAGCACAGTCTCAATTACATATTCTATATATTTATTTAATAAATATAAAGGTATTTTTTTAAATATTTCGGACCGAGTTAGATCCCGTTGGATTCGGATTTTTTTTTTGGCCATTCTTAATGAACATGTATGTTTTTATAAGAGAAAAACTTAGGATGTGTTTAGATATTATTTGTATAGTAATTATAAGGAATTTAGTATTGTTTTTTCATGTCCACCAATTCATTTTTTTAATGAATTTTTTTAGTGTTAATAATTAGATATGAATTTTAAAATTTAAAATATAAAAGAACTAAATTTTCATAAATAAAAGTAAGAAGGATTAAATTTAAAATATACAAAGAATACATAAACTTAAAAGCATATTTTAATTAAAAATCACCCATTATTCATAATTTACATACCTAGTTTTTCCATTTCTAATATGAATAAAATCTATTAATTACAATTATTACTAAATATATGTATTATAATTACATCCAAATTAAATTACAACTGATTTTTTGAAGATAAAAAGAGAGGGTAATTTCCACTATGGAACTGCCATCTTTAGTAGTGCTTTTATTTAATAGATTTCATATGCAATAATTGCATTACTAGTCCAATATTTTTATTTTGGGTATAAAGCATTTCTATATTAGATTTCGATTAAAATAGAAATCGAGTCGAGTTGAATTTTTTAACAAAAGTTTTTTTTTTTTATCATTGTTTTCTCATTTATAAAATTTTAACTCAAGACTTTAAAATATATCAAATACTTACCAAAAAATGAAAAGATAAACTACACTAGTAGTTACCTAACTATCAATAATTTTTTTTGATCGTTCAACTGTGAAAAGTTACAAAATGATCACTCAACTATTTAATAATTTGTTTGGTCACTAGACGTTAAATGGCTGACAGAAAAATAACATGACAATTTTTAAAATTGGTATGATAACAACTTTAACCCTTAAACATTCATACATTTTGTCAATTTAATTTTGGTTCTAAAAGAAAGTTAACGATCAATGTTGTACACGTTATGTAATTTGGTCCTTTTTGTAGTTTTGTTTTTCACTGTGATTATTTCACCTAAAAAGGTTTAAAAAAAAACAATATTATTAGCTAAATTTGATAAATATATATATACAAAAAATCGAAACACCCAAATGCCTAAAACCATAATTTTCACCTTTTCTCATTCTTCTCTTGATACTCTGATTCTCCACCATTGGATTTCAAACTAATGGTTGAGATGACTCACTCTTCACTAGTTTTATAAGATTCACACTCGAGGACTAAATTAGGTAAAACATAAATGTTGAAAATTAAATTTTTTATTATGTCAATTTTAAAAGTTATCATGTTATTTTTTCGTTAACATTTAATTATTGGTGACCAAAATAACTAGTCGAATAGTTGGATGAGAATTTTATAATTTTTCATAGTTGAATGACAATAAAGAAACCCACTAATAGTTGGGTGGCTACCACTATGGTTTATCCAAAGCGAAGTATTACATATGATATTGTTGAGAGGGATAATTACGAACCGTGAATATAGATAATAAAGAGACGAGAATAAAAAAAAATATTCACCAAAAATTAAAAGGGGTAATGCAACAAATCTCCTTGTACTTTAACAAAATTTCCAATGTGATATCTATAATTTCAATTTGTCCAATGTGATACCTGTACTTTCATTTTGTCTATCTATTTAGTACCTCGCTCAAACGATGATAATTCCCGACACAAATTGACACTAATTGTCAGGAAAAAAGTTAAATGGTCAAAACAAGGGACCTACAAACAATTATACAATTTTTTAAATTTATTCCTTTTCTTTTCATTTAATTACCAAGTAATTATACCCATTTAATTTATTTTTCTTTTCATTTAATTACTTAACCCTAAATCCTGAGATTTTTTTTCCCCTCAAACATTCCTTTGGAACCCTAGCCGCCACTACCACTCCGGCGTCGTCTCCGGCATCGTTTCCGACACGGGCACCTCCAAATAACAACCCAAAGCCTCTCTTTACCTTTGTGTGTTTGAATTCCCCGAGAATCAAGTCCAAATTCTCAAATCGAATCTTGAAATTCGGTTTTTCTCTCATCCGATCCCCAATCTCCACCGTTGGATCAACTTTGGTTTGCCTTATGTTGTCCATCTCCTCCTTTGCCTCTTCACTGTTGGGATTGGCCACTGAACCACCGAAACTCCTCCTCTTCAAGGTTTGTGAATTTGCGTTTCTATTGATTTCTAGGTTAAACATGTTGGATCAACTTTGATTTCCTCGGTTGATGGTTGACCGGCGATGGCCAAAGTAGCGTGAAGATTGGGTCAAAAGAAGCTGAAAAGTTTTCAATTTTCCCTTTGGTTTGGTTTTGGAATATCTGAATCAGGAGAAGCGAATGGGTGAAGGAAACCTTCGATCACCGTAAAAGGCGGCGGCGACAGTGCCAATGACCGGAGGGGACATCTCTTAATGTATTTTATTTGAGAGAGAAGATTATTTGAATTGAAAATTTAAAATGTAAAATTAATTAATTAAAAATTTTAATTTATTAATATATTTTAAGTATAAAAAAATAAAAAAAATAAGGAACTAAATTAGAAGGAAACATGTCATTTTATTACAACATATTTATTTTATTTCTGCTTTATTTAATAAAATTGAGCTTAAAAAAATATAAGAGAAAATTTAATTCAAGTCCCTATTTCTCTGAGGTACCAAATTGATAAAGGGAATAAAAGTATAGGTACCACATTGGACAAATTGAAACTACAGATACAGGGGGTTTTTTTGGTCATTATCCCAAATTAAACTGTTACTCAAGAAAACACAGTTGAAGCAGAACATGATAAAGCCACTAACTACTGTAATAATGATGTTAATTCGCAAAATTTGGGTCATAATGAAATTATTTAAATTCCATCTGCGAAGTGTAAAAATCACTGTGTTTCGCCATTGATTCTTCTCTCTCTTTCCTCTTCATTCCCTGTCACTTGAATCAATGGGTGAAAAATCAAAAACCACCCTTCTCTTTTCCTCCTCCGTTATTTTCCTCTTCTTTCCTCTTTCCACTGCTCTTTCCTCCCCTTTCCAGCTCCATTCCCTACTTCTCCGCCCTCTCCCGTCGGCGCCAGTTCTCTCATGGCAAGATTCCGACCTTCCTTTCAACTCTCTCGTTGAAACTTCCGATTTGGACACAGTCAATTCCAACACTTCACTGGGGTTGCAGTTAGAATTGCACCATTTAGACGCTTTGTCATCGGAAGAAACACCGGAGAGACACTTCGACCTCCGCCTCCAACGCGACGCGCTCCGTGCAGAAACAATCAACTCCCTCGTTTCAAAAGCCGTTGCTCGTAAACATCCACGCGCCCCCGGAAGGCGTCCTGGGTTTAGTAGCTCTGTTATTTCAGGACTCGCTCAAGGTAGTGGAGAGTATTTCACTCGCCTCGGCGTCGGTACTCCGCCGAGGTATCTTTACATGGTGCTTGACACCGGTAGTGACGTCATTTGGGTCCAATGTTCTCCCTGTAAGAAATGTTACTCTCAATCCGACCCGATATTTGACCCGACTAAATCACGGTCATTTTCCGGTATTCCCTGTGGATCCCCACTTTGCCGTAGTTTAGATTCTTCGGGTTGTAACCACCGTCGAATGTGTCTTTACCAAGTATCCTACGGCGACGGTTCGGTTACGTTCGGTGATTTCTCGACCGAAACGTTGACGTTTAGAAGAAACCGAATTGGACGCGTGGCGCTCGGCTGTGGTCACAACAACCAAGGCTTGTTCGTCGGTGCCGCCGGTTTATTAGGTCTCGGTCGTGGAAGATTATCGTTTCCTACCCAAACCGGACGCCGACTCAACCGGAAGTTCTCTTACTGTTTAGTCGACCGGTCCGCTTCTTCTAAACCGTCGTCCCTGCTTTTCGGCGACACCGCGATTCCTCGAACCGCCGTGTTTACTCCATTGTTAACGAACCCAAAGCTCGACACTTTTTACTACGTCCAACTGTTGGGTATCAGTGTTGGTGGGACACGTGTCCCCAAAATCAGACCGTCGTTGTTCAAAATGGACCGGGACGGTAACGGTGGTGTAATCATCGATTCGGGAACGTCCGTTACCCGTTTGACCCGACCCGCTTACATCGCGTTAAGGAATGCTTTCCGTCTCGGGTCATCGAACCTGAAACGGGCGCCCGCTTTCTCACTATTCGACACATGTTACGACTTTTCCGGTAAGACTTCAGTTAAAGTACCGACAGTGGTGTTACATTTCAGAGGAGCTGACGTGTCATTACCGGCGACGAACTATTTGATTCCGGTCGATAGCAGTGGGACATTTTGCTTTGCTTTCGCCGGTACTATGAGTGGTTTATCCATAATTGGAAATATCCAGCAACAAGGTTTTCTGGTTGCTTATGATTTAGCGGGTTCTCGGATCGGGTTTAAGCCCAATGGATGCGTTTAAAAAATGGCCGTTTGTTTGTTTGTTTTTTTGCCTGTTTTTACCCCTATGGTAATTGGTAAGGGAAAAAGCTCTTTCCCCGCCTGTTTTTTTATTTTTTATGCTGGTTTTTTTAGAGGGTAAAAAAGGAAGAACAAAAATATCTTTGTTGAATTTGAGTGTAAGAAAAAAATGTAGGGGAATCATTGTCGTTTGGCTGTTTTCCACGTGTTGATGTTTGGATTTTAAATATATTAGGGTAAACTATAGTATTAGTCACTCAAATATATCTAAGTTTTTTTTATTTTCATCACTAAATTATAAAAAGTTCAAATTTAGTCACTCATCTGTTGATTCTTAATGGTGATGTGGCATTGACTAAGATAAATTTAATCAACATAATTATACCATGTGGATTTTATAATTTTCACATAATTTCCTTGTTAAATGAAACAGTGCGTTTTGCATGGAAAAAAGAATCATCTCTTCGGCTTCTTTCTCCTTCACCCTCTATCTCTTCTCTTCAAAGCTGTTTAGAAAGTTAAACTAAGCCCACCATCTGACATTCACGAATTTCAGGCCACCATACCCCTACCACAAGTCAATCTGAAACTTTGACCCCTAGTAAACTCTTCAAATCCAACCTCTATATTATTCACAGCTAAACCGAATTATAACTCTTAAACCATTTGACTTGACCTTCAAAAATTTCATTGCTAAGCTAACCTGGAGATATCAGTTACTTTAATATTGATGTAGTAAGTAATCTTCATCTTCAAGTTCTTTGATTTTGACTCTAAGAGAGAGAGAGTATCATTTAACTCCATTAATGCTCATAAATAGAAAATTTGTAAAGTTATCGAAAAAGAAATACATTTACAGTGAAGCTAAAAAAAATAACACCAAATCATTTTTTAGACTTATATTATAAATTTCCATTCAAGTTTTCTCTTTTTTCTTAGACTTTCTTGTTCTTCTATCAATCTTTCACTATTTTATGCAGGATTTTCGAATTTAGAAATAAATGCACGCACTCTTACGGGTGAATAACCAATATATTAAAAGTTATCTTAGTTAGCACCACATTACCATTCTATTAAAAGTTAAGGGATGAACGACTAACAAAAACAATTTAAAATCTTTAATGACTAAATTGTAACTTTTCATAGTTTAATGACCAAAACAAAAACTTATATATAATTAAGTGACCAATGCTGTAGTTTACCCAAAATATAATTATCAAAAATTGTTATGGCTAATATGTGAAAACTATATAATAAAAAAAAAGTGTAACGGTAAGATATGTTTTACTTTAAAGAGAAAAATTATGTTTAAACTCTAAAGATAACATCAGTCGAATATAGAATTATTTTTAGAGATCAGAATTGAATTATAAATTTTTTGAAAGATCAAAGTCTAATTTTATCATGTATTAACTTATGATTTTATTATTTTTAAAGAGACTAAATAGAAATTTTCATATTCAGGGATCAAAGTACAATTTTACCACATATAAACTTCTAATTTCATCATTTGTAAAAGAACTAAAAAGCGATATTTCATTTGGGAGGCAAAGCTCCTACTGCTCCCCTTTTTTATTTGCCTTTAGATAACACTGTTGAGAGAAATAATCACGAATTTTAAAATAATTAATCTTCGTGAACCGTAAAACAGAGATTATATTATATTTTTCAGCTCAATTAATTAATTTATTATCTAGTGACAAAGTCGAAATTTTATTTTAAAGGAGGTGAAAGTATAATTCTATTATCATAAACTCTTTTTTTTTTATAATTTTTAAAGCAATTAATTTAAAATTTATTATTTTTAAGGGACTAAAATATACTTTTAATATGATATTACTTATAATCTCATAATGTTTTAAAGGGATTAAAATAAAAACTCATCAATAGCCAAGACCCTTATCTATAAATTGGATAATTAGCTGTTGAGCACATGATCAAAGTTAAAGTGGAAAAAAAAAGAAGCAAGAGGTTTCATTTAGAATGTTGGCATGATGATGGTGGCTCCCTCCACTTTGCTTTTTCTTTATAAGAAATTTAATTGAGTAAATTTTCGAATTTTAATTTTATGAACGGATAAAATAATGTTAATAAAAAATATTTTTATTTAGAAATTTTATTTGATTTGATTCTAAATTTAATGGAAACTCAGAAAAAAAAATTACTTTCAATGCAAATTTTTATTATGAAAAACAATAGTACAAATGAAAATTATGAAGGGAAGAGTCTTGTCCATTCTTCACATACATAATTTGGATCTTAAATTATATAATTTTCTTATTTTGGTATGTAAATATTTTTGGTAAAAAAACTCTCTCGTTCATCTCAATTTCAAAATTGAGCAAAGTCGTTCCTCTCAAAAAAATTAGAGCAAATTAATCCTTATCAATTTCGAAAGTGAGCAACTAAGGACAATTAATTACGATGTTATTGTTTTCTATCAATTTGCTCAAATTTTGATTGACATAACAACAAATTTAGATCTCAAAGTTTACACATTTTGTCAATTTGCTCCTAATTTAACAAATTTAGTCTGCAACATTTGTGTAAATGTATAAATCTTGAGGCCAAATTTTTTATTTTTTTTTTAAATCAAAGTCAAAATGACAAAATATGTAGATATAGAAGACTAAATTTATTATTATACCAATAAAACTATATACAATTGATGGAAGACATTAACGTCATGATTAATTGTTCTTAGTTGCTTGCTTTCGAAATTGACAAGGATTAAATTGCTTCTATTTTTCTGAGAAGGGTCAATTTCAAAATTAAGAGGAATTAGAGAGGTCTCTTTACCAAACATTTTTTTTTTTTGTTTTGTTTTGGTACTTGAATCCAAAATTAATATTGTCCTATAAGAATATGTTACATGTCATGTTCTTTTTATTGGCGATCTTCTTCTTCTAAGCTAAACAAAGTCAAAAATAATAATTTAGGTATCAAAGTGGAAAAAAAAAAAGCCATAATTTTATGTTATTAACTGAAAACCAAGAAAACAACATTTGATGTGAAGCAAGTGGGCAAACAACAAGAGCAATGCAATTATGTTCTTTATTACATGTTGGATCTAGCTACTAAAGAATACAAAGTAACTATTAAGTAGGGACCTAATGAAAGAGTATTCCTTAATTTATTCATTTATTGTTGGTCTAATTATGGTTTTAGTCCCTTCCACATATTTGGAATCTGACCGTTGTACTTTAATTTGACATCATTTGGTCCTTCTAATCTTGTAATGTTATTAGTAAACTCAATTAATAACAACATTAATTGTTGTTGTTAAAGTGATGAAGTGACTTTTAAAGGAAAAAAAAAAAAAAAACAACCCTTAAGCATTTGACACCGACAGACATATAAATTTGTTATTAGTTGAACTCCATCAACTAGAATTCCATGTGGCAATAACTATGTGATCAAATAACAGAAAAAAGAACACTTGAGAAACCAAATTATGCTAAATAAAGTAGGGGTTAAATTCTATTTTTTAGCATAGTAAAAGGGCTAAATCTAGAATTAAACCTTTATTGCCTTTTGGTTTTAGCATGATAGAATATGGAGCGTCATTTTCTAAAATGTAAAAACATTATTATTTGCATGAGTTAATTGCACTAGATATTCTCAAACTATGACCTTCAATCTAAAGTGACCCTTAAACTTTAAAATATTTTAATTACATTCTTCAACTATTGATATTATATCAATCAAGTCCTTCAATTATTAAAATCGTTAATTTAACCATTAAATGACTTGTTAAATCTTAAGTGGTATAATTTAAAATGAAAATTTTAAAGAAAAATAAAATGATACCGCATAACTTTTCTAAATAAAAAATAAAAATAAAGAAAAACCGAAAAAAAGAGAGTGAGCAATAAAACTTTTGTAAAATCTTCAAAGGCTTCAAAATCAAGATTTTTACAATATTCATTTTTCTTTAAACTTCCCATTTTAAACTATGCCACAAATGATTTGACATATTATTTAACGGTTAAAATAATAATTTTAGAAATCGAAAGACCTTATTGATAAAACCTCGATAAATTAAAAATGAAATTAAAATATTTTAAATTTAGGGATCAATTTAGAATAAAAATTATAGTTTAAAGATGTACGATACAATTAACTCTTATTTGTATTAGTACAAGATTAGAGATAAAAATGGAGTATTGATGGACCTAATATTTTCAATAGATCTATCTTATGCACAATTATAGATGCATCTCTTATCTAGAAGAAAAAAATGACATCACAATTAGTTTCTCCAAAATGATAAATTTTGATTTAGTCATTTAAAAAATATAAATATGTAAATTATTAAAATGATAAAATTATATTTTAACTCTCATAAAAATATATAAATTAATACCGCAAAATAAAAATTCTAACTTTGCCCTAAGTTTGGGTTTAGTTTCTTTAATATTCGCTCAGCTTAAGATGGCTCAATTCACTATTCAAAAATTTTAAAGTCCAAATTAAAAACAGTCAAATTATAAGATTACAAGCCCCCCCCCCAAAAAAAAAAAACCCCTAATGACCCAAGCTTAATAACCTAAACTAAGTTTCAGTAAAATCAAAAAAACTCTAGCCTCCAGCGCCGCTACCCTCCACGTGAATGGGCACGTCGCCCGAGGCCTGACACGCCTTTGCCGCCGTTTCACCAAAATGGCAAGGGCATGCTTTTTTCCCCATCGTTGACTCTCCAAGGGTACTTGCAAAAAGAATGAAAAAAGGACAACAACAACAAAAACAAAAGCAAAGAAACAGTACCAACGCAGAAACAAAAATGAAAAGAAAATATTGTAATTTCAAATGGCTATAAAGGCCGGTTTCTTGTAAGATTCAAGGGGGGAAGAAAAAAAAAACAACAAGTTTTAAAAGAGAAGAGAATAGATAGATCTTTTTTTAAAAATCCTTTTTTTTTTATTATCTTTTTTTATATATAAAAAAATAAAAATGAAACATTTTTACCTATATCGCCGCTGCCGTCTTCTCCCTCCGTTTTGAAAGACTGACGAATCCTCAGGGATTCGCCGAACGGTCGCGACGGAAGAAGACAGAACCGAAAGGTTCCTTTGATTTTTTTTAGAATTTTAGTAGGCTTTTGGGCATTTTGGTCTCAGATCGGGGTTGAGGGTAGTAAAGCGATCAAAAAGGCCCCTTTATTATTTTGCCGGCCACCGTGGACGGTAGAGCCGTCGCCGGCGATCGACGCGGCAGAGCTCGGTGCCTCCCAAGGCCGGCCAAAGAAGGCTTTGACAGAAAAAGGGGGGACTTTCAGTTTTTTTTTTAATAAAGGAAGAAATGATTTTTTTTTTTTGAAATTTTTTTGGTTTAAATAGGCGGTCTAAACGACGCCGTTTTGGGCCAATTTCCAGACGTCAAAACGACGTCGTTTTGACGCGACCCGTGGCCCGACCCGATCCACTTTTAGGACCGCGTGTTTTTTTCTTGAGAAGAAATATTTGCACCTTTAGTCCTTCCACCTTTTGAGTTGTTTTAATTTAGTCCTAATTTAATTATTTCTTCTTTTTAGAAAATTTTCCATCCTACTTTCAATTAGGTCCTCGGTTCGTTGACCTCCTGGAGAAGGGACGCATGTCCTGAGGATAGGGATAATTGCTCATTTGGTCCTCGTTTGTTTTCGCGCTTTTCATTTTGGTCTTTTATTTATTTATTTTTCCTGATTTATCCTTTTAATTCTATTTAAGTTGCAATTGAGTCCTTTATTTATTTATTTACTTATTTATTAGTTTTTTTTACCATTTTTTAATATTTAAAACTGTTTTTTATTTTATTTTCCTTTATCGTGCCTTTTTTACTTTTATTCTTTTATTATTTATTTTCTTTTTGTGCCTTTGTTATCATGATCATTATTTTATTTATTATTATTATTTTATTAGTATCCATATATTTATCATATATATATTTTTACACATACTCGTGAATTGGATTGTACACATGCTTTTATTGGCACATTTTTATTATTTTCATCATTGTTATTTTATTTTTACTTTTTTGCGTGCTCTTATTACTTTACTATTTCTTTTATTATTTTTGGCATTTTCATATCATTTATTTTTTAACATGCATCTTCTATGTTCTTATTTATTTTAAGTTACTTTATTTATTATTACTATGATATGATTGTTAATATTATTATTATTAAGATTATACTATTATTGTTATAGTATTCATTTATTTATCTATTATTTATCATTCTAATATTCTATCAATATAGTCAATTTATATTATTTCATTTATCACTACTATACATTAAGTTTAGATATGTTCGTCCATTGATGTATTGTATCCAAATAAAAAATACGCATCGTTTTAAATATGACATTTGTTATTGTTTAGAAAAGATTTTTTTTTTAAAAAAAAAAGAAATAAGACAAGGTTCCGTATTTGGTGATTCGAGAAGTCGTGCCCTAACTTACGGGGTTCAATTTTCTCATTCAACCTAGATAGCCGAATGTCCCTTTTAAAATTAAATCGCATGAGTTTTAAATAACAGTTAAATAAAGAGTAAGCTTATTTTAGAGGACTCAAAATGGCGTGTCCTAACTTACGAGATATGGCCCTTTTTTTTACCTCGAGATAAGAAGACCTTTTAACATACGTTTTGATCTATTTAAGGGGTTTTACTAAAAAAATATATACATTAATAAATAGGGATCGTATTTTAAATTCTTTTCGAGTTTTTAACTTTTGACACTTAGACATCAAGTAATCAACTAGGTACCAATTTTGGGCGTCATGAAGGTGCTAATCCTTCTTCATGCGTAACCGACTTTCGAACCCATTTTCTAAATTTTGTAGACCAAAAATCGTTGTTTTAATAAATCAAAACTTTTATTAAAACGATCAAATTACGAGGTGATCCAATCACACCTCACAAAAAAAAAAGGGATTAGTGGCGACTCTCATTTTCGTTTTTTTAAACAAAATGTTGATTTCAAAAAAGGTTTCGACGACTTGGCGACTCCACTGGGGAAAAAATAATAGAGTCAAGCCGTGAGTTGATTACTTTTGGTCTTTTTGTCGAAAATTGATGATTTGATTTAAATTTACGATCCCTTCATTGTATTTCATCCTTCATTTTTGCAGTGTTACATAATGATATATTTGCTTTATTGGTTCAAGTCTCTTGGTATATTTTCGCATATTGCATTTGCATAACCGTTCGATTTTGCCCTTCTTAAGTGGGAGTGAGAAACTATTCCTTCGTGAGGTCTTCACCTCCGTATATGATAGCGGATCGCTTTCGGGATACATCCGTACCTATGTCTTCGTGAGATTTTCATCTCCGTATAGCCATAGGAAAATGTATTCCCCTGAACCGAACTCAGAATCGAACTCAGTCCGTATGAGCCTATAATGGGTGAGGATAGAGGAATTTGTTGGTTCAGGCACCCTTACTTTAGAACC
The DNA here is from genome assembly GCA_025698515.1 of Gossypium sturtianum. Taxonomy (NCBI): domain Eukaryota; kingdom Viridiplantae; phylum Streptophyta; class Magnoliopsida; order Malvales; family Malvaceae; genus Gossypium; species Gossypium sturtianum. The sequence goes on from CM046954.1 coordinate 37,794,366, forward strand.
GAACCGCATATAATAAGCCTTAAGAGCCTACCCTAGATAGAACCATACCGAACCTCTAGTGGTCACCCGAATAGGTGCTCTATGTATTATTTCTTACTTGCTTTAAATTCTAGCTTTATATAAAATGTACTGACTTGTTTCGTTTTGTTTTAACTGTGACTGCATTGCATTGCATTTTCATCTAAAAAGGTCGTTGATTCGTGTTCGGTTGCTAAATAGAGAGCTTGTCATGAAAAAAAGGTTTCTTGATAAAGTGGAAGACAACACGGCCATACGAATATGGTTCGAAAAAGGCAATAAGAGAAAGGTGACAGCCTGTGAGAGGGGCATGTCAGAGATATAGACCACATTATGAGCGAAGCTTTGGTCTGAGTACGAGAAGTTGCTGACCAATTGCAGACCCCAGCCGTTCAAAACCTGAAATATGAATCGGAGTCGGAGCGGGGCCGAGATTAGCTTTGTTTCTTGGGAAAGTTAAGATTTTGAGTGTGAAGGCAAAGCCGTATATGTATCCACTTTATGTAAAGAAACTTATTTTCTAGTAAAGTTGTTCTAATGGAATTGAACTAGAATCAACACCTTTTTTGCATGCATCTTTTCCATTCATTAACATTACATTTCATTGCATGCAATAAATTTCATAAAATCCAAAAGTGCGTCAAGTTCAGAATTCTAGTACGGAGCCTGATGGATAATAAAGAGTTGGAATTCTTTGAAGATATCGAAGATTCAGAAGGGAAAGATGTTTGTGCCTTTGAAGAAGGAATTAAAAAAAACTATCAAGAATTTGTTCCTACATCCCCAGAAGTATTCTGAACAACTGGACTGTGGAGGAGATCCATGTAGTTTTTAGGACAATTTCAGAGTAATATTCAGAACACACCTATTACTCTAAGCCTGGGAGCAATAAGAATCCTTGTGAAAAAAACATATGTCCATTATTTTTATTTTAATAAAATGCATCTTTGCGTCTCATTTTGGCAAATATTTTTTTTTTCATTTCATTCATACTCATACCACAGAGATAATTATTCTTTGATTCATTGGTTCATTGGATCTTCCTTCGTTTCTATAACAGGTCTCCAGATATCAATGATATGAGTGATACTGCTACTGACTCAAAATCTTATTTTGAGCAAGATATGTGTTTAGAGGAACCTCAGGACTTTGAAGGTGATCGAGATTGTAACCTATCTCCTGATTTGTTAAGGATGGTAGAACAAGAGGAGAAGCAAATCCTACCTTACAAAGAGTCAGTGGAAATTGTGAGCTTAGGAGATGAACAAGAAAAGAAAGATGTGAAAATCGGAACTTGCATCACTACAGATACAAGGCAAGACCTTGTTGAGTACTCCAAGAATTCAAAGATGTCTTCTCATGGTCGTATCAAGACATGTCTGGTCTAAGTATTGATATTATGGTACACCGGCTTCCCAAAAATGAAGAATGTAAGCCAGTTCAACAGAAGCTCCGAAGGATGAGGCCCGACGTTTTGCTAAAAATAAAAGAGGAGGTTAAGAAGTAATTCGATGCTGGTTTCTTACAAGTGGTTAAATACTCAGAATGGGTAGCCAATATTGTCCCCGTCCCTAAAAAAGATGGGAAAGTACGAATGTGTGTGCACTAAAGAGATTTAAACAAAGCCATCTCGAAAGACAATTTCCCGTTGCCTCACATCGATACCTTAGTGGACAACACGGCAGGTTATTCACTGTTCTCCTTTATGGATGGATTTTCTGGATACGACCAGATTAAGATGCATCTTAAAGATACGGAAAAGACGACATTTGTAACTGTAACGCCCTCAAGTTATAAGGTCTTTAATTTTTCATGTCTTGACACAAATACCTGTTTGCCTCTGTGGTTGAGTGATTTGGGTGTGTTTTGGGGATTTTAGGAAGCCTGGGTTCAAGTATGGTTTTTGGCAAAATTTTGATTTTTGCTCTTTTGGGAAACCTAGATGTTAGCTTGAAGGGCTTATAATAAATTTTGTTTGTTTTAAGACACAAGAGATCTTGTGTTGTGGTGGCAAGTGGCGTGTTTGGGCATGTGAGAGGGAGTGGGTTCGAATCCCATGGCATGCAAAGATGGGATTTTATTTTATGCCTCTGTGGTGTGAGAGGTAGAGTTTGATTCAAACTCTGCAGAGGTGGTTGGAGACTTGGTTATCAAGTTTGAATAAGTTTGAACGGGGGGTGTGGAGTGAATCAAGGAGCAAACAGTGGAGATTTTTAGGGAATTTGAATGAGAAGGGAGTCATGGCAGAATGGGGGAGCTTGAGTAGGGGATTTCGGCTAAGGGGAATCTCATTTGTACATTTTCGGCAATTTTGTGAGAGGGTAGAAACCAAAAATCCTCTTTGCCATTTCGGGTTTTCTTTTTGTGCATTTCGAGATTTACTTCTTTTGTGGCATCTCGTGCAACATTTCTGACTATCAGGGTCTTTTTCTTTTCATCTTTATTCTCAGGTGCTGCCCACTCTTTTCCGAAACATAAACATCAAGTGCTTAATTCTGATCATTCTTTTGAAGTCTTCCTCTCATCTCTTCTCTAATCGTTTTCTGCTATAGCCGACCCTCTTTTACTTCTATTTTTTTTTTCAAACTTCGTTTTTCCCTTCTCTGTTAGGCCGAATCTTCTTATTCTCTCCCTCTCAGATCTCTTTGTTCTCCGTGGTTAGGGACGAACCTTCTTGGCTGACTGCTACTGAAATACGTTTGGTTATCAATATTGGTTAGGGGTTACTACAACCACTTTATTATTTCATTCTTAGTAAAGATTTCTTTTGACTCTATTAACAAGCTTCGGCTTTCTCTTTTTATTTTCTCCGGGGGGCCGAATGTTTGGTTGTTTCTAACAACTTTTGTTGTGCCAAATCATGTTAGGAGGGGGAAATCGCCCTTGATCAGCAGGGAGGCGCTAGTATCTGTTAGTTCTAGCAATGTGAATGGTTGTGGTTTAAGCAAATAAAAGTGGTGGATTAAGAGTATGCATTAACCGTGTGTTGTGTTGGTTATAGGTTGTGTGCTCCAGATTATTCGCACTCTTCGCTGTTGCAATCAGGTGTGTAATCGTATGCAGCATTCGATAATCGGCTGAACAGCCGAAAGTATGTAATGGTTACACTGCTAAGACTGTGGATCGACTAATTACCGAAAAGCCGAAAATATGGCGTATGATGCCACACAAGCGTGCGATCGTGCGTGTGGTAAACCGAGCCATGAACATGGGCACTAGACCGTAAAAGCCACCACGAGCGTTTCCGTGGGCTTAGTTCGTAATGGGCCTCGTGGGCTGAAATGGGCCATGTAAGCCCAATGGGCTCATGGGCCCCATATGGACGAGATCTACGGTAAGTGACTAATAATGGTTTGGGCTGTGAAGTTCACATAGCCGTGACGAAATGTGGGCTGAATGGGCCACACGAGCGCGTGGGCCCACTTGGGCCCAATTTCACTATTTTGGGCCATATAGGTTATCTGAGTCGTTCGAGACGACTGCAGACCCTCTGAAGGGTCATCATCAGTGCCGCGACCCCCAAAAGTAGTAAAATGACTGAATTGCCCTTACTGAGTAAAATAACTGAAATACCTTGAATGAGTAAAATTATCGAAATACCCTTGTAGGGTAGAATTATCGAAATACCCTTGTAGGGTAGACTTACCAAAATACCCCTGAAGGGTGAAATTACCGTTTTACCCCTAACCGACGAAATGACCATTATACCCCTAGTGGTAGTTTAATTGATGTGTGTATGATATTTATATGACTGGTTATGATCACGACATACTGCATACACGTAATCTTTATGACACGACATTCTGCATTGGGGTTGGGATTCTGATTTGGAGGAAGTACTATATTAGTGGCTCTGCCACGTTTTTACTGTTCTCGCCACGTTTACTGTTATTAGCAGCTTTGCTGCGTTACTATTAGCAGCTATGTTGTGATATTGGTGTGTTGGCTGGGTGGGTCGACTTAGTCCTCACATGGTGTGTTGGTTGGTACGGGTGGTGTGTTGGCTGGATTGGGCTGGGTTGCATCATTGTTCTGTACTGTTATTATTTTAGGCTTATGCCCACACTGTTACTGTATCGGGCTAAGGCCCATATCATTATCAGTCGGGCCAAGGCCCACATCGCATCATCGAATAGGGCTCCGCCCGCATCATATGCATGATAGGGGATTACACACTGAGTTCTCGTAACTCACCCTTTTCTTTTAACTGTACAGGTAATCCCCAACCTTAGATGATTTGGAGCTGTGAGGGACTCAGAGATGGCCACATGTTCGCGAGTATTTTAATTTATACATAGTTTTTTTTAATATTTTCTTTCTGGGTAAATATTTATGTAATAATGCCATTTGAGAGATTTAACTTTTATTTGGTTTTAACTTATTACTTCAAACTGCTAGATTAGGAAACACGGGTTTTCAAAATAATAACTATTTCTAAAGAAAATCACGTATTTTAACTATTAAAGTTTACAACTAGAAAATCTTCCGCGGTTTTTAGTTCAGATTAATAAACTTGTAACAAACAATTGGCCTACATGTTTTTTCAACACCAACGATTTCAATAGCAATTATCTTAAAAATGATTTAAGACTTAGTCACGAACTTTCATCGACAAGACCGATTTTCAAATCAACACTTCAATGTGACACGTCAGATCTAGTCGTAACGTCTAGGCCGGGTTTTGGGTGTTACATTTAGTGGTATCAGAGCCAGGTTGCAAAAATCGGCTGTGGAATGGGTGGAATGGGTTTTTGAAAATTTTCCTAAAATTGTCTAAATTTTAGTTTGAAAAGAAAATTGAAAAGTTGTTACTGAAAGTGTGGCACACCGAGTCTCCGGCGCCAAATCTGTAAGTTCTCTGACACTGTTTTCTATTATATACTGAAATGTTATACTGAGAAACTACTATAGATAGTAGTATTGTACTGAAACTCTTTAGTTAGAGTAAACTGAGACTATAGAAGACTGAAAACTGTAGTGAGGTTTCGATCTGCGAAAACAACTCTAATTACTGTTTATCATAAAACATCTGTTACTAATTATTAGAATTATAAGCTGATGCATAAAATTCTTAAATCAGATAAATACGCTATATCGATATGAGCACAAGAGGTCGCGAAAAGGGTACACGTGGCTGCGGTAGAGGCCGAGGAGGTGCTTGGGCTGGGTCTTCAATGTCGGGCCATATGCCTGCTAGGGAGGCACCAGCCTTACCAGTAACTGAGACAGGGTCCCATGTCCGAGCAGTTGGGGATGATGCTCTATCCCAAGTAATGTTACGGGTTCTTAAAAAAGTTGCTGGAGCGAGTACTGGATCAGTGGGCCGAGGGTCCATTTTTGAGCGACTCCGGTCTAATGGAGCTAAAATTTTTAGGGGTATTTCTGGAGTAGCCCCAAATGTGGTGGAATATTGGTTAGAGGCCACAGAACGAATAATGGACGATCTCGACTGTACTGTGGAACAAAAATTAAAAGGAGCAGTGTCTTTACTGCGAGACGAGGCATACCAATGGTGGCTCACTATAATAGAGGGTACGCAGGTCGATCGCTTGACGTGGGATTTCTTCAATGCGGTCTTTCAAGGGAAGTATGTAGGCACAAGTTACGTGGACGCTCGAAGAAAAGAATTTCTAAGCCTGATCCAGGGGGCAAGGTCTGTGGCAGAGTATGAGGCAGAGTTTCTACGACTGAATCGGTATGCTCGTGGCATAGTCGCAACTGAGTATGAACGCTTTGTGCGTTTTGAGGATGGCCTCCGAGATGAGTTGCGGGTGCTGATAGCTCCGCAGAGGGAACGAGACTTTGCTGCCTTTGTTGAGAAAATAAAAGTTCTTTGAGAAGTGAGGCGCTTGAGCGCGAGAACGAGAAAAAGATAGATAGGCGTAAATAAGAGGGATTTTGGGCCCTCAAGTTCTTTTGGTGGGCCTAAGAAGAAGCCTAGATTTGATGGGCCATCAGAGCTGGGGTTCTTGTTATTGCTGCTAGACCGCAGTTTTGCGCTGATTGTGGGAGATCTCACCAGGGTGAATGCAGGAAAAAAACTGGGGCGTGCTTCAGATGTGGGTCCATGGATCATCAGGTTAAGAACTGTACTTAGAGGCCTGTTCAGATACAAGCAGCAGGTCAGGGCCATGTTCAGCCAGAGAGAGGTGGTCAGCAGCCACCGAGAGGCCGTGGTCAGGCCAAGGGTGGAAATGGTTTGGGACGAGATCGTGGAGCTCTGGGTAGAGGTGTTAGTAATACTGAGGCAAGATAGCCAGCTTTGGTTTATGTTGCTCGGCGCCTAGAAGATGGCGATGCCCCGGACGTCATAACCGGTACGTTCCTAATTTATAATGTACTATACACTACTTTAATTGACATTGGGTCTACACACTAGTATATTGCATGCACTGTGTCTAGGACGTTGGGTTTTCAGTTTGAAATTAGTGATAGAGAGATGACTGTGTTAAGTTTACTGGGACAGTCGGTTAGAGTAAATAAGTTGTTTAGAGACGTGCCCCTGGAGGTCCAAGGGGTTGTCTTTCTGGCAGATTTGATGGAACTGCCGTTTGGCAAATTCGATCTGATATTGGGCATGGATTGGCTAGTGAAACACCGTGCAAAATTGGACTGCGCTGCTAAGCGTATGGTGTTTAAGTCTTCTGAGGAGGAGGAGGTGGTCGTGTTAGGGGAGCGAAGAGATTATCTGTCTAACGTAATCTCAACATTAAAGGCCGAGAAACTAGTTCGCAAGGGTTGCGAGACGTTTTTAGCTTATGTCAGCAGTTCTGATTCTAAGGGTCCTTTTGTTGGAGATGTCAGAACTGTTAAGGAATTTCTGGATGTATTTCCTGAAGAGCTTCCTGGGTTTCCCCCAAACCGTGAGGTCAAATTCGGTATTGAGCTCCTACCAGGAACAACTCTGGTGTCCATCGCCCCTTATAGTATGGCACCGAAGGAGCTGATGGAGTTAAAGGCTCAAATTTAAGAGCTACTGGACCGAAGGTTCATTCAGCCGAGTGTGTCTCCATGGGGAGCACCAATGTTATTCGTGAAGAAGAAGGATGAATCCATGCGCATGTGTATCGATTATCGTCAACTGAACAAACTGACTATTAAGAACAAGTACCATTTACCGAGGATAGATGATCTATTTGACCAACTGCGAGGAGCTTCGGTTTTCTCCAAGATAGATCTTTGATCTGGGTACCATCAGCTAAAGGTTAAGGAGGCTGATGTGTATAAGACCGCGTTTAGGACTCGTTTAGGACTCGTTATAGTCACTATGAGTTCCTAGTGATGCAGTTTGAGCTGACGAATGCACCAGCTGCTTTCATGGGTATGATGAATCGAGTATTCCAGCCCTATTTGGATCGGTTCGTAGTGGTGTTTATAGACGACATCCTAGTGTATTCCATAACCGAGGAGGATCATGATGCTCATCTTAAAATTGTTTTGCAAATTCTAAGGGAAAAGCAGCTATACGCAAAGTTCAGCAAGTGTGAGTTCTGGTTGCGAGAAGTGACATTTTTGGGTCACGTGGTGTCTGCCGAGGGGATTAAGGTTGATCCTCGGAAAATTGAAGCCGTATTGGATTAGAAACCACCAAAGACTGTATCGGAGATTCGAAGCTTTCTGGGTCTGGCTGGGTATTACATACGTTTTGTTGAGGGGTTTTCATTGATTGCTGCACCTCTGACTAAGTTATTGCGTAAAACGGTACCATTTATTTGGACCGATAAGCAGCAGGAGAGTTTTGAAAAACTGAAGAAAGTTCTGACTGGAGCCCCTGTGTTAATAAAGCTAGAGTCTGGGAAGGAATTCATCATCTCTGATGATGCGTCGCCTAATCGGATTGGGTTGTGTGTTGATGCAAGAGGGTAAGGTGGTTGCGCACGCGTGCCTCGTCAACTTAAGCCTCACGAGGTGAATTACCCCACTCACGACTTGGAGTTAGGCTGCGTGGTGTTCGTGACCAAGATTTGGAGGCATTACTTATACGGTGAGAAGTCTATTATTTACACAGACCATAAAAGCCTCAAGTACCTCCTTACTCAGAAGGAGTTGAACCTTAGGCAATGAAGATGGATAGAGTTGCTTAAGGATTATGATTGCTCAATTGAGTACAACCCTGGTAAAGCTAACGTAGTAGCTGACGCACTGAGCCGTAGGGTTGTATCTGATTTGAGAGCAATGTTTGCTCGTCTCAGCCTGTTCAATGATGGTAGCTTGTTAGCTGAACTTCAAGTGAGACCATCTTAGACTGATCAAATTAAGAAGAAACAGTTGTTGGAT